>OV179151.1:2052812-3302812 GCA_921972225.1 Euplexia lucipara
TTATCATCGATTGACGATTCAGAAAATAGGGGTTTGATTATTTTACAATATTTTATACCTTTGTCACCTTTTATTTGACCTTTACGATTAAAATCTCTTTTGTGTGCATTTGTATATTGTAACATATCCTTATATACAAGTTTATCTTCGCTTGATATTAACTTTAAATCAGGTTTTCTCCGAAGTAAAAGTTCTTTTAGACCAGCCGTTAAATTGTAAGCTTTGTTGCCGATTTTAATCAAAATGATATTATCGTTATTCATACTATCAATTTTAGAAAATGATACCGCCAAATTACCCATCATTAAAGTTTTGTTTTCACTTCTAATTCCAAATGGTATGCTAACACCATCATAAATATCAAAGATATCATCACCCTCTAACGACATTTCTAAATTATCTATAGATTCTTTTTTTGCATTTTCTTCAACGAATTGGGCAGAATTTAAATTTGCATCGTAATAATCATCGATTTTTGTAGATGAACTACTATTATCTTCATCGGATTCGATTTCTTCAGAGTAATTTAGAGTTGTATTTCCAATTTGTTTCATTTTTTCTTCAGATCTATTAGAATCAACTAGAGTTTTTAGAGGATCTGTGACAGGTTTTAGCATTTTATCAAGTGACAAGGTCATTGTATGTTCCTGATTTTTCATTTGTTTTATTTTTTTCTTTATGGAGTCGACAGACTTCACTAATTCCATTTTAATGTTTGCCTCCATCTTTCAATAAAAAAAAGCAACTGTATTCAGCTAAGAAAATAATAATACTAACGGCATTTATGTGTGTAATTCATATTTAAGTAACAACCTTCATCAAAGTTTAAAAAAAATATCAAAATTTTGTCTATACCTTCCATTCTTTAATGGTGACTCTTTGCTAATAAGTAGAAAATTATAAGGGTTACTCCAAACAGTTTTACAAATGTCTTTAAACTGATTCCACAGTAGATCAGAATTTACATGTTCTTCATAGATATGCTTTAAGTTTACATCATCTTGTTTAAATATTATAAGAAAGTTAGCATTATCGCGTAACAACTGTTTCGGAATTTTCGAGTAGGTTTGCGATAGGTAAAAGCAGTCAATTTGCTTATGTCTACCCATGCAGAAATAATTCCGGATGTTTATTTGATTTTCACACACGACATCGTCAAATATAAATACAGAATTTGGTAAAGCCTTACTCGGAGATATGACATCTTTATCGTCATTGAACTCATTGAATTTTATCTGAGGCACTCTTCTTAATACTTCTCGTAAAAAACAATATTTTGGCTGGAAATTAGTCTTCGAGTAAAGGTAAAGGTTTTGAAATTTGAGCCCATTTTCATGCAATAACAAACTGATCACAACGTTTGTTTTACCACAATTAGAAGGACCGCAAATTATACAACGAATCGTATTTGGCAACAAAGCGCTATGTCTAATCTCTTGAGGAGACTCGCCAGATTTATATTTTTAACGTTTAGCGATATGGGTTGTTTGATCAACTTCATCTTGTCAATTAATTTAATTAATACCTAACATAGACATATATACTTTATTTTGCACTATCTTTAAACTTGTCACTACAGGAACAGTTATATTCTCATCTTACAAGATAGGTACGTACAAATTGTGCTCATGTTACACATTAGCTCCAAATAACTTTTGTATGTATCTTCGATCAATAATTATTGATCGAAGGTATGTATCATAAAATAAGCGATCACTTCGCAGGTGTTCTTTGCCTAAAGCAGGTCATTTTGTTTATTATTTTATATTTTCAAGGTATGTTTTTTTTTTTTTTTTTTTTTTTTTTTTAATTTGTTAACATAATTATTTAAACTAATAGTAATAATTAATTACATGTTTTTTTTTTTTTATACAGAAACATGTCACACTCGCCATCCTACAGCCCCGTCGACCCACAACATTTAAGGGTATGTAATTTTTAGGATTATCTTAAATTAAACATTAAAATCCATAGATAATGCTGTTTAGTTATAATATTCTTGGTATTCTTTCAGAATGTGATGGAAGACTCAGGCCCAGTTACCAATCCTTTTTATTATTATCAAGATAGCGAGAGCTGGTTTGCTGAAGTACCACCAAAAGTCTGTGAGAGTCAGATAAATAAACAAAAACAAAAGGAACAAACTTTAAAGAAAAAAAAAACAAGTCGAAGTCTCTGGAAAATACATCTTATATTATAAAGAGAGATACAGGACGCGTTCGTCACAAAGTAAAAATTATAATACATGACTTGGATGATAACAGTGAAATAAACTGCAGTGATCCCGATAGTGCAAGTGTAAATGTGCAATATTTAGTAAGAAGTGACTATGATGATATCATGCAAGAGACTGAACATTTAGTTGGGAAGATAGTTAAAAAATTAAGTGTTCCTAATTCTTTGTAAGCCTTGGCAAATGAGAAACTCCTATCAGTCTAATTATTGAAAGAGTATTATAATATAACTATTATTAATAAATACTTATAAAGAAATATTTGTAGTTTGATTTCTAATCCCAGTTTATATAAAATAAATCAGAAAATTTAAGACCTAATAAATCAGATATTGTGATTTGTGGATGATGTTATTAAGTCAATCTATTTTACTAAAGAATTAGCTGAATAGTTAAAAAATTAAGTTCGCTTACATGCAGACCTTAAATGCAATTTAGAAGTTATTCTTTAATTAAATGTAAAACAATTAAATTAAAATTGATTCTCTATACTGGGTTTTTAATCACACTAAGTTTGTATAGGTGATACCTCTTATGAATAAACACTGCATATAGTTATGACAAGCTTAGTCTTAGATATAAAAGTATCGATAGACTAACGTTATTCGTAACATCATTTTATACACAGTGTTTTTAAGAGACAAAATCTTTCGGAAAGGAAGAAAATAAAACAAATAAATATAGATTATATATTTATTAATTATAAGTAGTTACATTCATTTATTACATTATTGTATTCGATTATACACTTATTACACATTTAATTAAATTTGAATTAAATTTTATATCTTACAACATAGTTTAAACTCAGTAGAACAAATAGAATAATCTTACAAGTACTAAAGTATTGAACTATAATGTCCCCAAGGTAAAGTGTTGAAATTACCTTCAATTCTCTGCCTTTTATCGTCATCACTATTAAGTACCAGCTTATTTATTTTTTGTGTAAATACTTGATGATTTTTAGATCTTATAACATACATATCACCTCGAAGGTTATCATTAAACATTAATGCCCTTTTATATTTTTCAATATCCAATTTTTTCGTTATCGGCTTTGTTACTCCCTTTGCTTTCTTTATAGTTTTATTTTCAGTGCGTACACAATACAACTTAGCTCGTAAACCTACAAATTCTGAAATAATCTCTCCACTCAATTCGTCTTTGAAATAGCCTGGCGTTTTCATGTTGGCTTTAGGTAGCCCATATATATTGTTATCCTCAAAATTGCTTGTGTCAAAATAACGAATATTGTTTTTCATATCCTCATAAAAATCGTCAGTTTTTACAAAATAAAGTAAACTGTCAGTATCAGTATAGCATAAAATTACATTGTTTCCATACATTTTTTTAATTACAGAATAATGAAAATGATATAAGTGTGTTTTAGAAATTTCAAGAATAGAAAATCCGATATATATAGGCCGATCTAATACAACTTTTGTCTTATTTAATTGAATAGCTACTAAATTTTCGGATATAATTGACAAGTCTTTAAAATGCGGTGCACTAATATACCTTTCAGCGCCATACAATTTGTTGGTTGTATTTAACTTATCTTTCCATAATTTTACGAGCCTCACATCAACTTGTTTCCGCTTGTTTTCAATTGTTTTTCCAAAAATAGAATTGTTTTGTTTCTTAAAAAAATCGCTTTCAAAATCCGATTTAGCTTTTTGCCTAAGAGAAGTATTTAATAAAATGTATGGTTTTAAAAAGCTATCTTGATAGAATGATAATATTCTATATATTTTTAACAATATTAAACCATTTTTTAAGCACTCTTGTAAATGTATATAATGGATAACAAAACGATGTTTGCTGTGTAAATTTGCAATTAATTTTTACATTTGCTTTGCATAGGAGAATATTTTTCGGCAGCAAATGGCAGATCCGAATGAGCATTATGAATGTTAGGCGGGTAATATAAATCTACCTCTAAAATGTATCCTTTATCTCCGTTTTTGTCAACATCATTTATATTGAAGTTATTTAATTCATTATCATTAAGAAATCGGAAGTTACGCATTGGAAGTTTCTGCATCATTGCAAAGCCGTATAAATTTACACAGTCCAGATAAATAAGGTATGTGCTTGCCTTGTCCTTATTATACGATGGTTGATATTTGTTATTAGCTTTGGCATATCTTAATGAGCATTGGGCAAGACCTCCTCGAATTCCATTTTCTAACATTTGGTATATTTCTACATCCGATATTAAATCAAGCTCTACTTTAGTATACATTAGCATAGCATCCCAGCTTAACGATGGTGATGAAACATAATAGCATGGGTCTAAATTATAATAAAGTAAACTCATTTCTCGAAACTTTTCGAAAATATCGCATAATAACAGCACATCACATTTTAAATAAAGGTCTGTATACTCTCCTAAATTTTTTATTTTAAAAGTTTGCCATACGTTTAAAGCATGCTGATAATTTTCAGCTGAAATATTTTCTCCCGTTAGTTGATTGAAAAATTTTGACTGTTCTGGCAGTTGGGTTTCATCATATTTTTCCCATTTGTCTACATAATCATAACAATATACACCTTTTCTACACGCTAAATTAAATAAACAATCCTGATTAAAAAACAAGCGCAGGTGTTGAAAATCATCCGAGTGTAACATTTTTACCAATTTATCTAAACTAGTACTTAAAAAGTTAAACGAATCAATAAATTTCAACTGAACTATATTTTTATCGGCAAGAGGTATGATTTTTGTGAACGATATGTACTTTTCTTTCGATTTAGGAATTAAAGTTATTCTGCCAATTACATCCGACAGCTCTTTTATAAATAAATGTGAATCATATCCAGATAGATTGTGAAAAATTATAGGTATGAACTGGCATTGTTTCAAATTTAAATTACAAGCATTGTGTGCAGGACCTCTATATTTACCTGTGAAATGATCATGATCTTTAACTTTTTTATCATTTTGTGCAAACTTAGTTTTACATATGTGGCATAATTGAACTGTTTTGAATGATTTTAACTCGTCAGACGTAAGAGGTAACATTGGCTGTTTATTTTGTAATATTTTATACAGCCTTTTTAGGTCATTTGTAATGGTTTCAACAAATTTTTGCGCACAGTTTGACCCTCTATAACTAACGAAATCATTTAATTCAGGTTTAGATTTGCAACAAATATAATAAGCATACGATGATGCTTCATGGGCCTGTACAGATTCAGTAAAAAGCGATTTATTTTTGTCCGAGTAATTGCAAAGCAAACTTTCAAAATCTCCATATATTACAATTGGAATTCTTTGGGTTTTTTCAAAGTTTGAAAATTTTAATTTGCTATTTTCACCAGGCAA
Source organism: Euplexia lucipara (assembly GCA_921972225.1). Classification (NCBI taxonomy): domain Eukaryota; kingdom Metazoa; phylum Arthropoda; class Insecta; order Lepidoptera; family Noctuidae; genus Euplexia; species Euplexia lucipara. Next base: position 2,058,374 of record OV179151.1, read on the forward strand.
AACTGTTTTTATTCTACTACAATTGTGATTTAATAATTTGTCTTCATTGTCATAATACAAAAAACACTCATCACACAAAAATACTTTAGATTTATGTTTGGTTAATTGTCTGTGCACAAGGCGACTAAAGTTTTTTATTAAACAAAAATGGGCTTTATCGTCTTTCGTTATATACAACAAATTGACGTGTGTAAGCTTTCGTTCGTATGTCAAATATAGAGGACCCGTTACATGATTATTAGCTTCAAGACCATAAACATTCACACTTATAGAAGGATTATTTTTCTCAAAGATTTTAATATCATCGAAACTTGGTGGAAAAGACATATCATTTATTTTTAAAAGCAGCGTATAGTGTGGGTACGATTGCATTCTATTAGCATTTAGTCTCTTTGGGAACATGTGGGCAATAATACACCACAAAAAACAATGATTGTCATTGTTGCGTATATTCAAACACGACTTTGTGTTTTTTATAACCTTAGGCAATTCTAAATATGTTCCAGCTCTTAAAGGATTGTACTTGTTTATGTTTATTTCCAAATGGTTTATACAATCAATAGTCCAACCAGATTCGGCGAGTTCAAACTCTAAACATTTAGATATTAATTTCTCAGAGCATTTAAAATACATACTATAAATATTTGTATTCGGAACTGCTATCATATATTTGGTATTGAAAGATTTCATAGAGCTTTCATTATTTTTTGGCAAAATATATGACACAAATAATTCAAAATTGACTTTAATTGCTTTATGTTTTTGAATCATAAGATTGATAATATCACATACGGATTTTGAAATTTGATTTAAAAACGTTTCTGGAGTTATTGTTACTTCATTAGATTTAAGTGGATTCACTTTGTAACTTATGATTCTATTTTTAAACGCTGTAGCAATAATTTGAATATTTTCGAATTCGGAGCAGAGCAATCGATTAGATTTATGAATATTTGTTCTACTGTGTGCTGATAATTTTGAAACATAAATATTACAGTCTTTACAAAAAAACATGTTTATTAAACTTATCTTATAAAAAAAATTTTTTTCAATTTCAGAATTTCTTATTTCGGGTTTTTTTTTTTTTTTAAATAATCAAGTTTCAATTTCGAAATTTCTTTGTTCAGGTTTTTTTTAAACTTCTCAGTTTTCAATTTCAGAATTTATTATTTCGAGTTTTCAAATTTCGGAGTTATTCATTTCTTAGTTCGAAACTCTGCAAAAGTACATGTAAAATAATTATTTTAAATAAAAAAAATATTCTCACATTTCTTTATAAAGACTGTATCTAAAATATTTCAATTTCGAAATTTCTATTTCAGGTCTTAAACTTCTCAGTTTTCAATTTCAGAATTTCGTATTTCGAGTTTTCAAATTTCGGAGTTATTCATTTCTTAGTTCGAAACTCTGAAAAAGTACATGTAAAATAATCATTTCAAATCAATAAAATATTCTCACATTTCTTAATAAAGACTGTATCTAATATATTTCAATTTCTAAATTTCTATTTCAGGTTTAAACTTCTCAGTTTTCAATTTCAGAATTTCGTATTTCGAGTTTTCAAATTTCGGAGTTATTCATTTCTTAGTTCGAAACTGAAAAAGTACATGTAAAATAATCATTTTAAATCAATAAAATATTCTCACATTTCTTAATAAAGACTATATCTAATATATTTCAATTTCTAAATTTCTATTTCAGGTTTTTAAACTTCTCAGTTTCAATTTCAGAATTTCTTATTTCGAGTTTTCAAATTTCGGAGTTTTTAATTTCTTAGTTAGAAACTCTGAAAAAGTACATGTAAAATAATTATTTTAAATCAAGAAAATATTCTCATATTTCTTAATAAAGACTGTATCTAAAATATTTCAATTTCGAAATTTCTATTTCAGGTCTTAAACTTCTTAGTTTTCAATTTCAGAATTTCGTATTTCGAGTTTTCAAATTTCGGAGTTATTCATTTCTTAGTTCGAAACTCTGAAAAAGTACATGTAAAATAATCATTTCAAATCAATAAAATATTCTAATATAATTATTATCTAATATAATTTATGTCATGTTTATATGTCTATATTTCAGTTTGTTTATATAATTAAAATAGATTTAAACTTAGGAAAAAAAAAAGATTAAACAGATTTATATTAAAGTTATTAGCAAATTACAAAAAACTTGCGTAAAAGAGCGTGGTTAAAATATAGGAAATTGAATAACATTAAATTTCATTTATTTCTATATAGAATAGGCCGAATATCTTTAAATTCAGCCTTTCCAGTATTCACAAGGTGTGTTAAAGCTTTCCACACAACATTATCTATATCAGTTGATAATTTTAACGTGGCAATAGATTGTTTCCAACGCTCGTTTGGGGCAAGATTTTCCACTTCGTTCGTATTATAAACTTTTAATTCGAAATAATACTTTCCAACCCTGCCCGGGTCTGATTGGAAGGTATAACCATCAGCGACTCGTTGAGTGAAGCAGCTCTTCAGATTGGCAGCACGGATCAGCGGTCGAGACGATTCATCCTGAAATACATAAGATATCTAGTTTTAATTTATTAAAAATAATAAATCGCGAGCGCAAGTACCTAATTAAAAATAACATACCTATATAAAAAAATAAAAATAGGTAAATTTCGAGACTTCCACATTGTTTAATCTACCGTTACCATAATTATAGATATAATCTATTAGAAAAGTCTATTTCAACTCTCATATCTGCAAAATGAGTAACATTTTTGATGGAGAAAATCATACACTGTGAAACACTGATAGTTTATGAATGTTTATTATGAAATGAAAATTTAACATGTTAAATAACACAAAAAAAAACTTACCTCAGAATCTGAAACGATGGTATTATTCCGTTTTCTTTTTGGAACTGGTGTTGTTACAACTGGTGATCCGTCGCTATCTGATGATTCTGAAGCGAAAGGGTTTTTGGAAAGCACCACCTTCTTCTTCTGAGTCACTTTTGCAACTCTCTTCACAGGTTTTTTTTTTTGAGCCGCCGCTGGCTTCTCTTTTGTTACTCGAGACACTGAAGGCTCGGAGTCCTCTTCTTCAACCCAAAAAGGATTAATCATCGACTGAGCCCTGAAAACATGATTACAATGTAATAAATATTTTGTTACCAACGTTCGTAACAACATGAACATGAAATGAATGTAATGAATACTTTAGATGACTTAGGAATTGAACCCAGGTCTTATGTTTATTGCATGACATAGCAACGAAGCAAGAATTATTAAACGTTTCTAAAAATATTAACATTAAACTACAAATACACATACAGTACAAGTACGTAGCAACCTACAATAGTTTTTGAAATATTAAACAAATATACATATTATCTAAACTTAATTCATTCATTTCAGTCGTAAAACAATTAACTATTACAGTCGTGCATATTGACGAAAAAAAAAATGATAAAGTAAAATTTATAATACTCACATACTTAAACTTTGTTTCAACTGCAACACTTATGAACAACCACAAACAAATTTAAACTCACTGTTCAGTGAAATGCACTTCAGCACAACAATGACAAGATGTAAGAAATGATAATTATCTCAGATGCTTATTTTATAGACCTAAATCCTAAAGCCTTAGTCATAATTGAGTTCCCAAAAAATAATGACTTCAAAATTTTATTTAAAAAAAAATTGTTATTAGAATTTCATCTCTAACACCTGAGCACTTAAAGTAGATTTTATTTTATTAATTTCTCGTACTGAAATCGCAATGTGAATGCTTCCGAATACTCTAGTTATGGAAAGTGTTTTCACAGCACTTTATCCTTATTAGTGTTTTTGGAGGCGACTTGAGACGAACATTGTAAAAGGAATGAGGTGTCCATTAACTCTGTCGGAATACATACAAACATATGAGAAACCAATAAAATGAGGTCTCTGGTAGTTATTTGTCATGTATACAGAAATGTTGCCTTATTCTTGACGACTCGAATGGTGCAGCGGTAGTGAGGCTGCCCTACGGTCTTAGGGTTCCGGGTTCGAATCTCGGTACAAAAAGTATCTATGTAGTATATCAACTATCTGGTGTCCACGACACAAACCTCGTTGCTTCACTAGATGGCAGTGTGTGTAATGTCCAGCGATAATTATTTATTTTATTTTTTCTTAAAACTCTCAAGTCGTAAAGGCTGTGTTAGATATAGCTATCCTGCTCATTTTAATATTAATGGAAAGGGATGGCAATAGATTTCTAAGTGATTTTTGTTATAGAACTCTTAATAAGATATTACAGAAATAGGCTAAGGAATATTGAGCGTTGGGGAAATCAAACACTCAGAACTTTAAGTAGGTAATAATAATACATATATTTATTAAAAGAGTAATTAATCTTCTAAGAAATAACAGATTCCTTACCTAATCTGACATCAATGCATATATTAGTAGAAGCGATTTTTATTACACTACATAAAAAAAAAACAACCGTTCATACTTATTGGAATTATCTTAATTACTTACACATAACACACAACTTACATATAAAAATAAACATAAAATCATTAATTATAAATTCTCGCGAATTTTACTTATAAGGTTTTCTAAATCTAAGTATATATCACTAGTGACCGCATTTTCAGTTATAAATTGCACACACTTATTTGCACTGCACTCGCAAGATTTCTCTGGTAAATTATCACTTTCGTATATCTCAATTTTGATTGCGCATGTCCTTGAAGATGTATTTGGCGCCCTGGTTTTGATATATGAGTAGTTTTGCTGTCTTTCGCGTTTCTGTGGAGGGCCTGTCGCATCATTTTTTCTCTTCAAATTGAGTCGTGATGAAACCGATTCCTTCAGTTGCTTGTTGGGGATAAAATTAAAAAGATCCTCGCCGTCCTGAAAACAGAAATAAATAGTGTTATAAATATAGATACATACAATGCCTACATTATAATTATTAAAAATATTAAAATCAATAATAATAACTATTACTTACCGACATTGTGCTTGAATCAAACAAAATAAATGTGTTTACTGTGTTACAGTCAAAAGCTTTCTTCTACAATCTGTACAAAACAGATTCTTTTATGGCGTATAAATGCATGTCTTGTAATTCACGTCTTTACGGTTTAAATTTCTTCATAACAATGCCTATTTTATCTAAACATCATGCTTGGTAGTAGAATCAAGTCGAAACATGTCGATATCAACAATGTGCCTGTGTACTATACGGAATGCCTTTGCATTAAATTGGCAAATCGCGTTATTTCTACTGATAGCAATATGAACTTAAATTGTATAAAAATAAGATCTAATTTAGAACAACTGAAACTATTGAAGTGCAAAGAAAAAGGTCTTAACTATCATTTTTGGTTGCACTGGAATTAGAAAACTGCTGGGTTACATTATGTTTGTAGTTCCAAAAATTTAATAAATTAATTATTAGGACAAAGTGGTCCAATATTTTGTCACATCTCTAAAGACACATTTGGCGCATTGGTTAAGAGTGCGACATCACAATGTAAATAGTAGGTTTAATAGATGCCTTAACAAATGCGTCAAAAGTGTTTTGCTGGTTCGATTCCCGCACAGAACAAATGAATATTTGTTCCAGTTCCAGCTTGGTTTTTATGATTTTTTACATTATTTTATATTATAATCAATTACTCTATCTCCATAATACAGTTAAGTAAAAAAAAAAAACAATCCTCAATTCTTTTTCTGGATTTCTATCCGTATCCAAGGCACCGATGACATTAACTTGCACGGTTGCTAATATATTGAACGCTGTAGCGCTCAATACATTTCGGTTTAACGCGGTGCAGCTATCGAACATGATATTGTTGTAATGTACGCTCGATAGTTTTGCTCCACTGTAGTTCGACGCCACGCCAACGATCGCGATAATGTGCGACGGTATAAATTGAGGAGTTCTGAATCTGATCAACCGTTCGAGTGAACTGCTGTGAACTGGAGGCAATCACAAAGAAACGGTAGCAACAATTCGCTCATCAGTTTAAAAACCGTAGTGGATAAAAATACATCGACAAGTCGATGATAGGTATAAATTGGGGAGTTCTGGATCACGCGCTCGAGCAAAGCGAGAGACAATTACAACGAACCGGTAGCAACATTCGCTCATCAGTTTAAAAACCGTAGTGGATAAAAAGACATCGATAAGTCAATGATAGTAGGTTATAATTGGGGAGTTCTGGATCACGCGCTCGAGCGAGAGCGAGTGATCCAGAACCCCCAATTATAACCTACTCATTGTGTTCCCGGAGAAGAATACTAGGAAGCGATGATAAATTTATCTGCGCGATTGATCGGATACAAGATCCCGACAACAACCATCGGGCAGTAGTAGCCCACCAGACACAACAACCGTCTTCGAGGAGGATCCGAGTTTTTCTATGTGATTTTTGCTTTTAAGCTAGATGTTTCGTCTGGCTCCCCATTCAAAGGAGAAACCCGGCAACATGTTTAACACGTTCGTGGACAGTAACGACCACAGGTGTTTAGATAGCTAAAAATGATACGACAGTACGCCTGTCAACGTCTGAGTTTTTACTTGCATAAAATCAGTACGCTTCTCGACGACTGATTTTCCATACTATCATAAGGAACGGCATGTTGTACTGTCACCACAGGTATAATTAAAACTTTCGTACTGTCATTACACAATTTTCAAAAAATCGTCAAAGAAAGTACCTACAACCATTTTTTTTTTTGAGGGGCGTATCGCATATCGTGCCCTTGAAGAGGACGTGTATAGCTTAACCGGGCGTCTCTGTAAAGCTATACACGTCCTCTTCAAGGGCACGATATGCGATACGCCCCTCATACCTACCTCCACGCACACATTCACGATTTATGGTCCCCCCTCCCTACACACACTACGCCCGTGGGCGTCTTAGTTACATACAATTAGTCGAGCAGTGCGCCGCCTAGATCCGTTCTGTCATATCAAATATTTTTTAACCATGCGTTGTGACACTACGCCCGTGGGCAATGTATGAAAAAAAGTAGCGTCTCAGTAGCTGCAACCTGTGAGATAGTACTGTCCACGAACGTGCTAAGAAACAATTGTTCATCACACATGAAATGTTAAAAGGCTTTAAAGCAAAACAAATGTTGCCTAATGACTATGCGGCTTTAAGTTCGCACGTGAACAGTATGGGAGATGAGGAACTTGCCACCTTGACTCCCATCTATACTAAATATTATAAAGAGGGAAGATTTGATTGATTGTTTGTTAGTTTCCTTGCAATAGGCTCCGAAACTACTGGACCGATTTGAAAAATTCTTTCATAATTGGCAAGCTGCACTATCCCGGGTGTGTCCCACTATTTCTATTGATAGAAATACTGGGCCTGATTCAGACTGATTGTCCCACTATTTCTATTGCTGTCGGCTGCGACAATAAAACGCTGCATCACCTCTTCATTTAAAAAAATGGCAGATTATTAATTTGCAAGCAAAAGAAGTATGTAAGAATCGTAGCATATGGCGCTCTGTAGTTTCTGCCTACCCCCATGGGAAAAAGGCGTGAGTTTATGTATGTATGTATGTATGTATGTATGTATTATTAATTTGTTCTTCATTTTTTTTTTTGAATACCGAGATGTCGTGTTTTGATTTTATCGTGTTAAAATTTCATTTTATTTAAAGTGGTACATTTTCCAAATAACATAACTGCATTTTTTTGTCGCAATTGAAATAATGGTATATAATTTGTAAAAAACGCTGGTCCCACTTTTTCTATTTTGTATTTTCATGGAAATAGTGGGATACATCTACTATCCCCGGGTGACATAGGCTACTTTTTATCCCTGTATTTCCTGTATGTGACGTCTGCTAGTACTCCTGGAGTTGCCCCTCACCTGAATGATTTCTCCACTCATGAGACACAGCTTCTTGTTGTCGTCGAGCACGGTGTTCATGTTCTCGATCCACACGGCGTCCACCGGCCCGTCGAATATGATCCACTTGCGGTCGCGGGTCAACGACATGGCGTACTCGCGGAACGCGATCGCCAGCACACCGTCTGACCTGATGACGGAAAGAGATAGCCATTTCTAAAGATAAAGATATTTTTATTTGCAAATATGGAAACTACTAGAGATCTAAAATACTATACAGAGGAAATCATCATCATCATCATCATCATTTCAGCCATAGGAAGTCCACTGCTGGACATAGGCCTCCCCTATAGATCTCCAATAAGCCCGGTTGGAAGCGGCTCGCAACCAGCGCGTTCCCGCGGCCTTAATGAGCTCGTCTGTCCACCTTGTGGGTGGACGTCCTACGCTGCGCTTGCCGATACGTGGCCTCCACTCGAGAACCGACCGACCCCATCGGTCATCAGTCCTCCGTGCTATGTGCCCTGCCCACTGCCACTTCAACCTGCTAATCCGCTGGGCTATGTCGGTAACCTTGGTTCTTCTACGGATCTCCTCATTTCTGATTCGATCTCGTAGAGAGACTCCGAGCATAGCCCTCTCCATAGCTCGTTGGGCTACTTTGAGCTTACTCATAAGGCTCATAGTGAGGGACCACGTTTCAGAGAGAGAGGACATGCTTGTGGCTAAATTATAACAGCTGCATGGGTCGATCTAAGGTTAAGCTACCCTTGATGAGGTCGGTCCGTGGATGGGTGACCATTTCTTATATGTCAAGACACGTCCGTGCCTCGGAAAGCACGTTAAGCCGTCCCGGCTGTCTTCTGTAGATCTTTGACAGTCGTTACTTGTAGTCAGAAGCCCGAAAGTCTGACAACCAGTTTAACAAAGGTAAGAAGAAAGCATACGGTTGTTGTAGAAGCATCCACGCGTAAAATAAACTATTAAAAATTGTTTTTTTCTCTTAGGTTCGGTACATATCGGACGGAAGATGCGATGCTTATGTTATTCTGTCTGTCGGTAAAGGCACGAGGTTCTAGTTTAAATCCGGGAAAGTACCAATGTCACCTGTCGAATTCAAATGTACTATCTAAGTTTATCTTAGGCATCATTGAGGTCGATTAAGAAAAACATCGTGAGGAAGAATTCGCCAATCCGCCTTGCAAGAGTGGTGATCAATGCTCGTGCCTTTTCTGTATGAGAAGAGGGCTTTGTCCTGCAGTGTGACCGTGACATGCTGGTAATATTATATACTTTCTAAGTTTATCTTAGACATCAATAGAAAATCAGTATCATACCACTCATGTGAAGCTGGATCGAAGCAGCCGTACAGCTGTCCCATGGTGATGGCCTTGGGGTTGATGATGCGGTAGATGGCGCCGAACTCCTTGTGTGAGGGCGGCGGCTTGCTGAGCTGCAGCGCGCGCAGCGAGTCGCCCAGCGCCTGGTAGGCTTGCGTCTTGCCGCCCATCGGCCCGCCCACTATCATGAACCCGTGCCGGACCAGCATCATCTCGTACACCTGGGAGCGAACACATTATGAACATATCACTCGCTGGTCTAGAAGTAGGAGGAACAGAGTGTAAAGTATGTGAGTGTGTGTATGTGTGTAAGTGTATTTATTTTGTTTCAGTATGTATATATCTGTGTATTTATCTTTATGTGTCACTTTTTGTCCTTAATTTTTACCCTGTTGCACCTACCTCGTTCCATCTCTGCACCATCCTAAGGTAGACTACTGGTAGAAAATGCCTAAGGTATTAAGTCCGACTTTGTACAGTTTTTTTAACTTGTGCATAAAGTTTTAATAAATAAATGAAGTAACTCATCAACAAGAGAGCTCGGATCACGAACCAGTCCGGGCGTTGTGTCTGGTGGACTACTACTACCCGACGGTTGGTGTCCCCGACATACTTATTTCCAATACGTTCAATCGGCGGGATAATTTTAACATCGCGAAGTAGGATGTCAGTCTTAAGTTCCTAAGTGGCGAGATAGATGTCACATGTTTGAAAAACTGTTAAGAAAAACTTCTTGAAGCCAAGTCAGTCTACCCATGTGACTGAACGAAAGCTGTGCCGCTTTCGTTCAGTCACTGTGGTCCAAAAATCCTAGAGTAGTGCGTGACTCAATTATAACAAGGTAAGTATGTTAGAAGAACTGCTAACTAAACTGAGAGAAGATTATAAGAAGTTCAAATAGAAGAAGCGTCAGAATAAGAGTTCTGTAGTCTTTCTGTTAGGTTTCTCTATATGCTTTTCAGAACATTAGTATTTAGAGGTAAAAGTAGACTGGTAGAAAATGCCTAAGGCATTAAGTCCGCCTTTGTACAGTATCTTTCACTAGTGTGTCCTTTTTGGTTTCGCACAGGTCTTTTTATTTTTTTTTCTATTTTTGTCTTTATATTTTTAATCTTTTGTTTTTTTTTATTATCTGTATTGTTGTTCTTTTGTTTTATGTTCTGTGCGTCCAAATAAAGTATTTTCTTTGCTAAAATAAATAAGCTAAGTTTAAATAAATATATTCAATGTCGACCTACTTTTCCGTGGCATTTACCTGAATGATCTTCTCCAGATACCAGTCAGTAGCCTGCAGGTTCCTCTTCTCCAGATCCCGCAGCACGCAGCGCGTCAGCTCGGCGCGGTCCGGCTGCGGGATCTCGACGCCCGGGAACAGGTCCGAGTAGATACCCGCAAACAGGGGCACGTCCTGAGGCAACATTTTTTAAATCAATATTAATAACTAAATTTCTTAATACCTGTACCGAAATACCGGCCGGAATTCGTAGATGTCACCCCACTGTTATAATTTTCTTTGGCTTTTTTCGTTTATTCATGTTTGGGTTTTCAACACTTTCTTTTAGACTAAAAATAATATAAATAATTATCGAGTTAGGTTAAATATATAGCCTAGCGTGTAGAGGGCGTGAGATATTTGTTTTATACAAATAAAGATATGAATATAAATATAAAAAGTAGTAATAATTTAAAGGCAATGGGAATCTAAATCACTTTTTTTCATGATAAAAAATAATAAACAACTGTGAAAATAAAATATGAACTTAAAAACACAAGGAATGCACAGCAACTGTCATTCTGACAAGAACTTTATCCAATTGAGAATAGAGTTTAATTTTCTTTGTTAGAACAACAGTTTAACAGTTTTTTTTTTCATTACCTGCGACAGGAACTTAGGCATATTGACATCAATGATTGCTCTCAACACTAGTTGGGCCTCGTCTTTCTCCGGATAGTTCTTCTTAAGCGCCCCTGAGGCTAGCAAGACGGACTTGACCGCTCTCATGCCGTAGTCGTAGTGGTTCTGAGATGATAGCTGTTCGGAGCACAGCTTGTATGCTTGCACTATCTTGCGGGCCAGCCTGAGGGAGAGAAAACGTGTTGTTGGAAAAGTAAAAAATATAATTTTGTACGAATCGAAAACGAAGTTTATGTTATAGAAGTTCTTATAACAAATCATAAATAAAGTCTTAAGTAAAAGGAAAATTTATTTCAATTAGGCCGTTAAAAAGGCACGTGTGAACGTTAAATTGAATATCAAATAAAAACGTCTAAAGCCACAGACTGTATTTGTAGTTATTTAAAAACTAGGTAACTGTTTAAGAGATTTTTTTCCTATAGAGTAGTAGAATAAAATAGTCTTTCATTATTAGCTGGTTCCATTCCCGGTTCAGTTATGCTTGTAAAAAAAAAAAATACGTGTGGCACTCGGAGACTGCCGCGGTAAAGCTATTGCATAGCATTTTTTATTAACTCCTCTCCTCTCCCCCTCCCCATTCCTCTCCTCCCCCTCTACCCTTCCCCATTCCTCTCCTCCCCCTCCCTCCCATTCCCCCACACCTCCCACGCCCCTCCCATCACCCCTCCCTTCCCTTCCCTCACCCCTCCCTCTGTTTCCCTTCCCTAACCCCTCCCGACCCCTGCCTCTACCCGTCCCCCTATCCCCTCCCCTCTCGCCTCCCCCTCCCTTCTGGATTCGGTCCCCGCGCTCAAGGCCCGCGATAGAAGCTATGCAATAGCTTAAAAATCTGTGAATGTAGCTTTATTTCATCTAAAGAATAAAGGAATGTTTACTTTATGGCAAACGACTTTTTGTTCTTATTTAATTCTTAGGTCCCAATGATTTTTCCCATCCTATCTACTCAACAAATTTAGTCAATTATAATTAACTTACGGCCCAGCGCACACGAATCCGTTGGAGTACAACGTAATCTCGCCGATCATGGCGTAGTCCGGCACCATCATGGCGACCGTCCTGAACAGAACCTTCAGGTTGTCTGGCAGCTCCGTGCGCCCGGCATAACTAGAAATTAGAAAAAACTTAAACTACACATGCTTGCTGTAGTGATCGTCTCCACTACGGGGAGACCTCATTAGGTATACTGGGTGTCTCATTCAAATCGAACCCGGTTATTTTGAAAAAAAAAAAAACCTACACTATATCTATTTAGATATCGATTGTGTAGGTCTTAAGCAGTAAATGTCTGTATGAAACATGATGTCTAAAATGAATAAAATGCATTGTTTCCACATACTTTAATTTATTTTAGTAGGTGCTCAAAACAACCGGGTTCGATTCCCGAACGGAGTACAGATGTTTTTTAAAATGTATGAATGCAGTTTTTCTTGTTATTAAAATCGATGACATGGTTCCTCAGAACAGATCTTCGTATGTCTTATAGTTTCAGACTTTCCCATACTGACCGATTTGAATGAGACACCCTGTATACGTTGGTTTGTCACTGGCTCATCACTACACCCAGGTCCAAGCGCAAGCGCACGTTCCTCTCACACCGGGTCTAACAGCAGACTGTCCGGTCGGGTGACGTTGCCAAATTCAATTAATAATAATAATAAATAACAATTATTTATATTCTCAGATAACAAGATCCATAGAGATTTTTGTAAATAATTTTCATTACACACACGTTGATTGTGGCAAGCGACAATATCGGAAGATCTGCAGAGTTCTGTAATGTTGTTAACAGACCTTTTTACATTCTTGCAGTTAGACGTCACCAACCTGTACAATCTATCCATTATGTCCTGTATTTGTAAGTGGTAAGAATCGTCTAAAAATTATACCTTCTGGCCAGAGATTTTCATCCAGTTAGAAAGATAACTTGGACTCAGAAACTAAAAATTAATTAATTCTGTCTCTGTAAGCTACTTGTACATCTCACACTAAGTAAAACAAAGCGTGATGTTGTGTTATCCTATGAATGTAACTATCTTACAGCCTGAAAAAGCCTCTTTTCATATAGAGAAGCCACTAGTATTGATCACCACGCTTGCTCAAAACCTGGCGATTTAAAACCTGTATTAACTATAAGTTCAGGTTTCCTCACGATGTTTTCCTACACCGATGTCATTGACGTATAAGGTACCCTGAGAAACAATGGTACTTGGCCGGATTTGAACCAACCTGAGGTGGTTGGCGTGCATGAGTGGCAGCGCCTAAACCACTGGGCTATCACAACATACTACGTTTGAAGTAATAAAGTACTAAAAAGTGTGTTTATGGAATCTCACCCAGGATTCATGGTGATAAACACGGAACAGGAGGGGTTGAGGCTGATCTCCGTACCCTCGAACACGAAGCGCTTCTCCCGGCGCAGGATCGCGAGCTGGATGGACAGGATCTGCTGCGCCACCACGGACAAGACCTCCAGCTCTATGCGGTTGAACTCGTCGAAACAAGCCCAGGCGCCTGATTGGGCTAGACCCTGGTGAGGACATGTTAAGTGAAGGAATCTTTTGGTATTAAGAAGGTTTTACTTTATAATTTTTACAGGATAATAAAGGGGCTTCAAATACATATATTGATTGACTGGCCTCTTGGACTAGTAGTCGTGGGTTCGATTCCCACCCAGGACAAATGTTTGTGTGATGAGCACGATCATTTGTTCTGTGTCTGGGTGTAATTTATCTATAATATGTATGTATTTAGAAATATATAAGTATGTTTATCAGCTGTTTAGTACCCATAACACAAGCTCTCAAGCTTAACTTGGGACTAAATGGCGTTGTGTGAAAAGTTGTGGAGTATTTATTTATTTATTTATATATTTATTATTATTTATTTTAACAATCTTAGGAACGACACAGACTAATACACTAAAAATGGTAACAGAATTATACAAAACTGTGACTATTCCAACTTGAATATGAAGCATAAGTCTGCTGTAAAGTTAATTCCAAATGTCAGACAACCGACATTTCTTCCACATCTAGTTTAAATGGGAATAGCAGTGTTTTTCTATTAAAAATCTTCCCCTAAAAAATAGGTGAGGTGGAGGCGAAGTAAGCTGTTATGCTAGGGAGATTGACAATTCTCCTGCGTGTTTTTAAAGAACTAGCAGACGTCTTGCGATGTCATCCGAGAATAGTGTAGTTTTCCACCAGTGCAATAATTTTTAAAATTGGATCATTAGTTCCGAAGATTACCCCCTACATACAAACTTACAAACCTACAAACTTACAAACAAACAAATTTTACCGTTTTATAATATTAGTATAGATAAACCAGTATTTTTTTTATTATAAACTAGTGCTTGACTGAAAAATGAAACGGCTGATGACGTCACCGGATAGTTACAAACACCGTCAGTTTATCATGATCAACACTAGTTAACCGACTTCAAAAAAAGGAGGAGGTTCTCAATTCGACGGTATTTTTTTTTTGTGTGTTTGTTACGCGATTTCTCCCCCATTTGTGGACCGATTCTCAAAATTCTTTTTTTATGTGAAAGAGTATACTCCCGAGGTGGTCCCATTTTAATTTGGTTAAGATCTGGTGCTGATCTTCGGAGATATACAATGGAACTCTTCAAAAATAGACGGCAAATCTGTCGTGATTGCTGGAATCGCTTGGATATTTATTGTTTATACAACATCATGACGTATCATCACGCCTGTATGCTCTGAGGGGTACGCAGATGTGTACAATATACCTAGATTTCGACAGTTAGGTATATTAAGTTTCATTTATTAAGGATAAGTGGATAACCCTATTACCATGACATGTATTGTTAACAAATAACAATATAAAAATAAATTCATGGCAAATATTTGTATGGGAACTTCGATCAATAATAGCACTAGATGTCGGGTCGGCGTCAAAAATCCGTCTCGGTAAATATAAGCTCAATAGAAACCGGGGTTGGTATTTTGTTTTGTTTGCTTGAAACACGGCCAATGTAAACACGTCCCACAATGCCGCAGTGTGTTTCAACAGTTGCAAAAATAATCCCCGAAAACGTAATTATTCGGCCGGAGTATTTTACTTTCAGTAAGGACATGAAGAATAAGTTATATTTTAAGCTATAATTTAACAAATAATATCATTTTTTTAACAAAATTACCGATTTTAAACCACCGCTACAAATGTTTGACCAATGCTCGCCAACATTTGCACAAACTTTTGTTTAACTGAACAGCAGATGCATGGAGTAGATTTGTATTGTAATCATTTTAATAATTTGTTACTAATACTTAAAAATTTGTTGGTTAAATTCGGTTAATGCTACTTTAGTTTTGTTTTGTTCATTATTGGCCACCGACTTTCGAAACTGGAGTTATTTCAGTTTCACCTGGCGGTGTTTTTTTAAGAAGGTTTATTTTTTTGTAAAAAAGTTTTGTTTCGCCATTTTTAGTTTCTTCGTGTGTCAAGAAAGTCTTTCGAAACTTCAAAGAATCATTGAAATCGCTTAACAATATTGCTAAAGAAGTTCTATCTAAACATTAATCTGTACATCTCTGCCGGGCCCCTTTTAAAATAGACAGGCGTAATGCAAATATAAGCAAATATAAGAACTCTGCATAGACATCTCACTGTAGCAATCGCGAACAATTTGCTGTTATGTCTTGAAGAGTTCCGTCGCCTGTCTTTTTCATCAGTTTTTTTTTCCCAAAATGTTACTTTCTAAATGAAAATGCTTGATTTGTTACTAAAAATGTAAAAATCGGTACGTGTGTACCTATATTTTTTAAAGAGTTCCCTCAATTCCTCAAGGGCCCCTCATTAGAAATGAGTTTTTATACAAATGGGACCAATCTGTTTATATACCCTATCAAATAAAAAAAATATTTTGAAAATCGTCTTTAAATGACGGAGTACTGAGGTCACAAAATCTAAAAAAAAAAATACAACCGAATCGATAACCTCCTCCTTTTTTAGAAGTCGGTTAAAATAATTTGATTTCATTCAATGATTTTTAACCAGCTGCTCCCCGTGGTTTAACCCGCGTAAACCAGGAGTAGTTAAAAGTAGCCTTAGCCTATGTGTTACTCCAGGATATAAGCTACTTACATACTAAATTTCATCCAAATCTGTTCAGCCGTTTGAGCGTGAAGAAGTAACAAACATACAAACACACACTCCCACACTCACACTCAGAAACTTTTGCCTTTATAATATTAATGTGAAAACTTCTAAATCGCATGCAAAAGTAGACGCATTTTTTTTTTTTATGGGTTGATTTGATTATAATGAGCCAACCCGCAGACAATTAATAGCAATGTCTTAATAAAATAACTATTGTACTAATTTAGGCCTACTACTTTTTTAAAATGGGTCAAATGTAATTATTTGCTACCATTATAAAACAAACCTTCGCTCGCATAAGAAATATAAATGATTATTCTGCAACTCTACGTCTCAATTCTTACTGTGTTCTGAGCATTAAAATGTCATACCAAGAACTACGTCTAGTTCCAAAATAGAGTAAAGACGAAATTGTGAACAAAACGTTTTTAACCTTATTTTCTAGGCCTTAAGTTTCATTTTAGAAAAAAATATTTTTGTACTTATTATAAAAATGGCTTTTATTTTTAAGTCACATTTCAAATTTTTTCCTTTTACTTTTCTCCGACGACAGAAGGACTTAGGCATAAATATTTTGCAATTGTAATTAAACTTTATGCTTGAGTGTCAAGGTTTATAATGAACTGAACTTGATAATATTATAAAACATTTTTCTATATTCGTAGTAAGAAATGCAATTGTTTTTGCGTGTATAAACGTGGACACTTTTGCGAGGTATTTTTGTTCCTGATCTTGTATCTAGTACTATTATTGATCGAAGTATGGGAACAACTAAAAATGGAAAAATAAAAATCTTTTTTGCAAAAAATAAAACCGACTTAAAAAAAAACACCAACCGGTTTTATTTTTTGCAAAAAAGATTTTTTTTTAATATCACTTTACCTTACAAACCGATGGCAATAGAAATACATAGATAGATTACTAACCATCGGATTGTAACCAAACGTCTTATTAAAGTTACCTTAAAGAATTTGCCCAGAGCCTTATAATCAAGGCCATCGGAACAGTTGAAGACGACACACTTCTTGGCGACGGCCTTGGCTAGATCCTTGGTGGTCTCTGTCTTGCCCGTGCCGGCCGGACCTTCGGGCGCACCGCCCAGGTTCAGCTTCAGAGCACTCATGAGCGTCCTGGACAGAACAAACGCGTTAAACAAGAGCGAATGACAAAGGGAACAAACAGTGCCAAAGGCACGTTTTTCGGGGAACTATATTTTATAAAAACTTTTTTACAAAAAAAAACAACCGACTTCTTAAAAAAAAACTAACAGGTGAAAAATAACTCTAGTTTCGGAAGTCTGTGGCTTTGGTGGTTTTGTTTTGTTCATTATTGGCCACCGACTTCCGAAACTAGAGTTATTTTTCACCTGTTAGTTTTTTTTAAGAAGTCGGTTGTTTTTTTTGTAAAAAAGTTTTTATTTTGTAATTTTTAGTTTCTTTGTATGTAAAGAAAGTCTTTCAAAACTTGAAAGAATCATTGAAATTGGATAACAATTGCTAAAGAAGTTCTATCTCTAAACATTAATCTGTACATCTCTGCCGGCCCCTTTTAAAATAGAATGGCGTAATGTTATGTTGTGGAAATACAAAAGCTCAGCATAGACATCTGACTATAGCAATCGCGAATAATTTTCTGTTATGCGATGAAGAGTTCCGTTGCCTGTCTTCTTCATCAGTTTTTCTTCACCAAATGATGCTTTCTAAATGAAAATGCTTGATCTATACATATAATAAGACTGTAAAAAACTGTGTCTGTACATTGAATATATTTAAAAAATAATAATTGAGGGGGGTTTAGAAACAGTAATAGAGCACGAATCCAAAAAAAAAGTCTGTCTGTTTGTCTGTTTGTCTGTTTGTCTGTTTGTTTGCACGCGCTAATCTTCGGAACTACTGGACGGATTTGAATGATTTTTTTTTTGTTGTATAGATATTAAGTCTGGGCAACACATAGGCTATAATTTATCCTGGAAACTGGAACACCTGATGCAGAACCGCAACAGACCAGCTAAACTATAGGAGATACAAAAATGGTACCATAGCAAAAATTGTTCCACGTGATGAGCATTTTTTGCTGAAAGAATAAATTTGAAGATCCGGAACTCCTGATGCAGAACCGCAACAGACCAGCTAAACTATAGGAGATACAAAAATGGCACCATAGCAAAAATTGTTCCACGTGATGAGCATTTTCTGCTGAGAGAATAAATTTGAAGATCCGGAACACCTGATGCAGAACCGCAACAGACCAGCTAAACTATAGGAGATACAAAAATGGTACCATAGCAAAAATTGTTCCACGTGATGAGCATTTTTTGCTGAGAGAATAAATTTGAAGATCCGGAACACCTGATGCAGAACCGCAACAGACCAGCTAAACTATAGGAGATACAAAAATGGTACCATAGCAAAAATTGTTCCACGTGATGAGCATTTTCTGCTGAGACAATAAATTTGAAGATCCGGAACACCTGATGTGGAACTTCAAGTGCCCAGCTACACTATAACATATATAGGAATGACGTCTTAGCAAGAGTTGTTCAGCCTTATGAGCACTCGCTGTTGACGTATAAATATCGAAGATCCGGAACACCTGTTGTGGAACTCCAAGAGCCCAGCTACACCATAACTCACATAGGAATGACATCTTAGCAAAAGTTGTTCGGTCTGATAGGCATTTCCTGTTGACTTATAAAAATCGAAGATCAGATACATTTGATATAGAAATTAAAGCTATCACTAATTTCATTGCATATTTATAAAATAACATAAGTACCTCCACGCGGTGAAGGCGGGAACAGTTCAGGGCTGATTTTCGATGACGATGGTATATCATTGAAAATTAGACTCTACTGGCCAAAACTTCCATTTTTTTTTTATCGTATAAATATGCCTTCGGGCTTATGTTATTCGAGTGTATAATTTCCTTTTCTACTTATCTTTGTTACATGGTTGCCTACCCGGTAACGCTGGGGAGCAGCCACTTAGATTTTAATTGATCAGGTATCATCACAATAAAACTATAACCATACGGTCTAGAAAGAGGTCAAATCTTTCTCAATGTTCCAAAAGTGCTAAATGATTAAAGATCATAAGATCCCAACAATCTACCAAAGAGCGTTAGGAGGGACTTGATGCTGTTCGACAACATGAGGTTGCAACTCGCTCCGTGGAAACTTCTTGGGATCGCGAAGCACGCCTGCATTCTCAGCGTATTTACGCATCTACCAGGTATCCAGGTCTCTAGACACCAGTGAAGAATATATGACTGACCGCTGATCATGAACATCATGCACTGTCTCGCGAGTTGGAGACGTTCACGGAAAAAGCATGACGCTTGAGTTTTCAGCGTAAATACGCATCTACTCTAGAGATAAGTGGGGGAAGGAGATGCGCGACTGACCGCTGAGCGTGAACGTCACGCAACATATAGGCTATAATTTATTTTGGAAAATGGAACACCTAAAGTAAAAGAGATATAAAAATGGTGCCATTGCTAAAACTATTTCACGTGAAGAGTGTTTTCTGCTGTGAAACTAAATTTGAAGATCTGGAGCACCTGTAGTGGAACTCTAAAGCCCAGCGACAATATAGCATACACGTAATAAAAATGGCGTCTTAGCAAAAGTTGTTAAGTCTGATGGCATTTCCTGTTGACCAACAAAAATAAAAAATCTGGAACGTCTTGGATCGTCTCGCGCATTCCATTGTTTTGCCGTCCCCGGGCTTTTACAATTCGACGTCAGACGTTTCAGATCTTCGATTTTGACGACCCCGTTGTCGCTGGCATAAGCAACAGGATCCGCGTACGAAGTCGCGGGCAGAAGCTAGTTCGTTACTAAAAATGTTGAAATCGGTGCATGTGTGCCTATATTTTTTGAGGAGTTCCCTCAATTCCTCGAAGATCACTCATCAGGTGTAAGTTTTGAAAAAAATGGGACCAATCTGTTAGTATACCCTATCAAACAAAAAAAGAATTTTGAAAATCGGTCCATAAATGACGGAGTACTGAGGTAACAAATCCTAAAAAAAAAAAAAATATATACAACCGAATTGAGAACCTCCTCCTTTTTTTGAAGTCGGTTAAAAACTAGCGGACGTCACGCGGTTTCACCCTCGTAGTTCCTGTTCCCGTGGGAATACAGGGATAAAAGTACTTGCCAACGGTGAAAAAAGATTACAAATCGGTCCCGTACCTAGTTTTTAAGTTTATTCAATACGCCTATTATTACGCAGTTTATTTTTTTGACTGCCTCGTTGGTCTAGTGGTCGCAAGCGCTACTGCTGAGCATGAGGTCCCGGGTTCGATCCCCAGGTCGGGCAAAGTGTTATTATAATAATAATAATAATAATAATATTTATTTGCAGAAAACACGGTATTAATAGTTGTTACAATACAAATAGAGTCCAAACATGTTTTGCTTAATATTAAAGCATGCAAAATTATAGTATCAACATTACACTTTAAGTTCAAGAAATTCTTTAACACTATAGAAACTGTTCTCATTCAGCCAGTTATACAATTTAACTTTAAAAAGTTGAGTTATTGAGTTTTTCTATCTGGAATTTCTTAGTAGCAGCCCGGAGTCTGGATTTGTGCCCGTTTAATGGCAATAGGCTCGCCCCCTATTACATGGGACTCAAACATAACTGGCGAAATGTGGGTGTACTACCAGGTACATCTCTGCCTAGCCCTTCGGGGATTACAGGCGTGACGTGACGTCAATACGTACTAAAATATAATATATTTTTTTCTAATAATATTAATATAGAAAACGTTTATGTAACGTAGAAACGCCGGGAGGGGACGGCCTAGGAGGACATACATAGACCTTATAGGTGATCCTTCAGAAAGGTCAGGTGCGTATTACTTGCAACCGGCGTGTGTATGTGACAGCATGTATGAATGTAAACGAAGCAAAAGAAGTATGGAAGAATCGCAGCATATGGCGCTCTGTAGTTTCTACCCCCACGGGAAAAAGGCGTGAGTTTAAGTCTGTCTAAAATTTTTGACGTTCAAACAGTGTTCAAGAATAATTTCATGCTCTGTGATGGTTACATGTCCAGTCGCTGGAACGTGGGAGATGCGTTGGAGAGTTAATTTTGTCTTTAATTTTGTATACTTAATATCATCTGTTGCATCTGTCATTTTATATTCTTATTATTTATAATACTTATTTATTTATATACAATTTTATGCCTCTTTGTGGGCTATTGTACATTAATGTATTCATGGCATTACAGTAGGCCCTATCAGAATAACGGCGCTGCGGTATTTATTGCTTTTCTTTAAATATCGTGGCATCGTGCTGAGATAGGGGCCTTTTTGGCCTCGCACAGGTCTTTTGTTTTATTTTTATTTAATACTAGCTTCTGCCCGCGACTTCGTACGCGGATCCTGTTGCTTATGCCAGCGACAACGGGGTCGTCAAAATCGAAGATCTGAAACGTCTGACGTCGAATTGTAAAAGCCCGGGGACGGCAAAACAATGGAATGCGCGAGACGATCCAAGACGTTCCAGATTTTTTATTTTTGTTGGTCAACAGGAAATGCCATCAGACTTAACAACTTTTGCTAAGACGCCATTTTTATTACGTGTATGCTATATTGTCGCTGGGCTTTAGAGTTCCACTACAGGTGCTCCAGATCTTCAAATTTAGTTTCACAGCAGAAAACACTCTTCACGTGAAATAGTTTTAGCAATGGCACCATTTTTATATCTCTTTTACTTTAGGTGTTCCATTTTCCAAAATAAATTATAGCCTATATGTTGCGTGACGTTCACGCTCAGCGGTCAGTCGCGCATCTCCTTCCCCCACTTATCTCTAGAGTAGATGCGTATTTACGCTGAAAACTCAAGCGTCATGCTTTTTCCGTGAACGTCTCCAACTCGCGAGACAGTGCATGATGTTCATGATCAGCGGTCAGTCATATATTCTTCACTGGTGTCTAGAGACCTGGATACCTGGTAGATGCGTAAATACGCTGAGAATGCAGGCGTGCTTCGCGATCCCAAGAAGTTTCCACGGAGCGAGTTGCAACCTCATGTTGTCGAACAGCATCAAGTCCCTCCTAACGCTCTTTGGTAGATTGTTGGGATCTTATGATCTTTAATCATTTAGCACTTTTGGAACATTGAGAAAGATTTGACCTCTTTCTAGACCGTATGGTTATAGTTTTATTGTGATGATACCTGATCAATTAAAATCTAAGTGGCTGCTCCCCAGCGTTACCGGGTAGGCAACCATGTAACAAAGATAAGTAGAAAAGGAAATTATACACTCGAATAACATAAGCCCGAAGGCATATTTATACGATAAAAAAAAAATGGAAGTTTTGGCCAGTAGAGTCTAATTTTCAATGATATACCATCGTCATCGAAAATCAGCCCTGAACTGTTCCCGCCTTCACCGCGTGGAGGTACTTATGTTATTTTATAAATATGCAATGAAATTAGTGATAGCTTTAATTTCTATATCAAATGTATCTGATCTTCGATTTTTATAAGTCAACAGGAAATGCCTATCAGACCGAACAACTTTTGCTAAGATGTCATTCCTATGTGAGTTATGGTGTAGCTGGGCTCTTGGAGTTCCACAACAGGTGTTCCGGATCTTCGATATTTATACGTCAACAGCGAGTGCTCATAAGGCTGAACAACTCTTGCTAAGACGTCATTCCTATATATGTTATAGTGTAGCTGGGCACTTGAAGTTCCACATCAGGTGTTCCGGATCTTCAAATTTATTGTCTCAGCAGAAAATGCTCATCACGTGGAACAATTTTTGCTATGGTACCATTTTTGTATCTCCTATAGTTTAGCTGGTCTGTTGCGGTTCTGCATCAGGTGTTCCGGATCTTCAAATTTATTCTCTCAGCAAAAAATGCTCATCACGTGGAACAATTTTTGCTATGGTACCATTTTTGTATCTCCTATAGTTTAGCTGGTCTGTTGCGGTTCTGCATCAGGTGTTCCGGATCTTCAAATTTATTCTCTCAGCAGAAAATGCTCATCACGTGGAACAATTTTTGCTATGGTGCCATTTTTGTATCTCCTATAGTTTAGCTGGTCTGTTGCGGTTCTGCATCAGGAGTTCCGGATCTTCAAATTTATTCTTTCAGCAAAAAATGCTCATCACGTGGAACAATTTTTGCTATGGTACCATTTTTGTATCTCCTATAGTTTAGCTGGTCTGTTGCGG
This sequence comes from Euplexia lucipara, assembly GCA_921972225.1. NCBI lineage: Eukaryota > Metazoa > Arthropoda > Insecta > Lepidoptera > Noctuidae > Euplexia > Euplexia lucipara. The sequence goes on from OV179151.1 coordinate 2,081,791, forward strand.
TTCTGCATCAGGTGTTCCAGTTTCCAGGATAAATTATAGCCTATGTGTTGCCCAGACTTAATATATATACAACAAAAAAAAAAAACATTCAAATCCGTCCAGTAGTTCCGAAGATTAGCGCGTGCAAACAAACAGACAAACAGACAAACAGACAGACTTTTTTTTTTGGATTCGTGCTCTATTACTGTTTCTAAACCCCCCTCAATTATTATTTTTTAAATATATTCAATGTACAGACACAGTTTTTTTACAGTCTTATTATATGTATAGATGTTAGTTTTAGTTTTGTGCTGTTAAATTCCTGTGCGTGTCCCAAATAAATATATTTTCTTTCTTTCTTTCTTTCTTCTTTCTGTTGATCCTCAACCGTCGCCGTTAAAAATCGTAGACCTTTAAAAAAAAAATCACCTGAAGCAGCGATCAGTGAGCGGCGTGGCGACCAGGCGGCCGGAGTTCCCGAGGTACTCGAACCCGTAGTCCACGTCCGTCGTGATCATGGAGCAGATCATCCGCTCGCCGCGCCAGTAGTAGCGCAGCTGCGAGATCCAGTTGAAGTCCGTGATGTCCACCACGTTGCGCTCCAACAGCTCCTCCTGGATCGAACGACCTGAGGGGTTTTCACGTCTCAAGTGAATGAAACGGGACGAGCTTGTGGCTAAAAAATAACAACCACACGAAAAGATCGAACGTTAAGCTACGTTTGCCGAGGTCGATCCGTGGATGGGTGACCATTAATTACGTACGTGCCTCGGAAAGCACATTAAGCCATCCTGACTGTCATTTGTAGATTGAGTCTAAGTATGCAGTTGGTCTATAAGCTATAGTTGAATTTATTTTGCGTGAAGGTTTCAAAGGAAATCTTCTTTGTCAGATCTATTTCGGACACTTTTACACGTTTATATATTTAAAACTAAATGTCACTAACATAACTATAGAGGGTGTATTTTTAATCACGGCGAAAATGTTCACAAAGTGTACCTAATATTTTATTTTGGCCAAATAGGTATCAAACTTTTGTATACCTACAACAGTTGATTTTTTTTCGCGATTTTAGAGTTGTACCCATAGTAAAAGTTGTTTATATACATGGGTAAAACGCCCTGCGTAAAGTTGTTCCATGACTAAAAATGCACGATGTATTGACTGATCCCTTTAAAGAAATGATGAACAAAACTTAAAGGACATGGTGCAGTAACCTACAAGTTAAAATGGACCTTAAACATACTAATCTAGGGCTACATTACCGTGCACGTCGAGCACGATGAGAGCCTCAATGGTGATGCGGTTCCCAGGCTTCAGGTCTCCTTGTACCAAGTACACCAGCCCCGTGATCTGCTGTGTACTGCGCTCTATCTGTTCCGGCAGCGTTTGGGTTTCTATGGCTTCTATCGTCTGGGGAATCAAGGAAAATAAAGTTTTATATCAATGTAAATAAGATCAAAAATTGAATCACTGTGCATTCCTTGTCTTTAGGCGCCGACCAGACTATGAATAGCAGAAGTAGGAAGAAGTCGACGACAGTCGTATTAAATCACATCACTTTAATTGGACAACTGGTAATTAACAAAAAACCTTTCATGATTTTAAATATTTTTTTATCAACCGTGAAATAAAGACAGACAAATGGACAAATATAATATAACATGCCGAAGGTTGCGGGTTCGACTCCCACCCAGGACAAATGTGTGTGTGATTAGCACGATCATTTATCCATGTGTTTGGATGAAATTTATCCCTAAAATGTATGTATTTAGCAAGTACGTTTATCAGTAGTTTATACCCCATAACAAAAGCTTTGCTTAGCTTGGGTCTAAATGGCGTTATGTGAAAGTAGTGCAATAATATTTTATTATGTTTCTTTATATTATTTTTAGGCTTTTGTCCAGCAGAGAATGCTTATAAAAAAAAAGTTTTTCCACTCTAGGAACTTCTGCTTTGTCGCGGCGTTGGCAAGCTTTTAAAACTACCTATTTAGACCATACAAAAAAGTATTCTGCGTCCATCGCTAAGTCACTGCAAAAAATGCTCCAAAAATGCGAAATGCGAATCTTATACGACTTCTTACATACCTCTAGTGTATATTCGACGCATGAGCCGGACTGCACGATCTGTCCGGGCCAGTTGAGCACCCAGTCCTCTCGCCGGGTGTTGGGGTAGCTGGTGATGGACTCGTTGGCCACGTCACGCAGGCTCAGCACCATCTGGTTCTCCAGCTGCTGCAGCCAGCGCTCCACCATGCCCTGGACATGAGAGTACAGTACAGACACCGTTGGAAAATAGGTGACGACAAGAGTATCTGTGGAAAAACCTAGCGATGGATCACTTTCAGATCCAATTTTATTATAAACTAAGCTTAGTTTTATTTAGGCGTGTAGAATAGTCAAAGCTAAATATTTATTAGTAAGTAAGTAAAAGTAATAATCGTTTCAATCTATCAAGTCAGGGATTGTGGAAAGAACGACTCCGGCGCAAGTGTGACACGTAACACCGGGGTGATTGACCTTTAAACGTTCAATCGCGCGGATAACTTTAACATCGCGATGTAGGATGTAAGTCGTTAGTTCGTATGTGGCGAGATAGATGTCGCTAAACTTTGAACTCCACAATGTCCGTATGAGCGCTCAAGTGATTATAGCGTTGAGTTACTGGAATGAGGCGGGTTTTCTTTTTTCCTGTCTTTTCTTTATTTATAAGATAAATACTTAAAATGGTTAATAAATTATTAATTCGTAAGTTAAATGTTTTTGTTTTACTGCCCTACAGAGTCTATGATTGAGCGTAGCTTTAAGTATTATTTTAAGATCGTTTATACTTTAGAATGGAAATAAATAATATGAATAATTATGAATAAAGAAACGCCTAGGTGATCATTCAAACATCAAAACTCATGTACCTATTCAGATAAGGCTGATAGTCAGCACTTTTTGAACGTCAAAAAATACATGACACTGTCTCCCAAAACGCCAACCTTTCGCCACCTCCTAGTGTTATTGCTGGAAAGAAGAAGCTTTACCTTAGCATCAGCCGGTTGTATGGTAGACGAGAGCTTCACCACCTCGCCTTCAGCAGACGCCATGCCAATGATCTCTTTATTGAAGTTAAACTCCAGGGTGTAGATGCCTTCGAAGCACTTCTTGAGGTGAGGCTGCACTCGCATCGGGTCCTTGGTCTCCGAGAGGATCTCGAGGAGCTCGTCGTTAGACAAGAAGAAGAATCTGGGGAATAGGCTTTGTGGCTTACTCAATACTCAAATATTAGTAGATATGAAGCCTCTTAGATATGTGTTTTTATTCCGTTAATAAATATTTAAATCACAATTTTTGGCAACGTACCTAATTAATATTTTAGGTTATTAGTATTTTGACATTATCATTATTATCTTTCTTTTTTTCTTATTTATGCTTATTTTATACATCTATTGAGATGGTCATGTATGTTATAGGTATATTTATGTAAATAGTACACCACACACTGCCTACTCATCTTTTCTCCTACACTATCAAGTCCATCCAAAGGTTGTCTGTAAGAGATCGCTTTTAGCGATAAGGCCGCCCATTGTAACACCCTATGTACCCTTAAAGTTATAATTTGTAAGTTTTTATGGTGTACAATAAAGAGTATTCTATTCTATTCTATTCTATCATTAATTCTTTAACATTGGAGCATATTTTGAACATTACTTATTATTTTTTGACTATGATTGTATTTGTTTTTGACATAATATTAATTAAGTACTTAATTAACATTTGACATTACAAATAAAATTCTGAAATCTCAATTTGCTACCATTCTTGTGCTGTGTCTATAATATTTCTGCACCAGTATTATGTGTGATGCAATATTTAATTTAAGACTTAAATGTACAGACGCCAGTACATCAATAATAATAAATAAATAAATAATCAAGTTACCCCAATGTGTCAAATTTTTCCAATTGAATATGAACCTTATTCTGTTTAACATAAAGTTGAAAAACGATCAAGGAAGTTTGACACATTGGAGTAACTTGATGTGCTGGCGTCTGTACCATATACTTGGAAATAAATATATCTTTATATTTATCTCTAAAAAGCCGAGTAATAAATATGTTTCATCACGTCATGTTCCAAGTTGAACTACAAGATTACTGATTACAAAATGCCTATGGCTTAAAGTCCTCCTCTATAAAAGACATATTTTTAGTCATAGGCCAAATTCAGAGAGTGTTCTATCCATGATTATGAACAAATTTTACTATGAAACCAACACAGAAATAGCGACAGTGTTAAGAGACCGTGACATCATGTTTCAGTGTCTCTTCTCGGATTAGTAAGTGGTGAAGATGGAGATAACATAGTGTTTATTAAAACTGATTTACGGAGATAAAATTCATTTAGCACCATATTTACATTGGTTAACTGAACCGGTAGTTTCATATTATTCAGTCGGCTTTTGAATTGAACACGATACATCCTTGATAAATCTGACGAGGACAAATATAGTTGGAATAATCCACTTACCTGGGGAAGAAAAGCCTCTTTTTCTCCAAATAATCGTTCAATCCTCGCTGGATGTCTTCCAACAACGAGTTATTGTACTTTAGCGACTTCAGTAGACCTGGATAGTCAGTGGCTTCGAGAACCATCGGCTCCTTCGTGGTGGCACCCATGATGGCTCTCCACTCCTTATCCACGTCGCGGAAGTTTCGGGCTTCAGTGGGCATTTGACGCATGATATCCTCGGATGAGAAGATGGGTTCAAGATACATCCAGGTGGCTTGGCACTGAGGGAAGAAAAGAAACGAGAATCGATTTGTTTTTTTTTAGTCAACATAGCTCTTCTGTCAGTATTTTAGTTTATTGATGTATAATTGTGATGTCCTTTAGGTTTCTCTAATGAAAATCATTAATTATTGACTCAGAGTAAATGCTTAGTCTAAACCGCTGGGTTTTGAAGAATAAGATTTTAAACTAGGATTAAAAGAACGTGATCACCAAGGCAGAATTATTTTTAAATCTATCTATATTTTTATTAATTTATATTTTTAAGATATGGAAGAGCGGAGTCTACGCGTAACTAAATTATAGGCCAGTAAACTAGGTAATGAGAAAGTCCGAGCTTATGCGCTAAAAAGAGCGCATTATTGATATGGTAATTGAACAGATATTACGAGTACGTTTTTGTATTATTATTTTTTGAGAATAAACATACGAAATCATACAAAGAAATATAAAACTATTTTGTTTAAAAATAATAATACTGCTGTAACTTAAGCCCCGTATTCATGGTAAACAACAAAGTTGAATCAACGTGTTGCGGAGTTGCTGTCTGCATGTTGCTGGCAACACTGTGTGTTGCAGAGTTGATAATAGCTCTCGCCCGATATGTTACGAGCGTAAACACCGCAACACGTTGATTCAACTTTGTTGCTCAACAAATGTTTACCATTAATACGGGGCTTTACACTTATCAGTTTTATGTCATCTCAATTGACCAAACACTTAAACAATGACGTGTCCCTTAATTCCAAAACTATTAACGTCTTTCTATATCCTCACCGTAAGCCACTGGTCCAGTATATCCTGCATGCTGATGAGTTTCTCCTCCCATCCGACCATGTCAGCTTCGAAGGCCTTCACGTACGGCGAGCCGCGCATGGTCTGCGACTTGAGGATATGGTCGTCCAGAAGCTGCTGCACGTCATCCAGACCAGTCAGGATGCCCACGCCGGTATCCCTGAATGATATAGGGTCAAAGTTTTTTTTTTTTTTTTTGATTTAGCAGTAGGATTTAGAAATTTCAAAGTCCCGAAACACGAGACAGAGTACAATCAAAATCCCAGGGACTTAACCGCGCTCTCTTTTGACTTACTTAGGAAGAATATAAAAGCATGCCCATTAGAGTTTCGATTTCAATACTTACAAACACCCAGGCTGAGAAGGTTTTAAAAATCTTAAAATAAAATCAACAGAAGATCTTTGGGGATTGTCTGTAAAAGTGTAAGTATAGATCTATTAATCCCCTTCTCCATTAAAAAATCCGTCAAACAAAAACTTAATTATACATATTTTTAATAAGATGACCCCAAATAGGCAATAGGTATATCCAATACTACTATTACTACTTTTTTATGAAGCTAGTCTCCTAGTAAACCTTTTGTGTTAGATAGAATTAGAGTGACGATATACACCACAAATTTTTAATTAGTACAAATAACTAAAGGGCTTATTCTAGACGGTCCTTTCATTATATTTGTAAACTATCAATAAATAATATTCATAAACAGCAAAGTTATTAGCGTTTGTTTATATCCCAAAAAGTTACCCAATTTATGGAAATATTGTAGGTACAGGCTATATTCATGACATAGTAGCATTCATAAATCGTCATCTCTCGCTCACGTTCGCGTGATCTCGCTCAAGCATGCCCCGCCTCCAACAGCTGTTTTCGTTATTTAAGTCTAACTAAATAGTGGCATATTTAAAAATTAAATTTTGTTTTTTTTTACTTTTGATTACGCAAATATGATCAGTAACAGGTTTTTTTAACATTTTTTTCGTACGTATTAAAAAATAGTGGTGTATATATGTATAACCTAACCTAACTTGTTGTACCTATTCTATAGCGAACCTAACTACCTAACCTAACTACCTAACCTAACTACCTTTTTTTTTTTTTTTTTTTTTTTTTTTTTTTTTTTTTTTTTTTTTTTTTTTTTTGTGGAAAATCCTCATGGATGTCCCCCGCCCGGGGAGGCGGAGGGGTCTGTCAGACTCTTACTGACTAAAAACCACCCCGTGTTCCTTCTCACACCTGCGCCGGGGGTCACGGGAACGGAAGATACTTCCGCGACCCCCGACTGGTGCCGGCCCCGCGGGCTTCGCCAAGTCTGCGAGGGGAGTGAGGTGTTAGACTCCCCTCGCGACGTCTAAGAGGGGCGCGCGTGAACACGACGCGCCGCCACCTCGGGTCCATGTACGTGGGGGCGGCGGACATCCCCGCGTCCGTCGCCCTGGACCCATTCAGGGGGGCTGGAAGAGGGCGTTGTCCGCCCTCCGCCTGCGCCCGGTGCGTCTGCTGCGGGCAGGGTGAGTGGAGGTGATCTCCCTCTCCCTTTCCGCAGCCTCCTTCTGCGAGATGACCGTTTCGCAGAAGGACACCACCGCGTCCCAGGACTCGACGCTGCCGACCATCCTCTCGACCACGGCCGGCAGCGACAGGTCACTGCCTACTCCAGAGACAAGAGCACGGCGCGGCTCCTCCCAAGCGGCACACTCTGCCAGCGTATGCCGCGCCGTGTCCTCCCGACAGTCGACGCAGTGGTGACACCGGGCGTCCGGCTCCCTGTTTATGCGACACAGGTACTTTCCGAAGCAACCGTGCCCGGAAAGCACCTGCGTCACCCGAAACGACAGGGAGCCGTGCCTCCTCCCGAGCCAGCGCTCGAGCACCGGCCGGACCGCCTCGATAGTGACGAGGCCGGCGGTAGGGCTCGAAAGCCTGTCCCGCCATGCCGCCACCAGGACCTCGCGCAGCTGCGACCGACGCAACTCCATGTGTCGCTGCATCGGTCGCTCGCCGCGCGCCTGCATTTCCTCGCGCCACCGGTACAGTGACGCGAGTACTTTCGCCTCCAGGTCCCAGGGCGGGGATCCGGCCAGTACTCCGGCCGCCTCGTAGGAGATCGTGCGATAGCCCCTGATGACTCTGACGGCCATCGCTCGCTGCGGTCTCCGCAGGACAGCGATGCTGCCGGCCGTCAGGTCAGCCGCCCAGATCGGGGCCCCGTAAAGGGCCATCGATCGCACGATCCCCACGTAGAGCCGCCTACAGGCGGCGCTCGGGCCCCCCAGATTGGGAAGCAGCGTTGACAGCGCCCCGGCCGCGCCCATCAGCTTGGGCGCCAGCCGCCGGAAGTGGGGTCCGAAATCCCATCGGCTGTCGAGCACCAATCCCAGGTACTTCATGGTGGACTCGACAGCGATTCGAACCCCACCGACAACTAGGTGTGATCCGGCGGGTGGCGCCCGACGGGGGCCGTGGAAAACCATAGCCTCCGTCTTGCTGAGGGCCACCTCCAGGCCGAGGCGCCGTATGCGGCCCACCACCTGTGAGACCGCAGCCGTCGCCAACAACGCCGCCTCCCTGTGCGAACTCCCCCGGGCCGTGACCAGCGTGTCATCCGCGTAACACGTCAGGTCGACGCCCGGCTGGAGCTCGCCCCTCAGCACCCAGTCGTACCCGATGTTCCACAGGAGTGGCCCGAGGACCGAGCCCTGTGGAACACCGCACGACATGGGGCGCTGGTGACCGCCATCACGTCCCACGTAGGTGACACACCTCTCCGTCAGGTAAGCCCCAACGAGTTGGCGGAGGTAGGAAGGCACCCTATGGTAGCACAGTGCCTCCCTTATACAACTCCAGGGCAGGGTGTTGAAGGCGTTGGAAATGTCCAAGGACACCGCCAACATCACCCCGCCCCGGGACACCGCTTCCTCCGCCAGGACTCTGACACGCGACACGGCATGAATGGTGGAGCGCCCGTGCCGAAAGCCAAACTGGCTCTCGGCTAGATCCGGCCCGTCTCCGCACAAGTGGCCGACGAGGCGGGCAGCTATGATTCGCTCGAACAGCTTACCCACCTCGTCTAGCAGCACTATGGGCCGGAACGCGGACGGTGAGTCCGCAGGGCGCCCCGCCTTCTTGAGCAGGACCAGACGACCAGTCTTCCACAAAGTGGGAAACTGGCCCCGCTCAAGACACGCCGTGTAGAGTCCTCTCAGCTGGGGCTCCAGCTCCTTCAGAGCGAGGGCGAGCACTCGGCCGTGAATGCCGTCGGGCCCCGGGGCCACGTTCTTGGCCCGGAGCCGCAACACGGCCGCCCTCATCTCTGCCTGTGTCACCTCTGGGACGCTGATGGCGATCTCTTCTTCTGTAGGCTCCGCAGCTGTGGGCAAAGCCATCGGCGGCGGAATGTGCTCCGCTCTAGCCGGGAAGAGGGCTGCGACGACCTCCGTCAGCAGCTCGGGTTGGAGACTCCTCGCGAGTGGAGGCGCCGCGGCTCGAAGTTTCCCTCGAACCGCACGATACGGACGCCCCCACGGATCTCCGTCCAGAGTCTCCAACATCTCCTCCCGGCTTCGCGCCTTCGCCTCGCCGATGGCCAGCCGCAGAGCCTCCTTCGCCGCGCGGTACACCTCATACAGCGCGGCCTCCTCGTCAGGGACCCGACGACGTCTCCTCCGGTATCGGGTGTACTGGCGTCTCGGTTCTACGCACGCGACGCGCAACTGCGCAATCGCGGCGGACCACCAGTACACCTGGCGCCTTCCCGACTGTGTGTGGACCCGGGGCATGGACGCGTCGCAAATTTGCGTCATTGCCCCGCGGAACCACTGCGCCTCCAATTCGACGTCGACGGGTCCGTTCGTCGCCGACTCTCGGAACCAGGCCTGGACAATGGCGGCCTCCTCGAGCAACTCCCTGTCGATGCGCTTAAGCGCCCAGCGCGGACCGTCCGCAGGCGAGGCCGGTGAACCGCGGCCGCCAGTGGTCTGGGCGGAGACGTCGAAACGGATGTAACGGTGATCCGACAACGTCTCCACCTCCACGGCGACACGCCAGTCCCGCACACGGGCGGCGACAGCAGGGCTAGCGAACGACACGTCCACTATAGACCCTCCCCGCTGCCGCACGCACGTGTGTACCGAACCCCGATTAAGGACGGTCAGGCCGGTCGTGACTAACCACTCCTCCAGCGCCTCACCCCTAGCATCGGTCACTGGGGATCCCCACGCCGCAGATTTGGCGTTTAGATCACCTAGCAACAGCACAGGGCGAGGGTGGAGGCGGTCCACGACGGCACCCAACTCGACAAGGAAGCTCTCGAAGTCGGCGAGGCTCTTGTTGGGAGAGAAATACACCCCAACAGTGCCGACGCCGTCCGCGAGGGCGGCCACCCAGCCGCGACCTCGGGACGGACTGCTCAGAGCCTCGCCAATGATGGCCACCAAGCCATCCAGGTCCCCCACCCAGTTGTCTCTGGGGGGGACAAAATACGGCTCGGCGACCACGGCCACGTCGATCGACCACTGTGCCATGCTCTGGAGCAAGAGATCCTGAGCTCTGGCACAGTGGTTGATATTGCCCTGGAGGAGACGTAACAGCGCCATTAGGCACAGTTCATCTCCTCCACAGCTCCGTTCCCGGACCGAGAGTCGGTCGAGGGGCAGCTAGGCTGAGGGGGGTGTATAGGGCCCCCGGCAGCCTTGCCGCCCCTTTTCTTCCAGTTCTTCCCCTTGGTGGGGGCGCCACAGGCGTTACTGCCCACTCTGTGCTCGGGGTTCCTCCCTGCCGCTGTACAAAGGCAGCAGTTTGGCGCCGCAGAGCACTGGGCCGCCTTGTGGCCGGGCTGACTGCAACGGTAACAAAGACCGCTGCGGTCGACGGAGGAGGCGCAACGGCACCCGACATGCCCAATGTCGAGGCACCTAACCTAACTACCTAACCTAACTACCTAACCTAACTACCTCACTGAAATGCATTGATTTTGAAAGACACTTATTACAAAATTTTAAACTGACCTACTGTGCTAGGTATCTCTACGGTCATTACAATACTAAAGTAAGTAGTAGTATTTAAAATAGTAGTAGTAGGAGGTAATTATTTAACCCGATTGTATATCATCCGTACATAAAGAGTACTACTTACTATTATAGATTGACATACTTCTGGTATGACTGTTTTGACTTAAATCTAAATTTGAGAATTATTTGCCGACCGACTTTCAAAACTTATGAGTTATTTTACACTTTTTAGAGTTTTTTTATTAAGACGGTATTATTTTTTCTTCTTCTCTTTTTTATCAGACCCCTAATGACGCAACTCATCTAGGTGTAATGTTCTCATCAATACAAATTAATCAAGCTCAAACACACCCTGTTGGGCTTGATTAATTTGCTGCTGTAAATAGTTGAGGAGTGCCCTCGACTGTCTTTAGGGTCTATTATAATGAAGGGTTGGAATCGACCTGCGATTCCAAGCCTACGATTTTTACATACTTCTTTTGCTTCGTTTACATTCATACATGTTGTCATTCACACACGCCGTTTTCGAGTACTACGCACTTGACCTTTTTGAAGAACCTTACCACTAAGGTCTATGTCGTCCTAGGGCGTCCCTTCTTGGCGTTTCCACTTACATCTAGGTTGGTTCTTAAACATGATTCATCAAAATCGGTTCCGCCGTTACAATGTTAACAGTTTTTTTATGTTATCTGCCGTTGCGATTTTAGTCGTCTATGGGTATTAACTTTACTTACAAACATGACTTGATATTTTAAAAAACAAGGTCAAAAAATTTTAAATAAAAATTAAATTTAAAATAAGTATGAAAAATCCCAACGCCAAAAAAAATTTTTTTTTTTTACAGAACTAAGAGGAGGTAGAAAGTATGAGTACGGCATGGACGCTGGCGAAGTAGAAAAGAGCGAAGTTGCTAGATCACCTGTAAGGCACGATTTCGAACTTGACGCCGACCCACTCGTCCTTCATCTTGCTGAGCGCGCGCTCGAGCCCGTGCTCCTTGGAGGCGTACTGCTCGATCTCCTCCAGCTGCGCCGCGAACACGTGCACGCCCTGCTCCACCATGTCCGCGAGGGTCGTCTCCGGGCTGTGGACCACTTCCGCACCGATCAGTTCGCTGATCTTTGCCCAGTGACGATCGCGCATGCCCTAAGTGAGGAGACAAGTTTACAGTATTCGATGGGTAACGGAATAACGGAATCAGTATAACCTTTAAATACAGATTTACTTTCCAAGCTATTAGGACAGGAATCATCCTGCCATCAGGCATCCAGGAGTAATCGAGTTAACTTGTAATAACTCAAATCTATGAGTTCAATTAGTTATTTTTTAAGTCACTTTTAATTTTAAAATATTGTTGAAATGAAATGAAACGATATTTATTTCTGTAAGTAGATCTTCTCAGATACTTTTACATGTCTTTTTTTTAACTAAATGGCATTTCCAAAGTGACTGATCCCTGAGAAGAAATGCCGAAAGAAACTCAGGGGTCATGGTCTCTTTTAAAGTCCAGACATAAGATTATATCCATTTTCTATGCGAGTCTCACGATGCAGGGCAAAGTCTGGAATAGCCTTTTGAAGTAAGAATCAATTCAGCTTTGAGCCGACCTGTCCCGACAGACGGCATGCATGCTTCAGACATCAATGTTGTGCAAGGTCCCATAAATGTATGGCAAGTTCTGATATAGTTGTTCATCTATTTCGAAATACATCTTTCTAGTACTAAAAGCCTGTGAGCTAAGCTGCGGACAGATGCTCGGAAAAGTCGAAACTACAAGAGGTACTTTTTGATTACAGAGAGTAAACATAATTTCACAACACCACTTCATTCTCTCAATGTAATTTTTTTTTTATTTGCTTGGTTTCCGAAAGCCACAGCACGGATCCAGCAGAATATCAGCGCCAGATAAATTTGCCTGGCACATACTGAGTTGGACTCCCATTTGGTGCAGCCTTGAGACGCACACCGCACACTGTGTATCCATTAATCTCTTTTGTATCTTGTATTTTGTGTTGGTCTATGGCTTTTGTGTGTACTGGATAAATGTTTTATCTATCTACGGAATCTTAAAAATAAATCAACAAAGAAACAGCCTCACCTTGTTACAGATGGCGCACAGCACGGGCATGAGCACCTTGAACTTCTCCAGCTTGTTGCGCACCATGTCGGCGATGCGCTTGGCGCCGGGGTACTCGTACAGCTGCTTGCCCAGCTTGTACAGCAGCTTCCACCACGCCTCCACGTCCTCCGCGATCTGCTCCGCGTCCAGGCCCAGGAAGGGGCCGTGGTACCTGGAAAACGGAGGACTCGTAGGTACCGGAGAACACCACGGTCTAAATATGTACGAAGCCTCTTGTTCAGTTAGCACAGGGCAAATATGTTTTTTATGACCTACGGTCACACAATACAGGAGACATTTTTACTGTAAGGAAACTGTAAGTAACGGTAACGTTTTGTTTATATAAAAAAAAATCCGCGCAGTATTATTGGGCCTGATATCCATAGATGAAGGTTACTTTACATACATAAAGTTCTACTTTGACTGGAGTCGTTATAGTAACCCTGACTGCTATGCCGAAAGTTGAGGGTTTGATTCCCAGCCAAGACAAATGTTTGTATGATGAGTACGAAGACAAATGTTTTCATTTGTGGTCTGACCAAAATTTGGGTTGTGGGCATGCCCACATTGCGTCGCGGCCGTCTATCTGTCTGTCTGTTCGCGATAAACTTAAAACTTACTGCGCCGCGCCGATGCTGTTTTCACCAATGGATTGTTATCAAGGAAGCTTTTAGAAGACATATAATTTGTTAAGTTTTTGTATCATTGGCAAAAATATATGCAGGTATAAAATTAGCCGACTGGAAGCCAGCTCCCAGTCGGCTTCGCCCCCATCGATGTCGGCTATTGCGCCTGGGCGCGAAATCCATGGGGGCGAAGCCACGGGCATCAGATAATAAGTCCCAGTTTGAGAATTTCACGTAGCCAAATGTTGGCTAAAACGTATTTGATACGCGAAGAAGAAGAATAACAAAAACACACACACACACACACACAAAAATACGTCGTTTCACGCGTTTTTTGTCCCTTTAAACTCATATCCAATAAGTACTATTCGAAATCGAAACATGGTAATTTTTTTAACAATAATTCACGTGCAAAGACACTCACCACTTCTCATAACCTTCGTAGAAGTCGTAGGCGGTGTGCCACAGCTTGTGGAAGGGCTCTATGCCGGTCAGCATGGTCTGCAGACTGTAGTACACTGACACCTCCTGGTCCAGCAACGTCTCTTCGTTAATGATAGCTTCAGCTTCGTGTTTGTCATCCTGTTGGCAAAAGAAAGAAAAAATATATGATTTACTAGCTAACCGAGCCACGCGTTGTTGTGGTTTAGTGGTGAGTTATATTTCAGTATGAATTTACGGAATTCATTAAAGAAGTAATCTTTACTTCTTTACTAATAAATATAAAAGGGATATTTTTTAAAACTAACTGCCATTGTATTCATAAAACGATCTTTTCACCATTTCTTAGTGTTTTTGCTAGGAACAAGAAGTGGCGGAACAACTCCCCAGCAAGAAAACTCTTAAAAGAGAGTTATTTTGACTGGCCTGTTTGTCTTGTAGTTAGTGAGCCTGACTGCTATGCCGGAGGTCGTGGGTTCGATTTCCACCCAGAACAAACGTTTGTGTCAGGAGCAAGATCATTTGTTCTGTGCCTGGGTGTAATTTATCTATAATATGTATGTATTTAGAAATATATAAGTATGTTTATCTGCTGTATAGTACCCATAACACATGGTTTCAAGGTTAACTTGGGACTAAATGGCGTTGTGTGAAAAGTTGTGGAATATTTATTTATTTATTTTTATTTGCATACGCTGCCTAAGCAGTAATACTGATACTGATAGCCTGAATCGTCCCACTCCTGGGCAAAAGCCCCTCCCCGTGACTTCAAGCTTTTCCGATCGTAAACAGTAATAATTAATTGATCTGTAACTGGATCTGGTCTGATCCGGAGAAGATATGATGAAAACAGTATAAAAGTAGAGAGAGACATACGATATCTTTGCAAGTACCGAACTGAGACTCCTGAACACTACTTCTCGGTATCTGGAGTACATTGTCACTCCAAGCAATATCTCCCAAGATTATTTAAATGAAATATTACATTATTTTATTTTATTTTAGTTTATCCGTGATCTTGTTTGGTTATTTCTATTTTATTATCATTACGTATTTTTGTCATTATTTCGATTTTATATTAGCTTGTATGTTTAGTTATTAACTGTTAGTATAAGTTGGTTATAAATAAATAAATAAAAAAATTGGTTACCCAGGTTAACTTACCAGTAAATTCCTATAAATCCCATCCACTTTATCCACAACATCTTTCAGCAGATCAAGGTTAAGCAGCGGCGGATCAAACCTCCGGAACAGCTCCAGATCCTTCTCATGCTTTTTCAGCTTATCCTCGAAGATCGTCTTCCTACTCCTCAGCTTGTCTTCTGCCATGTTCTTCTTGGTGTTGAGGGTTTTAAGTGTAAGGTCAATGGTTTCTTCCATGTCCAGTGGCCAGAGGAATACTCGGGTGTTTAAGTTAACGTCTTCAACTGGAAATCAGAAATGAATACCTATAATTGCTTTACATTTAAAAAAGCTTTAAATGAATTTTAAAGCGTCACAAAAAAATCAATTGCGACATACACTGGCTTAATGGGCTGTTTAACAAAATTTTTGTTTTAGTCCCTCATCTAGATTACAAGTCCAAAAGTCAAATCCTCATCTATATTAAATAATCTGCGAACTTGTGTGCAAGCGAGCGTGCTTGCGTACGTGCGTGCGTATGTAAGTGCGTGAGTGCGTGCATGTTAGCGTACGTGCGTGCGTGCGTGAACCTAAGATTTTTTTATTTATTTTTAACTAATGTCTTATAAAATCATTCGATTTTCTTTAGAAAACTTGTAGGCTGTTTAAAACTCACAATTTAAATGCGCGTGCTGCATTAGGAAGAGCACGTGCTCGGCAGTAGTGCGCGCCTTCTCCCGCAGGTCGAACATGGCGCTGTCGCGGCAGTCCATGATGTAGTTGATGAGCTCCACCAGCTGCGCCGTTGTCTCCGGGCTCTCGGAAGCACGAGCTGCCATCTCCTCGTAGATGTTGCAGATACTGGACAAGGGAGAAAGGTGAAAACTTATAATGGTAATCATCATCATCATGACTGCATCATTGGTCGAAACGCAAGCGCTACTGCTGAACATGAGATCCTGGATTAGTTCCTTGGACCAGAAATAATGTTACTGAGTTTTTTCATCTGGTATTCTTCAGTAGCAGCCCGGAGCCTGGATACATGCCCAATTGATAACAATAGGCTAGCACTCAATTGCATGCGACTTCAAGATAACTGGGCAAAATTTGGGTGTATTACGGCGTGATCATATTCAGCTGCTAAGAAGTTTGTTGCGCCACTTTTTTCCCGTAAAAATACTAGAAAGTGCTGTTTTTTGAGGAACTCTTTCAATTTTGTATAAATAAATGTAACTTTTCTGCGCATTATTTCTATTTGCCTAGTAATACAAACTTCAAAATATGACTGCATCCTTTACCATAAACCAAGCCAAAGTATCACACCTAATTGACCTAGTGGAAAGACCAGCATTCAAGGTTACTACTCACTTTCTGTTCCATTTCCTGTTGACAGTTATGAAGTGATCTACAATATGCTGTCGCAGGCCGTTGACGATGTCCCAGAGACTATCGTTGATGGGTCCACAGTCCAGCATGATCATGTTCAGTGGTATGTCTCGCCGAAGGAAGGCTATTTCATCACGAAGGTCCTCGTACATGTAGATGCGGGCTGAGTAGTCCTGGTGTGAAGAAAGGAGATTGGCTGATTTGTCTAGCGATTACATGTGTTACTGACTGACTGATGGCTAATTGCTGATTGTATTTTGAACAATTCTATAGACAAGTGAAGAAGAGAATTGCAAAAGTGATCAGAGCATACAATAAATGATATACCATGATGAATTGAAGAGTAGGGAGTGTAAATAACCAATATTAACCAATAGGATAGTCCCCTAGAGCGGAGCAGGAATTTTACGCAATCCTATTGGTTAATAATTCTCGGTTAGTCCGCTCCGCAGCCTCTCTCCGCTTTGGTGGACACGCAGCGTAACAAAGGAGAAAGCTGTATGACCATAAACGATCTATAGATATGATAGATGACTTCTTCCATCGAAATAAGGTTTACATTTATGCTACTTGATCAACGATTCTTCAGAGAAAATTCAGCTTTGAAATATATACCTTATATCGATTGGATAAAGTATAAAACTCCGTTGCACATCCACCCGTATGTGCCATAGCTTCCCTTCTAAGGTACCTTCAAGTATGGCGGAGGCTCCTGCTTCATGAAGAGTAGCAAGTCCTCTCTAGCTGTTCCGTTGAGGATGTAGTAGTAGTCCTCGTAGCTGCTGAGGAAGCTGCGAGGTCCTGGCTTGTTGACGGATACGTGGCGCAGCGTCTCCTGGATGGTGTCTACCATGTATCGCTCGTCGTGGTACACCGGTATCAGGTATGGGTTAGGCCGGATTGAGGCTGGATAAACATACAAATTACTAGGACTAACGAAACCAGTTCATGTTAGTGATCAACATTGAATGTCCTGTGGGTCTAGTGGTTAGTGGCCCTGACTGCTAAGCCGGAGGTCGTGAGTTCAATTCCCACCCAAGACAAATGTTTCTGTGATAAGCACGATTTTTTTCTGTGTGTGTCTTTATCAGCTGTTTAGTACCCATAACACAAGCTCTCAAACTTAACTTGGGACTAAATGGCGTTGTGTGAAAAGTTGTGGAATATCTATTTATTTATTTATTTACTTCAAGAACTGTATTTAGAATCGATTTAAAAAGATATTTCACCAATAGAAAGCAATATTCAAAATTACGAGGGAGTACGAATTTTAAGAATTGTAATTTATGCTAGGTACTACTTACCTACTTATAGCATAAATTACAATTCGTTCGACAATGGGCTACTTGACAAAATTTTAGTTTTTAGTTCCCCATCTAGATTACAAGAAAATATTCGACACGTAGTTTTTCTTTTTTCACGTAATCAAAAAATAACGGCGATACACCAAGTCAAAATATCGCATGACGTCACTAGCCAGTACAGTTTATACTAGATAATGACGTTACAAGCCCTCTCTCCTCAACTTTAATGCGCTTAATCTAAGCAGTTTTCCATCAATTTGAAAAAGAAAAAAAGTACTAACAGTATAATAATAATAGTATTATTTTTATAATCTAACTGATGAACTAATTATATTCTGATGTTCATATTCTGTCAAACACCCTATTATGTAACTTGCTTACAGACTTACTTGGATACATAATCTTATCGATAGCAGGCAGTGACCTCGACACATTGATGATGGTATGGAAGCACTTGACGACGAAGTTCTTCAGGTTGTCCAGATCCGGGTCGAAGGTAATCTTGTCGGTGCCAGGGTGTGCGACTACCTTTATGCGCAGGATTGGCCGCTTGATGAACATGTAGTCGCGGTACTGACCGTCGTAGTGGTTCCCATCCTACAAACACAAACCTCGTAAAACTCTTAAGAAAAATACTACCTAAGTACTAATGTTTGTTAAATAGGTGAAAGTATCGGATAAATTTATGAAAACACATTACCCTCCTGTGCGTGGCGCAGTCGGGTCAAAAGAAATTAAAATCACAGAATGTATATTACAATTAATAAGTAAAGTTTGGGGGGCGGGTCCTGGAGAGAAAGGACTTTTAATACTAAAATAACCCAAAGTAAAGTTTCATGACCTTTGAACCGCTTGATTTTATATCAATTGCAGTGCCCCCAGCGCCCAACTTATAAATCGTCAATACATTTATCATGTTGCCTGAATTAGCCTATTTTTGGTTAGAACGTAAAGGAGAATCAAGAAATCAAATGAGCCAAAAGGTTTTTATGGTCGTATAAATAAGACTCGGGCGGAATGAACCTGAAAGTAGTTGTCAGATAAATCCGACTCAGGCGGTTTGGAGAATTGTTACTAAAACTTAACCTCACCTGTTTCTTGAACAGGCAAAAGCGAAATAAAATACTGAATTCTATCCAACACCACTCGAAGCGCCCAGACTTAGGTATCAAATTACTTTAATAAGCAAATGAATAAAAGAATCTGATGCCTGAGTACTAATTTTTTTTTTCTTTCTAAAATTGCCTAAGTTCATACTCTTTGTTGTTTCTGTTACGAAAGTCGGGTGCAGGGTACTTCAAAAATAAAAGAAGTGAACATTCATACGTTGAGATTAATAATACTCGATAGTAACTGACTCATCTACCCACATTATATGCTGAGCACATAAATTATTTGTTAATATTATATATTTGCCTTGTAATGTTTAATCACACTATTCTCATCTCTGATTGTAATAACATTGGAAGCGACTAACGTCTAAGATACAAGCTCGGCCTAGTTTAGACGTTGGGGTTCATTTTGTTTGTTTACTTACGTACTGTACTTGTAACAATATTGTGATAAGTGTAATATGTATTTCCTTTTTTCAATAAAGATTATTATTATTATTATATAATTGGTTATATCAGTATTAAGGATTTCCCTCCTACAAAACCCGCTTAAAATTTCACCCTTTAAAGTGTTTAAAGCTAATACTTACAAAATAATAATTGAGATGTTCAGCGAAGTGGTAGACGCTCCTCTCAACCAGGTCTCGAACTTGCTTTGACATCAGTGCACGAATACACCTGTAAGATATGATTTGTTTAGACTTTATGAGCAAAAAGAAATTGCTTCACCAATTATACCAGATGGAAAAAATCAATGGGCCTGGAACTGAATGGGTCTAAAGTGTTCCGCTACTTCGTCTTCCCAGCAACTAGGAAGTGGGAGGGCGGGCTTTTTACCGGACTGTCTTATGTATTTTGACATTCAAAAAGTGCTAAATAAATGACTTTTGATTTTGAAAAAAAAAAAATTCAAACCTTTCTATCCATAATATTATGTAGGCAGATAATCTTACTTAAAGAAAACAGCTTTATTTTTAAAAATAAACTAAACTGCAGTCACATATTTCTTGACAAGCTAAACCTAAACCTAGCACACTAATCCGGGAATCGAACTAGCTAAAAAGGGACTAAGGGCCTACTACATATTCAGCTCCATTTTGCTTCTGTCCATAATATGAAATACCTACCAGTTTTGTTAGATATGCGTACACGTCCGCTCAGCTGAACGGAACCATACGTAAATTGGTCCCCAGCCTTTTTCCAAGTAGAATTTTATATAGACTTTCCCTTTGGCAGGACTAGTTATGACTGTCAGGCTTCTGACTACCCGTATTTTCTAGACTGTCAAAGATTTACATAAGACAGTATTGCAGTACTCTTATTTATTACTTACTGACGATGTTTTAACTATAGATCTACACGTCTACTGATATTGACGACTAACCTGAAGAAACTCTCCACTCTGAAGGTGGACTCGCTCCTCTTCTTAGCAACGTAGACAGACCAGTGGTGTCTCATCTTGATCATGGTGTCGGCTACGTCTATGAGCCAGTTCTCTTCGAGCTCTTTTTTGGTAGCCGCAGATAGTTTTACCACGTTCTCAAGAAAATCTGTCGTGTATTGTGGAAAGGGAACTTCAGCTTGCATCGTTGTCATGTCCACTATGTACATATTTTGATATCTGGAAAGTAATATGAGTACTAACAGTTGATAACTTTGTTTTATTGATACTTGTGGTGCTGGAAAACCAGGCAGTTGAAAAAAAACGGCAGTGACTAATACCTACTGCAAAGCGAGAGATTCGCCAAACATTTTTATGAGCTATCATCTTAGTACGTCTAGTATGTTTCCAGTCTAACTGGATACTGCTCAATACCATTATGGTATATGTTTTGTCAGCCTATCTTAGCTCGTTAACCCAGCACCCCATGATAGGAATTAATGTTTGACATATAGGTTTCTGATTAATTATGATATTTGTCAAGAAAGTCGTTGGAAGACCTACATAAGAGTGCAGGGACAAGCAACATAATCAACTTTGTTGAGACACACAGGGCTCTTCTATATGTGTTGAGGATAGTTATAATAAAAACTACTCAACCTTGTTTTGTTAATATTTTGAAGATTATATTAGATTGAATAATAGTGAGCCACATTACATTTATAATGAGCCGATCGCGACATAAAATGGCGTATTAGACCGGTGTCTTGTCTGGTTGACGACGACTGACTGACAATGGCGCGCGCGCTGCCGATGTCCGCGCGTCCGGCTCCCCGCGCTGCCGATGTCCGCTTTTACTGGCTCCCTGCATTGCCGCTGTCCGCGCGTCTGGCTCCCCGCGCTGCCGTTTAGAAACGCGTTTATGGGCGCGTTCAATATGTAATGATGAGCCATAACCATGGCCCATCCTCGACAAGCGACTCCTACTTGTACTTGTCACTGTCTCCGTGTACGAACGGCACCTGCAGCCGGGTCTGCTCCCCCGGGTCCTGCAGTATGTACATACCTCTCGTGCCACATCCGCCGCAGCTCCAGCAGCACGGGGTTCCCGAGGTAGTACCGGTAGTACAGCGCCTCCTGCGCCTTGAGGCGCGGCGTGTGCCACGGCACGGGCGCGCGCACCACGTGTGCCGGCCACAGCGGTGGTACGAACGGCACCTGCAGCCGGGTCTGCTCCCCCGGGTCCTGCAGTATGTACATACCTCTCGTGCCACATCCGCCGCAGCTCCAGCAGCACGGGGTTCCCGAGGTAGTACCGGTAGTACAGCGCCTCCTGCGCCTTGAGGCGCGGCGTGTGCCACGGCACGGGCGCGCGCACCACGTGTGCCGGCCACAGCGGTGGTACGAACGGCACCTGCAGCCGGGTCTGCTCCCCCGGGTCCTGCAGTATGTACATACCTCTCGTGCCACATCCGCCGCAGCTCCAGCAGCACGGGGTTCCCGAGGTAGTACCGGTAGTACAGCGCCTCCTGCGCCTTGAGGCGCGGCGTGTGCCACGGCACGGGCGCGCGCACCACGTGTGCCGGCCACAGCGGTGGTACGAACGGCACCTGCAGCCGGGTCTGCTCCCCCGGGTCCTGCAGTATGTACATCAGGATGCATCTGGAGAGGTGATCAGGAAATTGGCTATACTCGTTCATTGAGGATAGCAAGTGACGTCAGAATAAAGTGCGTGTCATCGTCAGACACATTAATGAGTTTCGTAGTTAAATTTTTACGCATGCACATTATAGACTGCAGATTATAGATTTATCAGTGTAGAAGTTCTTTATTGAAGATTTTTTCATCTTGTTAATGTTATTAATTTTCAAAATTCTACCACTAAGTGGTTTAAATACAGTAGCTTTTATTATATTTTGATAGTCTATGCCAATGGTCCAAAAAGTTAACTAGACTGAGACCTCACTTAACAAAAACTTCCGAATCCCGGACTCACCTTTGGTAAGTAAATACATAGATTTTTTATTTATTAAGAGGGATACATTTGGATTCCTATTTTTAGTAATGATACGTCTATTTTTCGGTTTTTATTTCTTAGAAACCAGATAAGGTCTACATACACTGCCTTGGGGCACACCATGTTAATTTTTTAAGTATTTAGATTAATAAAGCTTTACATTCTTATTTTCATCAAGTTTAGTGACAGTGACAAGTCGTCTGACAGTCAGACGATACGATAAGAAGATTAAAGTAGCATTCCTTTAACTCTGATAGCTTCTAGATTCTATACTAACATATCGTTTGCCTAGGTCGAATGCTTTCGACAAATCTAAGAATATCTCTGTTATGCGCTGTTTGTTATTAATATTGCTCAGAATTTATTACTAATGTTGCTGACTATATTTTATTTTGAAATCCAGAAACAAGTCCAGTTAGTCTTATTGAACTGTACACTATACTTGTTTGAAGGTTTGATGGTTTTAGTTTCATTGTGTGTAATCAAAATGTAATTATCTGCACACTGTTCAACTTTTTTATTCAACAACTGGTATGTTTTTTTTCTTTTTCGTAAAACAAATAAATGGTTAAAAAATACTTGCTTGATGATTTGATTGAGAATCTAAAGCGGAGTTTCTTAAAGTGGGTGGCATGTGCATCAAGGGTCCGTAGCAGGTCAGTTAACTCTTAACCTATTTAAGTACTAGGAAATAGTGTAATAATCTCGTCTTGGTTATGGCAAGAACTCATCGTGACGACAACGTATCAGTCACAAAACATGAGTAAATTAAACCAAGGCTAAGCTTCTAACGCAGGGTGTCTTCGCAGCGTAGTTGTTTTAAGTTTGTCTCGATCTGTTCATTTAGGTACTCCTGTGGCGCCACGTCTCTCGCTCAATGTGCGCTATACCTTTATTGCTATAGCTCATGAATTACCTGTGTAAATGTCTAAGCATCTAGAAACATTGCAGACGTCTTTCTAAGGCTAATTTCAGCTCAGAACTACCCGACAAAGAAACATGGATGCGTGAGAAGTTCATTTTTAATTGAAATTGACAGTATCCGCAATGAAGATCTTATCGAAGAGATCTATAGCAGTTTTGAAGGCTGAATTTCATGCAAAAGGTCTGGGCGAGTTTTGGTGTAAGAACACCAAAACTCGCCGCAGAAGCGGTAAAGATTGACTTAAAGATGAATCAAGCTTACCCTCTTCTTGTCAAGCGAGATAAGTCCGTTTTGATACCATTAGCTACTACGTATCTTTGTGAAGCAGGGTTTTTGATTATGGTGTCAATAAAAACAAAAACTCGTAATCGTTTGACCGTCCGATGACATGCGGTTTGCTTTGTCGAAGACAACCCCACAGTTTAACGTTCTCATCGAGGCTAAACAGCAACATCTTTCTCATTACCCTAGATTAGAAGTACGAGTAATGAAACTATACCAACCAATAAGTGTGATTTTTCAATACAAATATGGCCTGTTTCCTTTACTTAAAATATTCTTTGACAGGGGTCCGTGTAATTGTTTAAATTGTGAAAGTGGTCCAGGACCGCCAAAACTTTAAGAAACCCTGATCTAAAGAATAAAAATGGTGCTCTGACAGATTTTATTCTGATAATAATTTAGCTGGTAAGAGAATCCGAAACTGCCAAGACTGACTCACGAGTAGGTCAGTGTGAACGTCAGTATAGATTTTAATACGCACCTCTTCATAGCCATCTCGAAGAACTCCCTGATGTCGGCCTCGCACTGGCGCACGTTGGCCTGCCACGTCAGGATGAGCATGCGCTGCTTGATGTGCGCGGTCTGCTTGTCCACGGCCGTGCGCGCGCGCCTGTACAGCGGGACTGAGAAGTCTGGGAGCTTGGTGCCTGTTAGCGACTGGAAAGGACAGATAGGCATTTATACAGCGTGTACACTCTTTTCATAAATATACCCATAAGTATCTAAAAATAATCATACATCAAACATGACATGATTGTAAATGTACAAGCGGTAGACAAAAAAACAGTTTAAACAGCTGACTCCTTGACAAAGTAAAAAGGTACTTGTATGTCAGGAGATTAAGTTCTTCTTAAACATTGATTGACATTACGTGAATCAATATTAATATTATATTTGTAACGACATCTATCTTGCCACATACGAACTAAAGACTAAACATCTAAATTTTATTATTGGACCAACAAATACACCACGATGTAAAAGTTATCCGCGAGATAACCCTCATAACTCACACCCCTAAATATTTAATGGGTACAGTAGTAATGATGATGTTATGCTATCTTAAGTCCACAACCCAGGATGATGATAAACAATATGGATAGGGCACTCACAATGCTCAAGTAGTAGTCGATCCTCTTCAAGGCTTCTGGGCTGATGTATCGATAATGCTCCTCCTCGGTGATCGCCAGCATTTCTTTCTTCTGCTGATCCGGGTCACGTGGCACTTCGAACTCTAACTTAGCTAACCGCCTGTAAATAACGAAAAGTAGTGTTATTCTATGAAAATTTCCTTGTGAACAAAAAAACGATTCCTTGTTTCTTTGTGAGCTGTCATTCAATTTGGGATTCACAGGTCACTTCAACGTTTTGCGGCGTAATTTTGTACAGAACAGACCGGTTGACAAATTTTCACAGGGTTGTTCTACCCAAGAATAACAACAACTTACGCAAAAAAAACAATTGTTTAATACATTAATTATGAGCAGCGGTAGCCCAGTGGTGGCGGCCCCGACTTACGAACAATAAGTCGTGGGTTCGAACCCAGGCAGGCGCATTACTTTGTGTAATTTATTTCATCACCACTGCTCTCAAAAACGGTGAAGAAAAACATCGTGAGGAAACCGGCTTGTCTTAGAACCAAAAATCGAAAACATGTGTCTACCAATTCGCACTGGGCCCGCGTGGTAGATTATAGCCCATACGCAAAATACGCACTTTGACGTGGAGTTGCGGATACCAGCCCGGTATCTTTAATCTTTTTACATTCATGTACACGTTACTTAACAAAAATGTATGGCACATCTTTTTTTATCGCAATTTCAGAGTTCGTCGCATGGTAAACGACATTTGTAATGATAAGTAAAAGCCCTTTTTGCGGTTTATTTACTTAAAATATTAATGTATACTGTGTCCCTAAAAAGTCGAACAAAATCATTTAATTTAGTTTTGAATACTTTTGAAAAACAACTAAATAATGCCAGATACTCTCGCTTGACATTAAAGTTACCGTTTAAACTCCTCCTGTGCGGCCAACTCTATTGCTTCCTTCTCAAGTTTCCTTTTCTCAGCTCTTCTTTTTTTAGCTTCTGCCTCGGCAGCTTTCCTTCTATCGTATTCACCGGATATTAAATCTTCCAGCTTAACCAATCCTATGAAGAGAGTAGTTTCATGTTGAAAAATTTACTGGTCTGTGGTGTTTCATTACTAAGATATTAAAAAATATAAAGAGTGGATTTTCATGGACTGTTTGTATCGGGTTGTGCATCATGACCCCCCCTGGTCATGATGCACAACCTGATACAAACAGTCCATGAAAGAAAGAAAACATTTATTTTGACTTAAACCATAAAACACGTAAGATGTGAATTATGTTTCTCTTCAATTTATTTTTGGCCAAATTAATTGACAGTAAATAAATAAAAGTTGAGAGAACAAAGTTACGTTGATATATAAGTTTAAAAGTTAGTTACTTACAAATTTAATTTACTGGCATATAATAATATGTATGTATAGATTTATTTGAAATGCAGCTGCCACTGTCCACCAAACAGATTTTTACTTCTAATTATGTTAATTTGAACAATCCTCATCTATTCATATCGACATCATTAATTACAGCAAGAACACCAGGAAGTGGTAGGTGAAGGGCGGGCGTTTTGGGGGACTGTCTTAAGTCATTAAATTTTTTTGACGTTTAAAAAGTGGTGATTCCCAGCCTCATATCAATAAATGCGTTATGATTTCGGTTTTATCAGCTCATCGACCCTTCAGAGAGTTAGTAACACAGACCTTTCTGAAGCTTATGCTTATTCTTCTCATCCTCGATCGCCTTCAGCCTCTCTTTCTCCCGCAGCGCAAACGACTTGAGCGGAGGGAACTGCATCTCCCCGCCAGGACCCAGAGGTCCATACAACTTGGGTGGAGTTCTCTTCTTAGGCGGCATGTTGATCAGGCGTATTGATTTAGTAGTGGCGGTGTAGCAGTTACCTGCCAATGAAAGGGGCTGGTTATGTTAATCTATACTGATATTATAGCAGACTTCAGGCGGTTTCACCCGCGTATTTCCAGTTCCCGTGAGAATTCAGGGATAAAAAGCCTATGCTACTCAGTATGAATGTAGCTTTACAATGTTGAAAGAACTTTTGAGAGCGGCATAGTAGTGTTTGAGTTTAATCATTACAAACATACACACACAAATTTTTCCTATTTATAATATTAGTAGTTAGGAAAGATTTGATTGTTTGTTTGTTTGGGCTAATAAAATAATTTGAGTGGTGTATACCGTACCGACGATAGGACGAACATCAAATGTTTGGCAGATACCAACAAATGGGTACTTAAATTGATATTTTTAGTACGTTCCTTTTACAATTTTTCCATAGTATTCTTCCCGTTTAAATTCAAACCTTCCTTAGCTTCCACGAATATTGCAAGACCTAAATTAGCCAGATCTGTCGAGCCATTCTCGAGTGTTAGCGAGACTTACAAACGTCATTTCGTTTTTATTTATTTCTGAAATAAACCATGCAGGGTCATACAATTTTCCATACATAAATCACTTACCAATAGAATCTGAAGGCCTGACGTGATTGTAGGAGTCGCGATGAGGAACGCCTTTCGTCCAGGACTTGCCCTGCATCAGCGGTAAAAATTCACCGCAATGATGCTCTCTTTCGCCTGAAATTAAACCGTTGTACAATAATATTTTAGTGTATGTAAAATCATGACGTCCTGTGTTAAAGGCATTCAATTTGGAAAATTCATTTTTTGAATCTGGAAAATTGAACTGAAATTCATAAAAAATAAAATTAAATAAGAACATTTTTACAAAAAAAAAAATCAACAGATAAGAATTGAAAAAAGAAGATTTTTTGATTGATTAAACTGATTTTGACGTATAACTTTAATTTAATAATGATTCTAATGTATTTTCTCTTACTGACATTAATTGTCAGAATTACATACTATGGGACGTACATTTTCAATGACATTGAAAAATGAACCTTATTGTTAGTACCTCAAAGTCGCGATCAAGGTTAATTAAAATTAACGACTTTCAATACTTATATCTCTTTGTTTGAAATGCTATTCAAAAGCTTTTGTCGTCAATATTCATTCATTTTTGTGTGGACTTTATGGAGCTAATGATAAAGTAAGTTTTCCTACATCATCAGATTTTAGAACGCTCTGCGCTCTACTTTAGCCTGTGATGGAGTAGAAGTAAACGGGGAATGGTTTAAAAATATCCTTCTATTATTACAGCTTAGCTATTGTCGTTTTGTTCTCCCCAAAGTCCCCAGCAAGAAGCATATTATACTACTGTCTACAGTACCTATTGTGATACTTAAACACGTTTTCCTACTTCCTTATTTTAACAACAGATGTCACTGTGCGCTGACGTCACGTTTCTGTATCGCGGTGTTAAGATTCTCCGCCGTTTGGTTGGGTCTCACGGACTGCGAAGTTTATGATATCTCTGGTTTCCCTTCAAAACGTTTAAATCTTTCGCCTTTTACTAAAGATTTCTGTGGAGGGGGACACTCAAATGAGTCTAATGGATTTTTGAAATACTTCGCTTCGGCGAAGTTTATAAAACTTTGTAAATATTAATACTTAAATTAAATGCACGTTGCACACTGGCTGACATCTCACATCTCCCTATTTGTATAGTTTCTATTCTATAAATTATCTATCCATATTGCTATTTCATTTATTCAATCACACGATTAAATCGATCAGTGTTTTAGACTTACAGAGTAATCGAATTATTATTAAAAATCATCATTATTTTTTAAACAAATATTGATAATTACACAGCTAAATTTAGACCACCTCAATGTAATGGCGTCTGAATCTGCACAGTGCACCTACACACTAAATTAAATCATATATTTTAGACATAGTTCATAAATTGTATAAAAAATATAATCACACACCTACAACACAAATACAATTCATATAAACAACACCATACAAATTTAAACTCTATTGCCTTCAGATCAGAGCTCATATTTATGTGCTAGATGTTGTTATTTCAACGGACGAATAGGTACACTGGTACTAATTAAGCAACTATGTTTAGAGACGTAGTCGCTTGACTTCCAATAATACAACATCAGTCCTAAATAACTATTTTTCGGAGGGTTAGGCAAGTGTGAGTAAAAGAAAAGAAATAATATTTATTGGAAACATGCACGCACTGTTAAAACATAAAAAATAACAAAAAAAAACGTACAAAATAAATGGCATGTCTCACGGCTGCGCCAAAAGGCTCATGTCAGCGGTAATGCCAGACAGATGCTCACATTTTGCCAGTTATAACAGAAGTTCGGTGTAATAGCGTGCGACCCCGACCCGTTAGTTGAGCCCAGGACCTCAAGCTCGTAATAAATAATTGTATAGACGCCCGCACATCAAGTTACCCCAAAGTGTCAAATTTCTTTGATCGTTTTTCAACTCTATGACGAACAGAATAAGGTTCATATTCAATTGGGAAAATTTGACACACTGTGCATTGTGCTGGCGTCTGTACAAAGGCTGTGAATAACAGATGTTAATGCTGACTATTTAAATAACTGTCGTTGGGTAAATCAAGAATAGACCTTTTTTAGTATTAAGTATGTTAAAAGCTATTGTCTCAGTTTGTCACTGGTATTAGAAACATTTTCCTCTAGTAAAAAATTGTTTATGTATTCTTGTTAAATCATAAATTGTATTTCACGATCTGTAACACATTGGTGTCAATTCGGTTGTTGTCAAACCAATCAATTTTTTTTCATCTATTTATATACAAGACTTTTAATCTAAGTTCAACTTAAGTTTTCATACCTACTGGCTTTATAACACATCAACCAAAAACATGGCGAAGATCAAAGAAAAAAAGAAATTTGACATCTCTTACTTAGTTCTATTTACCTCCGTCTATCTTTATCCTTTTCTAAAGGTATAAGATATCAGTAAGAGAAGTCAATTCTCTTTATTTACTTTAGTTTAAAAAAAGGCTGCCTCGTTCTTCTAGTGGTCGCAAGCGTTACTGCTGAGCATGAGGTCCCGGGTTCGATCCCCGTGCCTGGCAAAGTTTTATTGAGTTTTTCCATCTGTAATTTCTCAGAAGCAGCCCGAAGTCTGGATGTGTGCCCGATAGATGGCATAACTGGCGAAATGTGGGTGTACTACTAAGTACACCCTCTGCCTAGCCTTTCGGGTATAACATGCGTGATGTAATGTATGTATGTTTTAGAAAAAGGGAGTCCGCATCACTATTATACATCATAAACACCAGTAGATAATTTTAGTGCATAGTTGTAGAAGTTGTAGTATTATAATATGGAAATATATCTAACGAAATTATCACCTTATACAACGTTGATAATCACGATAAACATTATTATTATTGCTCAGTCTTTGTCAGGTAGATATCATTGCCGTTGAAACCCGTCCGAAGCTAGTTCAAACATTCGCTAACAGATGTCACTGTGCGCTGACGTCACGTTTGTGTATCGCGGTGTTAAGATTCTCCGCCGTTTGGTTGGGTCTCACGGACTGAGAATTTGGAGTTATCTCTGGTTTCCCTTCAAAACGTATAAATCTTTCGCCTTTTACTAAAGATTTCCGTGGAGGGGGACACTCAAATGAGTCTAATGCATTTTTGAAATACTTCGCTTCGGCGAAGTTTATTAAACCTGTCAAATAATTAATTCAACTTACAACTAGTGATAGTTGAAATTGGAACTTTGCTCGTAATTCGTTCGAATGATACTCATGCTTTGATTACGATATTGTTGTGTAATTCACTTCAATTTAACCTTTGAAAGTAATAATAATAGACTGATGTCATAAACACAAACTCACGCATTTTCTCATGGGGGTAAGCAGTAACTACAGAACGCAACCTGCTACGTCTCTTACATTCTTCTTTTGCTTTGTTTGGGTTCATACAGACATGCCAGCCGGTTGCGAGTACTAAGCACCCTGACCTTTTTGAAAAACATTACCAATAAGTTCTATATTTTTGTTCTTCTAGAGTTTCCACTTAGGTACATCTACCCGGTAAATAAAATACTTGGTTTCAGCCTAACTGAAGTTGATCAAAGGAACAAAACAAAACAAAGAAAAAGGCTAGGCAGATGTGTAATCATGTGATTTTTATGATCACTAATTTACCTTTCAATGAAATGTTAGCAAACATACGTCGCGTGCCGTATCGTAAGATTATTGTAACTAGGCGAATGGTTTTTAACTATCGGATAAAAGATTGGTCGAACGCAGTACGAACGAAAAGTAAGGAAGAAACGATTTGAGTAATATAATGTATATTAATTGCAATGCCCGGCTTAATTATGACTTCTCATAAAGTAAGAAATAAGGTGAGTGTTTTACTGACAATCACTAGAATGATTACATAGTAGTTACTTCGCAGATATTGTGTTAAAGAACAATAAAAAACGCGTCCACTTAAATTTCCTTTGTATATGCAATCCACTTACAATGCGGTTCATAAAAACCAGTAATCCCATCATAGATGTCGCTGTGCGCTTGCGCAGCATTTCTGTATCGCGGTGTTAAGATTCTCCCCCGTTTGGTTGGGTCATTCTGACCGAGCGTTTTACGTTATCTCTGGTTTCCCTTCACAACGTATAAATCTTTCGCCTTTTACTAAAGATTTCCGCGCGCCGCTCGACGCTCGCCGCGAACGGACGTGCTGCGCTACGCTCCACGACTGTCCGCCGCCCGCCGTACGGCCGCTACTTCGCTCCGTTGCCGCTCGCCGCAACGATCTTCTTAGTCTCTGACTACAACCACGGATCCAAAGCCGCCTTTTTCAAGGCAGCGGTCGATCAACTCACATCGTCTAAACGTTTGACCCCCTCTGGGTAAAACCACAGTTTCGTGGTCCTCGGTGGATACCTTACGGTGCCAACGAAGCCGAGTGGGGTGTTGACCCGACACACCCGCCGATCCCCTTCAGGGTGAGGCAGTCAATTGGAGTCGAGAGCTAGAACCTTGGCCTTGGGGGATCTCCTAGTCAAATCTAGTCTCTGGTTTCGTTCACAGCTACACACCTAGTGTCGGTTGGGTGTTTCAACCCCTTCGCACTAGACTGGTCAGGGCCCCGTTCGCACAATAAGACTGGCGACGGGTTACAAGCTTAGGGCTCACCATTAGGTACTCACCTCCCTGCCTACACCCGGCAGGGAGGGTTACACATCCCCGGGCAAAACCCACCCGGGGAAGTTAGGTTGTTAGGGTTAGGATTGTTAGGTTCCCACCGCAATTTTCCCCGCGTAAAAATCCCCAATAGTCATGTCTGACGCTATATTTATAGCGTTTATTAAAAACGTCCTCTTAAAGGACCCCGATTTCTCGGCCAAATATGGCAAAGAATTCGACGCGTTACTGCGTCAAACCGGTTCGTCGGCTACCTGCGCTCAGGTATGCGACCGCGACGTCACTGATTTCAGTGACGTACTCGACAGCCCCTTATCGCCGCCTTTAGCCGACAAAGGCTGCATTTCTCAGAAGGCTTCGATGCCTTCTCTAGTAAATTCTCAGGAATTGTCGGTATCGTCCCTTATGCCCGCGTTCTCGGAAACACCGACTGTTTCCAAAAAGCCCCCAACCGCTAAGCCGGCTATCGCTAAGCCGGCAAAAATTCCTACGGCCGTTACTCCCGTCGCCGACCCCGATCCCTCTGAGCGCATGGACACTACCGTGCCTCGTTCCCAGTCCGCTTCAGAAGCCGAGTCCGCTTCCGAATCCTCCTCTGAAGACGACTTTCAAGTCGTCGGCAAGGGAGGAAAGAGGAAAAAGACGAAAGCCTCTTCCTCTCAGGCCACTAAGGCTAAGAAATCCTCCGCCCAACCCGCGCCTTCCCCCTCCCCCGCGTCCCCGGGCCCCTCTTCTAGCCCTAGTGCTAATCCCTCTGCGTCTGCTTCTAAGAAGCAAAAACCACCGCCGCCCATTTTCATCCAAGAAAGGGCCAAGTGGAACACCGTTTCGAATTGGTGTAAAGATCAAAAGATCAATTACACCAACGCGCGTTCATGCCAACAAGGCGTTAAAGTCATTGTCCCTACGTCTAACGACTACAGGGCTCTCTCCCGTCTTCTGCGTGAAAAGGCAATTCCTTTTCACACTTACTCCCTTCCGGAGGAAAAGCCCACCCGTGTGGTTATCAGGCGCATTCCTTTTGAGATGCCCGTCCAAGAAATCTATGATGATTTAGTGGCACAAAACATCCCCGTCATCTCCGTCCACCGTTTGCATAGAGCACGCGGCGGAGCAGAATACGATATGGTCCTTGTCATCTGTCATCCGACAGAAGGCCATCATCCGATCTTTGACATTAAGTCCCTCTGCAATCTCATCGGCATAACCGTAGAGAAACCCTACCGTCCCACTATAGTTGGTCAGTGTCACCGCTGTCAACTGTACGGCCACTCGCAGGCCCACTGCTATGCGAAACCCAGATGCGTCAAGTGTCTGGGTGACCATAGCACGGCTGAGTGTTCCCGTCCAAAAGACGTCTCCCTTTGCACAGAGCCGCCTTCGTGCGTCCTATGCGGTCAGTCTGGGCACCCGGCTAACTACCGTGGTTGCCCCAAAGCCCCCAAACCCTCCGCCGCGAGACTCGCTAAGCTCGCTGCCGCCAAACAGCAACGCGAAAGCCCATCCGTGAAAGTCCCCTCTTCACAGATGCCCGCTCGCCTAAGCCCCCAGAGAGCCTCCCCCTGGAATCAGCTCAACCACCAGAAGGCCTTCCCGGCCCTGGTGCCCTCTCAAACCCCCGCTTCCTCCATCCCAGCTCTGATGGAGATTCCTCTCCCTATCGCCCCTAGGGCTCCAACAGTCCCAGTGACTACCCCCTCCCCCGCATCCGCGTCGCCCTCGAGTGGCAACCCTGTCCTAGACAAGGCTTGCCACAACATGAAGGTCCTATTCGGAGCCTATAGGGTCTTTTTCACTCCCGCGGCCGATGCTATGACAGCAGAGGTCGAAATCGCGGCTAAAACCAACCCCGATGCCCTTGTAGAAATATTCAAGGCTTATCCCTCCGTATCGGAAGCCATTTTCAACCTTTGCCAGAAGTAATCAATGGATACTGAAAGGCTTAGTACTCACAAACCCCGATCCCTTAAGTTAGGTTATTTCAACGCTAATGGCATTAACGGCCAACGTGATGAGATCGCTAAATTCCTACGCGACCATCGGCTAGACATCCTCCTCATACAGGAAACCTTCCTCAAACCCTACAACCGCGATCCCAAAATTGCAAATTACCGGTTAATTCGCAACGATAGGTCCCGTTGTCACAAAGGCGGCACTCTTATCTACTATAGGAAGCAACTTTATTGCACCCCTATGGACCCTCCCACCCTCACATCTCACTTGGAGTGCTCGGTATGCAGACTCGGTATGACAGGCCATCAGCCCATTACCATCATTTCCGGTTATTTCCCGCCGTCCGGTGGCGGAGAGGACCCTACCTCTATATCCCATGATCTCACAACCCTCTTCGGCTTGAGTGACTCCGTTATATTAGCGGGCGACCTCAATGCCAAACATCCCGCTTGGAATAGCAACACGACCTCTACCCGGGGTAGAATAGTGTTTAACTTAGGTTCCACCCTCAATTATGACGTCATCGCTCCGATGTCTCCCACTCATTTCCCTCACTGTCCCGATCAACGTGAGGATATTCTCGACATAGCTCTCCTTAAGAATGTAAACCTCCGTTTACAGTCAATCGAGACTATACACGAGCTCAACTCTGACCACCGCCCGGTCATTTTGTATCTAGTCCCTCGCTCGGGTCCCTTTGACCCCAGCCTGCCTCCCCCGACTAAAATAGTGACCGACTGGAGGAAAGTAAGCGAAAGTCTGAAATCCACCACGTCGCCTCTCTTAGACTCTATCCCCGACCAAATAGCCTCAGTCGCTGACACGACGGGCGCGATCGACTCGTTCACAGAGCACGTACAATCAGTCTTGAACGATTGTTCACGGACAGTGCCAGCGGAGGATCACCTCCGCTGGCGACTGCCGGACGATGTACAGGCTCTCGTGACCGAGAAGAACGCGGCTATCCGTGCCTACAGTGCTTTTCCCTGTGCTGCAAACAAACGCCATATGCGCCGCTTGCAGAAAACTGCAAAGCGACGCATATTGGAATTTCGTTCTGCAACCTGGGACAAGACGCTGAGCGAACTCGAGCCCACCCACTTAGCTTTCTGGCAGCTTCAGCGGAAACTACGCTCCACTGAAGAAGCCACGATGCCCCCCCTAGTACGCCCCGATAAGAGCGTCGCCTTTGACAACACCGATAAAGCCGACTGCCTTGCGGCCAGCTTAGAGTCCCAATGCACCCCTAGCACTCAACCAGTAGACCAAAGCCACCTCTCTGAGGTCGACGCCGAAGTCGAACGTAGAGCAGCCCTGCCCCCCGTAGAAGACCCCGACGATCCTCTGCCTCCCGTCACTCCTGACGAAGTGCACGATCTCATCAAAGGTCTTAAACCTCGCAAAGCCCCCGGTTCTGACGGTATCACCAATAAGGTGTTTAAACTCCTCCCAGCCCCCCTCATCATGTTGATGACTGCCATCTTCAATGGCGCTCTATCCAACAACATGTTCCCACAAACGTGGAAAAATGCCACCGTGATAGGTATCCCTAAACCAGGCAAACCCAAGTCCGCGCCCTCCAGCTACCGCCCCATCAGTCTCCTCAACGTATTCGGCAAAATCTATGAGCGACTTATTTATAAGCGACTCAAAGATTATGTCGAAGCAAAGAGTCTCATCCCTCTCGAGCAATTTGGTTTTCGAACCCAGCACTCGTGCGTCCAACAAGTGCACCGCATAGTGGAGCACATAAGCCTCGGCTTCATGCGCTCCAGGATGACGGGAGTACTATTCTTCGATATAGCGAAAGCATTCGACAAGGTCTGGCACAACGGCTTAGTATACAAGCTGTACAAACTCGGTGTGCCGGATCGTCTCATACTCATATTACGGGACTTTTTGTCGAATCGCTCCTTCCGCTACCGGATCGAAGGGGCGTTTTCTTCCCCCCATCCGATTTGCGCGGGTGTCCCTCAAGGCTCCGTGCTCTCCCCTCTCCTCTTCTCACTGTTCACCAGTGACATTCCCATCAGTAATAGGTCCCAGTTAGCTCTCTTCGCCGACGATACGGCAATCTACTTCACTGGCACCAATCCAGTCACGATAGCTCGCACTCTCCAATCTTCCGCAAACGCCCTAGGCGATTGGTTCCGGAAATGGAGAATAGAGGTCAACCCCGAAAAAAGCCAAGCGGTCCTGTTCACAAGACCGCGTCGCACCGTCCCAACCCCCGATCCAATTACTATGTACGACACCCCCATCCCTTGGGACTCGGAGGCAAAGTACTTAGGAGTTACTCTCGACCATCACCTTACCTTCGCGAAGCACATAAAGATGGCTCGTTCGCGAGCCGCTTTCGCTTCCAGTAGGCTTCATTTCCTCACGACCCCGAGAAGCAAATTGTCGCTCAAGTGCAAATTGCGTCTCTACACCGCGGTCATTCGCCCCATCATGACCTATGCTTGCGCAGTTTTCGCACATGCGCACCCTAGGCATATCCATAGGATGCAAACCCTCCAAAACCGTTTCCTCCGTAGGATAACGGGAGCCCCCTTCTATGTCCGAAATGAGATTCTCCACGTAGATCTCAAAATCCCCACAATTCAGCAGTTCATGAAACGCCTCACCAAGCGTTTCATGGACGTAGCTGAAAAACACCCCAACCCCCTCGTGGTGTCGGCCGCCCGATACACTCCGTCCCGCATCTCTAAGATACGGCGACCGAGACACACCCTCACCGTCCCTGATGACGCTATCACCCTCCTCCAGGAGAGCGATAAGTCTACCAGCACAGTTCGCAAGAACGCAGCCCGATTCCGGCCTCGCCGTCGAGGCCCGTCGCGACGCCCCCGTTAATTACCCGTCCTCCCGTCCCTTGCTTGTGTGCCAGCCCGCGAGCTGAGCAGTAGTTATAATAAACTCGCTGCCCCTAAATAATAACCACACAGATCCAGCCGTCCCTTGCTGTCCTCTCCCAGCGACGCCCTAAGCCGAGGCTCGTACCCCGCAGGGGGTGCCCTTAGCGTAGTCGCTTAGTTTTTAAGTTGTTTATACTCTGGCTGGAGGTCTTAACTTTTAAGATATCTCTACAGAGACGCCCGGTTAAGCTATACACGTCCTCTTCAAGGACACGATATGCGATACGCCCCTCAAATAAATAAATAATAAAGATTTCCGTGGAGGGGGACACTCAAATGAGTCTAATGCATTTATGAAATACTTCGCTTCGGCGAAGTTTATAATTACAGATAAAACTGTCAATCAGCAGTGTACTCAGAGCAGCGTCTCCCCCATTCAATCGGATCCAACCCGACGCCCGTCCCTTGTTATCCTCTCACAGCGACCGACGGCGACACCTAGTGATGGTAATTAATGCGATTTCACATAAATTTCATTAGCATGTGAATTCTTCAGTCTTAGCATGTTTATTGCTATTGCTAAACTATTTGCTAAAATAACGACAATTTATAATTTATGCAATATACGACGTTAAATACGAGCAAATCAAAGATCATAAGGTAATAAATTGCTCAATCTCATTTTTCGCACCACCCTGCTAATAATTTAACGAATTAAACGATCAGACGCATTCATACAATTTACGCCCCTGTGTACGAGCAATTTAAAGATAATAATTGTTTAACGTCATTCTTCGCATCACATGCACCTGCTATTTGCTAAAAGTCAGTGTAACGTGAAACAGATAGATTTAGTATTCCCGTGGGTGCGACGGAGAGCGCACGCTGCCGCTGAGTGCCGCTGCATCAGCATGAACGAAATACGAAGTAATGAATTCACTTCGCACTTCACAGAATTTCGCAACTACATTTCATTTGCTAAATGCTAAATGAGCATTCGCATGTTAAAAATGAATGCGAATGCTAATTAATCCATCACTAGCGACACCCTAACGCCCGATATTAATATTCTATCTCAATCCAAATCCCGATCCTTTGTTTTTGACGGCTGATTCTGATTGGACATCTTTAAGACTCGGATAGGCGAATTCGGTCGTTGATTGGTTACAGTCAAAGATCGGGATCAAGATAGCAACCGAGATAGATTATTAATATCCAGCGTAAGCCGAGGCCCGTACCCCGCAGAGGGTGCCCTTGACGTAGTCCCTTAGTTTTAAGTTTTATTTTATCACCCTGGCTGGAGGTCTTAATTTAGCAAGTCATTTCTACAAGTTCGCCCGGTTAATCAGGGCAGCGTGTTTCACACACACCTCTGCTTACCCCTTAGATAAATACACAGAAATAATATAGCGGCTTACCTTTAGGATACATGTTCATAACAGCCTTCACCAGCGGGCTATCGTCTTCCATCTCATGGTCGTATCCAGCGCGCGGCACCCCGGG
This sequence comes from Euplexia lucipara, assembly GCA_921972225.1. Lineage (NCBI taxonomy): Eukaryota > Metazoa > Arthropoda > Insecta > Lepidoptera > Noctuidae > Euplexia > Euplexia lucipara. The sequence continues at coordinate 2,119,554 of OV179151.1, forward strand.
CACGGTCCGGCCGGTGACGTGCGGCGGGTTGAACCGGGACGGACACGGCTTGGCGTCCGGTGGAGGAACCCGACGCTTCTTCTTGCGGCTACTTTCACCGCTCGCCATGGTATCCTGGGAAAACAGATATGAGTGTTTAACAAGGTAGCAGGATAAATTTTAGGTAGATTGCCAGTGAAAGCAATTAATGTGTTTACGTATCGATTTTAAAAGCCAGTGATACATTTACTCAAAGTATTACATAATGAGTTGTTTTTTTTTTTAAATATTATAAACTAGTGCTTGACTGCAATCCCACCTGATGGTAAGCAGTGATGCAATCAATGATGGAGAAACGCACTAATTTATTAAGAGCCTATTCACTCGATATTCTAGATTTGTAAAGTTTTAATGAAAATATTATTAATGATATAAACTAGTGCTTGACTGTGGTCCCGCCTGATGGTAAGCAGTGATGCAATCATTGATGGTGAAGCCCACTTAACCTATTCACTCTAGCAGTAAAGACACCTAAATTACCAATTAATAAATTTATTTTTGATACCTACAATAAGGTTTGTTACCATTATGAAAGGAGAAAGTAGCATATAGCAGTGTTGTGGCTTTATTTAAAGCATATTAACTGATAAGAAATATGATTCTCGCGCAGTTTTATCCACGATCAAGTTTAACTTACCTACACGGCTTATATGAAAGCTTCTATAATTAAAAATAATAATATCTTACCTTTGAACTTAACTCACATAAAAACTACAACACAAGTAAATGTTAAATCATAGATTATACGATGAAAATAAGTTACTAATTATGAAAATAATAAGCTACGTATCTTCCACAAAATATGCGTTTCTATGGACGCGTTGTCAGGGCAACATTATTTTATTTTGTAACTTTTGACTTGTGTTTGAGTTTTAATATCTTGCAACAACCAGTATTTTTTTACATACCTCCTTTCAAGCATTTTTTTATAATTTCAGTCTGCACGTCTGTCTGTCTGTAAGTGCCACAGCCATTATACTCTGTAACTTTTATCATTATTCTGAACTGAACATAGAAAAATGGCGTAATGTAATTACAGTAAAAAATATATTTACCTCTGTAGTGCTTCAGTGGCGTGAAGGTCATGCAAATTCGGGAAAACGAAGATTTCCAAAGCACATACATACTATCGTGGGCAAAGTTCACGGGTTTGCCTGAAGATAGGTACAATTGCTTCTCATACGAAACTACAAAATAATAAAGCTACTTACACTGAGGTTGTAGCTTCACCATTACATACATATATAACAATCCTATTATGTTCCCACTGCTGGAACACAGGCCTCTTCTCTGTGAGAAGGAGTGGGCATCTACCACGCGAGCCCAGTGCTGGTCGGTAGTGTCATGACATTCCGGTTTATTTTTAATTTACCCGATCTTCTGAATATATCGATAGAATATAAAAACCAACAGTTAAATTTTCACCCGATGCGGTTAACAGAACCGAACTGCTGTACTCTTTAGATACTCCACGACGTTTAAAATAACCATAAAGTATTCAGCGTCACTCTCGTAATTGACGCCTCGATACTACTCTACAATAGGTACCTACTATGCTGTCTATTACGTACTACATCCACGTTCAAAGAAATAAAACAAACTTTGTGAATATATTGTTTATTATAAATCATTTCAATCGGGTTGTCGACTTCATATATTGTTATAAAAATCTTATATAAAACATAAATGCATGATATAATTTATTTTATTATAATATTAAAACAAAATTGACATGCGATTGTATTGTATTATCTATAGAATATATTTAAATTGCGCAGTTCGGAGCAGTTCGATTTCAAATTCATAATTTTATTATAATACTGTATTTTCAATCTTACAAAATTATGTTTTCTTTTATTTATTTATTCTACCTTAATACATAAATCTCATAGAATTTAGTTTTTATAATCTAATTATATTTCATACATGAAAAACCAGTACTGAGAATTTCAAAGCATATTGATCATTAAGATTACGTGACATAAAATTTGGCAGTTTACAAAACATTTCCAATGCTATTTTAATTTTAATTGAGCTCATGCTTCCTTTAAATATTTCTCTCTAAGATCAGAAGGCCAATTTCCAATAGAAAACATAACAAGTCTTTATTTTAAAAATTTATTTATTTTGATACTTTAAGGCGCCGTGCCTGAAATCGACTGATTTTGATCAACTTTAATCATTATTTGTGAGAAAGAGAAGAAGAATTTATACAATCCTATTCGTGATTTGAAAAGACGAGTTCCTTGTTTTGCATGTTGAGGAATTAAATTTTGGAAATAAATTACTTATTCATGGAAAATCACTAAAATTCACCCACATGTTTTCCAAAAAATGACGCGTGACTGACGTTTGATCATTTAGTTACAAGAAACTGAAATAGATTTTGAAGATTAAAAAATCTTACCAATACCAGTATATAGTCAACTCGCACGTGAGGGAACCACTTTTTTAATTTTTACTACAACATACGGAAAAAAAATTCAATGTCGTTACTTTCCGGAAATTTCAAGACTAATCAGTATTTTTTTTCTATTGTTTCAATCACTTTTAAGAAATTTTAAAAGTAACATATTAATCCTCAGTTTATTATATATTCGTACTATTTTTTATCTTATGTACTTTAACATGTGTACTAACATAGTAAACAAATATGTAGGTATATAGAGATTTATTTCTCAACCCTCTTAATTTACTTAGAAACTCAAAATATGATATAGAATATTAAAACAGTTTAAGCGATCACTACGCTCGAGCTTTACGCGTATGTTCGTGAACGGTACACACAAATATAGCATCGCATTGATGTTACCTAAACTCCAGCGAGCGAATTTTATGCACGGCCCCTTAAGCACACAAATGTACAGAAAAACTTGTCAAAAATGTAAAGAAATTAAAGGTTTTCTTGACCGATAAAAATGTAAACATTTTTATAAATACGGGAATTCCTCTTCTGTTCTTAGCAATTACCAATATTGGCTAGAATAGGAAAAGCACCCTGTATGAAAATATTATACATGTCATATTGATTTTTGTTTATTAAAAATACTTTTTATTATTACTATTAATGCATAAACTGGGTTAAGCACAAATTATTTTTTATAGCAAAACTCATACTTGAGATCAGAAATAATGATTTAGCACTTTCTGAAATGAAGAAATTCATACACACTAAGATAAAGGCTTATCTAAGCCGGAAGACACTAGGTTAAGGAAGATCAAAATTATCTTAAATTACATAGTATAATGATACAAAATTATCAATTATGAATAATACATTGTAATCTCTGGCATAGATATAATTAGGAACTTAAAAATACTTTCAATAAACTGGGAAATAATAATAAAAAAAAATTGGGTGATATGTTCATATGAAAAGAGCCACTGGATTGTATTTACATGATTTTGCTAACATTAAGTTAATTTTGGCATAACTACTGGGAACATTTGAAATATTTTAACATATTTTAGTACCCATTATCGTTGAAAATGTGATCATAATTTGGCACTTAAACAAAACAAATGGTCTATTTCTATTGATTACATAAAACGTATAAAAAAGTCTTCTACTATTATCACAAAATATAAATGCAGTGTAGCACCAGTTTGACAATTTCATTACAACTTCCACTTATTTAAGAATATCGATTATAATTAAGTTGTACAGTACAATCGTTAGTTATTATGCGATATAAAATGGTTAAAGGGACATCCGGACAGAATGAGTTCTACGGTTTTTTGCTTATATCTGTTAAAAATACATTAAAAAATCACCATGTCTATGCAAGCCAATAAGATTTTACCTTCAAAAGTAGATAAGTCACTTCTTTTATTTAATAACACATTGTACTTTGTACGATAAATTCCAGACAAAACTGACAATACATTTCAATGAGAGGACTATAATTATATAGGCAAGTCAAGTAGATAAGTCACTAATTTTATTCAAAAACACATTGGTTTGTGCTGAAATTACGATGTTATTTTTTTGTTTAAAGTAAAAAATTTGGAAATCAGAAAAAGCTGACAACAAATTTCAATGAGAGGTCTAGAATTATGTAGGGAACTCATTGTGGATGTGCGTCGCTGTCCCTTACACCCTGAAGTATAGAATACTTTTTATTGTACACACGGCTACTCATCACGCTATACCGTTCCAGTATAAGCTGATCTCGCATAGTATATGATTTTCGTACAGTGCGCGGTCAGCGTAAACTGGAATGTACTGCTTGATGAGTAGCCGTGTGTACACCATATAAACTTCCTAATACTAATTTTAGTATAGAGATAATTATATGTATTTACATCACAACCACCCCATTTTTAGAGATTGCTGACGTTACCACTTACATATTGTGTGTCACCTTTAATTTTTACGAGATTGACGAACCAGTGTACAATAACCTTTTTTTACGAAATGCGTTTATTCTGTTACAATAAGTTGTTTAAAGGTCTATTCGACAAAATTTTAGTTTTTAGTCTCTCATCTAGATTACAAGAAAATATTCGACACATATTTTTTTCTTTTTTTGACGTTTGTTTGACGTGAATCAAAAAATAACGGCGATACATCGAGTCAAAATGTTGCATGACGTCACTACCCAGAACAGTTTATACTAGACTAGCAGACGTCACGCAGTTTCACCCGCGTAGTTTCCGTTCCCGTGGGAATACGAGGATAAAAAGTTGCCTATGTCCACCGGGAATAGTGTAGCTTTCCACCAGTACAATAATTTTAAAATTGGATCATCGGTTCCGAAGATTACTCCCTACATACAAACTTACAAATTTTACCTCTTTATTTATCCTCTTTTTTCCTCTTTATCTTTATAATATTAGTATAGATAATGACGTTACAAGCACCCTCTCCTCAACTTTAATTCGCTTAATCTTAGCAGTTTTCCATCAATTTGAAAAAGAAAAAAAATACGTGTCGAATATTTTCTTGTAATGTAGATAATGGACTAAAAGCTAAAATTTTGTCTAATAGCCCGTTGAAATAGGCTGTTGTCAATCTCCCGTAGGTACTTCGCACTTTGTACGTTAGCACCGCTCTACTTAAAATTCTTTAACTGTGTTTCAGTTTTGAACGACACCATCTTCTAACTCCACTCAATCAAGGCTACTGCCTCTCCACTTCCTCGTTTCTGTTCAAGTAATTGTTAGATCCTTGCCAACTGAACGAGCTGTCCGTGTCACCATCATCAGGTTTCCTCTCGTTATAGTGCGAAGCCCTGTTGTCTTTGACGAAGGAACGCGGCCTGCCTTCGATCAAGGAGTGGCTGAGGCGGGAGGCATCGAAGTGGAAACCAGAGTTTGAGGGCTTCCGGACCTCGCGGAGGTATTTCCACGTGTGGCTGTCTGGACCCTCATCTGAAGACTTCGGACTGTACAGCCATTCTGGAATGGGATATTTAAGATTGTAATATGTGCTGATTAGACTGTTTATTTTTTTTAAAGCATTGTCTATCCAAGTTCTACAAAACTAACTACTAAGTAAAGAAAGAAAGAAAAAGTGTTTATTTGCCACAGATGACGTGCATACTATAGCCTAAAACAAAACATGATAAACGATTTTTTTAATCATACAGAAAATTGTCGTCTGTTGCACCGTCACGATTGTGGCAAGTAAAATGCTACACAGCACAGCGCTGAGTTTCAATGGCTACCTAAATACTGCTAAACTAAACTACATAGCCAATAACGTAGTCCGATTTCAGTACATAGCAAAATATGGTGTAAGTACATACCAACATTTTATGTATTTGTTTGATGGATATTTTTCAACATAACTAATAATATATTTTTCAACATAACTAATAATTGATGCAGTAAAACCAAAAATGTTGTTGAACCCTCTTAGTTTATCTTAGATATCAGCACCTGGGCTTATTATTAACATAATTTAGAAATCGCCAATGCTTGAGCTTTCTCGGTATGAGAAGCAGCTTTTACCCTGCAGTGAGACACTAAAAGGCTGGTATTATTTATTTGAAATTAAGCTTTTTTATATCGTAGTGCACGGGATCGAGCTACAAGACTTCAAACTTCAGATCAACAGAGATTTATTCAATTATTCCACTGGATATACATAATTGATAAGCGTTGTTTATTATGTTTATTACTATGTATTTCAATTTTTAGGAAGATATCGTTTGTTATTAATTCGTAAATTATGCTGCTGTGACAGACAGTGAGACGAAGTCGCAATAATAGTATTTTATATCTTAAAAAAAACTGAACTTGGTAATCTCAAATGAATTCAGTTCTCAAGTAGCGTTCCAACAAACGATTGATAACTGGTATTGATGACAGGTTAATTACTTTTGATTCTTCAGTTAACTGTGAACATTGCATGCTTTTTTTCTTTTGTGTTATATCGTCGCGCAAAATAAAGTAAAAAAAAACAACACGTCAAAAACATTATTACTTGAAAACAAAATGTTTTGAATGATGCATATTAAATCAATAGAGAATAAAACATTTATACATACAATAACCGCAAGTAAAAATTAAATGTTTAAAAAAAATAAAAGGCAAAATCGTGAAATAACCTTAAAAAATAGGAAGTTGGTAGGTCCAAAAACACATACTGAATTAAAACTACACACCTACAAGAAACGAAAACTAGACAAATGGATAGTAAAATATAAACCACGTTCTTGCTCAATAAAATGCTAACTCTTGTTCTAGAGCAATGACTTGCAGTGACTACAAGATGACGTCGGTAAGTTAATAACACAAAAAAATTATTCACAAAAAAAAACAAAATGAATACTACTGGGCCAAACTATGATCAATATTTATGGGACCAAAAGCAACTATTCTAAATCAAATAAAAGAATCTTGTAAATCGGATTAAAAATCTCAGAGTAATCGGTGCAAATACATTAAAAAAAAAACAATCGAATTGAAGACCTCCTCCTGAAGTCGGTTTTTTTTTAAATATTATAAACCAGTGCTTGACTGCAATCCCACCTGATGGTAAGCAGTGATGCAATCAGTGATGAAATGAGAGCAATGTACAACAAAAGAATCCACGTACCTCCATTAGAAACATTTGATATGGCAGTTAGCAAGAAGTCCTTGTCCTTAGCTTGTAGCACCAACATGTGTCTCAAGATGTCCACCATAGAGCGCTGCGCAAGAGCCTTAGCGCGCATGTAGTATACTGCCACGCTGGAAGTTAACATACTTCATCTTCATATCGTGTTGTGAGTGAGTAGCCAGGAGTTAAAGTTTCAATACCGCCCATAGGCCTCAGGTTAAGGCGCCTACCTCATGCACGATGGTGGTTCAAATCTGGGCAAGTACCAATGTGACTTTTTCAATTCATATGTACTTTGTACTAAGTTTATCTTAGACATCATTGACATCAGTGAAGGAAAACATCGTGAGGAAACCTGGACGTCTAGTTAATATAAGTTTAAAATCGCCAATCCGCCTTGAGCAAGCGTGGTGATCAATGCTCGAGCCTTCTCTGTATGAGAAGAGGCCTACCTGTATTTCTCTCTTAAATACAACAGTTAATCGTAAAAATAATTTAATATCTAATTTAGTTACATGACGTCTCTCTTAATAATTTGGACCCCTTATATAATTTGGAAGTAGGTATTAAAAAAATTGCGGTTTTACAAGCCAAATTTCATAGTTCTATGTCACCGGAACATACCCCATACATTTTTATTCTCTTGAGAGTGTCATAAACAGCCGCATCTTTTTGATTTCTGCGTACCCGAGATAAAGGATTTTGACGGACAGACGCAATGGTCACGGACAATAAAGTAATCCCATAAGGCTGGCATAAGGGTACCGTTTTTTACTTTTGAGGCGTGGAACTCTAAAAAACATCATTTTGAAAAGAAAAAGAACAGTAACAAACTAGTTATAGTGTCTTAGTATTTACCCGAGGAACAGCATAAGGAAGCCGATGACTCCCGGCCTCACGATGAAGGTCAGCACCTTGCGGGCGTTGTCTCGGTCCTGCAGCTGCAGCACACCCTCGCTCATGACGCCGTACACATACTCATAGCCGCGGAAAGGCCCACACGCATGCGATGATGTTCTGGAAATAAAGATTAAATAGTTTTATGTTTAGGTTTCTAAATATAAACTTGATAGACTGTCTAGTTACAGCTTTTTTTTGACTGGCCTGTTGGTCTAGTAGTTAGTGATCCTGACTGCTATGCCGGAGGTCGTGGGTTCGATTCCCACCCAGGACAAATGTTTGTGTGATGAGCACGATCATTTACTCTGTCTGGGTGTAATTTATGTATAATATGTATGTATTTAGAAATATTTAAGTATGTTTATCAGCTGTTTAGTACCCATAACACATGCTCTCAAGCTTAACTTGGGACTAAATGGTGTTGTGTGAAAAGTTGTGAAATATTTATTTATTTATTTTTAGCTAGAGCACTGGTTTCTTACCAACCCGCGCTCTGCAAATGCTTAGATATGAAACGCAAAATATTCAAAATAACAATCTCTTTGGAAGTTTGGGAACAACTGATCTAATAATGTAAGCGCTTCAGCTGAGCATGTCTGATTGATCCCCGATACCGGTATTGTATTTTGCATGCCATGTGTGTATACTTGTGTTTTAAACAAATGTTAATAAATGATCTTATCTTATTGTTATTGAGTTTTTTTCTGTCTGGAAACCAAAATTTTCTATAAAAAATTCCTCAAAAACAGCTCGCCATTATACGGTTGATGACAATATCGTTCGAAAGTGTTGGAATAGGGCAGCCGAAAGGAGCAAAATTGTAAACGGACGGAATATCGAATAATAGTACACCCGTCACCCATTTGACTGAGATTGATACACAAAGAGTTATAAACTAGACATGTGTAAGTAATGCGAGTGATGCATCACATGTAATATCACCCGAGCGCATACTGTAACATCACACATTACACCACTGAAATAAGCATCACACCATCACACTAAACATCACACGCGCGGTAGCAGCGCAGTATCTCGTGACATGTCAATGACTCCGATGACTCGCAGCGCAGTCATGCAGTTCATGGGTCCTTCCTTGACTTCTTTCATTACACTTTAATTCTTAGTGATTAATGAGTAAATCACACTATTGCTCATTTTTTTTCTCATTTTAATAATTATAATGTTTCACGTATTTGCATGCCTAGTGGTAAAATATGGCTGAATCACTTTAATTTTTCTGTACCACCAATCGTGTACCCATATTTGCAAATAAAAATATCTTTATCTTTATCTTTCATTTCTTTCATGTAATTATGAATCATCATAATGACACGCGGACAACATCGTATCGCTCGCTGCAATGTTACTATTTCAATAACACGTCCTATTCCTATTACACTAGAACATTGCACTACATTAGAACGCGCGATGGTGTGCTATCGCATGGCGCTACAGCTTGGCAAAAAAGTGTAGAAACGGAACTAAATTTTTGATTGTTGGCAACATTTCCAAAATAATCATAAATAATGACATTTCTTAATAAACAAAGTTCACGATTTCGTAAAATTTTAATTTCGACCACCAAACGTTGATTAATAAACGTAAAAAGTGAAGAATAATAAATAAAACCATTCGGAGTGCTGGCAGGGAGGTTATTTATAAGGTGTACAGGCGATGTCTGGCGGAACATGAGGCCCAAACTATTCTTTCTGAATTTCACAATGTTTACCAAAGAACCGCTGTTAAGACAGGTATGTTAGAGTTTGTTTTGTTGATTTTAGTTGAATCAAGTGTTAATTGATGAATACAAAGCTATATTAATTTGCTTGCATAAGGAATAACTAGAAATTTGAAACAATAAATGTCGAGCAAATAGGTTATGTTTACATTATTTCTGCAGAACTCTGGTATAGCGCGCTGAGATAAATTGATACTTTGGTGACTTGACTTTTAACTGAATGAAAATTCAATTTCTTCGTAAATTATACTTTAAGTGCGATATCAAGGGAGAGAATTATTGGTTCTAGCGTTTGCATTAGAAATGTAAAAGAAGTTGTCGTGCCATAGTCTAATCTATTATTTAATTCAGGGAAATCTGTTATCGTTCTAAGCAAAATCGTGCTGGAAGGAGATAAACAAAAGGGTATTTTCTACATCCGGCTTATTAACAGTATGTGTTAAAAATGTTTTACTTTTAATACTGTTAAGGATAAATGAAATATTTCGTCTTTACAGGAAGCAGCTGACCGTGCATCCCAAGCTATTACCGATGAGGATTGGAAGAACTCGTGCTAACATGTAATAAAAATAGAAAAAGATTACTGGAAAAAAAATACTATGAACGAGAAAATGGAGCGATTAGTAATAAATCTAGAAGATGATAGCAGCATCAACTCTGAACCCGAACATGACTCAGATGAGTTTGCGGCCTACGTGTTCGGGGTAGAATATGTAGAGGAAGATTTACTAGAATAAAATATAGAAATGATGATAGTGTAATGTTTTCTTTTTTTATAATTCCTAAACAATGTTGTGAACTCAGGAGTATTTACCAAATTTGTTATTTTTAGGTAAGTTATCAGTTGCGTGTCGAGAACACGTCCTTGTTCAATTACTTACTGATTTAAAAAAATAATACATAATTATTAGATTAATTTGTCTAAAAAGCAGCTAAGTATCAAGACTAGGTTGGTACGCTATGCGGTTGCCACGGGTTGCCATACGAAGAGCACAGTGGCGCCTCCATTATTTTCTACTCTTTTTTGCCAAGCTGTACATCATAATATCACGTGTGATACTGTGATGGTGTAATGTAATATCACTCGGCACGAAATGTAATGACATATCACATCACTTCGTAGTACACTGTTTTGCACATGTCTATTATAAACTTCGCCGAAGCGAAGTATTTCAAAAATACATTAGACTCATTTGAGTGTCCCCCTCCACGGAAATCTTTAGTAAAAGGCGAAAGATTTATACGTTTTGAAGGGAAACCAGAGATAACTCAAACTTTTAGTCCGTGAGACCCAACCCAACGCCGGAGAATCTTAACACCGCGATACAGAAACGTGACGTCAGCGAGCAGTGACATCTGTGAGCGAATGTTTGAACTAAACTGCGTTTAGATTCAAGCGGGTATTACACTTCATTGTGATCGATTGTTACATCTATACTAATATCTATACTAATATTATAAAGAGGTAAAATTTGTAAGTTTGTAAGTTTGTAAATTTGTATGTAGGGGGTAATCTCTGGAACTCATAATCCAATTCTAAAATTTTTTGAACTGGCATAATGCTACATTATTCCTGAGTGCTATAGGCTATATATATATTGTTTCTATAACATGTATATTAACCGAGCTATCACAACTTTTGTCTAGCAAGTCGGAAAAAAATACCTCATAAAACAGAATTATTTGCGTGCGCTGCCTAAACAGTTGCTTAAAATTAAAAACAATGTATGGCTACCTGGTTCGTCTTAATTATTTCTACAAAAAAGTCCGCGATACCATTGTAGGCTACACCTACATATATTACACATTATACACAACAAATACATACATATTACATACAACACGTACATACATATAAACACAACACAAACCATACCATACATATTTGTAAACACTACAAAAATAATAATATTATATAATTGAACACAACCGTGCGCACACGGCCTAACAAACTCTAGCGTGTATACAGCCTTATCCACTGTGCGCCACCGCGCCGTTAGCGGAGGCCTACGAGTCCGCCAGCGGTGCCGCACGCTTCGATACACCTCAACCACGCGCATGCGCGCAATTCGATCGGACGACCAACCAGCGCCGCCCGCGCTGCGATACCGCCCGCGCACGTCTCGCGCACCTCACCTCTCGAGTCTCGGTCGCCCATACAGTCCGCTACAATCCTCTACGGCGAACGCATGCCGGATTATTGTAACTCTGCCGCGCTTTTGTTTTAGTGTTCACTATTTACTGTGCTAATAAACTTTATATATTTTATTTAAAAGTAGTGTTTAATTTGACTATCCACAGTCTACCCAAACACACTACACCATATCTCTTCTTCTTTTATATTTTAGCTTTTATACTTCTTTTATTGCATTAAAAAACATTTTTTTTGGGCATACTAACGTTTGGTTGATTATTTGAGCAACAAAATATTAATTCTTATGACAATAAATTATTTCAGTATCACAAGAACATCATACAGATAAGATTTGCCATTTACAGTATATCAATTGGCCATACAGTTTCGGAGATAATATAAAATTACTAAAACGCAAAATGCCCAGGCCCTAGCATAACTTTCATTGTGCAGACGTTTTACCTATTTGCCCATAGATGGCGTTCTGCAGTTACGTCATTTTTTTGAATCGCGGTGTTAAGACATTCCGTGGATTGATGACCGTCTCGAATTTTTTGCCCACTTTGTTGTTAGTTCGGGAGTTCTATATATTACATGTCTGTTGCTTATTGGTTTCGGTTGTTTCGTTCGTATGGTTGTTGGTTGGTTATTTAATTAAACATGCCAATAAATGTATTCTATATGGGTTGCCTATCAAATTTCAGTCCAGGATATGATTTATTAATAATTAAAAAAACATTTTTTTTTAAACTTTCCACCGGTTTGTTTATTAGACAAATTGTATACCAATCGAAAGTATGGACCCCATAGAATATGCAAACGTTAGGTTGCCTATTTTTTTCCGGTCACAACTCTCGGGTAGCCAGGTATAAACAGGTAAATCGATACTAGCATTTTGCACCGGTATGTTTATTGAATAAAAATTATATGAAAATAAAGATTATTTTATTCTGAATACGGTGGTATAAGGTTGCCTGCGAAAAATCAGTCCCGAATCCCGGTTGTCGAATTTTAAAAAGTCAAATATTGCTGCGAGTGAATACGTGCGACTGAGAGGTCCAATATGTTCAACAAACGCAACAGAAATACATTTAATTTTTGATCGCTACTTATCACCGTCAATCAAAGATTCTGAACGTGAAAGCAGAAAAGAAGTCGATATTTTTTTTTTGTTTGTTTTATGCCTATGGCATTAAGTCCGCCTTTGTACATTAGTGTGCTTGAAGTATTAAATAAATAAATAATAAATATTCCTTACAAAATTTCTGGACCTCAACAAACTAGACCAAAAAATTTTTTGCAAAGCCTTAAAAAATTTCGTTTTAAAGAAGCTTTGGTGCGGTTTCTGGCTGATTATTGGGAAAATGACCATTTGGTAACAATAATCCAAAACAAAAAAATCTTTTTAACCGTCGACCATCAGTGCTACTGTTATCAAGTACCTACAGGGAAATTCTGTAAAAAAACTGAAGAAAGTAATTATGAATGTAATCACGAAGAGACAGATACAAGGATTATTTTTCATGCTTCTAAAGCGGAACCAGGCTCAAGAATTTTAATTAAAGCCTCTGATACTGACGTTTTGATTATTTTGTTAGGAAATATGCACAAACTTATCGAATCAGAAATTTGGCTTGCCACTTCAGCAACTAGAAAGACAAATAATCAAACTGTGGATTGCATTAATTGCACTGATTTAGCGGTGGAGTTAGGAATCAAATTATGCCAAAGTCTTCCCGCCTTCCATGCGTTTACAGGTTGCGATTACACGGCAGCATTTTATAATATAGGAAAAGTAAAACTTTTTAATTTCGTTGTTTTGTATGTTCGTCTTCGTAGTTTCGTACTTCGTTCTATCGTAATAATCGATACGAGTTATTCGATATTACGATTGTTTAGTTTTGTAAAGGCAGACGGTGTTCGAGTCGCTCTCCCTTTCTTCATAATTGTTTTCAAGTCTGTGCGTAGTTTGTTGAGAGCATGCCTAAAAGGAAATCTGAAGAGCCGCTCGAGTACGCCGTACGGAAGAATCTGCCCCTGAAAATGAGCAGCGCCTCTCGAGAAATAGAGAAAATATTTCGCAAGCACGCGCTAGAGAATCTAGCTCCGAGCGCTCACAGCGCCTCGCTGGCCAAAATGTGAGGACGTCGCGGGCCCGTGCTCGAGAAACTAGCGCTGAACGTGCGCACCAGCATGTCTCTGAGACAAGGGATAGGGAGACTAGCGCTGAGCGCTCGCAGCGGCTTGGTAGGCAAAATGTCATAACATCGCAGGCCCGTGCTCGGGAATCTAGCGCTGAACGTGCGCACTTGCGCAGCGTCTATCTCATTTAAGGCAGCATGTCTCTGAAACAAGGGATATGGAGACTAGCGCTGAGCGCTCGCAGCGGCTCGCTAGGCAAAATGCCATAACATCGCAGGCCCGTGCTCAGGAATCTAGCACTGAACGTGCGCAGCGTCTATCTGATTTAAGGCAGCATGTCTCTGAAACAAGGGATACGGAGACTAGCGCTGAGCTCTCGCAGCGGCTCGCTAGGCAAAATGCCATAACATTCGGTAATCTTTAAGTTACTGATCTGATTCCAAAAAAAAAATTACTAATAAAATTAAATACAGTAATATCAGTCGAGTGTAATCTTATGTTAAAATAAGAAATTTTCCGCGGACGAAGTCGCGGGCAGAAGCTAGTATACAATAATTAATCAAGACATACCAGAGAACAAAAATAAAACAATTGTTTATATTCATCATTATACTCACATTTTACCGCCATGCCATGTGATGATCTAACTGTTTTTTTTTCATTTTGATGTTTAAAATATGCTGATACTCAGCTCAATTTCAGTAGTTTACTTTTTATTTTGATTTTAATGTAAACGCTGATTAAAACACTTTAATAAAATCCAACAATCACTTGTTTTAATATTATTTACGCGCATTTTTAATGTACACATTTATTTTGTTTTTTTAATACCTCAGTAAAGTAGACTAAACATTTGAAAAATAAACCGACTAAAATATTTAACACAGACAATTTATATAATCTAATTCATGGAATCAGGCATTGTGTCAGTCTCGTCCCCCCTATATAATTTAGAGTGACAAATTTAAATTCTACAAACATGTATTAGAAATTAAGAACCATTTCACTCATATGGTCATGTGGAGTAAGTGAAGGGGCCAGAGGCTCTAAAAACATAGGAAATAAAAAAAGTTCTAAAAAAACCCGACTACATTATTTATTTTTTATTATTATTATTGATAGGCACGCGTTTGACCACTATCTCACCTGGTGGTAAGCGATGATGTGGTCGACGATGAAGCACGCTTGCCTAGTAGCAACCTGTTCACTCTTGACTTAAAGACCCCTAGGTTGTAGCTATCAGGAAACATCGACCCCGATTAGGAATTCCATTCCTTAGCTGTACTCACAATGAAGGTGTTCCCAAAACGTAAAAGTACGTATGGGTAGAGACAGTAGATTGTCATGAAAGTTCATTGGACTAAAACGTAAGTAGCTGCATTCAAGGTTAAGCATGTCACAAACTCTATTTATTGCGCTGAATAAAAAAATCGTATACACGTATTTTTAACAGTTTCTTGAGCTGTAATCAGATACATAGTAACTACACCGACCGTTACCTCATTTTTTAGTTAAAATATAAAGTGTAAAAGTGTTTGTATGACCCTATTTACAAAAATAAACATCATTTATCGTTTACTTTATGACTTGCACAAAGTTACTATAGTACATAACCGGCAATAAAACTGTTTCCATCAATAAGAAGTTAGTTCCTCATTCGCAATGTAGAGGCGCTGTTATATTATTATTCTAGAAAAAATGTTGTCGATTACTATTCAAAGAGTTTCCGCAAGAAATTCATGCCATAGTCCCCATAGATGACGGTTCCGCTTTGACTCGCTCGATTGAGTAAAAGTGGAACCGAACACCTGCCAGGCGACAGAATTTATAACCACTTTTGTCCATAAACTCTACACTTTTCTAGTAGTATCGTCGAGAACAATACACAAGTCACGACTGAGTGAACAAGGAAGTGGTGTGAATTAATAATTTAATAAACTTCGCCGAAGCGAAGTACTTCAAAAATGCATTAGACTCATTTGAGTGTCCCCCTCCACGGAAATCTTTAGTAAAAGGCGAAAGATTTATACGTTTTGAAGGGAAACCAGAGATAACATAAAATTCGCAGTCCGTGTGACCCAACCAAACGGCAGAGAATTTTAACACCGCGATACAGAAACGTGACGTCAATGCACAGCGCCATCTATTGCGACAATACAAACTAAAGCAAAAAAAGAACTTGTATGAGGGGAATATATATCGCCCGTTCTATAGGGTGTAGCTGCAACTAGGGTGTCATTACAATAGGAAGGGTGAGGCGTTGGCTTTTGTTATGTTAACCTTAGAAGCAAATCATTGGTTTTATGTAAATAAGTATTATGAGCGGCTGGCTCAAGGTAAGGTTTGCGAAATTACAAAATGTGTTTTGCCACACCCTAATAAATAGTAAGCCCTATTTTGTTGTATAACTTTCTCATGGTTTTACAATTACATGCCTTAAAAGTTTAAAGTTAGCACTTTCACTTTATTCACGTATTAAAAAGGGACTAATAGTCGTTAGAAGTAAATAGAAACACAAGGGAAAAAGGGGATGTTTTTCCCTTGTGTTTCTATTCACCCTTGCATTAAAAAAGTAAGAGGATTATCATGTTGGACAAGTTTAAGTAAATAATATTCCACAACTTTTCTTACAATATCAACTAGTCCCAAGCTAAGTAGAGCTTGTGTGCTTGTTGTTGTTGTGCTTGAGCGTGTATTATGTACTGGACAACAGCTGATAAACATACTTTCCATTTCTAAATACATACATATTATACATAAATTACACCCAGATACAGAACAAATGATCGTGCTCATCACACAAACATTTATCTTGGGTGGGAGTCGAATCCACGACCTTCGGCATAGAAGTCAGGGTCACTAAATACTAGACCAACAGGCCAGTCAGCCAAAAGTTGTGTGTTACATAAAAAGAATGTAATAAAATATACAAATAGGTAAAAAAAAATAAAATAAAATGTTTTTTTTTATATAAATTTAAAATGAATTTAAAATTATTTTTTTCGAGTTCCGACACCTTGTTAGTAGCTAATAATACCATGCGACTTACCGAAAGAATAGTGATCCGATACCAAATAGCGTGGTGAAGAGTGACAGCGTGACAAACATGTAGAGAACTGTCTGCGTCTGCGCAGCGCGCCATACCTGAGAGCAAAGACATTTAATACTTACTATAGACCGGAAAACACAACTAAATATACATCCTATACTAGTGTCCACTAGGACCCAAATACTGGATCAACAGCCGTCGACAGGGAGTTCATGCTCACACATTGGAGCCGAAATGGTCCCGTACAGTGCGGTTTCAGAAGAATTTCCTCCCGCGTACACTTGGATTGTGGAATGAGCATGCCGAGGTTTCCTCAGAGGGCTACAGTGTGGGGTTCTTCGAAAGGGGAGTAAATAGGTTTTTAAAGGGTCGGCAACGCGCGTATGGCGCCTCTGGTGTCGCTGCTTACCATCAGGCGGGCCGTAAGCTAGTTTGCCACCGTCGTAGTATAAAAAAAAACAAGTTCAAATTCTACATATCAGTAAAAATGTATGGCTTCGCCGTTTCGCTATTGCCGTGGAGGTGATGCGAATATTTAGTTTCTGAAGTAAGTAACGAAACAGCCAAGCTATACATTTATACTGATATGTAGAATTTGTGAAGTTAGGGTCGGAGGTTAGACCGTGTAGATTCAGAAGATTGGCTCTACATGAGATCTGATATCTTTTCCACAGGGCAAACCTTATGTGGTCGTCTTGGCAATATTTTACATGTAATGTTTTGGTGGGATTTCTTCTTTTTGTATATTGCTAGGCAGTCTTTTATTGTTTTTTTGGGGTGTATTTCTTGCACATCAGTAATGCCGGTTTTCATAGCCCATTCTCTGTCTTTGCCTTTTTTCTTCGATGGTTTACTGATTACCATAAGCGATAAATCAGGGCGATATTTCGCTCTTAAGCAGTTATATTATCTCATACAAACTTCCAACCCCCATTTTCGGGGATGGGGGGCGAAAGTTATGAGTTTATGATTTTTTTTGTTGGTTGTATACTAAACTTAGATTACATTACCAAATTTCAGCTCTCTAGCACTTCAGGAAGTACCCAAACATTTTGATGATCATCAGTGTGTCAGTGACGAAATCGGTGTATTTTAGATATCAATAAAACCTAAAGTATTAGAGCTATTCAATTGAGACTGTGTATGTTTAATAAGTCTATTAATGACATCATATCCTGAGAATATGAACTCTCTGGTACATCGGAAACCAACTCTATGAGGGTTCAAAAAAACGACAAAACACTTCGAGAAAAGGTAGATAGTGCCCTTGCGCTTCGCTTGGCTCGTCTTGGGGGGGGCACTCCCGTGCCCACAGGTTAATAGAGAGAGGTGATAAAAATTAAACAAAAGAAGAGTGTAATAATCTTAGCAAGTGGTGGTTTGTATATCTGCCTAAGGAAAATACGTGAGTTTATGTGAGTTTGTATGACATCAGTTCATTAAACTACTTTCTAAAATTAAAAGTCTTAGTTTCATTACACACACAAATCACAATTAATAAATCGTCATCAAAGCATGAACTTTATTCGAACGAATTACGACTATAACTTCAACTTTCAAATAAGTTGATGTTGTGTAGAATCAGATTCATTCATTGTTTCACAAGTTTTATAAACTTCGCCGAAGCGAAGTATTTCAAAAATGCATTAGACTCATTTGAGTGTCCCCCTCCACGGAAATCTTTAGTAAAAGGCGAAAGATTTATACGTTTTGAAGGGAAACCAGAGATAACTAGAATTCGCAGTCCGTGAGACCCAACCAAACGGCAGAGAATCTTAACACCGCGATACAGAAACGTGACGTCAGCGCACAGTGACATCTGTTAGCGAATCTTTGAACTAAACTATATTAGCTTCGGACGGGTTTTGAACAGAGTTGATAAACACTGGTGTGCATTCTCCTGTATACCGAACTAAACTAAACTATCTCTAAAATTTCTTAACTTAACGGGATAATTGTAAAAGCTATTCTGAGAACAAGATTTTCATGAGTATTTCACATTTTAATAAATAGAACGACTTAACTAAACTTTACTCAATTTTGTGAAGGGAAACGTCGTTTGACACGGATAAACTAAATTATGTGAATCGGTCATAATAATTACCCCTTTTAGGCTGACATTCGTGCCGATTCATTTGTTCAAAAACTAAACTAAATTTTGAAGAAATTTGTTTTCGTTTTAAATGTGTTCCTGTGCGTCTAAATAAATGATTTTCTTTATGTCACATTCGTTTTTTTTTTCTTAAATACCGCCATGTATTTGATCAATGTTAACTAAAGTCTGTATGGAAACTTAAATTTAACTTTACCAGCGTTTGTATATGCCTGTCTTTTTCACATTGCAAAAGGGAGACAAAGATGAAAATAGCCTAAACTAAGTTTAGTTTTACGATATAGAAATTAACACTACTGTCTGCTACCGAGTGATTGATTGTATTCTTTTTTCACATGTGATAACATGTATTTGGTCATCATAATGTTAACCTTTCAATCGTGTCAATTAGAGACAATAGAAACGCAATGACAGCGCGGATGCCGGTGTCCGTTTTGGGGTTTGGTTTAATGAATTAATAGGGTATATGCATGTATTTTTTTTATATTTTTAATTCACTGTTTACAACGTTTTAACATAGTAAAAAAATATAAACATATTTAAAAACGCAGCAATGAAGCTTAAAAAAATACTTAAAATACAGAATAAATTTGAGCTGTTTAAACGTCGCCATTTTCGCGCGCCATTTCGATTACGTCATTTACTATGATCCTATTACTATTACTTAGGGTGTTTTCGTTCTTCTAACCATTTCACCATGAAAAAAGCTCAAAACCAGTTTACCGGTATTGCTTGTACCCGAATGCAATAAACATTATCAGATTGTGCTTTTACAAAACCACTTTCAGTAATTTTTCTTAAATGTTAAATAACCTCACTATGAAGCTAAACTTAAACTTGAACATTAAATTAGTTCACAACACACACGGCAATAATTATGATTTCGAATAAAATGCCCATTCCAATACTTAATGTAATGACATTAAGTATTGGCATACAATGTTTAAGTAATGACTTACACATTGTATGTTTTGTAGACGTTGAGTTATTGTCGTAGTATTTGACGTCATTTTTCGTTTTAAGCAATGGTGATGCGTTTCACAAATTTGAATTTCCCGCGCTTAATTCGCACTTTTATTTTTAATTTTAAATAATTATGACGCTACTAAAAAGTAAAATAATGATTTAGTTCATATTTTCTGCCATTAAAGATTCGGAAAAAAAATATTCGAACCATATTTAAATTACATGCATATTCCCTATTATGTAACGTCACATAGACTAGTTTTGAGGGAACAGATGAACATATATACAATACATATAAACAAACATTGTAATAAAAATCATAACCCTCCTTATTGCTTCGCCGTAGTCAGGTAAAAACTAAGTATCTGCCTGGCTGTAAGCTTACCACTATTATAAAACAAATATACACCGCATCGGTAGCGTAACGTATCCCTTACCTTCCTAGCCGGCTGACAGGCCCTCAGAGCGCACTCCTTCTTGATGTAGAAGAGAAGCAGCAACTTCAGGGTCACCGCCACCACCAGCAGTGGACAGAACAGCATCCCGAACCACAACACGGCCTGGTTGTAGATGAGGGTCAGAGAGTTGTACGCTATGTTGAACTCTGGCGCGCTTTCTGATTTGCTCCAACTGCAAATTTATAAAATTCTCATTTGTAAGTTAAATTACAGTTATTTTTTTAATAATAATAATAATAAATTTAATTCAGAATTACTTCCATAATTTGTTAGTAGCAATGTTCTTAGCCTAGTGTTAGTAAAAGCACAATAAATTAATAATAATAAAAATACAAATAATAATCCTATGTCAGGCGCTTTCCTTCGCGTGCAGGCTTATACAATGTGCAATCCCATCGGCCCGCACACGCGGCCAGCATGGCGCTGGGGCTAATGTTGATAAAATTATTTTTGTCTTTACAATGGCAGTACATAGTCATATTATATCGATAATAAGAGGAGCATTTTTTATATTGAATCTTGATCTACACTAGAGTATTTTTCCAATGTCGTGGGTTTATAAGGTGTTTTCTAAATATCTGCCGTCCTCTTAAGGGGTCATCGTACTCATGATGAGTACGATGACCCCTTAAGAGGACGGCACACCTTTTACTATGGGACAAACTCCAAAATCGCGAAAATAAAATCAGCTGTTCCCTACATTTCGACGAGTCACGTGACCAAAAATGTAGGGAAAATGATGAGTACAATGACCCCTTATGAGGATGGCAGATATTTAGAAAACACCTTATACAAACACACAGCCTAGTTTTCTATATTTCCTTACACACATACATAAACTCACGCTTTTTAGCCAAGTGGGTAGGCAGAAACTACTGAACGCTACCTGCCACAATCGGTACTTAATTATTTAGGCTTTGTTTATTTATTTGTTTATTTATTTATTTATTTATTTATTGACCAACTTATACTAACAGTTTAATACTACACATATAACTTATAGGTCTAATGTAACATAAATCTAAATATAACGTTGTGCTCAATATGCATATAAGATACATCATACATCATCGTCGGTTATGTGAACACACGGCTACACATCAAGCTATACAATTCGAGTTTACACTGACCTCGCATTGTACGGAAATCCTATATAATGCGAGATCAGCTTATACTGGAAATACATAGCTTGATGTGTAGCCGTGTGTACTATACCACGGTTTCACCTGACCTTTCTGAAAAACATCACCAACAAGGTCACATTTAGAGCATCTTTTGCTGGTGCTGTGACCTACATCTGGCTTATAAATAAATGCCTTTTGGAAATCGCCTTTCTTCGCTGGAGTGGAGTTTCTTGGATGGAGGTGGTTGGATGGTGGATGGAGTTTCTTGCCCATTCTTCTCCATATGAAACTACCTTTTGGAAGGGTCAACTAGAATCATTATATTTTATTTAACTTGTAAGTTTAACGTTCAAAAGTGCCTATTAAATGGCCTAATTGAAATAAATGATTTGACTTTGGCTTCGCCATTTTCTCAATGTGACCAAACTAAACTCTTATAATTTTTTGTCGCGAAATTTTCTTTTAAATCACAACATTGTTTAATCACTATTATTCTTCAATCTGTCACTCATAGTTACACCACACACATGCTTCTATTTATTTATTTTAGACTAGTGGACGTCACGTGGTTTCACCCGCGTATATCCCATTCCCGTGGGAATATATGGATGAAGAGAAGCTTATGTCACCCGGGGATAGTATAGCCTCCTAACGGAGAAAGTAGTTTTAAATCAGTCCAGTAGTTTTTAAGATTATTCGTTACATACAATAATAAAAATCTATTCTCTTTATAATTTTAGAATAGGTATCGGCAAACTATATCTGTCGCTCACAGAATGATAATACTAGTTACTGAAAATATTTAACCAGAAGAACTCATTGCAAAGAGCAAGCAAATTATTTCCTTTAACAATAATCCAACAAAAAACAATAACCTTAACAATAAAGAATATGTACAAAATAATAATAACAAATAAAAAACTCACTTATAAATTAAGCCCCTAGTGAACTCAAAGAGTGGCAACACAAGCAAAGATATGGCGGAGTCTAGCAACACCAACCGGTACGCCTCCTGACCGAAGGACGTTTCCCAGCACTGGAAATATAATATTACAACATAGAAAAAGCAAAAAGAAATATGTGGAAGCAGGTATTACTGTGTGGTGCTCAAAATAACTTTTAAAACATACGACCCTATACACATAAACAACTTACAATTTCTCTACAATTTCATGACATCTTGGGAAAGTTACTTTTTACGCGGGCAAAGTCACGGGAGAAGCTTGTTGATAATAAATAAATAAATATTCTACAACTTTTCACACAACGCCATTTAGTCCCAAGTTAAGCTTGAGAGCTTGTGTTATGGGTACTAAACAGCTGATAAACATACTTATATATTTCTAAATACATACATATTATAGATAAATTACACCCAGACACAGAACAAATGATCGTGCTCATCACACAAACATTTGTCCTGGGTGGGAATCGAACCCATGACCTCCGGCATAGCAGTCAGGTTCACTAACTACTAGACCGACAGGCCAGTCACAATAACTCTATGATGCCTAATAATGCCATGATCATGGCTATATCATGATGATGGGATTTAATATGTAACCTTTTAAATGTAATGTCTGGACTTTAAAAAGAGACTGACTTATGTGTATCGATGTCGCTTCTAAGAGTAGTCTGATAAAAAACATCGACCTCATCAGTTTTAAAAATCTTTGACGAGAAATGGTGATACCTACTCACTTACTCTCATGTATAGTAACGCTTGTGCAGAAAGGTTCGGGTTTTTACATCAATTAATTATCGAATTGGAAAATTTGTTCTGTTTTGAAACATAAATAAATGAATCTTTACAAAGAAATCAAATATTTACCCGGGTTTATTTAGCGCTTTTGCTCGTATAAATTAAACCAACATTTCTAATTTTTCACTAATAACAAATTCAATTTTTTTAGTAGAAGTTTTACCTCATCAGGGTGTCTCTGCGACCAGTACACCAGCAGCAGCATGAGCGTGCCCACGTCCAGCAGCCACGTGCGGGCCAGCGTCACGTACAGGGCCGTGCGCGGGTTGTAGAACTCTAGCCTGGAACGTTCATCAAATCATTTTAGTAGACATGGATAGAATATAAACTTATAAACATTTACTTTAAGAGCTGCCCAGCACGTTGTATACAATATAGCACTCACTTGACAACTACATGCCACATGAGCGGGCACACAGTGACGCAGGCCGTCACCGCGACAGACACGCACAGCTCCCAGTGCGGCAGACCCGTGCGCAAGCCCAGCAGAAGCCACAGCCCCCACTGTATGCCCACTATGAGAGCCAGCACGAACACGCTGACCAGCACGTTGTATACAATATAGCACTCACTTGACAACTACATGCCACATGAGCGGGCACACAGTGACGCAGGCCGTCACCGCGACAGACACGCACAGCTCCCAGTGCGGCAGACCCGTGCGCAAGCCCAGCAGAAGCCACAGCCCCCACTGTATGCCCACTATGAGAGCCAGCACGAACACGCTGACCAGCACGTTGTATACAATATAGCACTCACTTGACAACTACATGCCACATGAGCGGGCACACAGTGACGCAGGCCGTCACCGCGACAGACACGCACAGCTCCCAGTGCGGCAGACCCGTGCGCAAGCCCAGCAGAAGCCACAGCCCCCACTGTATGCCCACTATGAGAGCCAGCACGAACACGCTGACCAGCACGTTGTATACAATATAGCACTCACTTGACAACTACATGCCACATGAGCGGGCACACAGTGACGCAGGCCGTCACCGCGACAGACACGCACAGCTCCCAGTGCGGCAGACCCGTGCGCAAGCCCAGCAGAAGCCACAGCCCCCACTGTATGCCCACTATGAGAGCCAGCACGAACACGCTGACCAGCACGTTGTATACAATATAGCACTCACTTGACAACTACATGCCACATGAGCGGGCACACAGTGACGCAGGCCGTCACCGCGACAGACACGCACAGCTCCCAGTGCGGCAGACCCGTGCGCAAGCCCAGCAGAAGCCACAGCCCCCACTGTATGCCCACTATGAGAGCCAGCACGAACACGCTGACCAGCACGTTGTATACAATATAGCACTCACTTGACAACTACATGCCACATGAGCGGGCACACAGTGACGCAGGCCGTCACCGCGACAGACACGCACAGCTCCCAGTGCGGCAGACCCGTGCGCAAGCCCAGCAGAAGCCACAGCCCCCACTGTATGCCCACTATGAGAGCCAGCACGAACACGCTGACCAGCACGTTGGTCCCGTACTGGGCACACTTTGTGAGACAGGATGAGGCGGTGTTCTTGCGATTCTGTTCGCTAAGGAGCTCCTGTTGTGAAAGATGCAAGAATAGTTGAAAAATTGCCGTAAGAATATTGGCAAAAAGCGAGTCTAACTGGACTACAATGGTTTAGGTGCGTAGTCTTCAAATCGAGATAGTAGTTCCCGAAATATCAAACAATCACCGATAGACAGACGAGACTTTTTTTAGAGTTCCGTGCCCGTTCTTAGATGTTACCTGCTTACGCTAATGGTACCTTCCCTCAAATATGGCGAGGGAATTAATGGCTGATCTTTACGTTATGCTTGTGAACGGGAGCTGCTTGTGGTAACTGGACGTCTTGCCGGGCAACGGGCACGCATACCTAAAGGCTTCTATTTTTAATTAGTTTTTTGTAGGCGTTTGATGTCGATACCTATGTATGACTAGTATTATTTATATTAAACTACCAGTTAACATGTAGTTAGTTATTTAATTTATATGATTTGTGTCTAGGATAAGGCGATAAACGAAATTTTTGGGGAACTGTCATTATACAACTTTTGTCATTCAAAAAGTGCTGATCCTTGCCTTAATTTGAATTTCAATCCGATAACAAAGTTTTTCAAATAAATAAACACAGATTCGTTAATCTTACCTTGAACTCGTTATAAAGACTGTTGGCGTTTAGTTTGGCAGCTTCTTGCGTCACCACACCGAAATCCCACCCGCAGAACACCTTATTTGCGAACACATGGCTCAGACCACCTGAAGTCTCTATGAAGTTCAGGCGATACGAGTATGCGGTCCTGGAAAGGTCCAAATATAGATGTTATTACAGTCAAACACGGTAAATAGAAACAATACTTTAAAATACTCTCATTGTGTATGTACTTGTAATTGGGAACTATATTTTCTATCACCAAAATTTATATTTGTCATCAAGTTGTATCACCTAATAAATAGATCTATAGCCACGAAATATTTTCGTTCTCAGATAAACAAAAATTGTTCCCAGGTATGAATTATCAAATTAATGTTAATATATGTGTAAAATAAGAGATCGATAACCAATAAAATTATATTGCATTACATGAATATAAACTTCGTTCTTATAATAACAGTTTTGTTACTTAAATAATAGCTCTGTGCTCAGAATGGTATAGTTTTGTGTTTCTTAAATAATAGGGTTTGTCCTCAAAATAGTAGATCTGTCACCAAAATGTAGTCACCAAACAATGCAAACAATATAATTCAAGTAAAACAGTTACTCAAAATGGAAACGCCGCGGCAGCGGCCGCCGAGCGCCAGATAAAATATCTTTAAGTTCTAATCTACCATGCATGCGTGCATTGCAAAAAAGGGGCATCTATTTGGTACTAGACCTTATATCTCAGGATTTTAGGTGATTTATTGTGGAACTGATTTTGCATTGTTTGGTGACTACATTTTGGTGACAGATCTACTATTTTGAGGACAAACCCTATTATTTAAGAAACACAAAACTAATTAAATTGGTGATAGCTTAAATGATACCCCTTGTAATTTCATTATGTTTTCTTTTTAACTTTAATTTGATAATTTGTAATTTTAATAATTAGTGAGCTAATAATAATTAAATGTTTTTTCACTCACTTGAATGTTGGTCGACCTATTATTGGCGACTGTATAAGTCTGATACGTTTTACTATTATTCTAATGTAATGCTGTATAAAGAAGCTATTGGTTTACCTTTAATAAATAAATAAATAAAATGGACGTTCACGTTAATAAAAAATTGAGCATTAAACTATGCAGATTTGGAGTTTTTCAAACTAATCAAACTGATAATTATGTTCCTGACACGCGCTGTGAATCGCAGGTTGGATTCCCACATGTAACAATTAATTTAAATGGCCTACAGGCAGTTGTTCTGTGTATTTTGTTCATAAAAACTTATAAATAATGACTTAAAAAGCTCTAATTATAAAAAAAAATACTTAGAAAGTTACAGTATCGCAGAAACTGTATTTCGATAAAAACATGGTTCCTGTGAGATAAAACACAGCAGCAGAGTCACGGGAAAATGCTAGTAGAGAAGAAAAACAATTCAAACACACACACACACACTCCACTCTCTCACTTCGTCTTCTCATATTTATAACAACATAATGTGCTAAAAAGCTCAAGTGGAAGTGGGCGGGTGACGTAGCCTGACTGAGAGACGACAGGTGGACCACAAGACTCACGTCTTGGAAAGGACCAGTAGGTAAACGTCAAAGAGGTAATTCGCACACGAGATGGGAAGGCGACATAAGAGAAATAGCCGGCCCACATTGGATGCGAAAAGCACAGGACAGAACCAAAAATGGAATTCTTTAGAGGAAGCCTTCACCTGAAGTGGGGTTCTTGCTACCAGCAAATTTTAAAAAAACTTTTTTTAATATAAATAGGTTAAGTTAGATTACAAAAATCATTACCTTAGTTAAATATTATGTTAGTTAATTTTGCAAGAAATATGTCTTTTTTATTTTATTTTTATTTAATGTACACAATTATGCAACAAACATACCTTTATTTTTATGGACATAGTGAAAAACTCACCTGTAACACAGCACTCCAAAGAACATAAGATACAGACAGACCATGGTGAAGAAGTAAGCGAACGCCATATTGTAGGTGAGCGACGTAGGCGTTTCTAATGTGCCCTCATGGTAGTGGCCGTAGAAGAGAAGCGAGTCTGTCAGACCTCCCTGGAAACCAAGTTATATGGGATGCTTATAAGGCTAAGGAGAAGGAGAATAAGAAGTCCGTCGTCGTACATTAGTGTGCTTGAACTCTTGAAGTATTCAATTAATTAATTACTGGACTTGTTCCCTGTTAATGGTCGTGATTAGAAGGTGGGGTATCTTCAAATCTCGACAATCGATTAACACAACCGAATGATGTCTACCCCTGAGTCCAAAGGATTTCTATTTTGAGCTCTTCAAATAGAAAGTCGAAGTTTTTTTTTCAGATTATGTGTCTGTTATCGGTCTTCCTTTATAACACCCAGCTTCATCAAAAAAATCAATTGTTTCTACTAAAACTTTAAACTAGTGCACGAAGGATTCCGTACTATTATTTATACAAATTATTTACATATTTATTTTGAAGGGGAATATAATGTTCACTGAATATTTCAAGCCTCTACGTATTGCCATTATCAATAAAAAGTAGATAAGCGCAAAAAAAACACGTTATTGTATTGGAGCCCCACTATTGATTTATTTTATTCTGTTATTTGTATTGTTATAGCGGCAAGAGAAATAATAATATGATCATCATCTGTTTAAAAAAAATGAACTGTTTAGTTATAGGGCAGTAGAGTCTTACTGATTTTTACTCTTTGGGTACGGGACCTTAAAAAAACTAAATACATCTCTCAAACTCTTACCATCCCCGTTATAAAATCCAGGACATTCAACTGAACTTTATCAGCCTTCACGTCATCGTGGAGCGCCTGGGGTAGGACCACGAAGGCGATGACCAGCGTCGTCAGAAGCAGGTCCAGCACGAACAGCCAGCGGAGGAAGTAGAAGTAGGAGCCGACTGCCGAACCGAAGTGACCTTCGATCTGACGGATGGGCTCGTACCAGAATTCGAAGGAGAAGACTACGTCACGACAGCGGTCTCGGAGCTGGAGTTAAGTTACACATAGCTGGTGTTAAAACAGGCAGTCGCTTTATGTAGAACATAGCTTACCAATGGTTTTTTTTTTATTGTTATAACAGTTAACTGCTTATTGGTTTCACTTCGTTGGTCCTAGATTATCATTTTAAATGCTGGGGAGTTTGTTCCGCCACTTCTTCTTCCCAGCAAAAACACTAGGAAGTGGCGAAGGGTGGGCCGTTTTTGGGGGACTGTCTTTATGTATTTTTTTGACGTTCAAAGAGTGCTGATTCTCAGCCTAGTTTGAATAAAGACTTTTGATTTGATTTTGATTTTGATTTTGATAGGTTTTCAGCTCCATCCGATTAAACTGGAAACCGACCCCAACATAGGTGAGAAAAGGCTAAGCAGATGATGATATCCTAATATAAGCTATCATCACCAGCATTTCAGTTAAAAGAGATTTCTACAAGTCCTGCTCTACCCTCACCCATAGACTTCCCGAAAATCGGTTCTGCGAGCAATGTGACAAGCCCCCTGCCACTTAACTTTGACAATTCTTAAGGCTATGTCGATTACTTAGGTTCTCTTGCGGATCTCTTCATTTCTGATACGATCACCCAAAAAAACTCCAAGCTTAGCCCTTTCCATTGCATATAAGCGATCGTCGTGAAGTTTTTTTAGTTCTTACCAATGATTGGGACGATCGTGAATTCGCACTTACTTATTAGATTACTTTGTTCGCGACTCCGTCCGCGTGCATTTCGAACTGTATTATTAATAGACGGATTATATCATTATTATTATAGATTATTTTCTTCTACAGTTGTCTATATAAATACTACGCTTCTTATCAGAGAAGAAACTTTTGTGACACAAGAAAACGACATGATATCAATAGCACTCACCCTCTTCCATGCAAATCCAATTCGATACTTCATCCGTTTCCACATTGAGATGGGTCGTCTCTTAGACCTGAGGCTGACTGACGCAGATAGTTTGGCACGCACGTTCCTCTTCATCGTCAGACCTTGGGGCAGGTCTCTTAATGCCTCTCTGGAAAGTAAGACACGATATTGTTGATGAACGCGACTTGAATTACAGACATGTGTTGTTAGGGAGATTATTATTGATGGTTTTTTTAATGGATTCTGTCCAAAATCAATAATTATAATAATAATTGCGCCAACTCTTCACATTGAAACACAAGAAAGTGGTGTATTATGTACTTTTTGTTGAGTTTATGTTTGTAAGTATGTATGATTAATTAATAAGTCGAGAAGATGATGAATTAATAACTCTGTTATCGGTAATTATTTGTATTCAATCAGATATCTCGCGCCTTTACTACAACAACTAACACCTACCTCCTCAGCTCCTCGGCTTCAGGATCATCCTCCATCAGACGTGTGTGCTGTTCCATCTCCCGCACGATAATGTCTGCCTGTTTCTCCACCGAGTCTGGCGTGTCCGCCTCCGCGGCGTCCACTTCTTCCAACAACGCATTGTGCTCGGAGTTATTTCGACGTAGTCTTAGTGTGTCTGTGGAAGAATAAATGCGCGATTAATGGCAATATGCTTGCCCTCTATTATACATATAGCGGTAATATAGGCGTGATATTTTGTGGAATAAGTATGCACTTATTTGGGGGGCAAAATCGCACTATTAAATACTTTTACTTTGGAAATGTTGCCCACATAGGTAAGCTTTACTTTGGGTAGACGACACAATGTCAAAGTTACTTTATTTTAGCCTAGCCTGGTCCTTGATTAACCATCTCAGATGAACCACGATAATCGTTAGTTAATCGTTTCTGATTTATTCAAGGTAAACAAAGATAGGCAGGGCACGCGCTCAGGGGGGACGAAACTTATTAAAAAAAAGTCTTTACAGATCATGTAGGTACTTCTTCATTGCATTTGTAACTTCTATGTCGCCAGACACCTACGAACTAACGAAGGACAGTCTAAATCGCGATGTTAAAGTTATCTGTGCGACTGATCGTATACAAGATCGACAACACCCTGCTGTGTGTCTGCTAGGAGGATCCTCCCTTTTCAATGGTGGATGAAGAGCTTTACACCTTGTTCCTCATACTTTCAAACATTTCTTCAGAAGAGGCAGATATAATATTATAGTAAATACCTATCTAAGCTCGTACCTACTTTTCAAATTTTGTGAAATTAGGAAAAGGCAAGTTTAATTTAGTACCTAAGTAAAAACTAGTTTAGATGAATGCCTAGGGCGTCATTTTACACCGCTACGTCCTTGGATATATTTATATATTTGCTGGAGAAATGTGAGTTTGAGTATTATAGTACACTTCTGCCTATACCCGCCGGAATGCTGGCGTGATGGTGATAACGTGTGTTCATAATAACGTAGGTACCACAGTAGTAAAATCACAGGAAAAAAAGAAATAATCACAACCTAGATTTAGATATAACATTGTTAAAATTATATTATTTACTAATTAAAACGTGTATACGTACTTTTCCTCAATTAAGAACATTTTTTATTGTTGGCTTGTAAACCACACTGGCCGGCAAGACTAAGTGGCATGCAGTTAACGACTACGTTCACTGGTGGCCTGTAAAACTAAGTCGACTGGCCTGATGGTCTAGTTAGTGGCCCTGACTGCTATGCCGGAGGTCGTGGGTTCGATTTCCACCCAGGACATTTGTTTGTGTGATGAGCACGATGATTTGTATTGTGTCTGGATGTAATTTATCAATAATACGTAGGTGCTTATGTATTTAAAAATATATTTTAGTATGTTTATCAGCTGTTTATTACCCACAACACAGGCTCTGCTTAGCTTGGGACGATGGCATTGTGTGAAAGTTGTGGAATAGGTATTTATTATTTATTTATTTAGTTAAGTCTCAAACATTAACCTCTGCCTATTCCTTCGGTAAATACAGTCGTGATGTTATGTTATTGTGTGTGTAATTTTTCTACTTGTTCAGATTTCTTGCTACCAATTAACTAACTGTGTAAAGACTTGAAGATAGAAGTGGCGACCACCAGGATCAACCGTGAGCGGCGACTCATACAAAATGAATGGAAACTACAAGCAATGGAAAATCAGCGTCATTAACTTTTTGGCGCAGCCGTGAGACATGCCATTTATGTGTATTTTTTGTGATGTGTTTTTGCTGTGCGTGTATCCAGCTGTTGCCATTAAATGTATTTTCTTTCTTTCTTTTAAGCAATATGTAAGCGATAGCGTTTTGTGGCCCGTCTGCAATTCAATTCATATTCGTGAGAGATATTTTTCTAGAGGCCCATGAGCGGCATTAAAACTCTGACAGACACGGGGTTAGTCAAAAACCACACGATAAGAATAAGATGATTATAGTACCTCGTTTTCTAACAGCAGTAAGCTCAAAAACTTCAATATCATCAGCTATCACCGACATTATAATTCACTCGCACTACGTTTTCAATAACAAAAACACTTCACCTCACTATGTCTACACACATAAACCACTACAATAATATTATTTTTCAATGCAAACTGTTGTCTATGATGCATATTATAATGTAGTGCGCGATATGAGGTAAAACTACACTGAGTATAATATTGGTACGGAGCTAATTACTGAGTCCCGGTAATAAAGGTACTTGTTGACTGCAGTGTAACGCGTCTATTTTTCACTGCGTCCATTTAGAAATTGGTAGTAATCCATTCATTTGCCTATGGGATTAGTGCATATAACCTACACTGAATGAAATACCAGGAAAACCACACAAAGCCATTGTTTTAATATGTACGCAAACTCATTGCTTAAGTACCAAATAAAGTCGATACTCTTAATTTAGGGCTAGTAAATATAACATGTAATCACCAAAGTTGGCAGAGATGTATTTGTAGTAAAGTAAGCTCACATTTCGCCAGTTATGTTTAAGTCCTATGTAACAAGGGGCGAGCCTATTGCATTCAATTGGACACATGTTTATACTCTCTGTCTCGCCTGGACATACGAAAGTGTTATTAAGATTTTCTCAGTAGGTAAATATTGCCCGACCTGGTATCAAACCTAAGACCTTATGCTCAGCAGTAGGTAGTTTTAAAAACTATAAAAAAAAATGATAATATACATATTGAGAAAGCTTGATGTGCTGGCCTCTGTATCTATGTTTCACAAATAAAATAATTCTGATTCTTGTAAAGAATTTAATTATATCTGCATGTAAGTGTCTTACCTACGTATAATTACATGCAGCTTGTTACAGTGCAGTTGAGTCCAAGGTTTATGATAATTAGCGGTTGTTAGCAATTATCATCGTTTGTAACACATATCTGAGTAATAAACCCTTATTAAATGATAATTGAGTAAACGCCCATTGTTCCCTCGGTAACAATTACTGTTACTGTTTTAAAGGTTAAAGGTTTTCAAAACTCTCTTTCTGTTGTTCTGGTGTAAAAGAAGGCTACACTGCAGTGCTCTTCTGTAAGAATCACCCCGTGAAATGTAGGTGACGTGAAGGCGAATTGAGCTGCCATTCCCTAGTAATTTACAGTTCACTTCACTTAAGTTTTCAAGAGGTGACTTTTACTGAATCGACCGGCGGTATAGAGAAATGGATAATTAGGTCATTTGGTATCATCTTAAACAAACAAAAATATGAAATAATTACAATAGTAAGAAATAAATAATACTTATATCACAATGAAGAGATTTAAAATACTATAGAGCGGGCATGTTAAGGAAATGTCATAGAAAAACTTTGATCCCATGTCTCAGTATCGCCATCTAGAATAATATATGAATATTGGAGCGGCAGCGGAGCGTACAAAAAAAACTCATAGACTTGTGTTCAAGCAGGACACAAGTTTCGGACGAAAATTTTGATCGTGATGTCCGGTCTATAGGTATTGAATGTCTTTGTATCACAAACGTCAAGAGGCAACCTGAAAGTGGCGCGGGTGATCTGACTGCGAAATGTTTAGAATTCAGAAATAGTATGGGTATGTGATGAAGATTGAAGATCATTGGAGGGTAACAATAGTACAAGATGACAGAAAGAAGTGATGAAAGAGAGTTTGTTCTACCTCCTCTTCTTCCCAGCAAAAACACTAACAAGTGGTGAAGGGCGGGCGTTTTAGACTGTCTGATGCAAATCTTATCGTTCAAAAAGTGCTGGTCCTCAGCCTAATTTGAGTAGATGACTTTTTATGGCTGGCTAGAAAGAAGCCCATTGAGAAGACGATAAATTGAAATGAATAGATACCTTGTTGCCCTAATCTCTACCAATAATTTGGGGAGAAGGATCTTTAAATACACTCATCTAATTACCAGCTGAAAACACCTTGTACCTACCTATCTCAGTATAGTAGTTTTTATTCAAGGTATGTACAGACACCAGCACATCAAGTTACCCCAATGTGTCGAATTTCTTTGATCGTTTTTCAACTTTATGTAACTTGATGTGCTGGCGTCTGTACGTCATCCTCACATATAATCTGATTACGTTACATACAAAATATTGTAAAATCTATTTTAAAAGAGTACCTAAGTATGGAGTTTTTGGCACATTCTTCTCCATACGAAACTACCTTTTGGAATGTGCAACTAGAATCATTTTCTTTAATTTATTTAATTTATAAGTATAACGTTCAAAAGTGCCTGTTATCAGGTCTAATTGAAATAAATGATATTTTGACTTTGACTTTGGATAATGACTATAGAAGCAACAATAGAATGATTAACCGTTAGTTATCCACACCATCTTTTGACAAAATGTTGCACCAAAATTCTACCTTTGCCGTTTTTAATAGATGGCGCTAATCAAGACTTGACTGAAAGTTTTTTAGTTATTGGTGCTTGACTGTCCCAAAAAACAGTGTGGTGAGGTGTCAGGTTTCCAGATAAATAGTTAATTAACCAAAATTGTAGGTGCATGAGCAGAATGGAATGTTTTAGGTCTCTTTAGAGGTATGTTTACGGGCGTTTTGCCTAGGGTTTGCTAGGATTTACCGAGCAGAGATGAATTTACTAGGCATTAGTTTTTTCAACTTCACGATAAGCTACCTCCTGCCAACTAATTTACTGCCGTTTTTGGTAGACAGAGGGAACTTAATAATGATATATACCTTAAAGTTAGATCAAAAACGTTATAGGGGTTTTACTAGAAGTTTTGTGATTTTAGAGGTTTTCCACTATGGATAAGGGCAAAAGCCCAATGGCTAAGGCGTCGGCCTGGCTCGATCTCCACCCATTGCACATACCTTAGGGTTAACAAGACACATAATTTACATTGCTAGTAAGCTTCTAAAAAAAAGGGATTTGTATTTTCAATAGCCAGTGGTTGAAAAAAGAGGCCGCCCCCAAAGCAAACTATTACTTTTGTTAACTTAGTGAACTGGATGCAGAACTGTCTGTCAGTCTGTCACTCTTTGTTACACTCCAGTTTCTATGTCTTATAGTTTCTACCCATATTGTAACTTACTGTATGGAAGCTGTCTTGACGGCATGAAGTTGACGGCCACCTGCCGAGCCGCGTTGTTCCTGAGCGTTAAATTTCGCCGTGCACTTGGTGGCCTGGTTTCTACTTCTATTTCTTCCTCCATATTGCTGTCCTGCCAAATATAACTGTATGTTATTCTGAGTATCGGCTATTATACAAAGTTTGAAGCTTCATCAAAATCTATTCACGCATTTTGACATAAAAGGGTAACAAAGATCAATCCTTACAAAATTTTACTATTTTTTAAACCATGGAATCAAAGTTGAGTAACAATCGCTCAATATTGATACCCTTGTTAATGATTAACAAGGGTATCAGAGAAAGAATACAAAAAAAAAAAAGAACATAAAAAGTAAAGAACATTGATGTTGTCGATACTGAATGTTGCATTGATTGGATATTATTACTAGAAAACTCCACTATGTGGGCCCACATAGCGAGCAACAATCATTGTCTAATTCCAACAACACTCACATTAAAATTTAAAAATTAAGAAACTTTAGTTTTCGTTTTTTTTTATTACTTGTTGTTGTTGTTGTTTAGCTTAATATTATTTTTTAAACAAAATCTCTGCTACTCACACGTTTATTCTGACTCAGAACAATTTAGTAAATCACAAGGTTTCAATCATTTGTTCATTCCATTTAATACTAAAACAATGCAGAACTATGTATGAGTTTACTAACAAAAAGCACACTAATCAAGAGATTAAGTGTTCCTATTGATAAGATGGTTATCATATTTTGTTTCTTTGTTATCATGGCAAAATCAATACCAATAAGTACCTAACAATGTACAGACGCCAGCACATCAAGTTACCCCAATGTGTCAAATTTCTTCGATCGTATTTCAACCTTATGTTAAACGGTATAAGGTTCATATTCAAGTGTGAAAGTTTGACACATTGGGGTAACTTGATGTGCTGGCATCTGTACATTAATTTAAGCACAGATCACAATAAATAATATTATTGTGTTTCTATAAAAAAGGATTCTATCTAAAAATATTAAATATAAAAAAGAATAAAAAAAAACATTTTTATAAATCTTTTTATCTTAAAAACTAAGATTATAGTTTTTAGTAAGTATACTTATGTACCTATTTGTATTATTTTTAAAGTATGTATTACTTACTTGTTCTTCTAATAAAATAATAAGAAAAATAAAATTGAGTGGCCCTTGTTTATCTTTTGTTTTTTCAAGTTGGACAAGGTGCCAATTGTCATTATATTATTCCTATTGGTTACAAGTCAACTTTTATTCAATAAACTAGACACACTGACTACGAATCTTACGCGCAAAATAAATTAATTTATATGAATGAATACTTTTTATACATGACTCATATTAATAAAATGGAGCTTAGCAGTTAAGACAAACTTTTCCAATAGTCGTATTTAATCCTTCGTGTACTTAAATGAAACATATCAGGAAACGATGAATCCACAAACATTGATAAATATTACAGGTTAGTTACCCCACTTCCTTCCTAGTTAATTTTTATCCCACAAACAAAGTTATTTATGTAATTGGAAACAAAAACAAATCAATCACAAGATAAACGAATTATACACAATACATTCACAATACAAAAATATCTTACAATGCAGTGGGGTAAAAAAACCCTGAATCAGTAAAAACTCGATTTTTCGGAGATAATAAATACTTTTTGTGTAAATTCAAAATTAAATTCAAACTAACAATGCTATGAAAAAATTATGATGACAATGAAGTGTCAAAGTGACATTTTAGATGGCAGTGACTTTTGAAATCTTTTGAATGTGACTGACATTGACACAAACGCGATCAAGCACTAAGTGGTGGATGCATTCAAATAATTTCCCTTGACTACTCTTGAAGATGCACTTTGTGCGGGGTCGACCCCATCGGTCTAAAAGATTATATGTTCAAGTATTATATGTACAGCTTGGCAAAAAAGTGTAGAAACGGAACTAAATTTTTGAGTGTTGGCAACAATTCCAAAATAATGAC
Source organism: Euplexia lucipara (assembly GCA_921972225.1). NCBI lineage: Eukaryota > Metazoa > Arthropoda > Insecta > Lepidoptera > Noctuidae > Euplexia > Euplexia lucipara. The sequence goes on from OV179151.1 coordinate 2,156,616, forward strand.
ATCTCTTAGTAAACAAAGTTCACGATTTCGTAAAATTTTAATTTCGACCACCAAACGTTGATTAACAAACGTAAAAAGTGAAGAATAATGAATAAAACCATTCGAAGTGCTGGCAGGGAGGTTATTTATACGGTGTACAGGCGATGTCTTGCGGAACATGAGGCCCAAACTATTCTTTCTGAAATTCACAATGTTTACCAAAGAACCGCTGTTAAGACAGGTATGTAAGAGTTTGTTTTGTTGATTTAAGCTAAACAAAGTGTTAATTGATGAATACAAAGCTAAATTAATTTGCTTGTTTAAGGAATAACTAGAAATTTGAAACAATAAATGTCGAGCACATGTATAGGTTATGTTTACATTTTTCTGCATTACTCTGGTATAGCGCGCTGAGATAAATTGATACTTTGGTGACTTGACTTTTAACGGAATGAAATTTCAATTTCTACGTAAATTAAACATTTAGTGCGATATCAAGGGAGAGAATTATTTGTTCTAGCGTTTGCATTAGAAATGTTAAAGAAATTGTCGTGCCATAGTCTAAATCTATTATTTAATTCAGGGAAATCTGTTATCGTTCTAAGCAAAATCGTGCTGAAAGGATATAAACAAAAGGGTATTATGTGTTCCGTTCGACGTCCGAAGTCCATTATGGGAGAGAGTGCATGCTCCGTTCCATGAACAGCTGCTAGAAGTCCTTGATTTCCGCCTCGTGATCGCGCCACTAGCGCCTCCAAACGTCATATCTGTGAACTACTTTCAAAAACCGCATACAAGCCGCCATGATGAAGTTTTATGTCATTGTTGCGTCGTTTTCCAAACTGTGCGCAGCTTTGTTAGATTGTCCGTTAAATCGTTGAAAGCGATATTTCATAATCTTAGAACTTTTGAGATTAAAGTAGAAAGTTCATTACATTAGTATTGTAATAACATTTATTTTCCGTCTCGTGAACTGTGTTTATTTGAAACAAAATGGACGGTGAAACTATCACGCCAAACGATACTTCGCGGAAGAGGACACGGAGTTCGAGTTCTTCATCGTCATCGAAAGAAAGTGATGCAGTGTCATCGGAGAGCGATGTAGGCGATCCAGCGCCGCGCAAGCGCCCCCGCCAGGTACGCGAGCGCTCCCTCTCGCGAGATTCTGAACTGGATCGCAGGTTTGACAAACTATCCCAGCATTTGGTGAGTCATGTTAATAATATTTTAACAAATTATATGATCGCTAATAGTGCTCCATTAGCACAAAACCTACCCGCCACGCAAAATTATATTGGCATCGCGTTACCTTCAACATCTAATCCTACCCTCAATTTACAAGAAAATTTTATACGTCCGCCGCAGCTTACCCCTTGCTTAGATAATATTGCAAATCTAGACGTTTCTGTTAAGGAACCTAGTGTACCAAAAGCAAACCCAGAACGTGTAACGAAAATAGCAGAAATGCAAAGGTTCGACTCCCCGGATTGGAATGCTGTACGTTACACAGAAGTACAAAAGAAATACGTAGCTTTTCCTAGTTTTATCGAACTGAAAATTAATGAAGAATTGCGGCGTTTTGAAGATCCATTTTCACCATTGAGATGGTTTCAAATGGAACGCAGTTTTGCGGCGTTATCTAATGCTTTCCTAACTCAAAACGAGCATGTGAACGCGGCATTACAGAAAATAGTTGATTGGTCTGCTACTACGAACGTCGAATTATCTTCAACTACCCTCTTTGAAAAACTAAAAGAGTTGTTCGGTGCCGAGTCATCTTATAAAACAGTATCTCAAGATATTCTCCAAATTATTTGCGGTAAACGAGCTGAGGTCATAGAGACGCGGCGCCGATCGTTATTAAAAAATGTGAAAAGTAAATACATACGCGACGACATAGAAAAAATTCCACCCTCAATCGAATATATATTCAATCCTCAAAATTTATCACACTACCTACAAAAAATCGGGGGTATAGAAAAATTGGAAAAACAGAATAATAGTGCGGGAACTAGTCGTCCGATATCTTTAGAGCCTTCGACGTCTTTTCAAGACAACACCTTTCGTTCGCGACAATATAAACCAAAGCGAAACGACAAAAAAGATAAGCGAAATTACGATTTCTCTTCAAAAAAGAAGGGGGGAGGGCGAAAAGATAAGAACGGGAGGCGAGCAGGACAAAAGCATAAATGACTATTTAATACCGAGATTTTGGGGCGGCTGTCTTCAGCGTTATATAGAAATATGGAATCATTTCAACCCTCCAAAAACCATTTTAAAAATGATATCGGGAGCTCGTATCCCTTTCAATCAGGCACCGCCCTTAATTATACCTACTTCGGTCAACCTGTCAAAATTTCAAACCCCTGTTTCGGAAAAAATGACACTCGAAATTCGCAAGATGATTCAAGAACAAGTGTTAGAGCCTGCTCCTTCGACCCCATCGTTCATTTGCCCCCTCTTCATGATCACAAAGAGCAATGGCAATGCCGTCGTTCCTGCAACAAGGCGACTGGATGGTCAAGTTGGACCTCAGCCAGGCCTATTATCATCTCCCAATACGCACAGGACACAGGCGCTTTTTACGAATCAGCTACGACGGTCAACTTCTGCAGATGACATGTCTACCATTCGGCCTAGCTGCTGATCCCAGAATGTTTGCTACTATAACAAACTGGACTGCAGAATACCTTCGCACAAAAGGTCTGCGCCTCGTCGTGTACTTAGACGACTATTTATTAGTCCACCAGAACAAGGAAGTACTCAGCACGCATCTAAACATAGCTGTACGCTTCTTGTCCAGCCTGGGCTGGTGTGTAAATCACGAGAAATCAATCACCAGGCCAACGAGGTCGATCGAATATCTCGGCATCGATTGGGACACCCAAACAAACCGCAAGTCCCTACCACCAGAGAAGGTAAGAAAAATTCGACTGAGCCTCTCGACCAGACTCGCAGCGGGCAGTTGGACCCTCAAGCAGGCACAACGCCTCTTAGGGCTTCTCAACTTTGCGTCCTTCATCACCCACCGGGGAAGGATGCATTGCCGTGCACTGCAATGTCACATCAAGGTACTGCGTCAAAATCCTCTCAGAGCAGTACAGGTGACACCAGACGTTCGCCAAGAACTCGAGTGGTGGATGGAGAATGTAGGTCAAAAGACAGCAATTCACACAAATGTGCTACCCACAAACTTTGTTATCACGGACGCTTCCGACATTCTGTGGGGTGCTTTGGTCAACAACAACAGGGTACAAGGTGCATGGCAACCCGACCAGAAAAAATGGCATTGCAATCTCAAAGAGATGTATGCTGTGATTGCTGTGTTGTCGAAAAAATCCAGAGCCCTCCGGGACTCCAGGATCATTCTACAGACCGACAACAAGACAGTGGTTTCGTACATTCAGAAGGAAGGCGGCACGAAATCACACCAATTGATGAAATTGACACGGGAATTGTTGACTCTGATAGACAAACTCAATGTAGTACTGATCCCTTTCTACCTACCAGGAGTGTACAACACCGAAGCCGACCACTTGTCGCGAAATCGTGCCGGCAGCGAGTGGCACCTGCAGGTGGCAGCAACTTCAAGGATATTTCAGACTTGGGGAAAACCGGAAATAGACTTGTTCGCGTCGCAAACCGCCCACGTCGTGATAAATTACGTTTCTCTAGATTTTTCAGACTCCAACGCCTGCTATCACGACGCGTTCAGCAGGTGCTGGCGATATGCCCTCGCTTGGGTGTTCCCACCACCGGCATTGCTTCCACGAGTTCTTCACCATCTCAACTCGGCATCAGGTCGATACATAATAGTAGCACCCAAGTGGAAGAAACCCTTTTGGCGACCAGACCTGAAGAATCGATCCTTGGCACGACCGCTGAAAATCAGAGACCTGAAGAAGACCTTGGTGGACACGGTGACCGGCCTACCACCAGCCCACGTCAAAGATCTGCAGCTGGAAGCCTGGCTCATTTCGGCTGGGACACCATGACAAGCGATTGGTCTCCACAAGAGAAAGATCTTCTTTTATCTTGCTGGCGACCTTCAACACTCAAAACTTACAAACCTATTTGGGGTAAGTGGTCGTTGTGGTGTAGTCAAAACAATGTAAATTTCCGTACACCAAACCCGACAGATGTTGCGAAATATCTAGCACATCTATTTCTTAGTAAAAAGTTAGCTTACAGAACTATTCTTGTGCACAAGTCCGTTATAGCATCTATTTGTGAAACTACTTCAAATATTAAAATTTCGTCTAGTCACATTGTTAAGCACATTTTGAAAGCAATTTCAATTGCAAAACCGTTACCACCTAAGGTGCCCACATGGGACGCTAGGGAATTAATTACTTATTTAAAAGATAACACTCCCTGCATCAGTAGTTTGTATGAGGTATCTAAGCGAACTGCGACTATTTTATTATTATGTTCGGGACGTCGTGTACACGACCTATCCCTTTTGTATATTGACTGTAATCATTTTGTAGATAATGGAAATTCTATAACTTTACACCCAGTGTTCGGATCAAAGACAGATAGTGCGAATTTTCAGCAATCCAGTTGGGTTTTGTTGGCATCCCAAGATCAAAATACAAATCCATTATATTGGCTTCGCACGTTAAAAAATGTATCAAAGGAAAGACGAGGTTCATTAAATAATTTGTTCATAACTACTAGGGATCCCGTTAGAGCAGCCACACCAACTATAATCGGTGGTTGGGTAAAACGTCTTTTATCTGACGCTGGAATACAAGCCTCTCCAGGGAGTTTTAGATCGGCAGTCTCGTCATTAAATTGGCTAGAAAATTATCCTATAAATGACATATTATGTAAGGCAAACTGGAGGCATGAATCGACTTTCAGAAAATTTTACCGTAAAGAAATCAGATCTAATAATGAAATGTCTTCGGCGCATTCGCTATCAAGATTATTTCAAGTCTCAAGTTGATCCTAAGTTAACCGAGGTGTCAAATCAAATTGATTCAGTTTACTTACGTTTTTTCTTTAATAGTATATACTGCCAGTGCTTAAATGGCTAGATTTTTGTTCATATCTATAACCTGTGTATATCAAGGTACCTAAGGTTTAAAATGGTGATTAAAAATAATATTGGTTTACTACTCACATTGTTGCTTTTCATTCATACAATCCACCAGGAGATAACAAACATTTCTCTCATAATGGACTTCGGACGTCGAACGGAACACATAATATAAAAATTTTACCTTCAAATAAAATTTGTATTATGTTTCCTAAGACGTCCGAAGTCCAGGTAAGGTCTTCCTGGTGGCATACCTACCTGCCTTTTGCATCATTATGAGCCCAACAATGACATAAAACTTCATCATGGCGGCTTGTATGCGGTTTTTGAAAGTAGTTCACAGATATGACGTTTGGAGGCGCTAGTGGCGCGATCACGAGGCGGAAATCAAGGACTTCTAGCAGCTGTTCATGGAACGGAGCATGCACTCTCTCCCATAATGGACTTCGGACGTCTTAGGAAACATAATACAAATTTTATTTGAAGGTAAAATTTTTATATTTTCTACATCCGGCTTGTTAACAGTATGTGATAAAAATGTTTTACTTTTAGTATTGTTATTGATAAATGAAATATTGCGTCTTTACAGGAAGCAGCTGAACGTGCATTCCAAGCTATTACCGAGGAGGATTGGAAAAACTCGTGCTGACATGTAATAAAAATAGAAAAGGATTACTGGAAAAAAAAAACTATGAACGAGGAAATAGAGCGATTAGTAGTAAATCTAGAAGATGATAGCAGCATCACCTCGGAACCCGAACATGACTCAGATGAGTTTGCGGCCTACGTGTTCGGGGTAGAATATTTAGAGGAAGATTTACTAGATTATAATATAGAAATTATGATACAATGTAATGTTTTCTTTTTTTATAATTCCTAAACAACGTTGTGAACTCAGGAGTATTTACCCAATTTTTTATTTTTAGGTAAGTAATCAGTTGCGTGTCTAGAACACCTCCTTGTTCAATTAATTCATTTCACTCCAAGAGGACACCGGTGTCCACGCTGTCATTGTCTTTTTTATTGTGTCTCTAATTGACACGACTAAAAGTGATTACTTACTGATTTAAAAAAACAATACATAATTAGATTAATTTGTCTAAAAAACAGCTAAGTATCAAGACTGGGTTGGTACGCTATGCGGTTGCCACGGGTTGCCATACGAAGAGCACAGTGGCGCCTCCATTATTTTCTACTCTTTTTTGCCAAGCTGTAGTTCAAAACTTGCATACTAAATAAAATACAGATAAATGCAAGTCTATTCTAATCTCACTCACACCTTTCAAAATAAAGCATTTACTGATTGTGTACCACTTTGTCCACTTTAGGAGCCGCCAAAGCCGCCTTTCTTTATTCTTTTCCTCTTTGTTCTTTTCATACCAAGTATTTGTGAATGCACCCAAGCTGATAGTGCTGTCACGGTCAGATAAAAAAAAGTCAACTGTCAAGTCAAATAATTTGATTTGATGGATGCCGATGCTTGCTTCGTCGAAGGAAGAGATACGAAGTACCGACCTGCCTACTTATTTCAAGCTTCTTACTTACTTGATGCCAGCTTTAAATCCATTTACTTACATTATTTGTCGGTTATAAAAATATTTATGTTGTGTTCATCACATCCTAGACCAAGTGGAAACCTTATTGAAAGTTGTGAACAGTGTGCACGTTATGGTAAGAAACATTTGTGGTTTTTTTATATTACCTACCTTACTTTTTTGTATGAAAAGTCACCCTCTCGGAAATGAATGACTCACTCGACGCTTGTGTTAATCGAGTACTAATGTTTAATTATAAACACGGCCCACGGGTCCTACACGTATTTTACCTAATGACAAGTTTAAGCAACAATAGTGCTGCCCTTTGTTAATTAATGTACGTATGTTTATTTTTAATCATTGTAAAAGATCTCTTGTCATTCAAAGAAGGCACGACTCTTCCACTAGACGGATTGGCGATTGCAACCTTCTCTAAGGCCTAAATAGATCTAATCTCTAAAATGTTAAACTCAAAACATGTGCTGGAAACATAGGATACTTTTTATCCTAACTACACAGTTCTGCAGGATCTTTTTTCGGCCTGCTGGTAAAACCTATGAAAGTCCAAGTTTCTTCATAAATAATAAAAAATATTTTCCATATATTATTATTTACCAAAAAAGCATTGCCTTGAGTCCTTGACTATATCAGTGTAGTTTCATTAAGTCAATCTATAGAATACTAGCAGACGTCCCGCGGTTTCACTGGCGTTGTTCCCGTTCCTGTGGGAATACAGGGATAAAAAGTAGCCTACCTATGTCACCCGGGGATAACACTATCCCCGGGTGACATAGGTAGGCTACTTTTTAAATTCTTTCACTGTTGGGAAGCTATACAGCTTCCGGTTTCAACAGTGAAAGAATTTTCCAAATCGGTCCAGTAGTTTCGGAGCTATTCAATGCAAACAAACAATCAAACATTTCCTCTTTATACATTAGTATAGATATGTCAGTGATGTAAGATATCTGACCTCAACAACCCAGTTTCAAATAGCAAGATCACCATTCGCAGGACCGAATGCCAGACATTCTGGCTTCTCATAATATCGTCTCAGAGATCTATGACAACCAGTTCCACCAGTGTAACTTGCGCTTTGAGAAACAGAGATGCCTTGGTATGTAAAATTAGTCACTGATCCAATCCACAGACCAACCTTTGTAAATGTTGCTTAACCTTAAAGATGATACATGCCCATAATTATACATACTTAAACCAGCAACATGTTTATACTAAATCCTGATACACATTTTTATTCTTAACCCGCTAAGAATTTAAAAGCATTCCGTGAACCTTAATCAAAGCAAGGTCAAACTTATTGTGTTCTAAACAAGATAAATGCTTGATAGCACTTAAATTGGCAACATTGCTATTGTCACAGTGATCTCATTGTTTTGAATTAGGATGTAATATTAATCTAAAAGGAAAATAATGTGTGAATAAGCTGAGTATTGAGACTCTAGCTAGCTAGTCTGTGGAATTATGGAACCATGTCCTTGACATGACCTATAGGTTTATAACTTTGGACTAAATTGGGTTTCTTTTTGTCTTAATATTCTTAATATAATTATGTATAATGTCAATGAAAGTGGGCTAGTTGAACCATGAAGTTTCTTTGGCTGGAGTGATTGAAATGTTTTCGCACCTGTGCTATTGACAATCTGTTTCTTTGTTACCGCAATAATCGTGGCCATCTACAGGTCCCCAACTGTATAATATAGATGTACCACTGATAAAAAAAAAACATGTTTAAGTTTGTAAAATAATTTAAAGAAGTAGCAGTGGCAATGGGCCCTGTAGTTGAAACACAAAATATAGTAACGCAAATTAAACTGATAAATGTCCAGAAAGGACTGATGGCATTTGCTAATCGAAAAAAATGACTGTACAAGTTAACATTTTTTTCTGGCAATATTATATTATATCCAATTGAGGTTGGCCCTGCAGATGGGTGTAAAGTTCCTCATCCACCGTTGAAAAGGGAGGATCCTCCGACCAGACGGGAACTACTACTAGGGAATGCAATCTCGTCTCGCCGAGATCCCGATCTCGCGAGATCCCGGCCATATTTTACGAGATTGTATCTCGTCAAATTTCGTACGAGATCTCGCAAGATAACGAGATCGACAAATGCAGCGTGACGACGCGTATTTCATGGCGCGGCTGCGCGCGAACTGAATCCTGGCCGTTGCCTAAATATAGATAATTATTGTTTTGTTACCAATATTGTAAGAATTTGAACAGTAGCTTATTTGAGCATTAGCTACAGTAGGTATAATAATTATAGACATAAACAAATGTTATTAGAGTTAGAGCCAAAATAATAAGTACTCTGTTGATTTTTAAAATAAAACTTACATTATTTTTATAACTAAGCAACGCAGTTTCTATTTAATTACATATCATGTCAATTACTAGTTCTTAAAACAAGCATTTGCATATGTTTTAATTGCGATTCTTCCAATCTCGCGAGATCCCGTAATTTGCGAGATCTCGCGAGACTGGGTTTTGAGTCTCGCGAGATCTCGCTAGGCGGAAATCTCGTACGAGATTGCATTCCCTAACTACTACCCAACGGTTGATTTCGGGAACTTGTATACGTTCAAATTGCGCGGATAACTCTGATACCGCGATGTAGGATATCGGTCATTAGTTCGTATGTGGCGATTTAGATGTCGCTACAACCACCATTTATTGTGATCCTAGAGTCATAGCTGCCGTTAGGCATAATATCTTAGTATAAAACCTCCGACACAAAAAAAGTGGTGTTATAAGTTTAACCGCTATTTAACTTTGGTGCTAATATAAAAAAGCAACATAATTATTCTGTACTTATACATTTTACTGATCATTGTTATTGTTTAGACCGACAACACGTTATTTTACGTAAAATTCCAATTCTCTGCAACATAACAAATTTTCATCATATCTTATCTTCCACAGATTCTAAATGCTCAATAGAGCAGGATGGCATCGCCGCAAAACATCTCAGCAGACCAGATGAGGCTGATCCTGTCTGAAGTCATAGATGCCCTAGAGTCTCCTGACTACGCCTCCAAGCTGGACGAGGCCAAAGAAGCAGCTGGCAATGAGATGCTGAAGATGATGCAGATTGTCTTTCCAATGGTTGTTCAGATTGAAATGGAAACTATTAAACGTCATGGGTTCACTAATTCTAGAGAAGGTAATTATAGATTCTCTAATGATTGCCAGAGCACCTTGTTTTCAGCTTGCCGCATCCAGCATCTGCCAGTAGTCTTTCGCACCCACTTACCTAGCCAGGCGGCGTCCTGCGCTACGTTTGCCAAGTTGCGGTTTAGATTCAAGAACACGTTTACCCCAAGCGGTGGTCGGTTCTTCGCGAGATATAATAATAATAATAATAAATACTTTATTTCAGACCATGGTGTCCTTTTTTGTCTGGCCCACTGCCACTTCAGCTTGCTTATCCTTTGAGCTGTGTTGATGACATTGGTTTCTCTTATCATTTGTTTATTCCTTGACATGTGACTGTTCAAATACCTCCTTTCCTTTTTACTTCTAGTGGTTAATATGGTGTCACAGTTTTAATGCTGAATGACTGAGTATCTTTATAATGTTTTTCGTTTTTGAGGTAATTGATCATTTTACAATCATCATCTGCTTAACTTTCTTCCAACTATGTTGGGGTCGGGTTCGTGGAGTTTAACTTGATGCAGCTGATTGTTTTGTATGGAGCGACTGCCTGTCTGGCCTCCACAACCCAGTAACTGCGTAACACGATACCCCTGGGTTAAACTGGTTGCCAGACTTTCGGGCTTCTAAATACCTGTAACGACTATCAAAGATGGCATTTGGCATGCTCGAGACGAAAGAAATGTCTATATAATCTGTCACTTTGCCGATTCGTCTGTAGACAAAGGCCGTTTCTTCGGTGTTCAATGTGTTCGTGCTACGCAGGCTGGAGGGGCCTAACGCGCTTTAAGAGACATTGAAGAGTCTTGATATATGAATGGTCCAAGGACCAACTTCGTCAAGCAGCGTAACTTTTGAGCGACTTTTGTTATTCAGCCAAGGGTGATCACTATACAATAGCACAGTCTAAAAACATACAGTCGTCCGACGAAGCTGTCTAGACAGGGCAATCGTGCGGGGTGTGAGGGGCGAAACGCGGGAAAGCCGCTCACGCACTGCGAACAAACCGATGTTCGTAGTGCGGGAGGTATTATTCAAGTCTAACGCGTGTAGAAGTTGTCGACATTTTTTCAGAGATCAAAGGCGTCGTCCTACTGTATTAATATTTATACTGTGACAATAGGCACATTCATTCGTCACTCACCACAAGCTCACAATCACTGCTTTATTATCGTGAAAGCATTTAACCCATGGATACTTTTACCATTTGTCTCTGAGAAGTAAAATTCCTGTATAAAACCATTGTTTGCAGGTATAGTGCAGTTCACACAGTTGGTCCGTGAGATGGAGACCCTGGATGGTGAGGTGGCGCGCTTGCATACTCAGATCAGAAGCCACTACCTGCCCCCGGTGTCAATCAGCTCCACAGTTGATACGTCCCTGTAAACTGGTGAGCACATTATCCATTCAAACACTTACAGGCTGGTACCATGAAATTGTGATTTTTATAACTTTAATAGAACATAATATAGTGGTACAGAGTTTTATAGGACCCTGCAGTAATGACACTGAAGAAATTGTAGATGTAATAACATGCATTCACTCAAGAGTCATGTCTTACAGTAACATACATATTATAGGTACTTAGGTAGATAGGAAACTCCTTAATGTATGTGCGCACAAAGCAACTTGTATACAGTAGGTTAAGTAAGTAGTAACTAGGGGTGATGATGCACCCCCTGGTGCTCTCTTCCCGACGCGCAGCGCCTATGTCGTATTCTATATTTAGCCCTCAGCCAAGCTTTATTATAATCGTGGTGATAATTTAAGTGCCAAACGTGTAGGTAAAAGAGAAAGAAAGAAAATACTTTAATTGGGCGCACAGAACATAAAACAAAAGAACAACAATACAGATAATAAAAAAAAAAACAAGAAAAGATATAAAAAGACCAGAGAAGTAATAATTTTCAAAATCGCTTAAGTGTTTACCCCCTACAATAAACTTTGCCTCTTTATAATATGAATATATAGATTTGCCAAATCATCCTCATTTTTCTACCCATAATATATAGAATAGAATAGAATACTCTTTATTGTACACCATAAAAACTTACAAACGATAATTTTAAGGGCTTCAAACGGTGTTACAATGGGCGGCCTTATCGCTAAAAGCGATCTCTTACAGACAACCTTTGGATGGACTTGATAGTGGAGGAGAGAAGATGAGTAGGCAGTGTGTGGTGTACTATTTACATAAATACAGGGTGTTAGTGTAGACACCGTTATCACTAAAACCATAGGTAGTTGACTTAATTATAACAATGTTTATCTAAATTTAAAATTAAATAAACGTTATTTTCATTAAAAAATGTAAGAAAGTTTCTGTCCGACACCGTCCATAAATTCATGGATACTACGCGTAAAGGGCGCTGACCTGCTGCACTGGCCATCCGTTTTAACTACCTACACAATATTCCAATAAAAACACAATACACATAACCTGTGATGTAACTTTCCTTCATACTTTTCCTGGCTTAGGACAGACAAAAATACATACTACCTTCTGTTGCGTGACGGGTCCAAATGTAAGTTAGATTTAATAACAACGAAAATTAAAGAAAGTCAACAACTGGGTAGGGTTTTTATCTACAGTTTAAGAAATACTGGTTAAATTTACACTGATTGAATATCTACACCGATTGAATTGAGTACTTACATTAGTCTTAAATGATGTTAAAAATGGGATCCACTCCACACGATTTCGCACATTGTTTCGCACTCTAGAAAGCACAATAGTGTCACTTTGTATGTCTCTGAACGCACTACGAATCCGCATTTTGAGTTCCGACGTATTATGAAACTCAGTGGCAGATAATAGTCCAGAGGTGTAAGGTCTGGCGAGCGCGCGGGCCACGCCATTGGCCCTCCACGTCCAATCCATCGCCCAGGTTATCACCAGCCGCGGCGTAAAGCCGTACCAATTACAGATACCGTCCACTGTACGACATAATTACTTTTATCTAACTACCCACTTTTGCGAAAAACGTGTCTGAACCGACGTGCGCTCGATAGCGAGGCTATAGTCAGACTGAGGTGTGTGTGCAGGCGCTCAACTAACGGTGTCTGATCAAGCGCAGATACCCGCGCCACTCCGTCTACTATGTCCTTGCGTACTGTTGTATAGGGTAAAACAATTTAAAGGAAACATTGTGACTATATTTAAAAAAATATTTTTTTTTTTTTCACTGAATTTACGTTCTATAAGTGAAACCAAACCACCGGTTTCAAGGATAACGGTGTTCACACTAACACCCTGTTTATATAGGCTACACTTATTCTATTACTAGCAGACGTCACGCGGTTTCACCCGCGTAGTTCCTGTTCCCGTAGGATTACAGGGATTAAAAGTCGCCTATGTCATCCAGGAATAGTGTAGGTTTCCATTCCACCAGTGCAATAATATTTAAAATTGGATCATTAGTTCCGAAGATTACCCCCTACATACAAACTTACAAACAAATTTGACCTCTTTATAATATTAGTATAGATTTCAAGTAAAATGATATATTTTAAGAATAATGCATTATGTTTTAGGTGACTCGCTGATCAGCACGCTGCCGGCGCAACGAGTCACCTCAAAAGCTTTTAAGAATTCCACACGTATTATTTACTATATAGATAAAAGACTTACACCGTAAATTGTATTATTATACTAATAATTATGTATGCATTTATTTTTTCAAATATATTCCATTCATGAATAAATATTTTTATTTTATTATTATTCCAAATAACTCACTGTATTTCTTCAATGTTAAAATACCAGTTCACATCAGATAGATAGATAGATTAAACATATAAGTGCACACAAAAGACAGAATACGCCGAAAAACAAACGAACAGTGTGCCGATTTTTATTTAAAAGAAAAACAAAACAATAATAGTCTGTCACACTGAAAAGTGGACTGACTGACTGTGAGTGTCTGTGAGACTGTAATCACATTATTTAACTTTGAAAATTAAATAATGTCAATAATAATGATAATTTTTATTAATTAATTTGATTTCCAATTGCATGGTGTACGAAATCGTAGTTTCAAAAACAACTGTTGGCTAAACTGAATTTAATCAAGAAACTAGCTCTCGTCTCTCGCTCCCTCAAGGTTATTTAAATTCAGGGGCGGATCTACCTAAGGGCTTTTTGGGCTGCTGCCCAGGGCCCCGTAGACAAAAAGCCCCCACTGAAAACAATAGGCAATATTTTGAATGAAAAACAAAATAATATATAAAATTTGAATCCCCTATAAGTGTTAGCCTAGGGCCCCACAAATTAACGATCCGCCCATGTCTAAATTGCTTGAATTTGCATGTCTCACTCATCGCGTCGGGTTCTCTGTTATCACTTACGTTACTCAGACCAAGATAATAAACATTAAACATGTGCTACGGTAGTCGCTGATAAGGAATACTGCCGTAGACAGGACACGGCGTTGAACCTACAAGGTCGCGATTTGACGTCGCAGAATCTTAAGTATATCGCTTGAAAATACTCGAATGTGCAAAATTGAACGATCATGATTTAGCCAAAATAAATTTAGTTTCAGGTTGTTCCAGCGAATCTCATGAAAATCTCAAAGCAAACAATAATGAAGCGAAGACACTTAAAATATCTCGTGTGCGCGTGTGTGCTAGTGTACATATACATTTTTTTCGGTGTGGGTGACTATTTACGTGCAAAAAGTTTCGAACACGATTTCGACTACCCTCTTAATGTGAACACTAGAAGCCTTGTGAACGAAGTGTTAGCAGGCAAGAAGGTAACTGTGACTCCTATTAATTACTACCCCTATAAGTTCCTAACAAACTCAGGAAAATGTTCCACGACCGACAAGTTAGACCTGTTCATAGTGGTGAAGTCCGCGATGGAACACTTCGGCCACAGAGACGCCATAAGGAAAACATTCGGACGAGAGAACGTGCCGGGACGCACTGTCAAAACATTATTCTTCTTAGGCATAGATAGTAAACCTAAATCAGATCTGCAGAAAAAAGTAGAACAAGAAATGGCCGAATTCAAGGACATAATACAAATAGATTTCATCGACAACTACTACAACAACACCATAAAGACCATGATGTCGTTCCGCTGGCTGTACGAGCACTGTTCCACGGCCGACTACTACTTGTTCTCCGACGACGACATGTACGTGTCCGTGAACAATCTGCTGGCGCACTTACACGACACGGAGGAGGCGCGCAAGTCTGACGCGACTCTACCGGGTGCGTCCAAGGACAACACGCTCACAGCGACCTCTGCCGACTCGGAGAGTGACTACTTGTTCACTGGATATGTGTTCAAGTCGGCTCCCCAGCGATACAAGTCCAGCAAGTGGAGGGTGTCTCTCGAGGAATATCAGTGGGACAAGTGGCCTGCCTACGTCACAGCAGGCGCTTACGTCCTGTCCAACAAGGCAATGAAAGTGATGTATGTAGCCAGCCTCTTCGTCAAACACTTTCGGTTCGATGATATCTACTTGGGCATCGTGGCCAAAAAGGTCGGTATAACACCGACTCATTGTCCAGATTTTTATTTTTACAAGAAAGCGTTTAGTTACGAAGGGTATTTGAATGTGATAGCATCTCATGGTTATGACAACCAGGAAGAACTGCTTAGAGTATGGAATGATATGAACAGTACCTAAATAAGGATTAAATGTGCAGGCACGTTGTATTCAATAATGCTAGAAATACAAGACATTGTTTTAAAATACACCAAATGTCGTCTCTACGCACACAATTTTGGGACAAGGCTTTTCAGGCTGTGTCAATGTCATGATGAAAATGTCCTCCAGAACACTGATAACCCAGTTGGTAAGGAGCCTGAAAATAGTGGACAAGTTTATACTTCGTATGTACAAGCTGTATTTTCCTCATCTTTGTTTGAATACCGAGTCGGTAGATTAGGTCCCGACTTTGATGTGTACAGTGTACACATTTCATAAATATACAAAAATCTAATGAGAGTAATAATGGTATACTGTAATAATACTCTAACTAAACCATGGGTTTCCAACCATTTATGTGCAGCCCACTTGCTAGCCCCAAAAGTAAATTTATTAAACTTAACGTTATATATTGGAAAAGGCTACAAAGGTTAAGACTACGTAAAATCCAAACGTTTCATGATACTTGGTGCTGTTAAATAAGCTTAAGCTTTTCTGCATACCTAGTAAATCTTCTATTTTTCTAAGAATAGACAAAACCTAAACCAACGTCAGAAAGACTAGTCTCATGGTCACTTCTCTCGCCCTTATCAAAGTCAAATTCATTGTTTCAATTTAGGCCAGATAAAAGGCACTTTTGAATGTCAAACTTAAAACATAATGATTCTAGTTACTAAAATAGTAAGGGAGGTGGTGGATACCTGCTTATGTTTCAAGGTTAGAAACCCGTGCTTTACCTACATGCTCGAACTATAATCTCTGTAGCAATGCTTGGTGTTAGAAGACTGAACACGATCTTTAAATTTAATTTATAAGTGCTAATGTTAAACATTATTTAGTTACATGAGCCTAAAGTTTGTCACAAATTTCTTGAGCATTTAAAAAAGGTGTTACAGAAAGAAACAACGCCAGATACAAAACCTGGACGTGTCATTTAAATTGATAAGATACCTAACTTTTAGAAGAAGAATAAAAATGGCGGTATGATCATTATATGATCATCTATACAAAATCTGTCAAACTGGAATAGGGTATATGCATTAGGCTGGGCCGTTTTTGTATGGAGAAAAAAATATTGTTTGATTTCTTTCGGGCTTATCGCGAAAAGGGTGCCTAATGATGTTTTACGATTATGCGTAAAACATGGTTTAGATCAGATATCATGTTCTGCCTCCGGATTGACTTTTAAGACAGCGAAATTTTAAAATTTTCATATTTTTTTTCTAAGTCATTACAGCAAGGTGAGGAAGGCTCGATAATATGTATTTATACAATAAAACATGAATTTTATGTTTCTATTTATGTATTACAGGAATAAACGACGTTAATACATACAGCAAAATATATAAAAAAAATCATAAACATAGTTTTAATTAGCTTTAAAATCTTGCTTGCTGTCGAACTTTGGCATAGCTCTTCGAGACTCTATTTGGGCTTTAATAAAGCCTTCTCTTGCGCTTCTTTTGCTCAGCTTGGCTGAAGCCTCGGTAACAGTCTTCACTGCTCTTTCGACTGCTTGAGAGTGGCAAGGCAGACGTAGAAGAGGCAAGTCTCCTTTTCCCTTTTCTTCGACAAACGTTTGGATGACTTCATCGGGTATCTGTTTTAATACTGGCGGTTCCGTGATTTTATCCTGCCAGTCAATAAGATCGACGTAGGACGATGCATTGAGGTTCAGAACAGGAAGTTGAAACAGTCGAAGTCTATTTTCCTTGTTAGTGCGTGCCTTCAAAATGCGACGTGCGCCCAGTTCACGGATGTGGTGTTGTGAATCGGTCAGCATAGCCAGCAATAGGTTTTCAGGGTGGGCGAAGTAACCGTTTCTTTGAATTACCGGGTCGACTATGGCTTTCAGTTTTGCAGGCAAGTATCTAGTGGCAGATACAAGATGATACAGGTGCCGTGCTCCGTCTTTACAAGTTGGGTGAGTTTTGATTGCGAACCAGGTTGGAGCGTAAGCTTTGACGACATACGTTGCAAGATCAACTAGATTTTGAGAAGGAGATTCCATCGAAACATACAACCGCATAATTCTGTTAGCGCGAGTCAACCATCTGGCGTGGGACATTTTGCCTGGCGATTTGTTTGCTAAATCAACAGGGAACTCACCTGTTGATACCGCCAATACAATCCTGAACAGATATTTTTGGTCATTACTCATATCTTCTGCAGATACCTCCGGTAACTCAGCGGGAATGCGTTGAAATTGAACAACTGGCCTCTTCTCGCAGTTTTCTAAATATTTTCCGATGGGCCCTGAAAGTGTTTGGGGTCCCGATGTTTTTCCATCTAAGTGCAGGAACAAGTGACGAAACGGCAGTTCATTCATGTGAAGCAGGCAGACGATCCATTGTAACGGTCTATTTAATCGTTTTTCGAGTAGACGAATGATACCCCCTTGCTTACCAACGTTCACATTAGTTCCGTCACACCCTACTGCTAGCAAAGTGTCCATAGAAATATTTTCTTCTAGGAAGAAGTTGACGATTGACTTTTCTATGCTTTTAGAGGTTCCAGAATCTGGTGCAATATAACCCAAGAATTTGGTCGCCGGTTCTTTTATCAAAGAAATGTGCTCTTCAAGAATGGTCTCTCTATACGTTTTTCCATCTTTTTTTGATAGAACCAAAGTTTTGTCTTTTCTTCCGTCAAAGTATAAAGCAGGTACTTCAGTAACTTTGGCTCGCTTTGTGGCACATTTCCTTACGAGGTCACGTTTTCGGCGAATCCGATTTTTATCAATCACTTCTGCACTGGAAGCGTGTAGCACTGCAGAAGCAATAGCTGCCGCAGCTCTATCTGAGACACCAAATCTGTCACAAGTCTTTGAAAGCAAATCATAATCTATTTCAGAAGATGTCTTTTTGGTAGGACGTGCCG
Organism: Euplexia lucipara; assembly: GCA_921972225.1. Classification (NCBI taxonomy): domain Eukaryota; kingdom Metazoa; phylum Arthropoda; class Insecta; order Lepidoptera; family Noctuidae; genus Euplexia; species Euplexia lucipara. The sequence continues at coordinate 2,174,888 of OV179151.1, forward strand.
TTGTTTCATCTTGCTTCGGTGGTTCGAATTTATCGTCTTGATCCGTTGTAGTAGTTTCTGATTCCGAAGACACTGAAATGTTAGGCTCTTGTTTGCTTTTTTTTTGAGGTTGAACTTTTGGATCTGGCTTATTTAATTTTCTTTTCAATGTTTTAGCCAGTTTACTCGTTGTAGCGGTATCAATGGCTCCAATAAACATTTTCCTAGCCGATCGTTGGTCAATCAGAAAGCTATGCTCTCGGTTAGGTACTTTTTTCTCTCTAGGACAAGTACATTCAGAGATGTTCGTACATTTGCAAGATGAAATGTCAAATAAAACTCTACTGCTACGGCGGAATTCTTCTAATTTCTTTTCGGGTATTTTTGGATAGGATTTCAGGAGATTTTTGCATTTGAGGTGATATGCCTTCAACATCACTTTTATTCCTTTGAGTTGAATAGTAGGAATAGAAGCTTTACCCCATATTTCTACAATCTTTGCAACCACAATGGCTTCTATTTCCTTATATGTGGGCTCTTTCTTTGTGTCTTTGTCCAATTTTATTTTTCGACGGTTCCACTCATAGAATTTCATTACGTCTTCGTATGTTGGCAGCATGTTTTCTTTTAAATCACACGTATCACCAAACAACGGACATTTCCACTTTTCACGAGTACGATCCATCTTGAAACGCGCGCAATAATACGACACAACTGTTCTCTTAAGACGCCAAAGCGCTACTATTGTGCGCGACGGCGAGGCATGTTTCGACGCGCTGATTTTGTGCCCTCCCTCCCTCCCCACCTCGCACTACGGGGTCGAGAGAGCTTCATATTACTATTTATTTCTTATGTAGACTATAAATCCTAGTCTAAATTGATCAAAATGTTCTTATTACTGGATTTAAAGTACCTAATGTACACATAGAAAGTTACCTTGAAATTGACAAAAAATCAAATCTTTGACTACAATCCGGAGGCAGAAGCACTTATAAAAAAGCAACAATGTTTTGGGAACGTCAGTTTGAAGCCATTTTGCATCCTTTCCGCGATAAGCCCCCCAGAAAAATCGAAAAAAATGAAAACGGCCCAGCCTAATATGCATGTATTTTTTTTATATTTTTAATTCATTGTTTACAACGTTATAACATAGTAAAAAAATATAAACATATTTAAAAATGCAGTAAAGAAGCTTAAAAAAATATTTAAAATACAGAATAAATTTGAGCTGTTTAAACGCCGCCATTTTCGCGCGCCATTTCGATTACGTCATTTACTATGATCCTATCACTATTACTTTGGGTGTTTTCGTTCTTCTAACCATTTCACTATGAAAACCGCTCAAAAACCAGTTTACTAGTATTGCTTGTACCCGAATGCAATAAACATTGTCAGATTGTGCTTTTACAAAACCATTGTAAGTCATTTTTCTTAAATGTTTTATAACCTCACTATGAAGCTAAAATTACACTTGAATGTTAAATTAGTTCACAACACACACGGCAATAATTATGTTTTTCAATAAAAAGTCCATTCCAATACTTAATGTCATACTTACACATTGCATGTTTTGTAGGCGTTGAGTTGTTGTCGTGTATTTGACGTCAAGTTTCGTTATAACCAATGGTGATGCGTTTCACAAATTTGAAATTCCCGCGCTTAATTCTCACTTTTATTTTTAATTTTAAATAATTATGACGCTATTAAAAAGTGAAATAATGATTTAGTTCATATTTTTTGCCATTATAGATTCGGAAAAATATTTGAACCTTAAATTACATGCATATTCCCTATTACTTACCTAAGGATAAATATTAAACTAATGAATTTTATTGGATTTACCTCAAATACAGATTTACATACTGATGAATTGAACTGGATCTATCATTCAAGAAAAATGTTAACTGATGACTAGGCAGCATGGTCTCAGACCTTCGCCTGATCCGTCAGGAACTAATATATTAAAAAAAAAACAAAATCTGTCAAGCCGCCATTTTTATTCCTTAGATAAAACTCATTCGACGATTATAATAGGTATTAAATAAAAAAAAATCTATAATTCGATAAACCAAGAAGATTATTTTTAAAGAATTGAATATTATTCCAACTTAAACATTATTTTTCTGTTTCACCTGAATATCTTGCTTTTTATATCTTTCAAAATGTGGGTATTTGTAATTTTCTACTATGTATTGTGCTTATGGTAAAGTATTTACCTTATCTGTGCAATTAGATTGATATTATCTATACACATAAGTGTTTCATGTAGCCGCGTTGATCGCATCTCATCTAATCATTATCTTTTTAATAGGTTGTATTCTGATAAGCAAATTTGTGTTAGATTATAAGCGCGTCATTTTGTGTGTGTTGTACTTAGTCAGATACAGTTTTTAGGTTAAGAATCCAACAATTTTGTCTCCTTTTTCTGATTCTGACAGACTAATGCAGGCTCTTGTTGTGGGTGACTAGCCTGGCCAAATTTTTGTGCCATCCATATGCCTCTGACTTGGCACATGCCGTCGAGAAATATCTTTCAGGCATGCCGGTTTCCTCACAATGTTTTCCATTACTATTTTCGAAGCAAGTTTTATTTGATAGTGGCGTGCCTTGCGATCGGACTTGACACCTGTAACTTTGCATTCCACCGATCACACCACTAGGCTATCACTCCTTTTTAAATTAGTCCACCAAACGAAACAAAGAAGAACTAAGTCTCTGATCAGTAAACGTGGAACTGAATAGGGAAATGTCAAAGTCATAGTTGTACAAAAGAGATGAAGCTATAAACGATGTATAGCGCCATCTTTTTTACACTGTGTCAATGTGACTGACATTTCCCTACATGACATACTGCCTTTGCTGACAAATTTATAGCTGTTGACCGCTACTTCGATTGGTTCAGAGAATTAGACATGAAAAGGTAACGGACAGACAGATAGTATTACTTTTTTTTGCATTAATAATAGTTGTGTACTTCAACAGTCCTACATGTTCTATCAATAGCTTATCATTCTTGAAATTTAGACCTGTAGGCAGTAAGTAGTATTTAATTGAATAAATCTGGCTTAGGCGATTATCACACTGCCCCGCATCGCGCTGCATGTTGCGTGTCTCTGAACTGAATTGAACGCGCGTGGATGCATTTTCTGTGTGTTGGACTATGCGTGTTTTCCATACAAACGGAGATACTTACAAGCAACGGAAGAACACACATCCACGCGCTACGCTGCATCATGCGGGGCAGTGTGTTAATCGCCTTAATATTGAAGTAAACCTATTTTCATAGAATTACTATTGATTTTACAACTTACGTAGGTATTTTGTGTAATCTCTCGAATACATAATGAAACAGTTTTCATTTACAAAAAATAAATATTTGTACAACTATAGAGAAGTACTAAGTAGTTATTTGTACAGACGCCAGCACGTCAAGTTACCCCAATCAATGTGTCAAATTTCTTTGATCGTTTTACAACTTTATGTCATACAGAATAAGGTTCATATTCAACTGGGAAAATTTGACACATTGGGGTAACTTGACGTTCTGGCGTCTGTACAAATAAGTAGTAGTAGTAAGTACAATTATATACCTAAGGATGTTTAGTTTTGTACTTAACTATATTGTATAAGGTAACGTGAGCGATGTTAGTTAATGGAAACAATCCTTGGATATTTTTTTTAATATCTACTAATAATTTAGCTTTTCTACTTAAGAAATTGCTTCTGGTAACAACATTGTCACAAATTCATGAAATTATACTTTAATTAATGTCCTTCCTCAAATGTAACTTGCCAAATTTCCTGTGCTTGAGGCTAACTCCTCGGTAAATACAGGCGTAATGTTATGTATTTTCTAACGCTTTTATATAAGACTCTTCGGAGCATTCTTAATTAATGTAGCGCTCGGGTAAAAGTAGAACTTACCTACCTCTACTCTCAAGCAGATTTGCATAAGTAAATAAATATTATGGAACTAAAACATTTATTTTATTACCAACAAAATTGTTCATGAACTCTATAGACTCCTAAATGTATAAGTCCCTATTCGATAGACCTAATTAAAATTATTAAAACCATTTTGGACTAAAACCAAATGCCATCACAAATAGGTAGGTACCTAGTTGGCTTAAGTAAAAGAACAAATAGAATATGTAAGACATCTATAAACATTTGTATGACTAGTACAGGTTCCTATGTCCGACTAAAAGTCGGGTTGCTATAAGTTAAACTACAAAGAAGTATGATGATCACGCAAACAGATGATGGTAACTCCAAATTACTGCGGTCCTTCGAGCCGGATCCGAGGAGTAATTTAATTTCTATAACGTTGAAATGATATCGTACCGAAATTATACTATGTAAGTAATTCTTTTTCCGCGAATTGATTTTAGTAGCCGAGTGTTGCTTTTTTTAAGATAACTAGGAAACAATGCTTAAATCCTCATAATCGGGAGTAAAGATGGTGATAAGACGACCATTTAATTAACTTTCAATGTTTGATTTGATTAGATTATCTCCAATTAATAGTAGTTTGTTGCATGTGGCTTCCTAGTAAACGTGTTTACCTGCTTTCCATACCAATAGGTTACTAAAGAACCACACACGACATTAGTGGTTAAACTCAACATCAACATGTAAAAATGACATCCGAATCTCAAAACCAGCAACAATGAAACGTAGACACTTAAAATATCTCGTGTGCGCGTGTGTGCTAGTGTATATATACAATTTCTTTGGTGTGAGTGACTATATACGTGCCAAAAGTTTCGAACACGATTTCGACTACCCTCTTAATGTGAATACTAGAAAAATTGTGAACGATGTGTTAGCAGGCAAGAAGGTAACTGTGACTCCTATTAATTACTACCCCTATAAGTTCCTAACTAACTCAGGCAAATGTTCCACGACCGACAAGTTAGACCTGTTCATAGTGGTGAAGTCCGCGATGGAACACTTCGGCCACAGAGACGCCATAAGGAAAACATTCGGACGAGAGAACGTGCCGGGACGCACTGTCAAAACATTATTCTTCTTAGGCATAGATAGTATACCTAAATCAGATCTGCAGAAAAAAGTAGAACAAGAAATGGCCGAATTCAAGGACATAATACAAATAGATTTCATCGACAACTACTACAACAACACCATAAAGACCATGATGTCGTTCCGCTGGCTGTACGAGCACTGTTCCACGGCCGACTACTACTTGTTCTCCGACGACGACATGTACGTGTCCGTGAACAATCTGCTGGCGCACTTGCACGACACGGAGGAGGCGCGCAAGTCTGACGCGACTCTACCGGGTGCGTCCAAGGACAACACGCTCACAGCGACCTCTGCCGACTCGGGGAGTGACTACTTGTTCACTGGATATGTGTTCAAGTCGGCTCCCCAGCGATACAAGTCCAGCAAGTGGAGGGTGTCTCTCGAGGAATATCAGTGGGACAAGTGGCCTGCCTACGTCACAGCAGGCGCTTACGTCCTGTCCAACAAGGCAATGAAAGTGATGTATGTAGCCAGCCTCTTCGTCAAACACTTTCGGTTCGATGATATCTACTTGGGCATCGTGGCCAAAAAGGTCGGTATAACACCGACTCATTGTCCAGATTTTTATTTTTACAAGAAAGCGTTTAGTTACGAAGGGTATTTGAATGTGATAGCATCTCATGGTTATGACAACCAGGAAGAACTGCTTAGAGTATGGAATGATATGAACAGTACCTAAATAAGGATTAAATGTGCAGGCACGTAGTATTCAATAATGCTAGAATTAAAGATTCTATAATACAAGACATTGTTTTAAAATACACCAAATGTCGGCTCTACGCACACAATTTTGGGACAAGGCTTTTTAGGCTGTGTCGATGTCATGATGAAAATGTCCTCCAGAACACTGATAACCCAGTTGGTAAGGAGCCTGAAAACAGTAGACAAGTTTATACTTAGTATGTACAAGCTGTATTTTCCACATCTTTGTTTGAATACCGAGTCTGTAGGTCCCGACTTTGATGTGTACAGACTCATTTCATAAATATACAAAAATCTAATGAGAGTAATAATACTCTAACTAAACCATAGGTTTCCAACCATTTATTTGCAGCCCACTTGCTAGCCCCAAAAGTAAATTTATTAAACTTAGCGTTATATATTTTAAAAGGCTACAAAGGTTTAGACTACATAAAATCCAAACGTTTTATGATACATAATGCTGTTAAAAAAGCTTAAGCTTTTCTGCATACCTAGTAAATCTTCTATTTTTCTAAGAATAGACAAAAGGGAGGCGGTGGATACCTGCTTATGTTTCAAGGTTAGAAACCCGTACTTCACATGCTCGAACTATTATCTCTGTAGCAATGCTTGGTGTTAGAAGACTGAACACGATCTTTAAATTTAATTTATAAGTGCTAATGTTAAACATTATTTAGTTACATGTGCCTAAAGTTTGTCACAAATTTCTTGAGCATTTAAAAAAGGTGTTACAGAAAGAAACAACGCCAGATACAAAACCTGGACGTGTCATTTAAATTGATAAGATACCTAACTTTTAGATGAAGAATAAAAATGGCGGTATGATCATTATATCATCATCTATACAAAATCTGTCAAACTAGAATAGGGTATATGCATGTATTTTTTTATATTTTTAATTCATTGTTTACAACGTTATAACATAGTAAAAAAATATAAACATATTTAAAAATGCAGTAAAGAAGCTTAAAAAAATATTTAAAATACAGAATAAATTTGAGCTGTTTAAACGCCGCCATTTTCGCGCGCCATTTCGATTACGTCATTTACTATGATCCTGTCACTATTACTTTGGGTGTTTTCGTTCTTCTAACCATTTCACTATGAAAACCGCTCAAAAACCAGTTTACTAGTATTGCTTGTACCCGAATGCAATAAACATTGTCAGATTGTGCTTTTACAAAACCATTGTAAGTCATTTTTCTTAAATGTTTTATAACCTCACTATGAAGCTAAAATTACACTTATGTTAAATTAGTTCACAACACACACGGCAATAATTATGTTTTTCAATAAAAAGTCCATTCCAATACTTAATGTCATACTTACACATTGTATGTTTTGTAGACGTTGAGTTGTTGTCGTAGTATTTGACGTCAAGTTTCGTTATAACCAATGGTGATGCGTTTCACAAATTTGAATTTCCCGCGCTTAATTCTCACTTTTATTTTTAATTTTAAATAATTATGACGCTATTAAAAAGTGAAATAATGATTTAGTTCATATTTTTTGCCATTAAAGATTCGGAAAAAAATATTTGAACCATATTTAAATTACATGCATATTCCCTATTCTAAGGATAAATATTAAACTAATGAATTTTATTGGATTTACCTCTAATACAGATTTACATACTGATGAATTGAACTGGATCTATCATTCAAGAAAAATGTTAACTGATGACTAGGCAGCAAGGTTTCAGACCTTCGCCTGATCCGTCAGGAACTAATATATTAAAAAAAAACAAAACTGTCAAGCCACCATTTTTATTACATAAAATTTATTCGACGATTAAAATAGGTATTAAATAATAAATTTTCTATCATTCGATAAACCAAGAAGTTTATTTTTTAAAGAATTGAATATTATTTCAACTTAAACATTATTTTTCTGTTTCACCTCAATGTCTTGCTTTTTCTTACTTTCAAAATGTGGGTATTTGTAATTTTCTACTATGTATTTGTGCTTATGGTAACGTATTTACCTTATCTGTGCAATTAGATTGATATTATCTATACACATAAGTGTTTCATGTAGCCGCGTTGATCGCATCTCATCTAATCATTATCTTTTTAATAGGTTGTATTCTGATAAGCAAATTTGTGTTAGATTATAAGCGCGTCATTTTGTATGTGTTGTACTTATATTAGTCAGATACAGTTTTTAGGTTAAGAATCCAACAATTTTGTCTCCTTTTTCTGATTCTGACAGACTAATGCAGGCTCTTGTTGTGGGTGACTAGCCTGGCCAAATTTTTGTGCCATCCATAAGCCTCTGACTTGGCACATGCCGTCGAGAAATATCTTTCAGGCATGCCGGTTTCCTCACAATGTTTTCCATTACTATTTTCGAAGCAAGTTTTAATTGATAGTGTGCGTGCCTTGCGATCGGACTTGACACCTGTAACTTTGCATTCCGCCGATCACACCACTAGGCTATCACTCCTTTTTAGGGTTCCGTAGTCAACTAGGATCCCATATAGTTTCGCCGTGTCTGTCTGTCCGTCTGTCCTCGCTTAATCTCTGTGACCGTTAGCACTAGAAAGCTGAAATTTGGTATCAATATGTGTATCAATCACGCCGACAAAGTGGTAAAATAAAAATAGGAAAAAAATGTTTTATTAGGGTAGCCCCCCTATATGTAAAGTGGGGAGTGATTTTTTTTAATCTGAACCCTAACGTATGATATATTGTTAGAAAGGTATTTAAAAATGAATTGGGGTTTACGAAAATCATTCTTTGATAATGTCAATAATTTCGGATATAATCGCTCCAAAAGTAAAAAACAATGTCCCCCCCCTCTCTAACTTTTGAACCATAAGTTTAGAAAATATGAAAAAAATCGGAAATGTAGAACTTTATAAGGACTTTCTAGGAAAATTATTTTGAACTTGGATGGAATCAAACAGTTTTTGTACAAAAAAGATTGGACTAAGTTTGTAGTATAATCGTATATGCAAGCATTTTGAACACTTATTGTGACGGACGGGAAACTACGGAATCCACACAGAGCGTGGCCCGACACGCTCTTGGCCGGTTTTTAAATTAGTCACTACCAAACGACAAAAAGAAAAACTTAGTCTCTGATCAGTAAACATGGAACTGAATGAGGAAATTTCAAAGTCATAGTTGTGCAAAAGAGATGAAGCTATAAAAGATGTATAGCGCCATTCTTTTTACACTGTGTCAATATGACTGACATTTCCCTACATGACATACTGCCTTTGCTGTCAAATTCATAGCTGTTGACCGCTACTTAGATTGGTTCAGAGAATTAGACATGGAAAGGTAACGGACAGACAGATAGTATTACTTTTTTTGCATTAATAATAGTTGTGTACTTCAACAGTCCTACTTGTTCTATCAATAGCTTATCATTCTTGAAATTTAGACCTGTAGGCAGTAAGTTGTATTTAATTGAATAAATCTGGCTTAGGCTAGGTATTATCACACTGCCCCGCATCACGCTGCATGTTGCGTGTCTCTGAACTGAAATGAACGCGCGTGGATGCATTTTCTGTGTGTTGGACTGTGCGTGTTTTCCATACAAACGGAGATACTTACAAGCAACGGAAGAACACGCATCCATGCGAGTGTGTTAATCGCCTTAATATTGAAGTAAACCTATTTTCATAGAATTACTATTGATTTTACAACTTACGTAGGTATTTTATGTAATCTCTCGAATACATAATGACACAGTTTTCATTTACAAAAAAAAATATATTTGTACAACTATAGAGAAGTACAGACGCCAGCACGTCAAGTTACCCCAATGTGTCAAATTTCTTTGATCGTTTTACAACTTTATGTCATACAGAATAAGGTTCATATTCAACTGGGAAAATTTGACACATTGGGGTAACTTGACGTGCTGGCGTCTGCACAAATAAGTAGTAGTAGTAAGTACAATTATATACCTAAGGATGTTTAGTTTTGTACTTAACTATATTGTATAAGGTAACGTGAGCGATGTTAGTTAATGGAAACAATCCTTGGATATTTTTTTTAATATCTACTAATAATTTAGCTTTTCTACTTAAGAAATTGCTTCTGGTAACAACATTGTCACAAATTCATGAAATTATAGGTACTTTAATTAATGTCCTTCCTTAAATGTAACTTGCCAAATGTCCTGTACTTCAGGCTAACTCCTCGGTAAATACAGGCGTAATGTTATGTATTTTCTAACGCTTTTATATAAGCTCTTCGGAGCATTCTTAATTAATGTAGCGCTCGGGTAAAAGTAGAACTTACCTACCTCTACTCTCAAGCAGATTTGCATAAGTAAATAAATTATGGAACTAAAACATTTATTTTATTACCAACGAAATTGTTCATGAACTCTATAGACTCCTTAATGTATAAGTCCCTATTCGATAGACCTAATTAAATTGATTAAAACCATTTTGGACAAAACCAAATGCCATCACAAATGGGTAGGTACCTAGTTGGCTTAAGTAAAAGATCAAATAGAATATGTAAGACATCTATAAACATTTGTATGACTAGTACAGGTTCCTATGTCCGACTAAAAGTCGGGTTGCTATAAGTTAAACTACAAAGAAGTATGGTGATAACGCAAACAGATGATGTTAACTCCAAATTACTGCGGTCCTTCGAGCCGGATCCGAGGAGTAATTTAATTTCTATAACGTTGAAATGATATCGTACCGAAATTATAATAAGTAAGTAATTCTTTTTCCGCGAATTGATTTTAGTAGCAGAGTGTTGCTTTTTTAAGTAAGTAATTCTTTTTCCGCGAATTGATTTTAGTAGCCGAGTGTTGCTTTTTTTAAGATAACTAGGAAACAATGCTTAAATCCTCATAATCGGGAGTAAAGATGGTGATAAGACGACCATTTAATTAACTTTCAATGTTTGATTTGATTAGATTATCTCCAATTGATAGTAGTTTGTTGCATGTGGCTTCCTAGTAAACGTGTTTACCTGCTTTCCATACCAATAGGTTACTAAAGAACCACACACGACATTAGTGGTTAAACTCAACATCAACATGTAAAAATGACATCCGAATCTCAAAACCAGCAACAATGAAACGTAGACACTTAAAATATCTCGTGTGCGCGTGTGTGCTAGTGTATATATACAATTTCTTTGGTGTGAGTGACTATATACGTGCCAAAAGTTTCGAACACGATTTCGACTACCCTCTTAATGTGAATACTAGAAAAATTGTGAACGATGTGTTAGCAGGCAAGAAGGTAACTGTGACTCCTATTAATTACTACCCCTATAAGTTCCTAACTAACTCAGGCAAATGTTCCACGACCGACAAGTTAGACCTGTTCATAGTGGTGAAGTCCGCGATGGAACACTTCGGCCACAGAGACGCCATAAGGAAAACATTCGGACGAGAGAACGTGCCGGGACGCACTGTCAAAACATTATTCTTCTTAGGCATAGATAGTAAACCTAAATCAGATCTGCAGAAAAAAGTAGAACAAGAAATGGCCGAATTCAAGGACATAATACAAATAGATTTCATCGACAACTACTACAACAACACTATAAAGACCATGATGTCGTTCCGCTGGCTGTACGAGCACTGTTCCACGGCCGACTACTACTTGTTCTCCGACGACGACATGTACGTGTCCGTGAACAATCTGCTGGCGCACTTGCACGACACGGAGGAGGCGCGCAAGTCTGACGCGACTCTACCGGGTGCGTCCAAGGACAACACGCTCACAGCGACCTCTGCCGACTCGGAGAGTGACTACTTGTTCACTGGATATGTGTTCAAGTCGGCTCCCCAGCGATACAAGTCCAGCAAGTGGAGGGTGTCTCTCGAGGAATATCAGTGGGACAAGTGGCCTGCCTACGTCACAGCAGGCGCTTACGTCCTGTCCAACAAGGCAATGAAAGTGATGTATGTAGCCAGCCTCTTCGTCAAACACTTTTGGTTCGACGACATTTATTTGGGCATCGTGGCCAAAAAGGTCGGTATAAAACCAAGACATTGTCCAGATTTCCATTTCTACAAGAAGGAGTTTAGTTACGAAGAATACTTGAAACTGATAGCATCTCATGGTTATGGAAACCAGGAAGAACTGCTCAGAGTATGGAATGAGATGAATGGTGGTGACTAAAAGCAGGTTCATTTCTGTAAAGTTGCAGACGAATGTGTAAAAATAAAACAAATCGAATACTAACAGTTATTAATCTATTAAACTCATCATGTCACAGGTAACAATACTTACTAACTAAAGTAAAAATAACATTAGAAAGAGATGGAAAAGAACGCGGTGACAAAGACCTTCACGAGCAATAAAAACATACAAGTTTATATTTCTCAGCTTACTCTATGGTAATGGCAGGACAATAAAATTCTGCACAATATTTTTATCATCATTCATTAGATTCAAAACTGACTTCCATCTCTTTCTTGTCGATGCTTTTCCTTCACTGTCATCAGGCATAACTTATGTATCTTAGTTCACCATTTTCCTTTAATAGAGACAGTAGAGAGCTTATAAATAATTGTGTAAATAAATTAAATATTACGTTATAATAATTGTTTCTTTAGTTACACCCTAATTTCCCTTTACCTACCTATTAATAAAAAAAAATATCCCTTGGGACTCATTGGAGAAAAGAAAGACTAGTTACAGCCATAAGCAGCAGCTAATTAGTTTTTTTTTTAAAAATATTCCACAACTTTTCACACAAAGCCATTTAGTCCCAAGTTAAGCTTGAGAGCTTGTGTTATGGGAACTAAACAGCTGATAAACATACTTATATATTTCTAAATACTACTTAATTAATAACTTGATGTGCTGGCGTCTGTACATATTATAGATAAATTACTCCCAGACACAGAACAAATGATTGTGCTCATCACACAAACATTAGTCCTGGGTGGGAACCGAACCCACGACCTCCGGCATAGCAGTCAGGGTAACTAACTACTAGACCAACAGGCCAGTCCAGTTGTATGAATTGACAAAAGCAGATCGCATTACTTGACTCGCGTTCAATTTGTAACGAGACGAGAATTTCATTCTAGTAACCGGGTGTAAGGCTCTTAGTATTTGCTCAAAATATTATTGGATTTTTACAAAGCCAATGTAAAAGAAAGATGGTACCTACTTATGATACTGGCGGCTGCATGCATCTCCATTCATTATAGACCATTCGCTCATCTTTATACACTACACGCTTCCACAAAATATGTGTAAGTATGGTCTATTATACACAACTCTAAATACTATACAAATACATAAATGTAGGTACCTACTCCTGTACTAAACATCAATACTTAACAAATAACATTGCACCTATTGAATACATAACTATTGAGAGTGCCTTGTAATTCATTGACATCCTTCCGGAGGATGAAAATTCTCATGTTTATAAATTATGAACAACTTTTATTTGAACGAAACATGAATGCACTTAACAGCTGATTTTTGTTTATTAGTCCAGTATTATATTATAAAGCACGTTAAGCCGTTGGTCCCGGCTGTCATTTGTAGATCTTTGACAGTCCTTACTTGTAGTCCGAAGATCAAAAGTCTAACAACCATTTTAACCAAGGGGTATCATGTTACCCAGTTACTGGGTTGTGGAGGTCTGACAGGTAGTCGCTTCATGTAAAACACTGGTACTCAGCTGCATCCGCTTAAACTGGACGCTGACCCCAACATAGTTGGGAAAAGACTAGGCAGATGATGATGGTAAAGGGTGCCTCGCCTCTTGTGTCGAATGGTGTAGGTAAGTAGGGAATCCAGGGTGTCGAGACTGCTATTGCAATCGTGTCTCAATGACCGGTCAATGATCGATTTTTGACGTAGGTATAACGTCAAACTTATGACACATTTCCCATACAAAAACTGTCAAAGTTGTCAAATATTCGATCAATGACCGGTCATTGAGACACGATTGCAATAGCAGACTCGAGCCCCAGGCATGTAACAATGTGACTTTTTCAATTCATATGTATGTACTTTCTACAGGGTGTAGCGGAAAGGGTATATACATCCGAAGGGCACGGATTCTCTCGGTGATAAGAAACGACATGGCAACGTTTTTATACATATACATACATAATTGTAAAGTTGAACCCGCCCGCGCCGTCGCGCCTTCGTCGGTTAGGCAGAGCCCGATAGGTCTTTACTAGGCGCGCAGAACCCGAGATAGATATACTTGAACCTTGCCGGACAGGATTATGACCCTCATAGTGCGGTGACACGTTTGTTATGATTTTGCATTTAATAAACTGTCGATATTAAATAATATCGTGAAGTTTCAAAGTTATTAGTTGGGAGCTGAAATTTTGAGGAAAGACTCGTTATTAAATACTCTATTCACCCTGTTTGTATGTATATACCCTTTCCGTTACACCCATATTTATCTTGGACATCTATGACATCGGTGAAAGAAAACATCGGAAACATCGTGAGGAAACCTGAGACACCCAACACGCCTTGAGTAAGCGTTGGGGATTAGTTGTTGTTGTGTTTCACTAAACGTTATGTGCTAAAAATAGCCTAAATGTACTTTTTCAATAATTCGGCTATCAAACGCAAAAAGATCTATTCATATCGGACTTGTGGTTACAGCGCGGTCGAACTAAATAAAATCTAGCATATTTATTTAACACGTTGACTGCCAACTACCAGACACAATAGAAATTCAATTGTTCGCGGTCAACGTGTGACCGACGCGGCGTACAAAGACTTAATAGTATAATTTATACATTTTAAGCGAAATTAGGTTTGTTTCTAATCTTTTTACGCCTAAACCACTGAATCCAGCATCCTGCTATTTTGCATGTACGTTGTCAGGTATAGGTACAGTACAGGCATGTGGTTTCATCCTGAAAGTACTGTTCCCGACGATAACAACAATAACGTTCTTATGACGATAGGATGGCGCCACGCGCATTTCGAATCATGATTGAATTTTATTATTAAACTTCGAGGAACAAATTTTAAATTAGGTACGCGAGCGAAGCCGGAGGCAAAAGCTAAATATTAATAGTAGGCTTTGGAGTTGATAATAAAAGTTGTCTATAATTCATGAATCCTTGAAAGATTGTCAGTAATATTTTTCTTTATATCTAACTATTTTTTTACTTTACATTGAGAAAATTTACGAATTGACTATTAGCTCGTATTAGTAACAATAGCTTAAAAATAACCAAAGAATTTATTCCAAAATTGTTTTGACCGTATTTTCCCTTTTTCCATGGACCTACTTAGCGAAGCATTATTGCGTAAGAGCCAAGCAGATAAAATTATTTATTTTGGACTTTATTCCAACGTTGACATTATTGATAACTGTTTGGCAGTCAATACACACTCCAGTCTTGTCTTGCTTGCATCTGTCCTGATACATAACTACCTACACGTTTTGACAAAAGTTCTAAGTCATAGAATACAAAATAGTTCTAGGCCTTAGCTGCAGCATCAAACTCCTTGAACACATATGTGATCTTCATGATGGCCAGCCACAGGTCCTCGTCTGAGATCTCACGGTGGATGGTGAACCGGATCGTCTTGCTGTTGAAGTACAGCGATTTCAGTATCACACCTTCGTCGTTTGGTGTTTTGCAGTCACCCTAGGGAGAAAAGGTGCGGTTATACGTTTGTAAGTCTCGTTAAAGTTTCAAATTAAGACAAAAAGGTTTCATACCTACTAATTTATTTTTTGACCGCCACGTCACGGTAATATTATCTATACAGTATTGGAGAATCCTAACACAAGTAAATAGGGGGCAAAGAGACTTAAAATACTATAGAGCGGGCATGTCAAGGAAATGTCATAGAAAAACTTTGATCCCATGTCTCAGTAACGCCATCTAGAATAATATATGAATATTGGAGCGGCAGCGGAGCGTACTACAAAAAACTCATAGACTGTATCCAGCAGGACACACTTTTCGAACGAACATTTTGTTCGTGATGTCCGGTCTATAGGTATTGAATGTCTTTGATAGGGGGCGAGCGTCTTGTCATTGATCGGGCACAATTTAAATCCAGACTCCGGGCTACTACTGAGAAATTCCAGATCGAAAAACTCAATAACACTTTGCCCGACCCGGGGATCGAACCCAGGACCTCATGCTTAGCAGTAGCGCTTGCGACAACAAGACCACGGAGGCAGTCAAAACAATGAATCAGTGTGCAATTCACTACCGGCAAGTTTTAATGACGTCAAAGGCAGGATCACTTTGTGCCTCATCGCTAGCGAAGCAATGAATGACTTAATGACACAATGAATTGTTAACCAATGTGTGTGTGTGTGTGTGTGTGTGTGTTGTTGAATGTTACCTACATTCAATTAGTTCGAATTGACGTATTGTTCATAATTGATACCACTTTGGCTTGACAGATATGGAGCTGACTTAAGTTATTTTCGGTATAATGATAGTTTACTTGAATTGACGTAGGTATCTATTTAAGATCCGTCAAACTAACGAAACTCGATAGATGGCGCCAATTTAAGTTTAATGTTTTTTGTTTCTCATGAAATAAAGTTATGAATATTTGTATAAATTAATTGGGTGGATGGATAGGTAGGTTAGGTTAGGCAATGCCTAAAGCACGCTTAGCTGTGCACGACACTGTTGACGCGCATCTCTACTTACGCATAACCTTATCCATATCAGACTAACATTCATGAACAAGTGTGTAGCACTACTGTAAGATAAGTCTTTATAACTTATCTTACAGTAGTGCTACACACTTGTCTGTAATTTTACCGACTATTCGTGAAAGTATTCTCCCATACCTGTGTCTCAGCCAGGCAGACCTGCGCAAGTCTAGCCACCACCTTCTCAGCTGTCACCGGACTGTGTTCCGGTATCCTCACGAGAATTATGTTGCTGTGTTGACTCTCCACGTCCACCGTAAACGCCTTCAGGAATAGACCTTCGATCACTGAAACATTGATCAATTCGGACACATTATTAAGTGATTAAGAGAGAGGGAGAAGGTTATGGAACGGTTTTTCGTTAAAAGTCTAAGGTTAAGCTTCGCTTGCCGAATAAGGCCCGCGCAGAATGGGTAACCATTCATTCCCCTCACATCAAGATCCCTGGAAAGCAAGTTGCAAGCCGTCGATCTCGGTTGTCATTTGTACATTGACAGGCGTTATGAGAGGAGTCAGAAACCCGCAAGTCTGACAATTGTTTTACCAAGAGGTATCGTTTTGCCTAGGCTATGAGCTGATGGGCAGTCGTTCTAAATCAAATCAAAATAATTTATTCACATAATATGGGTAAATAGGTGGTTTGTAATATATAAACGTTGGATCCTCATATTGACCATTGCTGGTATGTGAATCTTAACATTATGTACGATGTAAGACTAATCTTAAACTAAACACTTTATTTACTACATTACTACATCATTTTAGGGTTCCGGTAGACAACTAGGAACCCTTATAGTTTCGCCATGTCTGTCTGTCCGTACGTCTGTCCGTCCTCGCTTAATCTCTGTGACCGTTAGCACTAGAAAGCTAAAATTTGGTACCAATATGAGTATCAATCACGCGTCATCAATCACATCGGTAAAATAAAAATTGGAAAAAAATGTTTTATTAGGGTAGCCCCCATATATGTAAAGTGCGAAGTGATTTTTTTTTTAATTTCAACCCTAACGTGTGATATATTGTTGGAAAGGTATTTAAAAATGAATAGGGGTTTACTACAATCATTTTTTTGATAATGTCAATAATTTCGGAAATAATCGCTCCAAAAGTAAAAAACAATGTATCCATCCCCCCCCCCCCCCCCCCCTCTAACTTTTGAACCATAAGTTTAGAAAATATGAATAAAACCTGAAAAGTAGAACTTTTAAGGACTTCCTAGGAAAATTATTTTGAACTTGGATGGAAACAGTTTTTGTACAAAAAAGACAAAAAGTTGTAAGTACAAAATAATAATGCAAGCATTTTGAACACTTATTGTGACGGACGGGAAACTACGGAACCCTACACTGAGCGTGGCCCGACACGCTCTTGGCCGGTTTTTTATGTTTGGTAATGGAAGGTTATTAGGATAACGGGTATTCGCTGGTGTTCATCTGCATCTAAAGAAAAAAAAGATAAAGAAAAAGAAAGAAAGATTAATGAAAACTAATAAAGATTTGAGTATTGAGTATTGAGTATCTAGTATAACTGGCAGCTAACACCAACATAGTTTGGAAAAGGCTAGGCAGATAATGAAGCAATTTAAACGCCATACTTTTCCCGTACCTTGGTTTAACCGGCTTTTAACGTTTAAAGGTCCTTAAGTACCCACATTTTAGTTACTTATTTAGTTTTTAATTATTGCTTGTGTCGGAGAGGTTTTTTACGTTACTATTTTTATTAATTAGGTAAGTATACGTACCTACCTACATATTAGGAAGTCTAGAGCAATCCTTAATCATCCTAAGATTAAACGGAATAGTGCAAGTTGTATCTTTTTTTTATACCACGACGGTGGCAAACAAGCTTACGGCCCGCCTGATGGTAAGCGGTTACCGTAGCCTATGGACACTTGCATCTCAACTTTACTCCCTTTTTGAAGAGCTCCATACTGTAGCCCTCTGAGAAAACCTCGGCAGGGAGCTCATTCCACAATCCAAGTGTACGCGGGAGGAAATTCCTCTGAAACCGCACTGTACGAGACCATTTCGGCTCCAGTGTGTGAGCATGAACTCCCTGTCGTCGGCGATGATGATAGAAAGTGGCCGTGGGCATCATAATATGAAACAATTCCTCGGAACACAACCCATTATACAACCGGTAGAACACACATAGGGAGGCAAAGTCTCTCCTAAGACTTAGGACTTAGGTAACTGCTGTAAGAGTAGATAGATAGTAGGTATTTTGAATGATGTAACATAATTTTATAGATGTCCGGTTACCCCATACGGATTGGTATTTCATAATATCGGATTAATATCAATTTTTGGCGATATCTAAAACTAATAAGCCGCAATTAGCTTTAGATATTGTCATTTTAGTATTGTGTTGTTATGATGATAACATTATTATACAAACATACACGTATGTGCTTAGTGGGTACCATGACGTGTCAGTCGAAGATGACTGATGTTACTGGACCTGTGATATTTATCATTATGTATAGTGGAACGGGTTGAGCAACCTACCCTTGCTCAGCTTGGCTGGAGGTCTATTGATAGGTGACAGTTCTTTACATATCAAGACCACTATCTCTTCCGTCTTTGTTATTACCGCAGGGCGTGTCCCAGGTCTCGAGGAGAGTCTAACACCTCACTCCCCTCGTTGATTAAGCGAGGCCCGCGGGGCCGGCACCAGTCGGGGGTCGCGGAGGTATCTTCTGTTCCCGTGACCCCCGGCGCAGGTGTGAAAAGAAACACGGGGTGGTTTTCAGTAACCTTATAAAGAAATTAAAACAATCTTGGAGGTCTAATTTTAAGAGACCTCAAAGCTCCTTGGCGCTTTCCCAAAACATCTCTTCACAGTGTGAAGCTGAGGCATACCTAGGTAGTAGACTCAATTAAAGCCTAATTAATCTAGTTTACCAACCTTTAGCCATGATATTGGCCCGTTTGTGGTCCAGCTTGAGAATAGGCACGACCTCATCGAGCGCCACAATGGCGGCGGCAGCCAGTACACCGGCCTGTCGCATTCCTCCACCGAGCAGTTTGCGCATACGACGAGCTCTGGGAATAATGGCGCATAAGATAAATAAAAGAACAACAACATATTTTTTTTAGCACAAAGCAATTTTTCGAGTTACGTGCATTATGTATGGACATTGCAGCCATTTTTGATTGCAGAATTTGTCGCATATCTATGGGAACAGTTGTTTTTTTTTCGCAACTTTCATATAAACAACTGAGTTGAGTCCGCGACATGCAGCAAGTCAGCTGTCCGGCCAAAATAAGTCAAAATAAGCTGCTAGGTTGCATTTTTTTGAGAGACATCTCTCAGTTATCCTATAGGAAGATCTGAACTACTTCATTGGGCGCTCTTGATCTAACTTGACAAATTAGGTAATCCCTACAGCCAGGGTAAAATAACTTAAAAACTAAGCGACTACACGCGCTAAAGGCACCCCTTGCGTACCCTGGTACGGCTTAGGGCATCGCTGGGAGAGAACAGCAAGCGGCGGTCTGGTGAGGATTGATATTATTTAGTTGCAACGAGTTTATTAGATTTACGGGCTCAGCGGCGCGAGATGGCACAAGCAAGGGTCGAGGGACTGAGTAAAGCCTATGAATTCGCAACATAAGTAAGGCTTCCTTTTCTACAATTTTGGAACACTCTAAAAAATTGAAGCCAACTAAGAGCGATTTTCTCTTAGTTGACGTTAAATTGAATAACACAACTATGATATTATGCAACTCAACCATTGCTGATTAATTACAACAGCAAGTTCATTTGTGATTGAACGAACAATATAGGTATGTTTATTAATTTTAACATGTATTATTGTTGATTGTATCACTCTAAACTTTTTTGTATGACTTATTCATTTTTATTTAGTCAACTTAGACAAATACGTCTGTTGAATTAATTCAGAATAAAATAGTTAAAGCAATCAAATCAAATGATAGTTTCGATAAATTTGATTTATAAAATTAACGAACATGTCGTAGTTGATTTAACTAAGATCTGATAATTACATCAACTAAAATTTAATGTTACATTCTATTATAACTAAAACGTTGAATCGACTTTCATATTTGTTGAATTTATCATTCGATTGATCTATTTATTCAAGACTTCAAGAGATCCACCCTTCCCTATTCCTTCCTACCGGCTACCCCGCCCCGCACACACGCGCGCGCGCGGCTGAGCTGAGAGCTCCGCACGCGCCGCTTAGTTCTGCTGTGCTCCCAGTGCTTCTATTCTAAGAATCTTTGTAGTATCAAGTAATTTCAGTGTTTATCAGTGTCGAGAGTATTTGGAATAACCGTCGATTAGATTAACTGATTAGCTACAAGTGCAGTGACTAATAAATTAAAAGTGTAACATAGATACTATTATTAAGGATTGAAATGGAAAACGTTAGCGAACTCCTCAAAACATGGGGTTAGAGGCTCTAATACCAGTATCACCCGTAAGTATTTCACTCGCTAGTTTATTTTTATGGTGCTGATTGAAAATGTAATAAACTCGGAGGCCCCCGGGTGATATTCATGTTGTGTAAGGAAATAGGTAGGTACCCTATCACATACTGTTTCGGGTTTGCTCCATATACCTTTTAATAACGAGAGAGAATTACGAGAAAAGTGGATGTGGGAACTCTTTCTCTCCCATTTTCACGTTCTCGCCTTGTTCTAATAATCTGTAGGTACGAGTATGTGAGTAGTTACTATGTAATCCTGTGGAATTAAATATAGCCCATACATAAAAAACTATATTTGCATCAGTCACTAAATACCTACATGATCTGCTTTGTCTAATTTCAAGATAATTAGCCGTTATACTGTTTATAAGCATTCCCAATTATAATTCATTGAAATTGATACAGTATTGTTTTGGCATGATATAACTGACTGAAAATTAAAAATAAAAGTGTCTTTTTCTGTTGATGTTCATTGTATTAATAAATATGCATTTTTATTTTCCAGATGCATTTAGAATTCGATGCTGCACATTGTATTAACAAAGACAATTTGTTTATTAATTTTCCATTATTGAAAATCAAGCTACAGGAACTGTTTGTAAGAAAAAAACAACAGAACCATTTTTCCATGAACTGGTCACTCTTACCAATTGTAAGTATGAAAGATATATCTATATGCATTTATACTCCATCCGATTAGGTAGTTAACAAAAGATAAACAATTTCGACACGTATTTTTAGTTAATAACACAGTTTAAAAATAAAATGCAGCTGAAAACAAATTTAGATACAACAAAAACGATTACATGATCAATTAAAAAAAAATGTTTAAACAGTAGTTGTATTTAATTAATAAGCGTTTATGTAAAAAGACTTGTCAAGATTGTTTACCTTTAGTTAACTACCTACTCGGATGGAGTATAGGTGGTTTGCCGATGGGAAACTGCTCATATAATATAATAATACAAAAGTTTTATTTTATTTGTTACTGTGATAATATTTGTTGCTTACTTCTTCTATTTTTTTACAGCATCGAAAGAAGATTCATCGTTTTTATAAACACTGCGGCAGTTAAACAAAAGAAGAAACGCAGTTCGGATGCAGGTCAAAGCTGGAAACCAAGTAAAGTTGAAGCCCGGGAAGGCTTTGTAAAGCACGTGAAATCGAGTGCAGAAACCCGTCAAGCAATCAAGCCCTTAATGCAGAGTAAGGCATCGACACATACCCTGTGTGGTACTTCATCAAAAGGGTTTTAAAAAACATAATTTTCAGCATCAACTACAACTAAAGGATATTTTTTTTAAAGGTAAACCAAGTAGATGCCATTTTTCGCATAGGTCCTGTTATAGATTCGTTTTCAAAAAATCTAGGTGAGAAACAATTATTTTGCTCCACTTTGAAAATATGTCAAAATAAGTCATTAAATTAGTCAAAGTTCCTTGGGCTACTGTTACTTACACCCGCTATGTACTTTAAGTACCTAATGGAAAAAATATGTAACCGCTCTGCGCTGTACTATTTAAGCATTCCATGAATATATTTTATTGTTTGTAATTATATTTTTGTTTCATTTCGACCAAATTTTTGTAGGTACCTAACATGTCAGCCACTTGTCAGCCACAACCACAGAAAAATGTTGTTAGACAAAATAGTTACCTATCGAGACAGATTAATTATCCAAATAGAGTAGTTAAACATTCGTATTTTGGGAATAGAGCAAAAACGATCATGTTTTGATATCATACTTTTATTGATAAATTGCTCTCAATTCAGACAGTATTCTGGGTATGATCTTGAGGTGCTAGGTTCATTAATTGGATCAGCACTTCAAATGCGTAAATAAGAGCACTCTCAGTATTTAGTGATATTTATAAATACAACCCTTAACCCCGATTTCTGAAATGCCGGTAAAATTTTGAGAAATGTTAAATCTCATGTCAAGTGATATGATTGGTTGTCATTTTGATCATCGTTAAAATTAACGAATCACAAGAGGTGATACTCATAGGTATATTCAAATTGACCGGGATTTCAGAAATCGGAGGTAAGAGTTGTATTTATAAAAAAACACTTAATACTGGCTCCTAAATACGCATTTGAAGTGCTGACCCAATTAATAGATTTGCGCTAGTTATTGAGACAAAGTGTCTCAGTACATTCGATTAAGAGTAACTTTGCTGGCTTAATAATGTTTCATATTAGTAACTAACAAGATTAGTAGCTTATTCAAATAAACATATTGATTGTTATGAATATTAAGAGATTTAAATTGAACAAGGTCAAAGTTGAATTGATTATGGTAAAATGGTTTAATAGTACTTCAAATAATTAAAATAACCAAGGTCTTAGCTGAGTCTACGAAGATGAATTAGTTAAACTTACCAAGTTCTTAGTCGAGTCTACGAAGATGCATTTGTTGCAATGACCAAGTTCTTAGTCGAATCTACGAAGATGATTTTGTTGCAATGACCAAGTCCTTAGTCAAATTTAGTAATCATAAGTAGTTATAGTAGTCATTTTCAGATTTAAATTGACTAAGATTATAGATGAATCTAATAAGTTGAATTCGTCATAATGATCATTTTCATGTTGACTTTGACTAAGGTTCTAATTGTTCTAGTTAAGAAGCAGATAGTAAGAGCAATAAAAATAACCTTATTTGATTTATCTAACGTCTTGTTAGGCTCGTATGGAATCAAGATGCTTGATTGCAATAATCACAATCCTGTTAGGAGCAACCATTTTTTTTTTAGAGTGAAGGTATGTTACAGAACTTACTGTTCAATAAAATGATAAGACCCGACGAGCGCCGATCCAACGGGAGCCGACAGTCCCTTGCTGAAACAGACAGAGATGCTGTCGCAATCCCTGACGATTCTGCTGGCGTCCTCCTTCAGGTATTCACAGGCGTTGAACAGCCTCGCACCGTCCATGTGGAGCGGGATGTTGTGACGTTTGCAGATGACTGCGAGGTCGTCCAGGAACTTTAGAGGCAGGACCTGGAATGACGATTTGATGTGGAGTTGGTAGGCATTCTGATGATGTTCTGTGCGTGGGGGAACATGTGCATGGTTAGTTCGTTAGATATATTTATATTGAACGTCAATTTGATGGCTCCAAAATTAAGCGCGATGTTCTGAATGCTCAGTTCCAAAAGGTATCTTCGTTGATGGTAAATAAATTCCATGCTTGCATTTTTTCAATATACGTACAGACGCCAGCACATTAAGTTACCCCAATGTGTCAAATTACTTTGATCGTTTTCAACTTTATGACAAACGGAATAAGGTTAATATTCAATTGGGAAAATTTAACTTCGTTAACGATATAATTATGTTTGCATTTTAATTTGCATTGTCGAGGCCATGACCCTAGACTCCCAGCGTTTTGAGGTTGTTTTTAAGGTGAAAGTGCCAGGGTAGCCCGTGATATTCAAAGTTTCTAGGGTTTTTAGCAATTGCTGTTCAGTGTTAGGTTAAATTGTATGTTGATTATAATATGATTCGCCACCTTAACACGTTTGTGTTTATTATAAACATTCAAATTATCAAGACCCTCCAAGTTAATTTAATCCCATTAAATTACTTTTTCAATTAGTCATTCAATGGTACCTATATGAACTTAGATTGTCTAAATGATTTGAATGATTATAATACCATCTAGTTCACTATATTAAGCTATGGACATGGACAATCTACTGATGGGATCAACTGACCTTACCACCGCATACGTTGTGGGTATTCTCCACGGCGACGAGCGCGGTAAGCGGGTCGTGGGCCCTCGGCGCCTTAGACGTTGGTTTCTGTTACCCCATCAATCATTAGGTACTGATGATCCATAATTAATTGAAAACCACTTCACGAATAAATTCAGGCAATATACTTCACAGCCCTTATGACAAGTTTTCTAAACATGCTACGGTTTTAGTGCTACTTCAGACAACTTAAAAATCACAGTCAATTCTGTAGTAAATGGTGACCAGACATTCCTAGCCGTGCAGATACTCAAATTAAAATATTTTATTTCAGATGAATATCTATTGGCTCTCATAAGACATCAGAAGGTATGTGCAAGGTCCCGATCGGACCCTTACTATGAAAAGGAACCGGCAAGAATTGTATATTGGCTTTTACAGTGTAAATAGGTAAGAGAGAACCAAGAAGAAGAAGAAGGATAAGAAGGTACGCTTTCCAACAGGTATCTGGTACCAACAGACGTATGATCATCATTAACTGCTTTTAACACCAGAACAAGGCACGTAGCTTAAGTAACCGTAGCGTAAGTAGCTTTAGTAAGTCTTACTGACCTTTCCGCCGCATACATTGTGCGTATTCTCCACCGCTACCATGGAGGTGATAGGCTCATGGATATCCGTGCCTCTGAACCGACTCTCCAGTTCCTCCAAGTCGAATGTGCCGTCAGGTTTGTTTTTGATCGTGGAGAGGAGGACACCGGCCACGTGGGCAGCACCACCTGGATGATCAGAGATTTTTGTTACGAAGGTAAAAAGCTTAGCTTAGCTTAGCTTGGTAATGGGTCCAGGGCGACGGACGCGGGTATGTCCGCCGCCCCCACGTACATGGACCCGAGGTGGCGGCGCGTCGTGTTCACGCGCGCCCCTCTTAGACGTCGCGAGGGGAGTCTAACACCTCACTCCCCTCGCTGACTTGGCGAGGCCCGCGGGGCCGGCACCAGTCTGGGGTCGCGGAAGTATCTTCTGTTCCCGTGACCCCCGGCGCAGGTGTGAGAAGGAACACGGGGTGGTTTTTAGTCAGTAAGAGAGAAAAAAAAAAAAAAAAAAAAAAAAAAAAGGTTAGCTTGGTAAGGGCTTTTGTTAAATATGTCGGAGGTGTCACAGGCATGAATGCAAGAGTCTACTGTGCTATGAGATCCAGTTACCCGCTGGGACTGGGTCTCTTTCATGTTATGTGTAGACTAATTATTTTAAAAAAATGCGAGGCTGTTACTGTCCCATTCAGCAAAGGCCACATATCATACAGAGAAGGCCACATCTCATACAGAGAAGGCTACATCCCATACAGAGAATACACGAGCAATAATCAACACGCTTGCTCAAGGGATTCAGCCTTATACATAATGATTACAAGTCTAGGTTTCCTCCCTACGTTTTCCATCACTAATGTTAGTGATGTCTAAGATAAACGTAGACAGTACATAATGAATTGGAGAAGTTACTTGTCTAAATTTGATCCCAAAATCTCGTACATGACCATAACGGCGTACTTCACGATTTGCTTTTTTAAATATTAAAATTGAATTGAATATATGTATAGCAAGCGACGCATTTCGATTCCTTGTCAGTGACACTGCTCAGGGATATTGGCTATTTTCATTGCCAGTAGCTAACTAGTAACTGGGCGTCCGATTGCACACCTTTTGTGCACTAACTTTGATGACGAAATGATGATGAAGAATTGTTGTAACACTTTAACGCTGGATATTAATAATCTATCTCGGTTGCTATCTTGATGCCGATCTTTGTCTGTAACCAATCTACGACCGAATTCGCCTATCCGAGTCTTAAAGATGTCCAATCAGAAGCAGCCGTCAAAAACAAAGGATCGGGATTTGGATTGAGATAGAATATTAATATCGGGCGTAAGTGGACTTCCAGTAACAGCGACTGTCAGACGGGGTACTGTGCGCTTCGTCACATCTCTGCGAGTGCGCATGACGTCATCCTAGATACACATTGATGGCCAATACGAAATTAGCTGTTTGACAGTTCATCGTTGAACACTTTACAGACGCCAGCACATCAAGTTACCCCAATGTGTCAAATTTTCCCAATTGAATATGAACCTGATTCTGTTTGGCATAAAGTTGAACAACAATCAAAGAATTTTGACACATTGGGGTAACTTTATGTGCTGGCGTCTGTACCTAGCTGTAGCAGGTGTGCAGGTGTGTTATGTAAATAACAGTTCTTATCAGTATGACGCAGCAATTTATCTAATTAAGTAGGTATTGCGCCACGATTTTCATAATTTCGTTAGATCGATCAATAACATTACCTTGCTCATATTTATAGATGTGTGTTTGGTCGCCGACGAACGCTTCCGAGCCACGCTTGTTACAATGCACCATTACTGAAATAAATTATGACGTAGGTATTAGCGGAAACATTAATCAATATTTACGGCACTGCACTATAGCTATAGTGCAGTGAATGACTGGATGTTCTGCTGTGTGTCGCAAGTTCGATTCCGCACGTCAAGCTGTTCCAAACAGTCAAATTTTCCCCATTTAACTTGAACCTTATTCTTTTGTTATAAAATTGAATTTTGACAGGTAAGGTAGCTTGATGTGCTGGCCTCGTGAGGCGTGTACAAGAACACCTTTGTACTCTCTGCTTCATGGAATGACCCTATGGGTGCGTTTCCACTGAAGCGGAACGGAGACGTGCAGAAATCTTTGTTAAGGGGCTACAATGACGTGTTAAAACCATTAAATAAAAGAAAGATTAAACAGACATCCACGGGCTGACATGTGTTAGGTATTGCATGTTAAAATATAAAAAATTCTACTCCTGAGTCAGGGAATCTTTTTGGGATTTTCCATATCTGTTAACTTTTCAGAAGCAGCCCGGATTCTAGATGTGCCGGGATGATGGCAACAGAAGGAAAGGTATCCAGATAAGTACAAAGGCCAGCACATCAAGCTAGCCCAATGTGTTAAATTACTTTGATAGTCGTTCAACTCAATATGAAACAGAATAAGGTTCATATTCCACTTTAGACATTGGCAGAATAGTCGACATCGGCTTTGTTTGCCATAACAAAAAATAGGCTTAGTAGGCGACTCGGCCGCTGAGTCTCGTCCGATCCGGTCGAGACAGGATTTCATTATTATTAATATTTTTGAGTGGTGTTTCGGACGAATCCTTTTTTAGAGGCAAAGTATCGTCAGACACACATAATTAAATAATAAATATTTTACTTTGTCGACATGGATAAATGATTAATTATAAATAAAATAAACATTAATGAGTGATGAGATGACAATTATCTCTACTTCGATACGCATTTTTGCCGAGACGAGATTCAGCGACCGAGTCGCCTACTAAGCCAAAAAATAGAATAGAATAGAAGGTTCATATTCAGTTGGGAAATTTTGACAGTTTGGAATATCGTGATGTGCTGGTGTCTGTGCATACATAAACAAACTCACGCTTTATCCCCATGGGCGTAGGCAAAAACTTCAGAACGCCATTTGCAACGATTCTTACTGTATATTTCTTTTGCATCGTTTACGTTCATACATCATTCACGAGTAGGCTATACTATACGCACCTGACCTTTTATGACCTATACCTATACGTCTAGTCATAAATATAGTAAGTATAAGCAGTACCTACCATAACTCATATAACAAGGTGTCGTTAACACGGAAATTGTTTACCTAATAGTCAACAGCTACTTGTCAGTACCTATTTGTCACTTTAACGGTCAAGCGCGAAATTACAAAATACACAAGACGATTGCGAATGATTGTTGTCATCCTGTCATGGCTGTCATACGTAGTCTAATCACGCAGGATGTCTCGAGTATTTTATCACTTCAAGTTT
Source organism: Euplexia lucipara (assembly GCA_921972225.1). Taxonomy (NCBI): domain Eukaryota; kingdom Metazoa; phylum Arthropoda; class Insecta; order Lepidoptera; family Noctuidae; genus Euplexia; species Euplexia lucipara. The sequence goes on from OV179151.1 coordinate 2,203,278, forward strand.
TTTAGTAACTGCTTCTAATTTGATAATAAAAATGAACAAATGATCCGAGAGAACTGGTTTTATTTTGACTTCAATCGACGCAGGGGCTGCATTTCGTTTATGCTTTAGAGTGAGAGGTTTTATTTCGATAGAAAACAAAGGAAATACCATATTAAAAATCACCATATTATGAAAGTGTAGGTGATGTAAAGGCAAAACTGAGGTGACACCACGTCGACCAGTAGAGAACTTTGTGCTGAACTCAGACCAATAATTTTATTGGTCTGAGGTAACATCAAACAGGATAGGTACTTGGCAAGAATAGGCATGTGAACGGTATATACCTAAATATAAAAATATATAATTATTAGTCCATCAGTTTATAGAAAATAATACATACACATTTTTTTTTGCTTTATCAAATTGATGGAATGCTACTCAGAGTAAGTAAAGAGTATTTAAGAAGAGGGGGTTTGTGACGTCATAAATCAGTATTTATGACGCAATGACACATTTTGACTCGATGCATCGCCGTAATTTGATTACTTAAGTACGTGAAAAAAGAAAGAATATGCGTCGAAAATTTTGTAATAATCTACATGAGGAACTAAAAGCTAAAATTTAGTCAATTAACTAGCCTATTGAACAAAGACCCAGAAGATAGGACTCAAGGCAAAGAGTCTTATAGGACCCATTCCTGCCTCTGGACCCAGGTCTACAGGGTTTTTGCAGGTGGTAACAAGTTAAATAATATGGGGTAGGTACAGCGCAACGGGTTATCGATACAAGCGAATCTCATGTTTTTTTAGAAATCCGGTTATCCCATAATTTTTTAATTATTTATAGTCCAAGATATTATGTTTGAAGGTCTTTTCCGTAAGAAAAACAGTGAGCTGTATGTTATTGATCGCAGAAATGGCTAAAATATAGGCGACAAAATTAGGAATGGTCTGGTAGGTACCTACCTACCTACAAATTTTTTGTTCGGACTTTGTTCAATGGAGTGATAAATGTTTTTTTAGTCAATAAGTAGAGTCGGTACAAAAAATATCTGGGTAATTTAAGATTTATTTAGTTTTGTTGTTTTCTGCGGGTTTTGCTTAAATTTTCTATTAAACATAAACTTTTTGTTGTTTTCACAATAGGTACCTTCTTACCCATTCCTAAAACAACTTGAGGCATCAAAAAAAATATCGATGTTTTTCATAAAACAACGAGTAAGTACCTACTTAAAAACTAGAGGACCTACTTACCAAAAATAATATTTTTAAATAGGTAAGGTGAGTTAAAAAAAAATCATTTTAACAAAATAACTTGACCAAAAATATCGTCATTTTTTAGTAGGTATATCGAAGCTATCTGAAAAACTTTTTAAAATTTCTATCGCTACAAAACTTTGCCTATTGTCATGAAATTCGTGAAATCCATGAAACCATTCAGCAGCTATAACATCGCGAAGTAACTCTATAGGTAGGTGACGGACAGTGGGAGGTCGAGTTCGAAACATGAATGTAAACTTTGTTTTTGAAGTAAGATATTTATTAAGAATTGTGTTCTATTGATAATTACTTTTAAGCTAAAATATTCCACAACTTTCACACAACGCCACCTAGTTCCCAATTCATAACAAAACAGAGCTTGTGCCAGGAGTACTAGACAACAGACTGTCTATTCATACTTATATTTCTAAATAATAAATAATAATAGTAAAAATAATAATAATAATAAAAAACACTTAATAATAATAATACAATATTATTATAATAAATTACACCCAACCACAGAACAAGTTAATGATCGTGGTCGTGCTCATCACACAGACATTTGTCTTGAGTTGGAATCGAACCCACGACCTCCGGCATAGCAGTGAGCGCCACTAACAACTAGACCAACAGGCCAGCTAAATGTTGACAGTTCACTTCACGCTCTTTTTAACTACTTTACAGTATTCGCTGGGTAATTTGTACGAAATTGACCGGTTGCTTTGCCAGTCGTCAATTTGCGTCAAGAAAAAAGGGATAATAAACTATATAACCTCAGCGCATGAGGAACTTGTCACAAAAAGGTGGTTAGTAGGTATTTAACAGCTGTAACCGGAAATCGGAAACCAATTCGACGTTTTGGTTTTTTTCTCGTTAGTGAGTATTAGGTAGGTAAATGCTATTTTAAAAGTAGAGGTAGAAAAAAAAACTATGTCAAAAATATAAAGCTTGGCGGGAGTCGATTCTTTTTAATAACGAAATAGTATCAAAAACCTATAAATAGGGGGTGACATTCTTAATTGGGCCAAAGTAATGATCATTCAGCCAAATGGCCCATCACTAAAACAAGGATGTATCGGATGACATTTAAAAAAAACCCACTCACTTGCAATAAGATTGGCCATGGTCCCAGAAGCCACGAACAAGGCAGACTGCTTCCCCAGCATAGCTGCTATCTTGCTTTCCAGAGCATTCACCGTGGGGTCTTCTCCAAAAACGTCGTCACCCAAGGCTGAATTAACCATGGCATGTTTCATGGCCTCAGTGGGCTTTGTAACAGTATCTGATCGCAAATCTACTATGTAAGCCATGGTTAGAAACTTAAAAAAAAATATTTATATAATATTAGCCGCAAAGTAACCTAACAAGTTACCACCTAGTGTGACTGAACGCTGGCAGTGTAATGTCGAATAACAACGTGAATGTGAACGTCGTTGCTATAAGTACTCGGCATGGGAATGGGAAATATTTTAGATAAATTATTATCATTCTTGTTTCTATTATCTTCTCTCAATATTATCAATGTGCTTGCCTTGAACTGAGATAACTTTTCAATTCAAATATAAAAGGGAGCCAATAAAATACTCCATAGTGGTTTGTTTTTATTATGCGTTTATTTATTGGATGATTGGATAGTTAGAGAATACCTATGCCTTATCACACCGGTTTTTTTTTTTTAATTCAAACTTTATCTCAACGAAATAGGATCCATTATTGCTTAAAATATTTATATCTTGACAGTAAAGTGCCTTTCTGATGTTGGTACAGTTACTAACGTTCGGATATTTTTAGACTACTAGTGCCATACCGCCACCTAGCGAAACGCGAAGGCGAGAGGTTTTGTTCGATTGTTGCGCCATTTTGCGCGGAATCCCTCAAAATGGGTATTAAATGAAAGGGCTTGACTTAATAGAACACAATACACTACTCTCGATTTTTCTCGATTGTTTTGACTCCAGACTCCAGTCCGAATACGCGAACAATTTAACAGTTTCACTAACTTATAGTTGTTAGCTCTCTGCTTTGTTTAGCACTACCTTCTTAGTTCCATCATGGAACTGTTAATGGTACTAGTGGCAACGAAGCAACACAACATGGTCTGACATTGCTTATGTATTAATTTATTTCTATTACAGTGACTTACATTCATGGGCGTACCCTGTTAGAATCAAAATCAAAAGTAATTTTTTAACGGATATAGCTGATATGTAGCTTTTACACGGGGCCGCAAAATTCATCACTTTACAAGGGTAATTGGAAGCCACCATCATGACTTATATCACGCCTAAAGCTGGTAGCTTCAATAATGCTATGGCAAGGTCAAAAACTGAGCGCGCGAAGGGAGCTCAATTTTTTTAGCACTTCAGCTCCGATAAATTTGGAGAAGTGTTTTTACGGCGATGATCCCGGTTGCCCAGTAGGTACTCTAAATCACAGGCTTATCGACCAATTTTTCTCACAATCATGTAAAACCTCTTTTTTATGTTAGAAACGCATGTTTCAAGTCTAACTGAAAAGAGTCTGAAAAGAAGCGAAGCGAGCTTATTTTTTTTAGCACTACCTCATACAAGTTTGGGGAAGGATGCCTCTACGGAGTTATAGACATGGCGCATGGCGCTCTGAGCGATACGGTGACGCGACGGTCGTGGTTGCCCAGAAATTGTAAAGCTAGCACTGCATGCCCATGTGATTTGCTTCTGATCTAGTCTCCAAAAATATTGTTTAAAATCTCTTTTTTTTTGGGAAGTATGCTGCAAAGAAAAGAAACATCCCAGAAAATTGTGAGCGAGTGAAGCGAGCTCTAAAATTTTTAAGCAGTCTCCACAACCTGAACAGTGGTGCCCGTTGCCTGATATTCCTATGGCACTGGCTGTAAAACCCGCGGTTTTGATTAATATCATTATTATATGAAAGGATAATATAGAATGTGGAATAATAATCTCAGGAAAATTGGTTGACAATTCGACCATTATTTCTTTGATTTTGACTTATTTTAATGCTATCCTATATGATTGCAGAAATAAATCGCAACAGGAAACGAAAATAATTTCTATTCATTTCCATTTCAACATTATTCTTCGAATCTTCGATCAAATTGGAGAAGTATGCGTCCCCAAAAGCGTCATGCGCGAATTCAAGATACTACAGCTTGGCAAAAAAGTGTAGAAACGAAACTAAATTTTTGACTGTTGGCAACATTTCCAAAATAATGGCATCTCATAATAAACAAAGTTCACGATTTCGTAAAATTTTATTTTCGACCACCAAACGTTGATTAATAAACGTAAAAAGTGAAGAATAATGAATAAAACCATTCGGAGTGCTGGCAGAGAGGTTATTTATAAGGTGTACAGGCGATGTCTGGCGGAACATGAGGCCCAAACAATTCTTTCAGAACTTCACAATGTTTACCAAAGAACCGCTAATACGACAGGTATGTAAGAGTTTGTTTTGTTGATTTTAGTTGAATCATGTGTTAATTGATGAATACAAAGCTATATTAATTGGCTGGCATAAGGAATAACTAGAAATTTAAAACAATAAATGTCGAGCACATAGGTTATGTTTACATTTTTTTCTGCGTTACTCTGGTATAGCGCGCTGAGATAAATTGATACTTTGGTGACTTGACTTTACTTTATTTTACTCTACGTAAATTATACTTTAAGTGCGATATCACGGGAGAGAATTATTTGTTCTAGCGTTTGCATTAGAAATGTAAAAGAAATTGTCGTGCCATAGTCTAAATCTTTTATTTAATTCAGGGAAATCTGTTATCGTTCTAAGCAAAAGGAGATAAACAAAGAGGTATTTTCTATATCCAGCTTATTAGCAGTATGTGATAAAAATGTTTTACTTTTAATATTGTTAGGGATAAATGAAATATTTCGTCTTTACAGGAAGCAGCTGAACGTGCATTCCGAGCTATTACCGAGGAGGATTGGAAGAACTCGTGCTAACATGTAATAAAAATAGAAAAGGATTACTGAAAAAAAAAAATAACTATGAACGAGGAAATACAGCGATTAGTAATAAATCTAGAAGATGGTAGCAGCATCACCTCTGAACCAGAACATGACTCAGATGAGTTTGCGGCCTACGTGTTCGGGGTAGAATATTTAGAGGAATATTTACTAGAATAAAATACAGAAATTATGTTATACAATGAAATGTTTTCTTTTTTTATAATTTCTAAACAATGTTGTGAACTCAGGAGTATTTACCCAATTTGTTATTTTTAGGTAAGTAGGTAATCAGTTGCGTGTCGAAAACACGTCCTTGTTCAATAATTAATTCATTACACCCCAAGAGGACACCGGTGTCCACGCTGTCATTGTCTTTCTATTGTGTCTCTAATTGACACGATTAAAAGTGATTACTTACTGATTTAAAAAATAATAAATAATTAGATTAATTTGTCTAAAAAACAGCTAGTATCAAGACTAGGTTGGTACGCTATGCGGTTGCCACGGGTTGCCATACGAAGAGCACAGTGGCGCCTCCATTATTTTCTACTCTTTTTTGCCAAGCTGTACTACAAGTACTAATTCAAGTACCCAGGCCAGTACGGCATGCTTAAAATGTTACATCTTTCGATATTTTTTCTGCCACCAGACAGCGCTTTGTATGCGTCAGGTCCAAACAACTGTCAGATTATCAGATAGCACAGATTTCTACCGAAACATTATATTTTTTAGAGAAATTCTACGTATTTGGAAGTGTTATTGATTTTATAATGGATTACGTCCAGAGAAAGGTTTCTGAACTGAAGACTGAGCTTATTGAATGATTATAAATGATTATTTAAAACAGGTCCGAAAGTCACTGGTGTCTATGTCACTTAGGCCCTGCTGTTTTATTTGCACTCATAGGTACTGCACATCACTGTGGCATTTTAGAAAACAATATTCCTTTTGTAACGTTTTTAAGAACAAATAAACCAAAAAACATGTCGATACAAATCGTGTACGCATTTTGACAGGTGGTTGGACCTGACGCCACAGTGCTGCCATCTCACGTATAACATTTCAGAAAACCCTCATTGTGTACATACATTTTAATACTATGCGGATGAGTTTTTTGATGCCCTATAATTGTTTAACTGTTCTTTTAATACTTGTGTAAACTTTATTTACAAATTCCAAAACTGTTCTTGTGTTAAAGGTGTATCCGAATTATGTGACTGTAAATTTTAGTAAGTTTTGTAATCTATGAACGCATCCATATTTTGTTTTCTATTTCAAAGATTATGACAGCTGGCAAATAAATTCTTTGCATTGGTTACTGCATTGAAGTTTGTAGATCCTGGGTATAACGGCCAATCAAAATGGAATAGATGTAACGGTCATCATAAGTTTAGTGTAATTGAAATCAAATTTTGACGACAAGAAAGAAGTGTCGGCGACAAGTCGTTAGCTTATTTTAGTTGTTTTTCAATTACAAAAGTGTATTTTACTTTGTTATTTACGTTGTGATCATGTTAAATGCATTTCCATCAATAGGATAATATACAGTTAAACTTTCTAGTTAAGTAAAACACCGAAAATCGTGTTCTTATTTCGGCTAAAATCAACGTGAATCGGGCGTCGACCGGTCCATCCCTCCTACCCGTAACCGTCGTCGCCGCCTGTGCTGTCAGTCGCGCTATCGTCATTTTGTACGTATCAGCGCCGCGCGCGGTCACGGCAAACGTGAGGCAACAAAGCAACGCCGTGTGTATAGCAATAAGGAACGTGTGTTGTGGTGTGCCGGTCTTAGTGACCGATTAATGTGGTATTTAGTGTCGGTGTTGAGCTGTCGTACGGGCCGCGCGGCGTGATCAGGCGGCGCGATGGTGGATATGGATAGGAACGACCCGGAGCTCCGGTACTTGTCGGTGGATAGGAACAGCTTTAATGACCCGGCCACACAGGCGGAATGGACGCAGAAGAGGCTGGTGTGGGTGCCCCACGAGTCCCAGGGCTTCGTGGCGGCTGGGATCAAGGGGGAACAGCGGGGTGATGAGCTGGAGGTAGAGATAGCAGAGTCAGGGAAGCGAATCTTGGTGAATAAAGATGATATTCAGAAGATGAACCCTCCAAAGTTTGACAAAGTTGAGGACATGGCTGAGCTGACCTGTTTGAATGAGGCGTCTGTACTGCACAATATCAAGGACAGATACTACTCTGGACTGATCTATGTAAGTATTCCAACTTTACTATAATATTCTAGGTTATAATATACAAACAGATCCAGGTGTACTTAAAACATCAAGGAAAACTTCTGAAAACATATATTTTATTATCTGTTACACCTAATTTAGTATGCTTATCTTATCTAGAAATTCTTAATTATTCATGTAGACCTAAATAAGGTTGAATCGGTGACTAAGAGTTCATTAATCTTGCCAAAAATATGTACCTACTAGCTATGGTTATTAAAACTTTTTTTTGCTAAACATTGCCTAACTTTTTAAGAGAACTACAATTATTAATCAAGCTTATATCATTATTAGTCTTTCAGAAGTTGAAATTGAACTGTTTAAGCTTTCTAGACTCCTCCATATAAACTTTAAAAACATCTCACACTCCTATGTGCATGTGATGCAATATTCTTAAAAAGGAATCCAAAGTTTTTCATTCACATAGTTCATATACTGCTTAGTTTTAAGTAAGCCACATTATTTTAAATCTTTAACACATTTTGTAACTGCTGTAAATGTGTTTTAGTGATTTTCAATTAGTTACCAACATGTTACAAAGTAAAAGAATTATAAAGGCAAGTTTCAAACAAACTTTACTAAGAAGAAATGTAATAAAAGAATCCTTAAAGTACTTACTGAGACAGTGCAATACTTACCAATGTATCTGAAATTGACTCCTTTACAAAGGGTAAAGAGCAATCATTTCTTTGTTAAAATAGTTGTACAAGTACACAATATCTATCTAGAACCCATCAGCTTAATTCGTTAAACTCCAGAAGGACACCGGTGTCCGCCTGTCATTGTCTTTCTAATGTGTCTCTAATTACCTCAATTAAAAGGTTAAAGTCCAAGGACTGATCGCAAAAATTGTTTCTGACAAGAAAAAAGAAAAAAAGCAAAAGCTAAGAGTAATTAAAAATTATCCTATAATTCCCCAATTAAACTCCCTTAAAAGTAATGTAAAGCAAAGTTGTTGACTGTGTCCAAAGTACTTTTTATCTACTTTACATTAAAATATGCATATGTGACAAAAATAATTGACACATAGCTACTTTTACCTGTGACTAAACCACACCTGCCTTACTTAAATACAAGGAAAATTTATCTACCTTCCACTAACTCCACACACCATTAAGCACATAATTACTTACCAAATAACAATTCCTAATGAGTCTTTTTTACCAATAACCATATTTCAAGAATGTACGAAGGTTAAGCATGAATCATTCTTACATATGAAGTCATACCTTGAGCAAACCTTTTTGGTAACAATGTTGATGAGGCAGTAATGTTTAAAATATTTTTTGGTCATTATGTTATCTTTTATTCTATTCTGCCTTTATTTTCCTCAGTTACATTACCATTTTATAGACAAAAACTAGACTGATAATGTGTCCTATTTATTCATAGGAAACTGGCACAACACTATGCAGAAACATTTACTATTATAAGTACTTAGTACTATTTAAGTATGAATGATTTAAGTTTAAGAAAAGTAATAAAAGGTTTTATAAAAAAAAAATACAGTTATTCAATCTTATGGTTTCTTTGAAAATGATTGTTCACCATGACTGCCCATTAGTTACTTTTCGATATATTCTGGAAACCATAGCTTTAATTATATATTGGAACTTATGTTGTAGGTAATAAGATAAAAAGTATTTGTGTCTAAAGCTAGATCCTGGGTTTTCCTTTTATATAATTATCATGCCTATATTTAACCAGGTATTTCAGGTCACCTTAATGACACAAACACAGGATAAATTCTGTAAAAAAACATCCATGATTCCTGTAATTCATATCATAATACCAGCCCATTATTGCACCACTGCAGAATAAATACCTCCTCCAACAAAACATCGCGCCTGTAATCCCTGAAGGGTTAAGCAGAGGTGTACATAATACACCTACATTTCACCAGTTATGTTTTATAAGGCCCATATAACAAATACATGCGCCTACCATCTTCTGTCTCTGCATCACCTTAAGGTAGACTGGTAGAAAATGCCTAAGGCATTAAGTCCTTCTTTGTACAATGTCTTTTACTAGTGCATAAAGTTTTAATAAATAAATACAGACTCCGGGCTGCTACCAAGAAATTCTAGATGTAAAAACTCAACATCACTATGCCTGGGCATAGTAGCGATTGCAGCCAGTAAACCAACCACTCTTACTCAAGGCGGGTTTGCTGTCTCACTGTCTTAACCTTACCAAAACTACTACTACTACTATGACATAATTTTCAGAATGATTTTTATATTAATACTTATTATTAATGTTCAGTCAAAGAAATAGAAGGTCCAGTACTATACATTCTGCTTTTTGTTGCACTCTTAACAATAGGTCAAAGACATTTGGTACAAGCTACCCCAACTTTATTTGATAGTTTTTCAACTCTATTTCAAATAGAATAAAGTTCAAGTGCATTGGGAAAACTGCTGTCTGAGGAACCTCTATCTATGCAACATACTGGCAGCCACCCATTCAAATTTAAAAATAAAATATTGATTTAAAAAAGGTAAATTAATTTGAATGTACAGCACATCAAGTTACCCGAATGTGTGAAATTTTCCCAATTGAATATGAACCTTATTTTGTTTGACATAAAGTTGAAAAACAATCAAATAAATTTGACACATTGGGGTAACTTGATGTGCTGGCCTCTGTACTTATGTTAATTTTTATGGAATAAAAATTGCCGTGATGAGGTATTGCACACAGAGATCAAATGTGTCTGGAAACTGTTTAACTTAAAACTTTACTTTTAAGTTATCTTGCTAGCCAATGTCACAAAATACACATAGCATCGGATAACACTTCACATTAATAGAAGATAGTAATGTGTTTTCCTGCTACTTGAAAAAGTTGGTATAAAATATCAAAATGACACAAATTAAATATCATGTTCATATTTCTAGTTAAGGAAAAATTAAGTTACATAAGGTTTAAATTAATGACTCATGCACTATTATTAACCAATGTGTTTTGTTTGTTATGACTAGTCAGAACCATAGGACCCAGAACGTCTGACAACCAGTTAAACTAGGGTCAATACAACCTAGTTACCCAGTCACTGTTTAGTGGAAGTCAGATAAGCCATCGCTCTATGTAAAACACTAGGACTCAACTACATCAAGTTCGACTGGAAGCAAACCCTAGCATAGTCAGAAAAATGCCAAGCAGCTATGATAATTTTTATCAATTACTAAAATAAATTCTATCAATGTAAAAAAAACTCCATTAAACTTCATTGACAAGTGCTAAAGCTCAGGCATATGGTCACCGTTCTCTATAACAACATAGTGTTGCCGACCATATGGTCCATTATAAAATTATCCATCGCTATTCATGAAAGCATGAAGCTTATGACACATTATATAGTTCTCCTAATATGTCCAGGTCGCACAAACAGGCCTTACATAGTACATGTTACCAATTTACAAATTCTTATATGGCCGTCAACACTGATTACCCTTTTATATTGTCACCTTGATATTTGAGCAGAGAGTTAAATAATTAATTTTTAACTTTTGTTATAATTTGATTGTAATACAAATATGGATCCCGCTAAGTAAATTAAACATGCCCTGGTACAGTTTGATCCTGTTACTATGCTGCACATTTATGTCAATTAAATTTAAAGTTTTTGAAATGGTACAAATGGTTGGTTACAAATGGTAAAAGCATCAATGTTTTTATGTGCCCTCACAGTACAAAAACAATAAGCCATTTGCGAATTCTAATGTTGTCAACGGTGCCTACATTCGATTACCTGTCAAAACACATTCAACTTTCAACTTCATAACATTTAATTAAAGGTCTTCAAGTTATGTCTCCATTTCGTAACAGTTTGCACATACGCTTATGTGCTTTATTGTCCTCCATATTTAGCTGTCACGTCTACAGCTATCTGATAACAGCTTACTTTTACAGCACACGCCCAGTTCTGTAATGACCTCTTTGCATAAATGGTGTAATTAAAGTATTGCATAAGCTTTTTTCTCTTTTTTTTCTGTACATGTCGTGTTCATCGATCGCCGTCACGGGTCCAATTAGTTTCAATGCAGACCTTAAATCTCATGGCTTCTTAAATAATGATACCAGCCTTTTACTGTTCCACGACAGGGTATCTAAGCCTTTTATCACATGAATGTAGGCACGAGCATTAACCACCACGCGTGTTCGGTGGGTTGGCAATTCGGACTAATATTGCTAATTTTATTATTTGTCCAGTTTTTCTCATTGAGTTTTCCTTCACAAATGAATTGAAAATGTCATAATAATACTTGCCGAGATTTGAAGCAACATCCTACCTCATGCACAAGTAGCGAGGCCTTGACTACAGGGCTATAACAATTAGCTTTATGCTGTATATTATATCGAAAAGTTATTGTATTTCCATTATAATTTACTTGTTAATGTGTTACCTGCTTACTTACGGGCATTTTCGGCGTCCTTTAACTTGCGGCAGTTGCAGCTATAATGCAAACGAACATCCTTTATCCAAGTGCCTAACCCCTCCACGACTGGCTTTTAACAACTTTCGAAGAAACTGCCTCTCAAAATACCCGTATTATTTCCAGAATTGAAATTGAAATCGCTTCACAACAAACCCCAAAAGTAAAAATCCAACCAAAATGGCTTCCATAACGAAATTTTTCATCTAACAATAAACTCATTATTTCTAGTTTTAAGTGCCACTGCGCATGCAACCATCAGTGTCATCAATTAAAGCCGTGTTCGCGATATTAATGGGGCGTGAAATCCTCTGATTTACATAACAAAGGTGCCACCATTCATTGTCGAATGGTGACCGTCAACGATTGTCCGACCGCTTCCAGTGACAGACTTGGCATGGATCATGCTGTCTTGTATATGCCTGAAGGCTAGATTACATAGTACTGGCATTGTCTGATGGTTATTATCAGTTCTCGAAGAGAATTCGACTTTCGTCGTAGAATAATACCGTTCGATTTCTTGTTTCGTAGGACACCAAGCAAGTGATTTTGGATATAAGAAGTACGTATATTTAATCTTGGATGTAATACCTCCTCAGATTAACATACATACCCGTTGTTCGCTTCGCTAGGAACTAAGCTAGCGTTGTCATTTTACTACTACAATCCCATACAGCCAGGTGTCCAAAGAACACGTCGAAAACTAAGGAATGCTTGTTGACAAGTTATTTAACTAATCGCCTACGAGTCCATTCTAACCCGATACCTTTTATTAATAGTCACGATTTGCGTGGGATGATTAACGGTAAATTATGATTAGTTCCGAAACACTTGCATAAGTTTTACCTTTGCCTTTGGTCTTGGAGTATTTATCATTCCTCAGTGGCCTTACTGATAAATGACAATATACATCAATTGAAAATGATAAGTACTTTGTAGAGGGTTACAAGAGTGGAGGAAGACCAAATAAACGATGAATGGAATATATGAAAGATTATATGTATGGTTAGGATAGGTCTCGTTTAATTGGCATCTCAATATTTAAATTAAAACAGACGAGTACGTATGGAAGAAGAAGACATATTGTCGCGTTCCCAAATATATTGGGTTAAAGGCATGGAGATGATGAGTACAGTACCCTTGTTTCCACTTTGCGGAACCTCTGGGTTTGGTATCTTCATCAAACTATAATCGGGACCCTCAAAACTTACAAGATTTGCATGACGTGGTTGTTTCGCCAAGCAAATTTCCTCATGGTGGTCCCATTGCAGCCATAACTTCCTTTTGTGACTCACATTTTAACAATGGTGGTCTCCATTGGGCCACGTTTTTGCTTTTATTGTTCATTTTCTTTGCCCCTAAAGGCGTTTGTTGGTTTAATACTGTTTTTATGGAGCAATAATATTTGTGCTGAGTGTGAAGGAGATGGACAAAACCAAAGTTGGCAATTATTGTTGTTTTTTAAACTTTCTGTACACAGTCTTACCCACCCATCCATCTCCTGATATATTTGATGCCCCTGCATTTCTACTTGTTACTGCCATTCAAAAGGATCTTATGGTACCTTTTACTTCTATTAATAAAATTGTGATCCATTGACCGCCAAACTGTTTATCAATTAATGTACAGTTCACGTGAATACTTCATTATATCGCGGGGATAACGAGTTTGTGTACGTACTCACTACGAGTACTTACATGCAAAAATATTTTCTTGTTTAAAGATTGTTGACCTTTGTGGATAGGATTAGAAGTTCTGTCAGTTATATGTATGGTGACGTGATGTCGTCATTATCAATAGGCCGATGCATTCCTTGAAGGTTTTTCCAGGATATTAGAATATTTCTATTATATGCAGATTGTTTCAATGGCATAGCTCTTTGTTCTTTACTTATCAATATTACTGATGAGTCACGTATTGTGGCATTAGAAAAGCACGTCTGATTGCGACAAAACGCTTTTTATCTTGCAGAGAAACAAGATTTAATTTCAATTTCTTCATTAGAACGAGCATCATGTACCAGGGCAACATAAGATCGAGTAGATTGTCGCGAGTAACCGAAATGCAACGCGACCAATTTGAGTGGGCGGCTGATACCCTAGAAGGGTTAATTCTAAAGCGGCGTTCGAAAGTTGTTCGAGTTAATTCAAACGTTTGGCTAAAGCGTCGTGCTCGAGATGAATGTCAAGGTGAGGCGCGCCGCCGGCCGAAACGGCCGCGGATGTCGTTGACCTGGCGGGGGCAAGGGGGATGAGAGGGGGACGGCCCACGCGAATATGTACGCTACGTTTGAACCTCCACCGACGCGACGTTCTAACATCCTGGTACTTGTGGAAAACTTGACTGTTAGTCCTTTTCACTCTCGCGTATTTTTTTAATGTTTGTTATCATCAAGTCGCACAAATATTTACGTACAGCAGGCCAAAAAAAATATTTGGCTCTCAATTTAACGATATACCTACCTGCAGAAGAAGAGGAAGTTCGTCTTATTTGATTTTGTTTTCTTCTTTAAGTTTGTTGTTGTTTGCGCTGAAATTCTTAGTCTTTTGAACTTATATTTAGAGCAGAAAACAAATAATGCGCACATGGGCTTGAAAACAAAATTGTCAAAACATGGTGCGAACGGCAATTGAATTACGCTCAAAGAAGAAGTCAAAAGTCGGTACAAATATTTACGCTTAAAGAATATTTTGTATTTCATAATATGTATATCTCCAAAAAAATAAAACAAACAAAGTTTATTCCTGCAGTTAGTTAGAATTTAAGGAGAGCAAATCTGTAGCGCTAGTCTCCAGTCATTAAAAAGTCACTTAAAGACTTTGTTTTTTTTTTGTAATTTATTCATTTCATAAAACAAACAACTACCATTACAGACTGAGATACCCAATGCAATAGTGTAGTGACAAACTTACGTATAATAACTTAACAATCAAGAGTCTCGCATTCACACAAAAGGCGGTCCATGTGAATTCACTCAGTGTACAATAAAACAGTCAATCTGTCATTTATGGGCTACAACAAGACCCCCAGGGTGAAAACGCTAGTAGAATAACATCATCTTTATTGACCTAGTAGATAATATAGGTGTCATTGAATTTTTAATAACTCCATACGACACATGAGAAGTCCTTCTTACTAATAAAAAAAGAATCACTCAATTCAGCTGAAAAATGCCTGAGATTGTATAAAGCAAACCGAGGTCCCTGACCTCGGTGCTACTTGATATTTATTATAATAATTTATATGTGATTTGATAGCAATATAATTATGCAAAAATCTAATAATACCTACTGCACACGCAGCTATGATGCCATACTGTTTTAATTATTGAGGTAAAGTTTCTACTTATTAGTAACTTAACCTCTTTAAATATCAATTCGTATTTAAAGAAGTTTTGTTTTATTGTACTCGTTGTATTGTTTTTAACTTAAGTTTCTATCCCACCTTAAACTACCCACCCCACCCAACTTTAACAACTTATCACTTAACGTTGTTGGCAATGTTTAATTAAAACATTGATAAAGTTAAATATTCTGAAAAAGCTATAACTTACTGAATCAACCAATAATATAAATCCTAAACCAAGTTCAAAATAAAGTAAGCTCACGATTTTCATTATATATTGCCAAATAAAAATGTGCCATACATCTTTCATGACAACGTCCTGTAATGGGATATTCAGGATTAATAACACAGGAATATTAACAAAGATATTTCATTAGAGTTCCTACCCTCACTCTGTAACGGCTTTATCATTAACAGTCAGGTCATTGGCTGTCTGGCATTTTATATGAAGTGTCCTGGCTGGGAGAGAAAAATTTGCAACTCAGAAGAATTTTTAATTATGAGTATTTTCGGAAATGCTATCTGACAGAAACATCTGCCGAAAACAAAATTCTTAACATGGATTTCTTAGTAAGTCATTCTAAATTTAGCTTAAACTAAGATATGAACAGCCAAAATCCAGGATGTTATTTATAATTTTGTACTAATTTTGCACGTCAGTGAATTCGTGTTATTGCATTGATAAAACCGATTTCTGATACAGCAAGGTCGTTCGAAAATAATGTGATTAATTCAACTGTTTTCAACTATACCTACATGATAACAAATCTAATTACATGCTACCTGGAATAGCGTTAGCCTAATCCTTACGTGGTTATCAATATCAAATTTAGAGATAAAGTGCGCGCCAGATAACCAAATATACAAAACCTAACTTTCGACTCATTTATCCAAGAAAGGTCGAAATTTTGAGTTAATTAGATATCCATACCCCGTACCTAATAAATCGAAGTCATTGAAACTAAAGACAAACAAAACATCTTAAAAAAAAAAGAAAAGAAAAAAAAACAGAAAAAGAAAAAGATCTCAAAGAAAAGAAGAAGAAGAAGATCTTAAAGAAAATACAAAATAGCTTCATTTGCCTAAATCCATAACATGAATCATCTATAGCGTATTGAATTCGTATCAATAATTCAATCGTCTCTCCCTATCTTCGTGCATTGCTGGACATAGGCCTCTCCCAAGTAGCGTCAGAATCCGCATGTGGCATCTAAAATAGAACATGCAGATTGTCGATAGTAGGTCCGTGGACCGACACTTGAACAATCGACGCTATCCATCTTATCCACCTCTTATCGCACCGATAGCGCAGGAATCTCGTATGAATTGAATTTTGTAATCAATACACGCTAACTAGATTTCTTTTAAGCTATAAAATATTCAGGGTTAATGTTGAGGTTGAAATTGGAACCAAGATAAAACCCGTCTGGAGTCGTTGTTTGGTTTAAACATTTCCATTTTTCGTGAGCTAAAGTAAGACGGTAATATTGACAATCTATTCACCATTTTCTTTTGTTTAACTACCGGTATGCGGTAAATAATTGTAACTTACATGATTAGCGAAATGCGTCAGTCATTGTGGCCGCTTCAATTGCCTTGTTGTTCAGATAAGTAACTAGGAAGGATGAGTAAGAGCATCGCAATGTAACTGACACTATTTACTATTTATATACTAGTTCCTAGAATATTATGAAAACGTAAAAATCAATCGCTTATCATCTGAAAGACAAGAAAGGATCGTAGGGCATCGAGATGCCTTATGATGACGCAAACAAAAAGAAAATGTCATTGCATTTTAAATCAAGATTGAGTTAAAGTGGAACTTGTTGCAAGGTAAAGTAGCAATTATTTTCTTACGTACATTATTACTTAAATAATATTATTTTAAAAGTATTGTAATTACAGACGTTGAACACCTTTGGACACAGGAACAGCAAGTAAAACATTGTTAAAACGTAATTAGACACTGTCCAACTGACTTTTCATCTAGCTAGCCTCACCCCCAAATAATACACTGACAACAGTTAGCACTTAGTCATCCATTAATTTGCCTAACCCTAGTTCGAAACCAATCAGCAGTAAAGTCTGAACGAGCCGCACCCTCGCAGACAGCCCAAGGGGTGAATAGGGTGCAGAGTAGGCGCAGACGGGGTTATGAAACTTTCAGACGACGACGGATTGTTTGCGCAGGATATGTCCGACATATGGCTTTTAAATTGTAAGGGCTTCCCCACGAAATATTAGGGGCTTTCTTTTTCTGATTGAAAGGGTGAACATTTTGCGGGGAAAATACAGGTGCTTTAGGGGATGAAAAAGGTATAATGACGTGCTGCCTGTCGTGGCTTGTACCTAAATAATAAAGCCTCATCCATAAACAATATCTTTCATTTAGTATCACCAAGTTCCAATGCCTGATCATTACGCATAGTCTCACCTTATAACCAAGCAATAAATACGTCATTTAACACTTAAAATTCTATGTGGAAAACCTTGGTGGAGCCTCGGCCTCAAACTGACCATCACGTATTCAACCCACAGAGACGATGTACATATCTTCTTCCCTATTTGTATTACATCATACAAGTCATTTTAATACCTCAATAAAAATCACCGATCCATTTTGCGGTCGTCAAAAACATTATGGTTGACGTCTGACGAAGGAAAGTATATTTGTTCTGGCAAGCGAGCAACATGGTAATGCGTTGAAACATAACACTGATGGATTACGGCTTGCCAATGATATTGCAACGACTTTTTTATTGCAATTGTTTTTGGTATATTGGTTTACATGGAACTTTGGTCTAGAAAATACTTCTGGATTAATTAGAAGAGTCTGAGACAATTAGTCTCAGGCAAGACAAAATTTAATCTAGATTTCCTGTTCAGTTAGTGTTATAATAACTCTTTGAACTCTATAGAATCTGTTGCTCCTTTTTTAACTCTATAGAAACTTTTAACAAGCGAACCTTATTGCACTTTATCTTACGTGCTTACTAACAACTTTATCTGCGCAAATGCTTTCAGCTCGTTCAGTTGCAAAAATGTTGCCTGCGGCTTAGCACGGCCGCTTTAGAGCTTACCTATGGATATTTATGTATAGGGCTCCCACTGCGGATACCAGTGCCGCAACGGACCAGGTATCTGCATTACTAAGTAATGTAACCCAAAAATATTTCCCAACTTTGAGCAAATTGCTTTTTGGACAATCTTTCTAAAGAGGTTAAAGCTCTTTTAAAATCGTGATATGTTTTAAATGTTTAATATTATTATTATTCAAACGTTATTTGTAAAGCTTAGCTTTAAATCGATAGTAACTGGTTTGATTTACAAATCGTTCTCGATCGTCTAATCTTAATTAAAGTTCCGTTGCTGGACAGAAAATTACAAAGTTAGATTAGTCGGAATTTGCCAGGCTGGGGTCACAGTCCGTAGATTAGTTTAATCCATATGGATTTTCTAAGAATATAGATAGGGTTTTAGCATTGTTGACTGCCTGCATTGCTAAGTATGTGGACTTTGCTCAGCCCTAATAGCTGTCAGGCATGGTTTCTAACCGTATTTGATTACCCCATGAGATAAACTATTTTTATGAAATTCATTGGCATTCTCTGTTTTGGTAGTCGGTAAAAGCCAAAACTTTGTGCATAAAATTCGAGATTGCTGATCGTTAATCTCACTGCTCCTCAGAAACAAAAATCTTCTCGTTTAAGAATATAATAGAGCGACCTTATCATCGGCCCTCTGCTGTCTCGGGATATCGTCAATATTTTAATGTTACTACTTTCTTATTTGTTTTTTTTTTTATTACTGATAGGCACGCGTTTGACTACTATCTCACCTGATGGTAAGCGATGATGTGGTCGACGATGAAGCATGCTTGCCTAGAAGCAACCTGTTCACTCTTGACTTGAAGACCCCTAGGTTGTAGCTATCAGGAAACACCGGCAGGGAATTCCACTCTTTTGCTGTTCGCACAATGAATGTGTTTCCATAGCGTTTAGTACGTATGGTTGGGATATCTACCATGTTCCGGTGGCGCAGTGCTGTACGTCTGGTGGTCCGATGATGGAAAGGGCTTGGTGGAATTAAATATTATTATTCATTATTATTTGTTTTAATTATTTATTGCATTGTGAGGTACTTGTGCTGGTGTTACAGCTACGCTGCCTATAACTTTTATCCTAGGGTACGGGAATCGGGATCTAGGGTTATATAGAAGCGCCATTTTTAACCGACTTCAAAAAAAGGAGGAGGTTCTCAATTCGACGGTATGTTTTTTTTTTTTTTTTTTTTTTTTGTGTGTTTGTTACGCGATTTCTCCCCCATTTGTGGACCGATTCTCAAATTTTTTTATGTGAAAGAGTATACTCCCGAGGTGGTCCCATTTTAATTTGGTGAGGATCTGGTGCTGATCTTCGGAGATATACAATGGAACTCTTCAAAAATAGACGGCAAATCTGTCGTGATTGCTGGAATCGCTTGGATATTTATTGTTTATACAACATCATGACGTATCATCACGCCTGTATGCTCTGAGGGGTACGCAGATGTGTACAATATACCTAGATTTCGACAGTTAGGTATGTTAAGTTTAATTTATTAGGGATAAGTGGATAACCCTATTACCATGACATGTATTGTTAACAAATAACAATATAAAAATAAATTCATGGCAAATATTTGTATGGGAACAACTAAAAATGGAAAAATAAAAATCTTTTTTGCAAAAAATAAAACCGACTTAAAAAAAACACCAACCGGTGTAAAATAACTCTAAATTCGGAAGTCGGTGGCCCATCATGAAAAAGACAAAACCACCAAAACCACAGACTTCCTAATTTAGAGTTATTTTACACCGGTTGGTGTTTTTTTTAAGTCGGTTTTATTTTTTGCAAAAAAGATTTTAATCAGTGAAATTAGTTAACAATTCGTTCTAAATATAAAGATGTTACAAAGCAATGCTATGCTAGAACTACACATTACATGTGGTACATTGCTAGATATCTATACTTATTATCTGAAAGTTCTGCTATCCCTGCAGGAGAGAACGCGCGACTATACACAAAATTTATCTGTTTCTAATAGTCCAGGCGAGCTATTTAAAGAAGGATGATGCAACCAATGTTTTTACAGAGAGGTCTTCGATCTAATGTTATATTCGTATGTTACGTACGATCCTGTCTGTTTTCTATTATTTCTGGAGGAAGGTGCCAGGAATATGAATGAGTCGGTTGATAAGCGTAATATTTTAGGCGATTATGCCAATGTTGAAGTGATGTGCGAAATTAGAAGCAATATTACTGGAAGGTGAATCGTTTGCAGTCATTGTTGTAGTTATGGTGTGTTTATAACTAGAGTCGTGCTGAACTACTGACAAGTAACTGATTATTTGTGTTATAATTGGCTACGTGTGTTACATTCGGGGCATAATGTGCATTGCCATTAATTTATATTTCAATCAATAGTAAAGTTAGTACGCTATCATTCATATTTTTTATTAACTGGGTTTTAAACTTATTTGATTATTTTTAATTTAAATTTAAGAAAACAATCTGTTTGTTTTAAAAAGTCTAGTTATAAATGCATCAATTATTTTCACATAACGGGATTTTATAGAAGGTTGAACAATTTTTATGTTAATATATTCAATTCACTATTCTTAAACCATCTGCGACCTTCCACTAGTCGTGATCCACGACCGCCAGGCCACACGTGCGTGCAAAATTAATATGGAATAATTGACTTGATAGAACTCCTTGTTACACTGGAGGAATAATTTCCACCATACATACCTAGTGGTCTGCAGTTAGAACATAGTTATTTTTGGTCCAGTCACGTTAGTGTTATCTGATATGTGCGGAATGCACAATGTCGTGACTGATAGAAATATCTGTACCTAATTTGCTATAAAGGTAGATATAGTTTTATTTGGATCAAAAACAGACTGTACAAAAGACCTCAGGGCCCAATATAGTACCTTGCTGAACACCACATAATGTTTAGAAAATATTTCCTTTGTTCATATGTTTTACTTATAAGTCAGTTGTGTTTGAACTTAGTCTCTACATCCATAGATCGTTTAAAACAACTAGGTATGCTAATCACCGTAAAATATCCCCATATAACAAGTAAGCCATGGTGTCAGAAGCTAAAATAAAATAATTGTTTACATACATCACGGTTTCTAGTCCATTGAATCAGTGAGGTTACCTACATTATAGTTTGAGTTTGTTTGTATAGGAAGCAAACGTTTGTAACAAGGATGTTTTTCAGCTGATTTAACGTATTCTTTGTTTAAGTTTGCATGTTTTATTTGACTTATTGTTTAATCAATAAGTTTCCTATTAACGATATTTATTGAGCATGTTTTTTGCAAACTTTTGTTTTTCTCAAATTGAAATCTTGGTATACACTATATTGAATAAATGCCAAATATTACTGTTTCTGTATACCATCAGTCCTGCCGCAAACCCCGTAACTTTTGCAACGTTCAAGTAATTGCCAATACGTTCTAAACCTTCCAGTCAGCAGTATTTACTACTTCAAAATGTTTATGGGTCTCCATTTGTTTTACAATGTATTAATCTGTTGTGGTTGGTGTCTAGACGGTGAGTCGTAAAAGCTAGACGGTAAAGGCGCTCGCCCCAAGCCTTTGGGGTCGGTATTCAGGAGAGCCTTTGCAAATATTGTTGTTTGTTGTCAAGATAATTGCATTTCTTTGTATGGGGCTTTGTTTAAATAAGAATTTCATTGTTTTATTACCTACTCACTTGAAGGAAAAAGTAAACGACGTTTGATCTTCAAGTTCATTTACTTAGACGACATATACCTGCCTACATTGTGTTGTCTTTTCACATATACTCGTATGTATTTATTTAGGATCGTCATCATTATTAGCTTCAATTGTGTACTTTCAAGGAAAATTTTAATTAATAAACAAATATTTCTGATTCTTAGCTACCTTGGAACTATTTCCTCAGAATTCGGAAACACAAAAAATTCTTGAATTTTATAAGTGTTAAAAAATGAACATGTACGCAATAAAGACAATTCTTGTACCTATTTCTACAATTTCAAGAAGCCAAAGCGTTTTCCCTTGTGTTATTTCTTTAATCGAGAATGGCATGGCATAGACTTGGCTCGTTAACTTTAGAAATAATAATCATAATTGTTAAAGGTTATTCAGTTACAGACATTTTGAGTCCATACTACTTCGCCTGTTTAAAAAAGTGATGAATTAAAACTTAACTCCATAAACATTCATGCTTATTGGTTAATTCATTTATCTGTAGGTCTATCGTCTAATAATATTTGGATTGGACCTTAACGTTATTTATTGATTTTAATTTGCTATGATTTGTGTCGCTACAAATAGTTAATAATTGTAGCAACCATTCTAGAAGGAAGAATAGGTTTAAGATATTGCAAGGCCATTAGACCTCTTAGTCAAATCTATTTATTAGATAGATACAATACACTAATGGTTTATTTATTAACATTGGTGTCAATCTGGGCTATACTATGATGGACTGGAATTACGGTATTTTGAGTCCTAACTTAAGGTGTCATAACTAGTGTTACGTTTAAAAGGTCTACTGCTTTCACAGCAGAAAACATTGACAGTAATTATGCGAAAATTTATACAAAATCTACCGACACAAATGATGATACATCAACGCGGGAGGTGCTTGAAACAAACAAAGCACATGCTCGTAGTTTCTTGACCTGCCAACCGTAACCTAACACATTGCAATCATAAACCTTAATTTACATAAAATTAAGGTTGAAAATCATCCAACTACATATCAGATAGTGCTTTAGCATAATCAGCTCTTGTCTTTGTCCAAGACATCTGTTAATTAAACTCTTTATTGCTTTTTGCGAGCGATCTGACTATCTATTATAACATAAGTGATTGTTATTAGCTACGATCGTAGCATTTATAATACATAGTGCTAAGTTGTTGTTAATCACCGCGTCTGAACGTGCTGCTCGGGCGCTTTGCAATATGGCGCCATGTCTAGCGATGAATCCAATCAGCAAATTGATCTAACCCGTAAATTCGGTCAATCAAAGCTCTTCAAGCGTTTTTGTTCGAAATTGTTAAATTATTCGTATGCTCAAGATCTTGCCAAAGTACCTCTATAGAACTTCAGAGACAATGTGTGTCGTGCTTTGCCCTTACGGTCTGAATACAACTAAACGATCTCGATACGGAGTGTTACTTGGGTCAAAGTTCACAATGCATAGAGTCATGAATTGCCCTTGGCTAGGAGATTAAGGTCAGCTCGTTAGTTCGTTTGATTTAGGTCCTCTTAAATCATGCAAGGGCATAATTGTTGTTACTCTTGTGTTAACTACTGTTATATGAAGTGGCTCGAAGCGGGTCATACAGTTATTTTATAAAGATTCAGTTTCCTCATCAGATTTACGTTGTATTGAGTCGTTTACAACTTCGTAATCCATCATTTTGCGAATGTTGTCCAATATGGTTTCGAAAGCGTTATATTGCAATCCACGTCAACCTCATTGACTTCAATATTTGTAACTTTGACACGTCCATTCATCATGTCCGTAAAAGTTGTCACAAACCCATGTACCGCTGAATTCGTCGAACGTACCATGGTCGTCCATATGTGTCGACCTTATATGGCCATGTTTTAGCCGCCATATGCCATGCCGTGTACCGTGCCGACCACGACTGGTCATTACACATGGTGCATTGATTAACTGTAAACGGCTTTGGAGCGCAATCAACGATCGCATTGAAAGCAAAGCGCCATTTTTTGTTAGTTCCCAGCTTGATATTGATACGACGCTTTAAATCGTGTTGTGGCATTCTTTTCGTCAATGATACGATTAATGCTTAATTAAGTTTCGCAGTTTTTAGCTACAGTTTTATACTAAGTATTTTTTTGGTCTTGCTGCATAATTAAGGTCAACAGTTTGCGCGTAAAACCTCTGAATTATGATCATTACATTACGGATAACAATCTAGACAGTTCTCGCCCTTTATGTCTTTTTACCATATTTGAGTTTTACTGCCAGATTTATGTTTTAATCAAACGAAATTTACTTACCGAATAAGGTAAAGTTTCCAACATTTAATTGTATATGTATATAATAAAATATGAACAATACGAGAATTTCGCGCAGAATCAGCGACTTGCGTAACCATGTAATGCCTTACATGGCATAAGTCGAGCCGGTATAGGACCTTCAAGATGTGGGTCGCCGTTAATGCCATCTGGTCAGACAGGACAGGGCGCGATGCAACCACGCTGTGGTGTAATACCTCCGTAACGGTACCAGAATGCCTCGTGTGAGAGAACTAAGGGCTAATTAACATTCTGACGGTATGCCATTCCGGTTTTGATCCTTTTACGATTTGTTAATTTACTACTGTTCGCTTGTACTTCATGTAAGTTTTAAGTTGTTGCGATCTTTTATTCCGTATTACGGGGGATATTCCAAATTGTATTACTATGTAGACGTCCTTGTGAAGGTTCAAGCGTTGCCTTATCTGAAATTGTTATGACCAATGTTGAGAGAACATAATTATTACGTTAATCAGTCATGGTATATTAACCGCTTGGAACATTGTTACATAGTTTTGTGCCTCAGCTAACTATTAGACGAGAGTTAAGCTACACGATCTACACAAACTACACGACTAAATGACTAAACAGTCAACATAAATATGTGTAGTTCTTTAATAAAAACTTTTCTCTCTCTTTTTCTTATCTCTATAATATGGTCCAAGATAATGTCTGGATTTCTTGACTTTAAAAAACTGTGATCTCAGTTGGTTTATGTGTTTCGTCTGGAGAGAAGTCGGATAGAAAACACCGACCTCATTTTGTTTAAGCCAAAATATTGACGAGTAACATTGGTATGTCTAAAAGATATCCAAATACGTATATAATTCATTTCCAATACGGTGTTACAGGTCAGGCTAGGTAAGGGTAGGCTTTTACGTTTGAATTTTGGCAAATTTATGAACTTTTGAGCTAGGAGCGGTTCTTAAGTGTTAGAAGTCAGAGTCAGAGGAATCACATAATATTCAAACATATTGATTCAGTTAAGAACTAGAATATTTAATAATATAATGCACTCGTTCAACCTCAAGAATAATAAGTAGCCTCTATCAATTCGTAAATCGATCCACATAATATCAATAACATTATGAGTCAGCGTTACTTGGAAGTGTCGCACGTCATCGACCCAACAGAAGTGTTTGAATGACTTGTCTGTAGGCCCTAAGAGGCTAGCTTCAACACATGGGCTAGTAGTCTGTTGCCACGTAGCTTCGACCTTCGCTTACCATCTTGTTAACGTACATTATAAATCATTACCTTCTTGCTTTATTTCATCTTTGTCGTTTTGAGTTTGGTTTTGCTTACGAAGGAGTTGTTTCATAGCTTTAGTGTTCAATGTTCTTACTCTAGTGATGGCTTCCGATTCGGAACGTCCTGTTTTTGCTTATATTTAACATTATTGTCATTCTTAAGTACTTTTGATCTTTGTTATTTGTAGTCCTTACAGTCTAACTAACTGTAATGATTATGACATTTTGCGTAAATGTTCTGTTGTGTTCCTTCCCGAATTCCTGCATACTTTATTTCAAACATCATCACAACACATACAATATTCACAGGTGTCACTATTCTTCCTATTGTTAATATTTGTGGAGGTGACATCATGTTACCGCTGGCTTGTCATTGGTTCCCAGCATTGTGTCGTACGTGGTGTACATCCTTATTGCACCGATACTTGCACTTACACTCTCTCTTTTAATATAATACTTACTTAGTATAACAACCCATTCACGTTTATGGAGATAGGCCTTCTCTCAATTAGTGATCTTGGCCCTCCAAGATAATCAGATTATCAGATGCTACTTGTATATTTGATTAAGCTTCTGTACCATCAGAGGAAATAGCATGGCCATTTCTTAACTCGCTTAGCAGCAACTTTAAATTAATTTCTAAAGCGGTAATAAACTACCTGGTAGGTGTTAACTACCTATCAAAAAGGTCGTGAGTTCAAAACTGACAGCGTTCAGCTGTGGCGTAATAATATGCAGTAGCTGAGCATTGAACGTTAAAGTGAACGGAGCCGCGGGGTAAAGCTATATTAAATAACTTTCTTGTGTAACCTAAATTAATTCATTGTTTCTTTTTCGCAGGTAAGTTCCTGATTTTTAATCAAAATAGCGTTATGTTTGATATTAAGGTTGGTAATTTTATTTTTCAAGAATCATTTGACAAATGTATATTAACTGAAACGTTCAGACATGGAGGATATCTTTTCTCCTCCACTATCAAGTCCATCCAAAGGTTTTCTGTAAGAGATCGCTTTTAGCGATAAGGCCGCCCATTGTATCACCGATTGTAGCCCTTAAAGTTATAATTTGTAAGTTTTTATGGTGTACAATAAAGAGTATTCTATTATATATATTCGACAGCAAATCAAAAGGTTGTATCTTAGTAACATGGATGACAAAATAAGTCAAACTAGTATACATATATTGAGTGTCAACTTTCATTATGTACATCGTGTTAGCCACAGTCAAAATATCTTCTCCACTCTCGTTGAAATCGTCTTTCCCTACAAGATCGATATAATATGTCGAGGCGAGCGATCCACAAACCGGTATCGGTACCGTTGCCAGTGGCATTTTGTTTATGGGTCGCGGGTTCGAACCAGACGGCGGCTTTGAGATTTTTTTAAGATATAGGTAGGTTCGTAATAATTTGTGTCGTCATTTGGATGCCAAGTTTTTGTTAAGTGCGAAATTTGAGGATAAATCTTGAATCCCTTATTCAGCCGCTTGTTGCATTAGCCTTATTTCATGTTTATGATTGTCTTAGAAATTAACTTCACGTATGTAATATAGTCATTAAAATATGCATAACAAAGGTCGTTGTATAACCTTCACACAGTCATCAGGGACAATAGAGTTATTATCATTCTTGAACGGAAGAAATGCAATAGTCAGTCATCTGGTTGTTGCATAATTGTAGCTGGGGGTCTACTTCAGATATTGGTTGCATATGTAACACGAACTCCTCAAAGTCAATGATTTCTTTCTCTGTAACTTATTATGACGAACTATTTATAGCTTCTAGTTTTTCCCGAATATATCCAAAACATCTTTGGTATTTACTGATCGTTCATTTCCATCATTTTCTATTACCCAAAAGCCAGCTGATCATGGTCGACAATTTAGCAGACATATTGCCATTTTCACCGCTTCATATAGATTTGGCCAGTAAAACTCGACTTACTAAGCCAGGTAAAGAGCGTGAAGAAAAAGTAAGTAAATCCTTCCATTCTCAGTTAATTGAGTATCTCATAATGGTCGTTCCGTTACGTGGTTGCCGGTCATTGTCGTCACTCGCTGAACGACTCGGGTCCACCGTGCTGTGGCTTTTATTACATTTTATTCTCTTTATTTCGACTACACTTTCTTTGTTTATGCTTTTTGTGATAACAGTTTTTGAATCCTTGTTGCTGACACCACCGCCATTTTCTTATTGACCTTTGTACAATTCCGTCAGATTCGGTTTTGATATCTAGAGACAAGAGCTCTGCAGTTCCTATTGTCATTTTATGAAAATTTTATATCTACTCTTAAAGTTATTATTTTCAAGTTTTAATAGTGTACAATAAAGATACAATTCTATCTTAATGCATGGTTAAATAATTTCCATAATCTATTTTATAGCTTTGTTTATATAAATGCGAATTGTGACTAATCTCAGTAACTAAGCAAACGAGATTACCGTAATCGTATCGGCAGAATCTATCGGTTCCTCGTAGGTTTATAATATATCGTCAGCGATTACTAGTAAATATCTGACCTCATAATTATCTATAGTCGCTAGTATAAATACGTTACACATCCGAATATTTTTTTCCTTATGTATTTATAGCGTTTTATAGTTTTGCGAACTTAGTATTATACAAATTTATGTATTATGAAATAAATAGGGCATTCCTTTAAGTAAAAGCGTTATTGTAGGAGAAAATTTATCCTCGTAATGTACTTTCAGTTGTAATATAGGATCTACACCATCTTGGCTTGCGACCATATGGTCAACTAGATTATTTAATTCACTGCGACCGCCATGATGAATTGTTCGGTCACAGCTGTGTGCTAGCCCAATAACTACCATACTTCAAGTACCCACCCATTCTGAATTCTAATGTCCAGGCTTACCATATCAAAATCTTGATATCAGAGCATTTTGAACTCCAATACAATGGCGATAAGGATTAAACACTGTTTTTGGTGGTGATCTAACTGGAAATGTAGCAAGGTGCGTCAAGGACATCACTTAACGTTTGACTGTGGTTGTTTCAACTTATTTTTTCAACCAGTTCGTGTCTTGATATTAGGGTTGGTGCGGTAATGTTAGGATTAGACATAACATCTGTATTAAAATGATTTAACACTAGGGCTAGAGAAGATCGAAGTTTTTTTTGCAACAAGGTGTAATAATTAAATGTTCCACTCCTCTTCAAATATGAGAATCTTATTTTTTTTAAATAAGAATAGAGCCTGGTTTGTTTCTGCCCTTCATCATTATTACCATCCCCTTCATGGAACACTCTATACATCTGTAGTTTTGCAGATGTTGAACAAACAATTGCAATTTTCTTGTCAGTGACAGCCCTAGTCATTCCCGCTCCTCCCGCACTCCTCCGCGTCCTCAGCGAGCGAAGGCCGGCGCACGCGCACCTCTTCGAAATTTGAATGGTACCAACGACAATATGGCAGCCTCGTTACCGGATGTGTCGTACGCTACTAACGATTCGCCAAATTCGATTTTTTCGTTTCATTGTTTTAGTAATTTGGCATAATATGGAATGAAAAAGGCTTGAGTTGAAATAAAGTGAAATGAACATTTGGATGTTAATGTTTCAGGTTTTGTTATCATTTTGTTTTTCTTAAAATAGATCTTGATTTTAATTAATGTGTTCGGATACGCTTGTTTTTGTAACGGTTTATGTCTGAACTGAGCGATGCTGATGATGATGGTAGAATTAGATTATTTCTTAGAATCTATTATAGTTTTGTTGCCTTAAATGTTGTCCTAGATTTTTGACCTGACTACATAATTAACGATTGAGACCTTTAAGTATTGTGTTTAGATTGATTAGAAAACATTAAATTCTCTTTTTAGGCGATTTAATTTAAAATGGATTTGGATAATAATTTTAATATATGACCTACCACGATGAAATTGTTGCCGTTAAAAGGCCTGTGACAGACATTCCATTGTTATCAGCTCCTAATTGAATAACAACCAAGTAGTTATTAATTGTATGGAACGTGTTAATTGGACACATTATTATTGAATCGTGACGGATAAACTTGCTCATTTGTACTAATTATGTGCTTGTTTTAGTATACATTGACGTTCATATTATATCAAACAGAATATTCATAATGTTGTTAAGAAGCGGAAAACAGCTCATTAAGGCTATTTGCCTACTAATGCACTATTTTTTGTTAGTGATATAATGTACAAGCACTTCACTCGCGACTTCGCCTGCTTGCGTTGTATACTTTAACCACCATACCTTCTCAGTTTTAAAAATAAAATAATATCTATAACACTCACAAATAAACTGGCTTTTGTATTGGTGAGAAAAAAGACTAAATAAAACTCTACTCAATTGTTTCTAAGGCGAAGCGAAGTTTGCCGAAGCATCAAGTATGAGAACAGAAGTAGAATTATTTTATTATTCAAATGAAATGAACACCAATCACTATCCTTAGGCCCTAATCCTATTGTATTTAGGCTCGTAGCAGCAGGTCTTCTCCTTCTACGCGTCTCTATTTACCGTCATCTCAATAGGCACTACTAGACAAAACTAAATTAGACAAAATCGTGTGTTAAAGATGATATTCTTTAACACACATTTTGTCTAATTAAAGAAACTGTTTTCTACAAGTTTAGTTGGACAGTGGCGATTTCATAGTATCAAATTACCAGTCTGATCGTAAATAAACCACCAAAAGTATTGGATAATATTTTAGGAGCATTATAACCCGCAGATCGAGTTGAACCAGAAATGCAACTTGACGTAGTTGTGGTCGCTATAAAAAACCCATAAAACCAAACAAAATACCGGTTGATAAATCAGTTGATATTTAACTAAATAGTGTTGGTGCCCATTATATTCTGCGAGCTTTTCGTTACTAGTTGCGTGTACAATGACCGTTGGGCAAAAGTTTTTACACTTGGATACTTAAAGATGGTCCACAGCGTGACCGACCCAGTAAGAGGCGGCGAGACGATCTAGACACACTCTGCAAGGGCTGGTTCGAGGTAGCGCGGGAAAAACTTCATGGAACAATTTGGGGGAGTCTTTAGTCAGCAGTGATACAAGCTGAAGGTACAGGTCCAAGATGGGCCGCAAACCCCAAACCACAACTGCAAACTGCAGGGTTTTCTATGAATTTCTATGAAATTGAGGCCTGCAGCCTGCGGCGTATATCATGTCAGATTTTGCACATCCTGTGCGACTACTGTTAGGCTCGTGGGTTTTATTTTTCCTTTAAATCCTAATCAATTACTCTCTGCGTTTAGTAACCAGTTCTTTAGTGCAATTTCAACAGTCCAAACACAACATTTAACACCAACAAAATCAAAACCATAACAACAGGGCAAGATAAATTCTTATAATTAAATTTTTGTGCGGCCCAGCCCACCCACTGGGTGTAACATGCTCAAGCGCCGGTGGTTCAACGGCCGTGCTGAAATGTGCGAATGTCATTGTGTACGACTGTACGCCCCACATTAGAATAACAGCATAATTGTACACTTTTTTGTCCATATATTAATTTGATTGTACTTACATACGCGATTTTTTTAACGTGATCGAAGGAAGAGCTAGAAGTTGTTGATAAGTAAGGGAAGTCATTCCTAAAAGAGGACATACTGTTAATTAAATGCGGGCACTGACTGGACAGTGGACAGGTCCACTCATATCATATGTGTGGTCCTTTCGTTAATAGATCATGTCAGACACTAATCTGAATGATTCTCACACGATCAGATCAAGATTATAACTTCAAAAGCGACTTGGATCTTTGAGTTCATTTCGGTGTTTACGCAAACCTCACCTCACAAGTTTCAAGAACATATTCTTTTGCTTGTTTGACGTGTAAAAGGGTTTGTGGGTTTATAAAACCCAATTTACAGGAATAAATATCATTTATACTTTAGAAGATAGATCTTCTTTTCGTGTGGTTAGTAACTAACCTGGTGTCAGAGTTTTAATGCCGCCCATGGGCCTCTGACTTGGCATCACATGCCGTCGAGACATATATCTCTCAGGCATGCCGGTTTCCTCACGATGTTTTCCTTCACCGTTTTTGAAGCAAGTGATAATTATACAATCCGCACATGAATCCGAAAAGTCAGAGGTGCGTGCCTTGGGTTTGAACTCGAGACCTATGAATTGACAATCCACCGGCCACACCACTAGGCTATCACTGCTGTTAGAAGATAGATGAAAAATAGTTTATTCACCTAGGCAACACAGACAACAATATAAGTATTACCTCCGCCAAACTGCAAAACAGTTTGTTGGCATTTGTCTAACACAAGCAATTATTTACTTATATATTTCATAAATAACTATAAAAGATATAAACGCAAAAATATAAAACAACATTCATACGAGTATAAGTACACACTTAAATACCTACATAAATATACTTTCATGAACACAAAAATAAAATATAAACTAATAATAAAATAATGCTAATTAACACACTACTTAATAAATATACAAGCAATTCCGATCAATTACGTATTACAAAATTACTCAATTTTAAATATTTTCAAGGGTTTGAACAAATTCATTGAATAGTTACTCGCATGGTGGGACGACCTGGGCAATACAAACAACCAATGGTTCAATAGACCCTTGATCAAAAAAGCTTAAGTCCTGGGGAAACCTTTACCCACCAGTGGGATGATGCAAGCTAACAGTAACCAGTATATTTATAAAGGTTTACATTTATAAATATACTGGTTACTGTTAGCTTTACCACCTAAGTCCATGATTAGTGGCATGGTTTGGAGTGCCTCTTCATTAAGACTCTTGAAATTGTCGAGTGAAGTTCAATCTTATCTCACTGTACTAGTCCGCGATAAACACAGAAACTTGACATTGTGCCTGCTCTTATCAGGGATGGCTTGATTGCAAGTCAACTTATGAAGCAACTTTCTAATTCATATATTATTTTGAAAACAAAATAATTATGCCTTGATATCAAATCTTGACATAACTGCGACTAATTTTGTTCATTCAGGTACGAATATCTACCGCGTAGTAGTATACACAATCTTTTGATAAGATTTCGTTTTATCGTACTTTTGTGTTTTTGTATGTTTTTTTCTGGAGACTACTCACACATCACACATAAGTACACTAATTGTATCTAAGTCTAATATATTTTTGATTCGAATGGTACATACATCTGAAATATACTGCTAGTGAACAACAATTTCAAAGTCCCATTCCCAATTCTCTGGAGTCTGTACTTCAGTTGGGAAGAATTTCATTACCATTTAGAGTTTCCTATACATTGGACGGCACCGTTGATTTAATAGTGAAAGGACGATTCCTGATCTTGATACCCTGATTTGACTCTCAGGTCAGGGAAAGCATTATTAAGATTTCCCTCCTAGCGAGTTTCTCTGTAGCAGGCCTAGCAGGCCCGTCCTGTTGATGAGGTTGAACTCTTACGAAGTGTATAGTAGAAGTAGGTACCTTTTGTTCCCGTGACTCCCGGCGCTGGTGTGAGGTGAGACAGAACACCAGGGTCGTTTTTAGCCAGTAAGAGTCTGACAGACCCCTCCACCCTCCCTGGGGCGGTGGACATCCATGCAGATTTTACACCCTGCATCAACGAAAAGGGTACAACTCTACCTAACCTTACGGCGAATACTAGAGCTATACTTAAATTTGCCTCCAAGAACATGTCTTGCTCAACCAAACCACTCCAGTTCTACTTCATACATTTACCATAAGGAAATCTGGTGTTCGATTCTGTCATAATAACATGAAATCTTTGCCGTACGTGTTGTGGCCGCAGTTGTAATAATTACTTTTTAACCGCGCCGCCGCCGCCGCAAAGGATTGGGGTCATGGAGCCAGCTATTGTCTTGTAGCTTCTGAATTATGATCATTGGCCAATGCTTCGATAGTATTGATCGGGATTATTTGTATTCTGTGCGAAGAAGTATGTCAGATAGTTCGCTTCTGTTTACGGTGTTTTTTTAACTCTATTATACATGGTGGCCTAGTCGCCGCGACTTACGAGTTGTTGCTGGTTAGAAGCCAGATTGGCGCTTTGGTTTGTGGTAATTTTTCATTGCCACTTTTCTCAAAACGGCGAAGAAAAATATCATGAAGAAACTGTTAGGTACAGAATTAACCATTCGAAGTCATGTGCACTCTACAAAGCTGCTCTGGGCAGCTTCTTAGATTGCGGCCCAGTCCTCACAGAGATGGGGCCGGTGTACCAGCAGCAGGGATATTATAGGCTGATAATGCACACAAAGTGGAAAGGACATCGCCGCACTTGCTGATACTATAATATGAGCCTATCTACTCAATTCTACGGGAAATACGGCGTTGTTATGTTCTACATTAGAATAGAATAAAATACTCTTTATTCTTACAAATAATAATTTAAAGACACATTCTGACTTAAGTAAATTCAGCCTATTCAAGTAGAATCAAGTTTGGTAATCTCGCGTGATAAAGTTCTGTGCTGGTTTTATTGTCCTAAATTATGGACCAATAACTATCTGTACCAAAAATACTTTACTTAAGTAATATCCTTTTAAAGTAACTTTCGGGTCGTAACTTGGCCCACGGTCGGAGAAAGTTATCTCGTTTCTTATCATGATTACCTCATGCCGCCGTAATGGTTCATTCCTTGTGTTCGTAAAAACTTAAAACTCAAGTACCAACGTCGCCTGGCTTATTTGTTCTATCTACCTTTGGTACAATAAGACGTGTTTTTGGTGTCTTTTCTGCCAAATATGTTCATTACAGTGTCTTCATCCCTGTAAGAAATTTCACGACGGCATTTGAAATCAAGTTAGAAACCCACATGGGTAGCATACAAACACAGTCACTAAGTTAGTCCCAAACCACACTAAAAGAAGTAGAATGTCGTATTACATTTGTTTTTATGTTTTAATGGTAAGGAGTTTTAAATCTTCCTAAACCAAAAAGCTTGTGATTGAAATCTTAACAATACTGTATTTAAAAATAAATTTCATTAGAGAGGACAAATAAGCAGCTGTTGAGGCGACGAGAAGATCGTCTTCCAAGTCAGGCCAGTCCGCGTGACAAAACAAATGTCATGAGAGCAACGACATTAGTATTCCATGTGATTACTTTGACAAACAATAACTTAGAATTCTTGTTTGTTTCCCGGAAAAAGATTTGATTTCAGCGAATCGTCTACATAAAGGTTAATTACCTATGATAATTGTGTTTGTGTTGAATGTTACGGGAATAGTTTAACAGGTAAAGCTGAATTATTAGATCAGCCTGTCATGGTGCTATAATTGTATTATTACACACTAGTGGCCGCCAAGTGGTCAAAATACAGGTTTACTGCTCTCCTTTTTTCATTTAGAAGCTTGCAAAGTTTTATACAACTCTGTCCGCGCATTATAATTGAATGAAAAACGATACAAAGTTTTCTTTTCGCTATAGATTAGGTGTTTGCGTGCAGAATATTTTTTTCCTTACATATGGTGATGTTAAATTAATAGAGAAACATTTCCCTGCCTAACTAAGCGAGAGCTAGGTCGGGTAAAATGCAATAACCATGACGAATCTTCAGCACTACCACTTTTATTGAACTTAGTAATAAGTTACTTATTCCAAGCAAAGATAAATGAATGTGTGTCGAAGTTAACCACAATAGAAGCTGGTTTCAACTAAGTGACCTTCGGCAAGTTGGCCCAGATATTTGACTGTTGTGCCTTCAATAATCTGTACGCGAATTTCGCTATAAACTCTACACTTAAACGTTATATATTTATAGACATCATAAAACTTAAATTACTGTTATTCACCTTACCTGATGTCTGTAGTAGGTAATGGTTTTTACAAAGATATCGAATTTGCACTTAAATGTTTGTTTATCGATTTGATGGGCGTTAGTTAGCTTTCGTAAACTTCCCATCATCTTACGTGAGGTTGTGGTTCTACTAACTAACTTTTCATCGTGTTGCCAACACAGTGTCGCATTGCAGTTCAGGATGCACCCACCGACTTAAAGGTTTCTTCTTTACTTTTTTTGTGACCGATGGGATCTCGATGAGATTCATAAAGAGGTGTCTATATGTTTTTGGACCATGAACAGTAAGTTCTATAGTTTTGGCTGTTCATTCTAATACTGGCTATCGAATATAGATGAATTGAACCCTTTCATAAGTACTATCCAGTTTTGATTCCAATTCTTTCAATCTGTGATACAGACCACACAATCTGAACATAAAATAAGCCGGCTTAACCAAAAGCGAATATATTAGTCCAACAAATTGCTAAAAGCAGTTTCTGTTATCTAAGCAATAACCAATGTGACATTTATGATCATTTATGATCAAAACAGCGTAGTTCCTGCCATGTTCCTCAGCACTAAAGCTGACTAAGCCGACACATCACTCCAACTATGTCTGGACATTCAGGAGACGCAGCCGTATCTATTTATTCGACAAGTTGCGACTGGCTGACTGCCAAGTGTCTAGAGGCAAGCTTTTAAAGGACCGTCTTGTAGAACTTTCAGTGTCAATAGATGAGGGTTATTTAATTAGATCTATTGTGGCATTTAGTTCTTGCGGTAACGAGTTCCGTGGCGCCTAAGATGGAAATCGGGAATTCGAAGTATGAAATGGCAGTAGACTGGAAGCAAGGAGAACCGCAGGGGAAGGCTAAGTTTTAGTTCAATAATCAGCATTTATCTAAGTCTATGCTAAGCTGAAGAGTTCGTTTTGCTGAACGCTAAACCTATGAAACTACCAGTACAATTTGTTAAAAAATATTCTGTTATTTGAAAACTAATGGGAGACTTAAGGGTGTTAAACATCGCGCACAATTAGTTACTGATAACATCGAAAACTGTGAGTTGAATATTGATCAGGTATTCGTGTAAGGAACACAATACTACGCACCAAAATTAAAATTACGGGTGCTACCAGGAAAACTGCTAATAAATTAATAGGATGGAGCTGGACATATTTGCCGCAAGTCAGAGGAGCTGTGATCTAATAACGCCATTGATTGGATCCCATTAAATGTTAGGTGGTAGACCATGGCGAAGTTCGGGGTACGAACTACTTAAATCCTTCCTAAAAGCCTGGCCCCCAACGGCAACAGACGGATGCATGTGGAAAAGGGATATGGAAACCTTTGCCACGCAGTAAGACACATCAGACTAATTAAATAAGTATGTTCGATTAATAGTTTTTCATTTCTTCAATACCACCTAACACTCTTGATGCCTTTCCAAAAAAGATCAATGAAATGATTTTGCAAATCCTGGACAACATGCCTCTATAAGTAGATGGTTCCTAGACAATCCAAACAAGAATAGAAGAGAAACGAAAACACCAATTTGAAATGAAAACGATTAACCAATCATCCGAATAAGTATTCACAGTTTTACTCACTTATGGCAACTTGCTTTGACCTTTGCTACCTTTAGTGCTGAGCGCAGAACTTGGCGACATATTTAGCACTGACAACTCGTGAGTCATGTTAACGGTCGCTCGTCGAGTTTTTACACAACAATCTAATAAAACTAGACAGTAACACATGGCCAGTGAATCATTGGACGTTGAGTTTGAATAGTTTCCGTTTATGTACGGATTTAGGGGCCGGCAGATTAATTTAGGAGAGAAGGAAGGATAACTGTCTATCCTGAATCAAATAATTGTATCGAGTAGTTAGTGGGTTTTTGTTTGCTTTGCTAATTCCAACTACCAAGGAAAACTACCCGACAAATTGGGCAGTTTAACACTCGGCCTATCGTGTCTCTCTCGTCAGTTTTTTGAACCCATTGATTACGTTCATTTAACACCCAAAAATAACGAACGACTGTCAAAATCCGCTGCCTACTCATCAAGGAACTATTGTATTTCGGACAAGTCAGATCCAGGCAATTAGCACCTTGATCGCACTTTAGTTGTGTTAGGTACCAGAATTGTAAGACTAAGGGACCACATTTTTATGGTTTCTTAATCTCTCAAATATGTGAATTGTTTAGTTATTAACAACAAATCATGAAGGCAATGAACGCTGTGTTGCTGATCACCATTGCATTGTGTTAGGGTTGCTCTTGCTGCGAATAAAAATGAAAAAAAACTTTTAATGCAATTGTACGGGATTTTGCATTACGTAGATGGATTTCGCCTTTCGTAATACAGTTTCGAGAAAATTAATTTCAGATGACAGTAAACGTCTCTGCTTGTCGAAATAATTATGCGTTGGCTGATATTTTCGCCAATTACCTCGCTATTTTCAGAAATCTTTTGCAATTCACGATATTTTTAAGCCACGCTTTACGCGCGTAACCTTTTAATTCCAATTACATCAATCAGTAACGTAAAAATAGTGACATAAACATGATTCTGCAAATGGTATTACACTTGTCTCGTGAATATCCGAGTTTAATTGTAGTTGGCAACCCTGTAGTCGTTTCGGCGGGTCGTTACCGTTCGAACAATGCTGTGCGGTCAACGCACGGTGCGCGGAGCAAACGTCAAAACAAAACTGATTTTACAACTTGCCACGTGGGACCAATTTGACTGTACTGTTTAATTACTTTAATTGCACAGAATTAGGGCCCGTGTTGATTTTCACACCAGTACGTACTGTTTTGATCGGGATCTGTATAGACAGAGAAAGAAAGGTTAGCCCAATGTAGAATATACACAAAGTTTTTCTTCGTTGATTTTGTACTGTTTTTTTTTCTGGATTTTGAATCCTAATAATGTAGTTGATGATTCAGTTGTTGCTTACTGAGAGTAGGTGTTTAATAAACTGTACCAAAACTCCTAGTTGACCACTGGACGAACTTTTGATTCTTAGGTCGGGCTTAGTGTCAGGTTTTCGATTGGTATTTTTCAGTAGCAACCCGGTTAGATTTGTACCGGTTGATGGAATAACAGACAAAATTTGTGAACTAAGAAAGAAAAACAAAAATAAATACTGCCACAGAATTTGCCAAATACTAGATTTTTTAACGTAAAGGTAAGTAGATATTTTGCACACCTCATCTTTATAGGAATATAAGCGCAATGAATTATGCTAAATACTTAAGTTTAATTTTATGTTGTTAAAACGCTTCTCCATGCGTCAATTGAACTCGTTTTAATTACAATTATATGCGGGAGCGATAAAAATTTAGCGTTTGGCATAAAAATGCGCTTACGCATTGAGAACCTCATTGAAGTAGTTTGCGTAATTGTTTTTATATAGAATTAAATTATTCAGGTCAATGAGTTACACCTTGCCTAGTTTGGTGATATTATTTTCGAGAATTGATGACTTATTCCTAGCAGAATTAATTACAGTTTTAAATAGATTGCTACTTAATTAAGACTACCTGTTATTTGGTGCAGCAGTTACAGGTTAAGATGGATGTTGTAAGTAAAGGTTTTTTTGATACTCAAGCTCGTTAATCTTTCGAAGCTATGCATCAATAGGCATGTTGCCGGGATATCTAATACATAATCTATTCTTATATTATAAAGACGAAAAATTTGATTGTTTGTTTGTTTGTATTGAATAGGCTCTGAACGTACTAGACCGATTTGAAAAATTCTTTCACTGTTGGGAAGCTACGCTATCCCCGGATGATATAGGCTTATCTTACTTATCTTTAGGATACTTTTTATCCCTGTATTCCCTCGGGAACGAGAACTACGCGGGTGAAACCGCGTGACGTCTGCTAGTACAATAAAAATAGAATATTGTATGCAATTCTCGTGTCACAGTGTTTGTAACAAAACTCCACCGAAACGGCTTGATCGATTCCTATGGAATGTTGTGTGTGTATTCAATAGGTCTTAGAATACCTAGGTCGTTATTTTTTTTTAAAGTCATCGTCGTTTGTTAGTAAGCAATAAAAATAAAAGTCCATCAGTATCAGTAATAAACTATACTTACGCGTAATGCACGACAATATAAAGACATTAAATGTCTTTATATTGTCATGGAGTATAAAATAAACTAGAAGTCTCTAAATTTTTAATAATGGATATGACGACTCACACCTAAGACTTATTCATTCTAGCCTATAGCCTACTCTTAATGTAAAGCCTATTCGCCCTCGTACTCGTTTAAGACTTTAATAATTAAAATACTTACCTGCCTTAAATCGTACATTTCCCCGAAAACCGTCGGAACTTGGTAACAGAGGAAACGAAGAATGCCCCATGACTCACACTGCATATTTAAGTTAACAAATTTCAACGAAACGGTTTTGCGCATTCGAACGAGCATGACCATGTTGAGCAAAAATAATAATAGCGCTAGTCTTTCCAGTGAATGATTACGAGTTCAAGTCCGTCCCTGCGACCGTTACGCCGAATTCATTCTTGAGGTGCCGTTGGCCGATCCTGCTTAGTGCTTAATACGTTACCACCACATCTAAAAATATTCTTAGAGCGAAAACAATGAGAGCATTTACAACATCGATACGAGTCGATCCTGAATTAATTTGCAAACAATTCTGGGATAGGGTTACCTCGTTTTAGAGTAGGTAAACGATACCGAACAAAAGGCTTTGGCAATGTTTTGTTTCTAGTTCCACACACATTGGGGTGTGCCATGTAATGGGAGTTGAGCCTATTGCGAATAACTCCAGAACACGAACCCAGGCTTAGGGCTTATACTGAGAAGCTCCAGGCGAAAAAACCCAATAACACTTTTACCGACTTGGGAATCGGACCTAGAACCCGATGTTCAGCAGTAGCGCTTGCATGCAACCAAAAGATTAACAATGTAGTTAAGTCAAGGTGATCGTTAACTCTTGTTTAATTTTATTTATTTTATGTCTGAAAAACTGATTCTTGCAGTAGTAAGCGTATTTATATCATTAGTGTTTCAATGATATCTGTGCCGTGTCACCAAATCAATTGACCTAGCGTTGGAGCAGATTTCCTTTACACAAAAATTAACTTAAAAATCAAACAAACGAAAGTAAAGTTTATTCTGCATTTCCTCATTCATTCGTACGTATCGCAAATGTTTTGCACGTTAGCTCACCGGGGAAAGGCTTCGCTTTTGCGATGAGTCAAGATTCAAGTCGTATGCTTGACCCCGATTATTCATGGATAAATTGTTAAGTGAATCATTTCATCTTGCTTGAAGGTATATTATAAGGGTTGCCTGTATATGACATGTCTATAGCCTGCTGTTATGTTTTGTTGTCTTTGAGTTTGTTTCTAATAGCTTAAAATCAAAGATATATTTCAATTAGACCGTTAAAAGGCATTTTTGGACTCGAAACAAGTTTGATAATGTAAGATAATTGTTTCAAAATTGCTCCTTTCTGAATCGTATGGCCAAGAAACTTATAACTTACCCTTAAAAGATTTCTACAATATTTTGCATGCTAATAAATTGATCAGATAATTATTAAGTTTAGACGAAGACAATTTGCTCTTTAAAATCTTTTATGGCTATAGGCGGCATCTATCCAATACTCATCCCAGCCTATTGAAATTAGGAAGTTACGAAGATGACGAATACCGTGGAAGTGGTCGAAATACGACCATTTTCTGCCCTTCTTCTAGTATAAACTTTAAGTATTAGGTACTCATTCGTTACAGCAAGAGAAACGCCGCTGAATGGATTCAATACGGGTTTTCCCATTACGCTCTTTTACCAGTTCCCCTAAACAACCGGTAGTCCGGACAGTGATTTTGTAATATCCAAGTGCCTACTGGTAAAAACCGTTGTGGTATTAACCCTCGCCCCACCTATACACAGCTGTTATTTCGATCTGTCAAAAATGAAGCTTTTGAGGGGATGATAATAGTACCTATCGTCACATCTCTGCAAGAGCGCCTGACGTCATCCTAGATACACACTAATGATAGCCAATACTGAACTAGCTGTTTGACAGTTAATCGTGAAACATATTGTCCAGTGATCATCATTATCTACTGTCAACGGAGATACGCAATAGTGTTGCTGTTCAGCAATAATGTTCGCGGCTACTACTGTCTGAAGCTAGTTTTCAACAGGACCTGAGGTTGTTATAACGTAATTATTTGTGTGAGTTGCTTCAACACAAGCGTATCTGTGGTTTCCTTACACAATATCTGCAGTCTTCAAGTGGTTTTCCATATCCTATCTTGATTCATTAACCAGTTCGATGACTGACTCGTAATTAACAGCTCTTTCTTTCGATCGCCTCTGGTTTACAATGACTCAAATAGTTGCTTAACTCGTACGATGCGTGTGACGCATTATCGTTTTAAAAGAATCCTCGTGCGGTTAACGGAATTAACTGTTTGTTTTTAGTTTCTGACGTTGTTGCGGTCGAAATTGTAATATTGGTCTTCGGATATGTATAGTTTGTCATAGTAATAAGAATTGTGTTGTCATTGGATGTTTATAAGTGATGCTGGATGTAGTAAAGGCTCTTAAAAGTAGTGACATCACATCACACCGACATTAGACTTTGTAAGTTATGTTTAAGTCGAATGTAATAGATTGTCGTCAATCGGACACAAATCCTGTTTCCCCGGAGACTACAGCTAAGAAGTTCCAGATGAAGAAACCGTAACACTTAGCCTGACCCGTGAATCAAATCAAAAACCTCATCAAAGTCCTTGCGTCTAAACCAACGAGGCTATGGTAATTAACAATTTATCGTAATGTAAAGCTTAATCAGTGAAACGAGCTAATAACACTGTAGATGCTTATTGTATATATTGCTCGCGTGCACATCACACTTAATCATCCGCTCCTTCCCCAAGTCTTGACTTCGTGAAGATAATGTGGCTTTATATTGGTCAAAGAATTTTCGAAATCGGTTGTGCAGATCCAGAGATTACCCCATAGAAACTCACAAACCTCTTTATAATATGAGTATAGAATTCACTTATGTCCCACTCAGTCCCATTGTGTTCTAAGTTCTAATAATGCTATTAAGAAACAAATACTGGTTAGTTTTTGTTCGTCGTTTGTAATCTTTTTACGGCCTCAACCATATCTTACACACAATACACACATTATGGTCATGTTTTTCAACCTCATATCTCTGCCCATGACAATAGGTTCTTTGACATGAGGTCATTCATACGTGCTGCTAGCCACGACGTATCGTGTTTGATCGGCCAAGTGGTGCAGATCGTGACGGATCGTATCAGGAACACTAAATAAGCTATTTGCCTTGTTGGCCCAGCTAACAATCGGCAGAACTTTATCTTCCATTCTTGGAGTGGAATGGCGATCTAATACTATTTCCTCAGGGTGGAAGAGGCATTGAATTCAGAAATGACATCAGAAAAAAAACGAAATATTTAAAAAACCGACTGGTTCAGAATCAAGTACTCGCCGTATCAGTATGTGTGACTATGTCCATCACGCCCTGTTTTTTTTTTGTGTAACAGTCCATACTGTCCCACTGCTGAAATCTGTTCTCTTTCTTCACTTTCTCTGATCTTCTCTCTTCTGACTGGCTATTTTGACAACCAAACTGAAGTCAATATTTTAAAAAATCTAATTAGACGAATGTTGCAAGTGTCATCGAACTAAGTTGGTGTGTTTTTTTTTTTGCCAATTGCTATAAAGATTGTAGACAATATTATCTTCCACTGTGTTTATATTTTTGGTAACAATGTGCCAGGTATTTCTTTCTTATTGTTGAACCAAACTACTGATAGAAACTAGCAGAACGTAGATGGCCTTTTAATCTGATCAGTATGCTAATCTGTCCTATTTCCTCTTAATTGATTCTAATGAGATCTATTCCGTCGGAATATTGATGATTTATTGCTTTTGTAAACTACTTATCTGTAGGATCTGGAGGAGCTTGTGGCTAAATTATAACAGCCGCATGGGTCGATCGAAGGTTAAGCTACGCTTGACGAGGTCGGTCCGTGGATGGGTGACCATTTATTACATACCAAGACTCCTCCGTGCCTCGGAAAGCACGTTAAGCCGTTGGTCCCGGCTGTCATTTGTAGATCTTTGACAGTCGTTACTTGTAGTCAGAAGCCCGAATGTCTGACAACCAGTTTAACCAAGGGGTATCATGTTACCCAGTTACTGGGTTGTGGAGGTCAGACAGGCAGTCGCTCCATGTAAAACACTGGTATTCAGCTGCATCCGGTTAAACTGGAAGCCGACCCCAACATAGTTGGGAAAAGGCTAGGCAGATGATGCAGATGATGTAAACTACTTATCTGTATGCCCTTTGCAGTAATTAATCATTTTCTGCGTAAAATATTTACAATTCAACGTTCTCTTTAGTTATAATCAAATAGTTTCTGCGTAGTACATTCAGGGAAGGAAGAATTACCTTTTTTTAAGGGCACATAAATTAAATCTATTGGCGGTACTGTAGACAAAAACTAATGTGCTAACTTTGACATTACAGCGTTAGAACAATCACAAAAATTTGGGACAAAATTACGACAATATGCCTCGTAACTTCACGCACGGTTCGTACATCCGTTTGGTGTATGTATAGGGTCGTTGAATGCACGCGGGGATTCCCCGAATTCGGAGAAATGACACAAAGGTACCTTGTATGTAATACATATTACCTAAAGCTTTTGTAAAAAAACATTGGTCTAACAACCAGTCACGATTGATCGATATCTCGAAAACTAAATAATGGGACTCAAATTACCTAACATTTGTATGTAGACAGCTGCAACAAAAAGAAAAAGAATCTGAAAAGTATTCAATAAGATATCGCACCAATGGAAGATCAACAACGGCACGCCCTGCTGGACCGGTTCGGCGACAGACCGGAAAATTGACGCGCGACAACGCGACGCCGCCCGGCGACAAGACACCGACTTAATTGTATCAGGCGGTTGCGATTGTCGTGCGACTGCTATTGGTGATCACTAATTAGTTGCTGGATGGTGGAGTGGAGAAGGAAATTCTTCGGAAAT
Source organism: Euplexia lucipara (assembly GCA_921972225.1). Classification (NCBI taxonomy): domain Eukaryota; kingdom Metazoa; phylum Arthropoda; class Insecta; order Lepidoptera; family Noctuidae; genus Euplexia; species Euplexia lucipara. The sequence continues at coordinate 2,247,700 of OV179151.1, forward strand.
GTTAATAAAGGGCAGCATTAATAGTTTGGAGATGTTTGATGGTTTGCTTTCGTTTGTTTGTCAAAGAACTTGGCACTTGAGGGTAGGTTTTCATAACGCCATGATAATATTGGTGTGACTAAACGGTCCAAATGTGTGAAATGTTGATTTGACGTTGGAAGATTATTCAGTTAAGTAAGCGTCAGACCATTAAATTGGTGCAACATGCTTAAACAATTGAATTACTTTTGGATGCTATGGTCTGATGAAGGAAGTTTACGGTAAATATTGTGAAGTACATATTACACAAGTGTTTGTCACTAGGGTGCTTATAAGAGTCATAATCTGGCAAAATCGAGAATTACAGAAAACCATCTTCACTGGGTAAGAACATCAGAACAAACTCGAAAATTAATTTCAATAGTGAACACGAATACCTAAGTTAAGCCGATTACTTGGATATAGGGGTGACTAAAACTGCAAAGATTCAATTTTTTCCTTTTTTTTTGGGACTCCTTTCTAAAGAACGAAATATAATTTGAAGCCACGCGCCACAGCTCAAATAAAGATTTAATCAGATTGAATACTAAAATAGTACAATAAGAAATAGCTTGCGCATCAAGAGGGTCCCCAGATCAGACCGGTTCGGCGTTAGACCGGAAAATTGGCGCGCGATGCCGCAACGCGACTCCAGTCAAATTGTTTTTGCTAATATTGCTTGTTATTATTTTCTTTGAGAATATTGCGAGGAAAGTTTTATGTATGAATGTGGAGGGTTACAAGAGAAGAAGGAAACCAAAGAAACTGTGAACTGAATGGATGAATGACAAGACAGGAGGCAAATGGGGATGTATAGAGGGAACAGACATATTGCACCGACCACAAATAGATGAGATAAGGGCAGGGAGTTAATTTTCGTTGTCAAGCAATAAAATAAATACGTATATAACTACAGACACAAACGCTCTATAGAGGCAAGTAAAGATGTGAAATAGTATAAACAATTAAATTAAGGGTGAGGGCAGAATGATTTTTGTAGAGAAGCAGTAGAAATATGACGCGAAAACTACAGAGATAAACGCTCTATATTAATCGAGTTTCTCCAAAGAACCTAGTAATGTCAACGGTCTAAGATCGTGTTCATCTTTCTATGAGTAGATATAGCAATACTTTTTTTGAATGCATGTCGAGGTGGCTTACGTTGATCATACACAATATGTTCTACGCTCCGTTCGTTATAAATTAATGTTACTCCGATTACTCGGTCTTCAAACAGCCTACTCTTTGTGAACAGTAATTTAACATTATATCTGTCCTGTCTAACCTTCCTACCAGACTAATGTAAGCCATTAATCTCATAATCTATTTATCTGTCTACGTTTAATACGATACCTAAATCATCCGTTCACGCACCTCGACCTCCCAATGTCAGACGAGCTGCAATTAATAAAGAAGCCATAGGATACAAATCCAGTTTGATATTAAAATGTCTCCGAATATTTACAACAAAGCGGCAGGTGGTTTCACCGCCCTCACCCCGGCTGGTACAGGTGCATTGCCCGCCGAACTCGACCCGGCTCGGGAGGCTTTGTAGAAAGTCAATGTTCAAAGTGGTATTATTGAACTTTTGTCCTCTTATGTCCTTAGAGGGTTTTGTGTATAAGATGTTGTTTATCTTACTTATTGATTTGACAGTAAAGGAATAATCCTTTGTTTGTTTTAACATTTAGAATCTCCGTGTGATGTCTTTTGTGTTCAGTAGCTCAGTTCAAATGCTTTTCTACTTCAATAACGACCTCGTCAGCTTTTGTGTACTAAGTATTTATTTCTTCACTAGTTACATTGTTGTCATTCATTTCCGGCCTTTCACCTCGTTTGCCGCACCTATCAACTAATTAAATAAGGTTGTTAATTAGTTAAGTGGATGCAGCAATAATTTGTCATTGGAGTATCTAGCTCGAATATATTGCTGTACTTAAGTAATAAATGGTAATGCGTAATAAATTACCCTTTTAGCATTACTTAGCTGACTAGCTCCTCTGTAGTGGCACGGTGTAGTGGGTTTCCGCATTAATTAAATACTAGCTTTATAACATACTACTATGATAACACCTAAAGTTACGAAAGTAAGTAAGTTAAGTAGATTAGAGAAACGTTAAATGAATTTTGTGAAAACAGATGTATTGAAGTAGCAGACATATAGAACGACCCCAAATAAAGTAAGGTAAGGACGATGACGTTTATGTTAAGAATTCTAGGGAATAGTACCTACCTGTTTTTGGTTAAATCAATGACAATGGCAATCTAAACAACTTGAAATACACTCCTTTTCACATCTCCAAAATTTCTACCAGTTTTCACACCTTTCCACAAATCGCTCGTTCTCTTGTCGACCTTCTAATAACTGAAGAAGGTCATCCACAAAACCCATGGAACCATTCTACTAACGAGTTACAAATACAAATGCTACCGTGGGATATGGGCTGACGTCAGTATACAATCGCGATCACGTCATCCATAATCCAGTCTTGATCCACTACACTTACAATGTTTGTTTGGCTCAGACAATGAACGCAGTAAAAAAATTGTACGCAGATTCATTCAAGTGCTTGAAGCAAATGTTTTCTCTTGAGGAAGTAGGAAGGAACTGGAAACAAAGACTGTTACTACTGTGAATTAAAATCAAATTCGTCAACAAGCGGTCCATTCAGCACAGTTCGATTCGCCTTCACTTTACCTTCTTACATTTTCACGAGGAGATAACGTTTTCATTTTCTGTGTTAATACCGTACTCATTTTAAAAATTAGGTACTCGATTGACAAGTCCATTAGAATTTGGTTTGGGCCTATTCTTACCTGCCTCGTTGGTGTGGTCGCAAGGGCCACTGATATCCATGAGGACCTGGTTGGGCAAAGACTAATTTGGTTTTACCGTCTGTATTTTGTCGTCCGTTTAAACGAACTTACACATAACTGACATAATGTATGCACATTATAACAGTTATGTGTACTTTAGGTGCCTAACCCTTCAGCGATTACAAGGGCAATGTTATATTGCGATCTATGAATATGCTCTTATCATTTCACATGCACACATCATGCAGGATTTGCCAGTTGCAGACTTGGAGAGACTGCAGATAGTATCCGAAATCAGGAAACTGAACATGCATTTTAAATTTAAACGAAGTATCAGAGTACGTGAGGTAAGTAAAGTAGTTCCAATCTATACTTATCTCAGTGCATTCGCAGAGCCAAAGGGCAAAGATTATGATAATAAAGATATCAAAGTAATCTTTCACTATTAATCAGTACTCCACACACTTTGACCTGTAGTCTACTACTATAGCTAACTCGGTATCTATTGGTAGGGGCCTATATGGACCTGCTGGAATGTGTCGGTGAATATTTAAAGTTGTTGATGGGCCATTGTGTAGGTCTGTGTAGCAGCCATGTGTGCGACAGACAGACGCCACCTGCCATTTTGGGAATACAGCTGTAGGCGTAATCTAAAAACGTGGACCTTAACAGTATTTATAATGCAGATCCTATCCAAGCCCTTTTCAAGTATCCTACCAATAATATTGTTCATGTATAGCGTTATTGGACATTGGGAACTTCTCAATAACAGCCTTGATTTTGCTCAGTTTGTGGTAAATGTGGCAATAGGCTCGCACCCTTTTACAGATGTCATCCATGTAGACGCACCCCACTCCTCTTCCTAATCTCTAACAAGTTGTTACATTCCGCTTGTGTTTTAGTTTTATGAATACATTAGTGCGTACACTTGTGCTGTAAGCGATCCTAATAGAAAAAGCTTGTCAAAAAGGGGGCGACGTCTTCGACTACAATCTTACTGTTGAAGTCTCTGCCTCATCCTTCGGGGAATTCAGGCATCATATTATGTACTAGCTTCTGCCCGCGACTTCGTACGCGGATCCTGTTGCTTATGCCAGCGACAACGGGGTCGTCAAAATCGAAGATCTGAAACGTCTGATGTCGAATTCTAAAAGCCCGGGGACGGGAAAACAATATGGGATGCGCGAAACGATTTAAGACGATTTTTTATTTTTGTTGGTCAACAGGAAATGCAATGCCAATGCCAGACTTAACAACTTTTGCTAAGACGCCATTTCTATTATATATATGTTATATTGTCGCTGGGCTTTGGAGTTCCACTACAGGTGCTCCAGATCTTCAAATTTAGTCTCACAGCAGAAAACACTCTTCACGGGGAATACTTTTTGCAATGGCACCATTTTTATATCTCTTTTACTTTAGGTGATCCATTTTCCAAAATGCATTATAGCCTATATGCTGCGTGACGTTCACGATCAGCGGTCAGTCGCGCATCTCCTTCCCCCACTTATCTCTAGAGTCGATACGTATATACGCTAAAAACTCAAGCGTCATGCTTTTTCCGTGAACGTCTCAAACTCGCGAGACAGTGCATGATGTTCACGATCAGCGGTCAGTCGCGCACATATTCTTCACTGGTGTCTAGAGACCTGGATGTAGATGCGTAAATACGCTGAGAATACAGGCGTGCTTCGCGATCCCAAGAAGTTTCCACGGAGCGAGTTGCAGCCTCATGTTCTCGAACAGCATCAAGTCTCTCCTAACGCTCTTCGGTAGAATGTTGGGATCTTATGATCTTTAATTATTTAGCACCTTTGGAACATTGGGAAAGATTAGACCTTTTTTTAGGCATGGTTATAGTTTTATTGTGATGATACCTACCTGATCAATTAAAATCTAAGTGGCTGCTCCCCTGCGTTACCGGTTATGCTACCACGTAACGAAGATAAATTGAAAAGGAAATTAAACACTCAAATAACATTAGCCCGAAGGCAAATTAATACGATAAAAAAAAATTGGAGTTTTGTATGATATACCATTGTCATCGAAAATCAGTCCTGAACTGTTCCCGCCTTCACCGCGTGGAGGTACTTATGTTATTTTATAATTATGCAATGAAATTAATGATAGCTAGCTTTCATTTCTATATCAAATGTTTCTGATCTTTGATTTTTATAAGTCAACAGGAAATGCCTATCAGACCGAACAACTTTTGCTAAGACGTCATTCCTATATATGTTATAGTGTAGCTGGGCTCTTGAAGTTCCACATCAAGTGTTCCGGATCTTCAGATTTATTTTCTCAGCAGAAAATTCTCATCACGTGGAACAATTTTCGCTAAGGTACCATTGTTGTATCTCCTATAGTTTAGCTGGTCTGTTGCGGTTCCTCATCAGGTGTTCCGGATCTTCAAATTTATTCTCTCAGCAGAAAATGCTCATCACGTGGAACAATTTTTGCTATGGTACCATTTTTGTATCTCCTATAGTTTAGCTGGTCTGTTGCGGTTCCTCATCAGGTGTTCCGGATCTTCAAATTTATTCTCTCAGCAGAAAATGCTCATCACGTGGAACAATTTTTGCTATGGTACCATTGTTGTATCTCCTATAGTTTAGCTGGTCTGTTGCGGTTCCTCATCAGGTGTTCCGGATCTTCAAATTTATTCTCTCAGCAGAAAATGCTCATGACATGGAACAATTTTCGCTATGGTACCATTGTTGTATCTCCTATAGTGTAGCTGGGCTCTTGAAGTTCCACATCAGGTGTTCCGGATCTTCAGATTTATTCTCTCAGCAGAAAATGCTCATCACGTGGAACAATTTTTGCTAAGGTACCATTGTTGTATCTCCTATAGTTTAGCTGGTCTGTTGCGGTTCCTCATCAGGTGTTCCGGATCTTCAAATTTATTCTCTCAACAGAAAATGCTCATCACGTGGAACAATTTTTGCTATGGAACCATTGTTGTATCTCCTATAGTTAAGCTAGTCTGTTGCGGTTCTGCATCAGGTGTTCCAGTTTCCAAGATAAATTATAGCCTATGTGTTGACCAGTATTAATATCTATACGACAAAAAAAAAATCATTCAAATCCGTCTAGTAGTTCCGAAGATTAGCGCGTGCAAACAAACAGACAAACAGACAAACTTTTTTTTTTGGATTCGTGCTCTATTACTGTTTCTAAACCCCCCTCAATTATTATTTTTTAAATATATTCAATGTACAGACACAGTTTTTTTACAGTCTTATTATATGTATAGATGTATGTCGCGTTCATGTAATGAAGATATATCAACATTTTATTACTGTGTTACATCAGGTCTTCCAGGGCGCACAAACAGACCTTGAATCAGGACCGGATGACCGCCCAATGGCCCAAATGATTAATGTACTATTTATTTATGACGCCAACTGGGTGAGCCCGTACATACGTCTTTCGCAACTTTTAATGTGTTCAGCGTATGTTTTTGAGACACCATGACACACATGTCGAGATTAGAATAAGACGAACGTTACTACAAGAGTGGACATTGCTACTGGTTAGTTCCAAATAGTTATTCTCAAACTAGAAAGTTCCAGCCAGACGAATTTGTAAAAAACTCGTGAAAACTTTTGTGAAGTGAGATGTGGGTGTGTGAGTCTTATTCCAACTGCGTGATACTATCATCTCACCTCATCACTCACTACATCTGCCAAATAACACTGCTGCTACAAGCCCTTTATAAGGTCTCTGAATATTATTGTTTCTTTATAGTGTTTTGTTGCTACTATCCATCGCATGACTGCGTTCAAAGCATTGAATGACTCTACCATTCACAACGCATTGTAAACACAGTCTACAATTGACCCATCGTCGTGTCAACAAAAACAAAAGCACAGCACAAGAACAAAACGCACTTATATCGCAACGGATGCCACGATACGAAACGAGCCTATATCCTGCGCAAGCGCAGTTGAACGACCCCCGCCATTACTCCGATAATAAACTAATTATCAACGCTAATTGTAATTGTTGAAAAAATGTTTTTATAACAGTGACTAATAATGCTGCGCTCCTTCCTCTGATAAGACTAATATTACATAAAGCTTAGTCACTGATAATAGTGTGAAGTACTGAGAAGTAGATGGTAAATAAATATGGGCTGTAAGTTGACTTACGAACGGAAGATAGATTGTTGCGTGGTGAGTAATATTAAAAAGTTAAAAAAAAATGTTAAAGATAAAAAGATCTTCGATCGAAGTACCAAAGAATGCCGGTTTCAGGAGGAAAAATTACATGAACATAAGCTGTTTGAATTATGAACGAATTTTATCATTTAACTGACTCCGTCTGAGCTTCCAATCAACCCAATAAATTACAAAGCCTTTACAAAGTACCGCTAGACAATCTTAATGTTATCTTCAAACAAATTGCTATATCTAATCTCGATCTAGGCTCATTTGAAGCAGTATCTTACGACAAACAATAGCTACTTCGCCTACATGCTTCCTTTATCGGCAGCACTATTTAGGTGATTAATATTAAAAGCTCACTGTTTGTAGTAGAGAGCATTGATTTGCATAACGTTTATAGTGATTAGCCGTCACTCATATATGGAGCTATGATCAGATTAGATTGATGTCTTAACTTCTTAAGAGGTATAGGTAAACGTTGATCGGTTTTAAAAATTTACTGAAGATAGATCGGTTGATGATCAAGAAGAAAAGGCTGCAATGGTGATGGAAGTTGATGATCGCAATTAAAGTACTGATGGCTAAGATAGTCTACTTCAAGACTATTTAAACAGAGGGAAATCTTACTTTATGTTACAAGTAACCAAAGAACCGATGGATGATTTGTTTGACAGACGGTATGGCTGAGAGGCTGACTATTAAGATAACCGTAAGAAGATATGTATGGAAGAAGAAGACAATTTAGGGTACAAGAAGGATGATAAATTAAAGCTAATCCTGACAATGGAGGGTTTACCGTGAGATATAATGCAGAAGTTACCAATCATCCGTTTTGGATATCATTGTAAGTACGATGATGCCCCAAAAAGAATTGTTTCTCTCAGAAGGCCAATCTAAAATAGGCTCGTTCATATTCTTTAAATTCTTCCCATTAATAAATATTTACTACATCACTTAACGTCTCATTCTTATAATAACTACAGACAGTACAAACCACCTTTATATCAAAACACTTGAATGACCATTTATGGATACCTTCAAGTCACGTATATACGTGATCTAAACGTTTCTCCATAATGTTAGACATGACTCATGCACTGTTTACATATTTAGTCGCACACGTACCTACAAGTACATGCAAAAGTATACTAGAATTTTGAAGAATTTAAAGGTGATAAGGATGAGTTTGGCGTGGTGGTTGAAGTAATGTGGGCGTTAGATAAGGATTCGTCGTCACTGTCCCGATGCTCTGGTTAATTATATTGTTCTTCGGAATTGAATTTAACTGTTGATTGGTGGAAAACTTGATAGCCGGAGAATTTATGGCGAATTTAAATGTGACGGTGTCAGATAATTTACTTAAGTACTTTATTTGTTTAATGTCCCATTTTACCTTCTTGGAGAACTCTTTTAAAAACAAATTACTCGATAATTGACGACTGACTTCGTGTCGAAGAATTCAATTTGTACCATTTTAAGCTGTCCGAAAGGTACCATAATCTCTAAATGGCTACAGCAATAACCAAGTTCTAATGTTGATTAGACCAACCAATTATAACTTAACATCTCAATACGCCGTTCATTATACCAATAAAGGATCCCATTGAATCGTTAATATTTGTAATTACTCTGCATTCTAACACACTGACTGCAATAAGTATGATTACAAGTCTTATACATTCCGCTGTAATAGATGCCTCATTTGGATCATTGAATTTGGAAAACCTAAGCTGATCGTCGGGCCTTTATGGCAAATGGCCGTTTTTAGTTACATCAAGCAAAGCAACCACTGCCGCTTTCGTCTGTGTTTTTGACTGTTTGCTGTTCTCTATGTCTAGTTCGGTATCTTTCAATATTGCTAGTAATCTGCTGCTAGGATCCATAGAATTGGTGTTCTAACACTAAAGCCCTTTAGTAATGATTAACATATTTAACACTACGCATCACGTTTATATACAAAGCTTAAAGTTCAACGGGCATATATGCGATTTCATCTTATTTTCAAATAGTTAATCATCTGTTGCAATCGAAGCTTGATTAACGCTCGGATACAAGCAAACCCATATCAAATTCATGATATACCTGTACTATATCAATGGCGGATCTCAAAGCTGATAACTGTGTATAGCTATAATCATATGTCTACATTCTAATAAGAGATAATACCAGCGTAGTTAGCAGTGCAGTAATTAAAACGCGGCCTCGTGCGGCCTTGCCTACCGTTTGTACAGATGCGCAGGCCCAGGCTATCGTTCGGCGCATGAGTCAGGATTGTGAGCGTTAAGATAACGTTATTGGATCAATATTAATTTTTTGTAAATGTATCATTATTTATTTTTGAGATTGAATAGTTTCATATTGTAAATGTGGGTGTACGCGTATCGCTTTTATGAGTAATGGTTAATCTATGCTAATATATGTATAAAGAGGTCAAATTAGTTTCTTTGGTAGTATGAATATCTCCGGAATTATTAATCCAATTTCTTTTTCTCTGTTAGACAGCTACATAATTTTTGGGTGCTTGCTATAGAATACTTTTTATCCGGGAAGTTCGTCCCCGTGAGATAAGCTACGGGATATGTTACTATTTTGTGGTGCAAAATAGACAAATATTTGCTGAGCACACACATTTAATTTAATTCCAGCCCAGTGGTATAATTTGTAAAACATGTCTCAATCTTCCCAATATATCTTGCACATGCTTAAGATATCAACATTCTCAATCCAATAACTTACAATCCACGAATTTTGTTTCAGTAACTCACAATCCTTCACCATTTACTCCATGCAAAACGCATCCTGGCAATTAACCTGGATAGCACAAGGATGTATCGTCATCAGCTTTGCATTTCAAGACCTCTTCAGCACTTTAGAACCATTTAGTTCGTTTTGCATTCGAGACGCGGTTGCTCAATATTAATTAGCGGAGAGTCATCAATTTGCCCAGTGTCGTGTTCTATTAAAAAGTCTGGTATAAGCTTTGATGGTTCTTATTAACTTCGTTGTTGAGGTATACCAAGGTCATGATCAATTCTCGGAACAATGATCATTATCATCAGCTAATATATTTTATTAATTTATAGTCGTCTGCGGGAATTTGATTCATGGAATTTGTATAGCTTAAGTAGACGTGGTTGACTAGAAGCATAATACAACGAATTTTAATTTGTTGAATGTTGGGGATTGTTGGCGTTGAATAGTTCGTGTTACGTAGAGCCTTCGAACTATTGAGTGGTTTTTTAAATTAGTCAGTGTTAGCCTTGTCTCCAATACTTCTAATAATATAATCGAAGATTGATGGTCGGTTTCAAACTCGGCTGTAAAGCGTGTGGCCCTGCTTCGGATTCCCAGGTCTAACAAAGAGTTGATGGGTGTATATAGCTGAATATTTTTAGTAGCAGCCCGGAGCTGGTGTCAGTATTCGTGCAATACAACCCTCATAACACGGATAGCTAGCAAAATTTGGGTGTACTTTTCGTACTTACAACTCTAATTCTAGCAAAGGTTCGATGTTAAATAATTTGAAATAGAAGTAATGATTTGATTGAAAATATGAGACTTTAATCTAGATTTGCGCGACCAAAAATATAGGTTATCGCTGCAAATCTCATTCCATCTTAGGATTTAAACACTATACAAAAGAATTTCTCGAACGTGCTCGTAAACTGGTCCATAAAATATATTTGCGGCCATTTTCGTTTGCCGAATGTCGATGTGGTGAGTCATACGTTACGTTGTAACTCACCTTCCCATTGTGCGCACGCGGTGATTGCGTTCCTAATGATGACACATCAGTGGTAACGACGGTTTTCGACAAATTAAGTATGTTGGGGTCAAGTTGTGCCGGAAAATGTCGGGTTGGTTTGGATTTCGCTTGAGAGCCTTTTTTTAATGTTCTCAGTTTAACCTGACAATCCTGTGGATGTCTGAAGAAACAAAGGCCTCCAGATAGAGCATAAACTCCTAGTTTCCTGCAATTTAAGAGCGTCTTTCAACGGCCTCCAGTGTTATAGTCTAACTTAGGGATATTCTGTTCTCCGGTCACTGGGTAGTGGCGATGAAATAGGCACTCATCCATGTAATACAACAGTTTTTAGCTACACCTGGTAAGACTTGATGACGTCCCCGATCTACCAGTTGGTGAAGGGTCATGATGAGTTATAGGGCTATAGGCTGAAGTTTGAAGTAGAGGCCATTTCAATACAGTTTCTTCCGCACCTCGTAACTGTTTTACATGGCCAATTAAGGCAGCTTATTAGGTTTTAACTAATTGAAATACACATTCGCCGCTGTTTGATTAGTGAAATAAGTAGTGTGTTTCCTCAACACCGATTCTTGGATACAGCATAATAAGCACCAATCCGAGAAACAGACAAAAAACAAGCATTCACGCTTATCCAGCTGTCATTTTGTCACTTAGATCTTGTAAAATGTCATTCAGTCGGACTTTTAAAGTGTACGCTGCATTACCAAAGTATTTATTAGCGTATACCATGTAAGGGTATCGTTGAACACGACCAAATAAGGCTGCAGTCTCGTGGAAACTGTGTCGTATTAGTTTTTGTGCTCCCTCGTAACGAGAGGTTGCGACACAGCTCACAATTGGATATACACAGCTGGATAAAGATAAACCTTATATTAAGTGATTGTGGAGACCGTGCATGCCGTCATTTTTCCAGTGTGAGAATGAGACGGAGCTAGACTTGGCGGATAGTACCATCCTTTTTCGCAATTGGAAATATTCCAAAACACGCCATGGATGAATGCTTGACACAAACGCACGATTGTAAAATTTAAAAAAAAATCGAAAATATTATTAGGTTCTCTTATTAATGTCTATGGAGACATGCTTGATAACCTAAATGCTTTAGGGTAGTTGTAATTAAAATTTTGAAACACTTAGGTCGTATTAAATTAGCGTTACGCTGATGTACGGTGTGTATGTATGATGATTCTCCCCAATCACATTGAATGACTATTATCCTTTTTGGACCAACAAAGAGAACTAGACTAGATCTGTCTGTGCGCCTGATAGTGCTACTCTATCTTATTATTATTGTAAGGTGTGTGTTGAAGTACCTGACTTGCAGTCGCGGAATCCAACCAGAAATTCCGGAGCGAAATACCTTTTTATATGAGGTCACGGCACAGACCCGCGGCATGAATGAGCCTTTGAAATTCTTTATGTGGAATTCCAAATTGCATCATTCATCAATTGTGTCCAAGTCAAAATTGTAATATAGGTAATACTAGTCGCTCGTTGATACGACCAAAATAATGAAGAAAAAGAAAAATACACTTATTTGGCACAAGGCTTAGGCACACACAAAATTAAATGCTTAGATAGTATAGACGGAACATCAAGAACAAGATTTTCTTCAGATACTTGTGGTCACAAGTCGATTAGTCTAGTTCGCTCCGCAGCCGCTTCAATATTGTTATATTATGCTAGATGGCTTTACTGACACATAGGAACACAGTTTTTCTATGACATTTTTATTCGCATGTTCTTTCTATAGAATCTTAAATCTCCTGGCACACAATACATTGAAAGTGGGTCTTCCTAAGTAACTTTAACACTACCTACATTAAAATCATCATAAATTGTTGAAAAACATCACCTTCATTTGCGCGAATAAAGACTGATATATCTGATCTATCGCCAACCCCTAATGAAAATGAAGCGAAATAGTCTTAACGCTTTCGCAGAATTCTTTCAGACGATAAATTCATTTGCACAGTTGGGAGTAAATTTTTCTTATTAACATAAAAATAGAAATTATGATCCCAAAGCTTTTAATCCACAACGTTCATTGTCATAGAGCCGTCTGAATAATCTATCTATACATATAATAAGACTGTAAAAAAACTGTGTCTGTACATTGCATATATTTAAAAAATAATAATTGAGGGGGGTTTAGAAACAGTAATAGAGCACGAATCCAAAAAAAAAAATCTGTCTGTTTGTCTGTTTGTCTGTTTGTCTGTTTGTCTGTTTGTCTGTTTGTTTGCACACGCTAATCTTCGGAACTACTGTACGGATTTGAATGATTTTTTTTTGTTGTATAGATATTAAGTCTGGTCAACACATAGGCTATAATTTATCTTGGAAACTGGAACACCTGATGCAGAACCGCAACAGACCAGCTAAACTATAGGCGATACAAAAATGGTCCCATAGCAAAAATTGTTCCACGTGATGAGCATTTTCTGCTGAGAGAATAAATTTGAAGATCCGGAACATCTGATGCAGAACCGCAACAGACCAGCTAAACTATAGGCGATACAAAAATGGTCCCATAGCAAAAATTGTTCCACGTGATAAGCATTTTCTGCTGAAAGAATAAATTTGAAGATCCGGAACACCTGATGCAGAACCGCAACAGACCAGCTAAACTATAGGAGATACAAAAATGGTCCCATAGCAAAAATTGTTCCACGTGATGAGCATTTTCTGCTGAGAGAATAAATTTGAAGATCCGGAACACCTGATGCAGAACCGCAACAGACCATCTAAACTATAAGAGATACAAAAATGGTACCATAGCAAAAATTGTTCCACGTTATGAGCATTTTCTGCTGAGAGAATAAATTTGAAGATCTGGAACACCTGTTGTGGAACTCCAAGAGCCCAGCTACACCATAACTCAAATAGGAATGACGTCTTAGCAAAAGTTGTTCGGTCTGATAGGCATTTCCTGTTGACTTATAAAAATCGAAGATCAGAAACATTTGATATAGAAATTAAAACTATCACTAATTTCATTGCATAATTATAAAATAACATAAGTAGTACTACGCGGTGAAGGCGGGAACAGTTCAGGACTGATTTTCTATGACGATGGTATATCGTTGAAAATTAGACTCTACTGGCTAAAACTCCCATTTTTTTTATCGTATGCCTTCGGGCTTATGTTATTTGAGTGTTTAATTTCCTTTTCCATTTATCTTCGTTACACGGTAGCTTACACGGTAACGCAGGGGAGCAGCCACTTAGATTTTAATTGATCAGGTATCATCACAATAAAACTATAACCATGCCTGGAAAGAGGTCAAATTTTTCCCAATGTTCCAAAGGTGCTAAATGATTAAAGACCATAAGATCCCAACAATCTACCGAAGAGCGTTAGGAGAGACTTGATGCTGTTCGAGAACATGAGGCTGCAACTTGCTCCGTGGAAACTTCTTGGGATCGCGAAGCACGCCTGCATTCTCAGCGTATTTACGCATCTACATTCAGGTCTCTAGAGACCAGTGAAGAATATGTGCGCGACTGACCGCTGATCGTGAACATCATGCACTGTCTCGCGAGTTGGAGACGTTCACGGAAAAAGCAAGACGCTTGAGTTTTCAGCGTATATACGCATCGACTCTAGAGATAAGTGGGAGAAGGAGATGCGCGACTGACCGCTGATCGTGAACATCACGCAACATATTATAGGCTATAATTTATTTTGGAAAATGGAACACCTAAAGTGAAAGAGATATAAAAATGGTGCCATTGCTAAAACTATTCCACGTGAAGAGTGTTTTCTGCTGTGAGACTAAATTTGAAGATCTGGAGCACCTGTAGGGGAACTCCAAAGCCCAGAGACAATATAACATATTTATAATAGAAATGGCGTCTTAGCAAAAGTTGTTAAGTCTGATGGCATTTCCTGTTGACCAACAAAAATAAAAAATATGGAACATCTTGAATCGTCTCGCGCATTCCATTGATTTCCCGTCCCCGGGCTTATAAAATTCGACATCAGATGTTTCAGATCTTCGATTTTGACGACCCCGTTGTCGCTGGCATAAGCAACAGGATCCGCGTACGAAGTCGCGGGCAGAAGCTAGTATTATAATATATTTTTTTTTTAACCTTGGGCCACTTGTCAGTTCTATGGGAATCAATGACACTCACTTGACTGTCGTCTCCGTACTCTGTACCTGTAGGTACAAGTTGCCAGGCGTTCGGATAAAGCCGGACATAGTAGGCTTTTTGATTGCCTGTCCGGCCAAAATAAACGGTGCCGCCGCATGTCCGGCATATATTAGGCTTTTACATTTCGCAAACGAGCATCATTATTTAATTAATTTATAATAAAGTACTTACCGAATACCTTAAGACCGATTTGGCATTTGATTTTATTTTATATTTGCACTCAGACACAAAATCCTCAATAATACAGGTTGTTCGTCTATAAGGTTTGGCGACCTGGCAACCCTAGCTGCAAGCAATCCAATCGCAGGATATCCATACATTTTCAAACTTTCTATTTGCCGATGACACAAAACAAACAAATTAGACTCCCAGGAAAAAATACCACCCGTTAATTATTATCAAAAAGCGCAATGTTTTGCATACAAATGTCGTTATTATAGAATTGTAAACAGGCACACTGTTATCTGTCAAGTTTCCTGCTGTTTAGAACTAGCCTCTTATCCTCTTTTAATACATATTGTATATTTTTAAATAGTTTACCTACCGAAGACTGTTGTAGAAAAGTACCTACCGTTTAAGTTGGAGACATAATGTTGGGCCAAGATAGGGCTTATTCCCAAGAGCTCCAAATCTATTGTTCTCCAAACAATTTCTCTCCATACATTGATTCCCAACAGCTCCATAATTTTATTAGTTAAATAATAAAATACTATTTTTTTTCCCAGCGGCTCCAAACCAAATTGCGTAAGGTCAACAAAACACAAATTGCTTCCATCAATAATATAATTTAGAGGTAAGTAGTTTCAGTACATAGGCAGTCACAAATCAATCTTATCTTAGCTAAGTATGTGCAATCTGTACTTGAAAATTTTTGGAGCTCATGGGAAAGATTTTAATTATTACTATTATATTGCTTTTTTAATTTGGAGCCGTCGGGAATAAGCCCAAGATAGAGGCAAGAGCCAAGCGATATTAGGGCCAATCCCCTTCTTGTTTAACTAAACATAGTTTAGTCCATTTTCTTCTCTTTCTCTCATGCATAGAAAAGGACTGACAGTGTTTCACATGGAGCGACTGCCTGTCAGACCTCCACAACCCAGTTACTGGGTTACACAGTACCCCTTGGAAAGTCTGGCTGTCTTATTTTCGGGCTTCTGACTATCTGTAACGACTGCCCTTCAATATTGTTATCCAAAGACCAGAAAAGACAATAATCGATTTAAAGCAAAGAGATTTAAAATACTATAGAGCGGGCATGTCAAGGAAATGTCATAGAAAAACTTTGATCCCATGTCTCAGTAACGCCATCTAGAATAATATATGAATATTGGAGCGACAGCGGAGTGTACTAAAAAAAACTCATAGACTTGTGTCCACCTAGGACACAAGTTTTGGACGAAAATTTAGTTCGTGATGTCCGGTCTATAGGTATTGAATGTCTTTGATTTAAAGTAAATAACTAACAACGAAGTTTACTTATAAAACTCGTTACTAAGCAAATCCAACAGTAGTAAATAAATTATAATTGGATTTATCTTTTCCGTTCTAAATGTAATATTGCATTAACATTTTACAGTAGTTTTATTTTAATTAACATCGCTGTATGTTTACTAAAGCGTGATTAATTGTTTAAAATTTGTTCAAATTTGTTAGATTAGAGATCCTCATTGTTTTGCATGATTTTTATTCCTTAATTCTATGTTGATGACATCATAGATTCCTCTTCAGGCTCAAGTTAAATAAAATAAATGCCTGAAATAGGCTAATCAGTTCGTCTAATAGACCTTTATAATTATTGCTTTCCCTTATTAGTAGCCCTTGTAGTATTTTTTTTTTAAGTTATATGTAGTTACCCCAATGTGTCAAATTTCTTTGATCGTCTTTCAACTTTATGTTAAACAGAATAAGGTTCATATTTAATTGGGAAAATTTGACACATTGGGGTAACTTGATGTGCTGGCGTCTGTACAATAAAGAGTTTATATTTTATTCTATTCTTACTAAAAGTTATCGACGACACAGCGAAGTAGTAAAATTTAAAAAGTTATTGAATTGTTGAATTTTCAATTTTTTGTGCTAAGTTGAGTTTTGAAAATCTAACCGCGTACTTTTATACACCCATCCATTTACCTTAACTGATAATACCCATATAAAAAAACGTGAATTTAATTTAAATCCAATCAACAGTTATACTACCGTCTAACTAATCAGAATTCAGTACACATACACGCAGCAATGTAAATTTTTATAACACTTTCAAAGAATATGAACACCTACCACGACGTTACGCAGAAGTGGTCTCATATTTTATAGAATCGGCCGTAACTTATCGATCCATAGATCATCGGTTAGGTCAGGTGTTAATACAAACAACATTATGCTCCCGCGCAGTACCTCAGACGCGGGTCGTATCGTAAAGTGATTGATATAATTCAAAGTCAAAGTCAAATCAATTATTTTAATAAGACTATTAAAAAGGCACCTTTGAACTTCTTTAAGAGAATAAAATAAAAACTGGTCTAGTTTTGAAGAAGAATGGGCATGAAACTCCAATGCTTACTATTTGGAATACTTAGTATTTTTTTTACGAACTTTTCATGTAACATTGGTTAGATATATTATTATGTGAAGGCGGTGTACCTATCCATACTTCTATAATAATATTATAAAGAGGAAAGATTTGATTGTTTGTTTGTTTGCATTGTATAGGCTCCGAAACTACTGGACCGGTTTGAAAAATTCTTTCACCGTTGTGAAGCTACACTATCCCCGGGTGACATAGGCTACTTTTTATCCCTGTATTCCCACGGGACCGGGAACTACGCGGGTGAAACCGCGTGGCGTCTGCTAGTCTTCTATAAAAATGAATCCCTATTTTCCTTGGTCACGGCATTACGCACGAACGGCTGGACCAATTTCGTTAATTCTTTTTTTGTTGTGTTTGTTATCGTCAGAAGAAGGATCGTATAAAAGAAAAAGTTAAGAAAGTTAAGCGGAACCTTAGAAAATTTAAGAAAACTTGACGACAGTTAAATATATTAAAATGCAGCGCCATCTTTGATGACATGACAGGTGACAAGGTCCAGTTTTACACGACAAATTGAAAGAAAGAAAGTTTATTGGCATCACAACAGAAATACACCTTAAAACTATAAAATACAGCGATTATAATGCCAAAAGGGCGAAGGGTGATTCTAAGCTCTCATCAACTCATTAAAAATGTCCGTAATAATCGGAAAATCTAGATGATGTTGAGATCTTTATTACATGTATTCAAATTATGTTTATCGCTTATTTTTTTTTACTTTTTTTACAATATAGACTTAGCCGAAAATTATTGGCAAGCGCTGTACTGACAGTTGTCTGAAGATAAATTTAATATTGTTTCATTAAATCTCTGCAAAAAAGAAATAGCTTGTTGTAATAATTTCTTAAGTTTGGCACTGTTTTAGCTTATAACCAAATTACGTCGATCTTATTTAAAAGCTCATTTTTAAATGCAAATGGGGTTCGAAATAGTCAGACGCGTATTTTTTTAGTTTTCTTTACGGTCCTATGCATGTGTATGTGCGATTTTATTCCATACAGTAGTGGACCCAACAGACGTTATCCTGCCCAAACTTCGCGACAATTGGGTGTTTGACAGAATATGAACATCAAAATATAATTAGTCCATCCATTAGAATATAAAAAAATAATACTCAAGTATTTTTTTCTTTTTCAAATTGATTGAAAACTGCTTAGATTAAGCGCATTAAAGTTGAGGAGAGGGGGCTTGTAACGTCATTATCTAGTATAAACTGTATTACTGGGCTAGTAACGTCATGCGACATTTTGACTCGATGTATCGCCGTTATTTATTGATTACGTGAAAAAAGAAAAAATATGTGTCGAATATTTTCTTGTAATCTAGATGAGGGACTAGAAACTAAAATTGTTGTCAAGTAGCCCATTGTGATCTAAACCATCCAGAGACTAACATAAGAACAATGAAAAAGAAATTAGCCATAAAGGTGCAATCACTTTGAATTGTTGCGCGCACAGACATTTGGCTATTGTTGTAAGGGATTTCCATAGAATAATTGCTATGAAAACGCACGTGATACTGCATGTCGCCTGATCGGAGTATTCCCGTCTGAGCACCTATTTGAGCACCTATGCATTAACTAATGGGAAATGGGAATACCTTTGGTGCTAAATGCATAAGTGCTCAAAAAATAGGTGCTCAAACGGGAATACTCCAATATTTTAAGCACAATTTATTGTCTTAGATCTAAATTCAAATCACGACGACCAAAAGTTTTAAACTTGCAAGTAATACAAGAACTTCTTAATTGAGAAGTTAATCAAATCAAAACGTCTTTCTCGGAAAAGACATTTTCTTGACAAAGTCTTTTGGTTTCAAATTCTATGCTGTCTATTCAATGATAGATGTCACTAGTAAACAAATGCTTCTAATTATTCGGGTGAATATGAAATTCGACATGGTTATTATAAAGATCGTAAACTTCATTTAAGAATGTGAGCTATTTGGTAGGCCGGTAGACTATTCGCTTCGTTCGAGAATTGTAGTAAACTGCCATCAGCCTGCGATGATTTCTTGGACTCCAATTAGTTATCAGAATTGGTTAGTTAACAAGCAGGACCATGAGTAATTTTGGTATATGAGCATTTGCGTCTGACAGGACCAGAAAAGGAACAGATCAACAGGATGAGATCTTCAAATCGAAATCTGTTATGGAGTGGCGACACCATTCAAATTCAAGTCATTTATAGAACTTAGACTGAGAATAACGAGAATTTTTGTGACGCCAACTCCAGCATTTTCTAAGGTATAAATAAGTGGCGAAAAATATTGCCCAGCAAATATGTAGCTTGCCAAATAGAGAAGACAGAAGATAATAGGGCGGATACTCCCAAACGTAATCAAGTATTACGGAAAAGACGAAGAAAGGTTTGCAGTTCGCTAGAAATAACCAATCAACCGACTCTTAGTTTTTCCCACATAAACCATGGAACTTCGATACGAACAAAGTCATATCAGTGTCATAACATCACAGGGAAAAACACAAACGAAAATGAAAGCATCCGTATCCGTAGAAATGGTGGCAAGAACAAGAAGTGCGCAAGAGTGAATCACGCGCAACAATCGCGAACATCCGCGCATCTGCGCCCGCGCATAAACTATTGTGTTGTTTCTTATAAGAAAATTGGCTTTTGTTATGTTGGACTTTTTGTGGTGTCTCGTGTTACATGGAATGTCATGTGTTATGTATATGCGTGTTATTTTTAGTTCCTTTTAACCTTTTTGTCATAAACACATGTCAAATAAGAAGATACTGCCGGTTTTCTGGTTAAAGGCGCACAATTGATGCGACCCCTGACTCTTAAACTAGGAATACCTGTGACTTAGGAGTCAGGATTGTTTATGTTACGTTTAATCTAAGCATGGGTTTAGAGGTAACGTAGTGAGAATAACTAATGTAATACTTTTAAACGTTATAATCATGTGAAACGTGCACCTTTAGAAGGACAGCAGTCTTAAAGTTTGCCTTCATTCTGTATCAGTAAATAATCCCAAGCGTATGTCAACTGTCTGCGGCATAAGTAAAAGTATTTTCTAAAGGGTTAGGCAGAAGTTTATTTACTGTATAACCACTATTCTGCCAGCCTCATGTTATGTAGGGAAAACACCAGTAGGACCACCACGTGACCACTTGCGACCACTATACCGACGGGGCAGTTTTTCTATATCATCAGACCAATGATACCTGTCTGAATTCTAATTACCCATATGTAGACAGCAACAGGCTTAGGGCAAGCCCTTCGCTCTAAATTACATTTACCATGCAACCAATTAAAATCGTCCTTTGCCCACATTATGACATTTCAATACACAAACAGTTGAAATTCCAATCGACATAAAACTCTATACGAGGGTCCGGTTAGAATTCAATCAGAGTTGCCCTGCCTATTATCAGTGCAAATGACTCTAACACTTAAACATTAAGTTATTTAGGTCAAGTAGATAGCACTAGACCGCTAGTATATAACTTAGAGCAAACAAGCAATTAGTACTAGAATTATGATTTGATGCTAATTGGCGGGATCGTAAAATTGACTAAATTGATATGTTAAGATTGATTCCTAAACTTGTTTGGGTTAAGTGTTTCCATTTCGAAGATTGGGAGGCATTTATAGTCGAAGATATAATCTACAATGTAGTTGAGTTTTAAGACGCGATCAGGCGGAGTATTCCCGTTTGAGCACCTATGCATTTAGCACCAAAGGTATTCCCATTTCCCATAGGTTAATGCATAGGTGCTCAGACGGGAATACTCCAAAATATTGGATGCCCATCATGGTAGAGCAGTGCAAACGCAAATCAATTAACTTACAACCCCTCTGTAACCGCTGTCTTACAATAAAGATTGAGTTTGACTTGCAGAGAAATGATGAAAAAATAATATTTAATTTTTTTATGATTTTACAAAGTTATTTATCTCAATTAAAATTACAGGATTTCTTGTTTTTGGTGTAAAATGATGACGGCAGTTGGAAGTTTTTAAGATTGCCTAACTTATTTAGTTATGCAATCTTAAAAAAATTTCAACTGCCTATTTATAACCCTTTTCTTAGACAAACATTTTTTCCCGCCTAACTTACTAATTTTTTCTCTTCTTCCGCAGACGTACTCCGGCCTCTTCTGCGTGGTGGTAAATCCTTACAAGAAGCTGCCCATCTACACGGAGAAGATTATGGAGAGGTATAAAGGCATAAAGCGGCATGAAGTACCTCCTCACGTCTTCGCCATCACAGACACAGCCTACCGTTCTATGTTACAAGGTCAGTTCATTATCATTTTATTTTTTCTTCTTGAAATCAAGCAAGTTAATTTGGTCACGTTCCATAGAACAAGTATGATTTTGGTATGATTATGACATGTCAAATGTAACCTAAAGAATAGCAGTTGTTTGGCGCTGGCTAACTTATAACTTAACGTAACTTATCAGACAGACGTGTTGCTGGGGAGTTTGTGCCACTTCTTCTTCTCATCAAAGCACTAGGAAGTGGGGAAGTACGGGCTTTTTGGAGGTCTGTCTTATGAAATTTTGAAGTTCAAACAACAAAATAGTGTTGATTTTATTGATTTTGCATGTTCCGATAACTCAGGATGAATAGTTTTTTTAAAGAAAGCCTACAAACAGAAGCAGGCAATTGATGAGTAACTGCATCCTCATTGTCCTCATTTATCTTCTGTTTCTGTTACCAAGAAAATCCTGGATTCGAATTAAACTCTTCATATGATGACCCTGTACTGTAGAACACAAAAATGTAAATAATGAACTAGAAAATTAACTTTACTTTAAAACTAGAATTTTCGACACATTTCCAAACAGCTAACTATCCGTAATGGAAAAAATACTGGTTCTCGCAATAAATAACCTCTCGCCTTGTACGAAATAAAGTGGTATGCGACAGTTGGGCCATAAGTCATTCGGTATCGGCGCCATTACAGAACAATTAGACGAACGGCCCTTATCTTTGAACTCTAGTGTGGGGCCCGGTATCGATACCAGTTTGAGAAAGATATTTTAAAATATTTTCGAATGTACTCTATACTTATAAACACTGGTTGAAGTTAAGTAATTATATCAAAGAGATTTAAAATACTATAATACAGGGTGTCTCATTCAAATCGGTCTGTCAGATGTTTTTTAAAATGTATGAATGCAGTTTTTCTTGTTATTAAAATCGATGACATGGTTCCTCAGGACAGATCTTCGCATGTCTTATAGTTTCAGACTTTCCCATACTGACCGATTTGAATGAGACACCCTGTAGAGCGGGCATGTCAAGGAAATGTCATAGAAAAACTTTGATCCCATGTCTCAGTAACGCCATCTAGAATAATATATGAATATTGGAGCGGCAGCGGAGCGTACTACAAAAAACTCATAGACTTGTATCCAGCAGGACACACTTTTTCGGACGAAAATTTTGTTCACGATGTCCGGTCTATAGGTATTGAATGTCTTTGAATTATATGCATCTTATAACCATACTTTTTAACGTCTATTAAAAAAAACATTGAATAATAACAGCCGGATCGAAGGTTAAGCTAAGCTTTATGAGATCGGTCCGTAGCTGTCACCATTCATTACATAGCAAAACACCTCCGTGCCTCAGAAAGCACGTTAAACAGTTGGTCCCGAATGTCATTTGTAGATCCTTGACGGTCATCACGCACGAGAAGTCGAAGCCTGAAAGTCTGACACTCTGTTTTACTACTAAGGGTATGTGTTGACCTAGTGGCTGGGTTTTGGAGGTGATATAAGCAGTCGCTTCATGTTAAACACTGGTATTCAGCTACATCCAGTAAGACTGGAAGCGACCCCAACTACCACTAACTAATTTATCAGTTTTACTGTTTAAGTCATTGTTGCTGCATTTATTTATTAAGACGTCACGCAGTTTCACCCGCATAGTTTCCGTTCCCGTGGGAATCCGGGGATAAAAAGTAGCCTATGTCCACCGGGAATATTGTAGCTTTAAAATTGGATCATTAGTTCCGAAGATTACCCCCTACATACAAACTTACAAATTTTACCTCTTTATAATATTAGTATAGATTTACCCTCGCATCAGTACGCCGTACAGCAATTACACTAATGGAGCTAAATTCATAAAAAAAGTAATATTATCTGCTTCTTAACATCATTCTTTCCTGTGCTATCGAACGGGCGGTGGCTGCTGTAGATCAGGCATGCATCGTGGCTCTCTGCATTATACATGTTATGAAACATATTGTTTCAAATGTAACAAACTCGAGGTCCCAGCTGATGTCGGACCCGCGGTATCCTATAAACCCGTATGTCTGACGTGGCTGAACTGTTAAAGGATATTGTATTATCCAGTTACTGGGTTGTGGAGGTTTAATACTTAATACTTAATAGGCAGTTGCTTCATCATCCTTGTTCTGGAATATTGGGACGGGCAACTCTTGAGATCGTATGAAAAAGATATATGTTACAGCTTTTTGTTTTAGTATTTTTTTCAATTTACTTTATACATTCGTCAACCATACAGCTTAGTTTTGTTCATCCAAAGCTGTTGTGATAGCGATCTGTTTGGTTGTTGAAATTCGCTCTTAGCTTAGTCACTTAGCACTTACAAGAGATACCTCAGCTAAATATATGAAATTCTTATAAGCTATTGTATTAATCAACCATTCAGCTTAGATTTGTTCATCTAAAGCTGTTCTGATATCGATCTGTTTGGTTGTTGAAATTCGCTCTTAGCTTAGTCACTTAGCACTTACAAGAGATACCTCAGCTAAATATATGAAATTCTTATAAGCTATTGAATTTGTCCCCTCACAGCTGCGGCGTAATTTATTTTGTAACGAGAGCTATTACTAAACAATTAGAACGACCTAGTAAATTATCTTTGTCTAACTAAAGTACTTGCAAAGACTGGTATTTATAGTATTATATCGCTTATTATTTAACACTTAATTAGTATAAAATTTGGACTGCTTCAATGGTCGCCAGAGCTACTGCTGAGGGTTTGATAACTTGGTCGGGAAAAATGATATTTGGATCTTCCATCAGGAATTTCTCAGAAGCCCGGTTTGTAACCGGTTAATGGCAATAGAATCGCTCCCTATTACATAAAACTTACATATAAGGTACTTCCTATAGCAGATAGCTGCTAAACAGCAACAGTCCAATGGCTAAGGCGTCGGCCTGGCGATCAAGAGGTCGGGAATTCGATACCCACCCGTTGGCACTATTGACGTAAACCCACTCCAGACATAGACATATTTTGCTGGAGGGGTTAACAAGGTTACTAGTCATGTGCTTTAAGTACAATGATGGTTCAATACAATCGTGTTGTTATATGACGTTGAAATTGAAAGATTATGGACAGAGTTCCGTCTTTACAGGTCTAAAAGATACGTAAATTTTATTACGAATTTCTCCTTCAAGCCCCATCACTAAAGTACGACAGTACTAATGAGCCCTGGTGTGCAGGTAACAGCAACGCCCCCGTCATAGTACACGTGTCGTAACGGCTAACTGCGACATGGCGGCAAGATTTAACTACACACACGATACAATGCAAATCCATTGCAGGAAGTATTGTTGCAGGAAGGAGAATTATTTGTGTAACTTGTTCCACAACTACGACTACTGCTTACTGCTTTAATTTTTACTAGCGGACGTTTCCGTTCTCGTGGGAATACAGGGATATGAAGTAGCCTATGTTACCCGGGTATAGTGTAGCTTCCCAATGGTGAAAGAACTTTTCAAATCGGTCCAGTAGTTTTTAGGTTTATTGGGTATGAAAAAAAAACACTAATAAATCTAGAAATAATTAGGAACTTACTTGGGCGCATTTAGTTATTATAGGATACCACCATTATTAATTTTTAAAGATATAAAAAAGAAACAGGAATCCTTTGATTAAAATGGTTCATACAAAAATGAAATGTGAAAAGTTGGTTTATCACAAAACCACATCTGCATAACCCTTCGGGTGGTGTGGCGTGATGTCCTATAGCTCCACACAATTTTTTTGTTCAGTTCTTTTTAATAATAAACTAACCAGCTGGTAGAGTTTCTTATCAACTACGTAAGAATGAATTTTATCTTTACGCCTTTTTCACACACAAAGCAATTTGAAAACGGTACATGAATTATATTGATTTCAAACTATGTGGTGTTAATTTTCAATTATATCTGGTAGGAGACTATTACCTGTTTGTGAGGTTAACTCTAAGCTAAATTGGTTATTTCTTTAGAAGGCTTTTCCTGCATCGTCAGACTCGCATAATGGCCTGGCCTTTTGAGTGTCTTCTTAGGGACCAGTCAATTTGCCAATGCCAGCGCCATTTAGTTTTTAAGTATCGGGAAAGTTACTACTTACCGAAAAAAATATCATCCCATTTCACTTTCACTTTCATTGGTAAAAAAATGATAGAAGAAAGGTAAATTAAGGCTAGGTATGTGATAAAAAAAAGTGAGCTGTTATGTAAGAGATCGCTTTAAGACATCGGGCCACCCATTGTTCTGGTCCAAGGTCCTGGCAAGATGGAAGATGTTATTTGCATTTTTCCTTCTGTAATGAAGTAGATAAATAAACAGTTCTACTCACAGGTCAAACCTCTTTCATATAATATTCACAGCAAGCCGGCAACACTAATACTCTGCCGGTATGCCGCCCCCCTACTTCGAAATGTATTCATTATAATACAAGGGGTTGTCCTGCCAACTACACAGCTCCCTAGGCTCGCGGCTACCACTATTATGTTGGACTGATTAAAGCCGTCTGGGAAATGTACAATCTCCACGAACATATTTAAAGTTTACTCCATACATACAAACATGATGCGAAGCTTGTGGCTAAATGACAGAAGCCACAGGGGTCAACCGAAAGTTAAACTACGCTTGACGAGGATGCCGTGGATGGGTGCCCATTTGTTGTGAATCAAGACTTCTCCGTGCCTTGGAAAGCACGTTAAGCAGTTAGTCCCTGCTATCATTTGCAGATCTATAAACCAAGGGGTATCGTGTAACCCAGGAACTGGTTCGTGGATGTCAGACAGGCAGTAGCTCCATGTTAAACACTGTAATTTAGCCGCATCTGGTTAAACTGGATGGAGAGGCCAGGCAGATGATGACATACATACACATACATACAAACAAATTTAAACTAACGCAATTTCCACATTGGGATAGGCCAACACTACAGAATATTTGCTACGATCCTTAAACTGTTTTTGCGTTTACTTTCTTACATTTGACTATGTACGTACGCTGGTTGCGAGGACGACGCACCTGGCCTTTTTGAATCGAATAATATCACCAATAACTTCAGTGACGGTCCTTCCTCCTTTCTACTTAAATTTATACTTTAATGTGCTTTACAAATACTATCTGTCGCCTATCGTTCACCCTTGCATGTTTTGAATTTGAGGAAAAGCAGCAAAGTCTAGCAACCGCCTTACACAGTAGACTTTAGCCCCATGAATAATCTAATAAGAATTAAATAGAAGGGAGAAATACCAATACAGTATAGGACTTGAGCACAATATAAACAAAACCATATATACCATCCGCAGATCGAGCTCGTAGATATTAAAATGTCCAAAGCGGTTATAATGCCAGCGTTTCTCGCTCTATAAATCATATCTCATCGGAATACACAATAGCAATCTGCGCGAACTTAGCACCTTCTACTGCTCAGTTCCTATAGTTTGTCTCCATGTTGATACCATCAGCAACACATAAATTGTCGCAGATGAAATACCATTCTTATCCTAAATATCATCAACATGCGGTCACAACCGACAGATTTATAACTGTACATACACTCATTATCATCTATCTAAGCCCTTTCACAACTATGTTGGGGTCGGACATGCATGATGGAGCTGAGTATCATGCAGCGACCTGCCTCTTTGACCAGCTCACCTTTTTCCTGCATCACATTTCTTCTACTTATCTTGTGGTTAGTGAGTAATCTAGTGTCAAGAGTTTATGCCGCCAATATGCCTCTGACTTGGCTTCATTATGCTGTCGATAAATATCTTTCTGGAAAGCTGGTTTCATCACGATGTTTTCCTTCACTGTTTTTAAAACAATTCGAAAAGGAAGAAGTGCTTGAAGGACTGCGTGCCTTGGGTTCGAACTTGAGACCAGTGACTGCAGTCCCGGTGGCTTGCCAAGTCACTTAAAGCATAGCTGCTTCACATAACTGGGTAACACTCTTAAACTGGTTGACAGGCTTTCGGGCTTCTGACTAGTTCTTCTTTACGGGGTTTTTAAAGATGTACAAATTGCACCGAGAACAACGGGTCAACACTTGCTTTCCACGGCAAGCAGCAGTATCTGTACTTACTAGATAGTAACCTACCAACTGAACGAGTTTGGCAAGCATAGCTTAAGTGCTCATAAGAAATAGTAGGAAGTATATTCCGAATTCGCCACATAGAAAAAGACAGTTAACATTTCTTAGCTTACGTGCTATATTTGAGCATTCGATAAATTCAATCATGATCTACTTATAACATGTTGCGAAATAGCAAA
This sequence comes from Euplexia lucipara, assembly GCA_921972225.1. Classification (NCBI taxonomy): domain Eukaryota; kingdom Metazoa; phylum Arthropoda; class Insecta; order Lepidoptera; family Noctuidae; genus Euplexia; species Euplexia lucipara. The sequence goes on from OV179151.1 coordinate 2,275,725, forward strand.
GTAGGTACGGTAGTCGGCACTTCAGTGATAAAATAACAAGTATAACTACGCTAAGCATAGATAAGAGACTCCACTTTATCTATTGAAACTCCATGGTAGCTTGATCGAAAGTTACCACCGACATCCGGTCTATTGTAAGAGTTATAAGAAAGAGGGTTCTTCCTTTTCTCCTATTTTAAGAATTTATTCTATAAACGTATATGGAATACGGTAGTGCGTTTATGAAGGCTGCTATTCGTTGGAAGTTTTACTGGCTTACTGCTACATTGACTTTCGCTTGAGCATTCAAGGAGCCTTTCCGTAACGAAACCCTTAGCCTTAACGAGGCGTCTATTATTATCTTCCAAAGAATATTTCATCTGTATGGTTCTTACATGATCTGAACAAGATAATGTCTGAACTTTAAAAGAGTGACCTAGTTTCTTTCGGTTTTTTGTTTAGAGAAAAGTGTTTGTAATAACCTATTAATAGAAATATAATTTATCGTTAATAAGATTGCGTTTCTACTTTCAGACCGAGAGGACCAGTCAATCCTTTGCACAGGAGAGTCAGGTGCTGGTAAGACAGAGAACACCAAGAAGGTGATACAGTATCTAGCGTACGTCGCTGCCTCCAAACCCAAAGGATCCGGCGCGGTAAGACATTTTTCTTATGATGAAGCTCCTTTTAAAAAACTTGGTTAAATAGTACATAGTTAGGTAGATAGGTATTAAAACTGTCAGATTGATAGTCATTCAAGATTTTACAAAAGAAGAATTCCATATTGCAGCTGGAGAGTTAGATTGTTTCTTTCATAGTTGTGTGAACGCGTCAAAAATCTGGACCTGCTAATTGAATTTGATAAATCCTTTTTGCGTTATATAGATGACTTCTAGGTGACGGCTACTTATGGGCCTTTTTCTGCGCCACGGGGCAAACCTGTTGTTACTGGCAATAAGTATAGTATCTTATAAAGTTGGATAAGTTAAAAGCAACAAGGAGGATCGATAGTTTTTTTTCTTAAGATGACGCCTACCATTGGAAATTTGGGAGTACTATAGCTACACCTCTGCTTAATACTTAGTAGAAAATATGCGTGCGGTTGTCATTAGTTTAGGATTTGTTTAAAAGTAACATTTTTTTGAAAGTAACATTCAAATCATTTTCTCAAAATTAGTCTTTCACCTCGTAAATAAACTTAAGGACCTAAGTTAAACCCACTTTCCTAGTCGTAATGAGTAAAATAACAATGTTCAGTTCTACGAACTAATTCACTGTCCACTGTTTACGTAATTATCTGCCGCGGTATCCCTTACACGGGAACTGGCATGGACTTAACTGTAAGGGCCAGCGCATACATACAACTTGCTCATCGACTAAATTGTTTAGTCGAGTTGCGTACTCCTCGTGAATTTCACAGGACTAAACTGTTTGGTAATCAAAAGCAGATCGATACAGCCTTTTGATGATTTTATCGATCAACTATTGAGTTGACAGGTTCATATATTGCTATAAACTTATGAAACACAACTAAATAGTTGTTCAACTAAAAGTTGTATGTATGCGCTAGCCCTTACTTGAATAATTAAGTAACTTGAAACACTGCGTTTTGAACGGTATTTGGGGGTTTGGGGACATTTTTTATTTAAGCGTCAATGGGGGTTGTTATTGGTAGTTGTCAATGTCGAGAATACTGTATATGGAATACAGTACTAAATGCTTTATTGTATACCATAATGAAGTGTAGTTACATATAAAGTATCGTGTTTATCATGAACCCAGTAGGGTACAGCATAGTTTGTACTTCGTAGGAGCGAAGGTGTAGCGCGTAAGATAATAAATTATTCAATTTGTACTTATTATTATTAATATTGTACTATTTGGTGAATCTAGAAATCCATATAAGATATTTTAAGGAACAATGTCTAAACACATAGTTTCATTATACGTCTGTTTCTGAACTAAGCTAACTAAAGGTAGCTTCACCAATTTCTGTCATAGTTCTTTACTCCAAGCTCAATAGTTTTTTGTTTTTCGTTGTTAGGAAATTAAACGTGTTTTGTTATTTTGTAAGTTAACTCGTCGTTCTATTATTGTTAAGCGTTCACATATCTACTGGTTCGACTATCGCGTTCGGGTGAGGAATGGAACCAGTTTCTCGTTATCTGGCTAGCCTCTTTACGTTTTACTTTACAAATAGCTAGAATAAAATGTTATAAGCGCTTTCTCTTCAGTATTTAGTTCGTAACATGTATTACACTGCAAGAAATAAATTCTGTAATTGCGAAAGAGTATGTATTGATTATCTAGGTCACTTGGTTGAGCGTTTTAGCTAGATAATAATCATTTTTGCTAATTGTATGTTTGTAATTATGTATTACTTAGCATCGTGTTCTTTCTATTACAATATAGCACAGAAGTTTCACAGCTAGATCTTCGACTATGTATGCAAGATATGCGGTACTTTTGTGGTTCACTGTACGCTATTATCATTTACGTCAAGTTCCTACCACTTTGACACCTGCATGTAATGGAGGTGGCATTGTAATTGTTTATAGCACACGGTTGTACACCATTTATGTATGATAATATACCTACATTTAAGCTGCTCGGAAGAAAAGTACTAGTAAAAAAAAAACTACTATTTTCTTTTTTTATCTTTTCTGGCAGCACACTTTTAAAACGAATGTCTATCTTCTACAACACACTGATGTATATTTTTTTTATTTTTTCCTCTTCTCCGTGAACCTGGCAATCGATACGACAACAACAGGGACCGACACCACAGTTGATTATAGTAAGTGGTAATAAAAATAAAATAAAACTAATCACCTGCCAAAATGGGGGCAATTGTTATGGATGTGGTACATTATTCTCCTTTGATTGTATGATTATAAAATAATAACTAAGTACAAAAGTCCTGTATCTTCTACTTTAAATTGATCAATTCACTGATGGACAACGCACAGCCAAAGTGTAGAAGCATGAACTATTATTCTACAAAAGTTCCATAAATCACCAACACAAGATTTCACCTAGGAATTTTGAAAATTCTCCTCCAAAGCGGCTAAACAAAGGATGAGAGTTACTATTGGGCCAATGGTAATCAATTGGAAAACACAAAAAAAAAATATCTTGGAGAATAATTTACCACAATTTTCCGGATTTGGGTGCTTTTTCCAAGGGTTGGCATGGAATGGGCAGGATAAAATATTGCTTCCTATCTTCATTACTCTTCTTTCATGGTGAAAGCAATTTTCATGATACTTGTAACCCGTATAAAATGTTATATGGTTGAAAAATAAAGCTTGCATGCTTGCAGATATAATAATATTACCTGTATAACGAATATTTATTAAAATTATTTATGTATATTATCGTCGTTAATAGGTCACTGATAAATAAGTAACATACAGCTTGGCAAAAAAGAGTAGAAAATAATGGAGGCGCCACTGTGCTCTTCGTATGGCAACCCGTAGCAACCGCATAGCGTACCAACCTAGTCTTGATACTTAGCTGTTTTTTAGACAAATTAATCTAATTATGTATAATTTTTTAAATCAGTAATTAATTCAACAAGGACGTGTTCTTGACACGCAACTGATTACTTACCTAAAAATAACAAATTGGCTAAATACTCCTGAGTTCACAACATTGTTTAGGAATTATAAAAAAAGAAAACATTACATTGTATAACATAATTTTTATATTTTATTCTAGTAAATCTTCCTCTAAATATTCTACCCCGAACGCGTAGGCCGCAAACTCATCTGAGTCATGTTCAGGTTCAGAGGTGATGCTGCTATCATCTTCTAGATTTATTACTAATCACTCTATTTCCTCGTTCATAGTTATTTTTTTTCTCCAGTTATCCTTTTCTATTTTTATTACATGTTAGCACGAGTTCTTCCAATCCTCCTCGGTAATAGCTTGGAATGCACGTTTAGCTGCTTCCTGTAAAGACGAAATATTTCATTTATCCCTAACAATATTAAAAGTAAAACATTTTTATCACATACTGTTAATAAGCCGGATGTAGAAAATACCCTTTTGTTTATCTCCTTCCAGCACGATTTTGCTTAGAACGATTTCCCTGAATTAAATAATAGATTTAGACTATGGTACGACAGTTTCTTTTACATTTCTAATGCAAACGCTAGAACAAATAATTCTCTCCCTTGATATCGCACTTAAAGTATAATTTACGTAGAAATTGAATTTTCATTCAGTTAAAAGTCAAGTCACCAAAGTATCAATTTATCTCAGCGCGCTATACCAGAGTAATGCAGAAAAAATGTAAACATAACCTATGTGCTCGACATATTTTGTTTCAAATCTCTAGTTATTCCTAATGCAATCACATTATTATAGCTTTGTATTCATCAATTAACACTTGATTCAACTAAAATCAACAAAACAAACTCTTACTTACCTGTCTTATCAGCGGTTCTTTGGTAAACATTGTGAAATTCAGAAAGAATAGTTTAGGCCTTATGTTCCGCCAGATATCGCCTGTACACCTTATAAATAACCTCCCTGCCAGCACTCCGAATGGTTTTATTCATTATTCTTCACTTTTTACCTTTATTAATCAACGTTTGGTGGTCGAAATTAAAATTTATGAACTTTGTTTATTATGAGATGTCATTATTTTGGAAATGTTGCCAACAGACAAAAAGAACAATGCCAGATGCCCATAGTAACTTTGGCTCAATATTAATTTGTCATGGACAGTGAACATTCTTACGTTTTTTTGTGTTGTTTAATGTCCAAAGCATTTATGTGATTTTTACTTTTACATAGAACTTCTAAAAAAGAAGTTATTCAGACATTTAAAATTGGAGGTTAGGTATTTTTACAGAGAGTAAGATAAACAACAAATACATTACCTACCTTACAAAATACAACGTAGTTGATTGGAAATTGTCACAAAATGTGTGGTACAGATATAAAGCAATAAGTCTATACCGCAAACCAGAGGAATTCGAGAAGGAAACAAACGTACACCAAAAACAACACCGATAGGCGATATCAATACCTACAAGATGTGCCATTGTCAGCTTAAGCGCGCGCGATCTTACAGGGTTGCTATTACAAGATGACGATTAAGTTATCGATCACAGATCGAGAAAATCGATTTCTTGAATTTCGTTTTTTCTTTCCAAAATACTAAATGTATTAAAATGAACTCGATAAACGTATAATATAAGTAAAAAATAATTAATAAAAGACGATTCGGTGGTAAATAAAAAGTAAAGAGTATTTTTTTATTATTTAGAATTATCGATTACAGTGGCAGGACTTTAATTATTTGGAATTATCGACTACAGTAGCAAGACTGGCAACTTTTTTGCTTAAATCAGGAATTCAAGAACTTGAATATTGAAGTAATTATTGAATTACTTATTAAAATGATTTTCTTTTTGAGAAGTTCCCAAAAAGCACAACTAATATTTTTATAAGTTTGTATTTTATATTTAAATTGTTGAAGGATTTTTTTTTGTGTCCGCGTGAATTTAGTTTTAAAAGTTGTGTAGGCCGAAAGCTGGCATTGTTCTTTAGTTCCGTTTCTACACTTTTTTGCCAAGCTGTAAGAAGTTGCACAATATTTTGAAATAAAACGTAATAAGTAATAAGTTTATAATTATGTTGTAGTCAAAACTCTTAACCAGTCAAAAGTACCTACTATTGACTAGCAAAATCAGTCAAAACTACTTTTGACTGAACAGGTTGGTCAAAAGTGGTTTTGACTGAAAATTATTGGTTATTAGTACTTCTGACTGCAAATTTGCGGTTAAAAGTACTTTTGACTGACGCTCGTCGTCAAAAGTAGTTTTAACTGCATTAAAGCATCAGACAAAAGCACTAAGGGATCTGGCGCTCGGGGGCAGCTGCCGCGGCACGCTCGCTTTGCTCGCTCGCCTTTGCGCGCTAATGGTCATGGTTCTAACCTAACCTAACACACATGATTCGTCAACCTTAGACGGTTTTACCTGACTGATAAAACCAGTTAAAACCGCTTTTGACGGAATCACTTAGTTAAAAGTACTTTTAACCAGCTCCATTAGGCAAAAGTACTTTTAACTGTTATTTTAGTCAAAAGTATTATTGACTAAAGCATACGGTCAAAAGTAGTTTTGACTGATTTTGCTAGTCAATAGTACTTTTGACTGGTTATGAGTTTTGACTGCAACATATACATATACAGGCTGGCCTTAAAAAAACATGTCATTTTCTTTTCATACGCCACCCTGTATTATTGCAGAGTAAGATCACGTTATTAGTCATATGGCCGTGTTAGATTTTTTTGCATTGGCAAGAATTACTTTTATTCAATTTCACCCACAGTCTCTTAATGTTAGTGATGATACATATTTAAAACATTACTAAATCATTTTGATTTAAAATTGAGATGAATTGTAAACTTTATTATTGGTCATAAAATTTATTAATTTTACTAACATTTAATGATTTATTGTTTAAACATCCTAATAATGGCTCTTTTAGAATAGATACCTGAAGCCCACACCCTTCTATGTAAGAAGTTTAGCTTTTGTAATCTTTTAACTGTGTGTTCGTAACTTGTATCATTAACTGGGATTACAATGGTCAATTATCTCAGAAAATCGTAAATATACCTCTTTATTACCAGTAGTTGATACATTTTAACATAGTTAAAAGTAGGAACTTTTATCTATGTTAAAATGTATTAACGACCCAGGAACACTTGGGAAGGCGTGTTGCAACTTGTTGCTGTAATGTGTTTCACAATACCTTCTGTAACGTAATAAGCAACAAACTTGCTTAATAGCTTCAAAGGCTTGTTGCTGCAACGTGTTTTAAAACAAACTCTGTAACATAATATGCAACACGTTGTATCTTCGGCTTCCAAACAAAGAGGTATATTTTCGTGATGTTATTAATGTTGTAACGTTGCTAACTTGTTGTACGCTACTAACCCTGTATCATTAACCTGTAACGTTTCATTTCACGCTGCTAACTCCTACGTAGACAAACGGACCTACATTCGAGGTAATGGAACGCTAAAACCTTACTCTATTACTCCTTAACGTAATCATTGCTTGTAATGTTTTTACACAATTAACTAAAACTTGGAGCAATTCAAAGCAAAATAAATTCGTTGGACTTTCAATGCTTTTTACTAAAATGTTTTAAGTTTAATGCTCAAGCTATTCTGTGTTGTTTGATAGTAAGAAATACTAATTCTTAAGAGTTCACCACTGGAAGCTTGTTTTCATTACCAATATCATCAGCATGACCGGTATGTACCTACTTGATCAATTCTCTAACAAATTTTTCTCTTATAGGGCGAACTGGAACAGCAGCTGTTACAAGCTAACCCTATTTTAGAAGCCTTCGGTAACGCCAAGACTGTTAAAAACGACAATTCGTCAAGATTTGTAAGTATACACCAAATTACTGGCAATTTAGATGTTAGATCTCTATAGTAAACTATCAAAATTTATCAATTTATCTATCGGAACTTGCCTAGTCTATTTTAGTTTTAGTTTTGTTTTTTTGTTTTAGTTATGTCATCTTAAATTATCTGATTTATTAGGTATACAAAATATTGTAGAACAAATATTTTACAAAGACTGAGTATGAAGTTGGGAGGATACTTCTCACTCAGTCTTTCTGATCTATACTAAACTGCCTTTTAGACCTTTTTCAATCCGAAATTTTGTTTATTTATTGACGTTTTAAAAGCGCTTATTATGGCCTAAATGGAATAAATGTCTTGAATTTAACTTTAATGTTTTTGATTCCAGGGTAAATTCATCAGAATAAACTTCGACGCGTCAGGTTTCATAGCAGGCGCGAACATCGAAACGTACTTACTCGAGAAATCAAGAGCGATCAGACAAGCGAAAGACGAGCGGACATTCCACATATTCTACCAGTTACTGGCCGGCGCGACGACACAGCAGAGGGCTGAATACATTCTAGAGGACCCCAAGAGTTACCCATTCTTGTCAAACGCCGCCTTACCCGTCCCCGGCATCGATGACGCCGCCGAGTTCCAAGCGACCATAAAGTCCATGAACATCATGGGCATGAATAACGAGGACTTCAACTCGATCTTTAGGATAGTGTCCGCGGTGCTCCTGTTCGGCTCCATGCAGTTCAAGCAGGAGAGGAACTCCGATCAGGCTACGTTGCCGGATAACACGGTCGCTCAAAAGATTGCACATTTACTTGGTAAGTCATTTTCTTCATGTGAGGACATGTAGGTGTTATGATCGTTGTTCATGTGCTGTCTTTGTGTTCCAGGTCTGTCAGTCACAGAAATGACGAAGGCATACCTCAAGCCCAGAATCAAAGTAGGCCGCGACTTCGTCACGAAAGCACAGACCAAGGAGCAGGTAGAGTTCTCTGTGGAGGCCATCGGCAAGGCTTGCTACGAGCGCTTGTTCAGATGGCTCGTCAACAGAATCAATCGCTCCCTCGACAGGACCAAGAGACAAGGAGCTTCCTTCATTGGCATCCTCGATATGGCTGGTTTCGAAATCTTCGAACTCAACTCCTTTGAACAGCTCTGCATCAACTACACCAACGAGAAACTTCAGCAACTCTTCAACCACACGATGTTCATCCTCGAACAGGAAGAGTACCAGCGCGAAGGTATTGAATGGAAGTTCATTGATTTCGGTCTCGATTTACAGCCGACCATCGATTTGATCGACAAACCTATGGGTATCATGGCTTTACTGGACGAGGAGTGTTGGTTCCCCAAGGCGACAGACAAGACGTTTGTTGAGAAGCTCGTATCAGCTCACTCCGTCCATCCCAAATTCATGAAGACTGACTTCCGTGGTGTTGCCGACTTTGCAATCATCCACTACGCTGGCAAAGTAGACTACTCTGCCGAAAAATGGTTAATGAAGAACATGGATCCTTTGAACGAGAATGTCGTCCAGCTCCTTCAGTCGTCTCAGGATCCGTTCGTGTGTCACATCTGGAAGGACGCAGAAATTGTAGGCATGGCGCAACAGGCCATGACCGACACGCAATTCGGCGCGAGAACCCGCAAGGGCATGTTCAGAACAGTCTCTCAGTTATACAAGGAACAGCTGACCAAACTGATGGCGACGCTCAGGAACACCAACCCTAACTTCGTAAGGTGTATCATTCCCAACCATGAGAAGAAGGCTGGAAAGATCGAAGCGCCTCTAGTTCTCGATCAGTTGCGATGCAATGGTGTACTTGAAGGCATCAGGATCTGCCGACAAGGCTTCCCCAACCGTATTCCCTTCCAGGAGTTCAGACAGCGCTACGAGCTGCTGACTCCGAACATCATACCGAAAGGTTTTATGGATGGGAAGAAGGCTTGTGAGCAGATGATCGAGGCACTAGAGTTAGACCACAATCTATACCGCGTCGGTCAGTCCAAGATCTTCTTCCGGGCTGGTGTTCTGGCACATCTTGAGGAGGAACGGGACTACAAGATCACTGACTTGATTGTCAACTTCCAAGCGTTCTGCCGAGGCTACCTTGCGAGGAGGAACTATCAGAAGAGACTGCAACAGCTGAACGCTATCAGGATTATTCAGAGGAACTGCGCTGCTTACCTCAAGCTAAGGAATTGGCAGTGGTGGAGGTTGTATATCAAGGTAAGTTCACTACTTCTTATGCGTGCTGGGGGTAAGTTTTTGCAATGGGACTGCAGGACCAAATATGAAACTATGTTAAATAGAGAAATGTACTACTATTTGGATTCGAGTTTTGATTCAAACAAGTTATGTAACTAAGAATGATGCACTTCTTGTTTTATCCAAAATCGAGCTCATTAGTCTTTTTATGTATTTTCCATAGTTTCACGGGAATTGCGTACGATATTTCAAAAACTCACCCTGTGCAAAATAGGCTTTCTTTCCTAGGATCTTTGCAAAGGCCCGTATTATTAAAAAATAAGAAAGCTAGCTATTATTATAGCTAGCTCGTATGGTTACAGACATCTTTCTAAGTTCTTAATAATCTGGTTCTTTTTAAAACATTATTATGCCGATTATATTTATCAACGAATGCTATCATAAATATTATAATCACTTATCATTATAATCTTCTCACACCAATGAAATATCTCTCTCAACAAGACCTTCTCATCAGCCAATAATAGTATTTACAGGAGACGCAAATAGTGATGATTTCATATTATTGCATCTGCGCAGTTCTGGATGAAACAATATTCGAAAACTTCCACACTGTCATATCACACTCGACTGTTGGTCTCCACACCTTACACAACTTATTAGATCAAAGTTCCCAAAGTTGACTGGACCGCGACCCGCCTAATAAAAACTTCCCATTTAGGTACCTTTGGATGAGTAAATTCATTGATTTATTTTTCAATGAGATGAATACATTTGATTCCTTTTTTTTGTCATTATGGTAATTGTTTGTAGCAGATTCATTTATTTTAAATAACCGTAATGTGTATAGTTCATGTAATTTCTTTTCCTATATAGTTAAGCAACATTTACCCAAAAAATTATCGATCCGTCGACACTATTTTTTAGGGCCCACCCCATATTGAAGCAACATTTACCCAAAAAATTATCGATCCGTCGACACTATTTTTTAGGGCCCACCCCATATTGGGTCGCGACCCACCAGACTTTGGGAAACGCTGTACTAGATGTAATGTTTTGGAAACATTCCAGTCCCATAAAATATGAATTTTACACAATTTGTGACAGTACATACATCTCTATTGTTAATAAGTTTAATCTCTTATTAATAATATGATCAAATCACACGCGGAGCGAATGTTTGATCTATGGTATAGAACTAAAGATACATGGGGTTACAATTTGAGAATAAGCAAGTGCTTTATTTTTTTATTATTTAATAATTAGTCCCAGTGGATAAAGCCCTGCCTCTCATCTCAAAGTATGTGAGTTCAAATCATAGTAACTTATAGTTAGCCAATGTAACTTCCAATTGATATAACTTGCTGGAAAAAAAAATCGCGAGAAAACCTGGACTTATAATTTATCAATGTCAGTCTCATATAGCCAAGTCCCCTTTAGCAAGCATTGTGATCAATGTTCGTGCCTTCTCTGTATGAGAAGAGACTTTGCTCTGCAAAGGGATAAATATATGCTGCTACGAAATATTACTATTAAGTTTCACATCCTAAAGCATGAAAATGTTCGTGAAACTGAATGCAAACCATTATTATTAATTTACTTGCATATTCATAGATACCTAGTGTAGTTTATACCTACAGAGTTTTCGCTATGATGGAATTTGGGATTGTTTGAACACGAATAGTAAATTTTCCTGCTCCCACTTTCCCTAAACATTTTCCTTTAGTGTCTGTAGGCTAATCAATGTATACTGATTTAATTTATTGATTACTTAGGGTCGGTTATATCTGACGGAAAATGCGTCACGTATTATCGGTTGTGTAACGCCAGAACAGACAAATATATAGTAAAACATTCATCCTTTCACACTCAACGTGCGTCGAGGTACAGTGTCGCATACGCTCTGCGCATCTTCCGTCAAATATATACCGACCCATAATTTCCAAATCTGACAGCACGTTTGAAAGTCTATGGAATTTGACAAGGTAAGTACAATCGTATACTCTACCCCGTCACAAATATTCTTAACCGCCATTCCAGGTCAAACCTCTACTGGAAGTGACGAAGCAAGAAGAGAAGCTGACGCAGAAGGAGGATGAGCTCCGTCAGATCCGCGACCGGCTGGACACGCAGGTGAAGAGGTGCCAGGAGTACGAGCAGAAGTACCAGCAGTCTAACGCTGAGAAGACTCAGCTGGCCGAGCAGTTGCAGGTTGGTCGACGATGTATTTTTTAACTTGCCTTGTAATTCATAATTATACAAAACCCGAAAACTGTTCGAAACATTTTAGTGAGTGCTTGTAAATGTATTGAACAGCTGTTTTCTTACGCAATTTAAGGGTTTCGTCTTATAGTAAAAGTAGTCCATAATAGCACTAGAATTAAATACACATGGTTAAATTTTATAGTACTTAATTAATAAATTTGTCAAACATAATGTAGTAGATAATATAGCCTGTTAATTTGAATAATATAAGTATTAGAATTAAAATTCTAAATAAACAATTTTACCAATTTTATAATAATTTGAGAATTACGCGTAGGCTATCATTGCTTATGTGAACGATACTTTTACTCCGAAGCTTATTTTCAATGGATAGTTTAGAAAGACATTGACTTTCACCAACCTCAAACATTTTTGACAAGTCAATTCTGCGTTTTAGCCTTCACACCCAAAAGTCATATAGAAAATGTAAAAATCAAACAATTCACATCAAACTTCATCAACTTACCTTTCCAGGCCGAACTAGAATTATGCGCTGAAGCAGAAGAAAGCCGCGCTCGCGCCGCTGCCAGGAAGCAGGAGTTGGAGGAACTGCTGCATGACCTGGAGGGACGGATCGAGGAGGAGGAGGAACGGTGTAACTCCCTGCAGCAGGAGAAGAAGAGGCTGCAACTTAATATACAGGTGAGTTGACAATGTGACAGCAGTTAACCTTAGGTATTATTGAAAAGAATAGCATAAAGGTTTATTGTCTCAAGTATTACAAGGGTACAGAGGAAAGCACATCGACCTACCCCAATGTGTCAAATTTCTTTGATAGATTTTTAAGTTCAAAACAAACTGAATTAGGTTTATGTTCAAATGGGAAAATTTGACAGTTTGTGATAGTTTGATGTCCTGGCGTCTGTACATACACACATACACACACAAACCTATAGTAAATGATGGTAATATTTCAGACTTCCCTGAATGTTGCTGAAGTTTTGCTTCACGAATACAAGATTCTGTCGCTACGATACTCAAAAAATAACGCAATTTATTAATAATGCTTTACCAGAACTTTTACTACTACAGCAACTCCAGCTAACCTTTTTTCTTTTTCAACCCAGGACCTAGAAGAACAACTGGAGGAAGAAGAGGCCGCACGTCAGAAGTTACAGCTGGAGCGCGTTCAATGTGACTCCAAGCTCAAGAAGTTGGAGGAAGACCTGGCTCTCAGCGACGACACCAACCAGAAACTGGTCAAGGAGAAAAAGGTACGCCATACCACACGTACCTTACGTTTTTCAGTGCTCAAATTATTGGCTATTGATTAAATTAGTAAAATGGTGTAAACTCTAGATAATTATTCTGACTAAAAACTATTATTTGTTCTCTACCTAAAACAAAAGCAACGAATAATTATGTAATTTTAATTATTTTGTCTGAAGTTGTGCTGGATTGGTAACAATAGGCTTAGATTCCTATTATGTGGGGCTTAAACCTAACTGGTGAAAGGTAGGTGTACTAGTAGGTACTACAGACTACCTAGACTACCATACTATATTCTAGTAACTAACTACAAAAATAAACTATAACTAACTATAAATAAAGTAACCAAGAACACCTAGGCGTCAAAATACTCCTCCGCATCGTCATCCGGAACGTCACCTGCCCAGAAGACCAGCAGCATTGCCACGTTGGATGGCAATGGCAATACTAATTCTATGACCAAAGAAAAGGCTAGCTCTTTAGTCACGGGAAGTTTCGACTAGTCGGCGAGATACCTTTTGTTTCCGTGTAACTCCGCTTTTGATTTTCTTGGAAAAATAACCGATTTCTTTTATTCTAATATTCTAGATCTTGGAAGAGCGAGCCAACGACTTGTCGCAAGCTTTGGCTGAGGAAGAGGAGAAAGCGAAGCACCTCAGCAAACTGAAGACCAAGCAGGAGTCCGCCATCGCCGAGCTGGAGGAGAAACTTCTAAAGGTAAGCTGTCCATGCAGACGATTTGTTCAGGGTTACGAATTAAGAAAGACCAGAGAACTGACTTAGGTCTTTCTTCTTTCTATTCCGTAAAGGTTAGTTATGTGGTCACTTCATGTGTACAGCTCAGCTGCATTAGGTTCGAATGGACTACGGTAGTTATTGATTACTAATATACCTCAGATTACTGTAATTGGAATCCAAAATTTATAAATAATAAGTAAATAAACACACACACACCACACCACACACCACCACCACACCACACACCACCACCATACCACATACCACCACCACACCACACACCACCACCACACCACACCACACACACCACCACCACACCACACACCACCACCACACCACACACCACCACCACACCACACACCACCACCACACCACACACCACCACCACACCACACACCACCACCACACCACACACACACACACACCACACTACCACACCACACCACACCACCACACACCACCACACACACCACACCACACCACACCACATTTCTTCACCACATTTCTTGTGAATAAATGATTATGATTATGATTAAATAAATATTCCACAACTTTTCACACAACGCCATTTAGTCCCAGTTAAGCTTGAGAGCTTGTGTTATGGGCTAAACAGCTGATAAACATACTTATATATTTCTAAATATGTATAAACATATAATAAATAAATTACACCCAGACACAGAAGAAATGATCGCGCTCATCACACAAACATTTGTCTTGGGTGGGAATCGAATCCACGACCTCCGGCTTAGCAGTCAGGGCAAAGACATTCAATACCTATAGACCGGACGTCACAAACAAAATTTTCGTCCGAAAAAGTGTGTGAGTCACACAAGTCTATGAGTTTTTTTTAGTACGCACCGCTGCCGCTCCAATATTCATATATTATTCTAGATGGCGTTGCTGAGACATGGGATCAAAGTTTTTCTATGGCATTTCCTTGACATGCCCGCTCTATAGTCTTTTAAATCTCTTTGAGTCAGGGTCACTAACTACTAGACCAACAGGCCAGTCATAATGGTGAAACTCAGCTTGTGGCGTGCTTTTAAAGATCTTTCAGCTTTCGACTAGCTCAGACGTTTACGATTCTGTTACCGCTTTAGTTGACTAGTGGGTTGCCAGTACATAAATACTGTGCTCTAAGGTATTTTAACCACTTCCCTGTCCCATAAGTTAACACTGGACTCATGTTGATTGTTGTACTATTGTGTCTACTTTGTGGGCAGTGAAAGTGATAACTTACAAGAAATCATCTCTAAATTCAAAAGTAAGTTTCTGAAGAGATTGTTCCGCCACTTTCTCTTATCGGCAATAAGACTAGGATGTATTTTTGACGTTCAAAACTTTATGATTCTCAGCCTAATTTGAATATATTATTTATTATATATCATGACATCTATTTTTTCTATTAATATGTGCCATATGTATCGTCAGGATCACCAAATGCGCCAAGAGGCGGACCGTGCCAAGCGGAAGTTGGAGACTGAACTACAAGACGTGAAGGAACAGCTCGCTGAAAGAAAAGCACAGCTCGAGGAGTTGCAGATCGTGCTCAGTAAGTATTGGGGGCGGAGAATCTTAGTAATCATTCCTTCTGTTGTGTCAGAAAGTATAAGATTTGAAAAGTGTCAATACCTGGACATCGAGAGGTCGTAAGTTCGATCCCCACCCATTGCACTATTGATGTGAATCCACTCAACACAAGCGCATTTAGTTTAGTTCGAGGGGTTAACAAAATGTGCAACCCTCATTACTAGTAAACTTTCTTTATTAATAAATAGTCGGAAATTTTATAAAATTGCCTATTCATGTAGTCCTTTTGCGTTGCTTTTACTTTATGACCATCTGCTTCTTAGAAAAAGATGAAAGAGTCCAACAAGCCATCTGTATGATTAAGTTATATAGGACCAGCTAGGTAATTGTCTATAAATAACTCTAACACAAAATTGTTGGACCTAAATGACTAAAATGAATGGAACAACGAACAATTTTTTCTTTACAGCCATGCTGGTTTTATAGGGACAGTTATTAATTTATTAACATGGGTAACACTTCAGAATTTGTGCAGTCGTAATAAAATATCCTATAGGGATAATCGTGTAAAGTTAGTAATCTCTATTCATGACTCCACAGCTAAACGCGAAGAAGAGTTAGCCGCCGCCATCAGTCGCGCCGACGAGGAGAGCGGGCTGCGCGCGGCGGCGCAGAAGGCGGCGCGCGAGGCGGAGTCGGCGCTGGCGGACGCGCACGAGGACCTGGACGCGGAGAGGGCCGCGCGGACCAAGGCCGAGAAGCTCAAGCGGGACCTCAACGAGGAGCTGGAGGCGCTGAAGAGCGAGCTGCTGGACTCGCTCGACACTACTGCTGGTAAGGGCAGACTTACACACCAGCCCCTAAATTACTACCACCAAGATCTCCAAATTTACCATACATTTTTTCGAGCAAGTTGAACTCAAATTCACTCCTCATTAATTATCAATAAGGGGGTATATGTGAAGCGTAGGCTGCATCGAAGACTAGATACCATTATTTTTTCCCTGCAGTAACACATGTTGCCATCAGAAATATGGAACAAACACAAGTTGTCAGTGACATTTTAACAATTAAACGTTGCCAGAAACAGGCAACACAAAAATATGACACTGATACAATACTTTAAGGCAATGTCGTTACACTATGGCCCACATCTTTTAATTTATTACTAACCATTTCAAACCCTATTTGTAAATATTTAACATTGACTTCACATAAACATTCCTCTTGAATCACTAAGTCTATTGACGGAGACCACATTAAAATCAGTTGCGACAAACGACTCTATTTTATAGTATGTATACATTGTAATATTCGAAGCTTCAACGCGGTTCAGAGTTTAAAACTAATATACTAATAAATTCTCTCTATACAACAGCCCAACAAGAGCTTAGAACGAAGCGCGAACAAGAAGTAGCGGTACTCAAGCGCAGTTTAGAAGAGGAGGCGGCGTCTCACGAGGCCGTGCTGACCGACCAGCGGCACAAGCATTCTCAAGAGCTGCAGCAGCTGAACGAACAACATGAACAGATCAAGAAGGCTAAGGCTGGTAAGTAACGTCTTATAAAGTGTAAAACTACGGTTCTACTTTTGTTATACAGGGTGTCTCATTCAAATCGGTCAGTATGGGAAAGTCTGAAACTATAAGACGTACGAAGATCTGTTCTGAGGAACCATGTCATTGATTTTAATAACAAGAAAAACTGCATTCATACATTTTAAAAAACATCTGTAGGTACTCCGTTCGGGAATCGAACCCGGTTATTTTGAAAAAAAAACCTACACTATTTCTATTTAGATATCGATTGTGTAGGTCTTAAGCAGTAAATTTCTGTATGAAACATGATGTCTAAATTGAATTAAATACATTGTTTCCACATACTTTAATTTATTTTAGTAGGTGCTCGAAGACCATCGCCTTTTTCAATACCGCCTCTGGACTATTTCTTGTGAGGTTACGTTAAGGATGTAGTGTACAAAACAAGCTATGACACTGTTGTAGACCTAAAAGTAGCCATAGAGACAATTTTAACGCAAATTCACCACATGAAGATACAAAATGCAATTGTTAGATCGTTACCTAAACGTGTTGAATATTGTATTGAAAAAGGCGGTGGTCACTTCGAGCACCTATTAAGTAGTTTAAAGAAATGGTAATTACGCTTGAGAAAATACGCTAGGACAGACAGTTCATCAAGAGTTCATCAAACTTTATGAGCGCAAGCGCAGCCCTCCAAAACCGATTGTGCCCGATGAATTTTCGGGCATCTTCGCTGTCGCGTTTGTATTCGACGTAACATGACTTGGTGAATGGTTAGCTATGAACGCGACACTAATGTACTCCTGTATCTAATTTACAATATTTTTTACCTACACAAATAGCCGAGTTGATTGCTAATCACTAATTTACTAAACTCCTGGAAAACTTTCCAGGTAAAACTACCAAAATGGCTGAACAAAATAACGACGATATTACGCGTATATCATTTTCTACTAAGAAAACTAAGTCCACGACTTTAGATCCAATCAAACAACTAAAACCTCTTCCATGAAACAACTAACAAAACGAAAAAAAGAAAGCAAAAAAAAAGTAATAGATTAAAACTTAATTATGGGACAGCTTCTAAATTCAAAAAGTCATTTTCAAATTGTCATTTACACGTTCAAAAAATTATTTAATATTTTAGTATTTATATTGAATTTTACACATTATTATGTTGGAATGGCGTGCGCGCGTAAACAGAACAGCGTAAAGTTCGGATTGTCGAAAGACGATAACTTCGAGGTAGAGAATGCAGCTTTCTCTTGTGATGACGTCACCTCGTTCAGTTCTGCGCGCGAATACTGGGAACATATGTGCAACAGTCCTGAACCCGAACGTAGGAACTCAGTATTTTATTACAAAGGTATTCTAGTTCTATCCGCTGATTCTTTGCCTATCATCAAATAGAAAAAAATGTGTAAATGGCACTTACCACTGCTTTTCTCTGCATCACCTAATAAGATTGACTGGTAGAAAATATATAGTATCTTAAATCTCTTTGTTGGTCCTAATAATATAATAATACCATATCTGTCGTTTTCAATCATATAAGATAGTGGTCGCGATGGAACATGCTTGTCTATATTTCTATACTAATATTATTAAGAGGAAAGATTTGATTTCTTGTTGTTGTTGCATTGAATACGCTCCAGAACTACTGGACTGATTTGGAAAATCCATTCACCATTTGAAAGCTACACTATGCCCGGGTGAATATAGGCTACTTTTTATACCAGTATTCCTACGGGAACGAGAACTACGCGGGTGAAACCGCGTGACGTTTACTTGTTTAGAATATGGTTCAGTCTTGAATTGAAGTTTAACTGGTACAAGGTGATAGGGAACGCAGACACCGGTTGATAGTTTCACACTTTGGCTGTGTACGTTATAAATGTCACCAGCATATTTTATATCCGTTGAGTGCGGTTCTCGTCAGTACGTTTGAAGGTTCGCTAATAAAAATGAGATGGTTGGACCAGGCCATCTAGTCTCGTGTACCTATATTCTCTGGTTTTATGTATTTTTAAAAGTAGGTGATAATTCAAACTGATTTCTATGTATGGTGATTAGTAAAGGTTTGCATGCCTTTTTTATAAAACTGCCAGTTTGCTGGTACAGGAAATTCTTAGTTAAAATAGATAGCACTACGGATTTCATATGATAATGATCAAACAATTATACATATAATAATACATTCTTAAAAACTAGTGGGGTTGCTGTTTCACTATCTGTCTACTTTGAGAAGACATAGAAATAAACTGGGAGATCAGTTTCTTTTAAAGTCTAGACATTACCTTAGTCTGATCAAATGAGGACCTTTGTTAGAAATGACCTTTTTTTAAAAGAGTTTTCTGTCATGATAAAACATCAATATTCATTTTCCAGCTCTTGAAAAAGCGAAGCAATCGCTAGAAGCTGAAAACGCGGACCTTGCCACCGAACTCAAGAGCGCGAGCGCGGCGCGGGCCGAGGGCGAGCGTCGGCGCAAGCAGGCCGAGGCGCAGCTCGCCGACCTCGTCGCCAAGCTGCAGGACGTCGAGCGGACCAGGTACTGTACTTCTAAAAGTTTTAAGATAAGAGACTGGCCTGTTGGTCTAGTAGTTAGTGACCCTGACTGCTATGCTATGCCGGAGGTCGTGGGTTCGGTTCCCATCCAGGACAAATGTTTGTATGATGAGCACAATCATTAAATTTGTTCTCTGTCTGGGTGTAATTTATCTTACTAATATTATAAAGAGGAAAGGTTTGATTGTTTGTTTGCATTGAATAGGCTCCGAACATACTGGACCGATTTGAAAAATTCTTTCACCGTTGGGAAGCTACACTATCCCCGGATGACATAGGTTACTTTTTATCCCAGTATTCTCACGGGAACGGGAACTACGCGGGTAAATCCGCGTGAGGTCTGCTAGTCTATAATATGTATGTATTTAGAAATATATAAGTATGTTTATCAGCTGTTTAGTACCCATAACACAAGCTCTTAGCTTAGCTTAGGACTAGATGGCGTTGTGTGAAAAAGTTGTGGAATATTTATTTATATTAATTTGAATAATATACCAGTTTTACCAATGGCTGAAGACCCAGTAACAGGGTCGTGGAGGTCAAAATGGCAGTCGCTGTATGTAGAACTACTGTATTGGACTGAAAGATAACCGCTAAACCTTCTGGTAGCTGCAATGGTTACACTTGAAGCCAACACCAATATAGTTGAGAAAAGGCTAGGCATATGATTATGTTAGGTGGAGCAACATATTACTAAACAGATGTCCTAAATAAGAAGAAAATGTAGTGACTCACTTCCTTTTTTTTTCTTTTATTACACCTATTTAGTAACTTGTTTCTCTGCTTGGCACCATCATCTTGCGTATAGTCGCATTTTTTGCATTGTCTGATTGGGCTTCATTACTCGCATGTATTATACTAGGGCTACACTTGAGCTGGGTCCAAAAGGCCAGCAGTAATTACCGAGATATTTCTTATGTAATCTCTATTTATTTCCTTTTTTCTCTCTTTTCCTGTACAATAATGTGATTGTTTGCAGGTCGGAGGTGCAAGAGAAGTGCATCCGGCTGCAGAGCGAGGCGGAGGCCGCGGCGGGCCAGCTGGAACAGGCCGAGCTGAAGGCGTCGGCCGCGCTCAAGCACTCCGCCACCGTCGGGGCGCAGCTCACTGAAGCACAGGTATGTTATTATAATCAATCTTAATACCTTGAATTGAGTACAAAATTCTTCTAATTTTTTCCTAATTCATACGTAAGTAATGTTATAATAAACTTCAATGTTCTAAAACAGAACATATATGTACCAAATACCCACGTTTGCAAATACATAAATGATTTGATTTTTACTTTGACTAGCCCAACTGTACTTTTTTACGTCAAGTCGTTACATAGTGTTAAGCAAAGTCGCTTTTTGTATGTCCCTCTTTTTCTAAGTTTAACAATAGAGTTTTTAACATAATTTATAATAGAGCAATCCTGGTTGGTGGTTGCTTGTAATTATCTATTCATTCAACTGAGATTTTCTGAATACATAATTATTTTGTGTCACAGTGGATATTTTTATATTTACAGTTGTTATGTATTTTTGTAAACAGGCTTTACTGGAAGAGGAGACGAAACAGAAGCTGTCACTACAAACGAAACTGCGCAACATTGAACAACAGCTGGAACAGGCCCGAGACCAGCTCGAGGAGGAAGAGGAGGCCAAGAAGAACCTGGAAAAACAAGTGAGTGGCATGGAAAAATTTAATGGAAATAGTACCTACATAACATAACATCACGGCACCAATCTGCACAAATTCAGAATCCAGGCTGGTACTGAGAAATTCCAGATCGAAAAACTCAATAATACTTTGCCAGACCTGGGAAAACTCAATAACACTTTGCCAGACCTGGGAAAAATCAATATCACTTTGCCAGACCTGCGAAAACTCAATATCACTTTGCCAGACCTGGGAAAACTCAATATCACTTTGCTAGACCTGGGAAAACTCAATAACACTTTGCCAGACCTGGGAAAACTCAATAACACTTTGCCAGACCTGGGTAAACTCAATAACACTTTGCCAGACCTGGGTAAACTCAATAACACTTTGCCAGACCTGGGTAAACTCAATAACACTTTGCCAGACCTGGGAAAACTCAATAACACTTTGTCAGACCTGGGAAAACTCAATATCACTTTGCCAGACCTGGGAAAACTCAATAACACTTTGCCAGACCTGGGAAAACTCAATATCACTTTGCCAGACCTGCGAAAACTCAATATCACTTTGCCAGAACTGGGAAAACTCAATATCACTTTGCCAGACCTGGGAAAACTCAATATCACTTTGCCAGACCTGCTGCCTTATTCTAAACCGTTCGATTGGTTTCCGTGTCGGTAAGGAACCGTTTTCGACAATCTCATTTCCGAGCCGAAGAACTGCCAAAATGCTATTCACAGATCCGAACGGATACGTTTTTTTGTCTATACGATTGATCATTGTATTTATGGGGAACGCTACAAAATGGTAGTAAAAGATCAGCGTGGTAGAAAATTTAAAGTAGTAAATAAAATTGGTTTATTTGAATGTTTCGATCCGTTTAATTATAGAATATACAGCTAGTAATTTAATAGACAGCAAACGGTACAAAATGATTTTATTATTAATCAAACAAACTTTATTTCGAATAAACATGCTTTGTAAACAGCCGTCTGTCAAACTGGCATTGCCAGTTTGACAGACTTTTTTACTTTTTAAACTTTTTCCGCATTGCCAGTGGCAATGTGGAAAAAGTTTTTATTTGAAATAAAACTATGGATTTCTTTTTAGTATAACTTTAAAAAAGGCTAAATGACTGTAAGTATTTGATATCAATACACAAATCTTGCTATTTGCTCATTGTCAAACAATAACACGTACAAGTATACGAATAACTACATAATTACACTTTGAATTTATGTAAATGCGAAAGTATCAATGGAAACGGTCAATACAATAATAAAACTTCATTTACTTAAAAGTGCAGTGTTTTAAAGGTTTACAGTGTTTATATTTCTCTGAAATAACCTGGATTTATGAAAAATAAATCGTTTAAATTTTGTTCGGTATGGCTCCCGATAGCAAACAGCTGTCGGAAAGATTTGAGTCTTCTTATCGAATTTGAAATGTCAAAAAAAATCGGTTTCGGATTTGTGAATTGCGTTTAGATGACATCTTCGACATTTTAGACGTTCGATTCGGTACGGAATCTAGTCGAATGGTTGTGAATAAGCCAGCTGGGAAAACTCAATAACACTTTGCCAAACCTGGGAAAACTCAATATCACTTTGCCCGACCTGGGGATCGAACCGGGACCTCATGCTCAGTAGTAGCGCTCGCGACCACTAAGCCAACGAGGCAGGCATAGAAATAGTGCACTTGGATAATCATTTCCTGGCAATACATTTCCCAGGAAATGATGTTTCTTTTTTGTAGTTTGACATTACATACA
Source organism: Euplexia lucipara (assembly GCA_921972225.1). Classification (NCBI taxonomy): domain Eukaryota; kingdom Metazoa; phylum Arthropoda; class Insecta; order Lepidoptera; family Noctuidae; genus Euplexia; species Euplexia lucipara. The sequence continues at coordinate 2,298,583 of OV179151.1, forward strand.
CATTAATGACAAAGTATCACATTGTTGAATATAAAAGAATATCATCTGCGCGATTTTACTTGTGAACGAACTAAACTAAAATTAAATGAATATTTTTGTTTTCATTCAAGAAGTTTAAAGTCACTAGTAAGGCCTATGTTTTTCAGGATCATCAAATTTTTCCTTTCTATTCGTAGCATTCTATTAGAGTACAAAACGCGTCTGCAGATATAAACTTTGTATTAACAAAAACCCACATTGTAATCTTATAACCGATGTTTCCAGGTCACAGCACTTACCCAGCAAGTTGTCGACGCGAAGAAGAAGGCGGAAGAAGAAGCAGAGAACGCTGCAGCGCTTGAGGAACAGCGCAAGAAGCTCAGCAAGGATGTGGAGGCGCTGCACAGGCAGATCGACGAGCTGCAGCAGGCCAATGACAAGCTGGACAAGAGTGAGTAGCGAAATTATTGGATAGAGAGGAGATAGACCAGTACTGTGTCTCCTAGAGCCAGTTAATTTGCAACCTTCATCAAGTTTCGAACCTTCTACACTTCTACTTACATTATTAGTATTAAAATAATGATAATCAAAACTTGTTGCCATCAATCTGCATGGCAAAGACCTCTTGTACACTAAGCGACAAAGAAAAATAATTCACACGGTATCAATTCGTCTGTGCATCGTGAAGGAAAGCGGTCTCTACATACGTGCTTTCTTGCACGAAATTAATTTATAATCGAGTTAGTAGAATTCTGGCGAAGGGCGTGCTTTTCGGGAATACTGTCTTACGTAATTTTGACGTTCAAAAAGTGCTGATTCTCAACTTAATCAGAATAAATTAATTTTTATTCTGATTTGCTGTCATTAATTTGTATTTCACTCGTCATATTTTACGTTACCCACTAGAGATAGATTTATAAACAGTAGCAGTATTCAGAATTAATAATGTATAATGGTGGTTGTGTGTTCTAGGTAAAAAGAAGATCCAAGCTGAACTAGAAGACACTAACATTGAGTTGGAGGCGCAGCGAGCCAAGGTCATGGAGCTCGAGAAGAAACAGAAGAGCTTCGACAAGGTATGCTTGATATACCTGCCTGAAAATCTAAAAATAAACTCAAATTATCTATACACCATTTATAATAGCATTAGAGTAAAAATATGCTTGTAGATAGATGCAGGAATGCAGAACATTTTATTTTCTAGATAGGTTATAATAATCTTAATTGAATTTAGAAGGATAAAAGTGAAACGAAGAACGTTTTATCGTTGGCACTGTAATTTTCAACTAAAATGAAATAATATAACCAAATGAAATCCTCAGCATTTCTTAAAACAAATGATTGAAATGGTTACAACAAAGTGTGATAGCTGCAGTTTAAAGAAATAGATAATAATTCGTAATTGGAAAGTGTTCACTATAAATCTGTGGCCCTAGTGAAAAGGGGTATAAGTCCAATTTTGTCGAAAATGAGTTGTGTACCAAAGTGATCAGAAAACCGACTTTTACAGTTTTTTTTTGGTGTCAGTTGGACCCTTTTACACAAAGTAACTTTCTTATTTTTAGAGATAGCTTAGATCTGTCTTCACCAAACGATAGAGCATTTTTTTCTGATCACTTTGTGGTACACTTAACTCTTTTTCGACAAAATTGGACTTATACCCCTTTTCACTAGGGCCACAGAAATAACCTTTTTTAACTTCTGCCAAATGCTATTCTAAATAGAGTCTAGTTCATCTCAAATCATATTGACACTTTGGACCATGTAGATTAGTGTCTGAGATGGTGTTATGTCTAAAGCACAGACTTGAATAAAATAGCTTATGGTATAACATTTATGTCTATGAGTAGAACAGTGCAGTATTTTACTACGTCTAGAGTACTCGAACAGTATTTTGTTTTTGTTATCCATGTGATTTAATTTAGTTTTTGTTTTGCAGGTGGTGTCGGAAGAGCGTGCGATAGCGGAGCGCTACGCGGCCGAGCGAGACGCGGCCGAGCGCGACGCGCGGGACAAGGAGACGCGCGTATTGTCGCTCACCAGGGAACTCGACACGGCGGCCGAGAAGGTGAGGGTTGGTTCGCTAGGGCGCGTTATGTCACATGGAAATAGATCGCAGCGATCCATCAGCAGGAGGCCTGGTGGTGGACCGCGGAAGAGCCTTCAACTGTGCTGCATTCGGTGTGCGGGCGGGAGGCGTGTGGTTTGGTCAATCAAGTTTAAATTGCTATGAAAATAAAGAAGTAGGTACGTGGCGTTCGCGCGATTACTTTCACGTCGTCTAACTGGACCTTCGATCAATAATAGCACTAGATACAGGATCAGGAACAAAAATACGTCGCTAAAGTGTCCACGTTTACACACACATAAACAATTACATTTCTGACTACGAATTATTGAAAAAAGTTTTATAATACTAACAAGTTCAGTTCATTATAAACCTTGACACTCAAGCATAAAGTTTAATTGCAATTGCAAAATATTTATGCCTAAGTCCTTCTGTCATCGGAGAAAAGTAAAAGGAATAAATTTAAAATTTCACTTAAAAATAAAAGCCATTTTTATAATAAGTACAAAAATATTTATTCTAAAATGAAACTTAAGGCCTAAGTATACGGTTAAAAACGTTTTGTTCACAATTTCAACTTTACTCTATTTTGGAACTAGACGTGGTTCTTGGTATGACATTTCAATGCTCAGAACACAGTAAGAATTGAAAGATAGAGTTGCAGAATAATAATTTATATTTCTTATGCGAGCGAAGGTTTGTTTTATATGGTAGCAAATAATTACATTTGACCCATTTAAAAAAAGTAGTAGGGCTTAATTAGTACAATAGCTATTTTATTAGGACATTGCTATTAATTGTCTGCGGGTTGCCTCATTATAATCAACCCGCAAAAAAAATGAATGCGCCTACGTTTGTATGCGATTCAGAAGTTTTCACACTAATATTATAAAGGCAAAAGTTTCTGAGTGTGTGTGTGTTTGTATGTTTGTTACTTCTTCACGCTCAAACGGCGGAACATATTTGGATGAAATTAAGTATATAGGTAGCTTATGTCCTGGATTAACACATAGGCTACTTTTAACTACTCCTGGTTTACGCGGGAGAAACCGCGGGGCGCAGCTGGTGAAAAATCATTCTATGACATCAAATTATTAATTAAATATTTAATAATTATTAAAAAAAACCGACTTCAAAAACAGGAGGAGGTTATCAATTCGTTTGTATTTTTTTTTATATCAATATGTATTTATCCAAACTAATGTTATAAATGCGAAAGTAACTCTGTCTGTCTATCTTTCTGTCTGTCTGTCTGTCTTTGCTTCACGCCTAAACTACTGAACTGATTTGTGTGAAATTTGGTACAGACATAGTTTGGAACTTGAGAAAGGACAAAGGATAGTTTTTATTACAAAAAACAAAATAGAATAAAAAATAATATTTATTCCGGACATACAGCGCCATCTATTGGTCAAGAGTCGGCATTAATTCAGTACTGAAAATTCATCGGAAAAATGTAAATAAATAGTAAAAAGGAATGGAAATCCAAACTAATATTATAATAATGCGAAAGTAACTCTGTCTGTCTGTCTGTCTGTCTTTCTGTCTTTCTGTCAGTCTGTCTGTCTGTCTGTCAGTCTTTGCTTCACGCCTAAACTACTGAACCGATTTGTGTGAAATTTGGTACAGACATAGTTAGGAACTTGAGAAAGGACATAGGGCTCAAGAGTGTCAAAACCACAAGACCATATGTATATGTATATGGTATACAGAAATGTCTTGGTGTAAGAAACTTTAATAATCTTTAAAGCCTAAAATAATAGAAAATTTGTCAAGGGAGAAACAGTATTTTTGCCTGAAATGGCAAATCAAAATAATATTTTGAAAATAAGGGAAAAATAACATTTTCGCCTTTTTCGATCGGCAATAACGGCTTTAATGCCCTAACGCTGGATATTAATAATCTATCTCGGTTGCTATCTTGATCCCGATCTTTGTCTGTAACCAATCAACGACCGAATTCGCCTATCCGAGTCTTAAAGATGTCCAATCAGAAGCAGCCGTCAAAAACAAAGGATCGGGATTTGGATTGAGATAGAATATTAATATCGGGCGTAAGTGAGTATACATATCTTCAATTCAAACGCAGAGCTCGTTATGTTGATTTTTGAAGAGTTCCCTAGAATATCTTCCACATTTCATTTTTGAAGAGATCCCGCGAGTTCGTGAACTGTGTGGGTAAAACCAAAAATCTGCTGGTAGTCACTATTTCACGCGAACGAAGTCGCGGGCAAAAGCTAGTCATAAAATAAAAACTGAATTAAATAGTAAATAAAGTCTTTTAGCAAATATAATGATTGTTTGACCAATTAATTTATTTTTTTATGTTTGTTTTATAGTTTTTGTTACCTCAGCAGGTACTCTGTCATTTTCATGAGGAAACCTTGAAGAATTGAAGGAACTCTTCAAAAAATGTAGGTACACACGTACCGATTTTTACATTTTTAGTAGCAAATCAAGCATTTTCATTTAGAAAGTATCATTTTGTAAAACGTTTCGATTGTGAATCATTAATGAATGTATGTACCTGTAATTTTGGAACTGATGTTCTAACCAATCGACATCTGTTAGTATTTCCGGAAATATTAATAGTTACTTAATGATAATAAAAACTAAACAGCAAAAAAAAATAACAATACCCCCACGCAAAAGTATCCTGTAAAAAGTATCAAAATAATAATGATGTATTGACCCTTTAAGTTTAATAAAAGAAGTAATATTTTAATCCAAGCATCGTTGTGTTGGGGGACCGCTTGAATAATTCTTCTCCTCTTTCTTTCGCGACAATAGATACCCATTCTGCACAGCGAAATGTGTCGCTAGGAAATCTACAAACAAAAATTTCATTAAAAAAAGAAACATAAAATAGCAATACTACTCCATGCATTCCCTTTTCCAGAATAGTCGATGTTTGTTACAATAGTTGGCGCGTTGTAGCAAACATTGGTCCAACAATCATAATATTTGCTAAAAGACTTTATTTACTATTTAATTCAGTTTTTATTTTATGATAAATACATATTAATATAAATTCACCGAAAAAAAGATATTTCTTCCGAAATTTTGGTATTACGGTGATTATTTACACAATTTTTGAACGCGCACTGCGGCATTTTGACGTCTTAACGTTGGCTATGATTGGACCATACTAATTAGAAATAAGAGCACAACAGTATTTGTGCTCTTATTTTTCGGGCCGTTTTTGAAGCGCTTATCGGGAATCTAGTACTATTATTGATCTAAGAACTGGACCCTTAGGTTTAATGTGCCAAGGTAGCCCACGGAATTCAAATGTTCTGTTTTTTTAATTTAGAGGTTCAGTGTCTATGTTGAACAAAATATGATTTGTGACCGTAACACGTATGTGTTACGACGTACTCTTTGCTTGTGGCCTTTTCATAAGGGCGGTCTATTGCGACGTCATACGTAGGCGGTTCAATGCGAACGCGATTATAAAGCGGTGACACGCGAATTCAATGTGACGCGGCGACTGTGTCCTGTATGCACGCGAAGCGTCCCGCACGCCCGCCAGCGGGAACACAAACACGGTGGCACCGCATCCAGTTCGCGCGAAAATATCTAGCCAATTTGATCGCGTTCGCTTCAAATCGTGCCGCGCCGCTTCGCGTTCGCGTCTAGAGTTCACGCAGGACGTTGCGGATTAGAGTAAGAGTCTAGACTAAGTCTGTCTGTCTGGCTGTCTTTCAGTCTTTCATTCAGTAGAATGAGAGCACCCCAGGTGTTCCGTTTCCCTCATGCGCCTTGGTCACTAATACGTACGGTACTTCCGCAACGAAAGAAATGCGCCTACCTTTTGGTCAAAATGTAAACCGCCACAACTCGACAAAACACCTTTTCTAACTGCCTACTTATGTCCACAGGTGGAAGAACTAGAACGTACAAAGCGTCTCCTGCAGTCGGAGCTGGACGAGCTGGCCAACACGCAGGGCACGGCCGACAAGAACGTGCACGAGCTGGAGAAGGCCAAGCGCGCGCTGGAGTCGCAACTCGCCGAGCTGAAGGCGCAGAACGAGGAGATCGAGGACGACTTGCAGCTTACCGAGGACGCCAAGCTGCGCCTCGAGGTCAACATGCAAGCCATGCGGGCGCAGTTCGAGAGGGACCTGCAGGTATGTTCATTCTTAGGTTTAAGTACTCGACCGACTGTCGGTGTGAACGTCAATAGCGCTTGTCATTTGTATGAAAATTCATTAGTCGTGACAGTGCTCGACCGACCGTATGCACTGCGTACGAGGACCGTCGGTCAAGCGCGCCCGCATGCGTGCCGACCGACGCGCTATGAAAACATATTAACGTGTTGTTCAGTGCTACTCCGACCGGTGGACCGACCGTATGGATGCGTGCACATTTCGTGACGTGTTTGTAAATGCACCAGTCCGGCCAGTTTGGGTGGTCAGGAGAGCACTGAATGTTACGTTATTCGTATCATTGCTCGACTCAGGAATCCAACCCGGCGGGACCACACGCTCGCATAGTGCTTGGGTCCTCTAGACCAACGAGGCAGTCATGACAGCAGTACTAATTTGCAATAACTTAATTTCGCAGGCCAAGGAGGAGCAAGGCGAGGAGAAACGCCGCGGCATCGTGAAGCAACTGCGCGACCTGGAGGGCGAGCTGGAGGAGGAACGCAAGCAGCGCGCCGCCGTGCTCGGGATGCGCAAGAAGCTGGAGGCCGACCTCAAGGACGCTGAACAGGCGCTGCATCTTGCTAATAAGGTAACGTACCTAATAATAAATGCCTCTACACTCCTCAGGCACGTCAGGATCGTCATCTCTCGCTCACGTTCGCGTGATCTCTCTCAAGCATGCCCCGCCTACAACAGCTGTTTTCGTTATTTAAGTTTAACTAAATAGTGGCATATTTATAAATTGAACTTCGGTTTTTTTACTTTTGATGACGCAAATATGATCAGTAACAGGTACCTACGGATACCGCCCAATTTTTTTTTGTACTAATTAAAAATTGGGGTGTATATTAAAAGATATATGTCACAGCCAAGTAGCTTAATCCGGCGTTCAATTAACTGTTTAGCCTTTTAACTAAACAGCGCCGTTCAGCTAGTGGCCTGAATGATATTCAGCCGTAGCGTTTGGCCTAAGCATTAGCCAGCCAGTTTAGAATAGAATAGAATAAAATATCATTTATTTGCATAAAACATGGTATACAAGATGGCAAATACAATTGTGGAACATACAAGTGTTTATTAAATGTCGCGTAAGACTTTACTTCGGCGGGACTCTTCGTCGACAGGGCATAATATAATAAACGCACATAATCAGATACTTACTTTGGAAATCGATTTGTACAATCTATTTGTTTCTGGTCCGTAGTAAGATTTAGTAAGATTATATAGATCTAAACCAATAATAACTACTAGGTACTTATTTTTATTTACTGAGTCTCTAAAGGTGCTCTAAATGTGTGTGTGTACTTTTTGTGTTAGATAGTATTAAAATGACAAAATATATACACATAACCTAACCTAACTTACCATACTTATCCTATAGCGAACCTAACTACCTAACCTAACTACCTTAATGAAATGCACTGATTTTGAAATATACAAAATACATCATTTTTAACTGAATTACCGCTAGCAGTAGGAGGTAATTATTTTACTCGATTGGTATATCATGCGTACATAAAGTACAACTTGGATACTACTGTTGATTTGGTGGTTAGTAGCCGTGACTGCTATGTCGGAGGTCGTGGGTTCCCATCCAAGACTAGTGTTTATGTGATGAGTACAATCATTTGTTCTGTGCTGGGTGTAATTTATGTATAATCATTTAGAAATATGTATATTAGTATGTTTATCAGCTGTTTAGTACCCAGGCGTTGTGTGAAAGTAGTGAAATATTCATTTTTTATTTATTTAATAATTCAAGCACACAAATGTACATAGGCGGATTTATTGGCTTAGGCATATAGGTTGAGAGGGTTGCTTAAGGTTTTGAAATATGATATCGTTAAGAATGTTTCCTACTTCTACAGGTGAAAGAGGATGCTGCGAAGCAGGTTAAAAAACTCCAGCAGCAGCTGAAAGAGGCAGCTCGCGAAGCGGAAGAGGCGCGTGCGGGACGCGAAGAGGCCGCGGCCGCAGCACGTGACGCCGAGCGGCGCGGCAAGGCGCTGGAGCAGGAGGCGCTGCAGCACGCCGAGGAGCTGGCGGCCGCAGACCGCGCGCGGCGCCAGGCCGAGGCCGAGCGGGACGACCTGCTCGATGAACTTAACAATTTCTCCGCCAAGGTAAGCCCACACTCCGCTCGTTTCATCGTAGATGTCATCCAACACTCCATTACGCGACCTCGAACTCTAGTGTAAGCAAATAAACTAATCAACTCCAAACATGCAACTCCATACAGGGTCGATACGACCGAGCGAAATCCTTTTACACCATGCTGTGTATTTCCTATGAGCAACCAAAACACAAAGATCGCGCGCGCACCTTACCACCAAAATTAGAGTTGTGAGTTAAATATACAAAGGCGTAGCCGCTCTAACATGCGCCACGAATCCACGATTGTACACACTTTGTCACTTACATTTAAACCTTTCAATCGTGACAGTTACAGACACAATAAAAAGACAATGACGGCGTGGATGCCGGTGTCCTCTTGGGGTTTAATGAAGGAATTTTCAAAGGCTTTTTACTTTTATTTATTTAATTGAAATGTTTTAAATAAATAACACAAATAAACAAAAAAACCGTTTCGGATCAATATTGAACAAGTGTGACATACGTAGTGTACCTACTTAATTTAATTTCCATCCGTCGTATCACAACCCAAATTAAACCTTGATATTGAGTTTAAATAATTTTATACAATACATGCACCTAAATGCTTGTGTAGATTTGTACTAATCATATATTCTCTTTTGACAGAGTACACTTCTCATTGACGAGAAGAAACGTCTGGAAGCGCGGATATCAGCCCTCGAAGAAGACCTGGATGAGGAGCAGTCAAACAACGAGATCCTCAACGACAGGCTTAGGAAGTCACAGGTATGCAACATCACAACATTTCCTACATTCAAACTTTTTGTTGATTCCCCAACTATGTTGAAGTCAGCTTCCAGTTTAACCGACTTATTACAATTGCTACTGAAATCAAACACAAGTTTTGTACAGCCTAAGTGTCTCGAAGGAACTGCATTTTTCTATGCGGATGAGGACACCTTGTCAATTTTTTATATACCTAAAACGTATTTTTTCTTTTCAGAATCAAATTGACCAGCTTACAATGGAGCTGGGTACAGAGAAGTCAGCCACACAAAAGTTGGAGAGCGGCAAGTTAGTACTGGAGCGACAGAACAAGGAGCTCAAGGCCAAACTCGCCGAACTCGAGACCGCCGCGCGGACTAAGACCAAGGTAATAAAGATAAAATATTTATTGAACTCACACAAGACAAAACAAATAAACGGTTGAATTACCATCATCATCATCATCATCTGCCTAGACTTTTCCCCATTACACTACTTTTTTATGTTGGGGTCGGCTTCCAGTTTAATCAGATTCAGCTGAATACCAGTGTTTTACATGGAGCGACTGACTATTTCACCTCCACTACTCAGTACTGAGTAACATGATAGCCTTTAGTTAAAATGGCTAACGACTGTCTGTTCTACAAATGATACCCGGGACCAACTGCTTGAAGTGCATTTCGAGGCATGGAGAGGTATTACCAAAAACAAAATAAGCAGGATGTCTTCAAATGATGTTTATATCTGTAAATAACAGAACCTACAACTATTGTGAAAAAAAAACAAAAAGAAAAGTAAAACAATTATAGAGCATTAAAAAATTCATTCGTATCGCTGTCAGCGGGAAAAGCACCCAAAAGATGTCTTCATAAATTAAAGCGCCATTTACATGATGCAAGCTTCTCGCCTGTTGCATACAACAAAATTGAAGCAATAAATTACCTGCATGGTCTAAACAGTACGTAACATTTTGATCTTTTGCGCAAGTTTTGCTTGCCAAAATTTTCTTTGTGTAAACAGCACATACAAAAATTTCTTAGGCGATTCTTGCATTCAATTAGTTTTCTCTTCATTTGCCAACATGAGTGCAGTAAGTAAAGGTGTGTTAATCGTGGGGCTAGTTCATAATATCGACAATCACTACATCGATGGTCGCTGTATCGAAAACGTTCCATCGACGGGCTAATGTAACGACAGTACCCCAAATCGATGGTACGCTACATCGATAGTACCCTAAATCGTTGGTACGTTAATCGTTGCTGCTCTTCTGAGACAAGAAATATTGAGAAATCGTCGTAAAAAGAGGTGTTGGATCAAAAAATGGATAGCAAGAAGAGGAGTTCTTGGAGGAGGAGTTGGAGCGTCTAACAATCTTTGTGTAGAATTACAAATAGAATATGAAGATGACTTTAAGAACATGTTTCGTGTCAACAGAACCCAGAACCTCATATTTTTTAATAAACAGACTCTTTACAAAACCTTCCAACACTTGAATGAAATATTTGACAACGCAAATACATGCAATAGTTGAAGCAACCCGCCAAAGAATGGTACACGCACATACAACTCTCTATTTAGACAAGTCAAAACTTGAAAGCAATAATCTCCTGAACATTATTGTATTGGTCTAAACAGAAGACATTTGCAACTATTTTTTGTCAAGACTTGCATTCAATAATTGCGTTAAATTTTTTTACTTGTATCCACGTGTAAACAGTAAGGGCAATTATCGCACTTCATTTATTGCATTCAATAATTGCACTTGAATGTACAAGAAAATTGTATCGTCTAAATCACGCTTTAATCTAGCACATTTTATAAAATTCCTAATCCTAAGCGCTTAATTCTACCTTTCAGGGCGTGATCACCTCCCTGGAGCTGAAGGTAGCCAACCTAGAAGAACAGCTGGAAGTGGAGTCCCGCGAACGTCTAGCACAACAGAAGTCATCGCGCAAACTTGACAAGAAGATGAAGGAGCTGGCGCTACAGCTCGACGAGGAGAGGAGGCATGCTGACCAGTACAAGGAACAGATCGAGAAGGTATGTACACCTCGTTACTGGTGACTTAGGCAGCTAGTGTTCTTGGTAACTGCATAATGTACCGTGGGCTGCTATAGTAAGATCAAGATTTGACACTTAAAAACTTTTCTAAAGTAGATGGAGGTAATGGCCTGGTGCCATGTGGCAGTAGACATCATCAAGGGAAGATACAGGCCTTTGCCCTGAGATGGAATGAACACTACGAAAAAATAATAATAAAAATGTCTATTGTCAGTACGCGATAGCTTTCATCGCCGCCAGCTTTGTTATTTTTTACCGTGCTAGTAACCATCACTTTTGGTTGCAAATATACAACTTACGAATGTTTAAGCACCAGCGCAGAAAATTACTATTTTGCGCAAATATATTGGGAGCAAATAAATCTAGCCACTTTCTTTTTAGACGTAGGTATAATTGTCAATATTTTTGGTTATATGAAACGTATTTAGTAGCCTTTTAGGCCATTTAGGGTTCATATTATAAAAGGCATGGATTGCCTTTTATAATATTTAAATAATAGATAACGATAATGCGTAAAAAGTAGGTGACTCGATTTGTTTATTTAAGTGTGTTTAGATTTAGACACTTAACAATGATCGATAACGTGTCCTAATACCTTCCAGATGAACGTCCGCGTGAAAGCGCTGAAACGCCAACTCGACGAGGTGGAAGAGGAAGTCCAGCGCGAGAAGGTCAGCAAGCGCAAGGCGCAGCGAGACCTGGAGGACATGATGGAGACGCACGAGAACCTCACGAGAGAGTGCAACAACCTGCGCAACAAGCTCAGGTAAGCAATACATTTGTAAAGAGCACAAACTCACGGGGCGATAGTTTTGAATCCCTCCCGAACTGAGACTGACAAGGTTTAAGGATATTTAGACCAGGCCATAACCAAAACTGTACAGCTTGGCAAAAAAGAGTAGAAAATAATGGAGGCGCCACTGTGCTGTTCGTATGGCAACCCGTTGCAACCGAATAGCGTACTGACCTAATCTTGACACTTAGCAATTTTTTTTTAGACATAAAGTAACAATATATTCGTAACCTGTATAAGTATAATTTTTTAAATCAGTAAGTAATTAGTAGTAGTTTCATTGAACAAGGACGTGTTCTCGACACGCAACTGATTACTTACCTAAAAATAAATATTTGGGTAAATACTCCTGACTTTACAACATTGTTTAGGAATTATAAAAATAAAAAATCATATTGTTTGACCTAATTCTTCCATATTTTAATCTAGTAAATCGTCCTCCAAATAGTCCACCCTGACCACATCCATGTCATGGCTAGAGCTGGCCGCAAACTCATCTGAGTCATGTTCGCGTTCAGAGGTGCTGCTTCTATCATTTTCTAGATTTATGACTAATCGCTCTATTTTCTCGTTCATAGTTAGTTTTTTTCCCAGTAATCCTTTTCTGTTCTTATTACATGTTAGCACGAGTTCTTATTATCCTCTTCGGTAATAGCTTCGAATGCACGTTTAGCTGCTTCCTGTAAAGACGAAATATTTAATTTATGTCTAACAGTATTAAAAGTAAAACATTTTGTTTACATACTGTTAATAAGCCGAATCGTGCGGAAGTAAATAAACAAAAGGGTATTTTCTAAAATACCCTTTTGTTTATTTACTTTCGCACGATTTTTCTTAGAAAACGCTAACAGATTTCCCTAAATTAAATAATAGATTTAGATTTATTTTTTAGACTATGACACGTATATATAATAATTTATTTTACATTTCTAATGCAAACGATAAAACAAATAATTCTATACCTTGATATCACACATAAAGTATAAGTTAAGTAGAAATTGAATTTTCATTCACTTAAAAATCAAGTCACCAAAGTATCAATTAATCTCGGCGCACTATACCAGAGTAATGCAGAAAAAATGTAAACATAACCTATGTGCTCGACATTTATTGTTTTAAATTTCTAGTTATTCCTTATGCCAGCAAATTAATATAGTTATGATTCATCAACTAACACTTGATTTACCTATAATCAACAAAACAAACGCTTACATACCTGTATTATAAGCAGAACTTTAGAAAACATTGATAAGTTTAGAAAGAATAGTTTGGGCCTCATGTTCCGCCAGACATCGCCTGTACACCTTATAAATAACCTCCCTGCCAGCACTCCGAATCGTTATATTCATTTTTATTCACTTTTTACGTTTGTTAATCAACGTTTGGTGGACGAAATTAAAATTTTACGAAATCGTGAACTTTGTTTATTAAGAGATGTCATTATTTTGAAAATGTTGCCAACAGACAAAAATTTAGTTCCGTTTCTACACTTTTTTGCCAAGCTGTATGTACCATAAGTTTCTGAGTGCATATCATTGATGTTGTCTTTTTTATTTTAAATTTTCAAAGAATTTTCTTTATGGAGAGTCGAGCGGGTATTGAAAGTAGAAGGACAAAATACTTATTTCACACGAACGCGCCGTGAGTTTGTTCTCTAAATAACTTGTCTTTTTCAACCCATTTGTGACTAACAATAAACATTTTTTGTAACTTTAGTAGTGTTCACTGATTAAATACTCGAGAAATTAATTTATAGAAATATATTTAAGTATCTTAAATACACAACCGTGTTATACACTCCAATTGACGATGTATTATATTACAACTTGGCCTATTCCTTTGGGAAATACACATTTCAAGATCCAGATAAAATATTGTGTTTCCGCTAGGCCGTCGTATGCCGACGACGAAACCATAAGCGAGTGGGGGAGTGAGTAAGATGAACTACGAGTGAGCGAGCGACTAGCGTCAGGTAGTAGAGTGGGTTAACTACATCATGCTCGAGATTAACTAGGCTTATCCAGGCTCTAGTTTAACTGAGTCAGCTCTTTTTTAACTGAGTCATCTCTAGTTTAACTGAGTCATATCTAGTTTAACCGAGTCATCTCTAGTTTAACCGAGTCATCTCTAGTTTAAATGAGTCATCTCTAGTTTAACTAGGCTGACTCAAGTTTAACTAGGTCAGGTTTAGTTTAACTAGTACAGTTCTAGTTTAATTAGTACAGCTCTAGTTTAACTAGTGTATACTAGTTTAACTAGTACAGCTCTAGTTTAACTAGTACAGCTCTTAACTAGGCTGACTCAAGTTTAACTAGGTTCAAGTGTCAATGAGCTCGCTCGGAATGGGCCGTTTTAATACATGTGGAATGGGACATTAGCGCTTTATAATACAGAGATTTTTACTGATTGGTCATATGCTTGAAACTCATCGAATGAACCGGTGGGGTTGTTGTCATGAAACAAAAAATAAAACATTTCATTATTGTGTTGTTTTGTTTGGAATATTAGCAAGTTGTTGTACTCAAGTCGTAATAGGGGACCGGACAAATCTTAAAAAAAAATACAAAAAACGGTCAATCTGAACCATTTTTAAGATATTAATTACGCTACTGTGGACCCTCAGAAATTCGACCATGTCTAATCTGTTTCCCCCTGGAATCCCGTAAATAAAATAAATAAATTACCTTTACATATAGAATCTGAACACTTTAAAATTTAATTTGTCAGATTAATTTGAATAAATAAATAAATTACAAAAAACACTCTGTTTCAAAAAGTTTTGGACTACAGTGTGTGGTAGTATTTCTATAGTCCGGTAAATTTTGATAATCCGACACCGGTACAATAAGTTGGTCGGATTACCGGGTGTCCACTGTACTTTTTTTTTACTGTAAATTATCTTCTTATTTACTGTATTGAGATTTTTTGTCCGGAATCCTATTTGTGGCTACACGATGGGTCCATACTATGTTGCTGATATTTTTCCTAACAGCTCTGGCTGAGCTAAATGGGGGGTAAAAGTGTGGGTTTAGAGAAACATGGATGAATTTGAACCTGTGCGCATTCTGGGGTTGAACAGCGTGGGTATAAATATCGCTTTTTTTTTGTATAACTGTGGTTTCATGTGTCGTCCGTTTTCTTTAGACTATAATAACAAGTATACGAGTTAAGAATGTTTGATGTAGCTTAAATACATAATTCACAGTGTAATAGAATTTGGAGATTTCTATTTGTTGTGTTAATAAAGTTCTCCCAACTTATCATACAGACGTGTTCCTAGAGAGTTTGTACCGCCATTTCTTCTAACCAGCAAAAACACTAGGAAGTGGCGGAGGACAAGGAATTTTGACGTTAAATATAGTGCTTTTTTTATATACTCAGCCTAATTTGAGTAAATGAATTTACATTTGTAGATTTTTTCTCAAAATTACAACCTCATTTGCAAGAAACTCTTTCATGAAACTTTCTTAACTCAATCTTTACCATTTTAAAGACGACGTCTAACATTATTTCCCCCGTGTTCGTCAGACGGCAGGGCGGCGGCATCGGTCTGTCGAGCGGCACGTCGTCGTCGCGCATGAAGCGCACGTCGCTAGCGCCGGGCGCCGGCTCCGGGGACGAGTCCTTCGACGACGTCAACGACACCACCAACAGCGTCGAGTAGCGCGCACACACACACACACACACCGGCACGTCGCCACGTCTACAACACCCACGCTTGACGTTACAGCTGTGACTTCACAAGTCATGTTTTCTGACGTCACAATTGTAAGGCTTTTGTTCGTTACTAAGCAGCACGTTGTGATGTTAAATTCTGTAGTGATGGATGTCGGTTGTTCATGTGATGTGACGCGTTGCTTAGTTACACATTAGTAATAAGTGAGGCTATTGTCGACGATCTGTGACGCGCCCGCGCGGTGATGTTACGAAATGTCCACGCAATCACTACATGTAATAGCAGATTTGAGGTAATGTGTTCTTTTAGGATCTCCAACTATTGTTCGAACCAGTCGTTCCAAATGTTTCGGTGTTTCGAAATTATCACAATAGCTCAGCCGTGGACTATTTGTGTTGGCCTACTGGACAAGCGTGTAACGTAGCAAGAATATTAGTAACCATGCGACACATAATTACTAGTATTCATTTTTAATTAATATAATAATGTCAAACGTGATTAACTTTCAGTTTAGTGACTCTTTGACCCTAGGCTAAGTAGTTATTTTTGGAAAATTTCTTGTTATTCCTTCTTTTGTAACTGTACTTTCTTCAACTTTATCGACGTACTTAATTACTGAAGAATACATTTCTTTATGTTATGCTCTTACATGTAGCTATGTATTTTGCAATCGTTTTTTTGTACATACAATCTTTGGCGAGAAATTATGATAAACTCGTGTTCACAATAGCTGTCATTTTTAAATAATCTAAATGTGATGACAAAACATTGTACATTAATTTAACAAAAATACGATTGTATAGACGTGGCCTTTAAGTCAATGTAAATCGAGTTAATGTACGAATATAGCGAACAGCTGAGAACGCATAGGCTTTTGTATCTAAATATACGTTTTCTTTCATTGTATAATAAATTATAATATGTACGTGAAATTTTATTGTCATTATGAAATATTTTGAGTACATATTTTTGTTTCAGTTTTAGGTGTATGAATCTGTACGCTAATTTATACGACAATATATTTTATGAAATGCATGATAAATTAAACAGAGCATGGGGTCACGGCCGAGCTGCGGCGCGTAGTGTACGTTCAAGAGTTGCTATTGGTGTACACGTTCGTATATCTAGAACACAACTCAATAACGCGGGTGCTCAATTTACACTAAAATAAATTGCATTTGAAACAGTCGAATCTCTGAAAAAAGAAACAAAACAATAGCAATTGGTGATAAACCCCATCCCAGTATTAAACTATACATTCCTAACAATCGAGATTTTCACTTTGCCCAGACAAAGTCGGACGGGTAGATTGTTAAATTACTCATTGGGTGATATTTGTAATGAAATTTTTTAAAAAAGTATTATTAAAATGTGGCAAAACATTACTTATACTGTTTGATGATTGCATTTAAACGCGACTGAGTAACCAAGACTGTTGTTGCGATATTTGACTCCCCCTCCATTATCAATTGTACCGTTTGCCGAGATCTATCAACCACACCGCGCTGAGCATGCTCAGTGCAAACTGAGCGCAATATGTGTACTTTATAAATTATTTTTTACAACCTTTGACTCTTGTTTCAGTCGGTTTGTTGAGCGTGCTCGGTTCGCGTCACTTTCACCTATACAATGTAAATATAATCAGTGTAAGTCACTGAGCGCTTAGTTGCCATACAAATTTTAATGATAGTTGATAAGTAAATATGTGAGCTTTTGATGTGATGGAGTGTGACGGCGGGCTCGGCTGACATCGCTCGGCTCCACTCTGTCGGCTCAGTTTTTGATAATAATAGTATGCAAATAAAAATTTGTACTTTCTTTCAATCAGACAATTATAAAGAGTATTTCTGCCATGCATTCTTAAGTAAATATAATTCTGAGCTGTAACGAGTTGCACACTTGTTTCAAAGAGCGAGGTGCCGTCACATCTTCTATTAAGTGTTTAACAATAATGTCCCTTACCATCTCCGTAACATCTTGAATGTAAATACATATGGCCAGGTGGTGTCATGTAAATTGTTTACATTATATACAGAACGGTATTATTTGTGTCTGCAGGCGAGGGTTTGCGCTAGAACGGCTTGCTCCTTAGACTTAGGTAAGACTCGTAGTAATAAATTGTGGCCTTAAGTTTTCTTTATTATCGACTTAATACGTAAAATGGATTGGAATCAGTCTCTTGTAACAGAGGCCTAACTTGTATCGTGCGAGCATTTCTTTTTTTATCATTATTTACCAGAGTCTACATGACCACTTTTTTTATTCATTATTATAGTTTTCCGAATAATAATATAAAATTTAAATGTAAGTAAACATTGAAGCATAAACTTATTTTACATAAATATTATATTTAATTATTAACAATATTGATAATTGTAAAATTGGCCATAGGTTGTAACAAGTTATCAGTTGGCATGCCAATTAAACAATTTTTCATGATTTTTATATCATTTGTTTTATTTTTTAGCCTCCAAAAATTATTTGTAACCCAAAACCTACATACCTTATTCGCTCCTTTTTCCCCATTGTGTGTAATATCTGAAATCTATGGGGGTGAATTCTGAACAAGCTTGAGATTGTTAAGTTTTGGCTTTGCCTCTCTGCCTGCGTAGCATGAACACCGAAGAAACGGTCTATGTCGTGTCTCGTAAGAAAAGAAATTAAGTGTTCAAAACTGAACCTAGGTCCTGGGTCATCTTGTTATGGATGTTCCAAGTTGGCCGACTTTTCTATAAAATACACTATAAGGGTCAATTTATACTGGCACAGAGTCGAAGCGCATCGAAGCGTCAAAAAGACTCTGCATTCTTAGGAATTCTTGACGCGCAGACGCGCGTATTCCTAAGAATGCGGCGTCTTTTTTTAAATCCCAGAAGTAATGTGTGCGTTACACTGTGGAGTTAAGGTTGAATTTATTATGTTCAGTTTTGGATAGACGCTTCGATGCGCTTCGACTCTGCGCTAGTATAAATTGACCCTAAGACAAGTGCGAGTGAGGCTGCGCCGTTTACCCAGTGGTCGCAAATTCTTCGCGTGAGCAGCTTCGAAAACTGATAAACGTGTTAGACAGGGTGACCGTCAAGATGGAGGGACCAAGTCTCGGATGTCTGTCATCATACATATATTAAAAAATAATACCATAAATCTACTATTTGCTACCTTTACTAAAAAATTGCAACCTCTATATTTGCAGAATAACTTTAACAAAATGTTGGTCCCTCCATAATGACGTCAAGATGGAGGGACCAAACTGATAAACTGCTCCCTGGAATGTTCCACCTTGCTAGTGTTTTAATACCTTAATTCTACCTTATTAATATTAATTCTGACTGACTGAAAAAATATTGGTTGTAAAAATATCGACTAATTTCTTTGGTCCCTCCATATTGACGATTCAATTATTTAGTGTAGTATATAGATGGTCAGTTTATTTTAAATTTTCTAAGGATACATATTTAATACCTATTATACCTTCCAATGATATTATTTTTTTAAGGTATAGATTATTTTAAAGAGCCAAAATCTAAAAAATCTAAATTGACGAATTATTAAGTGCTTTAACGCAATAGGTATAGTTATATAACTAAGAACGCAGTATAGCTAAGAACCACCGCCAGGAAACTGGTTTTCAAATAATAAAATCCGCATCGAAATCGGTTCATCCGTTTAGACACAGACAGACACGCACAACGCAGACAGGCACACAGACAGATAGACAAACAGACATCGACGTCAAACTTTTAGGGGAGTAGAGGGATCTTGATAGAAACAGGTGTCCGGTTTATCTGTGTATATTTGAAAATATGTTCCTACTTATATGTACATTCTGTATGGTACAATTAGTGCTTAGCCTAAGGTATTTACAATAATCGCGACCGTCAGAGGGCGCCCGATGCGCCGCGCATGCGCGGAGGCGCGAGTTCGTCGCGCGCCGCGCTACTCAATAAATACATGCGGACGCGCCGCGCTCGTCCTTTTCGCGGGCTGCCGGCGTAGCGTGAGGATCTCTGCGTGTCATCGCGTCGTGTGTCCACCTCTGCTGCTTCACTTATCTTCACGCACGTCGTCAGCCTTGCGCCCAAAACCGTTCTTTTCAGAACGAACTTCCTATTTCTTTAACGGAGTACTTACGCCTTTTTCAAGGCGGTCTTCTTCTCTGTTTCTTTAGCAGTTGGTCGAACAAAAGGTATTGGTTATGCAGGTGGTACGGTAACGGTGTGAAGGTAATGGTGAAGGTATTGTTTTTCTTGGTTAAGGTAATAATAATATGTGTGACAGGTACTGAGTCACTACAAACTTATAACACCCCTCTTTTTGTATTAATTATAATTTAACTTTTATCAAAACTCTTTTGATAAAAGTTAAATTCAAAATTTAAAAAACCGCCACCGCAAAAAAGTTAAACATTTTAAAAGTTAAAAATAACACTTCCCTATCGTTGAGCGGTACCCCGAGTTGACGTAGGTATTCATGACTCAAGGATAGGAAAGTGTTATTTTTAACTTTTTAAATGTTTTTTTTCTTTTTTGGGGTGAGGTTTTTTAAAAATTTTAATTTCATTTTATTTAAAAAAAATAAACGCATCAATTTTGTTTTAAAGAGTTAACGGTTATGAGATATTTTTAGTGCATTTGAATGCAGAGTCAAATGCTGGAACCAAAGAGATTTAAAAACTAAATAAAAAAACTAAGATTTAAAACCATTTAGTCAAAATCAAGGCCAAGGCCAATCAAAGGCCACCCACAAAATAGAGTACTTTTCTCTCCGGGGGGTGCTTTTCGCTAGGGGGATACTAAATTTTCATTATTTTTGACCTAGGACGTCCCGTTTCAGAGATATGAACTGAAAACAGGATTTCTGAAACCAATGAGAATTGCATTTAAAATTGGTCACAGAGCTTTCGTCGACTCCACATTTTGGCGACCTGTGATGTTGTATTTGCTGGAAAATCGACTTCTTGGGATATTTTGTTAAGGGATGTTTCAGATAGTTTATGAAATGCTTATAAGAGTACCTCGACACCGATCAGCATGGTTCACACATGACCCGACCAAGACAATGTCTAGACTGCCAAAGAAACTTGGGTTCGTGTGATGTAAAAGTAACCATTTTGTCAAAATCAAGGCCAAGGCCAACCAAAGGCCACCCACAAAATAGAGTACCTTTCTCCCCGAGGGGTGTATTTAACTAGGGGGATACCAAATTTTCATTATTTATTACCTAGGACGTCCCGTTTCAGAGATATGAATTGAAAACAGGATTTCTGAAACCAATGTGAATTGCATTTAAAATTGGTCACAGAGCTTTCGTCGACTCCATATTTTGGCGACCTGTGATGTGATTGCTGGAAAATCGACTTCTTGGGATATTTCGTTAAGGGATGTTTGAAATACTCATGGAAGTACCTCGATACCGATCAGCATGGTTCACACATAACCCGACCAAGACAACGTCTGGACTGCCAACGAAACTTGGGTTCGTGTGATGTAAAAGTAACCATTTTGTCAAAATCAAGGCCAAGGCCAATCAAAGGCCACCCACAGTATAGAGTACTTTTCTCTCCGGGGGGTGTATTTCGCTAGGGGGATACCAAATTTTCATTATTTTTGACCTAGGACGTCCCGTTTCAGAGATATGAACTGAAAACAGGATTTCTGAAACCGATGAGAATTGCATTTAAAATTGGTCACAGAGCTTTCGTCAACTCCGCATTTTGGCGACCTGTGAAGTTGTGATTGCTGGAAAGTCAACTTCCTGGGATTTTTCGTTAAGGGATGTTTAAGATAGTTGGCCGGTTTTTCATGAAATACTCATAAGAGTACCTCGACACCGATCAGCATGCTTCACACATGAC
This sequence comes from Euplexia lucipara, assembly GCA_921972225.1. Classification (NCBI taxonomy): domain Eukaryota; kingdom Metazoa; phylum Arthropoda; class Insecta; order Lepidoptera; family Noctuidae; genus Euplexia; species Euplexia lucipara. The sequence continues at coordinate 2,320,021 of OV179151.1, forward strand.
CCGACCAAGACAATGTCTAGACTGCCAAAGAAACTTGGGTTCGTGTGGTCTAAAAGTAACCATTTAGTCAAAATCAAGGCCAAGGCCAACCAAAGGCCACCCACAAAATAGAGTACCTTACTCCCCGGGGGGTGTGTTCAACTAGGGGGGTACCAAAATTTCATTATTTTTGACCTAGGACGTCCCGTTTCAGAGATATGAACTGAAAACAGGATTTCTGAAACCGATGAGAATTGCATTTAAAATTGGTCACAGAGCTTTCGTCAACTCCGCATTTTGGCGACCTGTGAAGTTGTGATTGCTGGAAAATCGACTTCTTGGGATATTTCGCTAAGGGATGTTTGAAATACTCATGGAAGTACCTCGATACCGATCAGCATGGTTCACACATAACCCGACCAAGACAACGTCTAGACTGCCAACGAAACTTGGGTTCGTGTGGTCTAAAAGTTACCATTTAGTCAAAATCAAGGCCAAGGCCAATCAAAGGCCACCCACAAAATAGAGTACTTTTCTCTCCGGGGGGTGTATTTCGCTAGGGGGATACCAAATTTTCATTATTTTTGACCTAGGACGTCCCGTTTCAGAGATATGAACTGAAAACAGGATTTCTGAAACCGATGAGAATTGCATTTAAAATTGGTCACAGAGCTTTCGTCAACTCCGCATTTTGGCGACCTGTGAAGTTGTGATTGCTGGAAAGTCAACTTCCTGGGATATTTCGTTAAGGGATGTTTAAGATAGTTGGCCGGTTTTTCATGAAATACTCATAAGAGTACCTCGACACCGATCAGCATGCTTCACACATGACCGACTGCCAAAGAAACTTGGGTTCGTGTGGTCTAAAAGTAACCATTTAGTCAAAATCAAGGCCAAGGCCAACCAAAGGCCACCCACAAAATAGAGTACCTTACTCCCCGGGGGGTGTGTTCAACTAGGGGGGTACCAAAATTTCATTATTTTTTACCTAGGACGTCCCGTTTCAGAGATATGAACTGAAAACAGGATTTCTGAAACCAATGAGAATTGCATTTAAAATTGGTCACAGAGCTTTCGTCGACTCCACATTTTGGCGACCTGTGATGTTGTGATTGCTGGAAAATTGACTTCTTGGGATATTTCGTTAAGGGATGTTTGAAATACTCATGGAAGTACCTCGATACCGATCAGCATGGTTCACACATAACCCGACCAAGACAACGTCTAGACTGCCAACGAAACTTGGGTTCGTGTGGTCTAAAAGTAACCATTTAGTCAAAATCAAGGCCAAGGCCAATCAAAGGCCACCCACAAAATAGAGTACTTTTCTCTCCGGGGGGTGTATTTCGCTAGGGGGATACCAAATTTTCATTATTTTTGACCTAGGACGTCCCGTTTCAGAGATATGAACTGAAAACAGGATTTCTGAAACCGATGAGAATTGCATTTAAAATTGGTTATAGAGCTTTCGTAGACTCCACATTTTGGCGACCTGTGATGTTGTGATTGCTGGAAAGTCAACTTCCTGGGATATTTCGTTAAGGGATGTTTCAGATAGTTGGCCGATTTTTCATGAAATACTCATAAGAGTACCTCGACACCGATCAGCATGCTTCACACATGACCCGACCAAGACAATGTCTAGACTGCCAAAGAAACTTGGGTTCGTGTGGTCTAAAAGTAACCATTTAGTCAAAATCAAGGCCAAGGCCAACCAAAGGCCACCCACAAAATAGAGTACCTTACTCCCCGGGGGGTGTGTTCAACTAGGGGGGTACCAAAATTTCATTATTTTTTACCTAGGACGTCCCGTTTCAGAGATATGAACTGAAAACAGGATTTCTGAAACCAATGAGAATTGCATTTAAAAATGGTCACAGAGCTTTCGTCGACTCCACATTTTGGCGACCTGTGATGTTGTGATTGCTGGAAAATCGACTTCTTGGGATATTTCGTTAAGGGATGTTTCAGATAGTTTATGAAATGCTCATAAGAGTACCTCGACACCGATCAGCATGGTTCACACATGACCCGACCAAGACAATGTCTAGACTGCCAAAGAAACTTAGGTTCGTGTGATGTAAAAGTAACCATTTTGTCAAAATCAAGGCCAAGGCCAATCAAAGGCCACCCACAAAGTAGAGTACCTTACTCCCCGAGAGGTGTATTTAATTAGGGGGATACCAAATTTTCATTATTTATTACCTAGGACGTCCCGTTTCAGAGATATGAATTGAAAACAGGATTTCTGAAACCAATGATAGAGATAGAGATAGAGTAGGTACTTTACTCTCCGGGGGGTGATTTTCGCTAGGGGGATACCAAATCTTCATTATTTTTGACCTAGGACGTCCCGTTTCAGAGATATGAACTGAAAACAGGATTTCTGAAACCAATGAGAATTGCATTTAAAATTGGTAACAGAGCTTTCGTCGACTCCACATTTTGGCGACCTGTGATGTTGTGATTGCTGGAAAATCGACTTCCTGGGATATTTCGTTAAGGGATGTTTCAGATAGTTGGCCGATTTTTCATGAAATACTCATAAGAGTACCTCGACACCGATCAGCATGGTTCACACATGACCCGACCAAGACAATGTCTAGACTGCCAAAGAAACTTGGGTTCGTGTGGTCTAAAAGTAACCATTTAGTCAAAATCAAGGCCAAGGCCAACCAAAGGCCACCTACAAAATAGAGTACCTTACTCCCCGGGGATTGTGTTCAACTAGGGGGGTACCAAAATTTCATTATTTTTTACCTAGGACGTCCCGTTTCAGAGATATGAACTGAAAACAGGATTTCTGAAACCAATGAGAATTGCATTTAAAATTGGTCACAGAACTTTGTGACTATATTAATGAAACAGCTTGTTGATGTGGAAATAATTATTTTTATTCCCTTAATTTTAATTCTTAAAGTAATTACAATAAGTAAGTAATACAATCAACATGCAACCTAACGCTGGCCTGCAAATTGCAAAAAACGCAAGACATTTTGAATTTCGCAATAGTACCTCACAAAACGTGGGCCATGAATTTAAACAAAACCTTTGCATCGTCGTTATTTGGTTTGGATAGAATATTATGGAACATTTTGAAGTTGACAACTCACAGTTGTCAACTTCAACTTCAACTCGTTGTCATTGTCATTTGTCACTTTGTCAAGTACTAAGTCTACACTATTGTCTTGTAGTCTTGTTAGTGTCAAATCGAATATATAAATTGTTGCGATTCTTCATTCTTGGTTCTTAGATTTGCTCAGATTTGCTTCCGGTTCGGTTACCCGTGAATTTATTTATTAAAAATTGTCTTATTAAATTCATAATTATTCTTCTACAGAATCGAAAGTGTGGCGTTTGCCGATTTACGTTCGGTAATAACTTTATCTTGTAAAACGCACTCTTCATACAAGATGGGTGAAATAGACACGTACTTTGACGCTGCTTTAGCTCTCGTTAAATCCGCTGGAAACCTTATAACTGAGCACGTAACTGGCTGCAAAGTGTTCGTGAACAAATCCTGTGATATCGACCTTGTTACTGAAATAGATAAAAAAGTGGAGGATACACTTATTGGGGGCCTATCCAAACAGTTCCCAGATCATAAGTTCATTGGTGAGGAATCAGTCGCTAGTGGAGTTAAGTTCGAGCTGACTGATGCCCCGACTTGGATCATTGACCCAGTGGATGGAACACTCAACTTTGTGCACGGATTCCCTCACTGCTGCATATCAGTTGGTCTTGCAATCAACAAAGAATGTGTCGCCGGTATTATTTACAATCCTATATTGCAGCAGCTGTTTACTGCCAAGAAAGGTCAGGGTGCGTTCCTAAATGACAGACAAATACATGTGTCTGATTGCACAGAGCTACAGAAGGCTTTAGTAGCATTTGAAGCTGGTACAAGTAGAGATGAAGAGAAGTGTAAAGTTGTATTTGAGAACTACAAGCGGATTGTGAGCAAAGGGCACGGCTTGCGGGCGCTTGGCTCTGCTGCATTGAATATGGCAATGGTGGCAATGGGAGGGGCCGATGTTTATTTCGAGTTTGGGATCCATGCTTGGGATATAGCTGCTGGGGATATTTTGTTGAGAGAAGCTGGTGGAGTCTGCATAGATCCTAGTGGTAAACCACTAGACTTGCTATCTCGCAGAGTGCTTTGTACTAGCACTCCTCAGCTGGCTCAGGAGGTTGCTGACACTCTGGTACAGCTTTACCCAGAAAGGGACTAAAATAATTTCATATTTTATGTACATTATGTATTGTGTATTGATGTTTTAGTTTAAATGCCAAAAAATATCTTAAATAGTAATTCTGAATTTTCTAGACTGTTTTCGTTCAATACCATTTCAAGAATGAATTAGGTATACTTTAAATCATCATAAGATTCATTGAAAGCATTAATCACCTATTTAATAGGTAGATAAATTTATAAACGTAATTTATTTTGAAAATGGTAATTGCATTGCCAGACCAATGCTTTTACCTGGCTATGTACCTGGTATGCACATAAAATTAAAAAAAAAGCTTGCTTTGTATCTGTTGGGGGTAATTATCTGACAAATAAGTAAATTACCACTATATTTAGTTCCATTGAATATGTTGCTATTAATTTACAAACATGACGTTCCCCTGATTTCATTTGATTCTCATAGATGTAACTGTTCAATCATTATTAGATAAGCAGAAAAGTTTGTTTTGTATACTGGTAATGTAACCATTCGGCAATCTAGATAATGATTAACCATTAATACTGTTTGTAATACTGCCTTTCATATACATAAACAAGGATTGTTTAATATCCAGCATAAAGTTAAGGACAATTTTGTATCAAAACTACTGCATAGTCAGTGCCGCAACTATGAACTGCAGCCAATTACTCATAACATAACATAACATTTAAGTTGGTTTTATAAAAAAGACTAAATAATATTTAGTCTTTTTTATAAAACCAACTTAAATGTTCAATTTTTTCATGTGAAATGTCGAACCCTTTTTATATCTAATGTAAATAATATAAAGAAATAATATATTGGTAAAATAATTTATTCACAATGTCTGTTGGATGATAATAGAAAAATTAAGATCAATAACAAAATAAAATTTGTACTTAAATGAATGCTGGAAATTATAACATACATGTACTTACTTACATATACAAACTTTATTTGTTAATAGTTCTTGTACTATAATTTAAGTACATACTTACTTAAAACTGTTATATCCAAGTTTATAAATATAAAAAATGTTTAATCAAGTGCAAGTTTACAAAAAAGTATCACTGTAGTGGTCAAAAATACTAACACAGCATAATATATGTTTCGTAAATCCTTTTTTTTATTATGCATTTTATACATTTTAACACTTAGTCATTTGAATTTGGTCACCTAGCAGTAAACCATTTTTAATTGTGATAATTTACATAAATTACCATTTACTTATTATATAAATACATGATTACATAGTTACAGGTTTTTATTTATTAAAATTAAAATTTATTTTAAATTCAAACAGTCTTTAGTCAGTAATATAAGTATTGCAATACTTATCTAACTTTGTCATGACGAGATCTGGTATATAAAAATGTCATATAATCTTAAGTCTACTCATGTAAATTAAATCAATGTAATGTGCCCAGTACCTTAAATAAAATTATATTCGGTCCAAGTATGTTGTTGTAATTTTTAGTCAATTTGTCTATTTAGTCAGTTAGTTTTAGTTATAGTCCACTTAATATAGTCAGTCCGTCTATTGTTTGTAAATACACTAGTCATAGCGTCAAATCATTTCATTGTAATGTTCCATTGTGTTTGATTCCGTTCGTGATTAGTTATTGGCGTTATTGCAAGTCCAAGTAGGTATGAATAATTACTAAAATGACGGGTCATAGTCACAATAAGTGTAAACACATTTAATAGTCACATCATTGTTACGTCATAGCTAATGTTAAATAAGTCACAGTTAAATGAGTCGTTAGATATCTGTGTAAGTCAAATTGGTCTGCCACAGTCCGTCCACTTAAATGGATTTTATCAAGTTACTGTACCTTCCTATCGTCAAGTCGTTTTATGTCGAACGTCGATTCAGAGAAATTATTTAGTCATCATTGTTAAACTTATTTTTAGTCGGTTCTCAGTCAGTTTTATGCTTAGTCAGTTTAATGCTTAGTCAGTTTAATGCTTAGTCAGTTTAATGCTTAGTCAGTTTAATGCTTAGTCAGTTTAATGCTTAGTCAGTTTAAAGTTTAGTCAGTTGAATGCTTAGACCTACTTTTCAATCAGCATATTGAGAATATAGTGAAGAGGGCGTCAAAAGCTCTTGGTTTTATAATGAGAACCTCAGCTTGTTTCCGATCACTAAAACCGATCAAGGTCTTATATTGTTCCTTCGTACGCAGCCACCTTGAATATGCTTCACAGGTCTGGAACCCTCAATATGGAATATAAAGGGTCTCGTATTGAGGGCATCCAAAAAAAATTTCTTAAGTTTCTTGATTATAAAGCAAAACAAGTATCGGATAACTACACTCACCGATGCAAAAGATACCATTTTCTACCGCTTGATCTGAGACGTAATATCAATGATGTGTGCTACTTGATTAATGTTGCTAATGGCTCAATTGACTGTCCAGAACTTGTCTCAAAATTATCTTTACGCACTAATCAGATGAGGTTGCGACCGCAACCACTTCTGCATGTACCTAGTGCAAACACTAATTATAGACGTAATGCATTTTTTCTGAGAGCCAGTCGCAGTTTTAACGAGATTTCATGTGAACCGGGCATTGACCTCTTTTGCACCAAAGCAGGCACAGTTAGGAAGCACTTAGCAAAGCCATTTTTTGAACAACCAGCACCTTCTTTGCACTAGAATCTTTTAATATTATTGTTTGTTACTAAGTTATTACCTATTGTAGAACCAAAAATCTGGTTCTTCTGTCATTATAGCTACTTACTTGTGGAAGCTTGTAATTAGCAATTTAGTTATCTACTATTGTCATAATTTTGAAATTAGTCTGTAAGCTTTCCCAAAATTGTAAAAATAAAATAAAATAAATAAAATAGACAGTTTAATGCTCAGTCAGTTTTATGGTCAGTCAATTGAATGCTCAGTCAGTTTAATGCTTAGTCAGTTTAATGCTTAGTCAGTTTAATGGTCAGTCAGTTGAATGCTCAGTCAGTTTAATCATCAGTAAGTTTAATGCTCAGTCAGTTTAATGGAAAGTCAGTTGAATGCTCAGTCAGTTTAATGATCAGTCAGTTTAATGCTCAATCAGTTTAATGCTCAGTCAGTTTAGTACTTAGTCAGTTTAATGCTTAGTCAGTTTAATACTCAGTCAGTTTAATGCGTAGTCAGTTTAATGTTTAGTCAGTTGAATGCTTAGTCAGTTGAATGCTTAGTCAGTTTAATGCTCAGTCAGTTTTATGGTCAGTCAGTTGAATGCTTAGTCAGTTTAATGCTCAGTCAGGTAGTCAGTTTAATGTTTAGTCAGTAGAATGCTTAGTCAGTTTAATGCTCAGTCAGTTTTATGGTCAGTCAGTTGAATGCTCAGTCAGTTTTATGGTCAGTCAGTTGAATGCTTAGTCAGTTTAATGGTCAGTCAGTTTAATGATCAGTAAGTTTAATGCTCAGTCAGTTTAATGGACAGTCAGTTGAATGCTCAATCAGTTTAATGCTCAGTCAGTTTGATGCTCAGTCAGTTTAGTGCTTAGTCGGTCATTAGAGTTAGTGCGTTTAGTGGTCATTTCTGTATGTCAACTTTTAATTCAGGTCGGTCAGTCTTAACAGTCAAAGTCAGTTTTGTAGGTATTTAGTAAGAGCGAATTTGAAAACGAAATGTTGTAGTAGTGTTGAAGGTAATTGTTTGGCGTGCAATATTGGAAAAAATCGCCGAACTCAATAGAGTCGTGAGAATAGTCAAAGTCAAAGTAGTTTAGTCAACAAAGTCAATGTTTTAATCAGTTACGTCTTCAAACTTAGTCAATCATGTGTCTTAGTCATTCCGTTCGTTTATACTCCTTGAGCTTATAACCTTCCTACTTTTCTATTGACAATATCAGCTACAACTTTGAACCGTATTCTTGGCATCAATAAGATTTGACTTTTAAAAATATGTTCAAGAAATTACTGTCCTTAGGATTCTCTGCTCATCAATCATCAGTCGTATCTCATTGACACCAAAATAAAGATTCCTGTTTATTACACGTTTACAGCGGCGCATTAACTGTCTACACAAAACAATTAATTAACTTTGTTGTCCTAAAATAATTATCTAAGTATTTGGAGTTAAGGCAAGATTTCTTCTAGCTCCGGATTTTATTGACGTCAATTCCTCCCCAGTCCTGGTCTTCGTCTTCTGAAGCTGTTGAAAGCAATCGGCGTGGGTATTTCCAGCTGAGCGAAGGGGTCTGCCTTGATGGACGGCATTCTATGCTGTTCAGGTAGATCTAGGTTCTCATCATACACCGCCCATTGTGTTGGACTGAAAATAAGATTATTGTGATATTTGGTATAGGGTTGCTTTATTCTGTTTTGTTGGGGAGTTTATTCCGCCACTTCTTCTTCCCAAGAAAAACACTTAGAAGTGGTGAAGTGTGGGCGTTTTGGAGAACTTTCTTATGTATTTTTGACCTTCAAAAAGTGCTGATGCTCAGCATAATTAAAAAAAATGGTTTTGATTTTGTCGTTGGAAAGGAATCCGAATCATATCGTTTTCATTTGAGGAATGATCACGGTACCTTACATTAGGTATGCTTGTGTAGATACCTAATGCAAATAAGTCTCAAGTGATCTTAGTTTTCGAGCATTGATAACAAGATAATTAATTCCTAAAGGACTATTAACCATAAACTGCAGTGTGCACTCTAAATGATATACATTATGTTAACAAGGCAAGTGGTAAACAGTGCAACCACTTCTGATAATGTATATCTTGGATTTTCTTAAGTCAATATACCAACCTGAGTAATAATAATAAATAATACCAGCCTGTGACAGTCTCACTACAAGGTAAAGACCTCTTATATGAAGGTGTGGCGGATTACGTCGCTACACCGCCTATGATATTTGGGGTGGCCACACCATATGTTTCCGGCGCGAGACTAGTCTGACGCCATATTGTAATATTATAGAGTCTGTTACTGCTACTCGACAGAGCGGAGCTACGTCTGTAACTTTTACCCTGCATATTATGTGTATACAAAATAGAAGATAATTCCGATATCCACGACTTTTATTAACGTGTGTACCACTAAAAAGGCATTAATATACTCTTGTAAGTTCACCACGCTTGCTGTAGGCGGATTTGCATATAAGGTTTTATTTATTTATTATAACTTTATGCACAAGTAAAAAAACTGCACAAAGGCGGACTTATAGCCTTAGGTATTTTCTACCAGTCTACCTTTTAAGGTGGTGCAGAGATGGAACAAGGTTTTCTGTGTACCTAAAGTCTAGATATACATATCTCAAAACTAACCTGTTTTCACTGGGTATAACTTGGAAATCCACCGACGGAGTTTTAGCTGTACTTGAAGGCTTCACCTTGTTTCTGTGCCTATTTTCACCCTTAGACTTCACTTCTATGTCATCTAAAGACGCCATCTTATCAATAGCGGACCTTTCTTCTATGTTGACCTCTTGATTGCCAGGGTAATTATAACTATCAGCAAATACTTCTCTCTTTTCTTCTTTATTAGTCGGTTTTGGAGTACTTTTGTTGGTGTCAGTGTATTTGTGAAGAACATTCCTAATGTAATAGTATTTATTTGTCTGTATGGGCATTTCATCATTACGTCTAGTCGGTCTCTGTAAGTAAGGCTTAGTCGCAGTCTCGTATACGTAAAATGTCGATAGTTTCATGTTCTTATTTTCATTGTCATTAGCGTCAAAAGTCGAGAAATCTTTGCTTACAGATTCAGCTTTATGTCTTTCAGTTACTTCTTTGTCAGTCATGTCTTTAATAGTCTGATTTTTGTCAGTCATATCTTTACCAGTCTCAATTTTGTCAGTCACGTCCTTCATAGTCTTGTTCTTGTCAGTCGTGTCAGTCATTTTCTTTTCAGTAGTACTCGCTTCACCTTTGTAAGTCCCTACGTATCCGAAAGTTACTAGTTTGTGCAAGTCAGTCGTGCTTTCAGTTTTAGTTTCAGTCTTGTCAGTCACTTTGTTTCTTTGTGTTACAGTCTCGTCATTGGACCTAGCGGATGAAGGGTAGCTATATTTTGTCGTATGAGTCGGTCGGTTGTATCTGTAATTGGACGGTGGATCGTCTTGTCTGTTGTAGTAGTAAGGTTTGTTTGGTCGTCTGTAAGTGTCGCCGTAAGTCTGATATGTCACTTTTACCACGTCTCTGTCTGTCATGGGTCGTCCGGTAGTATGTCGTCTAGTCGTTTGTCGCCAAGACTCAGTTGGTCTCGGCACGTAGTTTATCAAGTAAGTGTATTTGTCAATGTTCTCAGTCACTGTTATCACTGGTCTGTTATTAGGTCGGTTATTTGGTCTGCCATATTGCGGTCTTTTATGTGCAACGTTGTTTATGACAACGGACTGCACTTGATGAGTGTCGTCGTCATCTTCATAGTCATATTCATCGTATTTGTTTGATGGTCTACGTCTAGAGTCAATTTTAGAGTCGTCAAATCGTCGGCTTTTGTTTTTGAAGTCAAGTTTGTCATCTATCTGTACGTCGCGTCTAGTCACGGTGGGTTTAGTCGTCATGTTAGGTTTAGCAGTCGTGCTAGTCATGTCATTAGTCAAAGTCAGGTTAAGTTCGTCACTGTCATTATCTTTTTTCAGTTCAGTCGCGTTAAGATTATCAGTCAAGTTTTCTTTTGTCAAATTTTCAATAGTCATATTTTTAATAGCATTTGAATTACTGTCAGGTTTCTTTTTACTATTCAATTTTATCGCACCTTTCGGTGCAATCTTTTTAGTAGTTGTAGGTTTAGTCGTAGTCGTTGGTCTTTTAATTGGTTTTGGAGAAGTTTCCTCAGATTTTCTTATGTCATTGTCAGATTCAGAGTCTATTTCAATCCAGGGTGATAGGTCAAAGTTGTTTAGCAGTCCATTCTGGCAAGATATTCTGTCATTGTCAGGGTTTTCAGTAGAAAGGAAGACGAACGGCTGAACAGTTTCGATGCTGTCTAAAGTACGACAAAGGACTTGTGCAAAGGAGATTCGGCGAATTTGTTGAATTTGTGCTGGCGTGAATGACGACTCGAAGTTTCCGTTTTCGTACCTGATAAAGAAAAATGTTTTATTTAAAAAAGGTATGCCTACCAGCCAAATAAATTGGTGATTTTCTCAAGTCTCTTTGAGAGAACTTGGTATTTGCATCGGTCGTTGGTATAAAAACTTGTTCGACTTACCAAAATCGATCTCCTTTCCTGAGGTTAGTGAACTGCTGTGCTATGATACACGCGAAGGTCGGTCCCACCAGTCCGCCCACCACTGGCCGCTCCGCCATTCCAGCCGTAAATAGATCTATGTCATCCACGTGCCTGGAAAACAAGAGTATCATTTTATTAACGGTTTTATTTCATGTAGATTGGTAATGTGATCTTGCTCGACTGTGTCCGCTATATGAACAAAAAATATTTGTAAAATTAACAGCGGGACAAGATTATAATGTCATCAACCTTTATTTTCTGCTCAATATTCATCTTATAATCTGAGCCATATTCTATAGAACATGTAGCGACGCTTGTGGGAGGTGGTGATGCAGCTGATTAAGTTACCCACCTATACAACGCCTTCATCTTCCTCGCAGCTCCAGCCGGCATCACACGCTGCAAATCCTCAAAATCCTCAATAGCAGTAAGGCCGCATGGTTCCCTCCACGACGTATACGGGGGGACACCATGGTCCCTGCCCCTCTGAATGTTAATAGCTGCGAGGTCCATCCCGAAGTCAAACTGAGGAGTCTGGAAGAGGTGGTTGGTGAGTTCTCCTGTGATGAACTCGTCTCGTTTCTGGATGGGCTGGTTCAGCATGCCGAGGAGTAGACGATCTACTGCACCGATAGACCAGATGTTGGAAGGGTTGCTTAGCTCGTTGTGAAGCGATACGTCTATAAAAGGTATGGTAGAGTTCGTTAGTGATGCTTGTTGTTGTTCCAAGATCTTTGTAGATGGTCTTCCTAAGTGTTCCTATTTTCAAAGAGTAAGCATGGAGTTTAAAACTTCATTTTGGAATGGGCACCTAGAATAATTTTCTTTTAACTTTTAAGTAAGACGTTCTAAAGTGTATTTTAACGGTCTAATTATATAATAACACTAATTGAAATGATTGATTTGACTTTGACTGTTGTGTTGTTGTTACATTTCAAAGATAGATTAACTTAAACAATGCTATTTAGAAAAAAATAAGAAGTCGTTGGTATTTACGACAACATTTTTTGTATCTGAATAAGCAGAAATATACTTACTATTACTCATAGGCCGATGGAACCTATCGAAGCGCACCATGGAAGACTGCACCAGGCTGTGGCCGAACCTGAAGGCTGCTGAACCGAAGGAGCTGGCTGGACTGGGGTTTATCTTAGGATTGTAGCCTTTGTAGAAGCCCTTCTTTTGCAGTTCCAGGTCGAAGCGATGGATTACTTCAGAACCTGGTGATTGGAGGGTATTATGAAGTTTGCTGTAATTTTTAAAACCTATCTCTTGGTTATAACAAGTTACTTTTAGTTAACCTCGCATTTAAAGGGATGATGAGGCAAACATATTGTTCACAGATATATAGGTAGATAGATTCTGTAGAGGTAGACTAACGTCATAGAGGGTGAGAAATGTCGATAATAAGATTTAGTAGATAGACCTTTTCAAACGTGGCTAAGAACACATGTATACGCTCAGAAAGTGACACTATTAGCATAGGTATTTGGTACGCTTACCCAGAACAATAGGCAGGAACTCTCTGTACGTTATATGCTGTATCATGGCTCCCACAATCTTGCGCGTTTCTTGGTAGATCTTCTCATCGCTCCAGTGCGGGTTCAAGTGTGTCAGTTCTTGTGCCATCCTAAATAAGAACCAATTATCGTATAATATTATCGTATCCATTTTCCTTTAAAACTTGATCATGGGAGCCTGTCTTTTTTTTAAGAATAGGGCGAATCTCACCTTTATACCAATGTCTGGTATAGTGAATTGAAACACATACGCAGAATACATCTCTTAACCCCGTTCCTCATATCTCTTAAACTCTGACTTACTAACACTGCCAGACGCTTGACTGTCAGGTTTCTGATTTCGTCTTAGTTCGCATTGAATTATGCAATCATGGGGTGCAAACGACAGTTGAGACATCGAGGAGTAAAAATATTCCAAACTCAATCCTCGAAAAATTTATTGCAAATCTGGAGGTCATACCTATATACAAAAAGGAGTGCAAGAGTGGAGTGAATTCCTTCTCAGTCGTCACCTGTTATGCTGCCTCAGCCACACGATGTGCGCGGCCACGAGGCCGGGGTGCTCGTTGACGCGCGCGTCGCCCGACTTGAAGCAGTCGGTGGACACGGCGCCCTTGCGGCACAGCTCGTCCGAGCGCTGCGGGGGCAACACGGGCCGGCGCTGCTGCATTCTGCCGTACTGGAGCATGCCTGATAGGAACTCAAATATTTTAAGATTTGGAGAAAGGCTGGGATAGCTCTGTAGGAGAATCTTGGGTTCTGATTATCAAGTCTATCAAAACATGACTTCTCTACAGAGTAACGTAGCAAATCGAAGGCAGTGCCCTTGAAATCTATTGATAATTGACATTGTATGTACATGGTTTCTCATGTTACGTTTTTGCGATAAATAATAATAATAGCCCGTTACTGTCCCACTGCAGGCCGAAGGCCTCTTCTCATACAGAGAAGGCTTGAATATTGATTACCACGCTTGCTTAAGGTGGATAGGCGATTTCAAACTTACATGAACTATAAATCCAGGTTTCCTCACGATGTTTTCCTTCACCGATGTCATTGATGTCTAAGATAAACTTAGAAAGTACCTACATATGCATTAAAAAGTCACATTGTTATTGCAATAGAAAAAGAATTTATTCAATAAATTAATAAAAATAATTCTGGTCACAATGTCTCTTTGAAGTTGGTATACAGTACCTGGTTAAAGTCTTATTCTTCTTATAACTATCCACCTCTTTAACCAAACATTTTGATTAAGGATTTTATCTTCCAAGAGTCATAAACTTAAAAACGTACCATTCCTAAATAGCCTCAATTTATCCGACTTGGTAGCCGAACTCCCGTATAGCGGTGACCCATCAATGTACGCTGACACCTGGTTGAGCTGCTCCCGCCAGCCGAGAGCGCAGTCATCACGTGGAGCCGGTGATGATCGCACAAAGTCCAGGCATCGCACGCCACGGGGACCGTAGAATGGGTCTGATTCTGGCACCGGGATGGGAAAGCATTCAGGATGCTGTAGAAGAAACATTTAAGATTAAGGTAAAAAAAATGAGTACCTACTTTAAATTTAAACCTAAGCGGTATTCTGTGGTAGAGTAAACAGAGTGGTTATGCGTTAATATTACTGTTCACACCAAAGCAGATTTCACTTTAAACTCTCAGTGGTCATTAAAATTCGATGTGCAACTGAACTCCAGTTGGACACTGGCAATAAAAAAATCGCCAATAGCCCAGCAACCTGCTCTAGCTGCGGAACTTGATATTAAATAGTTAAGAAACCGGCGCGGTAGTACACCTACCCACAGCGGCGGCGAATACCGTTTAGGTTTGAATATGCCTTACGATTGGAAGACGTCTGATGTTCAAAAATTGTTAAATAAAATTTTATTTTTACATACCTAGATGATAAAGTATTATCCATTTCTACAACACATAATTACATATTACAATCAAACAAATAAACAACAACTGTTCGCGATGAAATCAAAAAGTAAAATTCATGAACAAAAATGTTCATAAAATGAAAACTACCAGACCAAACTATGTAATTTTTTAATGAGACTAAAAAGAAACTAGTCCGCATCAAACTAAAAAAGAATCACGTAAATCGGTTCATAAATCTCAGCGTAATCGGTAAACATACATACAAAAAAGTTTTCAAAAATAAATTAAATTTTCATAAAATTGTTCACAAAATGAAAACTACTGGGTCAAACTATGTTATATTTTTATGGGACCAAATGGCAGCTGTTCCGCATCGAACTCAAAAAGAATCACGTAAATCGGATCATTAATCTCGGAGTAATCGGTGTACATACATAAAAAAAAAAGAAAAAAAAACCGATCGAATTGAGAACCTCCTCCTGAAGTCGGTTAAAAATAAAAGATGTTACATGAGACTCACCATAAACTCTTTAGGAACGAAGTCCTTTCCACCAGCCTTGCAGCACCTTGGCACAGAGCCGTTGAACCCTCTCGACTGTGAAGAAGACGTTACATCATGATCCAGGAACTGTCCCCATTGCATCAGCAGATGCGTTACTCCTATAGTCTCGGCATTCCTGTCTTCATGTATGGTGGAACTGATCTCTCTGGCTGAGGGGAGTTTGGAGCCGAAGATTGATCTCCTTGCAGCTTGGATTCCATCAGAGTAGGAAGGTGAGAGGAACCGTTGGACGGGAGTCATGGTGGCTCCCCAGCGGGGACGATTGAAGTTGTTGCAGGTGCCATCGTGAGTGCGGTATCTGGAAATTGAACAAGGATTTATCTACTATTTAGCGAACAATCAATTTGGTTAGTGAGAATAATAATAATAATAATAACTTTATTTCGGGTGGCATAGGCCCATAGAAATCTTAACCTAGTACATACATTTTTAAAACATTTTACTGGCTATGGCTGGCCACACCTTTACAGGACGTGACCCACATATTTTGAAAGGGACAGTCAAAACGTGTAGCAATAGCGCTCAAAATGCTGTTGTTGCTACCCCGTATGCGGGCAAGCAGGGAAGCTGCTTTTTTGCGCATGATGGCCTGGAAACCATCAGTGCGCGCTTTAGCAAACATCCCACCACCTTGACTCACGCCACATTCTAATTTATACTCATCAGACAGCGCCCCTGCTTACCTCACATGGTTTTTCTGGTTTGCATACCAACACCTCAGGAGAGATACACAAAAAAATAAATCGAATCGAATTGTCTCGAATAATAGCATAAGTTAATGGTAGAATCCTTGCCAGTCTAATAATTATAAGAATTCTAACAAGTTTAAAATAACTCCAGTTAATACAGATAAAAAAACAGCCGAATTGAGATCCTTCTATTTTGTGTAAGTGGGTTGAAAAACAAATAAGTTTACTGTAAATACTGGAATTCTAAATAGTTGCGTCCTGTTACGCTGGACATTGTAGGTAAGTAGCATTAATTGAAAAAGGCTAGACAGATGATGATGAGTATGCTCATTATAATAATGAAATCTCCAAATTTGTCTTTTCACGACACGTACCAATATCATTTGTGTGATCAGAAACCACAACACTGAAGATATTGAGTTCGTGGTGTTAAGTAGGTACACTCTTAATTCAAAAACCTCTGTCTTCCCGTCATTTTCAAGTTAATCGATAAAAACATACCTTTTAGAAGCAGGAGGACACTTGGGCGATCCCCGAATAGGACAGTTCTTCATCAGAGGTGACTGCCGCATCATGTTTGCCGTCGGGAACTGCGTCTCCTCCGTGCGACCTTCCAGACCCTCGCCATTGCCACCGCTGTAACAAATGAAAGGAATTGGTCAAGACTTGATAACATTGCGTTTTAGAATAATCTCAGGGCCAAATTCTGTTCATTCAACTTAATAAACGAACATTTTTGTAAAAGTGTACATTTTTATGTAATATAGAGGAAAAGAAAAAAAAAAACTAGCGCCTGGAATCATCCCTAGGTAGATGTGTGTCAATTTTAAGTACACACAAACTTTCTGCTAATTAGGTATGTTTAATTCCCGTGTGATAGAGGCAAACCTGAACTACCCTGTGGTCAAAGTAGGTATCGTTAATTTGGTCCTCATTATAGAGATCTTGCTACATTGCCAAAACTGATAATTACTAAGATGGCAATGATCCCGATGGCGATGAGCCTGTATCTGTTTTTGTTTTTGGCGTTGTAAGTTAACTATCTAATAACATTGATCATAAGTAAATTGTTCCTAACACTATCAGTCTTATTGCTTACTAGCTTCTGCCCGCGACTTCGTACGCGGATCCTGTTGCTTATGCCAGCGACAACGGGGTCGTCAGAATCGAAGATCTGAAACGTCTGACGTCGAATTGTAAAAGCCCGGGGACGGCAAAACAATGGAATGCGCGAGACGATCCAAGACGTTCCAGATTTTTTATTTTTGTTGGTCAACAGGAAATGCCATCAGACGTAACAACTTTTGCTAAGACGCCATTTTTATTATGTACTAGCTGCTGCCCGCGACGTCGTCTGCGTGAAGGTTCTACAGCACCAAATATACCTACCTAAGATTCCAGTGTCGCTATAGCATTATAAGTTAACAACTTTTAAAATATCATTAAAATATAAGTTACATGAAGAGAGTTTTTTTGTAATTTTTTTTTTTATTTTGCAATTTTTAGTTTCTTTGTATGTAAAGAAAGTCTTTCAAAACTTGAAAGAATTATTGAAATCGGTTAACAATTGCAAAAGAAGTTCTTTCTCAACCTTTTAAAATAGACAGGCGTAATGTTATGGGAAATACACCATGCACAGACATGTGACTGTAGCTATTGCGAGTAATTTGTTGTTATGCGTTGAAGAGTTCCATCGCCTGTCTTCTTCATCAGTTTTTCTTCACGAAATGATACTTGCTAAATGTAAATGCTTGATTTGTCACCAAAAAAAAAAATGTAAAAATTGGTACAGACGCCAGCACGTCAAGTTACCCCAATGTGTCAAATTTCTTTGATCGTTTTTCAACTTTATGTCAAACAGAATAAGGTTCTTATTCAATTGGGAAAATTTGACACATTGGGGTAACTTGATGTGCTGGCGTCTGTACATGTTTTCCTATATTATTTGAGGAGTTCCCTCAATTCCTCGAAGATCCCTCATCAGATCTGAGGTTTAATACTAATGGGACCAACCTGGTAGTATACCCTATCAAATAAAAAAAGATTTTTGAAAATCGGTCCATAAATGGCGGAGTAATCGCGTAACAAACACACATAAAAAAACACCGTCGAATTGAGAACCTCCTCTTTTTTTTTAAGTCGGTTAAAATACGTTCAAAGGTATGTACCTTATAACACTTCCCTATAAACTACGTTGATAATTATACTGCCAGGAGCCAAAATGTAAAGATAGTCAGGACTGGTGGCGCGGGAGCAAGCGACGTACAGGTGCCCGTGTGAGAAGCAACTCGTCCTGAGATCTACAACCGCTGCTCTGAGTATCGGCTCCTGCGATTTATTGATTGTCATCACTAAGCAAACACTCACGGGGAACTGTACGCGCTCGAACTGGATCGGGAAGCTATGAAGTATAAGGGGAATGCGTTGTATAAATACTGCCTTGCCGACGCCACAACCCGTAATAATTTCCACCTCAATGGTGTCTGTGGAGAGAGATGACTTTAAGGCACCACCCGTTACACAACTTTGGAGGAGATTTGTTCCTAAAAAGCATAATCGGGACACCGACCTTCATTCAGATTGATGGTATGCGCTGGAAGTCAACATGCTGACAGGAAGTTCAAAAATTCTACGGGATAATGTGTGGCGTCATCTTGCTCGACGACAGTGCTTATCGACGTATAGACCACTTCATTCCCCTCAATGTCCGAGAGAATGCATTCGTTAATTGCTGCAGCATGATCATTTTTGGGCGCCAAAATGGCCCTCTCACACGAATTCTGCTGGTGCGTTATACGACTGATGTCCACGTACACACAGCGAATGAGTTCTTCGAAGCTGGATACCACTCTACCAAGAGACTCTGAAAGCACCGCCTGTCCACTTCTCTCTTCTGGTAGCCTGGTGCCTTTGCCAAGACTTAGAAGGACATCGGAGAATTCTTGAGCGCGTGCAATGCCGCCGAGCAGAGCTCTTATATTAATGGTCAAGCGCAGCGTACGAACTTGTGACCACAACGAAGATCGTTTCACCGAAGCATTCATCTCGTCAGCCCTCGATCCCCGCGTCAACTCGGGAAGCGTTTGCCTGAAATCGCCACTGAGCAGAACTGTGACATTACCCATCAAATGTTCGTTCCTGCAGATGCCCTGCAGGGTTCTGTCCACGGCCTCAACTGCCTTCGTTTTGAAAATCGTACACTGATACGATCCCATGTGATACGATCCGAACTCTGCTCAAGATTTTGAGGGTTTTGTTGGAACTTCAATTTGTGAAAACGAATTATACGATACAACTTTTATGAAAAAAAAATGCACAATGCCATCTATGAATTTTAAGAATAACTAACTACTAACCTCATCAACACGATCAAAATTGAAATTAATTTTCAAAAAGTGTTTATGTGTTACTTGATTTGATTTTATACATTCTCATAGATGGCGCTGATTCCTAATTGTCTTTATGCTACAAACATTCATTAAACTTTGTTTCTCTGCCAAAGTTACTTAAATGGCGTAGTTTTTATAGTGTAAAGCTAGATAATAGCATAGCTTACTTAAAACCAACATTTAAATATGCGTCCTTTGATTACACGCTTCCACAGAATGAGTTAGAAGAATAAAGATTCACTGCTCCTCCCCCGTAGGTGATAGCAAACAGACAAACAGACAAAAAATCCAAAAAGTCACTTTTTGTCACCAGTTACGTTTTTCTAACAAAACCCACTTATTTTTTCTTGAAAATTCTCAATGTACAGATTTTCTTTCGTTACTGTTTTATTATATGTAGATGAAAAAAATGCACAATGCCATCTATGAATTTAAAGAATAACTAACTACTAACCTCACCAACACGATCAAAATTTAAATTAATTTTCAAAAAGTGTTCATGTGTTACTTGATTTGATTTTTAAACATTCTCATAGATGGCGCTAATTCCAAATTGTCTTTATACTACTAACATTCATTAAACTATGTTTCTCTGCCAAAGTTACATAAATGGCGAAGTTTTTATAGTGTAACGCTAGATAATAGCATAGCTTACACAAAACCAACATTTAAATATGCGTCCTTTGATTACACGCTTCCACAGAATGAGTAAGAAGAATAAAGATTCACTGCTCCTCCCCCGTAGGTGATAGCGTGATAATATATAGCCTATGTGTTGACCCGACCTCTTAGTAATATTCATGCAAAATTTGAAGTAAATCCATGCAGTACTTTTTGAGTTCACCCCGGACATACATACAGACAAACAGACAAACAGACAAACAGACAAACAGACAAAAATTCTAAAAAGTCTCTTTTTGTCACCAGTTACGTTTTTCTAACAAAACCCACTTATATTTTCTTGAAAATTCTCAATGTACAGTTTTTCTGTCGTTACTGTTTTATTATATGTATAGATATGCTATATTGTCGCTGGGCTTTAGAGTTCCACTACAGGTGCTCCAGATCTTCAAATTTAGTTTCACAGCAGGAAACACTCTTCACGTGGAATAGTTTTAGCCAATGGCACCATTTTTATATCTCTTTTACTTTAGGTGTTCCATTTTCCAAAATAAATTATAGCCTATATGTTGCGTGACGTTCACGCTCAGCGGTCAGTCGCGCATCTCCTTCCCCCACTTATCTCTAGAGTAGATGCGTATTTACGCTGAAAACTCAAGCGTCATGCTTTTTCCGTGAACGTCTCCAACTCGCGAGACAGTGCATGATGTTCATGATCAGCGGTCAGTAATATATTCTTCACTGGTGTCTAGAGACCTGGATACCTGGTAGATGCGTAAATAAGCTGAGAATGCAGGCGGGCTTCGCGATCCCAAGAAGTTTCCACGGAGCGAGTTGCAACCTCATGTTGTTGAACAGCATCAAGTCCCTCCTAACGCTCTTCGGTAGATTGTTGGGATCTTATGATCTTTAATCATTTAGCACTTTTGGAACATTGAGAAAGATTTGACCTCTTTCTAGGTATGGTTATAGTTTTATTGTGATGATACCTGATCAATTAAAATCTAAGTGGCTGCTCCCCAGCTTTACCGGGTAGGCAACCATGTAACAAAGATAAATAGAAAAGGAAATTAAACACTGAAATAACATAAGCCCGAAGGCATATTTATACGATAAAAAAAAATGAAAGTTTTGGCCAGTAGAGTCTAATTTTCAATGATATACCATCGTCATCGAAAATCAGCCCTGAACTGTTCCCGCCTTCACCACGTGGAGGTACTTATGTTATTTTATAAATATGCAATGAAATTAGTGATAGCTTTAATTTCTATATCAAATGTATCTGATCTTCGATTTTTATAAGTCAACAGGAAATGCCTATCAGACCGAACAACTTTTGCTAAGATGTCATTCCTATGTGAGTTATGGTGTAGCTGGGCTCTTGGAGTTCCACAATAGGTGTTCCAGATCTTCGATATTTATACGTCAACAGCGAGTGCTCATAAGGCTGAACAACTCTTGCTAAGACGTCATTCCTATATATGTTATAGTGTAGCTGGGCACTTGAAGTTCCACATCAGGTGTTCCGGATCTTCAACTTTATTCTCTCAGCAAAAAATGCTCATCACGTGGAACAATTTTTGCTATGGTACCATTTTTGTATCTCTTATAGTTTAGCTGGTCTGTTGCGGTTCTGCATCAGGTGTTCCGGATCTTCAACTTTATTCTCTTAGCAAAAAATGCTCATCACGTGGAACAATTTTTGCTATGGTACCATTTTTGTATCTCCTATAGTTTAGCTGGTCTGTTGCGGTTCTGCATCAGGTGTTCCAGTTTCCAGGATAAATTATAGCCTATGTGTTGCCCAGACTTAATATCTATACAACAAAAAAAAAATCATTCAAATCCGTCCAGTAGTTCCGAAGATTAGCGTGTGCAAACAAACAGACAAACAGACAAACAGACAAACAGACAGACTTTTTTTTTTGGATTCGTGCTCTATTACTGTTTCTAAACCCCCCTCAATTATTATTTTTTAAATATATTCAATGTACAGACACAGTTTTTTTACAGTCTTATTATATGTATTATTATATGTATATATTGCTTATATGAAATGATTAAATTAATATTATGACTAGCTGTCCTGGCAAACTATATACGTATTAATTCACGTCTATTCTCAGACCTACTACACGCAAAGTTTTATAAGAATTACAAGCCGTTTCGGAGAAGTTTTGCAACCAACACTGCACTGTGGCACGAGAATTTTATATATTAGATTATTATAACTGACTTTTCCTGTAATCTTTAGTATCTTTTATTGACATTATAAGCCAGCAGGATCCTGCCCCGTCTAGGACATAATCAAAGACAGGGTGACCTTAAACGCTCCAATGACCGCTGCTATTAACAGCCAAAGAGGATATTGTTATCTACCAGAAGTGCAGAGTGATTATCACAAATTGTCGTTATTAGCATACGGGAGGAAGTTGCATCAAAAAGATAAGCAATAAATTTAATCTCTAAATGTGGCAAATTAATATCTAGTTCAAAACTTAATCAGCAAAAGCATGAGGGTACTGTTGGCGCACAGCGCACAGCGCCAACAGTGCCCTCATGCGATTACCTGAATTCAAATATTTATAAGGCCTACAGGGCCTACAGGTAGTTGTTCAGGATCTAGTTGTTTGCATAATAATATGCGAGTTTAAAATAGGTCTGTAAATGAGAAACATACCTACATGAGAAATTCGTGGTGTGGGGTGGTGTTAAAAAAGCTCAATTCGCCTACACTTGATCTGTTTTACTACAGGGTGATTTTTACAGAATCCTAGTGCTGGGCTGTTAACTATGGGCACCTATTAACCGTCTTAGGAAAGCCAATAATTGGTTGAAGTAAATCTGATCACTACTCGACTACATTATGTTAATACTTCAATCGTGTTAATTAGACACACAATAGAAAACTTTCAATCGTGTTAATTAGACACACAATAGAAAGACAATGTCAGCGCGGACGCCGGCGTCCGCTTTGGGTTTAATTAATTAATAACAGTCGCGTGCCGCGGTAAGATCGTAAACCAATCAATTATCAGGCTCGGTTAACCGCAGGCATTGATGCTTCATATCAATAGCCAATGAAACCACAAGAGATTAATTACTGGTTAATCCTATTTCACACTGATTATATGAAGGAACGTAGATGTAGGAAGCTACAGTAGGTACCACGTAACAAAACTTCAAACAGAGCCTGGACCAGCGTCGTGCGAAGTTATATTAGAATAAGAGTTCATTTCATTTCATTTATTTCATAAACAATTTTTACGTTGTGCCGAAAACTCATCAAACTCATCAAAGGTTAAAAACTAACACAGCACAGATTTCATCGATAACAATTAAAAAATCACATAATATAATTCTAAATCGGTACATTATCAAAGAAAGACTAAGTTAAGACTAAGTTCAGGTCATACTGGTTTCGTTTTCAATGACGCGTGGTCTACCATACCTCTGGTTACTTGGTCCAAAACCAGCAAAGCAAAAACCGGATGCAGACATATATTTAGCCGGACATTTTACGTTTGTATTGGTTGTTTAAAGAAAGAAAAGATAATAGGTACCTTAATTTATATTACTGTCGCCCGATTTAGTAGAAATCACCACGTACCTACCTAAAAAATTGAGTGAAGTTGACTGTCAATGTCTAGCATTAGTATGAAATGGCAGCTCACTTCACCGTCATTTCACCTATATTTTCTCTGGATGATTTTCACACAATAGCATTGCTTTTATTCATTTGAGACCAAAAGCCTAACAAAAGCCGGGCGGACCAAATTTGTTTCTGAAATTCTGGCCATAATTATAAAAAGCCGAAAACCTAATCACCGTGACCGTACCACACTTTTATCGGAACTCTTCTAGAAAATGCATTGTATATTAGGTAATTTTTAGTAGGACCTTCCAATACCATTGTCACTTCTACAATTTTCACATCGCTATGAATGTCTGTCGTATTTTTTAAAAGGATTTTAATACATTTAAATTTAATAAATGAATATGCAGTAAACAGTCTCGATCTATAATGCAAATAAATAGAAAACATTGCAATACTCAACCGGATCCGAAAACGGATTCAAAACGAACCGTGATGATGAGCAACTATCAGTACAACTATCACTTACAAAATGTACTGTAAGACTAACAGCAATAATATTCACGATTTAGGTTATGTTGTTGTGTTATTATTTGTACAAGTGACGAGTATCTGTCAGCTGTCATAGACACATAAACAGTCTTGTATTTTCGTCTGGTAACATTGACAGATACCCGTCACTAAAGTTGTAATCGACTAATGTAAAATAAGATTGCTTTTGGCTGTATAGAGTTGTGACTTTTGCCACCGTTATTTTGAAAGTGCGACAGCTTAACTTTTGCACGTTTGACACGACACTTGAAATTGAACCGTCGAACAGAACGTTGATATTTTACTGTGAGAATTATATCGAAGAATATCCATACAATCATCGTTTTATTTCTGAATTGAGGTCGAGTTCCTACAATTCAGAAGTGGGATAAATACAACACACCCACAAGTTTTAGAAAATATCAGTAATATGGACCGTGACAGTAACCGATCGCAAAGGAGCCGGTCTCGTTTTACTCCACCCGTTGTGAGCATGGAACATAAGCGTCGCCGCGATAATGAAGCCAGTGAGAACCGCCTGAGTAAGAAGAAACGTCGCAGGCAGCATAGAAGTACGCGCAGCGATTCGAGTGACCAGGACGAGAGGAGTCGCCCTCGAACACGGACTGATGGGTGGCGTCCACGAAGTCGGAAACGTAGCCGCGAAGATGAGCATCGTTCGCGCCGAAGCCTGACGAGGAAGCGGAGTGAGCAGCGACATACCGGACGCCGTAGACGGCTGTCTGACCGAAGTAGCTCATCAAACACCGCAGTAAGTGATGAACCACGCGGAAATATCCAGGTAAAAAATTCGATATTCGCTAACAGTGAGACTCAGCTATTTTTGAACGAATTAATTAAATCATTGTCGGATGCGAAGCCAGAAGGCAATAAATTTCCGATGCTAGGTAACGTTATCCCTGAATTTGACCCCATGGTCAAGGGCCAGACGGTCCACATGTGGCTTAATAAAGTCGACGAATGTGCGAAGCTGTACCGTTGGGGTGATGATCAGGTCATACACTACGCACTGCCCAGACTTGCGGGTGTTGCTCGTACATGGTACCAGGCCTTGCCATCAATGTCATTTTCGTGGCCTGAGTGGAAAATTAAATTGATGGATTCCTTCCCTAGTAGCGACGATTATGCAGAGTTACTTACCGAAATGCTAAATAAACGCGTGAAATACAGTGAATCGTTAGAATTATATTATTATGAAAAATTAAATCTGTTAAATCGATGCCAGATTTTCGGGAAGCGTGCAGTTGATTGCTTGCTCTATGGCATCGAGGATCGCTCCTTGAGACTTGGTGCTAAAGCAGCCAAGTGTCAAGAGCCTGAAGAGGTTCTTAATTACTTTCAGTCTATTAAACAAAGTCGCGATTTTGACAAGTATAAGATTAGCCAAGATAAAAAGACTTTACCATTAAGTAATACGAATTCGAATACTAAGCAGTCCGTTGGGGATGATTCAAAGTTGTCTAAGCCACGATCTAGTGCATCTATAACTTGTTTCAACTGTAAAGAAGTAGGTCATTTTAGTAATAGGTGTACACAAAAGCTGTTGAGATGTAATATTTGTAAAAAGCTTGGCCATGTAACGATCGATTGCCCGCAGCTGCTCAGCGAAAAGAGTAAAGATATTTCTAGTACAGAAAAGAAAGTTATGAAAGTCGATGTAGATGATACTAGTAATGAGAAATATATGATCTCGCTAAAGGTTAACGATATTCTGGTTAAAGGGTATGTAGATTTAGGAAGTCAATGCACGTTGATACAATGTAGCGTAGCAAAATCATTAGGAGTTAGTTGGTCGGTAGGCGAGTTACCCGTTATGAGAGGATTAGGTAATAATATCGTTGTACCAATAGGAATGGCGCGTGTCAAAATAGATATTAATAATATCGTAGAGATGGTTGACGTCTATGTAGTTGAAGATGGCATAATTAAATATCCCGTGTTAGTTGGCCACAGCTTTACAGAAAAACCCGGAATCATTATTACAAAAACCACTAATTCCTTGATCTTTAGCAAGGAAGAGATTAACAAATTGTGGTTATTCCTTAAGGCGGATGTTGAAATTCAACCAAAACAAATGACTATGATTCCTGTTTTTTCCGATAGAAGCTACTCTGGGTCTGTGTATGTCAGGGGTTCATTAAGAGGTCAGCCTGGTAAGGAATTTTACTTATTGCCAGGTGAGTACTGCCTTGAAAATAGTTTTGGAGCACTTCTTGTCCAAAATTTTAGCGACCATTTACTTCTACTGAATAAAGATACATTGGTTAGTCGAGTTTACCGATCTGAAAAATGTTTCGAAATCAACATGCTAGATTTTAGCAACCATGATACGTGTTCCGACTTGAATTATGGCAGTCACTTATCTGATGATGAGATATTTAGATTAAAGTCTTTACTAAAGAGGTACGAGGGTTGTTTTTCCTCTTGTTTAGCTGATTTAGGGTATACTAACATAGCACAGATGGAGATAGAATTGAACGACGCGAAGCCGGTGGTTTACCGACCTTACAGACTCTCATATCCGGAACGTGAATTGGTTCGAACAATGGTAAAGGAAATGATCGATGCCGATATTGTTTGTGAGTCTAACTCACCCTATGCGAGTCCTATTCTTCTTGTGAAGAAGAAAACGGGTGAGAAGAGGCTCTGCGTCGATTACAGAGCCCTAAATAGCAAGACTCGTAAAGAGCATTATCCCTTACCACTGATCGACGACCAATTGGATAGGTTATCTGGCAATTCTCTTTTCATTAGTCTAGACCTTGCATCTGGGTACTACCAGATTCCGATATCAGAGGATTCACAAGAGCTTACAGCCTTTGTAACACCCGACGGTCAGTACCAGTATAAAAGGATACCTTTTGGGTTAGCCAATGCCCCTTCAATTTTCCAAAGGGTGATGAATAAAGTTCTGTCTGACTTGAAATATGTTGTTATTTATATGGATGATATCCTGATTCCCGCTAGTACATTCAATGGTGGTTTAACTCGTTTAGAGGAAGTTCTCCAGCATTTGGCCAATGCAGGGCTAACTCTCAAATTAAAGAAGTGCCATTTCTTTCAAAAGGAGATAGATTTTCTAGGGTTTTGTGTATCTGGAGATGGAATACGTCCCGGATCACGTAAAACGATTGCAATTTCCAATTTTCCTGTACCCAAAAACGTACATGATGTAAGACGTTTTATAGGACTTGCAAGTTTTTTTCGCAGATTCGTTAAAAACTTTGCAATAATAGCATGCCCATTAACGAATCTTTTAAAATCCAAATTTGAGTGGAAATGGACCGCGGAATGTATATCTGCTTTTAACACGCTCAAAGAGAAACTCGTAGAACGACCTATAATAGCCTTGTTTGATGCGCGATTAGAGACTGAATTACATACCGACGCATCAAAGATAGGCATCGCAGGCATTCTTATGCAGCGAGATAGTGACAGCCAGTTGAGAGCTGTAGCCTACTACAGTAGGAAAAACTCGGAAGATGAGCAAAAACTCCACTCTTTTGATCTCGAGACGTTGGCTGTCGTTGCCTCGTTAAG
The DNA here is from genome assembly GCA_921972225.1 of Euplexia lucipara. Taxonomy (NCBI): domain Eukaryota; kingdom Metazoa; phylum Arthropoda; class Insecta; order Lepidoptera; family Noctuidae; genus Euplexia; species Euplexia lucipara. The sequence continues at coordinate 2,347,745 of OV179151.1, forward strand.
TCGATTCCGTGTTTATTTGCTGGGATTGCAATTTAAAATAGTAACTGATTGTAATGCGTTGAGGACGACTTTAACTAAGCGTGATCTTATACCCAGAATCGCAAGATGGTGGGTGCAGCTACAGGAGTACGACTGTACGATTGAATATAGGTCAGGATCACGTATGGCTCATGTAGATGCCCTGAGTCGTGCTCCGGTAGCTGAACACACTGACGATACTAATACACATGTAATTGACGTACTGCAGACAGAGACAACAGATTGGATTGCGACCGTACAGAGTAACGATGAAGAGATAAAACGAATTAAAGAAATTCTTCTTGACGATGAAACGAATTTTGTTGCCGATGTACGAAAGAATTATCAACTGAAGGGTGACTACGTATACCGTATCTTAGATGATGGAATTCGTTGGGTGGTACCGAGGGGCGTTAGGTGGCAAGTTTTGCGTATGAACCACGACCATGTAGGGCATTTTGGTTTTGATAAAACGCTGAGTAGGTTAAAAGCAACATTTTGGTTTCCAAAAATGCGTCGATTCACAAAAAAATATGTATCATCATGCTTACAATGTGCACATCATAAAGCACCATCAGGCCAAAAGGAAGGGTTATTACACCCTATCCCAAAAATTGAAATCCCGTTCCATACGTTGCATGCGGATCATCTCGGTCCGTTTGTTCGCTCTAGGAGGGGCAATGTGTATATTTTAGTTATTGTCGATGCATTCACAAAATTTGTCAATATACGTGCCGTGAAGGATACGAAAACGTCGTCTGCAATCAAAGTATTTCATGACTTCTTTTGTTACTTCGGTGCTCCGTCCAGGCTAATTACAGACCGAGGTACGTGTTTTACTAGTGGGAAGTTCAGAGAATTTTCAGAAAACCTGAGCATAAAACACATACTGAACGCGGTAGCTACTCCTAGAGCGAATGGGCAGGTCGAGAGGTTCAATCGAACTATATCTGATGCATTAAGTACCAAATGTCATGGCAACAATGAAAATACATGGGATGATTATTTAGGAGATATACAATTAGGTATAAATACGACTGTGAGCAAAGCGACAGGGAAGAGTCCCTCAGAATTATTATTCGGGTTCAAATTAACTTCGACATCGGAAAATATATTGGGTGACGCGATTTCTAAAACAACTCAATTAGTTAGTGGCGACGACCTAATGCAACTGAGGTCCGATGCTAAAGAGAAAATCGATAAAGATCAGGAAAGGGCGAAGGCCAAGTTTGACAAAAACAGAAAGAAACCGAAATCATACAATGTAGGAGACCTTATTAGAATTGAAAGGACAGTCATTGATAAAGAGCACCTAGGTAAATCTAAAAAGCTTATACCAAAACTTCAGGGCCCGTACCGAATCCTAAAAACTTTACCTAACGATAGGTTCTTAGTAGAGGACACCCCACTCACTAGAAAAGGAAACAAACGATACGAAAACGTAATAGCAATTGATAAAATCCATCCTTGGCTTAATTTTAATGATTATTCCAGTGACGATGGCAACGAAAATGATAATGATGACGGTGAAACTGATAATTGAACAATCAAGTTAATTTAGGCAGTAATATTAAGATTAATGAATTTTTAAGTGTTGTTACTTAATACATTGCTAATGTTATTAAAATGTAAGGATATTAAATAATGAATGAATTATTCAGATGATTGACTGTATTTTGTATAATTTTGAATTGTAATATATGATTTGATTGTCGATTTAGAATTGATTGAGATTGAGATTTAGAATGATTCGTGCAGATACTGAATGGAGCTGTGAATAGTTCCGCACAGATTCTCTTATATTGAAATTGTAATATGAGCACAGGCTATAAACAATCAGTACAGAAACGAATGGTATCAACGAATTGGTATCGTACAGATGATTGTAGACCATAGCAGACCGTGCAAGATGTGTTATGAGCATAGACTATGAGCAATTAGTGCAGAAACGAATGATATCGAGTACAGATATCGCACAGATGATTGCATATCATAGTGGATCATGCGAGATGAGTTTAGAAAAAAAAAAAAAACAAGGATTTGATAACATGTCACAGAGATCTATGATTAGATTTTGAGATTCGATTATAGTAGAAAGTATGATTTAATAATGATGTTACTAAATTAATACATAGATTTATTACCGTACTAAAGTTTATTGTCGAATATTTTTTTCTTAAGTGAGGGGACTCACTTATTAAAGGACGGCCGAGCTGTAAGACTAACAGCAATAATATTCACGATTTAGGTTATGTTGTTGTGTTATTATTTGTACAAGTGACGAGTATCTGTCAGCTGTCATAGACACATAAACAGTCTTGTATTTTCGTCTGGTAACATTGACAGATACCCGTCACTAAAGTTGTAATCGACTAATGTAAAATAAGATTGCTTTTGGCTGTATAGAGTTGTGACTTTTGCCACCGTTATTTTGAAAGTGCGACAGCTTAACTTTTGCACGTTTGACACGACACTTGAAATTGAACCGTCGAACAGAACGTTGATATTTTACTGTGAGAATTATATCGAAGAATATCCATACAATCATCGTTTTATTTCTGAATTGAGGTCGAGTTCCTACAGTACCTACTGCAATAAAATCCTGTACGTAAAGGTCAATAATAATTGTCCATAGATAAAGAATCTTCTTACCAAGAAATAAGGTCTATAATCCCTTAAAAAGTTCTTTATTGATATAAAAATATTTTGTTTGTTTCACGAGTCCCAAGGCTTGTTATTAACATAATTGTAAATGCATAAAAATAAGGGAAAGTGATGTTATGTAAATGCTGTTTCGAAAATCAATGGAGTGGTCTCGAGGGTGAAAGTGATCAGCTCTCACGTTTGTTTCGTACTTTATTGGTTTTAAGGCGCAGATATACGACTTTTGATGATTTTATATTGAACATCACGTCTAAACTTCTAGTCTTATTTCTTTGAAAAAAATATATGTTATACTAGACAATTTTATTCATAATTTGATATGTGAAAATGTGAAATTATATTTTAATAACATAGTGTAATTAATTTGTAAAGTATTGTCTAACTTGGACAAAAAAACGATGATCACGCAAAAACTATGGGGCGTATTTACATGAAACTTTAATCATTATTAAAGACAATTTAATGACCCATATTTTAGTATACGGCTTTTATTTGTATTGTTTTTGATAAATCAAGGTGGGTTGTTTTTTCGAATAATCTGGGTGTGCGTTGAAGCGGGGCTCTGTCGGGCGACGGGCGGCAGTGTATCGCTCAAGGACGCGGGCAGTTAATGTCGCCTTAAATTGTCTTTTTTCTTAGTGTATTGTATAAAGTCATCCTACGCAAACTGGGTTTGATGTTACATATTAAATTTAAAAGAACTGCGGTGTCGCAACTGTTAGTTCATGCAAACATTGCTTTGAAATTGCAAAATCAACACAGTGTTAGTTTAAACCAAAGACATTCAATACCTATAGACCGGACATCACGAACAAAATTTTCGTCCGAAAAAGTGTGTCCTGCTGGATACAAGTCTATGAGTTTTTTGTAGTACGCTCTGCTGCCGCTCCAATATTCATATATTATTCTAGATGGCGTTACTGAGACATGGAATCAAAGTTTTTCTATGACATTTCCTTGACATGCCCGCTCTATAGTATTTTAAATCTCTTTGGTTTAAACGTAACGTTGACTTTAACATTGAGAATGTGACTTTTCTGTACAGTATCATTTATGTTTAAATTAATTAGGGAAGCACAATTACAATAGTTCAAATTTTTGTTTCGTCTTCACCTTTAATTATGAAATAAAAATAAAAATTCTAAATAAGGCTGAGGACCAGCACTTTTTGAACATCAAAGACAGATCCCCAAAAAACCCGCCCATTGCCAGTTCTTAGAACTTTGCCACTTCTTCATTCTTCTTCACGTGTTTTTGCTGGGATGAAGAAGTGGCGGAACAAACTGCCCAGTAACAGAGTATTAAAAGTACTAGGCTCCATACTGTTAAATGCCTTGAGTGCAAACCAACAACGATAAACAATATTTACAGAGAGTCCGTTGCTAATAACAAAAGCAAATACTTTTCTCTTTCTACGTAACTTGCCCTTTCTCTTGAGGACCCACCATGGAGACCTTATATGTGTACTGTTCTTAAAAATGCAACAGAATATCAAAATAAATTACTAGTCATTTTAACACAACAAAATAGCTGTTTCAAACATTTTTGTCGAGTAGGTTTTACTTTTCTATGAAACTGATGATTTTCTCGATTTGATGATGGTTTTCATTCATCTTGTGAAAATTAGCCCACTGCATAAAAAGTTATCCCGTAAAGTTAAGAACATGAACCGAAGAAGCAACACACAACATTTCATGAAGGAAGCAAATGTTAATTTTATTTTAATGAACGCGCTCATGTGCATCGCGAAACGATTGTCTGCGTTTAATTACGAATCGCATTAAAATTTATTGAATGCAAAAGAAATAAAGCGTGTGAGCAAGTAATTTTATATGATACTCGTACCTTTTTATGTTCCTGCTGTCACGAAGAACAGCTAGGTACCGAAAATTTTCTAGGTAACACCTCAACTTAGTGTTTTGCCTTCTCTAATATATTTTTAACATAATGCTACTGACATTGTCAATAGATTCACCGCCTTCTTTTCTTTAAGTTTGTTTATATCTGTTTGCTTTTGGTCGTCCTCTGTGGTAAATACCTAGTATTTTTTCTTTCTTTTCACCGACGCGACGATATGTGCTTTAGAATCATGTCCATTTCTAGTTTTTGGTTTGTGGTCACCAATAGGTCATGGGATGACTGATTTCATTCGTTGTCACCTCAGTACACTCAAGTTATATCATCCAATATTGTGTCGATTGAAAAAATAGGAGGGGCTTTTTATTAGTAAACAAGAGCCAACTATTAAAAATTGTTTGGGTACCTGCCTTCTTCTTTCACAACTTTCTATTTACCGTCATCAATAGTTACTTCCTTGCCAGCCATTTCATCTTTCACATAATCTATTGGTAACCGATTTCCACACAAACTGTTGATAACAGGCGCCACTTTTAGACTTCTGACACACTCATTTCCTATTCTTTTGCTTTTCTAATAATGTTATGTATGAGTGTTTAAAATTCTTCATGTACTGGACCAAGATATTTTCATACAATCTTTTTCGCAAACACCTGGTGCATCTGGCTTCGAATCTGTTTGTCTCATGCAAATATTAATTAATATCTACATCTTGATGCTAATTAACGAGAATTGAGCGGTTTCTTTTCAACAGTAGTTACTGATGAATAAATAATAATTAAAGATTATCAACATTTAACATTTCTTTTATGGAAGTCTAGTAGCTTGTCCGCTAGTTCTTTTAATGTATTTCGAAGTTCTTTGTGAAGTAATTGTTAATCAGCCTTAAGATTTTAAGTGCTACCATGTTTTTTTTTGTACATCGTTACAGAAGTTAGGATTAATCTTTAACATACTTGTTATTTTAATAAAATTTGAAGTAGATTTAATGGGAAGTAACATACACTACTAGCGCACGTCACGCGGTTCACCCGAGTAGTTTTCGTTCCCGTGGGAATACAGGGACATAAAGTAGCCGGGAATAGTGTAACTTCCCACCGGTAATTTTTTTTTTCAAATTGGTCCTATTCAAAAATACAAATATTTCCTCTCTACAATATTAGCATAGTTGTGAAAATGCAGTAGACAGTCTACCTAGTACGTTTCATGAGATATGCCCACTGGCAGACAGACTGAAGGAGGCAACAAAAGAGGATCTCAATAAAACACCGCATGCTCGTTTCTCAATATGTGATAATATTGAGAAACCTTGATGTTGTGTGACCTCGGGTGAAAGTGAAGTCGCTTTCGCTTGCTCACATAATAATTATATGTAGATTTGCTATGTATACGAAGATCACTTGTTATGAAAGCGAAACGAACGATTGTTGACGTAGTTAATTGATTTATAGGGTGTATTAAGTTTATTTGGTTAATTTGTGAGATATCGTACGTAGAAAGCACGGTGTGCAATGTTACTTTTAATGATGACTTTTACTTTTACTAGGAAATTGAAGTTATTACAGGCAGTCCAGGAATAGAATATGGTTGAAGAAAACTAGTTGCTTGTACTAGAAAGTTCTTTCTTGAAATAATAATTGTACTTGAACACTATTACTATTATTCTTTTTTAACTCATAATCATCTGCCTAGCCTTTTCTCAACTATGTTGGGGTCGGCTTCCAGTTTAGCCGGATGCAGCTAAATACCAGTATTATTTTTTAACTATTGTTAGTTAATTCTGCAACCAGCCTGATATGATTTAATTTAACCATGACATGATGTAATGATTTTTGTAGTTGATTCACAAACATATTTTGTAAATTAGCTACTTGGCTTACATTGTACAGAATCCTCCTAGATTCCAGAGTTTTTCAAACTTATCAGATATTTTTACGTTGCTAAAGAGTGTGTCTAAGAAGTTTAAAGAGTGAATAGAAAAGAATAAATCAAGCAAATGTCTGATTATTCGTTTTTGGTATTGTTTGTGTAGGGATTAATTAACCACCGCACACATAGTAGGTACATATTCAGTTAATTCTAAGATGCGTCTATGTCTCTTCAGGCACGCATGGTGCTATTTTATCTTTAAATCACGAGTTAAAATTTTCCTACTAGAAACCAGGAATACAGGTTCGGAAATGTGATAAGAACTAGTAGCCTGATTTCTTTTGGTTCTGATGTGTATGTGAGTCTTCCCTGTCAGAGTACATACCGTCCTACCTGACAACCTTTCATACTTTCCTAACTTTGAATGCCACTTACGTGAATTTAGATACATCTACTTTAATTCCTCGGTTTCAAACCAGCTATCAATAACGTCTTGTGCCTCTATTAGCTTTCTCAACTCGCGGCTTCAATGGGATCGTTATTGCTGTTTATAATGACAAAGTCATCGGCTAAAGTAGAAAATGTTACATTTGGGGTTGGTAGTATATCTGCTATGAAGATTGAGTACCGAACGTGGCCCAGAATAGAGCCTTGTGGAATGCCTACTCTATTTTCCCAAAACAGTTGAGTTTTTGATTAGCCTATTCTCTTGTTTGGAATTAGCGATCTGTAAAGTAAGATTCGAGAATTTTATAATAGCTGAGAGATATTATGTAAGCTTAAATATTTTAAAGTTCCCGCCCTTATGCCATACAGTGGCGCGAAATTCGTCTAGTTTAAGTGATTGACGTAGCGGGATGACTCTCATATTTATAAACTGAACTAATGATTTAGGTTTTTGAGGTACTCTGTACTGCAACTTACATAATTGTTGGTATATTAGGTATTCATTATGCTCGCGCGGACTCAAAAGTTTTATAATAATTAAAACGATTTATCATCTCTTCCAAATCTTTAACATTTAAATAGATGGCAGTGACATACTTAAGTTTTCGTAATCATGATTTATGATTCAAATATTCGTATATCTAATTTGTTAGTTCAAGGCTATGAAATAAGTAGCTAACTTTTTCACATTTTTTCTTCGATCATTTTTTACAGCACATAAGAAAAAGAGTAAATTTTTAAACGTACCTACTATCTGAGCTCAACATACCTTCAAACAAAAGTAGTAGAAATTAATCAAATTAATTCACGTTCTGGAAGCCATTTGTTCCTTAATATTCTCCAATCGTAGATGATAATAATAATATGTAAATATAAAAAGTTCATTGAGGTAAAAAAAAAAATACCAACCTGCATTTTTCGCTCCGAAATCAAGCCCAGTCAGTCAATCCAAGTCAAGTCACGTCATTTTGTCACATTAGTCACTGTCACCGTCACGTCACTTGTCAGTCATTACCTTCTCTATTCGTCTTCAGTCATAAATAAACACCGTCAAAAAACATTTATCTCGTCTATGCTTACGATAAAAAAAAAGAATGACTAGAATTTGAATTTGGCGCGCGAGAATGTCAGTGCGCGTGGGGCCGCCATGGCGTCCGCGCGTAACTGTCGTGGGGGGAGGAACGCGCGCGCTCAAATAGTACCACTACTACTCGCAAAATGTCGTAATTATAATTTTAAAAGGTGCATGTTGACATTAGCGGGTGCTACGGTACGGTACGCAGTATTAAACCATTTGATTTGGAACTGATCAATTCGTTTAAGGGGTTTAAATTTTCTTACAGTTGGTGGGTTCGGATATCGACTTTTTGCAACAGATACGGAAAAATTGACAATGCAACATCTAGTTACGAAATTGAGATTGGTCTTATTGTTATATTTTGTGTTAACATTCTTGATAAAATCCCATTTTTCGTTTTCCATACATTTAACAGTAGCAATTTCTTAGCAAAAATAATCTATGATAAATCTGATACGACTGGAAGCCGACCTCATCAGACTTGGGAAAAGTCTCATATGGAGAACATTAATCATTTTCGAAAACGGATTTAAAACAATTTAGCTGCATTTGCATTAAATTTTCATACATGAATTTTGGCCAGTGTAGACTAGGATCGAAAGGCAACTCACAGCAAAGTTATTGTGAAAGCAAACATGGAAGACTGACTGTTCGAGGACGCTCAAGGCCGAGTTGAGTTGTTGAAAATTGAGAGAAAAACACAGTATCGGAAGTAGTTGCAAGTGCATTGAAATGACCATAGTCATAGTAGTTTATTGGTAAGGGATTTGTCCAAGGCATATACGGACTAAATGTCCTATTGCAGATAATAAATTATTAAAAATACATTAAATTATTATACAAATGTTAAATAGTACAAGATGTCACACCAATAAAAGAAACAATTAAATAGCAGTCAAATAGCACATAAAAATAATCAAATCAAAAGAAAAGCTGCAATAAATTACAATTCAAATAAATATATTATGTCCAAGTTTATTTTTTTTAAATAAGAATTTAATATAATTTAAACATAATGTAATTAGAATTTTAGACAAAGGAAAAAAGGCTTGCTCGATAAGCCATTTTTACAAACGAGCTTTAAAGCTGCCTGCTATCTAAGTCTTTTGTGTTAGATAGGATGAAAATGATGATATATATACACATATAACCTAACCTAACTCATCATACGTAACGTATAGCGAACCTAACTACCTAACCTAAGTACCTTACCGAATTGCATTGATTTTGAAAGATACAAAATACATAATTTTAAAGTGATCTGCTGTGCTGTGTGTGTCTTTGTTGTTTACAATACTAGAGTAGGTAGGTAGGTAGTATTTGAAGTAGTAGTAGTAGGAGTTAATAATTTTACCCCATTGGTATATCAGCAATACATAAAGTTCCACTCACTGTTACAGATTGACATAGGTACTTTTTGGTAGCTATATTGACTTAAATCTGAGTGTCGGGAGGGGTAGGTTTGAGCAAGATAGAATAACAATTTGCATGACGTCCGATAAAAAAATCATTTAGTAATAAAACACAACATACCTATGTCATGTTACTGCCATCTAGATTTATTGAAGCGATATAAGGATTTTTTAAAATCCTTTATAAAATACTAATGTATTTATTATTTTTTTTTATTACTTTAAGGAAAACTTACAGCTAATACATTCAAATAGTCAGCAGTAATATACAGAATAAGGCCAATTACAAGTTTTCACTTATATATACTTACGTACCTATACAATTTACAAGACGGTATTAACAGCGTGGGAGATAAACATAAAAACGTCTGAAGAGATTAAACAAATATAAAATACATTTAGCAAAGTAGTAACACCTCAATGAAAAAGAAGAAGAAAGTATTGTGTAGGTAATGTTAAAAAGAATATTTATTTATATGTTTCACTAGGGAGTCAAGGCTTCCAAATCATGAACAGAAAAGATGCTTCAAATAGGCTGTTAACTCAATTCATCTCACTAAGTGAATGGTTGTGTGTGGAGATCAGTGCGACATTCTGACCTTTATCACCGTCGGGACAACTAAAGTGCCTAAGCGGATGTGACCTTTTAAAACTGTGTATAAATAAAAATGGATGACAGGAAATTTTCAAATTCTGTTTAATCTTTCAACTGAGGTAATTAGAGACACAATAGAAAGACAATGACAGGCGGACACCGGTGTCCTCTCGGGGTTTAATGAATTAATACCTTTAACCTCTTTAAGAGAAGCCTCGGTTCTTCCTTTTGTAAGTTTTTATGGTGTACAATGTAAAGAGTATTTTATTCTCTCGATCTTCTCCTTTTGTGATACGAGGTAAGCATTGATTAATCATTTTTAAGTAAATAATAGATAGATTAGAATAAAATATATGTATTAATTTGTGTACCTAGTTTTATAATAAGTTTTCATACAAGTGTTACCTACTTCAGATAAATTACCTTACAGGCTAAAGTATTCTAAGTCTACAATTTATAAAACTAACACTGACATTATCAGTCGACAACATTCCATAGAAATTATATAGAAATTGTTGAATGCACTAAAAGGTGGTTAAATGAGAAGGAGAAAAATACCAGCTTAGCAATAAGGAGTTCGTCATTAACTTGAACAAATGGAAAAGTAATATAGGTACCTAAGTAAAGTAATACTAATAGCACAGTCTAAAAACCTACGGTCGTCCGACGAAGCCGTCTAGACAGGGCAATCGTGCGGGGTGTGAGGGGCGAGACGCGGGACATCCGCTCCCGAACTGCGAACAAAACGATGTTCGTAGTTCGTGAGGTATTATTCAGGGCTAACGCGTGTAGACGTTGTCGGCATTTTCCCAGAGAACGAAGGTGTCGTCCTACTGTATTAATATTATTTTATACTGTAAGTACTAGTAACACTGGCTAACTAGCGATACATACATAGTTATAAAGTGGTAAGTATACTTTCTTGAAAGAACGCGTCAGTGTTGGACGGCCTTCAATCCGAAACAGTTAAACCAACATTTCGACTAATTTTGTTGATACTTTCACGAGCTTCAAAGTCAACAAGTCTATCTATTTTATAACATTTATGGTCACCTAACATTGTTTCTCCTCCCACAGATGCAATAAAAACTGGACTGACCTGGATTGGATCATCACGTCGCGTCGGGTCGATGTAACCACAGTGTAGCGAATGCTCTTTTTGCTTTCGTAAATCAATGGCAGGGCAGTCGCCTGTAACTGCGATGTTACTAAACCGTACACTGTCCTGGGTTAATGTCAATTAGGTGATAGATCATTGGTTTCCAACTAGAGGTCCGCAGACCAACTGTGGTCCCATGAGCTTGAATATGGTCCACCAAAGGTTTATAATTACCATAATTAACATCATGAATGTGTTTTCTGTTCTTTATCGTATATATTATCTTTACCAATAGTATCTATGGAGTTACTTTTGAGTTTGATGTGAAAGCTACTTTAAGAGTGACACAGTTTAATTTTTTCTCCCTTCTGGTATTTGTTTAAGACGCAAGAATCGAAGTGAAGTGACAGTGGTTTCCGACCTTTCTTTGACTTGGGACCACCCAAGTCGAAGAAAGGTGGGGAATCACTGTTTAGATCAACGATGATAAAAGTAATGGGGCGTAGTTTAAATCAAGTAATTTTTTGGTTTTGAACGTATCATACATCAACCATATTGATAGTTGCACCTTTCCTGAGCCGATATATCAGGCCTAAATGTATATGCACATGCAGCTTTGACATTATCGACCACACTTTCTTGTATAAGGACTCCACAAATGTTTGAAACTTTTTTTTATATTAGGCCATATATTCTGGAGTGGTTTATAGTCTGTACCATATTCCTATTTTATGTCAAGCAATGTAAGACATATCCAAGGTTCATTTTTTGACAGGTTTGTCTAGGTTGTACGTGGTGAAATGAAAGCATACTCAATTGAATGAGTTTCTTTTCTTTTCTTGTTAATAAAGAACTGGTCGACTATCTCCAAGCAAGTGAAGTGAACTTAATCGGTTGTGATGTCGAGTCATTGAATATGCAACTAAATTGACATTAAATAGCTCAAATAAACTTAGATCCGTATTGCACCTTATCGATTTCTCGCTGATTCTATGAAAGCTGTGATCTTTCCCATTTTGATTGCAAACAATATTTTATGATACGAGTATTGGCAATAAAACCAAATGGTTTCAATCTCTATTACACCTTTAGAGTTTAGAGTCTTAAAAGTTTTACAACTTGCCATTATTTGTCAGTGATATTATAAATTATTTAATTAAACACATGTATGTCTCCAGACATTTTATTTGGAACAATAACTTTCATATTCAAACCATGACAATCATAACTATGTGACAGGTTACAAATATATTTTTATATTGTAATAATTTATTGTGTGTATACCTGTAATTTGCACGCCACATGTGGCAGAATGTGATGAGACCTTTAAGCTATTTGAGACCTTGTATTGTACCATGTTCGGACAAATAAATGAATTTGAATTTGAATTTGAATTTGAATTTGAATCTAACGGCCAGTATTTAAATTTACATTACTTCAATTGTTATTTATTTTGCTGCTAGTTACTATAGACATTAAAGAAATTGAACAGAAGTTATTATTAATTTCACATACTATCACGCCTGTATTTCCCGAATGGTGAGGCAGAGGTGTACCTTTAGGTACTACAACCATATTTCGTCAGTTATGATTAAGTCCCATGTAAAAGGGGGCGAGCCTATTGCCATCGACCGGGCACATATCCAGACTTCAAGCCACTACTGAGATATGCCAGATGGAAAAACTCAATAACACTATTCCCGAACCGGAAATCTCAGAATTCTTGTGTTACCATTTCCTAATAGAGCAACGAGACAGTTTAAATTTCTTATTGCTATGTCGAAATCGGTTTAGAACTTAGGAATACATCACCGTGTTTTTCTTCAAAAGTTTTTTTTTTAAACATTTTTTTAATTTAATTGTTCAAATAAAAGAAAATAAATTAAATATTTATGACCACCTTGTTGTATAACTTTTCAGAGAAAATAGCAATCTAAAATTATTATCTGTCAGCCTTTTCCGGACTACTTTAGGGTCGGATTATAGTAATGAAATGACTGCATACCTAATCTGCAAGGTTACAAAGCGTTTAGTAGTATTTGCGTGAAAGAGTAACAAACATCACCAGAAGTTAAAGGATGCCCAAAAGTATTAAAGATTGGCAGAGTCGAAGCTAGATTCTCTTTAATACATCACACATAGACACAGAGCATGCAAACACTAGATCATTGCGTCACTCAATCACAACACAACATTAAAAAAGAATATTCTTTTATATGATGTATATAAAACTCTATAAAATGAAGAAAACTGTAAATTGTCTTCGTAAACGATAAAACTGCAGTTAAAGAATAATCTATCTCCAATAGCAATAACATTATAACCGAAGTTTAGTAAGCACAAGGTTAGCAAAAAAAGTTAAAAACATAACACTACATTTCCGCGGTCGGTTAAAAAAGTGGCCGTTGCAACTGACCACTAACTGTGGTTACGATCTATTTCTTTGACAGTGTTACATCGCTTACGAAACAACAGTTTTGTATTATAAAATTCACAATATTTGTAATAATATCGTAATAATTTAATCTTATTAGCAAAGCCAGGCTTTTATTGATTACTGGCATTTGCACGCGGTTTCGCTCGCGTTAATTTAGAGTCTGACAATCAATATGAGTTTATTTCTTTTGTGATAATATAATTCAATCATGATTTAATTTATCTATAATAATGTATGTATTTAGAAATATATAAGTATGTTTATCAGCTGTTTAGTACCCATAACACAAGCTCTTCTTACCTAAGGACTAGATGGCGTTGTGTCAAAGTTATAGAATATTTATTTATTTTATTTATTTATTTATTTGATTTATTGGTGAAATTCTTCTTCGTAAGATCGAGTGTGTCGGCCTATCATTTGCACTTACGAAAATGCCTTGACGTGCCATGCCCTCGGTGGGCCAAAGAACTTATTCTATTAAAATCAAATAAAAGTTTATGTATGTTTGTATGTAGTCCATTAATACTAAGAACTATTTTCTATGTAACACATCTTGAGTCTAGAAATGGGAAACACGCATCAATTTCTTCATCCAACGCAACTTGTGAGATGCGAGCACGGAATCTGGCTTGCCTAATGACAGTTTTTAGCCTCATAGCAGCACCTTGGTCTATTAAAACCTATGACGGATTCCCTACAAGTCATGTAACGTATATATTCGGATTTGTAAGTTTTCTTTCGATGTGATTTAGGATTTTATTTTTCAAAATGGCTCAATTGGATGTTTAGGCGGTTTCGTTTTGAATACACAAGTCCAATGATTAAACAAATGTCTAAGGTTGGGATAACACTTATTTTGTCTCTGCTACAAGTTAGTATACATAAACTTTTGTTTTTTTCTATGGACACTTCCATCTTCACTTGTGTAATAAAGCTTGTGCTCTTTGTAAAAGGTTACATAAATAACGTGATAAAACAAAACTTTGCGTTTCATTGGAAACAGTATCATTCCGTACCAGCCTTTAAAGTCAAAGTCAAAGTCAAATCGTTTATTTCAATTAGACCCATAACAGGCACTTTTGAACGTTAACTTACAAAATAAAATAAATTCAGAGAATGATTCTAGTTGCACATTCCAAATGGTAGTTTCGTATGGAGAAGAATGTGCAAGAAACTCCATACTTACTCTTTTAAAATAGGATTACAATACTTCGTATACAACAATCAGATTTTATGTGAGGACGATGCACTTAGAGTAATAAGAGCTTTAGACACCTTGGATGGAAGAATCAAATTTGTGACCGCGTAAATTGCGCTGAGCGAGCAAGTGACAGTTGTCACTGGGCAAACTGTTTAACGATTAACTGTCAAACAGCTACTTGAAGTCCACTAAAGGTGCGATGCCAAGTTGTTGTATTATCTCAATTTTCATCAAGGTTAGGTGTGCAAATAGATGCCAGTAAGTCACTGACAATGGAAAGATAGCCTTCCAGGGACCCCAAGCCCAGGCCAGGGCCCCAGTAGGGTTAGCGACGACTACACTACGAGGCTGCAAACTAGTGGAGGAAATACGGTTCAGCAGTTGGTCTTCCGGACTCCTCAACAACTGATAGTTCAATGATATTATACTTTTTATACCGGGAACTTTTCTATTTAACGAGCGAATAGCTAGGAAGTGTCATGCGATGCGCACGCAACTCATACGTAACTGAAATAAACGCTATTATTAATGTGCCTTATACACTTCTCTTTCTTACTTTTAGAGATTGAGAGAGACAGACACAGTTTTCACTTGGTTACATTGTCATGTGTGGTATTGTAATGCTTTCAGTGAATTATTGTTTTTTGACGAGGAAGCGAAAAGTAATACGTGAATATTATAGTGATATGAAAAATTACAGTGAACCATACCATTCACTGACATTAATTTGTCACAATACTTGCAATGCGACGATGACCTAAGTCATAACATGTTACTACTACTTACTATGAGTTAACTCATCGTTGCAAGTATTGTGAATTTATGACAATCATTTCCTTGGTTGGACTCATAGAAATCTAAATAATAGGTTGGACTACAGTCACCACCCAATTGAATATAAACAATTGACGGTATTGAGTAAATGGTATTAGACGGTTAGTCCTTACATATAATCTGATTAATGTATACAAAATATTGTAATGTAGAGTTTCTTGCCCATTCTTCTCCATTGGAAACTACTTACCTTTTGGAATATGCAACTAGAATCATTCCCTAACTTGTAAGTCTGTCGTTTAAAAGTGCCTTTTATGGGTCTAATTGAAATAAATTATTTGCCTTTTTTTAAAGAAAATGTCGAGAGCACCTACTTTACAATTGAAGTTTATTTGCTGCAGACCGATTCTGTAAAAAATCTCTACGGACGTGAAAGTGTATGTGAAGTGAAGGTTAGCTTTCATCCAAACTGATGCTAGGAATTTACTTCACGCTCACTTCATCAACTTCAACTTTTTGAAGAGTAAATTACAGAATCTCGACTCACAAAATAATTATCGATAAATGCTACTACGATACTACTTGATTTCGATGCACGTTACCGCGAAAAATGAAACGTTTATTACGAAAAGCTTAAAAATTACAAATTAAAAATCAGCTAAAAGTTTACTAGCTTTTGCCCGTGGCTTCGTTGAAATTATTTTTTCGCTGAACTATGATTTAGATGTTTTTGTTTCTAGAGACATAATTTTTAAAACAAAAGATAGAATTTAATGCATGATTCTAGATTATTTTATAAGTAGTGTAAGATCCCCCTTATTTCTATTGTAGATTTTATTTAGTGATCAAAGTCAAAGTCAAAATCAAATAATTTATATGAATTAGGCCATTTAAAAAGCATTTTCGAACGTTAAACTTACAAGTTAAATAAAATATAATGATTCTAGTTGCCCCTTCCAAAAGGTAGATTCGTATGGAGAAGAATGGGCAAGAAACTCCATACTTACTCTTTTAAAATATTTTTTACAATATTTTGTGTACATATAAAATACAGTATAATGTGAATACGATGTATGTAGGTACCTTGAATAAAAAAATAACATACCTACTATACTAAGATCAAATGATTTAGTCCAGCCATAAAAAAAGACTTTAATAAGTACCTTTTACCATTTACCAATTGATGTACAGCTCATTATTTTCACGTGTACGGCCATTTTTTGTCATCACATCCGCGGTGAAAGTTTATTTCAATACCCTGAGTAATAACGCGAAAGCTGCATGTGATCTCGGAAAACATTCGTATTGTGTTTTAAGTTTACGCAACTATACTTTGGCGACAATCCAATGTAAGATTTTAGTGGAGGTAAAGATGCAAGAGCTTTCTGACGTTGGCGTACTTTGGGCTGTCACCTTTAAAACTTGGCGGATTGACCAATCATCGTAACCTACGAGCCTTTTCTCAACTATGTTGGAGTCAGCTTCCAGTCTTACCAGATGCAGCTGAATACCAGTGTTTTACATGAAGCGCTGACTCACTCACTCACTCACTCACTCACTTCAGCCATAGGAAGTCCACTGTTGGACATAGGCCTCCCCTATAGATCCCCAATAAGACCGGTTGGAAGCGGCTCGCATCCAGCGCGTTCCCGCGGCCTTAATGAGGTCGTCTGTCCACCTTGTGGGTGGACGTCCTGCGCTGCGTTTGCCGATACGTGGCCTCCACTGGAGAACCTTTCGACCCCATCGGTCATCAGTCCTCCGTGCTATGTGCCCTGCCCACTGCCACTTCAACCTGCTAATCCGCTGGGCTATGTCGGTAACCACAGAAGGAATTCAGAGATCACAGTCTCTGGGAGGACCATACAGATTATTGTCTGAGATGATCTTCTTAGGGAAGAAACCTCACTGATATTATGAAATAATCATGCTTTTTTTTTCTTTTTTTATTTGAGTGGGCCTGTCCAGTCAGTGAACGTAGTGGCTCGCCTTCCTTTCAATTAATTATAACCAAACAAACAGAGGAAAATAAAAAATAAACTATTCAAGCGAATTTGAATCAATGACAGACTGTAATTTCAAAGACTTATATTGTAAGTAGTATAAAGTATTATTCAATACAGAAGACAAAAAATGCGTGATAAATCTAAAATTCATCTTACATAAACTTGGGTTGCATCATACGAGCCATCTGCACGGAGCTGCGTGTCAAGCGTCAATGTACTGAGAACTGCACGATATGCTGCGTGATACAAGAGATGATATACTAACGACCGCATAGCACTGCAGACACTGCAGTAACGTTGCAGACCTATATATTCTGTGATTTGTATTTTTCCTTGCTAGCCATTAAGTAAAACTGCCAAGATACAGTCAGTATGCAACAAATTTATCTAGGTATATTCATCATTGGATAGAGAGAATACCCATCACGCACAATGGTCCAAACTTGGATTAAGTGCGGAAACCAAATCCTAATAGATACCCATTCTCAATCAAAATCAAAAGTCATTTATTCAAATTAGGCTGAGGATCAGCACTTTTTGAACGTCGAAATTACATAAGACAGTCCCCCAAAAAGCCCACCCTTCGCCACTTCCTAGAGTTTTTGCTGGGAAGAAGTGGCGGAACAAACTCCCCAGCAACACATCTGTCTATATCAAAGGGCATATTTTCTTCGTGTAAGACGATTAAATGGCCCAAACGATCAAAAAGCCCGTGATACAATCGGTTCCTTTAATAGAAATCGACATTTAGATTATGTGAAAAAAGGCAAAATACGGGTCTAATATTTTGTATTATAGGTGCAGGTCAACCCTACAGGTGAACCGAATGGGGTTGCCCGAGTTGGGTAGGCTCCTTTCAGCTAGCTATTGCTACCAGCTATGCGAAGCCCATGGCATGGTAGTTAATAGCAATGGGCCATTTGACACAATTATAATTTTAAGTCCGTCATCTATATTACAAGAAAATATTCGACACGTATTTTTTTCTGTTTCAAATTGATGGAAAACTGCTTAGATTAAGCGCATTAAAGTTGAGGAGAGGGGGCTTGTAATGTCATTATCTAGTATGAACTGTACTGGCTAGTGACGTCATGCGAAATTTTGACTCGTTGTATCGCCGTTATTTTTTGATTACGTGAAAAAAGAAAAAATAAGTATGTGTCAAATATTTTCTTGTAATCTAGATGAGGGACTAAAAATTAAAAAATTGTCAAAAAGCCCGATGCTTGTATGTCGTACTATGATGTTCGTTCGGGTAATTACCTCGAAGTAAATACCTAAGACCGTTGCTACTGAGTGTGGGCCTGATACGTCCAAAATAGGTGCATGAAAGGAGCTTACCCAAGCGATATACTCTTCGACTTCTGTTACGTCCACCACACAGTCGACTACTGACAACTGGCTAATCCACCACAATTGCTAATTCAAACACTTTTTTTAGTGTCTATGTTTGCCATCGACATGCTAAGAAGACGAAGCACACGTCAGTCGTACTTATCCAAAGAGATTTAAAATACTATAGAGCGGGCATGTCAAGGAAATGTCATAGAAAAACTTTGATCCCATGTCTCAGTAACGCCATCTAGAATAATATATGAATATTGGAGGGGCAACGGAGCGTACTACAAAAAACTCATAGACTTGTATCCAGCAGGACACACTTTTTCGGACGAAAATTTTGTTCGTGATGTCCGGTCTATAGGTATTGAATGTCTTTGTACAGACGCCAGCACGTCAAGTTACCCCAATGTGTCAAATTTCTTTGATCGTTTTTCAACTTTATGGTAAACAGAATAAGGTTCATATTCAATTGGGAAAATTTGACACATTGGGGTAACTTGATGTGCTGGCGTCTGTACTTATCTGATATTTTGAGCTTACAGTGGTACGGAGTTTCAAAAGAATTCGAGGCCTATAAATACTGTTTTGTTTTCAAAACCAAATATGTAAAAAAAAAAAATCATTCGTTCAAATGAGGCTGAGACTCAGCACGTTTCATATTTTTATAATTTTCCCCCATTTACCACTTCCAGAAATACACAAACTCACACCACAAAAATTATGGCGTCTAAAACAATATTTACTGTTACAAGTATCCCGACAAAAAACTCGTAAACCCCAAGAAAACACGCAATAACATTAATTCCAATCAGGGTGAAAACCGAACGGATATGCTTATAATACATCCGTATATCACTGACGGCTATCTGAGAAACTTGTCTTACACGACTCGAGAAAGTAACCGGCTTCTATATCGGTCCATAAGTGGTAGACAGGGATGATGGGAAATAGAAAAAGAAAATACATATCGGATTTATAAACAGGGTGTACCTATTCGAAATCATGGGCAAAATGGGATATAAGACAAAATTTTAGTTTTACACATATTTTTTCTTTTTCACGTAATCAAAATATTACGGCGAAACATCGAGTCAAAATTTCGCATGACGTCACTAGCCAGTACAGTTTATACACGATAATGACGTTACAAACCCCCTCCCGTCAACTTTAGCGCTTAATCTAAGCAGTTTTCCATTATTTTTAACAATAGTCAATAGTGATGTACTTAGTCAGTAACTTGATAAGTAGAATTTAATATAATAAATAATTCAATAATAAAGCAATTAATAATAATAATAATACACAAAATATTAATGAAAGATTTAATGAAACATTTAATGAATCATTGAATGAATGAATGAATGAATGAATGAATGATTTATTTATTTGCAAGAATATAGGTACATATGATGTTATGTTCAACGGGTTTCACTATATTCGGCATTTCGGCCGTACAAATATTAAAATTCTACTTACTAATAGCATGCATAGGTACATTTTGTGATAATAAAAATCAGATAACAATGCAATACCTAAATAAGTTAAAATTAAATATAATTCTATTAATAAAAAAAAATAAAAAAAAATAATATTTATATTAACAGTCAAAAACACTAATTGTAATGATGTCATGCTAATAAAAATTACAAGAATAGATTATTATTAAAAAGATTTCAATATTATAAATGTTATCTATACATCTCAAAGTCATAACAACAAGTTTTACATTGAAAGTAATAGAGATTACGCAATGAAATAAAAAATTAAAAACTGGCATCAAGGTATTCATTTAATAGGTTTTGTTGTCCAAAGAATCAGCATTGCCATTCAACTTGGAACTACTTATTTCCGTTGATAGCGATACGGACGAGTTTTTTGACGACCTTTATTCATCCCTTCTCTTTTGATACATATACATACTCTTTGCGTAATTAAATTAAGTTGTTCATTTTTTAATAACAATTAAAGATTCGCTTAGTGTTTAATACGTTATGTACGTTAAGCGACATGCAAGATGAAGTTGTGCACAAGAATATTTATTTACTATCCCAATGATTAGCTTACTCTTGATGATAGTTTAAGAGCTCCTCGGAACACAGCGAAAGTCTGCACTTGACGATAATTTACCTCCAACTATCAAGTGAGAGTTAGGTTCCAGTTATTACTTTCTATCTAATTTGTATGTTTCCCAGTAATATAAAGGTACTGCTCCACCGAGCCTACGGCTTCTAACAGTAAATTAAAAGCGATTTTGTCGTGACATAACAAAAAAAATATTATATTGAAATTAACATAAGTATGTTTTAAAAAAATGGAATGTAAAAAAAAATAAAATGTAAAAAATGATGTTGAATATTTTTTTAGATGTGATAAAATGTAAAAGTGTTAGTGTTTGTTATGCATGTGAGAGTATGTTTGTTGAGTGTGTTTTTGCGTCCTGTTATTCTTTAGATAAATTGTAGTAAGAAATGACTTTACTTAGCGACTGCTGTGCGTCAACGTATTTATGCTGGCGGCTGTACTTAGATTCATTGTATGATAACTGATATTAACTTTTGTAAATTGTATTTTCTAACCACTTTTATACGTCAAACAAGCAAACAAATTGTAGGCGACATCGCCATTGTCATTGGCTACGCAATGAACGTATGCGTGACAGTCAAAAAAATCATTAGCGCCCGCTAACGTGTCAAATGCATATCCAAGCAGTGGACGATCGCCTTAACCATGCACAGTTGCACTTTCGTATTCATTAGAACATCGAATTTGCGAGGATGAGCGTGCATTTGCATCGTAATTACGGATTAATGGACGTTTGTTCGTTGATGGATGCACGGTCTGAAGCTTCCTTTTGGTTAAAACCGTGATAAACTGTCTGATTGCTCTAGTCATTAGTTGAAGATTGCAATTCATATATTAATTTGTTCGTTAACGGAAGATAAAGCTGGTAATAGGATACTTCTGGCATCATGAAAATAGAAATTTGAAACAGTGTAATATACAGAGTAAAATGATCATTGTCATACCTTGAATTTTGGTCAGGATTCTTGACGCCCCAGCGATGAATTTTTTTTAGGCATATGCTTAGTTTTTACGTATTTTTTTTGCTTCAGACAAAGTACCTATTATTGGTGGTTTTCCAGAGGAAATCTAATGAAATAGAATCCCTATTTTCCGTGGTTACGGACTCTCCCGTGAACGGCTAGACAAATTTCTGGTTTGTTATTAGGTACCAGGAAAAGGTTCTTGTGAAAGAAAAAAATAGGAAAGTTGAGCGGAACATTAGAAAATTTAAGGAACATTTTTCAAATGCAGAACCTTTCTTTCAAATGCAAAACCTTTCTTTCAAATGCAGAATCTTTGCACATAACTTATGACTAATGTCTTCCCAGTCCATTTTCAGGTGAGAATTTGACATTTGACAAGTCTTAAGCTAAAACTAAGAAGGTAACACAACATTCAAATAGATTCTAAGGTTAAACGAAGTTTGGCGGACCAGCTATAAAAGTTCACTAATAAATTTTCTGCTTGGCACTACTGTTTCAGAAAGCAGATTTTCCTTAAAGAATTTCATCACTGCTTATTAAATCCACCGGAAGTTTCAACAGGCAAAACCACAAGAGATTATGATGTAAGGCGACAAAAAAATAAACATGAATGAAACGTCTAGAATTGAACACTAAAGACCTGGCCAGAGACCACAATGACTAAAAATAGCTTTAAAAAGCTATTACATATTCAAATCTTTATATCCCGTTGACGTTATTTTCAACTAAACCGGTATGAACTTAAAAATGGGTGATAATTTAGTCGATTTTACAATGACTATTATCATTGAATTAGCCATTAAAATGTTTAAAGTGGTAGTTGGGCTTTATAAGTGGGAATTAAAGTTATTTTTCCAACAACCCTTAAGTGTTTACATTTTTGGAAAATAAGTTGCAAACGCATTTTTTTTCAATCTCCCTTTTCTTGGTAAATTTTATAGATAGTGCCTAATATCGGCGTATTTCACACAAATGACTAAAAATGACGTAACTTTGGTCATTAGAAAATATCTAAATGATGAGTGATTTGTATGTTTTTTTATTACCTACTTAAGGATTGAAAGTGTTTCATTCAAACCATGTAAAATACTAATATTCATGCATCCGGCTAGACTGATAGCAGACTCCAACATAGTTAGCAGATGCTGTTATATTTTGATACTTTTATTTATTTATTTATTAAAACTTTATGCACAAGTAAAAAAAACTGTACAAAGGCGGACTTAATGCCTTAGGCATTTTCTACCAGTCTACCTTAAGGTGGTGCAGAGATGGAACGAGGTAGGTGCAACAGGGTAAAAATTAAGGACAAAAAGTGACTTTTATGTTAGGTATGTTATTTGTATGTTGTAACTGTTTGTTATCCCTTAGTAAATAAATAAAAATTGACAAATAAATACTTATTTTATAAAATATACAGAGAAACAATACGAATAGGTCACGATGTTCGAGAACTGTAAAGCCACCCATCTGCATAATTATTAGTCCATTCGTATAGCATAATACTTTCTAACAAAAAACAAAAAAAATGGGACAAAAATCTAGGTGTCTTACATAACAGTTGACTAGTCTTACTCGTCAATACATCATAACTGTACGTAACTAGAAAGACACCGTCATCGTTCGTAATTAGCAAATATGTAATGAACGCTTTCGCCTGCTAGAGAAAAGTGTGACCGGCCGTGGTACACTGAGAGAGCAGCATCCGCAGTTGTCTGAGTTGTAATGTTAACCTTTTTTTATTTGAGTGAAGGCATATAACTTGTTGTTGTGGAATTTGTAACATAACATAACATCACGCCTGTAATCCCCGAAAGACTAGGCAGATGTGTACCTGTAGTATACCTATCATATAGCTAACCTAAGAACCTTAATGAAATGCATTGATTTCAAAAGATAAAAAAATATGGAATTTAAACGGAACTACTGCGCTGCGCGCAAAGACATATAGACGGGATAGACGCGACATCACGTACAAAATATTCATCCAAAACTTGTGTCGTAGTGGACACAAGTCTTTGAGTTTTTTGTAGTACGCTCCGCTGCCGCCCATATTCATATATTATTCTAGATGGCGTTACTGAGACATGGGATCAAAGTTTTTCTATGACATTTCCTTGACATGCCCGCTCTACAGGTTGTCTCATTCAAATGGGTCAGTATGGGAAAGTCTGAAACTACAAGACATACGAAGATCTGTTCTGAGGCACCATGTCATCGATTTTAATAAAACGAGAAACTGCAATCATACATTTTAAAAAACATCTGTACTCCGTTCGGGAATCGAACCCGGTTATTTTGAAAAAAAAACCTACACTATTTCTATTTAGATATCGATTGTGTAGGTCTTAAGCAGTAAATGTCTGTATGAAACGTGATGTCTAAAATGAATAAAATGCATTGTTTCCACATACTTTAAATTACTTTAGTAGGTGCTCGAAGTGACCACCGTCTTTTTCAATACCGCCTCTGGACTATTTCTTGTGGGGTTACGTTAAGGATGAAGTGTACAAAACAAGCTATGACACCGTTGTAGACCTAAAAGTAGCCATAGAGACAATTTTAACGCAAATTCACCACATGAAGATACAAAATGCAATTGTAAGATCGTTACCTAAACGTGTTGAATATTGTACCAAATTAGAATCAGCTATTATAATAGCTGATTCTAATTTTATTTTATGTAACTATAGTTACATAAAATAAAATATTTTCCAAAATACCGCACCCGCTATACCACAACCGCAAATGACACACCATTTACGTTTACGTTAGTTTCCGTTACCGGCGCGTGCGATTGCGTAACGTTAACGCGTACGTGCGGGGACAGTCGCGTTATGATCTATTGGCAAGACGTGAGAATTATGCTGATATAATAGAAAACTGATTATGAAATATGAATCGATTACTATTATTCGATTACGAGTAGGTTACTACTAGACGGTGTAATTTTGTTGACGTATAGTGACTGAGGGATTGGTTACAGAGCTGCGTGTCGCAGGTTCGATTCCCGCACAGTTATAAATATGACCAACGGTCGTTTCGAGTCTAACTATTTGTCAGCTACAGTTTCCTGATCAGCAATTCAGGTTCGGAGGATCGGATTCATGTATTTAAGAATTATTCCCGCCTACTTTGTGTGGTATGCATGCATTTAGGTTTCCGAATCGGAATTCCTGATTAGAAAACCTGTCTATGAAACCACGCAACCGATTTCGATGTAATTCAAATGGGATTACACGAAGAGCCCTACCCTCATAAACAAATAAATAATTTTTCAAATCCGTTCATAAAGGACACGTATTTGTGGTAAACCGGGTAAAACACATAAAAAATACAGCCTTTGAGAACCTCTTCTTATTTTGATACTCGGTTGAAAATAAGTGTAATTTTCTATACCTATTTTTAACATTGATTGTCGCTGTGATGAAATTGAGGCTAGATTTAAAAAAATCTAGTTACGGGAATTGGCCTTCTGATCAGTACAGTTTTATCTCGTAAGTATCCAATATCTACTAACGGCCCGTCAGTATGTGTGTCGCAGATTATGTATTGCCTAACTGTGTTACACATGGGAACTAGCTTTATAATACAGATAATTGATAGAAATTCGTACGTTTTTAGGTTACTTATGGTTTGTGTGATTTTTCCACGCCTTTATATGGGAATTAAGAAAATTAACGTTGATTAGATCGATTTGGCTTTATACTACCTATAAGTACTGAAATTGCTGCGGATAAACATGTCAGGATTTAAGGTCTCTAGTGTTTCGAAGAATTAATTTAGGACGGGAAGAGTGTAGGTACGCTTAAATATGATTTGGTCACGGTATGAGGATGGATGAAAGGCGACTAACAAAAGGTTATAAGGCTGGTGTAAGTTGAAACGACGGGAGGTGTCGCCCTAGAAGTACATACACAGACATTATTGGTGACGTCCTGGAGAAAAGTCCAGTGCGTAGTACTGTCAACCGGCGTGTGTATTCGGCAAAAGAAGTGTGTAAAAATCGTAGTAGGTGGCGTTCTGTAGTTTCTGCCTACCATCATCTGCGTAGCCTTTTCCCAACTATGTTGGGGTCGGCTTCCAGTTTAACCGGATACAGCCGAATACCATTGTTTTTTTATATTATAAACTAGTGCTTGACTGCAATCCGACCTGATGGTAAGCAGTGATGCAATCAGTGATGGTGAAGCGCACTAGTTTATTAAGAGCCTATTCACTCTAGCCTTGAAGACACCTAAATTATAATCGAACGGGAAGACCGCAGCAGGCAAGTTGTTCCAGTCCTTCGATGGAGCTACTGCCTCACAGTCTAAAAACCTACAGTTTTCCGACGAAGCCGTCTAGACAGGACAATCGTGCGGGGTGTGATGGGCGAGACGCGGAAAAGCCGCTCCCGAACTGCGAATAAAACGATGTTCGTAGTTCGGGAGGTATTATTCGGGGCTAACGCGTGTAGATGTTGTCGGCATTTTTCCAGAAATCAAAGGCGTCGTCCTATTGTAATAATAGTTATACTGTTGACTGCCTGTCAGACCTCCACAACCTAGTATCTGGGTAACATGATACCCCTTGGTTAAAGTGGTTGTCAGACTTTTGGGCTTCTGACTACAAGTAACGACTGTTCTGTAGTTTCTGCCTACCCCCATGGGAAAAATACCTCCACAACCTAGTTACTGGGCAACAGGATACCCCTTGATTATACTGGTTATTAGACTTTCAGGCTTCTGACTATCCGTAACTACAGCCGCCGTGCGTGCGTTGCAACGTTGAACTGCTGGAGAGATGCCACGAGAGCCCGATCGACGACCAGATCAAGCGTCGCAAGTGGAGATGGATTGGCCACACGCTCCGAAGGGACCCCGACCACATACCTAAACAAGCGTTGGACTGGAATCCCCAAGGGAAAAGGAAGCGTGGCCGTCCCCGACAAACCTGGCGTCGCACCGTTTTGGCAGAAGCGGCGAGCATCGGATTGACGTGGAGCCAGATGAAGCGTGAAGCTTAAGACCGATCGCGATGGAAGATATCTGTGGATGCCCCCTGCCCCATCTAGGGGACATAGGGCATTAAGTCAAGTAAGTCAAACCTTCACCACAATCAACAATGTCCATGAAATATACTATACCAACAAGATATATTGACATATACCGATAAACCACGGAACTAATAATACATCTAACAACCAAATTCGAAACGCCAATGTCCCACACAGCAGCCATTCCAATAAAAATTAATGGTGAGAATTAGAAAACACCGATCCAATCTATCGATGACACTTTTCCTATTGTTATTAGTTAACTTTTTATAGATAAAGAAATCGGAAACTCTTGCGCAGCAAAAACTTAACGCATTCAGCTTATTATGTACAGTCACAGTATTGTTAAGATGCGTGCGCGCTTGTGGGAGATGATGGTAGAAAGCATCTTTGTTTCAATTCTATGGTCTATGGGAATTTGTCTGTTTAGAAAACGTTTTGCGTGAAATTTTGACATGAATTTATCTTCCTAACAAGATGGTTATAGGCATGTTGACGGTGTATAAATATTAAAGTTATATTAAGTACCTATATCAGTTAGATAATAAAAAAAATATTATCATTTTTTCAAATTAATGGCTAAGTAGGCGACTCGGACGCTGAGTCTCGTCCGATGCGGTCGAGACAGGAATTTCATTATTATTAATATTTTTGAGTGGTGTTTCGGACGCATCCTTTTTTAGAGGCAAAGTACCGTCAGACACATAATTAAATAATACATATTTTACTTTGTCGCTATGGATAAATTATTAATTACAAATAAAATAAACATTAAAACACATTGCACATTTTGCGAAAAAAAGTGGCATCAGTGATACGCAGAGTGAGGGGAAGCAGCAATAGCGTTCTGAAGGTATTTTCAGAAAGATTGGAAGGGTCTACGATGGATAGGTTTATTAAGCAAGCTGCATGTCAGACATGGGTCTTGATGAATCCATCTCGAGTTGGGAGCTGTTTATTTTGCTGTGTATAATTTGTGTTCTTGTGTGTGTCTAGATGTTACGACTAACATAGTTTTTAAGTTATTTTTGTACTGAATACTAACACGCTATGGGCCGTCGACGCCTGAAAATAAAGATTTTTTTTGTATTTTTTATTAATGAGTGATGAGATGACAAGTATCCCTACTTGTCAGCTCACTCTTGCTTTGATACGATACCGATACATCGGTATCAGTACCGTATCCTATTTTTATATAAGAGCATCGGCTCTTATAAAAAATATCTCCGATACTGATACCGTAACAAGACAGGTTATTTTTTTAATAATATAGAAATAATTATAACAGGACAAACTAAACAAAATCATTTGAAACTATAGACAGGTTTAGATTAGTTAATAGTTTTAGTAATTAAAATTAACATTGATGAGATTTTTGTATCAAAAACAAAGTAGACGAGACAATACGCGCGTTTATTTTAGATTTTCAAAGCGCGAAATTTATAAAGTTTCGTTAAATCGGCCATAAAAATATCGCCGATGCCGATTTAACAGCAAGCTTCGATTATTGCCGATATATCGGCATCGGTATCGGTATAGAATACATCAATACGGACAAGTTGGTTATTGAATCATTTTTTTATGACATAATTATGTGAAAATAAATAAATGGTGGTAATGGTGGAATATTGTTAAAATCCAAGACGACATGTACTTAATTTTGACATTGATTTTAAAGTAACGACTACCTAATTAAAATGATTCATATTGGACTTATTGTCAATCATTAAATCATATTATTAATTGTACTTAGCTATATAAGAATGACATTTCAATATGTGTACACCATGTTATGGTAGAGTTTATAAAACTTAAAAAAATATTAATAGCATACTATGTAAAACTACATTCTTAATATAATTAAATAAATTCTAATTCTAAATTCTGATCTCTCACGAGTCGGTTAGTTTTTGACTTTTGGCATTTTGCACGCACATTGAGACATACAAACTTCTAGTTGGTAGACATAAGGTACACAAATGACCTTTTATCTCCCCGCGCCGATTCAGACACATGCCATGCCACGATTATGTATTTTAAAATTAACTTTTATACCTTTTTGGAAAACTTACAGAATAGGCAAGTTGTTTTATTTATTTGTACGATTAATGTCATAGAAATTTTTGTGACGAAGCAACATTTTTGAAGTGTAAAATGAAAATATTGGTAAGATAATAATATCTCAAAACAAAATAATTAAAATAATGAGCGATACGAGATTATTCTTATTAAGTAGTTTGAAATATGTCCATAGTTTAATTAAAGTACCAACTACAACATCATTCTTAATGGTACCCATTCAAATATTTTTTTAAATTATTTGGAAACTTTTGGTTAAATATCGAAAAACCCTTAAAATTCAAATATCTCGAAAACTATTGAATTTCGGCCATAAATATGAGGGGTTCAATTTGTTGCATTTTGGCCCCCTTATCAGCCCCTCACGTCTAATTACCAGTAACCCTGTATAAGACTGATTATAGTAATTTACATTTAATATTCTTGTTGTACACGTTCCAAATGATATAAAAGACTGATTATTGTTGTTAACATTTATAATTATTATTGTACGCTTTTAAATTGATATATAAGACTGATAATTGTAATTTATCATTTTTACTGTTGATTGTTGTAATTGTATATTAAACTTTATCACTTTCTAACAATTCCCTGACTTTTACTTAAGTAATAAAACTCTACCTAAGGTTTTTCATTCTGACTGTACAAAATTTGCTTAAAAAAAAGTATCGTCCGATACACCACTCAAAAATATTTATAATAATAAAATTCCTGTCTCGGCCGGATCGGACGAGACTCAGCGTCCGAGTCGCCTACTAAGCCAAATTAATGATTTTGCTCATTATATTAAGGAGTGGTGGGGGCTTGTGACGTCAGAACTCAGTATAAACTGTATTAAAACCGTGACGTCATGTGACATTTTGACCCGATGTATCGCCGTTATTTTTTACGTGAAAAAAGAAGGATTCATTTATAAAATCTATAAAGTTAATCCCTAGTTTCCTTGGTCACAGCAGTTAGTGACAATCATGATTACTTAAATAAATCAGTCATCAGTCATTCAATATAAATGATTGAATGGCTGATGATTGATTTATTTTTCATGATTGATGACTAAACCAAAAAATGTACAGACGCCAGCACATCAAGGTACCACAATGTGTCAAATTTTCCCAATCGAATATGAACCTTATTCAGTTTGACATAAAGTTGAAAAACGATCATAGAAATTTGACACATTGGGGTAACTTGATGTCCTGGCGTCTGTACTAAGAACTTTTTTATAATAATTACTGCATAATTATTTTATCTGTATATGATATGTAGGTAAACCTATTAAATAAATCAATGAAAATCAGTCCATACCTTGAAAGACTTCAGTTTTATTAAAACAAATGAATTCAATTACAAATAGTTTAAGTTATCTGCCGGCATTCTAATTATAATAGCTCGTAGCTATGTGTAGTCGTTAGTAAAAGATATCTTTTACAAAGATAGCATACAGGGTGCCTGAAAGCATTGGCTTTAGTTACGAACACCCTTAGTAAATTACTCAAGAATTTTAACAATTTTTTTTTCATATCTTATTATGGCAGTTAAATTATAAACAAATACAATCATCATCATCATCGTCATTTTTGCTATAGGAAGTCCACTGCTGGATATAGGCCTCCCCTATAGATCTCCAATAAGACCGGTTAGAAGCGGCTCGCATCCAGCGCGTTCCCGCGGCCTTAATGAGGTCGTCTGTCCACCTTGTGGGTGGACGTCCTACGCTGCGCTTGCCGTTACGTGACCTCCGCTCGAGACCTTTCGACCCCATCGGTCATCAGTCCTCCGTGCTATGTGCCCTGCCCACTGCCACTTCAGTCTGCTAATTCGCTGGACTATGTCGGTAACCTTGGTTCTTCTACGGATGTCCAATACAATTGAGTTGCTAGCCTGTCGGTTTTCTATCGGTTATATTTCGTAGAGTGTGCATCGGAATTGCACGATTTAATTCCACCAAGCCCTTTCCATCATCGGACCACCAGACGTACAGCACTGCGCCATCGGTACATGGTAGATATCCCAACCATACGTACTAAACGCTATGGAAACACATTCATTGTGGGAACAGCAAAAGAGTGGAATTCCCTGCCGGTGTCGGTGTTTCCTGATAGCTACAACCTAGGGGTCTTCAAGTCAAGAGTGAACAGGTTGCTTCTAGGCAAGCGTGCTTCATCGTCGACCACATCATAGCTTACCATCAGGTGAGATAGTGGTCAAACGCGTGCCTATCAAAAAAAAAAAACCATGCGTAATATTTTCCACGGAGTTTAGGCAGAAACTACAGAATGACACTTGCTACGTTTCTTACATGACTTAAGTAACAACTTCTTACGCTTCGTATTTTCGTAGAAAAGAAAACCAGATCATCACGAATAAGAAATGTCACCACAAGACAGTACAGACGCCAGCACATTAAGCGACTCCAAACTGTCAAATTTTCCCAATTGAACGTAAACCTTATTCTATTTTGGTAAAAAAGTTGTAAATTGTTATGTTCATGCTTTTTGTTTTTATTTGCTACTCCACTAGGGAGTGGAGTCTGTTTAGTGTTTCTCCTTAATACAGATTACTTCGTGATCTAGCAAGGAAAACAGGGCTTCAATCATCTATTTCCATATACATGTTTTTTATCTTTTTGTTCTGTGTTCCTAAAATGTATAAGCACGTCCATGTACTACAATAAATATACATGTGCTATTTATCAGTATTAATAAATTATTACCATTTTTTTTTCTTCTTAATAATGATGTATCATCCTGTATAATGTCTTACTCTCTCCATTGTCTATCATAACAAAACAATGTGGTAGAAAGTAGCTTATTATTTGATAACAAATATAATTTACGAAGAAATACAATTTATAACTATGTTACGGGTTATAAATTAAAATAACAGCTTGTTATTACTAACGACTTTAATCACTACATTAATTTTAATGATACTTTAAAATTATACATGTTTTATACGATTTTTTTATGCTTTTAGACATTATACGCTAAACTCAAATCAAATTAGTTTGTGTTTAATTGTAGATTTGTGCTTATTTACTAAATAAAGGTTTGTTATTAA
The DNA here is from genome assembly GCA_921972225.1 of Euplexia lucipara. Taxonomy (NCBI): domain Eukaryota; kingdom Metazoa; phylum Arthropoda; class Insecta; order Lepidoptera; family Noctuidae; genus Euplexia; species Euplexia lucipara. The sequence goes on from OV179151.1 coordinate 2,379,767, forward strand.
AATAAAAACATTGCCCTACACTAGGAATTCTCCTTTGTCGTAAGTGCGTTTACAAACATGTAAATTTACATTCATGAACAACCAGACCGTGAAACACTGCCTATATTTTACAGTACTAAACAATTTGCGTAAGGAATGAGGTCCCATATTTCGTATCTAAGGGTGCATCGACACGGTGCATGTAGCTGGAGCAAGTAAAGATGCGGGTTACATGCGTGAGTAATATGCAAACTACTTGTTCAAGTTACTCGCTTGTACTTGTACATAATGCAAATAACTGGAGCAAGTAAAGGACCCGGGCTAATTGCGCGAGCAGTACGCACAAGTTATTTGCTTCAAGTTATTGTGGTCAAGAGCTACATGCGCAAGTAACCCGTGCGTGCACCATAGAGTACGCGGGTTAGTTGCGCGGGTGGCTCGCTTTGGTATACATGCTCGAGTCGCTAGACCCGCACATGTTTTAAACGGTAAAGTTTACGATGCATACAACCTGCGCAAGTGCCTCAATATGCGCAAGTTACTTGCACTGTGTAGCACTCTTAGTGAAATTGAATACTTATTTAGTAGTAAGTTTAATTTTTTTTTGTACGTTATAGATGACTTAAAATGTCCTTAAGCTAGCATAAGACTTAAGGCAGCGTTCCGTGGCTCATTTTTCCGCTAGATAAATAAAAATAAATAAATAAATATTCCACAAATTTAACACAACGCCATCTAGTCCCTAATTTAGCAGGGCTTGTGCTGTGGGGACTTGACAACTGATAAACATATTTATATATTTCGAAATACATACATGTTATAGATAAACAAATGATCGTGCTCATCACAAAAAAAATTGTCTTGGGTAAGAATCGAACCTGCCAGGGCCACTACTACTAGACAAACAGGCCAGTCAGCAACAGTTTGGTCATAACATTACCTCAAAATCCACCCTATTCGACGATAATTATTTTGTCTATAAAATCCTCGATTTTGTAATATAATAATAATAATAAACAATACCAGCCCGTTACTTAACTGTCCCACTGAGGGCAAAGGCTTCTTCTCATACGCCTTAAGGAAGCGTGGTGATGAATGCTCGAGCCAGAGAAGGCTCGAGCATTCATCACCACGCTTCCTTAAGGCGGATTGGCGATTTCAAACTTATATTAACTATAAGTCCAGCTTTCCTCACGATGTTTTCCTTCACCGATGTCAATGGTGTCTAAGATAAACTTAGAAAGTACATATGAATTGAAAAAGTCACATTGGTACTTGCCCGTATTTGACAACCTCGTGTATGAGAGGTAGGCGCCTTAACCTCTGGGCCATCACGACATTTTTGTTTATATTTATGTAATTTCTTTCATGCAATATCAAGTTTAAAATGACACCAAGAATGTCAATTACCTACACCTCATCAATCTACGTATCACGAACTCAGCCGAGAGTTCACTGGCCCGACCAGGAACGCATAAAATCGAAAGTGGCGCGTGAAAGTGGGACCTTGCTCTTGAAAGCGAAAGGTGCTCATAACATATTGTTAGCTTGTTTACACCGTAAACAGTAGTCTATCGTGTTTCGTGGGTAGGCAGCAACCGGAGAACGTAATTACAGATGTTTGGTTAATAATAATGCTATGTTGGATGGATGAAAGCTGACAGACAAAAGGTAGTAAGGAAACATTGGGTGGTCTCAGAGATTTAATGCCTCCCATGGGCCTCTGACTTGGAAAACGTTAGTCTAAAGATCCAGGGGAGGGGTGGAGATGGGATGGGGAGGGGAGGGGAGGAGATGGGGACGAGATGGGGAGGGGAGGGGGAGAGGAGAGGAGTTGATAAAAAATGCAATGTAATAGCTTTACCGCGGCAGTCTCCGAGTGCCACACGCCATTTTTTTAATGATATTTTATTTGTTATTTATGATGTGATGTTACCCAATTTTATTTATTTTGTTTTAATTTCAAATCAGACTGTATGGATCTAGTTATCTGAAACAGATGAATTTTATTTATTTATTTTATTTAAATTAATAAATCACATACCTTCGAGAAATATGTCTCAGGCAAATCCACCTCAAGTGCAATATCATTATTTTTTAAAATTTTCAGTTGTCAATTAAGTTCGCAGTTGTGCAACTGGACGCCAGTTGTCATTGGTAATGAAAAATAGTCAAAAGTCCTGCTTGTATATAAAAGGATCGTGCGTAGTGGCGTTCTACAGTTTCTGCTTACCTCCAAAGGAAAAAGCCGTGAATTTAGGTTTGCTTAATTATAATTATTTCTGAAAATAGGTTGTTACAAACACTTCATTTTTAACCAGTTGATGAGTTCAGTGTTTTACAATCTGACTACTCTGAGAAGAAACCGAAAAAACTCAAAGGTCACAGTCTTTTTTAAAGTCTAGACATTACTTTGGTAAAATTATGTAAGAACAGATAGCAGATTAGCAGAGCGGAGCAGATTAGCAGATTAGCAGATTAGTGTCTGAAATGGTCATTTCAATTAACCACATAGATATGAGGGGACTAGATCAATCAGTGCAAGCATTTGTCAGTACTCGTGAAGTCGTGAGCTTAACTCGGATCTTGAGGTCTCAGATCTCCACTTCCTGACGAACAATACCTAAGAAAGAACATTTGGGTTGGTCCCATAAACTACTCAAACAGCCTGACATAAACAATTTAGAAAAGAATTAATAAAAATAAACCACATCTAAGAATAGTCCATACCAATGATATTATAATTAAAAAGGTGTTGATAGGCTATAAGGGCTCAGCAAGTGACACGTTAAAATGTGGCTAACTAACCACATTGACCTTAGCGTCGCGTCGCGCCGTTAACGTGCGTTAGTGTGCCGTTTGAAGATCGAATGTTGTTTAGGTAACCTATATATCTACATCTTTTTAATGTCATCTTATAATATCATTGGTCCATACATTCACACTAATAAAAAAATATTATGTACATACATACATACATACATAAACTCACGCCTTTTTCCCATGGGGGTAGGCAGAAACTACAGAGCGCCATATGCTACGATTCTTACATACTTCTTTTGCTTCGTTTACATTCATACATGTTGTCATACACACACGCCGGTTGCGAGTACTACGCACCTGACCTTTCTGAAGAACCTCACCAATAAGGTCTATGTATGTCCTTCTAGGGCGTCCCCTCCCGGCGTTCCCACTTACATCTGCCTTGTTAATACCTTTCGTTAAATATTATGTAGTGTATTTGAAATGACTAGGGGACTACAGGGATAGAAAGTTATAGCAATAACCATTTTTTTTATCCCTGTATTCCCACGGGAAGTGGTGTCGCGTGGTGTCCGCTAGTATTCTTATTTAAAAGGGATCCAAAGTTTTCGCTTACCGTAGCAATATACTTAATGTTTTTTAGCAAAACATAACGATATAAATAAAATACATGTTACAAAAGAGTTATACTTAATAATAATTTGTATTATGATGTAGGCGTGTAATATCCTTTATAATAAGTTATAACTTAGAAATAACAGTTATAACCGTTACGTACGTTTTGTTATAAAGTTAACAACTTGTGCTTGTAACAGTAATAAATGTATTAAGTTACTTCCTTACAAAATAAAAACTTACTAACTTTTATGGTTTCGGTTATTTAACTGTAAACACGAAGTCACTGGCCTTTTGTTTTAAAGGTACACATAAAGGCAGACAAACGGACGGACAGACAGTAAAGGCTTTTGCCACCTTTTGAATGCCACAGCCATGATGACAAACCAAAATATGTTCAGGACGCCACGTGCCAAGCCTACATGGCGAATTTTAAGGACTTTTCCTAACTATGTGGGGGTCAGCTTCCAGTTTAACCCGATGCAGATGAATAGCAAATTTTCAAATTCAATTTTTTTAATTTTTTTTTAATGCACCTACCACTGTTTGTCTCTCTGCATAACCTAAAGGTTGACTAGTAGAAAATGCCTAAGGCATTAAGTCTGCCTATGTACAGTAGCCAGCACATCAAGTTACCCCAATGTGTCAAATTTTCCCAATTGAATATGAACCTTATTCTGTTTGGCATAAAGTTGAAAAACGATCAAAGAAATTTGATACATTGGGGTAACTTGATGTGCTGGCGTCTGTACATTTGTGTGCTTGAAGTATTAAATAAATAAATACTACTGTTTTAGGTACATAGAGCGACTGCCTGTCAGACCTCCACGACCTAGTTACTGGGTAACACGCAAAGACATTCAATGTTAAATCTCTTTGGTAACACGATACCCCTTGGTTAAACTGGTTTTCACACTTTCGGGCTTCTGACGACCCGTAACGACTGTCAAAGGTCTACAGAATATAACAGCAGGGAAAATCAAAATCAAAAAACAAGTCTTTATTCAAACTAGACTGGAAATCAGCACTTTTTGAACATCAAAATTAAATACATAAGGCGGTCCCCCAAAAACGCTCCACCCTTCGCCATTTCCTAGTGTTTTTGCTGGGAAGAAGAAGTCAAAATCAAAATCAAAATCAAAAGTCTTTATTCAAACTAGGCTGAGAATCAGCACTTTTTGAACGTCAAAAAAATACATAAAGACAGTCCCCCAAAAACGGCCCACCCTTCGCCACTTCCTAGTGTTTTTGCTGGGAAGAAGAAGTTGCGGAACAAACTCCCCAGCAACACATCTGTCTGATTCGTTTGAAGAACTAGGTATACAAAGAATCTATGCAATGAAATGCTCAATAAATAGCACTAATGTTTATACACATTGTAAAAACATTACATTTCAGAATGATTGTCACGTGTTAGCTAGCACACTCCAATATACCGAGATTAAGAAAAAAAAAGGTAAATTCATATTAACATTGAAATCTAAACTCAAGCAAAACAACTACAAAACTGAAAAATAACAGCCTCCAGGTATAAAAGGCGTACCCGCTTACATGTGCAATGCTGACTTATATTCATAAGGCTGTGACTCTAAATTTAAAATGATAATCTAGGACCATCGAAGTGAAACCAATAAGCAGTTAACTGTTATAACAATAAAAAAAAAACCATTGGTAAGCAAGTCGACCAGTCACCACAAGCAGCACCCGTTCACGAGCATAACGCAAAGATCAGCAGTGGCGGAACAAACTCCCCAGCAAAGGAACAACGGCTTAACGTGCTTTTAGAGGCACGGAGGGGTCTTAACATTAATGAATGATCCACGGACCAACCTCCACGGACCAACCTCGTCTAGCGTAGATTTACTTTCAATCGACCTGTAAGGTTGTTATTATGTATAATTGTATACAGGTTGTAAAAAGACCGATAACATAGCCGATAACCACGCATTCTGTACATTTAATTAAGTAACTAAAACAAAAAATAATGCTGGGATTTTTTTTTTTCATCTTTAAAAAAGAGATGCTTTTTATTGCGCGCACTGCGCAGCGCGTCAACGCAACGCAACTTTCGATGAGCTGAGCGTACCTATAGTCACTTGCGCTTGGTCGTTGACCCGACCGGCCCGCTTGTTTAGTATCCATTGCGTATTTGTGAAAAATCGATAATTTTGATAATGTTTGTTCGGAAGAAAGTTTACTAATGATACTTGGAATATAATTTTGAAAAAAAAAACGAAACATAATATTGCCCTTTGACCTTCAATATCTCCAAAACCAGTGAATTCCCAGGTATGTTCTAGAAGAAAAAAACTTTCCCAGTGATGGGAAGAATATGTAGTTTTCGTTTACGTAAAGGGTCTTTTTACACCCTGTATACATACATACTGCTACATTAGGGTTCATTATGAAGTCCATCCAAAGGTTGTCTATAAGAGATCGCTTTTAGCGATAAGGCCGCCCATTCACACACACAACATTCACCAAGGGTTAGGTACATGGAACCCTTAAAGTTATTATTTGTAAGTTTTATGGTGTACAAAATAGAGTATTCTATTTTACTCTAAGATGTGTTTATAAACTTAATCTACACGAGCTGTCGGTGCACCGCGCCGGGGCGTGGCTTCCTCTTCCTCAAGATTATAGGTTGTTCCGTTTGTACGGGGATAACTTGAGTGTCGTTGTATGTTGTCTTCATATTGGAGACGTATTCCCGTCAATGTTGTCGCCTTTCGATCTAGACTTCTACATTTTTATAAGCTAAGTGAAAACTTTAGGTTCCTTTTCAAGAATATTTCGCATACGTTGGTCTGTAACATTTGGAATAGGGGAGCAGCGGTGGTCCAGTGGTGGCGGCCCCGACTTACGAACAGTAAGTCGTGGGTTCAAACCCAGGCAGGCGCATTACTTTGTGTAATTTATTTCATCACCACAGCTCTCAAAAACGGTGAAGGAAACCATCGTGAGGAAACCGGCATGTCCTAGAACCAAAAAGTTCGAAGACATGCGACATCTACCAAATCGCACTGGGCCCGCGTGGTAGATTATGGCTCATACGCAAAATACGCGCTTTGACGTGGAGTTGCGGATACCAGCCCGGTATCTTTAATCTTTTTTTTAAACATTTGGAATAAATAAATAAATAATTATTCTCATAACTTTCACAGAACGCCATTTAGTACCAAACTAAGCAGATCAAGCTACCCCAATGCGTCAAATTTCTTTGATAGTTTTTCAACTTTATTACAAATAGACTATGGTTCATGTTTCATTGGGAAAATTTGTCAGTTTAAGGTAGCTTAATGTGCTGGCGTCTATACTGGAAAATTAATAAACATACTCGTACTTATTAGGTCTTTACCTATGAAATTGCCGTTCTGCAGTACTGGCCATTTCAAATCAAAATAATTTTTGTTTGGCCAAGAATTCTAATTTCAAATTCATTTTATTTTAAAAACATGTTTTTTTTTCCAAAAGTAGTCATTTGTTTATTGATTAGTGTTACATTTTCATCGCATTTCAATCTTTTTCGTCATCATGGATACGTTAAAAATTCGAGTAATTATGGAATATGAGTACCGTCGTGGAAGTAACGCGGCACAAGCGGCACGCAACATCAATGACGTTTACGGAGCTAACACTACAAACCAACGCACCACCTGTTATTGGTTTGCTCGCTTCCGTTCTGGAAATTTCGACCTGAAAAATGAACCTCGCGGTCGTCCGAAGACTTTAGTCGACAATGACGAATTAAAGGCGATTGTGGAAGCTGATGATACACAATCTACGGCTGAATTAGCAGCAGCTTTCGACGTTAGCTTCAAAATAATATTGGTCCATTTGCGTCAATTGGCAAGGTAAAAAAGCTTGACAAATGGGTGCCCCACGAACTCAATGATCGCCAGCGCGAAGTACGCGTCGAGAAGTGCCTTGCACTGCTCAACAGACACACAAATGAAGGAACTTTGAACCGCATTGTTACCTGCGATGAAAAATGGATTCAGTTTGATAACCGCAAGCGCTCAGCAAGTTGGTTGGATCCTGGTTCAGCACCTAAACAATGCCCTTAGCAGTGATTCATCACAGCTTCTTACCAAACGGGGTGAGCATTACTGCAGATGTGTACTGTGAAGAACTGAACACAATGATGGAGAAGCTGGCACATCTCCAACCAGCATTGGTCAATCGCTCGTCTCCGCTGCTCCTGCACGACAACGCGTGACCTCATACTGCACAGCAGACGGACTGGGGTTGGAAGCTCTCCGTCATCCGCCCTACTAACCAGACCTTGCGCCTACAGACTACTACTTTTTCCAGAATTTGGATAACTTCTTGGCGGGAAAAAAATTCAATACCCGAGAGGCAGTACAAAATGCCTTTGAAGAATTTGTTGCCTCCCGTCCAGCTGATTTCTTTAAGAAGGGCATCAATAAACTGCCACTGCGTTGGCAAAGATGCATTGATTGCATGGGTGATTACTTCGATTAATACAAATAAAAAATACATGAAAAAAAAATCGTTTAAATTTTTTCATACAAAACGGCAATTTCATAGGTAAAGACCTATTATTATATTTCTAAAAATATGCATTCATTTCTTAGATAAATTACACCCAAACACAGAACAAACGATCGTGCGCATCACACAAACATTAGTTTTGGGTGGAAATCGAACCCACGACCTCCAGCATAGCAGTCAAGGCCCCGAACCACTAGACCATAAGCCACTCCATAAAAAGAGATAAAGATTACAAAAGTAAAACGTAAAAAAACGTATAAAATAGGAAATAGCCTGAAAAATCCTTTCGCTGTAGATTTTTTAGTTTCTCAGGTGAATTTCTTATGCAGCAAGTGCGCCGAAGTAAATAAATAAGTGATTATATAACGTTGAAGATATACCTATACGGAATTTTTTGTTATGCAACGGATAATAAGTGCTGAAATGTCGGAAGTTCCTGTCAGTGGATAATCAGTATTTTAGATTAGTTATTTTTTATTGATCCCGGATTTGACGGTTGTCTTTTGTTTTTTTTTTCTTTAAAATTGATTTATATAATTCATTGAATAACAACATAACATCACACCTTTAACTCCTGAAGGTAGGTAGAAGTGGTAACGTTTTGTACACCTATATTTCGCTATTTAAGTCCCATGTCATGATGTTTTTTGACTTTAACAATTTGCCTTGAATTACTTTTGTAACTCTTAAAATCAACCACGTGGGAGACTACTTATTTGTACACCGATCTGGGTACAGACGCCAGCACCTCAACCTACCCTATGTGTCAAATTTATTTGATAGGTTTTCAACTTTATTCCTAACATCATAAGGATCATATTTAATTGGGAAAATTCGACAATTTGGGGTAGTTTCATGTGCTGGCGTCTATACATGCTGAAATTTATACATGTGTGAATGTGATCATATTAGATTGTATGATCACACATGTTTAATGCAAACAAAATATTTTGAAAGACCATAAATGACGGTCACGGTTAGCACGGTGGCTGAGTGATTGGTTGCTGCACTGTGTGTCACGAGTTCAGTTTTAGTTTCCGCAGCTACGGTACAGAAAGAAGTCTTAGTATGTGGGGGAACAAAAGATCAGACGGAGAACCCATTGTCATCAATGGGACACAACCGGACACAAATATAGAATTCCGGATAAAATAATTTATTCATTAATTGTTTTACTATAAATTGCTTATAAAGTTACTCAAAGAAAACTACTCGTAAACTATTGAAAATTGCTGAATGTTTAATGGTAAATACTAGTGCTTTACTGATAGCTATGATGGTGAAACGGACTTGTTTATTAAGAGAAAAGAGTTTGTTGCTCATCAGAAGCGTGCATATAACAATTATTAATTAGGCATGCAACAAAATAATATAACAACACTACCAAGATTGAAATAAGTTATCTGATAAAAACACTCCAAGCGTGGCGCCATACTTCCTAATGTTATTAAATGATGAGCTAAAGTAGACATTACGTAAAATGTAATTATGACTTCATTTTATAATTGTTTATAAAAAATAGTTATAACTTTTACGCAATAATTGTTTAATTAAATTTTACTGTCGTTAAATAATTAATTAGAGAAATAGCCTTTTCTAAATTGTAACACTTAATTATAGGTAAAAAGTTGTTCTTCCAGTTACTTACTTCATAGATAAAATAAGTATATAATATTAATTATCCTTGCTATTACTTATCATGGATCTTTATGCTGTTGAAGGTAGTCATATACTATAACTATGTGTATGTCGAGGCTTAGCAATGCGGTGCTTGAGACTGTAGACTCTGCAGCATTTCTGGGTGTAACAGTTATAGAAGCCAAACTTCAATGGCGCCCACATATATATAATATATAATTGTAAAATATTTATTTCACCACAAAAATTATACAATAACATACTAAATGATTTGATAGGCTTAGTAAGTATATACAAGTTTTTAATATGGAATCCTCTGCTGCCGAACTCGGAGCGATCCTGTATGTCGGCAGACAGCGCCATCCCCTAACATATTTCACTACAATGATTAAGCCGAACTAGACATACAAATTATATCTATTTATGTTAATTATTCAGAAATTAACTTCTATTAATGCTCATATTATATAACAATAAATAAAACTAACATTAACAACCCTAGCAGGTAGGTAGGCTTAGCTGTGCCGCCTATGCCGTTAGGAAAGTTATTCAACTCCTTGACAACACAAAATAGAGCGAAGACTTAAAAGGCTAAAACCTATTGGGTTAGTTAAGTACTGAGTCTTACAAAAACGTGAATCAATCATCATCTGCGTAGCCTTTTCCCAACTATGTTGGGGTCGGCTTCCAGTTTAACCGGATCACAGTATAAATATTAATACAGTAAGACGACGCCTTTGATCTCTGGAAAAATGCCGACAACTTCTACACGCGTTTGACTTGAATAATAGCTCCCGCACTACGAACATCGTTTTGTTCGCAGTGCGGGAGCGGCTTTCCCGCGTCTCGCCCCTCACTCCCCGCACGATTGCCCTGTCTAGACAGCTTCGTCGGACGACTGTATGTTTTTAGACTGTGCTATTACTTAGCATGGATCATTATGCTGTTGAAGGTAGTCATATACTATCAGTATGTGTATGTCGAGGCTATTCAACTCCTTGACAACACAAAATAGTGCGAAGACTGAAAAGGCTAAAACCTATTGGGTTAGTTAAGTACTGAGTCTTACAAAAACGTGAATCAAGTTATCATCTGCCTAGCCTTTTCCCAACTATGTTGGGGTCAGCTTCCAGTTTAGCCGCATGCAGCTGAAAACCAGTGTTTTACTTGGAGCGACTGCCTGTCGGACCTCCACAACCCAGTAACTGGGTAACACGATACCCCTTAGTTAAACTGGTTGCCAGATTTTCGGGCTTCTGACTACCTGTAACGACTGTCATAGATCTACAAATGACAGCCAGGACCAACGGCTTTACGTGCTTTCCGAGGCACGGAGGTGTCTTGGTATGTAATAAATGGTCACCCATCCACGGACCAACCTAGTCAAGAGCTTAACCTTCGATCGTCCCGTGAGGCCTTATGATTTAGCCACAAGCTCCTTCCCCTCTTCAAGTTTGTAATTTACAAAAACGTGCATCAAGTGTCTTACATACATATATAAATATATATATGTATGTAAGACACTTGATGCACGTATAATATAATAAATAAATATTCCACAACTTTTTCACCCAACGCCATTTAGTCCCAAATTAAGCTTCAGAGCTTGTGTTATGGGTACTAAACAGCTGATAAACATACTTATATATTTCTAAATACATACATATATAGATAAATTACACCCAGACACAGAACAAATGTTCGTGCTCATGACACAAACAATTGTCTTACAATAAAGTTACAGCGAACACTTCGCTCGTGAGTTTCTCTGCGTGCATTCCTACTATAACATCCCTCCACCCCTCTTAGTTTTAATTATAAAATATAGCCGTATGAGTCCTATGACACTCACAATTACTGTGGCTTTCTGTTGGTAAATGATTTTTTATAATCAGTTTAATAGATCCAATAAGTATCCCCTGCAATATCACAAACTTTACCTCTTTATAATATTTGTATACCTAAGATAAAAAATACATTTATAACACATTTGCTCGTAAAGGGTCTCTTATTTCACCTATCTCAGTATCGTAATGTGTCTCATTACGGACTTGTGCGTTATAATAAACGTACGGTTTACCGTTCGTTTTACATTACAAAATCTTAGCAAAGAGTATTAAGTCAGAAAAGTGGTCAACATTTTATGAATAAAACATAATGCTGACGCGCGCTGATAGCTAATTCGTGAACAAGTAAAAATCATCCATGCGCTTTTTATTTCCCTGTATTGTTTTCATTCAAAGATATTTAAAATACTTTTATTTGAAAATTTTAGTCCGAGTTTTATTTATTTCCTCGCAAATATGTTATAAAACGTCGTATGACATAATTATGTGCTTTGATAATTACAGCCTCTGCTTTCTTGTAGCCTTCGCCTCGGCTGTAATTATCAACTTACCGCACTTATATCATAATGTACTATATTGGACGATTTCTTCATTTTCAGTTTCAGAGCAGTGTAAGTTATATTTCATTTGAAAATTGAATGAGCTGCTCCTACTACCTACAATAATGAAAAACATGATGACATTAAGTTTTATTAAACACTTTTTGTTGTTTTTCTTATAATTCTTTTCTAAATCTTTAAATGCTTTTGTCTAACAGTTTGAGTATTTTATGGGACCAACCCAAATGTTCTTTGTTTGGTATTGTTCGTCATCATGTAGAGCTCCACTCGGAACTTGATCCGAGTTGATCTCACGATTACTGACAAATTCTTGCATTGACTGATCTGGTCCCCTCATACTTATCTGTGTGCTTCTTTCTTCAAAAGACATGAATAATCTGCACGGTTCTTATGTGACCAAAAAGATGTCTGGACTTTAACAGAGACGTACTGACCTCCTCTGAGTATATTTCGGTGTTTCTTCTCAGAGTAGCCAAATAGTGAAACGCTGACCTCACCTAGCTAAAAAAATACGTGTAAAAGTGTTTGTATGAACGTATTTACAGAAATAAATATCATTTAACATTTAATAATAAAAATAAAACAAATATTTCAATTACCAATTAACTAACAGGTAAGATGGTAATACTAATAACGGTATATTCTATTGTCGACTTATCAACAAAATAAGTGCGTCGGTGTCACATCCACGGGAGCAAGACTTATACATACATATAAATTAACACCCATAAAAAACTTTAACCTAACACACAATTCAAATACAATAACAACACCGCAAATATCACAGTTTCCCATAACTACAACACACCGGTTTTTGCAAAACCGGTCGCACGCGCCTCGCTCTGTCTCTGTGCTTTCTAGAGAGCTCAGCTTTCCAACCTGCGCGCGCGCTGTCATAACAAGTTTTCTATATAAAGAAGATGCTGAGATTGTAGAGATTTACGTGGGTCTATGGAATTTTTGACGTTAAATAAATAGAGAGATGTGAAAAGGTTTTGAGATAAAACTAATAGCGAAAGTGACTTGAAATGGCTTGACTTTACAAAGCAAACTTGTGGATATCACTAGGCAAGGTTTTTTCGATTGTAGGTAATTATCATGAATAAGTCAGCCAAAAGACGTCTGTTAATTGGTAGATATAGGTCTTTCACAAATATTTTAACAATGATCGATTAGTTCTGCGCTGCCCTCTTCTATTGGCTGGCCCTAATCCTCATCAGGTCGTCAAAAAGATAGAAGGGGTTGTAGCTATGAAATAACAGCTACAAGCCGATCCCTGGATGGCCTGCTGCCCATAACAAATCGAAGCCGGGGCTAACCCCGGGCTTACCCTTTGGGATAACCAGGAAATATGGGTGTACTATGTGGATGCCTCTCTTTAAACAGAGTTATAACAACTACTACAAAACACCAATATTTCGGAAGAATTATGTCTCAAGTCCCATCTAATAAGGGGCGAGCCTATTGCCATCAACCGGGCACATTGCTCTTACTTAGTCTGTGCTGCTTATAAGAAAATCAGGATAGGAAAACACAATAACACTTCGTCCAACCCGCGGATTGAACCTAAAAAGATGTTGAACAGTAAAACATTGTTCTGCTGTAATACCGTAAACAAAAGCCTTTGCGAAATTGATGGGTAATTATAGTATACAAATAAAGAACTCTTTATCATTCACAGTCATGGCGGAATCGCTAAATTCATTGTCAGTTGCGCAATGTAACATTGAGACGGACGTGGTGTGAGAGCGAAAGTAGTGACCGCTATGGGTCGATGGGTTGTTGTGACAAGTTTGGATAGGTTACGACAACACCCTAAGGTGACCCTATTTAGAATATTTATTTATTTAATTACCTACTACGGTTCAACCAATTACAGTAACTAAAATTACAGATAATATTTTACATGGTAAAAACTTTTTTGCAAAAAATAAAACCGACTTAAAAAAAAACACTTAACGTTGTAAAATAACTCTAAATTTGGAAGTCGGTGGCCCATCATGAGTAAGGCAAACCCACCAAAGCCACAGTCTTCCGAATTTAGAGTTATTTTACACCGTTTTTTGTTTTTCCATTTTTAGTTCTTACCATAAAAATATTTGCCATGAATTTATTTCATATTGTTAATTGTTAACAATACATGACATGTTAATTGGCTTTGCCACTAATCCCTAATAACTTAAAATTAACATACCTAACTGACGGAACCTAGGTATATTGTACCCACCTGCGTACCCCTCAGAGCATACAGGCGTGATGATACGTCATGATGTAGTATAAACAATAAACATTCAAGCGATTCCAGCAATCACGACAGATTTGCCGTCTATTTTTGAAGAGTTCCGTTGTATATCTCCGAAGATCAAGACCAGATCTTCACCAAATTAAAATGGGACCACCTAGGGAGTATACTAGTTCAAGTAAATTTTGAGAATCGGTCCACAAATGGGGGAGAAATCAGGTAACATATATAAAAAAAAAATACACACACACGAACATAGAACCTCCTCCTTTTTTGAAGTCGGTTAAAAACAAATTAAAGCTTAATAACAAAACATTTTTATGATATATACGAAAACACGTTCATGAATTCATCTCACAGTACTCCTGACATACCAATAAAACCTCTGACCATCCATCCGTAAAACAGATCGCTTGTTGGATTAGAGTCCAAGAGATCATTAAGGGCGGTCAGGGTGCGAGGTATTGGCGACTTAGCACGAGCAACAGTACGACATGAAGGCACGGCAAACAGCCTGTGCTTTCTTCCTCGGCAGATGTCGCATGGAGGATAGGACAAAGGTGAAGTGAGTATCATCATATTATGCCTAACCTTTTTTTCTTTTTCAAATTGCTGGAAAACTGCTAAGATTAAGCGAATTAAAGTTGAGGAGAAGGGGCCTGTAACGTCATTATCTAGCATAAACTGTACTGGCTAGTGACGTCGTGTGCAATTTGACTCGATGTATCGCCGTTATTTTTTTATTACGTGAAAAAAGAAAAAATGTTTGTCGAATATTTTCTTATAATCTAGATGAGGGACTAAAAACTAAAATTATGTTAATAAATAGCCCATTGTGCTATGGTCGGCTTCCAGTCTTACTATCCAGATGCTACTGGATTCCAGTGTTTTACATAGAGTGACCACCTCACTGACCAACACAACCCATACACGATACTTTGTCTAGTCTGGTTGTCAGACTTACAAGATTCTGACTACTAAACAAAGATTTGCAAATGTCAGTAAGGACCAGCGGCATATTGTGGTTTTCAAGACACGGAGGGGGTCTCCAATTCTCGAAAGGATTCTATCAGCCAGTGGCCAGTTGCGTCTATCGCCGGGATCCACGCGTTTTTCACTATCATTTTTCCTTTCTTTCTGCGACAGTCATTGCTATTATAACTTTTATTTTAGGTTTTAATGATAGTTGCCGTGCCAAACGCGACAAATGTGCCTACTACGTCAAAAATCCGTCGCCACGTCAACCAGCCCGGTGGCTTGCCATTGGTCGACTGATGCGCCATGTTGACAGTAAGACACGTTTATTCGATACACACTACACAGATTTATTTAAATATTATTTAAATATTACTTTTAACTGTATTCGTTTTTACACTTATAACTGTATTTATTTGCGATTTATTTTTACTTAAAAATATTTATTATGTTTATTTTATTTACCTTCGTCCGTGTGTCACTGTGGGGTGCCAACTGAAAACCAGCGCTGGGTGTCTGACGCCCAGCAATTGCTGAGATGGTTACCCTTTCAGCATGGGCACGCCAGCGCAATTTGTGTACCTGCTATTTATTACTTCTGTTTTCTTTGTTGCTGTGCGCTTGTGTCTGTGCTGATTAAATATTTTTCTATTCTATTCTATTGTATTCTAAGGAGCGGCGAGTGTAGCCTAACTTTCGATTAATGTATAGTGAGTTTTAGTAAGTGATATTGAAATTATTAGGTTCCAGTAGAGCTATCATCGTCAGTTCAGTGTCCACTGATGGATCATCATCTGCCTAGCCTTTTCCTCACTGAGGTCGGATTGGCTTCCAGTCTTCCCGCGTGCAGCTAATCACCAGTATTTCATATGGAGCGAATGCCTTTCTGAACTTCACAACCCAATAATTAGAATTTTTAGGCATGACTCAGAAATACCGATTCTCGAAAGGTTACAGAAGTTCGCAATCTTACGAGAATTTATAAATTTTGGGAGTTATATTGTAAACTTACGATTTACAGTACAATGTTACTGTAACAAAGAAGAAGGAAGATTGATGATCTAGTGTAGGGTGCAATTTTCAATTTTAATTCTTTATAAACATTACACTCCTTGCATGTAACAACTAACTTTTAACTTAAGTTTTGTTACTATTCACCTTTTTTTTTGGTACTCTTTACCAATAGTTCATCACAATCCTAGTCATGATATAATCACCAATTTCATTGTCACTTGCGCAAATTGACATTGTGGTGTAAACGCGACGTGTTTGCCAAATCGTGTACAGTGCAAGTAGTGGGTAAGCCTACTAGTTCATTGTCGCGCATGCGTCGTGTGTTTAATGTTTAAAGTTATATAACTGAGGTATTAGGTTAAATGTCGGTTGTAAACATTTCTGTGATCTTTTGTAAACTGAATGGTAGTGAATGAATGATTATCTTATTTAAAAAAAAAAAAAATATTCTACAACTTACACATAGAGTGCCCCAAACTAAGCAGAGCTTGTGCTACGAGTACTATACTGATAAACATGATTACTTATATATTTCTAAATACATACATATTATAGAAAATTACACCCAGACACAGAACAAATTATCGTGCTCATCATACAAAGATATGTCTTGGGTGTGAATCGAAGCCACGACCTCCGGCATAACAGCCAACAGAGCCACTTACCACTAGACCAGGCCCGTCCATGATTTATATGGCTAAAGGTTGGATTGGTGAATGACTGTTGAAAGAAATTATATTTTCTTTTAAAGAGAATAAAATTCAATCGCAGTTCTCTCATAAATACTAATACTGCTTTTCTTGCTTTGGTCTGACGAAAAATTGCTCAACTTATTTATGATGTTCTTTAGAAAGGTCAGGTGCGTATTCAAAACTGGTGAGCGTGTATGATCAAATGTATGAATATTAACGAAGTAATAGTTCTAGAAGTATCTGTTAGCCGAGATACAGGCTCACGCCTAGTTCAGCTGCAGATGCTCATTCTCTTATTTATAATTAAACGGTAAGCCTTATATTTGTAAGAATGTACTGTACCTACCTACTGTTTTTGAGTAAATAAATATTATTTTTATTTATTATTTGTACATACATATACCTAAATTACATTTTTAAATATTGATATAAAAATATAAAAACATTTAAAAATATAAAAAATAGTGAACCACCGATGGCGGGAGCAGGGTCCAAGCTAACGGTGGTTAGGGCTCCAGAGACAGGAACCTCCTCACGATGCGGGCCGTATCAAGAAGTACTGCCTTCTGTATCAGGTTCTTGACCCAACCGTGCAACGAAAGCCTCGAAAGATGCTCATCGAGGCTTTTAGCTATAAGGCCATTGGCTGTAACGACTATCGGCACAATGACAGCCGAGTCCACATCCCACATGTCGACAACCTCGCGTGCTAAGTCGAGATATTTGATTTTTTTCTCTTTCTCAGCTTTCACAAGGTTCTCGTCATGAGGGATGGTAACGTCGACTATCATTGTGCGGCGCGCTAATCGATCTATCACCACTATATCAGGCTTATTGGCAACAACAGTCCTGTCAGTGATGATAGATCGATCCCAGTACAGTGTAACATGGTCATTCTCGAGAACTGGGTCGGGCACATACCTGTAATACGGTACTTCAGAATCCACAAGCAAGTATTTCAAAGCAAGTTGCTGATGGATAATCCTGGCCACTTGGTTATGTCTGTGCAAGTACTCACTGTTAGCCAGACGAGAACAACCGGAGATGATATGTCTGATAGACTCGCCCGGACAGTGACATGCCCGACACACGTCAACTGTCCCGTCTTTCATAATATATCTCCGATAGTTATTCGTCAAGATAACTTCGTCCATAATTGCACAGACGAACCCTTCAGTTTCTCCGAAGAGGTTACTGAATCGTAGCCAGGATACGGACGCTAAGAAGTCTACATCGGGCCCATGAAGAGCCCGGTAGAAGCGCCCGTGAAGCTCTTTGCTTTGCCATACCTGTCTGCGGTCATCAGTACTCAGTACTATAGGTTTGCGCCAGTTCTCGTTAGCCATGGATAGCGGGGTAAGGCCCTTGTCCACTGCGACCACATCCCGATGCATCCCCACGTCGGCTTTCAGAAAGTATTCTCGGAGGCTGTACACCTCACGGTTGTGGAGGGTCTTAGCATTTAGGAAGCCTCGACCCCCGCACTTCCGCGGGATGTACAGTCTCATAACCGAGGATCGTGGGTGATGCATCCGGTTTGCGGTCATCAGTGTACGAACTCTCCTATCCAGGGCGTCAAGTTCCGTTTGAGTCCATTTGAGTATGCCGAAAGAGTACATCAACACTGGCATGAGCCAACCATTGAAGGCGCGCACCTTGTTTCCGCCTGACAAAAGGCTATTTGAAACCTTCTTCAGGCGGCCAAAGAAGCGCTCCTTCAACGATTGCCTCATGTCAGCAGCATCGATGCCTAACGCTTCCGACATACCCAAAAAAAATATATATATATATTATTATTATGTCGTTTATTATGTCGTAATACGTGTAAATAAGGATCGTAGCAGGCGGTGTCCCGATGGTGGCTATCCCTACCGAGACACGGTGAGATCTTTGATATGAAATGACTGTTCGCCTATCCACATATTTGCCTTGGCAAGCGTTACTGCGGCTTTTACAATTTAGCAACATCGATATCATAATCCGACAAGTATAACTTCTTTTAATTTGAAACACAATCTTCTTAAGTTTTTAGTTCAAGATGCAGCCCACGTGACGCTTTGCTTTATTTTGACTTAAGTTACAAGTATGAAGAGCTTGAGAAAGTTAAGTCTACTGCACACCCACTTTTGTGAGCTTAAGTGTATCTTGCGCCACATCTTAATATTTATAATTCTGAAGTGTATTGTACTATCTTTGTCATATTGTAAAGAGGTAAAGTTTGTGAGTTTGTCAAAAAAACAAAATGCACGCGGACGTAGTCGCGAGTGCAGTGATAGTGTATTATAAAAGAATAAGCTTACATAGCATTCAGTGAGGTTTTAAGTATGCACATCGATTTCTCCGTGATCTGCAATGCGATTTTGGTCAAATCACCGCGTGAAAATGTAGGCGTAGTGAGGGCGAATTGAGCTGTCATTCCATACTAATGTTAGGTATTGACAGTTCACTTCACTCAAGTTTTCACGGCGTGACTTTTACTGAATCGACCGGCTGATCACAGACGATTCACTTAGAGAAAGTATAGGTAGCCCTTGAGCTATCTTTAATAAATTATAGGTGTTTAGATCACTACTTCTGTTTGCTTTTTTCTTAAAAAAAACTAGGAAGTGGAGCTAGACTTTTTGCTCGGGAAAACAAGTGACAACGTTTTAGGGAACTGTGTCCTTTACTTATTTTTTCCCGTTCAAAACATGATTGTCAGTCTAAAACTTGAATAAATGACTTTTGATTTTTAGATTTTATCTAGTTTATCAGTGGATGTGGTGGTTGCATTTAAAATTAAATTGAATGTTATAATATTACATTACATCTAAAAAGTAAAAAATACAAAGTATGTATGCAAAAACTCTACCAATTAAAAACAAACTGCCCCAAAATGGAAAGTCTTCAATTTCCAAATCAAAAAGCCTATTTCCACTTAGGCCGAGAATCGGCCCTTTTTTAATTAAAAGTTCATAACAGTCCCCCAAAACGCCCGCCCTTAACCACTTCCAGTGTTTTTGCTGGGAAGAAGAAGTGGCGCAACACACTCCCCAGCAACACGTCTGTCTGATTCGTTTGAACAACTTGAATCTATACAATAAAATGCTCAGTATATTGCATAACGGTTTATAAACTTTGTAAATCAATACATTTTAAAATGATTGCCACGTGTAGATAGCACACACTAATATACCAAGCAAAAACGGTAAATAAATAAAGCAACATTTAAAAAAATCGCAGAGGTTGAAAACTAAACTTATTTTTCTGTCTGAATAGTGTTTAAAATGTTATTGTCGCTCTGCCTACATTTAGATTGCTTGCAATACACAATACCTGTACCAACTCCACCGTTTCCCATCAATTCTAAAGCAACAATAAATCCAATCTAAATTCGTTTCATTGCTAAACCGATTGCTATTGTTTACTTAAAGTCACAACCAATACAATTGTCAACTAGGTCATAAACACGGTTAGTTACATTTGTAATGGAGCGAATTATTTCTGTTATTGATCAGTGTTACAATAAATTATAGCAGTTTCGTTTGAATACTGTTTACATAATATTGTTTAGTTGTTATACTGTATTTGGCTGCTTCCTAGGTCTTGTGATTGAAAGTTACAGTCGAGCAAAGGATCTTGGGTGTGATTCCCGAGTCAGGTAACGTGTACGATGAAAAAAAAATATTCCACAACTTTTACACAACGCCACCTAGTCCCAAATTAGGCAGATCTTGTGCTATGTGTACTAGAAAACTCATAATCATACTTATATATTTCTAAATGCAGATGAGATATATTCTTTTCAAAGGTATTTCTTTAGTTGATGCTTCCCGTTACTCGAGGGCTGGACTCTGCTTTGGCCAGAGGCTAAGCTTTGTCATTCAACATGGCAATGCCGCCTGATTTTTGGGCACTTTACCAGCCGACAGTGATGTGAATTTTTGTCGACACTTTATAATAGTTTAATTTTATGTTTTGGTTACGTGTTTATTGGTTGAATAAGTGTATAATAAATTTAGCTAAAAATACTGGATGTACACCGCCCAAGACAAACAAAAATGGAAAAAGATGGAGGAGGCTTTTTACCCTACAGGGGCTATACAATAAATATGTAACTTTCTCAGCAATCAAATAATATGTAATTGTATGGATAAATAAAGCTCAATATATATATATATATATAAATTTAGCTAAAGCGTTATTAGGTTTTTCACCCGGATTTTCTCCCATATATAACAATAAGCTTACGCTCTTTTGCACATAACTGGCGAAATGTGGGTGTACTAACATTTCTGACTAACCCTTCGGCAACAAGCGTGATCATTATGTTTTTATTTTGCGTTGATGTCTTTTGTATGGGTCATACAAAAACTAATTTTGTTTTTTAATGGGTTTTTGATTGGAATACAGATTTTAAAAGTATTTTGTGATCAAAATTATTTTGATAACATAGACTAAAAAGGTCTGATTTTTTTTATTCAAATCTGAAAGATGAATTTTAACGCTGAAAACGAGACATTTCGGTATCCAGTCTTATGTATTCTAGTAATAGTTCACGTAGTCTAGTAGACTTATGGTATAAAGTATGGAAAAAATCAAGGAAAACCACCTTAACCAATCCTTAAGATAGATTATTTTACGTAGAGGAAACATAGAGCTTTATTTTTGAAAAGAAATTAAACTGCATTCACAGATTTTTGTTTGGACAGGCTTACCTAAACCGGGAGTAGAACCAACTTTTAAATTAGGAAAATAAATGCTCGTTATTTTGTTTCGCTAGCCGGTAACTCGGTACAGTCAATGTTAAAGATGAAATTTCTCCAAAAAACCAGGTAGGTCCATACACTCGTCTGTATAGATAGACGCCAGCACATCTAGCAACCGCAAACTGTCAAGTTATCGAAATGGAACATGAACCTTATTGTGTTTGATATAAAATTGAAAAACTATCAAAGAAATCCAACACATTGGGATAGCTTGATGTGCAAGATATTCATAAAATATAATATTTAGTCCACAAGATTACCTAGACTAAAATGTTAACTTTAACTGAAGACATTTTATTCTGAACAATAAATAATCTTATTAATTAGTAAAATAAAGGATGAGCTCATGGCTAAATTATTACAGCCGTATGGGTCGATCGAAGGTTAAGCTACGCTTGACGAGGTCGATACGTGGTTGGGTAACCATTTATTATATATCAAGACTCCTCCGTGCCTCGGAAAGCTCGTTAAGCCGTTGGTCCCGGCTGTCATTTGTAGATCTTTGACAGTCGTTACTTGTAGTCAAGAAGCCCGAAAGTCTGACAACCAGTTTAACCAAAGGGTATCATGTTACCCAGTTACTGGGTTGTGAAGGTCTGACAGGCAGTCGCTCCATGTAAAACACTGGTATTCAGCTGCATTCGGTTAAGCTGGAAGCCGCCCCCAACATAGTTGGGGACGCCATCACATCAAGCTACCCCAATGTGTCAAATTTTCCCAATTGAATATGAACCTTATTCTGTTTGACATAAAATTGAAAAACGATTAAAGAAATTTGTCAATTTGGGGTAACTTAATGTGCTGGCATCTGTACAACAACGAAAATCAGAAGATTGAAATAGTAATTAAAGAATTGCAACTCTTACAGATACAATTTACTCCAGAACTGATCCATAACAAATCAATCACCACCGATAAAGATGGGGCAACTACCTTTGTAATAAAATAAATGTCGCAAAACCATGACCGATTGTTTTGGAGTAACAATTTCTGCGTAATATTATTTACTCGACAGTGACGGAAAAAAGAGGAGTGATGATTTGTAGAAGCAAGTAAAAAAGGCAAAGAATTGGTTATACACCGCTAATTTTTAATTAGTACAAATTCTTAAAGGGCTAATTCTGGGCAGTCTTCTCATTATATTTCTAAAGTATCAATTAATAATATTCATAAACAGCAAAGTTATTAGCGCTTGTTTATATCCCAAAAAGTCACCAAATTTATGGAAATATTGTACAGGCTATTCATGACATAATAGTTTTCATTAATCGTCATTTCTCGCTCACGTTCGCGTGATCTCGCTCAAGCATGCCCCGTCTCCAGCAGCTGTTTTCGTTATTTAAGTTTAACTAAATAGTGGCATATTTAAAATTGAATTTCGTTTTTTTACTTTTGATTGCGCAAATATGATCAGTAACAGGTACGGATACAGTCCAATTTTTTTGTACTGTTCAATTTTAGGGGTTCCACAGGACAAACGCCTTTTTTTTAAGAGAAGGCATTAGCTTAAATAACAATTAGTGAAAGTACTTAACAATAATATTCCACGACTATTCACACTACGCCATCTAGTCCCAAGCTAAGCAATGATGATTGATGATATCTCCGAAACTATGCATTTTTGGACCATCTATTCTAGGAGTTTTAGTATTTTATCTTTACCTACAGAATATAACCCTAGAGTTATGGGATATAAAAAAAAAACACCTTGTTCAGAATTTCAAAAACAACACTTAATAAACTTATACCTATAGCAAAAAATAACATTGTCGATAACCTAGCATAGGGACAAACTTGTGTACCTTCTTGTATTGAGCAATATTTTTTCAGCGGATGTGCTTATGTGCTTAACCTAATCTGTATGTTTATAGCCGGACATAGCTAAGCTGTGGATGCAACAGAATTGCAACAGCTGTGACTAAGTGGATGTGGGTTATTTATAAGGACCAGTTTGATAGGTAGCCTCTCCACTTAAAAATCAAGGACCAATCGTAGAATCCACATATAACCCACGTAGGTCATAGAAATGGCAATACACAAGAGCTTTTGAATGAATATTAAGTGTTTTAACTAAAGATGCAACTGTACTGTACTCTCATTGTTAAGATATTTAAATAACTGTTTCTCCGTAAATAAACGATCATTATTATAACATGCATGTATGATTTTTCCTAGCCGACTGGGTACTTAAAGAAATACTCAGTCAACCTGAGGAAAGGTTAAAGTCTCGTTTATCTATTCTTATTAAGTCCGTTTAAAACTGGTGATACTGATAACACGATTATGGAAACCATAGCGAGAAGCAATCAGATTCAAACGGGTCATACCTAGTTTACAGATTTGCCACAAATCGTGAATGTCAACCCAGTAGGCCTAGCCATATTACAAATTCTATTTCTATTATAGAAAGAAAATGGCGTATATGGAATCAGCTGTTTGTCAACTGTCAAGTGTATTTAATTTTCAGCCATATAACAAATTCTACTCTTCAACACTTGACAGTTGACAAACAGCTGATTTCATAGAGGTACGCCAGTTTCTATTGTCGCCTTATCGATTACGATCATAGAAGTAGAATTTGTAATATGGTTAGGCCTGCAGAACTTAAGAAACTCAATGACTGAACGAACAAGACCAAAGACAGTCACAAAGTCGAAGTCAAAGTCAAATCATTTATTATTATTAGACAATTAAAAAAAAAACACAATATTTAGCTAAAAAAATGCAATGATCTTCTCCAAGCCTTCATTCATCCAGAACTTGTATTCGTCCAAGTATTATTTTTAAATATACTGTCAGTAAAAGGGAGTGAATACTTTATTTTCTTCGGTAATAGGGTAATGTGGATAACGGTTCCAGGGCTCTATTATGTGGCAAACGTTATTAGGAATGTCTAATTATATTTTGTCGATGGCGATTTGGCTTTTGGCGATAAGCAAGCCTAAACTTTCTTGTTACGTTAAAGAAGTCACATTAAAAATCGTAGTAAATTCAGAATGAGACTGTCTGAGAGATAATGCTGCATAAATGTATGCAGAAAGATAAGATTATTGTAATAGATTTGCATTTTAATCTACTATATGACATTTTACACAACTTTGTCCGGTTGTAAAGTTTCTTAAAAACATTGTAAATGCTAAAAGTTGCGACAGCGTGGTCGGATGTGGACTATCAATGAAAAACTTGTTTCTAAGGTGACTAGAAATCTAACCATTTGCGAAATTATAACATTTATAAAAAATGGCGATGAGTGATTTATTGATTCGATACTGTTGCGGTAAAAAATCGTGAGGAGCTCTGCAATTTGTGTTGAGCAAAACTGGTTCTGTTAATTTTCGCTGTTATTGAAAGTTACCACACAGTAAAATTGGTAAAATGCCCCTGATTTTTGAAATTGTCTGAAAGTTTCATGTAGTTACGTGTTGCAAGAAAACAAAACTTTTGAAACTTGAACAACGTCTTGAGAAACTCATTACCACTCTTTTTGTATTATTATCGTTTAAATAAAATTCAACTGTAAACAAATATGTATGGAGTAAAACAATGTCCGGAGCGTCGCGACGTCGTCGTACACAAGTTTGCCCATAGTAGGTACTTGAGAAGTTAGACTAACTTGTTGTCAAATATTGTTCTGAAATTGAATAGGGCCCCTCCCCATATACGAACTTGCTGATTCTGCTATTTATAATAAAATAGAATACTCTTTATTTTACACACGGCTACACATATCCAGTTTGCGCTGACCTCGCATTGTACGTAAATCCTATGCAATGGGAGATCAGCTTACAACATACAAAATATATAAGTATCATACGTCACGCGGTTTGACCCGCGTAGTTCCCATTCCATTTACATATTTTCTTTCTTTCTTTCTTTTCTTTCCCGTGGGAATACAGGGATACAAAGTAGCCTATGTCACCCCGGGATAGAGTAGCTTCCCAATGGTTTGACTGGCCTGTTGGTCTAGTAGTTAGTGACCCTGACTGCTATGCCGGAGGTCGTGGGTTCGATTCCCACCCAGGACAAATGTTTGTGTGATGAGCACGATCATTTGTTCTGTGTCTGGGTGTAATTTATCTATAGTATGTATGTATTTAGAAATATATAAGTATGTTTATCAGCTGTTTAGTACCCATAACACAAGCTCTTAGCTTAGCTTGGGACTAGATGGCGTTGTGTGAAAAAAAAAAGTTGTGGAATATTTAAAATTATTATTTATAACACATATTATTAAATTGTTATTATTAAATACATATTGTTATTGTTGTCTGTTGTTGTTATTGTTTGTTTGTTTGTTTTTATATTACATAGAGTATTCTTCTATTCATTTAAGGCAACCTTTGAATGGACTTGGAAGGGAAAGGGAAAAGATGTATGTAGGTAGGTGCAGACTCCCTCTTACATATGAACTTCTATGATCTTCGTTTCGTATTTAGGATCAATATGGCCATTAAAATAAACACCACATTGAAAGCTTTTTATTTTTTAAACTCTAGACTTTCGCTAAATCGTAAAAGCAATATTAATAAACAAATCGAACTACTTTTACGAATGCAATTCTCTCAAGCCTTGAAGTTAATTAACCGTGATCCGACCATCTTAAATTAATCGAAATTAGATTTATTTCATCTCGTGTGAATACTGATTACTTGCACAACACTTAGAAAGGTGGACCATCCTAAATAGCAAGGCTAGGATTCGACTAGGGTTGTTTATCTTTAACATATTTCATTAGCAAAACCTTGAAAGTTAGTTTTTGAAAAGTAATGTGTTTTGATTTATTTATTTAATGAATTTGGAGGCACGGTAGCTCCTTTGCCTTCAATCAGCGTACGACCGTTATTATTAGGCCGCAATTGAATCAGACAAGCTTTTTTTTACAACAATCAATTATGTTTTTATTAAACAAACATATCCGTCCCAAAAATATGGCAGCGTTGAAGAAAAAAACATGGAAAGCAGGAAATTTAACATTTCTGACAATAATCTGCATGGTTATTACATGCCTTGACCAAGATAAAGTCTGGACTTTATAAAAGAGACTGTGACCTCTGAGTTTCTTTCGGTATTTCTTCTTAGAGAAGTCTGATAAAGAAATACCAACCTCACCTTCTAGTTAAAAAATGACGTGTAAAATTGTTTCTATAAACTTGTTTAAAGAAAGAAAAGAAAGAAAGAAAGAAAGAAAAATATTTATTTGACATCAGTCATAAAAACACAAATACACACAATAATTTATAAAACAATAGAAGATATACAAAAAAAGAAAAGAAATAAGTATCAAACATTAAAAAAAACCTGTGCGAGGTCAAAAAGGCTCCCATGTCTCAGTAACGCCATCTAGTTTAATATACCAATATTGCAACGGCAGCGTAGTTTACTAAATTAATCTCATAGACTTGTGTCCACTCGGACATAAATATTGGATGAAAGTTTTGTTCGTTTTGTTCGTGTCTTTAGTAAATATTGAATGTCTTTGCTCCTATCTCAGTATTAGCTACGATATTTTTTTTTTTTTTTTATATTATAATGGGTAAGAAGAAGAAGCCTATTAACTCGCGACTTAAACAGATTGGGGTCATATGAACTCGGGAACATATATTCGGGATATTTGAAAGAAAAACGATAACGACGATTTAATAGATAACCTTTTAGTACGTCCTTAGTTGTATGGCTGGTGGGAGGTCAGAGTTTTTTAATAATTTGTTTTTCTGCTAATATAAGATCATTAATATGATTAATAGCTATGCAAATAGACCACCTCATAGTCACTATTATAACAGAAGATATTTAAAACTGGGTTTTAACAAAAAAACATTACAAGAATAGTGTTCACTGCCTCGCTGGTCTAGTGGTCGCAACCGCATGAGTAGTCCCGGGTTCGATCCCCGGGTCGGGCAAAGTGTTATTGAGTTTTTCCATCTGGAATTTCTCAGTAGCAGCCTGGAGTCTGGATCTGTGCCTGATTGTTAGCAATAGGCTCGCCCCCTATTACATGGGACTTAAAAATAACCTGCGAAATGTGGGTGTACTACCAGGTACACCTCTGCCTAAGCCTTCGGGGATTGCAGGCGTGATGGTATGTTATATTCTAGAATAATGTTCCTTGCGAAGTATTTTTGATGTAATTGTGAATGATTTAGATTAAGGAATGAAGTTATGTAACAAGGTTGTGGTTTAAAAGAAGATACAGTGACAAAAAAGAAAAGAATATGCTTAGATACTTAGGTCACATCGAAAGAACAAATGAAATCCGATGGTATTTATAAGGCAAAAGTAAGTGGTAACGTCTTAAAAAGACAGGGGATGTCTTAGAAGGACATACAATGTCGATGTCAATTTTAATGCTTCTAAAAGCAGATGTATAAACGAATCAAAAGAAGTATGTGAGGAGGTGTA
This sequence comes from Euplexia lucipara, assembly GCA_921972225.1. Lineage (NCBI taxonomy): Eukaryota > Metazoa > Arthropoda > Insecta > Lepidoptera > Noctuidae > Euplexia > Euplexia lucipara. The sequence goes on from OV179151.1 coordinate 2,407,754, forward strand.
ATTGTTTCCTAGCTCCATGGGAAAAGGCGTGAGTTTCTGTATGTATGTATCTTAGAATGATGTCAATTGGTACATACATACATACATTTAGTAAAAGTACTCCGCGCACACCAAAGACAAAATCTCCTTCAATAATTAGTCTTTGTCTTTGCAAAAAATTTCATTTACAGCCGCTGAAGGATCGTCGTCGTTTAGCTGACTGCACTTTTCTTTTAAAGATTTTAAATAATGAGCTTGACTGTCCTGACCTATTGCAGAAACTGCATTTTAATGTCCCGCAGAGGTCAGTTAGATTTAACCCACCTATCTCCGTTCCTTTTTCCTCAACAAATTACCGGCAAAACTCATACTTGGTGCGAGCGAGTAGAGACTTTAATATTCTCTGTAAAGAGTTCTCATTGGACCCATTTGTCACCAAAACCAACTCAGCTCGCACTCGGCTGAATGCCAATTTCTTTAGAAGTGCGTAGTGTTTTTGATAATCTATCATTTTTTGTATTACTTTTTACTTCATGTTGTAAGTGCCTTAGCCTTAAGTGTATTTAGTGCATATTGTATCCTTATTTCTATTATTTCTGTTATTTATCGTGCTTGTTAGTGATCTTAAGATTTCTGTATACTATTATGTTTTTTTCTCGTGAGAACCTGTAATTGGCTTTGTGTTGCTTATATAATTGTTAACCATCTGTTACAGCTGTTGGTTCTCCTATTAATAAATAAATAAATAAATAATACCGAACTTATTTCAAAATTAGAGCAGCGGTGGCCCACTGGTGGCGGCCCCGACTTACAAACAGTAAGTCGTGGGTTCAAACCCAGGCAGGCGCATTACTTTGTGTAATTTATTTCATCACCACTGCTCTCAAAAACGGTGAAGGAAAACATCGTGAGGAAACCGGCATGTCCTAGAACCAAAAAAAGTTCGAAGTCATGTGACATCTACCAATTCGCACTGGCCCCGCGTGGTAGATTATAGCCCATACGTAAAATACGCGCTTTGACGTGGAGTTGCGGATACCAGCCCGGTATCTTTAATCTTTAATCTTTTTTTTTATTTCAAAAAATCAAACAGTAGCATCCAACGAAATTAAATCGCCATGCAGATTAGCAATAAGGTCATGATTGGCAAAAAAAAATTGCAATTTAATGACAAAACAAAGTTTAAAAATCAGATTTACTTTTGAAATCTTTGTTAACTTTTACAATTCCAGTTCAAAACAAGTTTGTGCACTGCTCACTTTGAAACCGTACCTATCATTTGAGAATGATCAAGAAATTGCGTGGATCGTAATGGCGTCGGCGCTGGCGCATCTTTATTGCGATGGCGGTCTCTGGCTGCGCAGGAGATAATTACGTAAACACTAACTTCCACAGGATGGAACAACTATGTGGATGGGAAGTCATTTACATTATAATCTATGTTAAAAACCGGACGAATAGTGGTCTAGTCATTATCTCGGTTGATTTTGTATCGAGCTGTTATTGTTGTTTATAAGGCTTTTTTTCTCAACAAGGGATTCCAAATGCTTTTTAAACTGTCAGATTTTTGTGTCTTTTAATATTAAAAGACACAAAAATCTGACAGTTTAAAAAGCATTTGGAATCCTATGAGATGCAGGACAGGATGCAGCCGAAAATCAGAGTTAATTAAAAGTCTTTTAAATAATTAAAAGACTTTTAATTAACTCTGATTTTCGGCTGCATCCCGTCCTGCAGTGCGATTCTAGTCAAATCACCGCGTGAAATGTAGGCGTAGTGAGGGCGAATTGAGCTGTCATTCTATACTAATGCTAGGCATTGACAGTTCACTTCACTCAAATTTTCACCGCGTGACTTTTACAGAATCGATCGGCTGTTTAGACAAGAAACTGACCCCAAAATAGTTGGGAAAATGCTACGAAGATGATGATGACTGTTCATTAGACTTTAATAACTAATATCAATGATATTATAAGTGAAAAGGTGTAGATAGGTTACCTAAACAACATTCGATCTTCAAAAACGGCACACTACCGCACGCACGCGTCCGTTGACGGCGACACTGAGGTCAAGTGTGGCCACATTTTAACGTGTCGCTTGCTGAGCGCTTATAACATATCTACACCTTTTTACTTATATCATTGACTAATATATCATTTTATAAAATTAGGAGCATCGAGCTTCTTAGGACGTGTTCCTCTAGTTATTAAATTTATGCTCCGATTTGTAGGTCCAAGTCACCAACGTGAGTTTTCCATTCAAATTTACTTTGTTAAGTTTATTTTGGAGATCGCTAACATCGATGAGATAAAACATGACTATATAAGAATTGTTAATATGTCTATTATCACTAATCTGCCTTGAGCAAGCGTGGTACAATGCTGATGCCACTTTTGTATGAGAAGAGGCCTTTGCCCTGCAGTAGAATTATAACAGACACGTTTAATTATTAACTCATTTGCTTTTCTATATACTCTGTGGGTAACTGTATGCTTTGTACGTCGTATTTATTTAATTGAACTGGTAAAAGCAACACGTTTTAATTTCACACTAAATTCAGTACTTAATTAAAATTCCACCGTATCGCGGTTTCAATCAAGTCATATATATACTCTTCAGTAAATTGCATAAGGAATTAGGAGTACATTGAGGTCCATGCCCTCTTGAAAGCCAATGCCCTCTTCAACGAAACCTATATGGACTGATGTCACTTGAAATGTTTTAAACCTTTATAGTGGAGATTGCCTTTCGATTGCATCGCGTGGTCTACATTATTTACCCTTTTCAGTCTTGACATGAGCCTAATTAAGAGCATACTTTGATTGCAAACTATGAGCCTAACATTAATGGGAAAAGTAAATGTAACTAAGAGTAAAACTAGATCCGAGGATGTGACTTCAGCTTGCGTTGCTCGTCGCAAAATTTGAAGAATCGTCGTGTGATACGAAACTGTTTGCCACCTATAGGGTAGAGGACATTCATGAGGATTTTCGAACCCGGGGTAAAAATGGGGTATTATAGTAATTTATTTATCGAGAAAGTACACCGTCATGTCTTTGTGCGGTCGCATATGAAGGCAATGTGTGACAATAGATGTTCTGTTTCTCTGTGGCATTCCCGTGTTATTCGAATGGTTAATATTAGAAAAAGTCATTACATGGAATTACAAGGATAGAAGGTGAAGATTTAGATTTTTGGTGGGTTGATGACGATCTTTATGCAATATACCTACATTATATTTATTTCTTTATTGTTCTTTATGTAAGGACTGCAAAACAGTTTGTCATGCAAAGATATTAATTTACTTTAAGAATTTATTCATATTTAACATAATTAATTGTGTAATTTAACATAATTTTGATGAGATTTTCTATTAAAACCGTTAAAATGTACGTTATATACACTCCGCAAATCCGTGCTATGGCCTAAAGTATCTAATTGATTAGTTGTTTCATTAGGTACCAGTCTTTAAGATTTCAATAATGGATTTACTTTGGCTAACGATATTTATCGTTTTTGTGCTATTTTGGAGTTCTTTTGTATTTCTTGTTTCTTCATTTATTGCCATTGCCAAGGCAGACATTTAATCAAGCATTCCTGTAATCTTATAATGTGTAGACTGTAGGTATACCACTAACCTGGTCAGTTCCTTCAGCTTCGTCGCAGCTTGCAGCGAAGCATATCCGTACCGGGAGAACTTGACTGCTTCTTCTGAAGGAGCGTTGAATGCTGCCACGTATCGAGCTGGACTGGAGTCATCCAACCAAAGGCCTGCAAATAAATAATCCACAAATAAATATTGTATTCTTCTCATTCTCATTATGTTCTTGTCTGCTACACATGAGCCTAAGCTTAACTTGCAGAGTTGAAGCTAGCTGCAAGATCTAACCGTTACTCTTAATCACAGCCTGCAGTATGAACTATACTCAGTGCAAATACAAAACTAATATATTCTCAGAAGCTGTTATTGAACAGAGTGGTGGTAATAGTTTTGTACTAGCTAGCAGAAAAGAGCCTGTAAATTGCCCTTTGAGTTAAATTATTATTTTCTTTCTCTTTAAATTAAGACTATCCCTTTCTCACCAACGACGAAACTCAGGGTTATATTTTCGTTAACGTTGGGATTTGCGCTTTTGTTCATTATGAACAGACAATATTACTCACCCATTGAATACAGTTTAGGCTCCAAAACCGTGTACAACTCATGCATCTTCTGCATTCCATATTCAGCTGCTTCCATCATCTCTTTCTTTTCTATTATCGTTATATTCCGTGGCTCATCTTCGCTGCCTTCTGTCTCTAGACCCAGTTCATCATCATAGTAATCATCATGACTGACCTCATCAGATTTCTCATCATTTTCTTTCTCTACAACGGTCTTGTTTGTTTTAGTCAAATTGTCATGATCACAATATGTAACTATGATAGTGGAAACATTTTTAGTTGCAGAAAAGGAGTGGTTATTATTATGATCTCTTTCGATGATAGTTATGTTGTGAACTTCTTTAGTTAAAGTACTGTTGAATAGAGGCATTAGATGCTTTAAAACTTCTAGAAAGTCTGCAGACGATGTGTTCTTGACATGAGGATCCTTTGTTAGAATTTCTACATATTTTGTGGTTTCAGTTGTAGGAGTGTCTTCAAATGTTCCTATGCTTTTTGTGGTATGTTTTTTTGTAGTGTTATAATATTGAAAAGTATCAATCTTATCTTCCATACCACTTTTAATTTGGTTTGCTTTTTTAATATCATACGTTTTATCTCTAATGCCACCTTTTGGGGATGTAACTATTATTGCTTCATTTAATTTATCAGATGTATCACTTATATTATTTTTAATTCTATTTATTGAAGCTATGATAACATTTATGAGATCTTCTTCCTTTCTACTTATATTTTCATTTGTAATATTAGCTATGGTACTTAAAAATAGTTTTACTCTTTCTTTATCTTTTTTATTTGAGTCTTTATCTGAAGTTTTGTTATTGATTTTGAAAACATCTTCTATGATTTTTGTGAAAGGACAATTTGGTGTGCTCCTTGTTGAGTTTGTCTTTGATTCTTCGTTGCTGACGCTCTGAAGAAGAAGTGATATCACTATGAAGATGTATTTGTACCTGTAAAATAAAAAAAACAAAATGTTAATATTATAATATTTGCCGATTTGCCATAATATAATGTGAACTTATGTGAGATTTAAAACCGATTAAATTGACTCTTGACCTCTTAAGAATAACTTGTGTTTATAATTTAAATACCAACTCTTTCTTCATATTCCTTGACCTTGTATTTTATATGGCAATGGAGTGAGAAAGCACATATAATTTTAATTATTAAGTTATAATTGAGATTATGAACCTGACAGCAACAAACTTATTTATTATATTTATTTATAATTATTCTTTCGATATTATGCCAAATCAATCGTCAAATATGAATAAAATTTTCTTAATTAAAATGTCATTAATCAACAACATGGCGATGAATGATCAAATCTTATGTAGCCGTTGGCAACATTTTTGGTAAGGGTGCATATGTACTGTTCATATGCGTTATAATTCGACAATTTATAAATGTCATGATAAAATATTATGTTAAATTGGATGTTGTTTGATCAATAAATTGTCTATAATTAAAAATAACAATCCCCAAAAACAAAAAGAAATAAGAACCTCTATACTGTTTAGGTAATATTCACACACGAGAGCAATACATTGCAGTCACGAACAAAGATATAGGTTTGTTCATTTTAAGACAAATAGCATGTATTACACAAGTTCTCATTACGCGCGTATAGTCATAGGTTACGCGCGATTGTCCACAGCACATACCTACTTTCGACGAGCGACCATCAGAAATGGAAAGTATGCTTTCTCTACGACGAAGTGTCTGCTCGTTATTGTAAACTATCTGTTCTTAAAATGACAATGTATTATTTGGTCACGCTCTTTTTGTTAGTAAGTGCATTTGTCGCTTCAGTTTGTAACACCGCGTAAGTCATAAATTTGTGGTTTTAAGTTTAAAAAATGGTAATAAAAATAAAAATAATTATATTCAAAAATGCCGATGTGTTGCTAGGGAATTTGTTCCACCACTTCTTTTTACCAGCAAAAACACTAGGAATAGTGAGGAGAGGGCGTTTTTGGGACTGTCTTGTGTATTTACAGCATGGTTGCGATTTGAGGAATAAAAATTGGAGGACTAATTTAGTTGCGCTTAAAAAGAGTTGCGCTTTGAGGAATACTCCTTTTTGAGCTTAGAAAGAGTTACGCTTTGAGGAATACCTCATATTTATGTCGCCCTGAAAACCTTAACCTTTTTGAGTTAGGCGATGTTAGAACTTGGCGACGTAAATTTTAAACTGTATCGCATTATAGGTTTTTGATGAACCGTTGTTACCATCAAAATGAATGGCTGGATGTGACAGTTATGTGACTCATACCTTGTTAACGTGATTATCAATTGGCCAATAACCATAGCCGTCTAGTGAAAGGCTGAAAAAGTGATGAGGGGCTTTGACCATGACTCTCGGCGACCAGATTGTGATTGACGTTTGTTGTAATTAGTAGTCTAAGGCGGTAATTTCCGTGTTGAGGAATAAGTATGTTCGAAAGAGTCACCGTAGCCCTGGAATGCATAGGGCATTAGGAGGTTCATGGATTGGTTTAGTCAGTAAGAGCTTGACATTTGATGACTTTCCATCCTTAAAAAAGGGTAATTTGTAAGGGTAGGGGTTTTTTGGGTGTTTGGTTTTTATTTGTGTCTTTTTTTTCGTTATTATGTTTTTTTTCCTGTTCGTGTATCCAACTGTTGCCAATAAATGTATTTTCTTTCTTTCTTTCTTTTTTTCTTTAATTTTCGTATTCGCCATTTGAGCTCAGTAGGATAAAATTGGGGTTACTGGATTAGATGAAGTTCAAGATCCTCTAATTACAAACATTATACATTATTATTACATACAGGTTCGTAGATTTCGTACATTGAAATTTGTCCGTCTAGTTTTTTTTCGTCTTATGTTTTTAATTAGGCTAAAATTCGGATTGCTTCTCAGATTTCAACCTACCTATTCCTTGCTAGGGTAGATGGCCTAGAATTTTCTTTGCCAAGACCAACGCAAGAAGCTGATACACATAATTTATGCTGAGACCCATTGACGTGACTACCAGGACAAAAACCACCAGCCTTTTAAGCCAGGAAAGGCATCACGAAATTTTAAAATATTGTATAATATAATCCTCAACTACCACACAGTGCCATCTAGTCCCAGGCTAAGTAAAGCTTGTGGTATGGGTACTAAACAACTGATAAACATACTAATATACACAAATCAAAAGTGTCTAGGGATCAAGCATTTTTATGCGGATTTCTTGAGATTGAGATGTGGCTTTGTAATAAATTTATGATTTTATAAATTTATATGGATCCTTTTTGGTGCATTTCATAATTTGAATCAGGAACTGTGAATCAAATTCGAGTAAAAGATGAAAATCAGCGCCATGGAGGACGGTATCGCTGCACCACACGGAGACAAGACCGATACATTCAAATCTTAACTCGAAGAGCTCCAACAATAACCGCCATGATGTTAGCCGTGAGGCTTCATCACTCTTCAGGGAACTTAATTAGCGACCAAACAGTCAGAAACCGCTTGCATGAAGTGAACCTTCATTCCCGAAGACCTCTACGGGTACCACCTATAGCAATGCACAATCGTAGGATTCGATATCAATGGGCTCTTGAACACAGAAATTGGGCAGAAGAACAATGGCGTTTCGTGTGCTTTTCTGATGAGTCTCGTTTTGGTATGAGACCGGATACAAGACGTATACGACACTGGAGAACCCCTAGACGCCAACAGCGATTAAAATCCTGCCAGGAAGTCCATCCTTATAGTGGTGGAACCATCATGGTATGGGCGGGTATTTGGATCGGTGGAAGAACTGAGTTGATTTGGATCAGAGGCAACCTCAACGCTCAAATTTATGCTGAGACGATTGTATCAGACGTCATCGTTCCTCTACAAGTGCAAATCGGTCCCTTATTTCAGTTAATGCATGATAATGCACGACCGCACACCGCAAGAGTTGTAAGACAGACTCTCGCCGCAGCTAACATCAATGTCCTGCCCTGGCCTGCTCAGTCGCCAGACTTGAACCCGATTGAGCATGCATGGGATATGCTACAGAGAAGAGCTCTGCCGAATATGGAGGGTATCCAGTCGCAAGAAGACCTTTTTTTGTTGTTGCAACGAACATGGGCGGCCATTCCACAGCGTGATTTGGATGAACTCATTTTGAGTATGCCAAACCGATGTTCTTGTGTTGTTAGTGTTCGCGGTAGAAACACGGATTATTAATTGTTTAAGTTACCCAATAAAATTTTACAGAAAACTGTTATTTCAGTCTTTTTTTCGAACTTTAATGTTAGTGGTTCAAATGTCAAAAATCCCTTTATTAGGAAAATGGCAAATTTCTTTATTAATGCAAAGGTGACTTGGTTTATCGTTACTGTGACAAACGAAAACACTTTATTTCATGAATCCTTAAAGAAAATTTTAATTAATATCAATCAGGAGAAAAGTTATTGCAAAAATATCAACATATATTTTTGCAATAACTTTTCTCCTGATTGATATTATACCTAGACACTTTTGATGTGTGTATTTCTAAAAAACAGAACAAATGATTGTGCTCATCACACACACATTTGTCTTGGGTGGGAGTCGAATCCACGACCTCCGGCATACCCGTCAGGGTCACTAACCTACTAGACCAACAGGCCAGTCAAGTCATTTAGTCATTTTGTTGGACTGACCTGTTGGTCTAGTAGTTAGTGACCCTGACTGCTATGCCGGAGGTCGTGGGTTCGATTCCCACCCAGGACAAATGTTTGTGTGATGAGCACGATCATTTGTTCTGTGTCTGGGTGTTATTTATTTATAATATGTATGTATTTAGAAATATATAAGTATGTTTATCAGCTGTTTAGTACCCATAACACAAGCTCTTAGCTTAGCTTGGGACTAAATGACGTTGTGTGAAAAGTTGTGGAATATTTATATTTATATTTATTTATTTATTTTGACACACAATACTCGTAAACCTGCCTCATTGATCTATTAGCGCCGATATTGAGGAGAGTGCGGGACAGTCGAAATAGCATCCTGAAAACTGTATAGCTGAGAGCTTTGGCACTCCGTTTGTACAGCAGTTTGTGCGGAGATTAATTGTTACTAACACTAGGTAATAAGTTTTTCTATGTTACTTACACTCTATGGATTATTGTGTCCGAAATAAAGTAATTATTATTAGTCATAAGTGCTGATCATGAGGTTTTGGGTTCGAGTCCCGAGTCGGGCGAAGTGTTATTAATCCTATCTGGAATTTCGTATTAACAGCTTAGAGCCTAGCTGAATCTGTGTGTAGTGGTAATAAAAATAATAATAATAATTTATTTATTGGCATAAACAATTGTACACATTGATGTGAATCACTGGTGCCTGTGGTAGGTAATAAAAACCTGTATTACAGGTCACCATCGCACCACAATTGGCTCTGGGTAGGCCTCTGCTTTATCCTTTTAATATAAATCTAATTATAAGTAATCCCATGCATTAAACATTTCTTAATTTTAATAAGAATCCATTGAAAGTGTCGTAAGATTAGTACACCTCTGAGATGTTTTGCGAAGCTTTCACAGTTGGGCAACTAAGGCCAGGCCATTGTTGGGCAAATTAATGAACGTTTACTCCATCGTGCAAATTGGATTGCCTAATATCAGTCTTTTGGCATATAATAAAAAGTCAATTGAATGATTATTGCTTGTGATAATATTTGTTTGGGCAAGCTGTTATTTTTTAATGTTACAGTTTTTGCGATGATTTGGCGATAAAAAGTTAATTGGTCACCAAGTAGCGCATGATTTTGATTTATGATCGAAATTAGGAAGAGATTATTGATAAAAGTTGTCTAAACCTGCTGATTTACTGGTTCAAGATTATCTATTTCACTAAATTATTTATTGAAATGACCGGTTGCGTGGGTATCCACAGTGTAGATTGGTATTTGGAAAGATAGGTGGTTTCTGATTCCATCTTTTATGTCTAGTTCTTGCAAATGCAATCAATCTGCGCCTTTTGAATATTTTTCATGTGGCGATCGTTAAGTTCATTAATATACGGTTTAGCTATACGACGACTTATGATTACTTATATCGTTTAACAGAGTGCCTAGTGCGAGTTTGTTTTACGTTAACGCGATCGACACGTTTATGACGTTTGGCGCCCCGATTGGCCCGCTTCAAGCTTTTAACCAATCAGAGAGCCAAACGCGGTGAACGTTTCGATCGCGTTAACGTAAAGACAACTCGCACTTAGGGCACAGAACACTTTTACACATCATACACGCAAAATATTTGTATCAACTAGTGAGTGAGTGTTTCATAGTTTGATTATTAAGGACGTATCTACGAAATGTCGCGCTTCAATTCTAGGTATTGGGTCTTATAGCGCACAAAACACGTAAAGTATCAAATTTGGTATGTCAAATATTTTGTATTCGTATAGCGATCTTATTCAACAGGAGTTGCTGCTTGCAAGCGACACACACGACGGTTGCCGAGTGCAAACTAATATTTTTGGTTTCAAACTTTTGTGCAATAACTCACGACAGTGATCAGTAAAATAGTTCACGCAATTTAGCAAAATTTGTTGAAAAACTAAAATCGTTTTGATTTTTTTTCTGGGATTAATTGGAGTATTTTGGTAGTTCTTTCTGCCACCTTTTTGAGTTGATCATGTCTCTTTACATAAATGATTTTTAAATAAACACATTACTGTTATTAAATAGAAGAAAAATGTTCCTAAACTCAAAACGAAATCGACAATTTTATGTGAAGAGGTACCGGAAATGATTTTTACAATATTATTTACCTAGACTTTACAATAAAAAATTGCGACCTTTTGAAGATGAAGGAGTAATCTATCTGTGGTAATTATTATTTAGATTCAGTTTAGTTTAGTTCTGCCACAAAATGTACCGAAAAACTGTTCATTTTGGTCAGATTTGTAAAACCAATAGATGTATCTTCTAGTCTTATCTTGGTTACTTAGATCATGTGTAAATCATGCAAATTACTGTACGAGGTGGTTTTTTGTGGAAAACTTCACTCAGACTGAAATGATTGCACCTGTCCGTACAGTGCAAGCATTTGAGCTCAACGACTCGATGAATACTCTAAAATATTAATAAAGCACTCAAACTGACTGACTATAATTTACGAAGAAGTGTTTGCCTTGAAATACTCTTTACCAAAGTATTTTCTAAGATTACATCAAAGACGTACGTAATGTGTACACATAAAACAATGTTCCTACAACATAATCGTATCCGTATGTTTGTCATCGATCTACTTTCAACTGAGACTACAAATAACTTATATAAGTTATAAGTTACAAGTCAAGTTAGTAGGTATAAGTTCCGTGTCACGGGAAACAGGAAAGTATCGTGCGTGTTGTTATGTAAAATAACTTGCTTTACGAGAGAAACTGCAGTTCTGGTATACATGAAAGTTTTTATTATTCTATATTGTTATGGTAAAAGGTTTGGTCCGGTTTGTAATGGCCTTCCTCTATTGGTTACACTTAACTGCACAGAATACGTCATTAATTGGTTACTCCCGTAGCGTCATCAGTTGGTTATCTTTTGGCGTCATTAATGGGTAACGCACTAACAATAAGCATTTTACAATTACGATAGACGCCGAATATAATTATTATAATTTATTTTCATTGCAGCTGTCATACTTCGTTGTAACTATTTCAACATTTTATTTTAAGAAATTATGTGGATTTAATTTAATTTATTTATATTTTAGTTGAAAACTACAGTGTCAATGATAAAACAGGGATGAACAATAGGTACATGTAACGTTCTTCGTTTCACTTTTATTCTTCTAATTTTAAAATAAAAAAGAATAAAATAAAATTATTTCAAATTATCTTTAAAATAGAATGTTCTGCACTCCTGCTTCTATGAGGCTCTATTTCTAATGCTATAAATGAAGTATAAGTGTCATCAATTGGTTACTCCCGTAGTGTCATCAATTGGTTATCTTTTAGCGTTATTAATTGGTTACGCATGAATAGTCATTATTTGGTTACGCACTTAGCGTCATCAATTGGGTACAAACAAGTTAAAACATGTCAAGAAGAAAGGTTAACGTTAATAATTGTCAAAAAAAATAATACGTTGAGTTGTAACAATGGAAATCATCCATTTTCTAACGACTTGCGATTAAACAAACTATGGGAAACAGCAATTATGATACACTGTTTTGCAGCTTTTGTATCTTCTAAGTTACCTTTAAAAGCCACAAACATCACGAGCTGTTGTTAGATAATTTGCTTTGTTTTTCGTATAACGGTCAAACCGCTTGCTTTGCATACGACATTGACGACCGCAATTCGAATACATAAAAATAAAACATGAGTTGAGTGTACCAAAGTATCAAAAGTGAGAAATGGCTTTTGATTTTTATGATGTATGACGGAATAACGAAATTTTAATATAAATAAAACATAACATAACATCACGCCTGTAATTCCCCATGAGTTAGGCAGAGGTGTATTTGTAATAGTATACCTACATTTCGCCAGTTTTGTTTAAGTCCCATGTAATAGGGGGCGAGCTTATTGCCATCAATCGGGCACAAATCTAGATTCCGGGTTGCTACTGAGAAATTCCAGATGGAAAAACTCGATTTCACTTTGCCCGACCATGGGGATCGAACCCGGAACTTCAAGCCCAGCAGTAGCGCTTGAGACTAGATCAAAGAGGCGGGCGATTTTATGTAGAAGCTGGTAAAAAATGATGAAAGATATTCATTTCTGTAACTCATGAAGACGTTTCTATTAGTAAAATACACAACTATAAGTACTCACCTGCTTACATCGTTAATGGAAGCCGTCGTACGTTATACATAACTTTGATTATAATCCCACTGCCACTTCAGTATGACAGCTAAGTTATCGATCTATTACTGGCCTACGAAGATGCCGGTTGTAAGAAAAAACATCAGCTGCAAACTGAACTAAAGCTTAAACTTTACAAGTTAAAGTTGCAAATCTCTTGTCTGATCACGGATGCACGCAAGACAAATTGCGAGTATTACCAGTCATGTAATATGAATGTTTAGTTTTTGCTAAACGATTTAATTTGAAGGTAGGTATTACGTGTTGATCAATGGGGATGTGATTAAATTTAATTGTAGTTATTAGTTTGCGATGTAATTTGATATAAGATCTATGGGGCATCTTCAATTTAATATCTAGTGTTTTGTGTAGGTAAAAAACAAATAAAAACCGTACCATTACGTCATATTTTCGGTCATACTGAGGGTAGATCACTGTGGTCTTGGAACTGCTGTTATTGTAAACTTGTTAACCAATTACGTCTTAAAAATAAACATGGTTGCCAATTTAAATAAAACAAACACAACAAACCTTAAAACTTCCATAATTCACACTCCAAATTCAAATCCTGTTCTTAAAACAAACAAAATCACAGGCAACAACTCCACTCCCGCCAAAATTTGACAGGTTGACTGCTACAGATTAAAAATCCTTGCTTTTTTTTTAAATTCGCGTTGTGATCCAGGCGCGTGTTGTGGTTCAGCCAAGCGCCATTGGACTAGCAGTTACATAACGTCGGGAGGCTGGAATGATTAAAGTACAGTTATAAGACCTCGCATCGTGCGATGATCTCGTCTCACGTCCGCTTGCTTGTTTTGTGGTGAAATGAGCTTTTTTGACTCGCTCACACCGTTGCGTTAGGTTTTTTAAGATTCCGTTAAAATTGGCCTGTTAGGCTGTTACTGATATTATGTGTACTTTGCGGTGTTTAGATAGATTTTGGAGGTGGAGCCACACGACAATTGAATGAGTTTCCTCGGCATAATGAAGAAGAAGAAGCTTCCATTTCTAAAAAAGCAGTTATTTGGCAGCTTTTTGGTCTCGCACAGCACTATTTTTATTTTTCTTTGTCTTTATTTTTTTATCTTTTCTTGTTTTTTTTATATCTACATTGTTGGTCTTTTGTTTTATGTTCTGTGTGTCAAAATAAAGTACTTTCTTTTTTTCTTTCAACAGTATCCTCAAAACTGGTTCCCATATATGCAGGCAATTATGATCCCTAAGTAGGTACCTACATACTTACTGTAGTATTTTTTTATTTAGTTTTAGTGTTGGTTCACAATATTTTTAATTTATTGTTATTATGTTTATTATGTGTAGTTTTAATTTAATTTTAATAAATCATGTGATTTAAAAAAAAAAAAATATTTTTGCATCCTACAGTCGGGCCATTTTAGCAAACATGCGTATTCTTTTCAACTAAATGTTGTTGTTAGTATGTGTTTTACTAACATTAGTATAGTGATAGAATATTTGAAATCGAGCAAGCAGTTTCGGAGATTACTCAACAAACTTACAAACAAATTTTATCTTGTTTAAATATTTTAGTGTATATTTAAAACCTCAAATATGACAAGGCTACACAGGTGTAATCGTTCATCATCGTTTCAGCTTTGCGGTCGATATTGTCTCAAAACTTTTCAAAGATCTCAAGTTTTTGCTGTAATATCGTGTCGTGCATTTAACATAAAAGTCACGACTAGAACGTAAAAAAGAGGTAAGTAAACTACACTTAAACCGTTTACATTTTTCTAATAAAAGAGCTGTGCTAGCGTAATTGAATTTCAGACTCCATGCGGTGACTAAAGCCGTATTTGGTCCTATTATATCTAGGCAAACTATTAGAGCTACTTCACACATGCTCCTTGAGTTCAAAGGCGTCACTGAGATAAGGAAATAAACCCTTGGGTCACCGATCTCTTGTAGATGCCGGGCTTGAGCAGTTTGGGAAGCTTAACCTGTTTCTGGAGGGAGGTGGCTTGGTTGGAGTAATGAAAGGCATGACTTATCTATGGTCCAGTTTAGGCCTAAGTGCAGAAACTAACTCCCCATAGATGAAAAAGCATAAGATCCTGGGTTATTTTGAAGCATTGTAATGAGTTAAGAGTGTGAATAAGTGATTAGTTAATAATACTAACAATATTCCACAACTTTCACACAACGCCATTTAGTCCCAAGCTAAGTAGAGCTTGTGTTGGTACCAAACAGCTGATAAATAACTTATTTATTTTTAAATTCATAATTATATATTAAAGATAAGACACAAAACAATTGATCATGCTGATCACCCAAATATTTGTCCTGCGTGGGAATCGAGCCCACGACCTCCAGCACAGCAGTCAGCGCTACTATCTACTAAACTCACAGGTCAGGCATTAGTGCCGTGAAAACTTCAAATACGTATTGTTGTGGTGTCACAGTTGCAAGGGAACTTTTGCCATATACAGTATAAAACATCAAATTGATGTTGTTATTGCAACATAAGCTACTATAATATCCAGTTTGACTGTATGTATATGTATGGAGTTTCTTGCCTATTCTTTCTTAACCATACCACAGTCTAAAAACATACAGTCGTCCTACGAAGCCGTCTAGACAGGGCAATCGTGCGGGGTGCGAGGGGCGAGACATGGGAAAGCCGCTCCCGAACTGCGAACAAAACGATGTTCGTAGTGCGGGAGGTATTGTTCAGGGCAAACGCGTGTAGACGTTGTCGGCATTTTTCCAGAGATCAAAGGCTTCGTCCTACTGTATTAATATTTATACTGTGACCATACCAAAATACTTTTTGGAAGGGGCAACTAGAATCATTGTATTTTATTTTATTTAAACGTTAAAAAGTTATTTTAAATGGCTTAATTGAAATAAATGATTTGACTTTGACTTAGTCAGGCGACGCATTTATTTATTTATTATTTATTACTTCAAGCACACAAATGTACAGAGGCGGACTTATTTTATATATATATATAGGAATTTCCTGCCAGTCAACCTTTAGGCGGAGAGAAAAGCAATGGTAGGTGCTATTGCGTTTTTTTTATTTAGAATTTCTCAATAACAACTTAGCCTAGATTTGTGCCTAGGTTCACTATTACATGGGTTTTAAACATAACTGGCAAAATGTAGCGACCAGAAACAATAGCAAATGAACGGTACTCGACGGAATCCAGCTAAAGATCACTTGGCCATTTTTTTTATAGATATCGTCTGCGGTTAAAAACGTTACCATAATAGATGTGACCGTTACCACATTGTTATATCGATAGATACTTGTTTCATTCCCTGGAAATCGATCGTAGCGTTTTTTGTGGTATTTTCTTGGCGAATTGGTGATGTCATTACTCTGAATTGGATGCAAAAGAAAGAAATCTAATAATATTACTGAAGCTGTTTGTGTCTTGAACCTGAAAACTGCTGATTTTAAACTTCGAAACCGTTTATAAAATTAAAACAAATGTCAAAAACATCTGATGAAAGTTTTACAAATTGTATCGTTAGGTGTTTGTCTCATTGACCCCGAGTTCAGTAATAGCACTGGCGACCACTAGGTCGCCAGTGCTATTACACTGAAAAAAAAGAATGATTGATTTTACTAAATTCCGCGTAAATTTTATCAAACCCGCGGGTTAATATAGGTCCTACACACGAAATTGTTGATTTTACTAAATAGAAATGGTTGATTAGGTAACCCATATGTTTAGTAAATTTACACATTTGTTTTGTTTATTCAACTAAAAAGTTCTGCATATTTCACATCGATTATTTTCGATATTTTACGATGAGATTTAGTAAATGTCACTTAACGGGTTAAGTAAAATATGTGAAATTAATGCTGCTACCTGTTGTTTAAATAAAAGTTCTGTCGGTTCCGGAACCCTCAGGCTTCGTGAGGGTCAATGCGTACCCCCGGGCTTAGTGAGTTACCCTACGGCGCTAGATTATGAAAAAAGGAAACATAGGGTACCAATCACCACATATGGTATATTTACCATGTTGGAATGGTAACATTATACAAGAGCACTCCCAAAGTCACAACCCAAACATCTTATAGTATTCGCGGAGAATCTTAACACCGCGATCTAATTTTTGATCTCAAATAAAAAGCGCCATCTATCGGTCCCGAAAGTAACTAGAGTAGCAAGCCACACCTATCGGATATCTGGAGAACTGTTTTGCTAAACTCGCGCTGTTGTTTAAACAAAAGTTCTTTGTTGATTTTATTGACAAGCTTACAAAAGTATTTTACAAATTTTCTTTAGTGTATTCAAATATTTGTTTGATAAATTTTACTATACTTAAAATAGTTTTAGTCAATCTGTTTTCTTATGTAAAATCAACAAAGTGGATTTTGTTAAATTCACTCTTGTTATAGTAAAATTAACTATGAAAAGGGTTGACTATGGCAGTTCATTACTCAACCTACGCTACTTTAGTACATTCAACAATTCTTTTTTTTCAGTGTACTGAACTCGAGGTCCCGGGATTGATCCCCGGGACGCACAAAGAGTTTTTTTAGTTTTTCCATGTTTTTCTTAGTATCAGCTCGTAGTCTGGATCTGTGCGGTGTGATTGTTGGCAAAAGGATCGCTCATTTTACATAGGAAAACTTAAACATAACTGGTGAAATGTGACTGTACTACAGGTACGCCTCTGCCTTTGGTTTCTGCGATGTTTACGAAAAAGAAGAATGTTTTACATCTTTCAAAATGACGGCCGCACTTGTCACCGTATTTCATCGATTTACTGTTATACTCGTTTTGAAAACAGACTTTGTATAAGGGACAGTAAAAACCGTAAGAGTGTCGTCCGCGATGGTATGGCCACATCATGCGCTGCCCTATCGAGTACGTTGATCGGAGATGCATGTGTATGGCTGTCCTTGGGGCTGGGTCTCGTGGTCGCCCTCGCAAACGCTGGCTGGACGTCGTCAAGTCCGACATGAGAGCCAATGGCCTGACTGAAAAGGATGTTGAAGATCGGGCAAAGTGGAAGAAGCTCAGTCGGAAGGCGGACCCTGGCAATAGCCGGGATTAACGCCAGCCTGCGTAGCATGAACACATTGAACACCGAAGAAACGGCCTTTGTCTACAGACGAATCGGCAAAGTGACAGATTATATAGACAGGAACCTCAATCTGTCAAATTTCTTTCAATACACCTGCCTGCGTAGCATGAACACTTAATTTCTTTTCTTCCGAGACACGACAAAGACCGTTTCTTCGGTGATCATGCTACGCGTGCTGGTGGAAGAAGAAGAAGAGTACTTGATAAGATTAATAAATACAATACATCTTGACAATAACAGGTACTATGCAAATTCAATTATAACCTAACCTGTTTGCTCTGTCGATATTGTTATAATTTGGACTAAATTATTAAAAAAAAATGACAACCAGTTAAACCAAGAGGCATCGAGGTATTGCGTTATCCAGTGACTGAGTTACGGAGGCTATGTAAAATGCCGTAGCTGTGTAGTACAGAGAACTAGAACAATTTATCCAAAAAAAACTATTATTTATTCACATTATTATGTTCTCTGGCTCGGAACGGTGCAATAGAGTCAAATACGCCTAAGGCAAATCGTTCTATTCTGTGTATACACCACAATCCGGACATGAGCGATTTATCCCACCGGTTAAAGACCTTTGCTTCGAGAAAAAAAAAAACAAATCTATTGTCATTGGCACAAAATGGAGTGAGAATATTCGACTAAGATTAGTTTGCGTGTTGAACGGAATTAGTAATTTCGTTGAGACAGTCATTTGTCATATGAATGGTTTTGACTGTCGCGGGCGGTCGGAAACCTTTGTATTTCGTGGGAGAATCTTCGTTAGAATTACCTTCGGGCGAGAGAAAGAAGGTTATTTTTATTTATTATGTCGTTACATATCAAATTAATACCTAGTCAACCGCAAACCGTTGATCACAAACTGTGCCCAGTCTCTTTCGTGTTAGCTAACAAATGTAATACTTAATGGCCTAAAAACAATAAAACTTTTCACTGATTGTTAGTAAGTACCTAACCCTCCCCCCTACCCTCCTACCTGTTTGTTGTTTTGTGTGCTTCCTAATAAAATGTTTTCTTTCTTTCTTTCTTTTCTTTCTAACCACAACTTCTTTTGTAACCATTTCTGACACAGCATAAAGTGTAATATTTTTGGCTTATGATCCGATCGAATATGGTGTCACAACAAATTGACTGCTTCAATTGTACTCTGAGTGAATTCACACGGGCCGCATTTTGTAAAATTTGTTTAGATTTAATTATAATTGAGTTAATTAATGAATTATTATTGAATTATTTTTTACTATAGTTATTAAGTATTGATGTTTAGTCTGTTAATTAGTCTACATTGCTTAGATTGTTGTGATTTAGTCTCTTGTGTAAACTTTACAATAACTACACTGTTGTATTAGGTAAGCCTGTAATGACAGTGTGTGTTTAAATAAATAAATAAAAAATAAAAATAATTTCTGTAAAATTAATTAAGTAAGAAGTGTCTAAATAGTGCTTAGTGATCCATATGTGCTTTCTAAGTTTATCCTAGGCATCATCGTAATCGATGAAGGAATACATCTTGAGGAAATCTACACTTGTCGTTCCTATTAGAGGTATAACTCAGAACTCGCGAATCCACCTTGTAATCCCTGCAGCGGGACTGCATAGAAGCGTTAATTCGACTGATTCTTACAAAAACCTTTGTAATTTTCGTACAACTTTCCTAATCAAACCTTAATAATATACACTTTTGATATGTGCACAACGTATGCTATTAACAGCCAAGGTGCGCACGCGCAACGTATGACATTACGTGACGTGGGTAAGTAGAGATGACCCTAACCTGTTTAGTTTGGTTGCAAATTGATGACGTAATGTTATGGTGGTCGACTGTCATTATGACTCGTACTATGCGTTTCAAATGAGAATAGGAATGACTTTGCGCCATCTTGTGACGTCATAGCTGTCAATTCGAATAAATTGGAAAAGATCAGCAAAACAAGGTTTTTTTTCTAAATATAATTTATTCACGAATTACGGACGAATCATTTTCTAAATTTTACTCTCAATGTATTTGTTTACTTACATTGGAGATAATCTCTCGAGCCCTCCCATGCAAAACAGCGCCTCGTTCACACATTTTCGAGCAGTCAGGTAGATGAAAACAAAAACAAATATCATCAACAACAACAAACAACCGTGTAACAAACGAAATTGATAAATAAAACGTAACCACTTCACAAGACTTATTAATTTAAGACGTTTTTTTAATTTTGAATAACTTCAGTTTTGTTGCAGGCCGTACTTTTCAAGCGACATTTTTGACAGATAGAGGTCATTGACGTTCCTATTCTCATTTGAAACGCATAATATTGACATAGGGTTGACGATAAAGAGTCGTCTAGTATTTACCTTGGGTTACTAACAAGAACCCAAGGCACGAACTTTAGACTTTTCAGAAGCATGTGCGTATTGTATAATTGTCACTTGCTTCAAAAACGGTTAGGGAAAATATCGTATGAAAGCGCCTGAGAGATAATTCTCGAAGGCATGTGAAGCCACGATAGAGGCCTAGTTAACTATCTGGCTTCTGCCTATGACTTCATTCGCAAGAAGGTCTGTTATACCACAAAACGTATCATATAGCACTCCTCAATAATAATTAAAATTTAATATAGGTACTGTTATTATAATGTAACACTTCTGACAAATGCTTGCACTGACTAATCAGGTTCCCTCATATCTGTGAAGTTCTTTCCTCAAAAAAACCATTTCAGACACTAATCTGCATAGTTTTTAATGTCTGCAGTTTAAAAGAGACTGTGACCTCTGAGTTTCTTTCGGTGTTTCTTCTCAAAGTAGTCAGATAGTGAAACACCGACCTCACCTTCTTAAAAAATGACATTATGTTAAAGTGTTTTTATGTACCTATTTACAGAAATAAATATGATTTGATTTGATGTCAACTTAAAGCGGTGTTTTTAATTATAAGCGTATTTTTCTACTACAGTCTAACAATATTCCTGGGAGTTAATAAACAAAGTTCAATGTCTGATCCAGACAGGATTTCACTTCAATAAAAAGTGCTGCACTATGAATCACACATTCTTAAGTATTTAGAGCAAAAAAGGAAATAAATCAAATCAATCAATGGAAGCGACTTTTTTCAAGATCCAATCAATCTTATTTTTTAATCTGTAAGTCACGTTTTGCGATGGCTAGTTGCTTCTGTTACAAGACTTATTTAGTTTCTATAGCACTTTGCTTGCGACTCCGTCCCCTTGACATCCCGTCTTCCATTGGTTTTGAAAATAATTGATTTGAAAGAATTTTCAATATCGTTTCAGTAGGTTTAGAGAACGTCACAAACTCACAAACTTTTTCTCATTATAATAGTATAGTAGATTAGCTTTATCTGTGACTTCGTTCGCTTGGAAAATCAAAACTCCTTTATTCAAATGAAGAGCGTTTAAAAATACCTGAGACATTTCCCCAAAGAGCTTGCCTCTTACCACTTCCTAGTGTTTTTGCTGGGAAGAAAAAGTGGCGGAACAAACTTGACATCAACACGTCTGTCTGATAGATGTCGGTAAAGAATTATACGTGTTGCTTGAAGAAGATTAAACACTATTGAAACGGGAGGATTTTTACTTAATATTGGATTTATATTTAAATACTTACTTTCTTATTTGAATCGAATGTTGTTCACAATTTGTGTGGAACTTGGCTGATGTTAAGAGTTAGAGCTATCTGCCAATGAACATATTGTCTCGTGCTTGAGCATGAACATACAAACAAACAAACATTAAACATTGATAGGCCTAAATTATGTATGAAATTCGTAGCGAATTCGTTCTTTCTGGACAAGGGCTAAGGGAAGGTTCATATCTGATAATCTGACGGAACATGCGTCGCGTATTATCGGTCGCGTAACGCCAGAACAGACGAATGTATAGAAAAACACTTGACGGTTCACACTCAACAGATGATGCGTTAGTGCGTCGAGGTACATTGTCGCAGACGCTCGGCGCATGTTCCGTCAGATATGAACCTTCCCTAAGAGATAGCAGAATGCGCTGGATACAACAACGGTGGTTAAATTTTTTCAAGTAGGTATGACACGTTTGCCATGATAACATTCGATAGATTTTGCTGTTGTTCGAAAATCGGCGTGAGCGCAATTGCTTTTGTTGTCCAACTAAGTTCAAATTCGCAGACTAGTATTGCTTTTTATCTTAGATGTTTAACCGTAACTGATAGGATTTAGTTACGGCTTCAACCGCTATCTCTTTGCGTTTTAATAATTAAAAAATGATTCGTGCCTTATACAAGGTGTTTTTTTTGATATCCCATAACTCTAGGGTTATATTCTGTAGGTAAAAATAATACTAAAACTCCTAGAATAGATGGTCCAAAAATGCATAGTTTCGGAGATATCATCAATCATAATTAAATTATCAGTTGTTTAGTACCTACCCGTAACACAAGCTCTGCTTAGCTTGGGACTAGATGGCGTTGTGTGAATAGTCGTGGAATATTATTATTAAGTACCTATTATTAATATTATTTTTATTAGTTACCTAATTAGTTCAAAAATTGTCACCAGTACGACGAATCTTCTTTACCTATCTACACCTTTTGCCTTAAAGATAAGAAAATTCCACATAAAGAAAAGTCCTTGCCACGTCACTTTCAATATTTTTAATGGGTTAGTTAGTACAAAAATAAAAATCTAAATTAAGTTTTTAATACAATAATAAAATCTCAAAAAAAAACAACAGATCACAGACAAGTTTTGTGACGTCATCAACAAAATGTTGTCGTTTTTATTTATGAAATGTAGGTACAACTATAGAGGGGAGAGGTACGAAGAAATATCTGTAGTGATTTTTATTTAATATTTTTTTTTGTTGTTACTGTTTAATTTGTTGTACAATTTTAATATTCATAAATCTGTAAATAGTTACCATGTATCTATCCACGTAAATAATAACTCATCTCTAGTTTTTCTCAATACTTAGGAAAAACGTAGGTTTTAATGTCAACAATTATTATAAAAACCTATTTTAAAAGAGTAAGTATGGAGTTTCTTGCCACTTTTTCTCCAAACGAAACTACCTTTAGGAAGGACAATAATATAAAAAAACATTATTTTATTTAACTCATAAGTTTGACGTTCAAAAGTGCCGTTTAAATGGCATAATAGAAAATAATGATTCAATTTTGATTTTACTTTTTAGATTGTTTATTATATCGACTAAACAGTTTAGTTATTTTTCGTCTTAGTTAACTTTAGGTCGTTTCTTTTGAATGTACTCTGGTGTTATTGGGGCCTCACCCTAATGTACATACCAAACGCATATTAACGGGCACTATTTACACAGAGACTTGACGTTTTTCTCACCTCTATCCCCCTTATCTAAACTAAGAAAATATTGTTTTTATCGAATTAATGAGATAAATTGCCATGTATGTTTATAATTTGCCGAATTACTTTTTTCATATAGCCTCCAGTCTTGACAATATTAATATTAGTTTTAAGTTAGTGTGGGCAAACTATCAATGTATGTAAAAATTATATGTATTATTGTATTTTTCCCAAGAATCATGATTATTTTTAATGTTGTAGTGTGTAATTACTTCGTAATGCCAAATGTGTCAGTAATTTTTTATAGCGTCTCCGTCTACCGAGGAATTCTTGTACAATTTATATTTAACGCTGATTTTTTTTTTTTTTTATTTATTTATTTATTAAAACTTTATGCACAAGTAAAAAAAAACTGTACAAGGGCGTACTTAATGCCTAATATTCTTAATTTTGAGCTTCTGATACGTGTTTCTATGTATTATCTCTATTACTTAATTGCTTGTTGTAACAAATAAAATCAAATTCAATTAAATAAAACTTATTAGTATTAAGACAAAATTAAAACATTTATTAAAATTTTGATAAATTTTCAAAAGGAGGCGGGAATATAGGAAACATTAAATTTCTCATGGCTTCAGTAGGTACTCTCCAAATGTTACATAATCTATTTTACAAACTACCTTAGAATTAAAAATAATGTTTTAACACGTAACAAGAATTTTACTTCGGTATACCGCTCAATAGATGTCGCTTTATAAAGTTATGAGCTTATTAATCTTATTTTAAAATTTGTGTTACGTGTAAATTTCTGTATCTTTTCTTAGTCGTAATATAAAAAATGTATATAAAATATTTATTATGGACATAAACTCTGTCTTCCGAGATCACACCTTAGCTTCCAATAATTTCTTCTTATCACATAATCAGCTCCTGAAATTATAAAATAGACATGATTAATTTTTACACAGGAGAGGCATAGATATAATGTAATATTGAAACTTTGAAAGATCAAAAGAAAGGTCAAGATTTAAAGGATTTTTTCTAATCTCTTTTGTGGTAACTGAGCTGACATCGACTATTGTCATTTAAGGGTCGGAGAGCTATTAAAAAGAAGGAATTTAAAATTATCGAGAAAAACCTAAAAGTAATATTAACAGCGCCATCTAGCGTAGTACCTACAAAATACTGATTACTTCTGGCATCCTCTAAATGACTAATGCCATCTGTTATTGCAAAACAAAAGCTGCGTTTCCCTAACCTGAGTCTAGATGTCGCTAGTGTGTCCGCCGCGCTTCCCTCTCCGTCTTGTCCTGCCGTTTGAGGTCATTGATCGTGGGGACGCCGCCAAATAGCACTTTCGTTGTCATTTGCTGCAAAAATACAAATATTTGTTAATTCCTATTGCGATTTGATTAATAGAACACCTTGGTTTACTTGTTAATGCGGATCAGCTTGGTCTGACTGCTCCAAAGAACTTTCTCTTATTATTATTTTTGGGTAAGTTTATCAACGTTGGGGTAGGTGCAAAGGGTGCAACCCCATTTCTTCCCCCGCAGACGTAGACAGCTTAATAATTATACTAGCTATAACTGTGGGTACTTCTGTTCAGTTTTATAGGTGGCTACAGCATAATATAACGATGCGCGTGGCGTACAATGCAACGTTGACAATATTGGTTGAAATTGGCGAGTTGCAGAGTTATGACAGCAAGATTTTGTTCAATTGTTTGCATGATATATACGCTATGCGTATGGCACTTAAGCTTACTAGAAATAAACAACACAGTAGCTTGGTAATAATTATTATGATTGGATGTCTGAAGAATTATGTTTTGCAGAATATCGCATGAATATCGTCAATTAGATATACAGACTTATGGCGATGCTTATAATCATAATATTATTGTGTTTGTTCCAGTGCATTTCTTTGTATCCCTAACCCCACAAGTGGATACAATGGGATCCTAAGGTTCTTGAGGGTTCTTTCACCTACAGACGTCGGTGATAGTAACCTTAGTAGTTTTCTACCGTAATATCTAGTATATTATTCGTTCTGAGTAGATATTTGTTAGAAATAGAAAAAGAAATCATGTTTTTGTCAATAATGCGGGTATACATATATGATGATAGTTACTCGAGCAATAAATGCAAAAACTATTTACATATATCTTTCCCACAATAAGCGTTTATTATGTACAGACGCCAGCACATCAAGTTACCCCAATGTGTCAATTTTTCTCAATTGAATACGAACCTTATTCTGTTTGACATAAAGTTGAAAAACAATCAAAGAAATTTGACACATTGGGGTAACTTGATGTGCTGGCGTCTGTACATGCTTACTAATTATACCAAAGAGATTGAACGGCTTTGCAGTAGGGAAAACTGTGTTTATTATGACTCAGACTATTCTATAAGAAGTAGGATAAAGCACAAATCGTATATAAATGGATACTGTCAAAGACAATGCGAAATTAAGTGCTGAAGGTATTGGCGGAGGTCCAAGTTACACCTGTCGGCGAAAGCAGTAGCCAGTAAGAATTAATGATACGTTTGAACATTACAGCAAAAATATCTATGTTTGGTGCTTACAGTCACCTAAAGAGTTTGATCAAAAATGTGACTGTACGTTATACATCTTTGTAAATTAAGAGGATTGACATGAGAGAAACAAAAGAGGGAATTAATACATTATCCTTAGGAACTAAAACTGAAACACAGCAATGGTGATTGGTGACAAAGATTTATGTATGGACGACGTTAGTTAGGGCTCTCTTACATAAATTTCTGAGAGAACTGTACTAGGATAAATGTGCAAGTTAATATTTTAGATGTAAAAATAATGGATAGAAAAAAGGTTTATACAGAGGAAATAAATTTACATTCTAAGAAGAAAATTTTCACGAAGCGTATTGGCATAATTTATTTATTAACCATGGAATACTGCTAAACTAAACAGCAACAGTTAAAAGTCTTAACGTATACAAAAAAAGAGCTCGAATAGCAAAGCTACCTAAAAACAAGACAGTACAGCACTCATTATAAATATCGAAACATCTTTCTCACCTCATGAAAGGCATTCGAAGCAAGTTAAAATTGAATTAAATTTTCTTGCATGCACTTATCACATATTCACCTACCCATCATTAACTGTCGATACAATTCCGGATCCACATTTCGCCAAAAACATTACGCATTGCCCAACTGATGGAAATTGGATCGTGTCGAAACGAACGGCCGCAATTAGGCACGCCATTATCATTTGTGTCCCACAGAGAAAGGGCTGTTAAGGTGTGTATCGATTTCTGCCGGACAAAGGACTGCCCGAATTATTTCGTTCTGTGTTTAAGCAATTAGTGTTTTGGGGATTAGAATTAATAGTTATTTGTGGGATGTGTTGTCTACTTCTGTTTTGTTTGAGTGAAGTGTGAAATGACCGTGTCTTGGATTCTTGAGATTTTTTGTTAAAAGGATTGTGTGTTATTTTCTAACTGGCTTTGTCTCGCAGGTTTATCTGCTTTTAAGGTTGCAGTGTAATGTTAAATAGCTAAAATTCTTCCATAAGAGTTGGATACTGGTACTGGTAGTTTAAAAAATAAGAAAGTTCAAGCAACAATAGAAACAAACTCTTCAGCTTTAAATTATTAGTATAGCCTAGGAAAGCACGTTAAGCAGACATACATTGACCGTACTAGTGATGTTATTCAGAAAGGTCAGGTAATAGTAGTCCCAACCAGCATTCATGTATGACCAGATGGAGTTCCCGTCTAACTTCCATAACCCAGTTACTGAGTAACATGAAACCTATTAATAAGACTAGTTGTCAGACTGTCTGTGTTCTGCCTACTCGTAATAACTTTTTCGTATCACTTGCTCAAAAAAGTGACATTCTATGCCACAAAAAGCGAACATAACAATAGTCATTTTTAATCTGTTAAAAACAGGGAAAGAAAATTGTACTGGATTTCATTCATCCCCTAGGGAGAGAATGTGATTTAAATTTGGAATACTTACCGAAATTTATACTGAACTACATCTGTGTTTACACCATTGAGTTTGTATTTATAGCATTATACATATTTTTGAAAAAGGAATACGCGTTTATTATGCAGGATTATTAACTAAATAAAATTACGAAAACCGACGAGGCTGTATGAGCTTGATGCCTTTGCTTTTCCGACAAAAAAATATTAATCTAGGAATTTGCCGCGTTTTTGTTTTCTTCAAATCATGGAGCAAACAACGGGGTCGTTTGCTTCATGCTTCAAATATTTAAACGTTAAGTTTATTTTAATTTATTTTTAAAAACGAGTTAATGTTCTAAAAATACGTCTACTTTTAATTGTCATTATTTTTAATAAATGCTTATCTCATATTATTATTGTGTTATTTTTTTCGCAAATGGTACGAAAAGTAGAGTATTTTCCTCGGTGATAAAGCTGTCTTAGTCTTGGGTGAAATTAAATCCCTCGCTACACTCAGGACTCGTCTTAAATCCCTCGCTTCGCTCGTGATTTAAGTTTTTAACACCCTCGCTACGCTCGGGAGTAACCCTCGAGTACTTCTTTACGCTCGCGATTTAAATCGTCACCCGCGACAGAAGACACTGCTTTATCCCCTTGGTTAATAATCTACTATTATAGATCTACAAATGATAGACGGGGCGACTGCTTCACGAGCTATCCGAGACACAAAGGAATGGTCACCCATCTAAGGACAAAGTTTCACTATCATCATCATCAGCCCACAGTAGTCCACAGCTGGACAAAGGTCTCGCCTAATGACCACCATAGCGACCTGCCTTCAGCTTGCCGCATCTAGCATCTGCTAGCCTAGCAGTCTTTCGCAGGTCGTCATCTCACCTAGCCGGAGGACGTCCTACACTACATTGACCAAGTCGTGGTCTCTACTCAAGAACACCTTTACCCCAGCTGTGGTCGGTTCTTCGCGAGATATGGTAGACCCACTGCCACTTCAGCTTGCTTATCCTTTGAGCTATATGTTAACTGTGATTTTTATCCTTTAGAGATACTCTAAACATAGCCCTTTCCATAGCTCACTGTGACCTTATTACTTAGCCCCAAAACGGACAATCTTCAATATTATTGTCTCAGTATTTTCGCTCCAAAAGCGTCGCCTTAACCGTTATAATATTAAGTGGACGATCAACATTGGGTGCTCCACATTTAATAATTACAATCTTCGGCCACATGGTCATATAGCCACATAACACGCTATAGTTATGTAGATCGCGGTAATTCGCTTACGTATTTACTTCGAATCTGGATCATTTCTTCGCCACAATATACGTTCAATGTTAAATTTTTGACCGACTTTCGATATTTTTTTATGGGTGATAAAATATTTCTCGTGATAAAAGGAAATATTGTGGTATTGTTGTAATGAAGGGAAAGTTTAATTTGTTCTTATTAATTGGATGACTTATCATTGTGGTGTAGGTAATATTTCTTGACGAAGGCAGGGAATGGGCGGTAATCTACGAAGAATTAAATTAAGTGAAAAAATTCGTAGATTTTCAATCATTATAGTGGCCTGGGACAAAAATGGCAAGTACTATCTCAGGTCCAAAGGAATATTGTACCTGTATTTTTAAGTAGACTTCACTCAACATCTTGACCATAAGCTGATTTCGTATAGTATGAAGTTTCATTAGAATAAGGGGCCAAATTATACTGGGTTTATTATCACCGAAGAACAGCCCAGACATAGATAATATTAATATTATATTGGAGATAATAATAAGGCACTGTACAGAGACCAACACGTCAAGCTTCACCATTGGGTCAAATTTCTCTAATAGTTTTTCAACTTTATTACTAAAAAATAAGGTTCATGTTCAATTGGCAAAATTTTACAGTTTGGGGCAGCTATATGTCTCTGTACATTCATCAGTTTTTTTTTACCCAAACAAAATTATATTTAACATAAATTCACGTCTATGTTGCACGAATTGTTAGGAGGGTATTCTCTGCTTACTTCAATAAGAAATAGCGTGATAATATTTCTATACACATACGAATATGATACAATTGCCCAGTGAAGCGAACATCCGACCGCAGACAGACAGACTTCGCAACTCAACCAGACATTCCATACATAATGTATGAAATATGTAACGTTTCTTATGTATGGAACTTACAGAGCGGATAATTGTATTGCTTAATTTATGGTTTTGGTTTATAAGCAATGGAAATGCTAACATTCACTAAATTTTGTTCTATAAGTGTCGGATTTATCTACAAAGGTTAATAAAATACTAAAATATTTTAGAGATAAAATCTTTTAAGAGGTGCTGAAACTCTTTACTCCTCAGGTCCAGTTGAAAACCAGCGTCAGGCACTAGTTGTCTGGCTTTTTTGCTGAACTGGACCTATTTGGCGCAGCCCCAAGGCACATAATTCCTTATTTTATTTATTTTTATTGTCATTTATTTAGTTTCATTCTTTTCTTTGTACCTATTTTTATTTTGAAAGTGTGCCTGTGTGTCGTGCCAAATAAATGCTTTTTCTTTCTTTCTTTTCTTTGCACAGTCGATGAAGAGTAGAGGTTCGACTGAAGTGGACGGAGGCAAGACATCGGGCTACGTGGGGCGATTGAGGGCGACATCGCCAGATGTCTCCGGGGACACATGTCGCTCGACAAATGTTCCTAGTGGGGACGAGGCTTTATTGTGTTATAAGGGACAGGTGTATTCCTACAAACTGGACACAGTTCCAGACTCCAGGCTGCTAATATTATTAAAAGTTTGCATGAGTCCGAACGTTCGCACCCCGGACCTCACACTTGCAGCTAAGTACCTACTGAATTTATTATTTAACCTTACTCTTTTAATTCCAAATTACTTTTACCTACCTTGGTCAAAGGATACGCATTGCCATACAACTTGATAATGCCGCCAATCTTTTGGGTACCTACACCACTGGACAGCGGTGCAAATGAGTTTTATGATGCCATGTCTTAGCAGCGATAGTTAATAGTGTATAGTTATGCACTTATTAAAATATTTGAGAAGTTATGAACTTGGGAAGAGACTATTTTGCCATTCATCGTAGTAATGCGGCCAGTCTTTGGCCACTGTTCCGGTTGACAGAGATGTGGATGAATTTTCTAAATGCCCTTTAAAACTTTGAATATTTTGTAATTTTTTGCAAATTTACATTTGTAAAAAGCCATTTACATTCTTTTAACATCTTAATGTTACCAGCACCTAGTGTCGCATTCTAGTCTATCCCAACATGTCATCTCACCTGATAGTTTCCATTGCTGGCAACACTGGGAGGTGCGTAACTCCTCCCCCCGTACCCCTGCCCGGTCCCTCCATGATACAGCGTGTTGTTATTCGCATCCCGTGTGGTTGCGGTCGCGTACGACGATTTGCAGTTTTGAGACATCTTGTGCTTCTGGAATAGAAAAAAAATAGAATTGAATATGAGCGTAATATTTACTAATGGTATGTTAAGGATATAGCATTTTTATTGTAGGAACATATTCTCTACTTCTCTTGAAGTAGATTTATCTAATGAATCATGCAATACCAATAATAATATATAAGTAGTTATTAAAATATGATTAATAAACACAAAAAATAATATAATTAGCTTAAACATAGAAAGCATCCGTTAAGTAATTACATTGTAAATCCGTAATTGACTGTAACATTAGTTTATAAATAAGAAAAAAATGTAAGGGAGCGTAAAGTATATAGACTTTTTTTTTAAATATTATAAACTAGTGCTTGACTGCAATCCTACCTGATGGTAAGCAGTGATGCAATCAGTGATGGTGAAGCGCACTAGTTTATTAAGAGCCTATTCACTCTAGCCTTGAAGACACCTAAATTATACTCGGACGGGAAGACAAGTTGTTCCAGTCCTTCGATGTACGCGGTATAAACGACGAGGCAAAACGCTTTATCCGAATCGTTAAGGTGCCAACGATGTAAAGGTAGGGTTACCATATATTATGTAAACAGAGGGATGCCTTCTATGGTACCTAAAATGCCTGAATTTTCAGAAACATGCCTGTCTAAAGCAAAACGTTGGGTAATAATTAGAGCCAACAGATAATAACGAAGAAGGATATTTATTACTGACTAGCTTCTGCCCGCGACTTCGTACGCGGATCCTGTTGCTTATGCCAGCGACAACGGGGTCGACAAAATCGAAGACCTGAAACATCTGATGTCGAATTCTATAAGCCCGGGGACGGGAAATCAATGGGATGCGCGAGACGATTCAAGATGTTCCAGTTTTTTTATTTTTGTTGGTCAACAGGAAATGCCATCAGACTTAACAACTTTTGCCAAGACGCCATTTCTATTATGTATATGTTATATTGTCTCTGGGCTTTGGAGTTCCCCTACAGGTGCTCCAGATCTTCAAATTTAGTCTCACAGCAGAAAAAACTCTTCACGTGGAATAGTTTTTGCAATGGCACCATTTTTATATCTCTTTCACTTTAGGTGTTCCATTTTCCAAAATAAATTATAGCCCATAATATGTTGCGTGACGTTCACGATCAGCGGTCAGTCGCGCATCTCCTTCCCCCACTTATCTTTAGAGTCGATGCGTATATACGCTGAAAACTCAAGCGTCATGCTTTTTCCGTGAACGTCTCCAACTCGCGAGACAGTGCATGATGTTCACGATCAGCGGTCAGTCGCGCACATATTCTTCACTGGTCTCTAGAGACCTGGATGTAGATGCGTAAATACGCTGAGAATGCAGGCGTGCTTCGCGATCCCAAGAAGTTTCCACGGAGCGAGTTGCAGCCTCATGTTCTCGAACAGCATCAAGTCTCTCCTAACGCTCTTCGTGTGATTGTTGGGATCTTATGGTCTTTAATCATTTAGCACCTTTGGAACATTGGGAAAAATTTGACCTCTTTCTAGGCATGGTTATAGTTTTATTGTGATGATACCTGATCAATTAAAATCTAAGTGGCTGCTCCCCTGCGTTACCGGGTAAGCTACCGTGTAACGAAGATAAATGGAAAAGGAAATTAAACACTCAAATAACATAAGCCCGAAGGCATACGATAAAAAAAATGGGAGTTTTAGCCAGTAGAGTCTAATTTTCAACGATATACCATCGTCATCGAAAATCAGTCCTGAACTGTTCCCGCCTTCACCGCGTAGTACCTTCTTCTTATGTTATTTTATAATTATACAATGAAATTAGTGATAGTTTTTATTTCTATATCAAATGTTTCTGATCTTCGATTTTTATAAGTCAACAGGAAATGCCTATCAGACCGAACAACTTTTGCTAAGACGTCATTCCTATTTGAGTTATGGTGTAGCTGGGCTCTTGGAGTTCCACAACAGGTGTTCCAGATCTTCGATTTTTATACGTCAACAGCGAGTGCTCATAAGGCTGAACAACTCTTGCTAAGACGTCATTCCAATATATGTTATAGTGTAGCTGGGCTCTTGAAGTTCCACATCAGGTGTTCTGTATCTTCAAATTTATTCTCTCAGCAGAAAATGCTCATAACGTGGAACTATTTTTGCTATGGTACCATTTTTGTATCTCCTATAGTTTAGATGGTCTGTTGTGGTTCTGCATCAGGTGTTCGGATCTTCAAATTTATTCTCTCAGCAGAAAATGCTCATCACGTGAAACAATTTTTGCTATGGTACCATTTTTGTATCGCCTATAGTTTAGCTGGTCTGTTGCGGTTCTGCATCAGGTGTTCCGGATCTTCAAATTTATTCTCTCAGCAGAAAATGCTCATCACGTGGAACAATTTTTGCTATGGGACCATTTTTGTATCGCCTATAGTTTAGCTGGTCTGTTGCGGTTCTGCATCAGGTGTTCCGGATCTTCAAATTTTTTCTCTCAGCAGAAAATGCTCATCACGTGGAACAATTTTTGCTATGGGACCATTTTGGTATCGCCTATAGTTTAGCTGGTCTGTTGCGGTTCTGCATCAGGTGTTCCAGTTTTCAAGATAAATTATAGCCTATGTGTTGACCAGACTTAATATCTATACAACAAAAAAGAAATCATTCAAATCCGTCCAGTAGTTCCGAAGATTAGCGTGTGCAAACAAACAGACAAACAGACAAACAGACAAACAGACAAACAGACAAACAGACAAACAGACAAACAGACAGACTTTTTTTTTTGGATTCGTGCTCTATTACTGTTTCTAAGCCCCCCTCAATTATTATTTTTTAAATATATTCAATGTACAGACACAGTTTTTTTACAGTCTTATCTACTATATAAAAATAAGTCGGGTTTTCCTTCCTGACGATATAACTCCAGAACGCACGAACCGATTTGCACGGTTTTGCATTCGTTGGAAAGGTCTCGGGCTCCGCGAGGTTTATAGCAAAGAAAATTCAGGAAAAATAACAATAAATTACATTATTAGAGCTGATAAAAATAAATTAAATTACGTAAATCAGATGCAACCTTCATAGTCACTATGAAAAACTAAGACACAAAATTAGAGAAAAGTAAATGACAGATTGACAACTGACATAATGTCAGGCAAAAAGTAAATATTGAAAATTATTGAATTTAATATTTTATTTCAGCAAAATTATAGTCTTACAATCGAATAAGTCTACTATATAAAAATAAGTCGGGTTTTCGGTATTGTGTTCACTGTGAAATTGTGAAAAAAAGTAAAAAAAATAAGTTATTCGTGTCCTAACATTTCAATTGGAAACCATCAAATCAATCACGTGTATTGTGTAAGTTGAACTGTGTAAATTATGTGGATCGTGCATTTGATTTTTATTTTTTATTTTTATTTTAAATATTAACTTCATGATTGTTACTTTTTTTTTAATAATCAACTTTTGATTAAATATTATGTAAATATGTGAGCACCATGTATCTTTCAATACGCTCATACAATTGCCAGCCGCGTTGCTTATTTTTAACCCCCGACGCAAAAAGAGGGGTGTTATAAGTTTCACCGCTATGTGTGTGTGTCTGTCTGTCTGTCTGTCTGTCTGTCTGTCTGTGACACCGTAGCGCCCAAACGAGTGAACCGATTTAACTGCGGTGTTTTTTTTATTTGAAAACAGGGTTTCTTGCGATGGTTCTTAGACATTTCATCAAAATTGGTTCAGCCGTTTCAAGGTTACCAGCTCTTTTGGTTAGCTACCGTTGCTATTTTAGACGTCTATGGGTATTTACTTTACTTACAAACATATGTGTGTCTTAAAATTTCAAACACCCATGTGTGCAAAATTAATAAGCATCATTATGGTGTATTTGGTCTGATGCAGCCAGGATATCTAGCAGACTAATACACTCTTGGGAAAATAACAGCAGATATGTCGTGTTTGGATTCATTTTAACCTGCATTTGATTCTGCACACAATGCACTGATGGCAACTGGGTGAGCTGATGCTGCAGCCAGGCTTTCCAGCACACCAGTAGGTAGACTCTTGACAAAATAATTGCAGATATGTCGTGTTTGGATTCATTTCAACCAGCATTTGATTCTAAGCACAATGCACTGATGGCAACAGGATGACCTGATGCTGCAGCCAGGCTATCCAGCACACCAGTAGGTAGACTATTCACAAAATAATAGCAGATATGTCGTGTTTGGATTCATTTTAACCAGCATTTGACTCTACATACAATACACTGAAAAATCCTAAAAACTGTAAACTCTATGAAACAAAATTAATGCGTTTAAAAATTATGAAATAAAAATTTTAAAAACCCCCACCGCAAAAAAAGTAAAACATTTAAAAAGTTAAAAATAACACTCTAGCCATGAAATTTTACGTAACGTCGGGGTACCGTTAAAATAAGTACCTACATACAAGTAACCTACCTACAAGTAGGTACTAGGAACATTCCTTACTTAAGCGGTACCCCGACGTGAAGTAAAATTTCATGGCTAAAGTGTTATTTTTAACTTTTTTAATGATTTAATTTTTTTGCGGTGGGGGTTTTTTAAATTTTAAATTTAATTTTATATCACCCATCTCAGGATAGCTGTTTTTTTTTCTCATGGTACATCTTCCTCACATATAGTCTGATTATGTATACAAATATTGTAAAATCTATTTTAAAAGAGTAAGTATGGAGTTTCTTGCACATTCTTCTCCATATGAAACTACCTTTTGGAATGTGCAACTAGAATCATATTAGTTTAATTTATTTGTAAGTATAACGTTCAAAAGTGCCTGTTTTCAGGCTTAATTGAAATAAATGATTTGACTTTGACTTTGACTTTGAGGTTAAATTCACCACTCTGTCCATAGTCCAAAATGCCTAGAGGACGACGTGCGAACATCGGCCGCCGCACAAGACATGCAAGCCAGCAACAAGTGTATTCACAGCACTTAAGCGAAGAAAGACAAAACATAATAAGAGAAAATGCCCGATTGAGACAACGCATGAGCACACGAAGATCATTGGCATCATACCATCGCTTGGCATTCCTATATGATCCCACTGCAAACTACAGTGATGATGAAAATTTAGATATTGGACCAATGACGACTATATGCCGATATTGCAATGCGTTAAAATTCAAAAGAGAAACGGCTGGATTGTGCTGCGCAAGTGGAAAAGTCAAACTGGATCCATTACTTACACCACCACAGCCACTGAAACCATTGTTCGATGGAAGTGATCCCGATTCCAGCCATTTTCTTCAACACATCGTTGAATACAATAACTGCTTTCGCATGACTTCCTTTGGAGCTAATATCATTCGAGAAGGCGGCTTCATGCCGACTTGCAAGGTAAAAGATACAACATAAATAACCAATCACTCACACCAGCACAATGAATTGCAACACATAACAACACATATACACCACACACTACACCATCACACGATCAGAAGTTACACCGTATTCTTCAACAAATGATTGTTTGCAATTACAGATACAAGGACAAATATATCATTTGCATGGTTCAATGGTGCCAACACCAGATGAACCGCATCAATTTCTGCAAATATATTTCATTTCGTCGATGGTGGATCAGCTGAATGTGCGGTGCAATATACAGGGAACACAACAGTTAAAGAGACGAATTATTGAACAGTTGCAAGCATTTTTTCACACTAATAATGCTGTGGTTAATATGTTCAAAACAGCATTGGAACGAATGCCATCGGATACGCACAAATTTGTCATAAGAGCGGATTGTACCCCAACAGGTGAACATGTGCGAAGATTCAATGCACCCACCGTTAATGATGTTGCTGCAATTATTGTTGGCGATCCAACTAAATCGCGAGACATTGTCGTTCAGCGAAGAAGCAATATTATGCATCGTGTAAACGAGACACATCGTTTGTACGATGCGTTACAATATCCAATCATTTATTGGCGAGGACAAGATGGATACGACATCACGTTGAAGATGGTCGATCCAATTACAGGTCCAATAATCACACACTAATTATTGCTATTATTGCTATTATTGGTTTCCATTAACAATTTATATAATTTTGCATTTTCAGGCGTATCAACGAATAAAAATCTAAGCGCAATGAATTACTATGCGTATCGTATGATGATTCGTACACATGAGGAGAATGTCATTCTGAAGTGCCGTCGGCTATTCCAGCAATTCGCTGTCGACATGTATGTCAAAGTCGAGACCGAACGTTTAGCGTTCATCCGATTCAATCAAGCAAAGCTACGATCTGAGGACTATATACACTTGCGTGATGCTATTCATTCAGATGGTGATGTTCAGAATATTGGACGTCTGACGATTCTCCCATCATCTTATATCGGAAGCCCACGCCACATGCACGAATACGCTCAAGACGCTATGACGTACGTGAGAAATTATGGAACTCCGGATTTATTTATTACGTTCACATGCAATCCGAAGTGGACGGAAATTGAACGTGAGTTGGAACCGGGACAAAAACCACAAGATCGCCATGACATAATCGCCAGAGTATTTCAGCAAAAACTCAAGGTAATGATGGATGTGCTTTCTAAGTATCGAGTTTTTGGTGACACACGTTGTTATATGTACTCGGTGGAATGGCAGAAGCGTGGACTACCGCATGCTCATATCCTAATTTGGTTACTGAACAAATTACATTCTAATGAAGTGGATGACATCATATCAGCTGAAATTCCTGATCCAGTCACTGATCCCCATCTACACGACATTGTGACGACACAGATGGTGCATGGACCGTGCGGTGCATTAAATCCATTATCGCCTTGCATGGCTGATGGAAAGTGCACAAAAAGATATCCGCGACCGTTAGTTGCTGAAACAGTCACAGGGAACGATGGATATCCAGTTTATCGTCGGCGTTCAAAAGAAGATAATGGTCGAACTATCAAAGTTAAAGTTCAAAATCAAGAGATTGAGATCGGAAATGAATTCATTGTACCATATTGCCCGCTGCTATCACGAATTTTCGAAACACATGCAAACGTTGAGAGTTGTCATTCGGCCAAATCAATCAAATATTTGTGCAAGTACGTAACAAAAGGCAGCGACATGGCTGTGTTTGGTATTGCGTCGGAAAATGCGAATGACGAAATCAGCAACTTCCAAATGGGCAGATACGTCAGTACTAATGAAGCACTGTGGCGATTATTGTCATTTCAAATTCATGAAAGATATCCCACAGTTGTACATTTAGCAGTGCATTTGGAAAATGGGCAAAGAGTTTACTTCACTGAGGCTAATGCGGCACAACGAGCTGAGAGACCACCATCGACTACATTGACTAGCTTCTTTGCAATGTGTGAAGCAGATCCATTCGCAGCGACGCTGATGTACGTTGAAATGCCCAAGTATTACACTTGGAATCAATCAACAAAGAAATTCCAACGTCGCAAACAAGGAACCCCAGTTCCAGATTGGCCACAGGTGTTTTCCACTGATGCACTAGGTCGCATGTATACTGTTCATCCTAGAAATGATGAATGTTTTTATTTGCGACTGCTGTTGGTAAATGTACGTGGACCAAAATCATTTGCGCATTTGAAAACTGTGAATGGCCACCAATGCCAAACATATCGAGAAGCATGTCAACTATTGGGTTTGCTGGAGAACGATTCTCATTGGGATTTAACACTTGCGGATTCAGTTGTTTCATCAAATGCGTACCAAATACGAACGCTGTTCGCAATTATCATCACCACATGTTTTCCTTCACAACCAATTCAGTTATGGAACAAATACAAAGACGACATATGTGAAGATATCTTGCATCGCTTGCGCATTCAAACGAATAATCCTGACATCCAAATAACCGATGAAATCTACAATGAAGGATTGATTCTGATTGAGGATCAATGCTTGACTATTGCAAACAAGCTACTGATTGAAGTAGGAATGATTGCGCCAAATCGATCGATGCACGATGCATTCAACCAAGAATTAAATAGAGAGCTGCAATACAATGTTGATACATTGCAGGAATTCGTTCGAAATAATGTGCCATTGCTGAATGAACAGCAAAAACAAGTATACGAAACATTAATGCAAGCGGTGGACAATAATATTGGTGGTCTATTCTTTCTGGACGCTTCTGGAGGAACAGGGAAAACATTTGTCATTTCATTGATTTTGGCCACTATTCGATCAAGATGTGACATAGCTTTGGCGTTAGCATCATCTGGAATTGCGGCGACTCTTCTAGATGGCGGTCGTACTGCACATTCTGCGCTTAAGTTGCCACTCAATTTAAACACAATTGATACTCCAACATGCAATATTTCCCGATCCAGTGCAATGGGAAAATTGTTGATGCAATGCAAGCTCATTGTTTGGGATGAGTGCACAATGGCACATAAAAAATCACTTGAAGCACTTAACTTCACACTGAAGGATCTTCGGCGAAATAACAACATCTTTGGCGGCTTGATGATATTGTTGGCAGGCGATTTCAGGCAGACGTTGCCAGTTATTCCCCGTGGAACGCCTGCAGATGAATTGAATGCTTGCCTGAAGGCATCACCTTTATGGAATAACGTAAAAACATTATCGCTAACCACTAATATGAGAGTTCAACTTCAAAATGATCAAAGTGCTGCACAATTTTCCAAACAATTGTTAGCTGTTGGACATGGAAAAGTCCCAGTTGATGCGACATCTGGATTAATTACTCTTACCAACGACTTTTGCCGATTTGTAGACTCTCAATTAGCTCTTATTGAAAATGTTTTCCCAAACATTAGTGAGAATTATCAGAATCATGCTTGGTTAAGTCAACGAGCAATTCTTGCTGCAAAGAATAATGATGTACACGCACTGAATTTCACCATTCAATCAAAAATTGCTGGCGATTTGGTGACATACAAATCCGTTGATTCCATAACAAATCCCGATGATGTAGTAAATTATCCAACGGAGTTTTTGAACTCTCTGGAGTTACCAGGATTTCCACCACATAACTTGCAACTCAAAGTTGGTACAGTTATTATGATATTGCGTAATTTGAATCCACCGCGACTTTGCAACGGTACTCGACTTTCGGTAAAAAGACTTATGCCGAATTTGATTGAGGCAACCATTATTAACGGAAAGTACGCAGGTGAAAATGTATGTATTCCTCGAATACCAATGATTCCGACTGATCTTCCGTTTGACTTCAAACGGTTGCAATTTCCAGTTCGCCTTGCGTTCGCAATGACAATTAACAAGTCGCAAGGCCAATCGCTTAGTGTTTGCGGGTTAAATTTAGAAAATCATTGTTTTTCACATGGGCAGTTATACGTTGCGTGTTCACGAGTTGGAAAACCATCCGCTTTGTTTGTGTTAACGTCAGACCAAAAAACAAAAAATGTGGTTTACCAAAGAGCACTTCAATGAAACGGATAAGTTGCGGACACGTATAACGCTTCGATTCGGTATTTACTTTGGATTCACTTTCATTTACTTAGAGAAGTTCAACAAAATAACACTTTACTTTTGTAATCGAAATGAATTCATTACTGTTGTGAAATGAAATAAAATTTTTCCTTTTCAAATACAAAACAAAAAAAAAATCTTCTTCTTTTAATCACCAAACGAAACGTTACATAAAACGAAGCCATCTGGTGGCGAAACGGAGTTCGCCGGGTTTGCTAGTTATATGTATAGATATTTGTCAGAGGACATAATTTTTTAGTGTTCCGTAGTCAACTAGGAACCCTTATAGTTTCGCCATGTCTGTCTGTCCGTCCGTCCGTCCATCCTCACTTAATCTCTGTGACCGTTAGCACTAGAAAGCTAAAATAGTACCAATATGTGTATCAATCAGGCCGACAAAGTAGTAAAATAAAATTTGGGAAAAAATGTTTTATTAGGGAAGCCCCCCTATATGTAAAGTAAGAAGTGATTTTTTTTTTATTTCAACCCTAACGTGTGAATATATTGTTGGAAAGGTATTTAAAAATGAATAGGGGTTTACTAATATCATTTTTTGATAATGTCAATAATTTCGGAAATAATCGCTCCAAAAGTAAAGAACAATGTGTGTGTCTCCCTCTAACTTTTGAACCATAAGTTTAGAAAATATGAAAAAATCTGAAGAGTAGAACTTAATAAGGACTTTCTAGGAAAATTACTTGTTCTGAACTTGGATGGAAACAGTTTTTGCACAAAAAAAGACAAAAAGTTGTACAAAATAATTTCTGGACTAAGTTAGTAGTATAATCGTATATGCAAGCATTTTTTAACTTCGTTTACATATTCTACGGAACCCTACACTGAGCGTGGCCCGACACGCTCTTGGCCGGTTTTTTTTAATAGTGCTTTCTTTTCTAATACATAAACGTGACAATCTTCACAAGAGACCTAGTTTGGTAATTTTCCTGAGTAATCAAATGCAAGCGAGATGCGCGTGCGGGCTCGAAATTTAAAAATGCCTGTCTCAGACTAATGCCGGCCGCACGCCTGTCTAAACCATAAAATGCCTGTCAAATGCGGCAAACGCCTGTCATATCATATGGTAACCCTATGTGGACACTCGCCGGATCAGTAAGAGTTAGGTAGTAGCTCTGCTATTAGCCTGAGTGCGGATAGAGCAAAATGTAGAAGAAATGTGGGAACTATTTTCTAGTGTTGTATTAACTGTTACTCCTGTTCCCTGAAGGCCAATAGTTCCACGAGACTCATCATCATCTGCCTAGCCTTTTCCCAACTATGTTGGGGTCGGCTTCCAGTTTAACCGGATGCAGCTGAATACCAGTGTTTTACATGGAGCGACTGCCTGTCTGACCTCCACAACCCAGTAACTGGGTAACATGATACCCCTTGGTTAAACTGGTTGTCAGACTTTCGGGCTTCTGACTACAAGTAACGACTGTCAAAGATCTACAAATGACAGCCGGGACCAACGGCTTAACGTGCTTTCCGAGGCACGGAGGAGTCTTGGTATGTAATAAATGGTCACCCATCCACGGACCGACCTCGTCAAGCGTAGCTTAACCTTCGATCGACCCATGCGGCTGTTATAATTTAGCCACAAGCTCCTCCACGAGACTATAAGACACTTTATATCGTTATTTTTATTTAAAATTAAACCAATTTTCAATGCTACTTCATCTTCATTTGCCTGGCCTTCTCCCAGCTATATTGGACTAGGCTTCCAGTCTTACCAAAAGCACGTGACTACTATACACCCCTATTTTTTAATTAATACAAAAAAATTGGGCTGTATCCGTACTTGTTACTGATCATATTTGCGTAATCAAAAGTAAAAAAAACGAAGTTCAATTTTTAAATTTGTCACTATTTAGTTAAACTTAAATAACGAAAACAGCCGTTGGAGGCAGGGCATGCTTGAGCGAGATCACGCGAACGTGAGCGAGAGATGACGATTAATGAATACTACTATGTCATGAAGCATAGTACCTACCTAGTATTCATTAATCGCAAGCTATTCGCGCCGCCCTCATCTAATACTGTCGCCAGAGCAGAATCCCCAGTGTGTCGTACTTTAAGGATGCTTAACGCCCTCCTGACTTCCAATCCTGAATGTGATCTGTTTGCCGATGAATGGAGTAGAATTATGTGTGTGTGTCTGATGTTTTGTGACAGAAAGTATGCTAGGGTGTCCTCTATTATATGTTAGTATTTGAAACTTTTTAAATCCCTATGTTAATTAATGTAATTGGTGTTACCGTTTTTAATTAACAATAAATAAATAAAATAAATGATTAGCCTGGGCTGTACAATATTTCCATCAATTGGGTGATTTTTTAGGATATAAACAAACGCTAATAACTTTGCTGTTTATGAATATTAGTAATTGATCATTTACAAATACTCGTATAATGACAAGACCGTCTAGAATAAGCCCTCTAAGTATTTGTACAAATCAAAAATTAGTGGTGTATAGTGTTATACATGGAGCGATCATCTATCTGACCTGCAGTCTCCACAACCCAGTGACGTAGCAACACGATACTCCTTAGTTAGACCGGTTGTTAGACTTAAAAAAGATGAGAGACTTTTAAAATAATACAATAACCATAAAATTAGCTAAGTTGTAAACATTAATGGCGTAAAAGTTAAGCTCATAATTTCAGTTGATACCTTTTACGAACTTTCTAAAATGTTAGGTTCGTCCATTCTAGCTTTAAATATTAATAGGGAACGACCGATTTAAAGCTTTACTGAACTTTTTATTTTGCAAGTTAGTTCAGCAATAGGAAAATAAATATTATCTATCTTTGGAGGTATGAGGAACAGGGTGTAAAGCTCCTCATCCACCATTGAAAAGGGAGGATCCTCCGACCAGAC
Source organism: Euplexia lucipara (assembly GCA_921972225.1). Lineage (NCBI taxonomy): Eukaryota > Metazoa > Arthropoda > Insecta > Lepidoptera > Noctuidae > Euplexia > Euplexia lucipara. The sequence continues at coordinate 2,450,792 of OV179151.1, forward strand.
GGGTGTTGTGTCTGGTGGGCTAACTACTGCCCGACGGTTATAGTCGGGAACTTGTATACGTTCAAATCGCGCAGATAACTTTAATACCGCGATGTAGGATATCGGTCATTAGTTCGTATGTGGCGAGATAGATGTCGCTACATCCTATACTAAAATCATAAAGAGGTAAAGTTTGTGAGTTTGTAACGTTCTAGGGGGTAATCTCTGGAACTACTGAACTGTTTTTGAAAATTCTTTTACCAATAGAAAGCCACATTATTCTGTCAATAAATCTGCCTAGCCTTTTCCCAACTATGTTGGGGTCGGCTTCCAGTTTAACCGGATGCAGCTGAATACCAGTCTTTTACATGGAGCGACTGCCTGTCAGACCTCTACAACCCAGTAACTGGGTAACATGATACCCCTTGGTTAAACTGGTTGTCAGACTTTCGGGCTTCTGACTACAAGTAACGACTGTCAAAGATCTACAAATGACAGCCGCGACCAACGGCTTAACGTGCTTTCCGAGGCATGGAGGAGTCTTAGTATATAATAAATGGACACCCATCTACATACCGACCTCGTAAAGCGTAGCTTAACCTTCGATCGACTATAATTTAGCCACAAGCTCCTCCATTCACATTAATAATGAGTATAATAGGCTATACTTTATTTTTAAAACTAAGAAGGGGTGGAGTGGAGGGGATGGAAAAGTACGAATTGCACGTGGAGAGATTCTCTAGTGGAGTGCTAGTGTATATACTTGTTAAGTTTGATGCCGATAACAATGCTCATGCGCATCCGGAACTCAGTACTTATGAGTACGAGATTCCTCGATCTTAATTACAAAAATAAATGCTGTTAAAAACCAATGATTTCCTGATGATAATGAGAATGGACACAAAAAACAAATATTGCATCATCGACGTACATACACACGGCTACATATCAAGCTATACATATATTTTCAGTTTACGCTGACCTCGCATTGTTCGGAAATCCTATATAGGGTGACTGGTAATTAGTGACCGATACTTAAACACGTGATTGTATTCATGATTTCAATAAATTTTCCCAAAGAAACTTTTTTTTTATACACAATTACTTACAACAAATAACAAAAACACTGTTTGAAATTCCCGCGCGCGCGCCTGTGATCGATCACAGAAGGCACGAATCGGCACCATCTAGCAGCTGATAGTCTGACCTCAAGAAGGGCCAAATCTACTACTAGTAGTAGCGTCACACGCTCCCCCGCCACGCCCACCGCTCCCGTTGTGCAGTACTGACGTAATTGAATTAATTGAAAGTTAATAAGTATAAAAAAAGTTTGTTTGGGAAAGTTATTCGTATTCATGAGTACAATCACGTGTTTAAGTTTCGGTCACTAATTACCAGTCACACTATGTAATGCGAGATGAGCTTATACTGGAAATGTATAGCTTGATGTGCAGCCCTTGGGTACTTTTCACGGCCTGTTTTAAATTCATTAAAGGAAGTGTGTTACGTGTTTCGCAAGGGTTTAACAACCAGTGATTAGTTACTTTGTAATCATAATTGTGTGGTAGCCTAGGTGGTGTAAGTGTGTGACTGCTAGGTAAGTAAGTCATAGTCCTCAAGTTCGAATCCAACGCTTTTTAAACGACTTCAGCGGTGCTATTCTAAAAAGTTTATTTGCGAAAACACTTCAGAATCCGCAGTGAAATCATGTGAAATTAAAATATCGTATTCTTAAATGGTGTGATTTCGACACTGGCGCCACCAAGTGATGATCAAAGTGAGACGAACTAAAACGGGTGAGTATTTTGACGTTGACATGTGAATACCGAAACTTGTATAGGCGACATGAGAAGTGTAGTGAGTATGACTTCCGAGATGATTTGCGAAATGACTTTCGAAGTGATTTACCATTTACAGAATAGCACTGCAGGAGGAGGTTCTCAATTCGATTAGTTTTTTTTAATGTATGTTCACCGATTACTCGGAGATTTATGATCCGATTTATGTGATTCTTTTTTTGTTTGATGCGGAATAGGAGCCATTTTATCCCATAACAAATTAACATGGCTAAGCCCAGTAGTTTACATTTTATAAACAGTTTTGTTTTGAATTTCTTTTTGATTTCATCGGAATAATAATATGTTTTTATTTTTTTCGGATTAATAAACGAACGTGTTGTATTATCACTTGCTTCTAAAACGGTAAACATTTAAAGGAAATTGACAGATGATGTTCTTTCTCCAGTTACATTTAAGGTCCAAGTTTAAGAGGGTAAGGCCAGACAGCCAGAATCCAAGCTGCTTCTGAGGTATTCCACTCGGAAAAAAACTTAGTAACAATTTCCCCGATCCGAGCATCAAACCCAAGATGTCAGCTCAGCATTATTTGATTGATTAAAAACTATTGTATAAGAACAGGTTCCACATTTACTCTTTAAAAATATTTTCTTGAGCGTTCTTGAGACTAGCGGACCCAAAAGACGTTGTCCGGCCTGAACCTTGCCACCTACCGGGTCCAACTGTAAATCTAAACCATCCTGGGCTCAACACAAAAGCAACAAAAAACACTTGAGAGGTGTCAAGGGCCATCCAGATTAGTGAAAGAATTGTAAAATTCCTTTGGGTGTCTTCGTTACAGCTTTTGGTCTAAATTTTTTTCTCTCTCTCTTCAAACTATGCTATATTGCTTTCTATGAGAGAGAGAGAGACAGACAGAGAAACACGCGCACGCCGCACGGCTTACAGCTATAGCAGAAAGTGTCGTTACAACTTTTGGTCTTAATTTTTTCCGTCTCAAAAGCATTATTTAATTTGGTGTCAGTGTTCGAAAGTTATGCGCGATAGATTGAAATTGTAGGTTTGACGTTCAACAGTGCTTTTTTATGGTCGTATCTATTGAAATAAATCATTTGAGCTAAACTGATTAGAAAAGATTATATTTTAGGTACGCCTTGTTAACATGAGCACAGACGTAGACGTGTGATGAGTCTAGACATAGGTTGGGCTTAGATATCGGGTTAAAAGGTCAGAATATCTGTATTTGGAATTTTCGGTCTTATGTGGTTTGTTGCAGGGATCAGCGACACCCACTCAAAAATCAAAATCAGAATTAAACAGATCATAGAGAAAATTTTAAATGTGGTGGTCCTCACGTCATGATCTGACCAAGATAATGTCACCACGACTTTAAAAGAGACTGTGATCTCTGGGTTTTTTTTCGGTGATTCTTCTCGAAGTATTCAGATAGTGAAGCACTGACCTATCTAGTTAAATAAATATATTGAATGATTGACGTGTTAACAATTTTCTTCTTAGTCAAAGTTAAAGTCAATGAAATAAATATATTTTTTATAAAAATTTGCGCTAAATCAAAGTAGTCACCTTTTTTGTCTGTTTTTATTATCATCCATACCCATACTCCTTTATTAATATTTTTAATGATATAGTTACTATGTTTGTCTGTTTGTTTGTCGGCTTTTACGACTAAACGGCTGAACGGATCGTTATGAAATTTACAATGGGAAAAAAATCGCTTTCATGAACATTTTTTAAATGAAACGCCATCTTGGATGACTAATAACAATTTGACATTTGACAACTCTTCTGAAACTAAGAAGTTAACAAAACATATTAAATTGAAACTAAATCGTATCCTGAATCTGACTAAGCTTGCCGGGGTAGCCAGTACTTAATAAAATAAAAAATAAATAAATCAATTCATTTATTTCATTTTTTCAATAATGCTTAACTGATCGCTATTGATGAGTACGATGTACTGGGTTCGACTTCCAGGTTTGGCAGTCTTACAGAGTTTTCTAAAATTTCTCAGTAGGAAGTCGGAGTCTTGATTTGTGCCTGTTGTGTGCCTGTAAGTATAACTTGGGACTGAAACATAACTGGTGAATGAGGGGTCTACTTAGATAGAACTGAGAATTTTTGACCTGGAACACATCTTTTTATCTTAAACTAGCTGCCCCGGCAAACTTCGTTGTGCCCTAGAGTCAATTTATTGCTCGTTTAATAAGACGACAAAAAATAAATCCAAACCAATAATAATAATACTACTACTTTTTATGTAGCGAGTCTCTAAGTATGTGATCTTATTTAAACATTTTGTGTTCGATAGAATTAAAATTACAACATGTATATATAACCTAACCTAACTAACCATACCTATCCTATAGCTAACCTAACTACCTAACCTAACTACCTTACTAAAATGCATTGACTTAAAAAATACTAAACTCATAATTTTAATCTGAACTATTGCCTCTATGTTACATACAATTTATACTTATAGTTTTCCCGGTCTACTTTAAAGTCCACAAATTAACAGTAAAATAAGTTCTATTTGCAAAGAATTATTAAAGTTTGTCTCTGTCGTCATCGTTAATTACGTAAATTGATTTCTGAAATATAAGACTTTTTTATGCTACATAAAACCTCTAAATTTCAGAACGTAGGTACGTTTAAATTGACAACCTTACCTTCTTAGGTTTTGCTTAAGACTTGTCAATGTCAAATTGTCACCTGATATTGAACTGGGAAGTTTGACTCCTGTCATGCCATCCAAGATGGCGCTGCGTTTGAAAAATGTTTGAGACAACGAATATTCTTGATATTTATTTTTTTATTATGCTATTCAAAAATACCAAAATCATTCAAATTGATCCAGTCGTTCTTGAGTTATAAGTGGTGTAACTAGCACGACTTTCTTTTATATATATAGATTATGTTTTACTTGTTTTCCGCCTCTACTTACCCCTTCGTCGAACTCAGGCATTAAATACCAGCAAGCTTAAATCTAGGCACCAATTAGTTCAGTCTAGACATAACTCAGAACATCAGATCATTCGTGTATAAATAATGAATCAACGTGTTTCTGAATTCGGATATTTTGGGACGTTTTAGTGGCGCTAATTCATTTGAATAATTAAAAAATGACGTGGCTAATGTCTGCTCTACATTTATGATTTTGACAACATAAATGTTTAGAGCAGAAAATAGGTTTGCTGTTTATATCCGACTGCGCGACGCAAAGGAGTGGTATCAGTGGTATCAGTATGTGTTTATCAGCCTATGTATGTATGTGGCACTGAAGAGACCCCTTGGATGGTTCTTACGTCTATCAATTCATCTCAATCTAAACTGTCATGTCTTCAATGCAACTTTCGTTGAAGACAAAATCAAAATCCAATATGGCGACTACCAGCCGCCATGTTTTGAAAAAAATGAAATAAATAAAATTTGAAATCAATGTCATATGGGGTATCGTTAAATAGGTATTTCAAAATCATTTCTACATTTCATTTTCGCATTTTTTTTGTGTTTGCAAAAGAATAGATGGCGCTCAAATTGGAAACGAATGTTTTTTTTTACTAGAAACAACATGCTGTCTCTCGTTTTTATTCCTGTGGTTAGTAACTAACTTTAAGTCAAAGTTTTTACGCCGTCCATAGACCTCTTACTTGGTATCACATGCCGTCGAAAAATATCTCTCAGGCATGCCGGTTTCGTCACGAAGTTTCCTAGCTCTGAGACGAAAGACTGAAACAAACTCAGAGGTCACAGTTTCATTCAAAACCTGACTTTATCTTGGTCAGATCATGTGAGGACCATGCAAATTAGTGTACGAGATGGTCTTTTGTAAAAAGAACCACACAGATAGGAGTGTACCGTAAAGTTCGACTCAACATGGAGCTCTAAAAGTTTTAAACAAAGTGCTCTATTTAAGGACACCACGGTAAATCTTGCATTATCACAACCAATTTACATACCGCCTTAAACAAGAAGTACAGTCAGCGATTTAACTACACTTATATTTAAGTAAAAAAGACAAAAAAAAAAACTCGATCTGAGTTGCAATGCCTTCGCGTGGACGGTTACTGGGGTAATTAAAAAAAACCAGACTAACCGAAACTGAGGCGGTACAGTTACTAACTGTAACACGAAACGAACAATTAAATGTACAGAGCAAGGCATGAGCGGCGGCGGGCGGTTAATTGATAATTAAGAAATAATTGGAAAAGAATTGCCAAACTTGATTGGCAGTGGGTTTTTAGGAGTATCATATGAGGAACCGGGTGTAAAGTACCGCATCCGCTTATCAAAGGATGCTCAATCGCGCAGATGAAGTTTTCCGTGCTATTGGACATCCATAAAGAAGATTCCGACAACAAACGTCTGGGAGAAGTAGCTCACCAGAAACAACACCCGTCTGGTCGGGGAATCCGAGCTTTACAATGAGGGATATGGAACTTTACACCCGGTTCCGCATACTAAATGCAATAGGATAGGGTTATGTGTAAATAAACTAAGTGCCTTTGCACTCGACGATTTTTTACAACACTCTCATAACGCGCGGTAGCATGCAATCAGTACGCTCAGAAAACGCAAGCAGGTCGGTCTGTCGGTTTGACTGGCCTGTTGGTCTAGCAGTTCATGACCCAGACTGCTATGTCTTGGGTGGGAATCCAACCCACGGCGGCTTCGATTCCTACCCAAGACAAATGTTTGTGTGATGAGCACGATCATTTATTCTGTGTCTGGGTGTAATTTATCTACAGTATGTACGTTTACAGAAATATATAAGTTGTCTTGTACCTAGCGCACAAGCTCCGCTTAGTTTGGATGGTGTTGTGTAAAGGCTGTGGAATATTTATATCTTTATTATTTATCTGTTTAAACAATGCAATACATACATGATACATTAAAATGAGATTCGTTAGGGCGATACAAAAGCGTGGTGTGCAAAGGCCCTTAAGTTTATTCTAGATGCATCATTCTTTGTTGAAAAATTATCCAATTTTGTTTTCCTACACCACTTCGAGAGTCAGGAATTCCTATCGAAAGTATACACTCGTTCTCATAAATATATCAGTTTCAGCATGACGAAAATTCAATACCCGTCTAACAGAAGAGTATTACCGACATGTTCTCAATTTATTACCAGTATATAAACGCTGAAGGAAACTATCGGGGGAAACTGTTGGACGTAAACTATTGGTGTTACATACATCTAGTGTCACCACCCTTTCAGGCGGTAACTCGTTTAAGAGGCTAACTGAGAGCGGTGTTGAAAGTTAGACTTTAGTGGGGATGAAAGTTTAAGTTTACAAAACAACTGGTTTTCAAGTTTTCTGACTGAAACTATGGAACTTTGTTTATACATTTTCATCTGCACGAAAAGATAGTACAAAGGCTGACTAGACATATATAGGGTGACTGGTAATTAGTGACCGATACTTTAACACGTGATATTACTCATGAATACGAATAACTTTCCCAAAGAAACTTTTTTTTAACTCATTAACTTTCAATTAATTCAATTACGTCAGTACTGCACAACGAGAGCGGTGGGGGTGGCGGGGGAGCGTGTGACGCTACTACTACTGGTATTTTGTCCTTCCCGAGGTCAGACTATCAGCTGATAGATCGTGCCGATTCGTGCCTACTGTGAACGATCACAGGCGCGCGCGCGAGAATTTCAAACAGCGTGTTTGTTATTTTATTGTTATAAATTATTGTGTATAAAAAAAGTTTCTTTGGGAAAGTTTATTAAAATCATGAATACAATCACGTGTTTAAGTATCGGTCACTAATTACCAGTCACCCTATATGTATATGTAAAACAATTCAATGTTCCCTAAATCAAATCGTTTAGGAACCCATCATTTTATCCTTCTTGCTAATGGAGATAGGATGTACAGTTAAGAAAAAAATGTTTGGTTTGGGTGACAATGGTCATTTTGTTCAAAAACTAAACTTAAATATTAGAGAATCGATATTATGATGATGATGGATATGAATTAAGTTGAAGATGTCAAATTTGTAAAAAAAATGTTTATGTAATTTAGTTTTTAATTTAAATATAACTGGCAAAATGTCGTTGTATTATAGACACCTCTGCAACCCTTCGCGAATCACAGGCGTGAATTTATGAAATGGCTTTTAATTTGACTAATATTATAATAGGGAAAGATTTTTTTGTTTCGTACCGAATAAACCACTGGATCGATTCTAACAATTGTTTCACCAATTGGAAGCCAAATTATCAGGAAGTAAAATACGCTATTATTTATTTTCAAAACCACGAAGCGGTGGAAGGGATATTAAAGGTTAAAAGAAAACGTTCGAAATGCTAATCAATTTATATTTGTACAAAAATGTCCAATGTTAATTGATATAATTTTATAACGTAGACCACGCAGAACACTTGTTTCAACACCGAGCGGATATTGAACACAACAAGAGGCTTGCAACACCCACACACATACACAGTTACACACACATCGTTATCGGTAACACATCATGAAATGACCTTATTCGGGATGCATTTTTTAAATTATTAATATGTCGATCACTTTTGGCGTTTACAAGTGCATTGGATCAGTGCAATCGGCATGTCGTTTCAGATTTTATGTCAAGATTTCCATTTAAAATTTATTTTGTGTATATAAACTTACAGATGACATAAAATGATAAACATTTTTTGATGTAAACTACGTCCCGCTGAATAAGAAATTATTATGTAAGAGGATGTCTGAAAGTTCTGAAGTCTGGCTGACGCCTTTTACTATGGAGGTTTGCAGAAACTTAAGAGCTCATTCTGCTATGATTGTAACATTCTTCTTTTGCTTTGTTTACGCTCATACATGTAGTCATACATACATGCCAGTTACGAGTACTAAGTGCCTGACCTTTCCGAAGAACACCACCATTAAAGAAATGGATTAAATTCTAATGAAGTTAATATTCAAGCTATCAGGATGATCTGCTAAAACTAAGAACTTTTATTTACAGAATAATACACCTTTTCGTTTGACAATAAATTCAAAAAGATTGCGTTTAAATTGATTTGTTGTTATTAGAGAGTACCTATGAGAAATTTTGAGGGTGTACGTAAGGTAGGAGGTACGTAAAAGGTGCGCGAAGCTTAAATTTAATATTGCAATGGTTAGGTACTTCCCAACTTAAATTATGTATTGGTTATCTACTTAGTGAATTGATACTTGAATAGTGTATTTGGTGATTCGAAAGCGTTTTATTGATTTGTACATAGCTAACATAGCTAATAGAACTATGCTGGTTGAAGAGTCCCACCACGTGCATGAGGCTGTAGACTTAAATGCGGGCAAACTAATGTAGGTAGCTAAGTCCTGGTCAACGGAACAGTGGGAATCTAAAGAAATTCATATTTTCATTAACGATAACGAAGTTTAATAAAAATAAATATGAAATGTATGTATGTATGTGTGTGTGTGTGATTTATGTTTTCGAAATGCTGAATTTTCAGAACTTCGCAAATTATTCCTTTGTCTAGCTCCCATTACTAAGTTGTCCGCTGTTTGTCCGTCTGCCTATCAGCGGACTAACCGTAATAGTTGAGCATTTGAAATTGAGTATTTATTTTGCAGCTATAACAAAAAACTAAATTAAGTTTAAAATTAGAAATGGCCATACAAATTTTTGAGGCGTTTTATAACTCGACTTGGTACGGACTGTTCGTCTGTGAGTACAACTTGACCTGTACAACTTTTTTTGTAACAAATGAAAAAAAAGTTGTGAAGATCGAGTTGTACTCGCTAGTTGTTCTCTTGCGTGATTCGAAACATTAGCGAATAACGATTTGCAGTGGTTCTTAACGTCTTCTTAACCTCTTGTCTATTTTTATGCTCATTAAGTTAATAACAGATTAAGTCATCTTTATCTGATAGTAATATAATACTAGCGACCCGCCCCGGCTTCACACGTGTGCAAACATTATTTTATTTCTGATTTTAATACAAAACTTCCATCTTAATTTTCGTATTTTATGGTGACAAATCTTGTTTTGACAATTAAGAACTCCACATAATGTCGAATATGCGGACAAATAGCGCCCAAACATTTGTGGAAATTATTTGTATGTTTGTATGGATGAATCAAATATTGTTCTATATTTGAAAACGTTTCGTGTTGACGAGTCAAAGTTGCGGACAGGCTGATTACAGACCCATTCATTCGATTGTATGAATGACATAAATGATTCGATCGTGATTAGCGTGACGTCAATCGTCGTGATTAACTTCAAAAGTATCATCATTTAGATTACAGCAATTGGTTTTTTAATTCAATCAGTACTTATTTGGGTCAGCTAACGATTTAAAAACTAAGGGATAATTTTGAAATACTATCGCAGGAGCTTGTGTTTATATAAAGGCTAAATTACGCCTGCGCGGGGCTGGTTTATAATAATAATAATTAGTGGATTCTGCTGTCATTGTGCCGATAGTTGTGACGGCCAATGGTCTTATTGCCAAAAGCCTCGACGACCATCTGTCGAGGCTTTCGTTACGTGGTTGGATCAAAGGCCTGATACAGAAGGCAGTACTCCTCGATACGGCTCGCATTGTGAGGAGGTTCCTGTCTCTAAGACCCTAACCACCGGTAGCTTGGACCCTGCTCCCGCCATCGGTGGCCTACTATTTTTAAATGTTTTTATTTTTATAGGAATATTTAAAAATGTAATTTATAAGAATTTAAAATGAATAAACGAGATAATTATAATATTTTATTTTCAGATAACAAGATCCAATTTATTTTTAGTTTTTTTTTGTATGGATGGATTACTGTCCATTACGTATAGAAACCTCTCCTTGCCTCGGAAAGCACGTTAAGCAGTATTTCGCTGTTATTTGTAGATCTTTGACAGTCCTTACGGGTGTTCAGAAACCCATAAGTCTAACAACAGGTTTCTGGGTTCTGTCTAGTTATCTGCCACAGACCTGTCTGATAGCAGCGTATATATATTAATACAGTAGGACGACGCCTTTGATCTCTGAAAAAATGCCTACAACGTCTACACGCGTTAGCCCTGATTCCCTGAATAATACCTGCCGAACTGTGAACATCGTTTTGTTCGCAGTTCGGGAGCGGCTTTCCCGCGTCTTGCCCCTCACACCCTGCACGATTGCCCTGTCTAGACGGCTTCGTCGGACGACTCGTCGGCTCGTCGGTTTTTAGACTGTGCGGATAGGCAGACGTTCTATGTAAGATACTGGTATTCAACGACATGTGTTTAGACTGGAAGGCGTTTTCAAAACAGTTGGAAAGAAGGTTAGAACGATGTTTAAGGATGTTATTTAATTTATTTTTGTGTTAATTTGAATTCAATTGTAGGTAATCTTCCTTGTTACTTAATGTTGATGTGCCCTTACAGGGTCCATAACTGTACTACAGCCATAAACCTTTGTAACACCTTTATCTAACATTATGGTATGCAAATAAAATAATATGAATATGAACTTTAAAACACTATTTTCTTTTTGATTCATGGTGGAAATCCCCCATGGTTGTGTTTAGTACTGTGGTGGGTGGAGGGATTTGTTAGACTGTTACTGACTAACAACCACCCTGGGGCTCGAGTCTGCAATTGCAATCGTGTCTCAATGACCGGTCATTGATCGAATATTTGACAACTTTAACAGTTTTTGTATGGGAAATGTGTCATAAGTTTGACGTTATACGTCAAAAATCGATCATTGACCGGTCATTGAGACACGATTGCAATAGCAGTGTAGAGCCCCTGGTGTTCCGTCTCACACCTGCGCCGGAGGTCACGGGAACGGACGATTCATCCGCAACGATCATCCCGAAACTTTGAAATACCTACCACCGTTAAGTTCGTCTTGGTTAAATTAAGGCGCCATTGGATGATGAGTCCGATACCGTCATAATTATGTATTATAATAAATTGCTTATTACTTGTTGAACAATATTATTTTTCTGTGCAGGATTTCTTAAATAAAAAATTGTACTTAATATGTTTTAGTATCCATTATTTTGTGTGAGTTTTGCATGATAAAAGACAGAATGTACAAAGATCCTTCTATGTAATTTAAGAATTTAGTTTTATGTACACATCAAGCTACCCCAATGTGTCAAATTACTTTAATGGTTATTTTACTTTATAATAAACAGAATAAGATTAATGTTATAATGGGAAAATTTGACAGGTTGGGGTAACTTGATGTGCTGACGTCTGTACCTACATTATAAGCAAATAAAGACCTATTCTATTCCAGCTTATTTGGCAAAAGTAAGTAATAAATAGTTGTATTAAAAGTAGCTGCAGACCTACAATTAGCTTTGCTTAGTAAATATTCTCGCGATCGCTCCTAACTTGTCCACCAGATGTGGGTGCTTGGGATTTTTTTGGCGTTCCGTCAAAATGGATTACCCATTCTCTTTTTGTTGACTGTACCGACATAGAAAAATGCCGTTTTTATGCGAAGCTTTTTATAATTCGGATGAGCATTTTTTAAAAGGGGCAAAACAGTGTTGCTTTCTCTACGACGTGTTGGCAAGCGTTTATGCCTGGAACAGAGTAATCCGATAAATCTGCGAGTCTTTATGAGAACTTAAATGCATTTTTCAAGCTAGAAACGTTATTAAAATATCGGCTAGATGAGTAATAGCGTTAAAAGACTTTGTTCCTATTTATTTTTAAAAGCTTTGAGACCATAGCGGTCATTGTGCATAATCTGTGTACAGTTTTAGGTTACCTTACATGCATTAAACGAGCATTTGTGGCTTTACGTGTGCGCCTCGGTTTCAGCAAACAATAACAATGTAATCTGCCTCATGCCTCGATGCCTCGCATTCATGCCTTGACAAAAGCATTTAAAAAATCTCCGCCCCTCGTCGTCTCGCTACCACTTGTGACTTTTAAACGTTGAAAAAAGAACAACAACGTTTTTTAATCATAATGCACTTAGCAACCGAGCATCACCTTGAAAAGGACCAGTTCTCAAATTTAATATATAGAGCGATTATATAAATGCAAAGTTAACTTTTTCACACTAAAAGTGATTATTTGCACCTTATTTTTAACGCGACAAGGGTGTGGGTTCGTTTTTCTAGAAGCAAAAAGTGGTTTTGCGGCGACTTGTCGACCATGTAATACGGAATTTTACCGCATACCTACTTTTTAAATAATTTACATAAGTATATCGATTGTTGATCTGATTATTTGAGTCACGTAGGTATCTTTTAAAACTATATTTGGTTTTGGAAAGCAGAGTAAATAAGGGAGAAGCAGACTTGAAAACCAGAAAAGTGTCTTTAGCATAAGCTTGGAAATTTTCTCAAATGACTGGATACTCAATCTCAGACTGATAGCTTTTTTTAAATAGCTACCTTTTGTTGACCGTATACATGGTTGAAGGGTTACACGTCCGGAGACTATGTGTACAGCTGGTTGATTTAGTAAAAGTCACCGCGATTGATAGTTCACTTCACTCAAGATTTCTACTTGAGTGAAGTGAACTTTCAATGCCTTGCATTAGTAGGTATAGAATCACAGCTCAACTTGCATTCACTTCACCTACCTTTTCATGGAGTGATTTTTGTACACTGCTGTACATGATTCTGCATGGACCTCCAGGCGATAATATTTTTTGCTGGATTTTTCTAATTTCCAAATATTCAATCAAACTGATCATGTTACTAAAGCAATTACATTTCACCTCTTAATTTATTTGGGATTGATCGTAAATTTGATCAAACATCAGTTTTCACCTTACCATGCCATACCACCATGAGTTGATTATATTATTCAATTTATCATGGACATCACTGACATTAGTGAAGGAAAGAAAAGTGTGGGAACCAGGACTAATATTATAAGTTTTAAATTACAGAACAATAAAATTATGGTGATTAATGCTCGCGTCTTCTCTGTTAAAGAAGACGCCTGTCCTGCAGTAGAATAATAACTGTTCTTCTTCCATTTTGCTTTGTCTAGAACCGTTTAACTATCTTTAAAATTGGTCAAATTATGTGTAACTATCCAGTGTACCACTATTCAGTATCCAGCACCAACTAATCATTGCAGATACTCTGCATAATTCAATATTCCAATTGACACTCGTCGTAATTAAAATTACTAGCCAGAGTGCTACGGCCGGTTTACACGTTGATATTCAAGTGATTGGTTTAGTATTTAAATAGTGCAAGTGCAATCACTTGGATGTGAAGGTAAGTGAGTGTATTTACACTGATAAATGATAATTATTTATTTCTGTAAATTCATTTATACAAACACTTCTACACGTCACTTTTTAACTAGTGAGGTGAGGTCGGTCTGAATACCATTCCACCGGTGGTCTGAATATCATACCACCGGTGGTCTGTGTGGTGTCCTCATGCCTTGTTGTGTCCTGGCCCTCAGGAAAACGGGATTAGGTGTCCAAATGAATGTAGGTAAATGTAAAACGCAAGATATTTATTAAACTGTTTAATCACGCACAACCTGGGTACAGCAAGCAATAGGAGTGGAAGAAAATGTTGCCACACTTAATACTAATATTATAAAAGTATTGTGTTCCGATACACCTAAGTCTGAATACCATACCACCGGTGGTCGGAGTACTCTGAGAAGAAACACCGAATGAAACTCTGAGACCACAGTGAGTTTTATAATCTAGATTATATCTTGGTCATGTGAGGATTATGCAGACTAGCCTTTTTTTATGGATGGGAAATCATCAAATAAGTCCTCCCGTTCTAGGTGAGGCAGAAGGGAGTGTCAGATTCTTACTGACCAAGCCTCGGTGGGCTAGTCCGACTGTTAGGTTTTTTCTAACATTATTTAACCATTAGATTGTAGGTACTGAGCTTCGAGAAAATACGGTTCTTCTATAGCAATCGACATCACACAGACTACTTTTTCATATTTCATTTTGTAAAACTGAAAGTATGCTTTCTTTATTCAACCCATTTTGAGACGCCTAAGAGCAACAGAGATGGAAAGAAACACTAATATCTTTTAGCACCAATTATAAAGTAAAAGAACTTTATCTTTTGAGCGATCATTTTTAATTTTACTTCTCAACAGACACTCTCATTAACATTGCAAAATACTTATCTGTTAGTTCGTAACAAGAATTCAAATTTCAACTCGCTTTACGTAAATGAGTAGAGCGTGCTTTGATCTACGAGTTTAAGCAATGTTGCTTCGGTCAAGAGTTGGATCAATGAACTCTATTTATCATCCATTTTGAATTAAATTAAAAAGTTATCGTGTTTGTTTTTTTGTTACAAGCTGACCAGACAAACATTTTCGTAGTAAATTAATGTCGCACTGCAGGGTAAGGGTTCTTCTCATACAAAGAAGGCACGAGCACTGATCACCACGCTTGCTCAAGGCGGATTGGCAATTTCAGACTTATATAACCTAGTGTAGATTTTCTCACGATGTTTTCCTATACCGATGTAAATGAGGGATACGGAAAATAATATATGAGTTCATAATTTCGAATTGGGTACTTGTCCAGATATGAATCAACAACCACTGGGTGAGAAAACGCTAGATTTTCTCACGATGTTTTCATATAGATACCGATGTCTTTGAAAAAATATGAATTGAAAAAGTCACATTGGGTAATTGTCCAGACACAACCTCGGTCAAGAAATCGATGGAAAAATGGCGTGTTTCATGGCTGACTTGGACTATCGGTATGATCTTCGAATTTATAATACATTTAAGTATTGAGTATTTTTTTTTATGTTTTTTGATCACCCTTCGACGGACCGAACTTGGCAAGCGTGACGTAACATTCTATGTACCTACCCTTGTTGCTGATATTTCTTAACCACGAGCCCCTCAAACAGCTTTACATACTAATAATGAGAATAATCAAAAAGGGAGGCCTGTTTTGTATCAAAAATGAAAGTAAAGTCCTCGTTCTCAGCAAGTGGTCACGATAAACAAGTTACGGGCGGTGTTACTCCCGGGGATTTGCCCGAGTAATCCGCTGCTTACGGGATTAATGTGAAAAATTCATTTTTCTTAGCGTTTAAGCACTTTCTTTCTTCTTGTTAATTCGGTAAGAAAGTTGCCATTTTACACTGAGATGTGGGTAGAGTTTTGATACGTGTTAGCTTAATGAAGTGTCTTTTATAACTAGCTTAGCTAGGTACCAATGCTAGCATTATTAACACTAGTAAGTAGTAGTAGTTTGAACTTGATACAATTTAAATGGAAACTTAATGATTTTTTAATTGAAAAATGCTACTATAGGTACCATTGTCGAATTCCTTCTTGACAACATTCTATAAACTGACAATTATTATATATTTATGCTTGAAAATTGGCTAATTGATTGTATTCTTAATGTTTCTAATACTAATAGATTTTATTTGTATTTGTATCTCGATTTAAATCTTGACATTTTTGTTTTGCATGTTATATCAATTTTATTTTTTTGATATTGTTAAATTGTGTAGGTATGCCTAATGGGCAGCTTTTTGAGCTACCATAAATTATTTATAAGACCTACTGTATCACCAAAAAACACACTAATAAATACTTTGACTTTGACTTTTGACTTAATAAATGAGTAGTTTTGGATGCTTACATTATGCATGACCATTAGTCAGGCATTTCTTCTTAAAAATAGTTTGTCAAGTCGCGAGGTTCTACATAATATCTAGTACAGTCTGCCAAATACCAATATTTCAAGTTGAGCAACTCCCTCTGGTCATCCATAGGTCCTCACGAAACAATAAAAATAATCATAATAAAACAATGTGTATCATTCAATAAGAGAATGTACAGACGCCAGCACATCAACCTATCCCAATGTGTCAAATTTCTTTGATAGGTTTTCAACTTTATACTAAACATAATAAGGTTTATGTTACGTGCACATTAAGGATGAATTTATTGATACCTTATGAGTTATGATTCTAGCTTTTTTTCTTACATGTACTTAATAGTCTAGTAATAATAATAATAATAGGATTGTTAGGCGATTCCTCTCCCTGGAGCCCTGACCGCCGGTAGCTTGGACCCTGTTCCCGATACCGGTGGGCTACTATTTTTTATATTTTTAAATGTTTTTTTTTTTATATTTAAATATTTAAAAATGTATTAAATAAGAAATCACAATAAATAAACGGAATAATAATAGTCTTTATAGTCTTCTTAATAGTACCTATCAGGAAGCAATTGTGATAAATTCATATTTTTAACCCCAAATAAAAAAGTCAATATGAAAAGAAATATTATTTTACATAATACAGAAATATTTAATTTGTGGCGTGTGTGTATGACAACATGTATGAATGTAAACGAAGCAAAAGAAGTATGTAAGAATCGTAGCATATGGCGCTCTGTAGTTTCTGCCTACCCCCATGGGAAAAAGGCGTGAGTTTATCTATGTATGTATGTATTTAATTTATACATTACATACTTAGTAGGATTCATCAAAACATTCTTGTACACGTACCTATAGGTACGTTTAGGTACTAAAAATACTGACATATTCTTATGTGCATATTTGGGTTACTAAAACACTAACACTCTTAGAATTTGTATGTATTTTAATTTAATGTTGTGTGTTTTACAGTGAAATGTTTAAAAACTTCTGCTTTATGGAGTTTTCTCTGAATTAAAAATTATTATTATTATAGGTAAAGTTGCCGTGTCAAATCTATTTTTAATCCATCTAGGTATCACCGTACACTTTAGCAGACTAAACAACATTCTGGAATAACCAAACTATATTATCAAATATCTTTTATGTACCGGACTTAATATATGAATATCTAAATACAAAATGACCGGACCTTCTAAAGGATGTCCGTGTTTTATTGAATCAAGGATTATTTATGTGGAATAAACGATTAAGTGCTCCACTTAAATATATTACATTGGTGATTCAGAATTTAGAAGGGATTTACCGGACTTTTCTATGCATAGGTCAGAGCTAGTCCATCAGTATTGTAACTGCAGTGTAAAAGAAAAGTATGAAAGACTAGCAGACGTCCCGCGGTTTCACCCGCGTAGGCCCTGTTCCCGTGGGAATACAGGGATAAAAAGTAGCCTAGTTAATCAGCTAACTCCATACCAAAATTTATTAAAATCCATTCAGTTGTTTTTACGTGAAAGAGTAACAAACATCCATCCATCCATCCATCCTCACAAACTTTCGCGTTTATAATATTAGTAGGATGTAAAGGCAACGTCCTTATGTTGCGTTTGACATGTGTATGTAACGATCATGGATGATTTTGCTTATAATACTTTTTTCTTTTTTTCTGTTATTTTTTCTAATTACTTACTACGATTTTAGTCTGATGATTTTTTATCTCAAGCTGTAAAATGTTTTTTTTTTACTTTTTAATGAAATAAGTGTTTTTTTTTACTTTTTAATGAAATATCTTGTAGGTTTAGACATAAATGGTATTTTTTTAGAGTTGAACGTATAAATAGCACCAGAAAAGGTAATGTCATGTTACAAACTCAAGCACAAAATTTCCTTACATTTCTGAAAAGTTTTTTGCCGTTGATTGCTGCTGAGATTTTCCGGAAATTTAACCTTAACAAAAATAAGTATGCTGACAAAATATTTGAGTACCATGGAGGTCTAGCACCACCACTTCTTTTTCCCGGCAAAATCAACGGGGAAGTGTTGAAAGTGGCGTTCTTGGGACTGTATAAAGTATTTTTGACATTGAAAACTTCTCGGCTTAATTTGAATAGATCAGTTTTGATTTTAATTTCCTGCTGAAGTCATGGTATGACATAGTTGTGCGTCCGAGTGCTTTACATCATGACCTTTCACCCTGTCTTCCACGATTTTTAATATAACCTCTTTAATAACACAGACATCGTCAGGTCATTCTGTAGACAATAATTACAGTGCAGTGGCTAACGGGAGGACCGGACTAGAGTTGACCTAATGCTCTGAATAGTTCAAACCGGTATCGGTATCTGGTATTTGATATCGGGATTATTATTCGTGCGCTCCACTATCAT
Organism: Euplexia lucipara; assembly: GCA_921972225.1. Classification (NCBI taxonomy): domain Eukaryota; kingdom Metazoa; phylum Arthropoda; class Insecta; order Lepidoptera; family Noctuidae; genus Euplexia; species Euplexia lucipara. The sequence goes on from OV179151.1 coordinate 2,469,575, forward strand.
AACTTTTGTTAGAGGTTGTTGTATTGGTTTCCGGGGTTTGTTTATGAGGAGGATTTTGCTCTATATCGAATACGAGTAGTTAGAACAGTATTCGATGAAAATTGAAATAAATAAACAAAATAATAAATAAATAAATATTCCACAACTTTCACACAACACCATTTAGTCCCAAGTTAAGCTTGAGAGCTTGTGTTATGGGTCCTAAACAGCTGATAAACATACTTATATATTTCTAAATACATACATATTATAGATAAATTACACCCAGACACTGAACAAATGATCGTGCTCATCACACATACATTTGTCCTGGGTGGGAATCGAACCCACGACCTCCGGCATAGCAGTCAGGGTCACTAACTACTAGACCAACAGGCCAGTCAAATGGTTTGACTTTGATGTAAAGAAGCTTGTACCTACATAAAGTTACCCCAATGTGTCAAACTTCTTTGATCATTTTTCAACTTTATGTCAAACAGAATAGGTTCATATTCAATTGGGAAAAATTTGACACATTGGGGTAACTTGATGTGCAGGCGTCTGTACTTTCCCAGAAAAAAATAAAATAAAAACTTTTTATTTCAAAGCATAACATTATTTTTTGTTAAACCCACTTTGCTTAATTTAATCTTAATTTGAAAGGTTATGTGCGAGTGAGGCATCTCCTTCGTTTACTTTAGAAAATATTGTTTTTGAAAATTGATGGTTAAATTATTCATATATTTGTAAAATATCTGGAGGAATTTTGTATTGATCTTTGTATAGCACATAATGTGTACCTACTAAGTATTGTATATTTTTTATGTTTCATTAATAATTATTGTGTGTATGTGTGTTAATGACTGATGTCAAATAAATATTTTTCTTTCTTTCTTTCTTTCTATATGTCAATCCGTGGATGCGAGACCCTTCTTTACATAGCGAGACTTCTCTACGAAGCCAAGTCGACCGGTTATCGTGACTGTCGTTATGGATAGTCAGAGTTTGATAATCAGTTTACCTTGGGGTATCATGTTACCCAGTAACTGGACTGGTTGTGGACTTCAGATAGGTAGTAGGTTGATGGAAAACTATGGTATTCAGCCGTTCTCAATAAATCCAAGAAAAGGCACCCCTACGTGTATCAATATTTTTCGTATCAAAGGAAAAATATCCATACCAGTATTTAAAATGAGGAAGTAACTTTGTTTAATAGTCGGTTTGTTTGTTTGTTTGTTAGTTTTTCGTGACTAAACGGCTGAACGGACTGTTATGAAATCTGTTAAGAACTAGATCATATCCCAAAGACGGGTATTTTGTATATAAAAAACATGGAAAATTCCAAAAAAATATGAAGAAAAATCGTTTTTTTAACCTTTTTTGACAAGTTTTAAGCCAAAACTAAGGTGGTTATACAACATAGATTTATTCTGAGACGGTACGAAGTTTGCCGGTGCAGCTATAATTAAAAACATTAGATATAACACAAACCACAAATGATGGTTGCAAAGCAAATTCTAATACTCGTAACTGTCTCCTCGCGAATGAATATTCATTAGAAAAAGCTCGTAAACAAAATCCGGAAGCGAATGCTTGCGTGTAGACAATAAAGTACCTTTGGAAAAAATCTGAAAACCGAAATTAATCCATTTTGGAAAATACCGAAGATATTTAAAAAGTTTTGACACGGGTAAACATAACGTATGTATTTACATCATGGCATACAGATATTTATGTATATATATCCGAAATACCTTACTGGAAAATTTAAACTTCTAAAACCTTTTAAATTTTTACCTAACTAACTTTTACTTTTTATATTTATAATTTTTGTAATACGTATTTTTTAATATAAATATGTGAATTAAAATAAGTTTTTATTTTTAATAATTGTGTTGTTTCTGTATACTTATTATTATTATTTGTTATTTTAAACACAATGTCAATTGTTTATGAATAAATTAAATTGAACTGAGTATGAACCTATGTACAGACGCCAGCATATCAAGTTACCCCAATGTGTCAAATTTTCCCAATTGAATATGAACCATAATCTCTTGACATAAAGTTGAAAAACGATCAAAGAAATTTGACACATTGGGGTAACTTGACGTGCTGGCGTCTGTACCAAAATCAAAGTAATTCTATAAAAAGTATTGAAATACATAGAAAAGTACTACTTACCACATTAAAAAACTGATTCGGAAAAAATCGGAAGCTTTAAAAAAATAATGTTTCAAGATGACGGAAATTAACAAAACAAAGGGAACAGCTGATAGTTTGTATGAGTGTATGGAAATACACAAATGCCTCGCCAAAACCACACATCTTATTAGAATTCAAACCTGAAAAATTATCACCACACTAAAATAAACTACCAACTTACTGTACCTAATCGCAAAATTATCACCAATACAGAATTACGAAAAATATATTATTTACTTACAAATAATGACCCACAAATTGACAAGCACCAGAGTTAATGTAATACTAGTTAAAAAATGTGTATGACAGTGTATATATATTGGGTATACGGTGCCAATGAGTGATATAACGGTAGCTGACCACATCCGGGTTCGCGTCATATAATAGGGACATCCGCTAATAGTGCTACAGATTGTACAGGAAAAACCCTAATTTAAATAGGAATTTATCCAACCAAAACCCTATCACGCAGTTGCTGATGGAAAATGACCTTAAAAACAGCTGTCGCCAGAGAATTCGATTCAAATTTCGCTTGTTTCCGCTGCTCTTAAGGTGGCAGATCCGGTTAAATCCGGATCCGGCACGTGTAAAAGCTTAGCTCGATAAACCCGTTGTTTTGAACCCTGATGTTTGATTGTTTTTTCGTAACGGAGCTTGCACTTTCGATAACTGGTCCATCAGTCTGCACGCGTAGCATGACGCCCATAGACAAGGATTTTATCTACAGAAAAATTGAAAAAGGATGGGTGAAAGGCGACTAACGAAAGGTTTACAAAAAATTTACAAGGCAGATGTAAGTGGGAACGCCGCTGGGAGGGGACGCCCTAGAAGGACATATATATACCTTATTGGTGAGGTTCTTCAGAAAGGTCAGGTGCGTAGTACTCGCAACCAGCGTGTGTGTATGACAACATGTATGAATGTAAACGAAGCAAAAGAAGTATGTAAGAATCGTAGGATATGGTGCTCTGTAGTTTCTGCCTACCCCCATGGGAAAAAGACGTGAGTTTATGTATGTAAGTATCTAAGAATCGACAAGGTGACAGATTATAGAAATATTTCTTCTGTTTTGAGCACGACAATGTCAAGAATGAAGAGAATATTTTTTTTTTGAGATGTTTATTCCACAACACTTCAAGAATTTAAGCGCCAAGTTCAAAAAAATGTATTTAAGTCCTTATGGATAAGCGTCGTATTAGCACTATCTATTATATTATATTAATGTTTTTATTTTGTTATTGCATGCTGTGTCTATCGCATCATATTGTACACTATGCTTGTGTAAATTGATTGTACTATGAAGTGTAATAATGTAACAATTATTGACAACATTTCAAAATTTTAACCTGCATCTTTATTTCGTTATATAAAAGTAAATCCAAAACTAGAGGACCCTTACTTTTTGGTTTTTCGAAATTATGTACTTTTCATTCATAATTTTAACTTTGAAATTAGGTGCATTCTAAAAAGACGTAAGCGCCAAATGACGTCATTCATACGGTGGGATGGCGATACATCCTTTGCTTTACTGTGATACGTAAAAAAAAAACTGTTACTTAGATGTCACTGTCATTTAGCAATTGTCAATGTCACACATTGACATAAGATATGTCATTTTCGACATTAGATATGTCATTTTTGACATTAGGTATGTCATTTTTGACATTAGATAAGTAGTTTTTGACAATAGATATGTCTTGTTTGACATTATGGTTTTCATCTTAAAAATTAGCTTGCTTACGCAAAGGTAACCAACCACCTCATTCCACCGTATAAGTGACGTCATATGTTTTTGGATTAAGCATGGAATTAAGCAATAAAAAAAAAATCAAAAAAAATAAAAATTGAACTCAGCATACAAAAACAAAGAAACGGTATTTTTGTTTTAGGCTCATGCCAATTTTGATATCTTGTCAATTGTGATAGGCAAAATAAAAAAGAAGAAGAATTGTGTAAATTCTTCAATCGACAATAGTCTACAATATCGAGCATTAAAATAAAAAATAAATAAATAAAATAAAATTCATTTATTTCAGGTAGGTATCTTAACCCCTATTAGACACATGATGTTTCAATAATATATAAAAAGAAAATTAAAATTAAATCCAAATACAACATAATAATAAAATAATTACTTCCATTCATTCATTACTTCTTTTATAATCGGCAGAAATGTTGCTACCATCTGTCGCTTTTTCGATTCTTTCTTCGAGATTTCCGTTTCTACAGTTAACATGTTACGCGTGCTGTCAGTGGTTATTTGAATTGAAGGTGGAAGAAGTATGGCGGCGCCGACGCAACGTTATTTTATTTTTGGTGTAACATCTTTACTCATGCAGGTGAATATTTTTTGTTGGAATGATTTCGTGAAAAGGGACGGAAAAGTGTAACAAGAAAGCGGGAAAGCGCACGCTATTTGATTTGACCAATGAGCGCGCGCGGCGGCCGAGAGACGGCTGTGAGATGGTGCCAACCTATTCTGCGTGAGGTTGATACCACGTCGTACTATCACAATATTTTATAGCGGCGTATTTACCACGATGACATGTCAAATGTTTTCTTTTAAATATAGTAATATGCTTGACCTGAATAAGGTTTAAAAGGCTGTATGCCTTTTAGGCCTTGTTCAGGTCCTTTTTTCACTATTACCAAAGAAATTAAAAATACTAAAGAGCGGAAATGCGAGGAAATGTTAAAAAAAAACTTTGATCCCATGTCTCAGTAACGCTATCTAGAATATTATATGAATAGTGAAGCGGCAGCGGAGCGTACTAAAAAAACTCATAGACTTATGTCCAGCAGAATAAACTTTTTCGGACGAAAATTTTATTCGTGATGTCCGGTACTAACTAAACACCTCGCCCTCACGCACCTCGCCTCTGACGGGACACTGTGGCCATTTCCCTACCCCCGGCTACTGGGTAGAGCCACCGTTTTGCCTGAAATCCAAACCGAAGAGGGCGTGTTGCCTTACGGACGCATAACCGTACGGATGCATGCCGTCTATCGGGACAGGTCGGCTCAAAGCTGAATTGATTCTTTCTTCAAAAGGCTATTCCAGACTTTGCCCTGCATCGTGAGACTCGCATAGTAAATGAATTAATCTTATGTCTGGACTTTAAAAGTGACCATGACCCCTGAGTTTCTTTCAGCATTTCTTCTCAGGGATCAGTCACTTTGGAATTGCCATTTAGTTTAGTTTAAAAAAAAAGACATGTAAAAGTATCTGAGAAGATCTACTTACAGAAATAAATATCATTTCATCATTTCATTTCATTTCATTTCATTATAACCGCCAGCGCCGATCGGCTCAACCCCCCAGGATTCCTTCATCCCTGCTTACGGCGCTGGACTGCGCAGGTCCTAGCGCAGGTTATTGCAATTACTACCCGACGTCAGCTGATTTGGTGACTACCGAGCCGAGAGTTTAGTTTTTGAGTTTGCTGTTATTTCTATTGCGAGTGTATCACATATAAGTGTATTAATACTTCCTTTCTTAATAATAATATAGAAAAAATATAAAATAAATTTATAATTTAATATAGAAAAATCCCTGGTTTTGAGAAAATGTCTCGAGTCTGCAGTGGTCTTGGAATATTCTTAGGAATATATAACTTTAGGTTTAAACATGTTTATGTCTCACATATCTGACTTGACTGGCCTGTTAGTCTAGTGGGTAAGGCCAGAGGTTGTGGGTTCAATTCCCATCTAAGGCAAAATGTTTGTGCGATGAGCACGATCTTTTGTGCTGTGTCTGGATTATTACCATTCTTAAAAATAAACGAAAGTGTTTAAGAAAACCAAGTATATTCATATTTTTTGTACTTTAAAATAAAATAACAGAAAGTTTAACAAAAGTTTAACAAACTTGGGTATTTATGAAGAGGACCAGTCTTCTGCTTATTGAAACCGTATTATTATAATCGATAACATAAATAAAACGAATTTGCATGAATTCGCAAGATTATTATCATGTAATGATCTAAATAATTATACTGTTTTATTATTTTATGGCCTCTTACTGCCGCATTTAAATTTCCAATATAATAATAATTTTTAATATATTAGATAAAACGAATTTGCATGAATTCGCAAAAGATCAGTATTATTTAATGATCTAAATAATATACTGTTTTATTATTTTAAGGCCTCTTACTACCGCATTTAAATTTCCAATATTGTTTTTAACTAAGAACCATGTAATAAATTGACTAGATTAGGTAATTAAACATTTAAATAACCTCATTTTTTGCTAGAATTAGAAATAAATTTTAAAACAACTGTGAAAATAATATGGGATATTATAAATTGCATAATTATCAAATAAATAATCGCCTTTCAATACATAATCATCATTTAAATTCTTTTTTACATCAAATAACTTAGTTCACTACAAATAAACTAAATGTTTAACAAAACTCAAACTGCAGATAATTCGAAATCACACATTAATATGACATTACTTTTTTCCTCCTAATGCAATACAGTTAAATTTATTTTTGTACAAAAGTACTACATGCATAGCATATACTGACTGCACAGCAAATTTTCCATATTTCAAGTAAAAACGATGTGGAAGGGATTCATAGGATATGTTAGGTTAGAACTGTGACCTACTACGTTATCTCATTATGAGATACCTAATTAATAAATAATAAGACGACTGTGACTAATAAAATGCTATTTTATTTAGAAAAACTGCCGTAAATAATATAAAAATAGAAGCAATATTTAAAAGAAAAAGAGATAACATGTATAATATGCATTAAGATTATTCGCCCTCGCCCCCTATTACATGGGACTTAAAAAAAACATAACTGGTGAAATGTGGGTGTACTACCAGGTATACCTCTGCCTAGCCCTTCGGGGATTACAGGCGTGACGTTTTATGTTTAAGATTATTAGCTGTGCATTGATGAAAAAGCTTATGCTTTAGGAAAAATCGCTGTACGCTGTGAAAATAAATTGTAGTGTGTTAAGTGATATTTTGAGTTGAATATTTTGCTGTGCAATCAGTTATTTTGATGGGAATTCGGAATCTTATTGCACAGAAAAAGGATATTTTTTGATTTGCGTTTAAATACTACCCAAATAAAATGAGTTGATATCAAAAACTTATCCCTCTTCTTATAAAGAAACCCCAAACCCCAAATTTTCTTGAAATTGTTAAATGGATGTGAAAAAGACCTATGGGCATTTGAAACACAGGAAATTAGTACAAAACTATTGAAATCCACAAATCTAAACCACTTAATAGGTACTTCATTTCAAGACAGGCAGTTGGACCCTGAAAGCATCAGTAGGTATATTAGAAATCTGTAACAATACTGGGAAGAGTCTTTATGTATATTGGGAAGAGTCTGTATATTGGGAAGAGTCTGTATATTGAGAAGAGTCTGTATATTGAGATCAGTTTGTATATTGGGAAGAGTCTTTATATTAGGAAGAGTCTGTATATTGAGAAGAGTCTGTGTATTGGGAAATACCAGTTCATCAAACATCAAAATTTACATACACAAACAGCTAGACCCGGAACAAATGCCATTAGGCCATAGAAATTTCTTTCTTTCTTTTATCTATTCAAGAAAATCTGTCGCGTCAAACCAGTGGGGTCCATTTAGCATTTTCGCTTAGGGTGCATATGACAATATAACGAAATAAGTTAATAGAGCCCTAGTGGACTCTGAGAAAGAAGAAACACCAAAAAAAGTCATTTTTAACATAAATACAATTAAAATCGACACCTCTTCTTTTCAAATTAGAGCTAGATTGCTAGAATAAAATCATAAGCATATGCAGACGCCTGAAAATCTTTTGCCTGTGTCAGTGAGACAAGCTCAAACATTACCATCATTTAAAGGAATGCTTAAAAATTATTACCTTACTCCTAACACGTCTTAATATAACAGTCCGTTACTCTGTAAATTATTAGTATTCATGTATTGTATTTATTTATTTTTTTATTTTGTTTTCTTATTTATACCTACTTATTTTATATTTGTATGTTTATTATTTATGTAAATAGTACACCACAAACTGCCTACTCATCTTTTCTCCTCCTCCATCAAGTCCATCCAAAGGTTGTCTGTAAGAGATCGCTTTTAGCGATAAGGCCGCCCATTGTAACACCTTATGTACCCCTTAAAGTTATTATTTGTAAGTTTTTATGGTGTACAATAAAGAGTATTCTATTCTATTCTATTCTATTCTAACGACATTAGAAAACTGTTCCCGATATCTCTCCCGCAAAAGTATAAAAGAAGCAACATTACTATAAGTGTTACTGTCATGGCCGCTGGTAATCGTATCCTGCCGTCACAACCCTTACAATCTTCCCTTGTGCGGTACATTTACGTAAGCTAAGTAGCGATCACTAGCGCTTACAGATTTTCGCTTTAGATAAATTGCTACTCCAATACTGATTTTATTAAGGGTTTGGTCCAATTGTAAGTAAGAAGCGACAATCGTTTGGTTGTTTATTTTAATTTTATCATTTCTGTAAATTAATCATTACGAAATTTCTTTTAAAAATTATCGTCGTGTAAAGGTTTAGTTACGCTTTTTTTGAAAAGATAAGCACTAATAAGTGTGTTTGTATCAATAAAAGTTACTAATTTGCTATTAAACTCAATATGTAATTAAGTAAAAAGTTTTTATTCTAGATCTAAATCCTAATGTGAGCGGAAATTAGAAGGATTTTCATTCTTATTTTATTTAAAAGTTTGACGTTCAAGAATGCCTTTTTAGGGTTCCGTAGTCAACTAGAAACCCTTATAGTTTCGCCATGTCTGTCCGTCCGTCCGTCCGTCCGTCCTCGCTTAATCTCTGTGACGGTTAGCACTAGAAAGCTGAAATTTGGTACCAATATGTGTCAATCACGCCGACAAAGTGGTAAAATAAAATTGGAAAAAAATGTTTTATTAGGGTAGCCCCGCTATATGTAAAGTGGGAAGTGTTTTTTTTTTTTATTTGAACCCTAACGTGTGATATATTGTTGGAAAGGTATTTAAAAATGAATAGGGGTTTACTAAAATCATTTTTTGATAATGTCAATGATTTAGGAAATAATCGCTACGAAAGTAAAAAACAATGTGCCCCCCCCCCCCCGTCTAACTTTTGAACCATAAGTTTAGAAAATATGAAAAAAATCTGAAAAGTAGAACTTTATAAAGACTTTCTAGGAAAATTATTTTTAAATTGGATGGAAACAGTTTTTGTACAAAAAAGACAAAAAGTTGTACAAAATAATTTCTGGACTAAGTTTGTAGTATAATCGTATATGTAAGCATTTTTTTACCTTCGTTTACATATTCTACGGAACCCTACACTGAGCGTGGCCCGACACGCTCTTGGCCGGTTTTTTTATTTTATGGTGATAGTATACTAAGTTTAGAGTAGGTATTCTTTTCTATTATAATATATCCGGAACGATATATGTGTCAAAATCATAGAAACCAAACAAAAGTAGACGAGGCCCTCCAAACAAAAGATGAGCGGAAACTCGCTCTTCTTTTATCTCTTTCATATGCTTGAAAGAAGACGAAAGGCGAATACAAGTCAATCGCCTCTGGATCATTCACCTGTTCATGAGTGACGTCACTCTTCATTCAAATACCGTCATTAGAGTGTCATGGTCTCTTGACTATGACGTTTCTTGGGGGAAACCCCGACTGAGTACGGGTTTTTGTTGCTGTTTTTTCTAATATGGAGCTAATTTGCCGCCTATTTGGCACAGCTGCATGGCACATAGTTACTGTAATTATTATAGTTTTTTTTTTTTAACTGCCTTTTTTATTTATTTATGCAATAATGTAAGTCTAGTTAAAGATAAATGATTATTCTTTCTATTTTCATTTGTTATTTATATATGTATAATGGGGTAATCAGAGGTAAGTCTACTAGTCATTCATAGACTAAATGTCGTTAAATCCAACTATATTTCAATAATTTCTTACCAACTACTAGTATTCAGGGTTATTTTTCAATGACCGGCCAAATTTTCACAGCAACTTTCCCTATGGGACCAACTCTGAAATCACGAATAAAATCAGCTGTTTCATACAAAAGTTCAATACCTACTTGACTAAAATGTATGAAACAGCTTATTTTTTTTGGTGATTTCAGAGTCGGTCCCATATTGAAAGTTGTTCATATTCATGGGAAGAACACCCTGTGAAAATTTGGCCGGTCATTGAAAAATAACCCCGTATATTTGTTTAAAGCCAGAAAGTTCAGACATTTTAAAATTTCAATACATTTTCAACGTTATTAAACCATCTCGCTTAAAAGAGTATGTCGATTATTTGCTTTCAGAAAGGAACTTATTAAATATTCGTGTGAAATGCTGATTTTCTTTAGCAAAGCAAAAGAGCTAGGTAAGTTCGAGTCAGACTCGCACATGATGGTTTTTATGCCATTGTTAAGATTGAGTAATCTTCTATCGTTTCTTTTTTTAATTTAAGTCATTGCACCCATTACATGTTGTCATAGCAGCAATTGAAACACGAATTGAATTGAAAATATCAACCGTCTACCTACTATGCTGACAGTTCGTTAGCACCTTCTGTGGATGGAACCTTAAAAACGATCAATAATAAAACAAGCTGTAACTGACCCCCAAAGGGTAAGGGTCTCGTCATGTACACTTGTACAGATGCCAGCACTTCAAGTTACCCCAATGTGTCAAATTTTCCCAATTCAATATGAACCTTATTCTGTTTGACATAAAGTAGAAAAACGATCAAAGAAATTTGACACATTGGGGTAACTTGACGTGCTGGCGTCTGTACCTACAGCCTACAGTGCAGTTAGTCGATGTGAAGTCATCCTGCAAAAACTTGAGTGAAGTAAACTGTATGCCTAGCATTTGGAACGTCAGCTCAAATCACCTTAATTTCACCCACACTTTCATGGTGTTCCATTGAAAACCTAACTTACCCTCCCCGTATAGATTTATTTATTTAAGCCAACAGTTGATTTAGAAACATTATAAATAGGAACATACAAGTGATTGTGACTCAAATCTCACTGCACAACCAATTACAGGCAAACACGTACCACATGCAAAATGCTCTGGCAACATTGTCGCATCTTACCCCGCCGACCGCTTCTAACTTGCAGTATAACTTAGATTGTATTTTCTATTTTATTCGTAAGCTATACCTAGATATGCTTGTCCTCTTTACTGAAACAGTATCAATAACACTAATGGATTAAGTTTATTTACCGTACAGTAAAGTGGTTTCATCATTCTTGTATTTGTACTTGGCAAGTTTTATAACAAAAGCTCGAATTTACAGATTGTTTGATAAATAGACAAGGAGGCAATCAAAATCAAAAGAAATATGTTTAAATTAGGCTGAATATCAGCACTTTTGAACGTCAAAAGTACATAAGACAGTCCCCCAAAATGCCCACCCTTCGCTACTTCCTAGTTTTTTTGCTAGGAAAAAGAACTATATCTACCTACTGTCTACCTAAACCCGCTGGCTAACAGACAGAAAAATGGGCAGAGAAAGCTTACTCAATCAAAAAAAATCAAAAGTCATATATTCAAATTAGGCTGAGGATCAGCACTTTTTGAACGTGGAAATTACATAAGACAGTCCCCCAAAATGCCCGCCCTTCGCTACTTCCTAGTGTTTTTGCTGGGAAGAAGAACGGCGGAACCAACTCCCCAGCAACACATCTGTCTGATAAGTTAGAAGAATTTGAATTTACACAGTACTATTAGTTATAATTACAAAATAAGTTATTATACATGTTAGCTAGCACACTCAATGTATAGAATACCCAGTATATAAAGCTACCGACATTAAAACTAATTTAATTTAATTTTGCTTCAGCAAAAGCAACTGACTAATAAGAAGCCTCCAGGTATAAAGGGTGTGCCAGCTTACATGTGCAGAGTTGGATTAAATCCATAGATCTGTAAGACAATGTAACAAAATGATAAACTATAACTGTCGAAGTTAAATAAAACCAAACAAAACAGGTAATAGTTAAAACAATAGCAAAACCAAAGCTAGCAAGTCGACCAGTTACCACAAGCAGCACCCGTTCACGAGCATAACGCAAAGATCAGCCATTACCCCCCTCGCCATATTAGAGAGAAGGTGGAACCCGACCCTCGACGCTACCGCAAGCAGTAACATCTGAGGGAGCATGACGAACTTGCTACCGGTTATTTACGTAAAATTAAAAGGTATACATTGCAACCTTCTACCCCCGTCATCAGGGTTACGACCACAGCAACTTAGTAAATAGTTTGGAAAAAACCTTTGAACTTCAAGGCGTCAGATATGAAGTAAAATAAGACAATATTAAAAAGGTACTTGATAGTCGGCATACCTGTAAACCGCGGGTTTACCTCGAGTCGAGGTCGCGTGCTGATAAAAATATAATACCTAAATGTGCTTGATTGACGTAGGCACGTAAGCAAGTCCAGTTCCTCATGGAGTTTCTTGCCCATTATTGTCCATAAGAAACTACCTTTTGGAAGGGGTCTAGAATCACTACATTTTATATGACTTATAAGCTTGACGTTCAAAAGTGCATTTGAAATGGCCTAATTGAAATACCTGACTGAGGTAGCTTGCAGCTGGCGTCTGCACATAGACAAGAGGTTTTGTTTTTAGTTTCTTCTCAGAGATCAGTCAATTTGGAATTGCTGGTGCCATTTAGTTTTAAATTCAGAATATTTTTTTTTATATTATAAACTATTTCTTGACTGAAATCCCGCCTGATGGTAAGCAGTGATGCAATCAATGATGGTGAAGCGCACTAGTTTATTAAGAGCCTATTTTTACTCTAGCCTTGAAGATACCTAAATTATACTCGGACGGGAAGACCGTAGCAGGCAGGTTGTTCCAGTTTTTCGACGTACGCGGCATAAACGACGAGGCAAAATATTCATTTCAGATAAAATTCATTTAAACACTGGCCTGTATTAGTGACTGAAAATAGGTATTCAAATTTCAGAAATTATTAATATTTTGTTATGTGTCTCTGTAAAGCCAATTCTCCTACATTTGTTTCAATTTAACAAGGGGATTGTCGTCTTTTTTTCAAAGTTTTATTCCAACAATTAAACGTAGACATATCTGCTTGAATTCCACTTGTCTCGAGGTCAAAACATCGATACTTAACAAATTAATAATAAAGTAATGAGTAACACGATATTCAATGTGTATACGCTTTCTTTATCAACGAAGGCCGCGCGCGCGCAGTGAATCACGGTGGTTACAATAATAACTTTATTATTATAAAATAGTGGGTATTGAGGAATCAACCTGAATGGGTTATTTGCCAAAATTTTAATTTTAAGTCCCTCATCTAGAAAACAAGAAAATATTTGACATGTAGTTTTTTTTTACGTATTCAAAAAATAACGGCGATACATAGAGTTATAATGTCGCATAACGTCACTAGCCAGTACAGTTTTTGCTAGCTAATGACGTTACAAGCCCCCACTCCTCAACTTTATGCGCTAAAATATGTGTCGAATTTTCTTGGTATCTAGATGAGGGAATAACAACTAAAATGTTGTCAAATGGCCCATTTGTTTAGATGTGAAAAACAAAAAACTATTTTTGAGCAAATATAGACCCTTACAAATTCAATTTTATTTCCTTTTTTTGTACTCAGGGTGTAAAATGGTTGACTGGTAGAAAATGCCTGAGGCATTAACTCCGCCTATGTAAAGACGCTTGCACATCAAGTTACCCCAATGTGTCAAATTTCTTTGATAGATTTTCAACTTTATCACAAACGGTATTCCGGTAATGATACTTCAAGCACACGAATGTACAGACGCCAGCACATCACGGTACTCCAAACTGTCATAATTTCCTGTGTGTGCTTGAAGTATCAAATAAAATACCTATGGATGTCCCTTCTCTTCCTGATTAAATACCATCCCGGTGTTCCGTCTCACACTAACGCCGGGGGTTGCAGGAACGTATGATCCTTTCAAAACTACCAAAACTTCATAGATACCTTTTTTATATCCTCCGACTTGGGGAGGACGGAGGGGACTGTCAGACTCTTCGTAACTAAATTCTGAATTCCTCCGAAACGACTTGATCGATTCTAATGAAATTTAGTGTGTATGTTCAGTAGGTGTGAGAATAGGGCGTAAACTAATAAAAACTAAGTAAAACGAATTAATTGATTCTAAAGTGGAACAAAATTTTCCGGGGCAGCTAGGTACAGACGCCAGCACATCAAGTTACCCCAATGTGTCAGTTTTTCCCAATTGAATATGAACCTTATTATGTTTGACATTAAGTTGAAAAACGATCAAAGAAATTTAACACATTGGGGTAACTTGATGTGCTGGCGTCTGTACATATAATTATATATATCGGACTTAATCCACAAATCAATAAAACCGATGATTTTGTTTCTATGCGTGAATACTTCAGCACGTTCGAACCTTCGTCATTATTTGTAAGTATTAAGAAAGGTTTTCTTCCAATATTTCTGTCGACCATATTATTGTTGGTATTCCTTCCCGGAAAGTGAAAACATCGACTGTCAGTTTCTTATGATGATTGACATCTATTAATAGTTGGAAAAACACTGGGGAGTTTTTTTAAGATGTTCGCGTTTATAGTAAATTGTTGTTCTGTTAAGAAAAACCTACCAAGGCGATATTCGAACACGAAAGGTTTTGAGACATAGTATAGACGCCAGCACATCAAGTTACTCCAATGAGTCAAATTTCTTTGGTCGTTTTTCAACTTTTCGACAAACAGAATAAGGTTCATATTCAATTGGGAAAATTTGACACATTGGGGACATTGGGGTAACATGATTGGCGTCTGTACAAGATTAACCAGTTTTAAATCAAAATCAAAAGCCATTTATTCAAATTAGGATAAAGATCAGCACTTTGTACACGTCAAAAAATACATAATACAGTGCCCCAAAAAGCCCGCTTTTTACCACTTCCTAGTGTTTTTACTAGGAAGAAGAAAAGGCGAATCAAACTCCCAACAACACGTCTGTCCTATAAGTTAGAAGAACTTGAATTTATACAATACTAGCAGACGTCCCGCGTTATCACCCGCATAGATCCCGTTCCCATGGGAATACAGGGATAAAACGTAGCCTATGTGTTAATCCAGGGTGTCAGCTAACTCCACACCAAATCTTAATTAAATCCATTCAGTAGTTTTTACGTGAAAAAGTAACAAACATTCTCACAAACTTTCGCGTTTATAATATTAGTAGGACAATTAATTTTCATTATAAATCAATCAAATGAAATTATTTACTACATGATATTAGCTATAGCGATATTTTGTTAAACCCTTTAACCGCTTGTGTCGCATAAATATGACACAACATATTTTTGTGCCCCTACCGCGCGTGGCGTACCTATTTCTTAACCGACTTCAAAAAAAGGAGGAGGTTCTCAATTCGGTTGTATATTTTTTTTTTTTTTTTTTTTTTTTTTTTAGGGTTTGTTACCTCAGTACTCCGTCATTTATGGACCGATTTTCAAAATTCTTGTTTTGTTTGATAGGGTATACTAACAGATTGGTCCCATTTGTATCAAAACTCATATCTGATGAGGGATCTTTGAGGAATTGAGGGAACTCCTCAAAAAATATAGGCACACACGCACCGATTTCAACATTTTTAGTAACAAATCAAGCATTTTCATTTAGAAAGTAACATTTGGTGAAGAAAAACTGATGAAGAAGACAGGCAACGGAACTCTTCAACGCATAACAGCAAATTATTCGCGATTGCTATAGTCAGATGTCTATGCTGAGCTTTTGTATTTCCACAACATAACATTACGCCATTCTATTTTAAAAGGGGCCGGCAGAGATGTACAGATTAATGTTTAGAGATAGAACTTCTTTAGCAATCGTTATCCAATTTCAATGATTCTTTCAAGTTTTGAAAGACTTTCTTTACATACAAAGAAACTAAAAATTACAAAATAAAATTTTTTTTACAAAAAAAAACAACCGACTTCTTAAAAAAAAACTAACAGGTGAAAAATAACTCCAGTTTCGGAAGTCGGTGGCCAATAATGAACAAAACAAAACCACCAAAGCCACAGACTTCCGAAACTGGAGTTATTTTTCACCTGTTAGTTTTTTTTTAAGAAGTCGGTTGTTTTTTTTTGTAAAAAAAATTTTTTTTATAACCTTTTCCTTTTTCGTTTTATTTTTAAAATACTGACTGTGTGGTATAACTAAAACCGTTATCGAATTGAGATATTATTTATGTAACAAGAATCGATACAACGATTGTTTTTCCTCATTTACTGTAGGTATTATTTTATTGATTTGTAGCAATTTTTGCCCGGCGCTAAGGGCACGGCAACTAATATTTAGCCAAGCGCTTAAAAGGTTAAATTAATTGTTGGTTGATGCTGTTTAAATAATAGTTGTTAATAATATTTGCACGTAGTATGTTAGTAAACATGTCTGAATTTGTTTTTTCTCTATGCTTACTTGCGTGCAAGATATAATTTTGTGTGTTTAAATAAATATTCTATTCCATTCCAACTCATAAATGTGTCCTAATTTATCAGACACATTTTACGTTTACACCTCAAAGCCTCCTTACCCAGTCTCGCACAGACGCTACCGTGAAGATATCTAGCTTAGGCATCGCGAGAACATCACCAGACCTAGGAGAAAGCTAGGTCTTTGAACCTAGAGAGTACTAGTGAGTTTCTCGAGCGGAACAAACATACTGTTTCCATTTAGTCTAGATATGTTGCTACAAAACTGTATGAAGTATGATGTATTTAGTTGGTACTGAGTCTCGCTTTCTGTCTGATAGAGGAAAGTAATCGTGGGAATAGTGGTTTTATAAAAGACTAGCAGACGTCACGCAGTTTCACCCGTGTAGTTCCCGTTCCCGTGGGAATATACAAGGATAAAAAGTAGCCTATGTCACCCGGGGATAGTGTAGCTTCCTACAGGTGAAAATTTTTTTGAAATCGATCCAGTAGTTTCGGATCCTAATCAATGCGAACAATCAAATCTTTTCTCTTTATAATATTAAGTACAGACGAAGAAATCTGCCATGTCTGCAATGCGACCTGTATGTACAGGTCGTTTACACACAGAGACTTTATTCATGGACAAAGTGTCGAATTAGGCGGATTTTGAAGCAATGTTATGACAAAATTAAATTAAGTGTTAAACTTAAACTGCATCAACGACGAGCTCCTACAACTTACTAATGTGCTAATTACACACAAAACAAAATAAACTAGAAATGTTTACTTCAACGCCATCTAGTGGGATTAACAAACAGTCCTGCCTGTCTGCTTGAGTAATGGTTTGACCAATTTTGCAATCAGTATCATTGATTGAGTCACGGTTGAAAGGATCACGATGAGATTACCGTTTCTGGTATTGATGACATTTCAACTTAGTTTCTTAGTTGCGTAATGTGGAATATACCTGGGGTTCTCACGAAGGAAACTTCCGTATAAGATTGCTGGACCCTAAAATTGTCAACCCTTATTTTTTGAAAGGGCGTGGAAAATCTTCATTGATGTTCTCTGCCCCGGGTAGGGCACAGGGGTCTGTGAAACTCTTACTGACTAAAAACCACCCCTGTGTATCGTTTCACACCTGACTCGTGCCGGTCATCGTCGTGGGGAGTTAGATGTTTGACTCCCTCTGTGACGTCTAAGACCTTGGATCCATCCAGGGGCGACAGCCGTCCCCGAGTTCAAGAGAAAAATTGTAAGCCCTGACCTAAACTTCGTATTAAGTCGGACATTTAGTTATGAAAGCCTGTCACCCAGGATTTTTTAAGATAAATATAAATCTAATTATTTGTGGTAAATTATGCATTTAAGGCAAAAACCAGGTTGGCAAAAAGCTGGACAGACCGATCACAATTTGTGAAAAGACGGACACCTGGCAACCCTAGTTCTGTATCATGTCAAACCAAAAGTGACCGGAGAAAAAGACAAATTCCACAGATGCGTATGCGCAGAGTGCCACAAAAAACAATGACCCTCCATTAATCTGATACCACATGCAGTTAGTAGTGCTACGCTTTTCTATTCCATTTCTAAATATGACAAGTGTAGTGTTTGTTCATTATATATTCTTAGCAGTTAGTATTACGCATGTTACCCAAACAACACAAAAATACACCACTATTTTTTAATTAGTACAAAAAAGTATGGGCTGTATCCGTACCTGTTACTCATATTTGCGTAATCAAAAGTAAAAAAAACTAAATTCAATTTTTAATAAAAGAAAAATACGTGTCGAATATTTTCTTGTAGGTACCTAATCTAGATGAGGGACTGAAAACTAAAATTTTGTCAAATAGACCCTTGGAAAATGGGTTCACGTTTCCGTAATCCCACGTTGTTTAGTGCAAATGGGGTGATTTTTGAATTTTTTTCACCATTAATACTCTTAGCAGAAGACTATATAATCCACACAATAGAGACGACACAAAAATAGCAAAATCCAGTCCAAGTTAATTCGGACAATAATAAGCATCTTCCATCAGAAAGGACAGGAGAGGACATTAGAACTAATAAAGCAACAGCGACAGCTCGTTTATATCCGAAATAGAGTCGTAATGCAGAACAATAACGGCATGGAGCCGACATCACATTGGAGTCTGGATTGCCGATAAAACAATTTATTTGTTGAGCAATTCTGTCAAGGTGTCTTGTGGCTAGAGAGCTAGCGGGTTAGGTGATTTTTGTTTAGAGGATGATAATATTCAGTCAATATTATTGATCTGCCAGGTTGTTGAAAACCTTTCCATTGCCAGTGAATCATTGACGTCCAAGGCCTCGAGTCTGCTATTGCAATCGTGTCTCAATGACCGGCCATTGATCGAATATTTGACAACTTTGACAGTTTTTGTATGGGAAATGTGTCATAAGTTTGACGTTATACGTCAAAAATCGATCATTGACCGGTCATTGAGACACGATTGCAATAGCAGACTCGACCCCCTGAAAGAACTTTGATGACAGCTGAGAATTTACAAAAATATTGGTATTCCACTTTAAGTGGACTTCAAATTCCGGTGACTACAGACAGGATACTGAGCGCTTCTCCACATCTTTGTGAGTGCGCATGACGTCATCCTAGAAACACAGTGATGATAGCCATATACGAAACTAGCTGTTTGACAGTTAATGGTTGAGCACTTTGCCTTGAGATGATGACTATGAACGGTCAACGGAGATACGCACCAGTCCTGCTGAAAGGGAAGAGTTTCGATGAATATCTTGAGAAACTTTGGCTTAACAGCTGGATAAAGAATCAGATGCAGAAGGCATTCGTGAGGAGGTATCTTACTCTAGATTCCTTATCGCTTTTAGTTTCGGTGTTAACATTTAGCTACGGACAAAGCATTATCTTTGTACATATTTTATGACAAAAATATTTTTGTTATTTGTTTTTTGTTAAAGTAAGTAAAAAATATTTATTATTAAGAATACTGAGCAAATAGTGTCTTAACTTGTATTAAAGAGTTTTTCTTTCAATAAGCGATCTAGTATTCATTGAGGAGAAGCAGATCATTATGATTTAACAGACTTCCGAATACTTAGTACGAAATCTTTTCTTTTGGTTGTGGTCAGATTATTTTTGTAATTTTATTATGTAAATGGAAAAGTGACCGTACAAAATTCGTTAATATTTAGTGTATCGTGGGAGCTACGTCTGCCAACAAACGGCTCTTTTAGTAGTTTGGTAGAAGTAAAATGTAATGAATTTGCCATAAGTTACAAATAAACACATTGTCATTTTTTTCAAGGGCTTTCGTCCCATTGTGACGTCTTCTGGCCAGTTCTGGCTGATGTACTTACTAGACATTCTTTTACTTTATGTTAGTGAAAACGAGGTTTTGTCATAGCCTAATGGCTTGAGAGAAAGACGATCATACTTAGGGATCCTTCTACCATTTCAAATTATTAGTGTAAAACCATAGACATGTATTGGCAGATGATTGAGAAGATTGAGGATCGTGTTAAAAGAAAAGTTTTAGGGTATAATATGTGAAGAGATACAAACAAAGAAACGATGGATAGATTGATTGAATGAAAGCAGAAAATGAAGGATGCAAGGAAGAGAGTATTTAAGATGACGAGAAATAGAAGTGTATGGAAGTAGAACATATGCTGCGCTGACCCCAATAAACCCTGGGATACCTTAGAGTAAATCCTGATTGGGCAGGCTTTTTGATGGACTTCCTTATGGCACTGGATGCGACTACACACTGCGGGTGGTCGAGTCCAGGGCTTGGCATAAACTGGCATTCCTGTGCGGTGCCACTTTGTGAATTTTTATTTATTTTCGTGGCTTTTTTGTTGTATGTACCTACTAACAATAGTTTTTTAAGGGATTTTTTGTGATATTAACAGTATATGGACTACTACGTTAAAATATAATATGTCTTATTATTATTATTATATGTAATGTTGACTTTCAAAAAGTGCTGATCCTCTCTTGAACCTAATTTGAATAATGAGTTTTGATTTGATTTGATTTTGATGGTTACCTTAAACTTTACATAGCAGCTTCAAAGATTTCTTATCTCACCGCATATGCGTAAATACAAGATTCAAGTGACAGGCTTAATTTATTACAACTTCAAGTTTATTTAAACAGACAAACGATTAACTTTTTAATTTATTTTAAAACTGTCGTCCTTTAAATCACCTTGTTAAACTATTTTTAAACCAGATTATTTGTAACAAGTAAGTACCTACATGAACTCGTAAATTTCGGTACAACTGATACATTTAAAATTACAGTATCTGGGTGCATATAGGTATAATTAATCTTTTAAAACCTGATCACGATAATGACAATAAATAACAACAACGCAGTACAGCCTTGGTTTTGTAAATGGACAAACAAATTTGACATTTTCTTGAAAACATTGGAGCTTTACGAGTTAATAAAAGGCTACATTACAAACGGGTTCATGTGTTTAAAATAAGAATGATTTATTGCACGGTTGTTTCCTTGATGATCTGGAAAATTTATTTTTTTCCTTTTTTTATGGAACTGTTAAGTTTTGGCTTATCAGTTTTGTCAGATCAAAACCATTACCATGCAACAATTTAAAAAAAAGTACTAAATTATAAATAGTTAATTCAATGTCTTTAAAAAATATTATTTAAATATCAAATCACGACATGGCATGGTGTGGCGTTTTATAATAATTAAATAATGATATTAATTTTATGATCATTTGATATTAATGACATAATAGTAAATAATTTGCACGCTTGTTTGCAAGCAGAATACAGTTACTCTTTTAGGATATAAGATCATGATTGATCGCATGGCATGTCGGCATGCTTTGACTGCTTTGTAGTGCAAAGGTGCTAGTTCCGCAAGGAAAAAAAAATGATGGCCAACAATTGTTGTTTAATTGTTCAAAGTTTAGCTGTTTGTGTGTTTAAATATTTGTAGATATACGCACCCACGACGCAGAAAAAAATCAGAGAGGCAATATTACCAAAAAAAACATTAGTAACGTTTCATGGAATATCGCTAAGCCCACTAACCAAAGAGATTTAAAATACTAAAATGCTAAGTATTGAATGTTTTTGCCACTAACAGACAGACGGATAAAAATACAAACAGTGGAGGCTTCGAAATAGGGTTCCGTCTGCAGCCCTTAAAACTACTTTCTCACAAACAAAAAATAACCTGATTCTAAACAAAAAAAACTGCATTCAAATCTGTTTATTCGTTTAGGAGCTATCGTGCAGATATACAGTCAGGCACGTCATTTTTAAAACAAATTCCCTTCTTTTTGCGTCGGTAATTAAAATAACAATATTATTCAAAAATCAAACTTCGTGGCTCCACGTTTATTTGTCGTCTTATCCCTAAATTAGTACCGTTGGCAACGAAATTAAAATCTGTTACTAATAGCTTTAGTTATATACAACTAGTCTATACCAATTTACGTCGCTGACGGTACATAATTAGCTTGGTTGATTGCACGACTGTTCATTATTGCGTTTTAATAAACATAAATTAATGGAATGTTGAACGAATTTGCATGTATACGTTTGTTGTATTAATGAATTTGGCTCATATAGCATTTAATTCATGATAGGTTTACGAAGTTATCTTTGTACTGCTTCTGCCCTTCATTTCGCTTGCATGAACGTCTATTAAGTATATCATAAAAAACACAAACATAACACCAAGATGTACATACATACGGTTCGCAAAAAACGTTTTGTCTTTGACTGAAAATCTTCTTTTGCTTTTCAATACCGAAAGAATTTTTGAAATTGGACAAACAGTTTTGGACATCACCTCTTACAAACAAACTTACAAAAAAAATGGGCTAATAATAACAGTCACGCGGGTCGATATAAGGTAAAACTACGCATGCCGAGGTCTGTTCGTGGATGGAGGTCTGTTCCAGGTCTGTTCGCACACGACTATCCCGTCCATACATTTCTCAAGACTCCTCCGTCACGTAAAGAAAGCACGCTGAGCCACGAGCCCGGCTGTCATTTGCAAATCTTTGACAAACGTTACGTGTAGTGAGAACTCCGAAAGTCTGACAACCAGTTTAACCAAGGGGTACCGTGTCACCCAGTAACTGAAATGTAGAGGTCAGATAGTCGTTCAATGTAAAACACTGGTATTCAGCTGAATCTGGTCAAACTGGAAGGCTACAGTATGGGGTTCTTCAAAAGTAATAATAATAATAAATAATAAATATTCCACAACTTTTCACACAACGCCATTTAGTCCCAAGCTAAGCTAAGAGCTTGAGTTATGGGTACTAAACAGTTGATAAACATACTTATATATTTCTAAATACATACATATTATAGATAAATTACGCCCAGACACAGAACAAATGATCGTGCCCATCACACAAACATTTGTCCTGGGTGGGAATCGAACCCACGACCTCTGGCATAGCAGTCAGGGTCACTAACTACTAGACCAACAGGCCAGTCAAAAAAAAAGTGGAGTAAATAGGTTTTTAAAGGGTCGGCAACGCGCGTGTGGCGCCTCTGGTGTTGCAAGTGTCCATAGGCTACGGTAACCGCTTACCATCAGGCGGGCCGTAAGCTTGTTTGCCACCGTCGTGGAATAAAAAAAATTAAAAAAAACTGGAAGCCGACTCCATCATAGTAGGGAAAAGGCTAGGCAGATGATAGATGGTGCCAAAGTTTTTATGTCGCCCATGGGCCTCTCACTTGGCTTCACATGACGCCAAGAAATAATATAATATTCCACAATAATATAATAATATTCCACAACTTTTTCACACAACGCCATTTAGTTCCAAGCTAAGCTTGAGAGCTTGTGTTATAGGTACTAAACAGCTGATAAACATACTTATATATTTCTAAATACATACATATTATAGATAAATTACACCCAGACAGACAACAAATAATCGTGCACAACTCACAAACATTTGTCCTGGGTGGGAATCGAACCCACGACCTCCGGCATAGCAGTTAGGGTCACTAACTACTAGACCAACAGGCCAGGCAAAAATATCACGGATATGCGACATATTTTGATTCTCACAAAAAAAATTAAAACCCGTCCGGAAGTACCCCTTTGCGTTGACCTACAATGACTAAATTAGGCGAAAAGTAACGTCTTACAATACATTAACTTAAAGTTAAAAGTCTGTAAATCGATATTTTTAGGTTTTATCAAAAAAACTTTTTTACTAAAAAAAATACAACCAACTTTAAAAAAAAAATAACTCCAGTTTTGGAAGTCTGTGGCTTTGGTGGTTTTGTTTCGTTCATTATTGGCCACCGACTGAAGTTTTTATTTTGCAATTTTTAGTTTCTTCGTATGTAAAGAAAGTCTTTCAAATCTTGAAAGAATCATTGAAATTGGTTAACAATTGTAGATATCTGACTATATCAATTGCGAATAATTTGCAGTTATGCGTTAAAGAGTTCTGTCGCCTGTTTTCTTCATCAGTTGTTCTTCACTAAATGACAGTTTCTAAATGAAAATGCTTGATTTGTTACTAAAAATCGGTGCATGTGTACCTATATTTTTTGAGGTGTTCCCTCAATTCCTCGAGGATCCCTCATCAGATATAGATATAGTTTTGAAACAAATGGGGCTAATCTGTTATAGTAGGTATACCTACCCTATTTTTTTAACCGACTTCAAAAAAAGGAGGAGGTTCTCAATTCGGTTGCATTTTTTTTTTTTTTTTTTTAGGATTTGTTACCTCAGTACTCCGTCATTTATGGACCGATTTTCAAAATTCTTTTTTTGTTTGATAGGGTATACTAACAGATTGGTCTCATTTGTTTCAAAACTCATATCTGATGAAGGATCTTCGAGGAATTGAGGAAACTCCTCAAAAAATATAGGCACACATGCACCGATTTCAACATTTTTAGTAACAAATCAAGCATTTTCATTTAGAAAGTATCATTTGGTGAAGAAAACCTGATGAAGAATACAGGCAACGGAACTCTTCAACGCATAACAGCAAATTATTCGCGATTGCTATTGTCAGTTGTCTATACTGAGCTTTTGTATGTCCACAACATAACATTACGCCATTCTATTTTAAAAGGGGCCGGCAGAGATGTACAGATTAATGTTTAGAGATAGAACTTCTTTAGCAATTGTTATCCAATTTAAATGATTCTTTCAAGTTTTGAAAGACTTTCTTTACATACAAAGAAACTAAAAATTACAAAATAAAAACTTTTTTACAAAAAAAAACAACCGACTTCTTAAAAAAAAACTAACAGGTGAAAAATAACTCCCGTTTCGGAAGTCGGTGGCCAATAATGAACAAAACAAAACCACCAAAGCCACAGACTTCCGAAACTGGAGTTATTTTTCACCTGTTAGTTTTTTTTTAAGAAGTCGGTTGTTTTTTTTTGTAAAAAAGTTTTTTTTTGAAGTCGGCCCATAAATGACGGAGTACTGAGGTAACAAACCCTAAAAAAAATACAACTGAATTGAGAACCTCCTCCATTCTTTGAAGTCGGTTAAAAATGCGACTTAAACTTATATTTGCTTTGGGAGAATATTGATCGTACCGTATATCAATGTATCGGTCACATCTGTTTAACTGCGCAGTTGGTTCAAATTCTTCTTATCTTTTCATCTGAGTGGTGATATAGTTCATAAACTTATGTGTGTAATGTTAACTATTTGAACACAGCCACGGAACCCATATTGCTTGAATCAGACTCGAACTTGTTTGGTTTCTATTTCATTTAACTTCTTATGTGCCTATTTCTAATTGAGATTATTTACTAGATTTTAATTAACGTTTTCTCAGTCGTACGTTCTTAACCTTTCAAACCAAGAAATCTTTTATGACAACCTTTAACAGCTAACATAATGTTCTATCCAAAGGGTAAACCAATAGAGTACCTACAATGTTAATTGACCTTTTTGTTCTGTGAAATGGGTTGATTCATACTGTTCCTAATGTATTTGCACACCTCGTATAGTTATAATACATGTACCTCATGAGCCTTTTGTAACATCCTCTGAACCTGTGTTATGCTAATAAATGATTTGTCTTTGTAGTTATTTTTAATAGATTTTACCATTAAAAAAAAACTCTTTCAAGTATCGTACGTATTCCCGTTTGAGCACCTATTTATTGAGCACCTATGCATTAACCTATGGGAAATGGGAATACCTTTGGTGCTAAATGCATAGGTGCTCAAAAAATAGGTGCTCAGACGGGAATACTCCGTACCGTCTGTACTAATGAGCGCAATAGTTTATTAAGAGCCTATTCACTTTAGCCTTAAAAACTTGAGACTTAGGTAGAGTAAGCGTGGAGTGAACTATCAATCTGAATCTGGCTGAATGTGATTGTAAACGTACCTACTCACGAAACAGAAGAAGTTCTTAATATGGGACAAAGTTTTACGTGAAAACATCATCCGCTCTCGCTTGCACGCTGGGCTCAGGTGAAACGTGACAATGAAACACGCTGTTCCGTGCGTGCAGTCAGCAATTATCGATCTATAAGACGTTATCACGTCAAAACTCGTTCGATTTTATGTTTGGAATGACACTTCGCCTACACTTCACCTACCTATATCATTTCTTCACCATAGCACTGCAGACCGGATAAATCCCGATCTCTGACTTTATCTGGATTGTCAACCGGGCGTTATAAACGGTAAGTCATAAGGGGATACTGCCAATTTTCTACCAAACCTACGTTCATTTAGTATTGAAAAAGTATAGTATAAGAATTAAATCGAGATTTCTTTGAGAAAATAGTGTCTTTCCAGCCAATTGTCACGTTCTGAGTGGACTCGTTTGGTCTCCCAGTGGACTAAGAAATTTAGCTTGAGGGAAAAGATTTTCTAGGTAAGATACTTGGACCGCAAAGTTGTCGTTTTTCTTTGTCCAATGAATCATTAGGGGGATGTTTTAAATAATATAAAAGCTTTGATCTCCAATACAGGTGTGTTAATTAATTATGTAATTGCAATAAACATGTTTTAACAATTAAAAAAAAAAAAAAAACATGTTGTTTTTGTTTGTATATTAATTACAGGAGGTGGGTTTTATTTTAATTTGGATCTTACGACTTGATCAGAAAATATGGTAAAGAAAGAAAAATTTAAAAAAATTAGACAAAAAAAAATTAAACTGTTGGCAAGTTATGGTGGGCCTCCTCGCGTCTCTCTTATGAAAGCTTTTTTTTTTAGTAGCATTTGTGGCCAAAATGGACCAATGGCCAATATGGACTCAGAAAAAAAAAATATTTTTTTTTAATAAATAAAAATAACAAATAATAAATTTTTAGACTTAAACAGTCCATAGGTAATTTAGTATTAATTTAGTATTAAATCAAAAACTTGACCTGAGATTTAAAAGACACTTGCTTCCATTTGATAACCAAAATTTTATTGCGGTTTTTACGTTACTTCATTTTTGTTCCCGACATAGTGTCGAAAATTCATTTAACTACATTCATAAAGACAAGTACTTAAAATAAATAAATAACTAAAACTAACAATAAATAACTACAAAGCGTCAAAAAATTCTTCTGCATCGCTGCCAGCTGGTAAAGTGCCCAAAAGACTGGCGGCATTGCCACGTTGAATGGCAATGCTTAGCCTCTGGCCAAAGTAGAGGCCAGCCCTTGGGTCACGGGAAGCGTCAACTACATTCATTAGAAAACTTGTACCTATGTATCAAACAACTTTTAACTAACGTGAAAATTACCCTTGCGTTCCTATTAACCCCGTTTGGTAGAACACGTCTATGGACTTTTTAGTCAACTTTAGTATCTGTAAATTTTGATAGAATCTTTATTTGTGGAACATAGGTATGTACATAGGTGTTAGGTAAACATATTTGAGCGCTATGTTTTGCCGCGAAGGCATACAAATTTAAAATAAAACCTTAACTAAATTATTAAAAAAAAAACTCAAATACTTAAAAAACTAAATAAAAACAAACACAGTAACGAAGTATAAACTAAAATAAAATATTAAAAATTATCATTTTTAAAATCTTGAACAGTATAATAACATTTTTCTATTAATAGAGAGGAGAGAGCTTTCTTAAATTTTGATAGGGGTAATGTTTTTATACTATTGGGTATTTTATTATAAATGTTTGAGGCCATTCCAAAAAAACTCTTTTTCATCAATGTGGTTCTGCATTTTAAGTCGCACAATTGATTAATATATTGAGAACGCACTGGGTTTTTTTATACGTCAGAAGTTTTCGTAAAAAGGTGTAAATTAGTTTTAACAAACAAAACAGTCTCGTAGATGTACATAGATGGCAGAGTTAATAATTTTAAAGATTTAAAATGGGGTGCACAAGTTTCGGTACTTTTTATTCGATAGAAATCTATGGTTAAAGAAGCCGTAGGAGTTGTCGTGCATCTTACTAATGAACACAAGTCTCACTAGAAGCCGTTAACATTTGAATTTCAATGACCAAAATTGCTGTTTTACGACGCAATTCGTAGATACAACGTCAGCAATGATTTGACAACAACTAATTATTATTATTTCGAGTATGTAATTTGACTTCGGGCTGTATTTGCGATGGAATTCGATTAGCGTGAAGTATATGCAGGTAGTTTGATAATAGTTTTAGATACAAGAGCGGATGCTGAAACTGGAGTTATTTTTTACCTGTTAGTTTTTTTTAAGAAGTCGGTTGTTTTTTTTGTAAAAAAGTTTTATTTTGTAATTTTTAGTTTCTTTGTGTGTAAAGAAAGTCTTTCAAAACTTGAAAGAATCATTGCTAAAGAAGTTCTATCTCTAAACATTAATCTGTACATCTCTGCCGGCCCCGTTTAAAATAGAATGGCGTAAAGTCTACATCAGTTTTTCTTCACCGAATGATACTTTCTAAATGAAAATGCTTGATTTGTTACTAAAAATGTTAAAATCGGTGCGTGTGTGCCTATATTTTTTGAGGAGTTCCCTCAATTTCTCGAAGATCGCTCATCACATATGAGTTTTGATGCAAATGGGACCAATCTGTTAGTATACCCTATCAAACAAAAAAATAATTTTGAAAATCGGTCCATAAATGACGGAGTACTGAGGTAACAAACCCTAAAAAAAAAAACGAATTGAGAACCTCCTCCTTTTTTTGAAGTTGGTTAAAAAGAGACTGCTCTCCGAGTATGTTTCGGTGTTTCTGACTACGAAGATAATAGACACCAGAAATAGGTCTGCCTAAATTTTCATTTTTCAGTATTCTGAGCCAATTTCAGAAACTGACTTAATCCAGATTCCAGTGCTCTCGCGATAAGGAAGTAAATTGGCACTTCAACAATCGATCGATAGGTTGCAGGCTCGTATCTCGGCTGAGGCACTTAACACGAGCACTCTTAGTTGAGGCAGTTAACGGGAATAATAGTTTTGTTCGTTGTTATTTTTAATGGTTATAAATAACTATTGGTTCTAATTGAATAATAGTAGATGTAACTGTTTGAAACAACTATTTTCTCATCTTTTAGTTTCTTTGTGTATTAACAATACCAGCCTGTTACGTCCCTCTGCAGGGCAAAGGCCTCTTCTCATACAGAGAAGGCACGAGCATTGATCACCACGCTTGCTCAAGGTGGATTGGCAATTTTAGACTTATACTCGTGTTAACTATAATTCCGGGTTTCCTCACGATATTTTCCTTTACCGATGTGAACTTAAAAAAATACCTACTTATGAATTGAAAAATGTCTCATCAATAGTTGCCCGGATTTGAATCACAACACGGTGATCAATGCTCGTGCCTTCTCTGCACGAGAAGAGGCCTTTTCCCTGCTTTAGGACAGTAACAGGTTGAATAGTTATTACTATAAGAACTGATAAAATGTTATTATTTTAGTAAACCTAGTAAGACACGTTTCTTTATACTAACAAAAAATAACAAGTTTGAGTGTCTAACGCAAAACAACTTGCAAAAAATATAAACATACGCAAAAAAAAAATGTGTTTTGTTATTATTTATGTTTTTTGTTTGAATCACCGAGAACCGCAAATAGTTTTTTTGTTGCCCATATTAATTTAGATAGGCTTTGTTAGTTTGTAAAGTTGATCGATGATTTAATACACACGTACAAAATAATCAATTGCGTCTTTTCATTGTAAATTCAATTAATTTACACACAGCATGAAGTACGTAATTATTGTTTTTAGGTCTAAATATGTAAGAAACATTAATGGGATAGCCAAGCCAATTATTGACGTCCTACACACTTTTTAAAAATTGGGAAGACTTTACATGGAATTTAAAATAGCTGTAATAAAATAAAAACAAAAAAAAAAACAAATTGCAACTGCCACCGAAAACACAGATAAAGAAAATAAAAATAAAAAACAAATGTCAACTCACCTCCTTCCGCGAACGAGACTCTAAATTCAAACAGCCACAAAAACACTGGCAAAATAAATGAAATCAAATAAAAACACACCTCGCGAATGTCAGTTTCAAATTCAAAATGAGAACTAACAGTGTTGGGGTAGTGCCAAACAATTATTGGACAGTGGGTTCCAAAATTTCGAGCTAAAATGAGCGATACAGGCTTTTAGAGAGGTTTTCTGGCTTCTCGAGACGGGCTTTTTCGAGCTAGCAACGAGTGCATCAGTTTGTACGGTACAGTAATGAATGGTGAAGCAAGGTGCCCGCTTGAACGGCTTTGGCGGTAAATGTGTGTCTTAAAATGTGATTGGCGCAAAACCACTTGATACTTTTGATTGGATTTCGCGCATCTCGACGGACGGTAGAGAGAAATTTATGAGTTATGGCTGCCTTTTATTGACTTACGGCGCCTCTCTATCTTTTTTAAACAGATGTTGATTCGTTTTATAGGTAAAGTGTTAACGCAGTAGGTAATTAAAGTGATCAGAAAATGTGTAGAAATGTATGTAACTGAGAAAAGATACGAAAGGAAATGGGCAGATTTGTTACGATAATAAAATAAGCATGCATTGGCAAGCACAAAATTAGTAGATACAAAGGAATAAAGAAGATACTTATGACGTAATATAAATCCACCTTTTAAAATTTAACAGTAAAGTAACTGTAAAGTTTTATGTCCATAGTAAACAGTTCGAAAACACAAATTATTTTCGGTTCAATTATTATGCTGTTGCTAGAAGCAAGAGATACCTTTGCAAAAAGAAATTTAGCACAGTCACGATGTATCAAATCTCCTTAGTCGCACTACATAGTGTAGCGGTCTGTAGTCTCGAATCGACTTGGCATTTTGGCTGACAAAACGCTCGCGCCGATGCTGGATGCTATGGAGATACTTTATTAATTTTGTTATTTTTCTATAAACATAAAAAAGCGACTAACTTACTTAAGTACTTTACTTACTTCAAATCGAAATTCACTGCTGGACAAAACTTTGTTTACTGATCAATCCATGCTGCCCTCCTTCAGCGGCTTCTTGAGACGTATACCAGATTTACAACTTGATGATGATGATGATGGTGATGATGGTGATGGTGATGATGATGATGATGATGATGATGATGGATGATGATGAAATTATACATTTCTGTAAATAGATTTCACAAACCCTTTTTTGTCGTACATGTATTCTTGAAGTTATAATTCATTTGGCGCGTTATTAGGGAAAAATGAGAGTAAAATAATACGATGCGCGCTCACGCCGTCACAAAAAACCGGCACCCTGAAGATAGCTATAGTCAACATTTTAGTTTTTTTTTTCTATTATTACGCCAAAGAAGTATTGCTTTTAACACGTGTAACGCTCACACTACTCTGAGAAGGAACATCGGAAGAAACGCAGGTCTTTTTAAAAGTCCAGACATTAATTACCCTTATTAACTTACACAGCTTTTCTTAAAAGTAAAGCTAAGCAGGAGTCATCAGTAAAAAATCACCCCATAAAAACTGGGGCAAAGCGAGCTATCTAATATGTCACCCACTAGATCAGAATAGAGAAACGAGTTTTTTATGCTAATTTAATGCTTTTGGTCATTGTTTTTCATCTCAAAGCTAGTATTGTAGTGTTTAGACAGTTATACCTATGTAGAGACTTTTAAACCCTTACCTAGTTTTATCTGCTTTGTTTTACATTTTTATCGAAATCACACTACATAATATGTTCTGTCATCACACTTAAATATAAAAAAAAATAACTTTATTGCATAACATTTTGGCCTTAATTACATGACGGAAAGTCTCCATTTGAGCATAAAAATGCTTTTAGTTGAAAGCTCCGCTCTTTTTTTACATTAATAATATATTTAATATACCA
The DNA here is from genome assembly GCA_921972225.1 of Euplexia lucipara. Lineage (NCBI taxonomy): Eukaryota > Metazoa > Arthropoda > Insecta > Lepidoptera > Noctuidae > Euplexia > Euplexia lucipara. Next base: position 2,501,507 of record OV179151.1, read on the forward strand.
CCAGGCAAATGCAAACTAGCGTCAAGCAGCATCTAACGCTCAAAAGAACTTTATATTCCATATTTTTTTCCGTGCGTGTTTCAGTAAAGGTTTTTTTTATTTCTTTCTTTCTTGTTACTCAAGCTGGGTATTAATAGCTCACGTCACTTCTCATTTTACACATGTTTTCAAATCTCTCCCCCACTCTCACAGGTCTCCACGTAGAATCTACTGGCAGGTATTGAAGTGATTTGAAAGCAGTAAGACTTTTCTGATATAATAAATAATGTCTATTATACATATTATGTAACATTTCTGCACCTATCTTTAAGCCATCATGACTAATCGCTAATTTATTATAAGTGACGATATTAAGGAAACTATTTAACATGCTAAACACCTCCTAAATCAAAAATTATGATCTATTTTTAAAGGTCAGTGTGGTATCAGTGACATTTATAATATCAATGTGACAGTGACATTAATATTATGTCACTATTACCATATTTCAATTTATTGTTTGATTGAATCAAAAACAATGGCAGCTGTTAAGAGTAGGTACCTTAATATTTTTATAAGCTACGAGATGATGGTATCATCTTTCTCATCATCTGCCTAACCTTTTCCCAATAATTTTTGAGTCAGTTTCCAGTCTTACCTGCTGCAGCTGAATACCAGTACCAACCCAGCTACTGGGTAACACAGTACCTCTTAGTAAAACTGGTTGTCAGAGTTTCAAGGTCCTGACTACTCGTAACGCCTGTTTGTTATTCCTGCGAATGACACTCGTGGGTTACGGCTGACAATCAGCGTCAGATAGTACACCCTGAGTTCTCATCTAACATTATGCTGAACTGAGGCCTTTTGGAATTATAATCTTTGTATTCCGTTTGTGTATTTTAAATTAATATCATTAAACGCAATTTCTTGTCTTTCTGTCTGTCTGTCTGTAGATTAACAAGTGACAGCTGAAACCAACGGCAAAACGTGCATTCCGAAGTTATAAGCGCAAGTACTTTAATACAGTGTAGAAAAAATATCGACGCACAAACTGATATCAAGACCGACTGGAAGGTGAACTTAAAATAGTTGGGAATAGACTGGGCAGATAATATTGACGTTACTGGAATGACTAGGAAGGGTTAATCAGCCAACAAACTCTTAGATTTTGTTTGATCCGCCATTTGGAGAATTTGTCCCGCCACTTCTTCTTCCCAGCAAAAACACTAGGAAGTGGCAAAGGGCGAGCTTTTTGGTGACTGTTTTCTGTAATTTTGATGTTAAAAAGTGCAGATCCTCACCCTAATTAGAATACATGACTTTTGATTTTGACTTAATCGTCATTAAAGCCGTCTCCATACCACTTACCTCGTAGCGGCGTACGTCTATAGGTAAGCTTCCCACGGTGAACTGTGATGCAATTCTAGTGTCTAATGTCAGAGGTGCCCGTTTTTTGTACACCGTTAGCCCTGCACAAATGCTGTGCGGTGTATGTTAGGGGCGGGGAGCGGTTTCATGAGCGGAAGCGAGGCGATTAGACCTTAGCACACTTTAATTGATCGATGAGAAGCAAGACTTCTCATCGATTCACTTGTTGGTAGACGTTATATAATTTTCTGGTTTGTGACGTTGTGAGATGTACAAATTATGTAAGGCGCTTTGAATTTGAAAAATTTCTCCGATAGATTTTCAACTTTATAACAAATAAAATAAGGTTCATGTTCAATTGCGAAAATTTGACAGTTTGAGGTAGCTTGATGTGCAGGCGTCTGTACACACTTACATAAAATATAACCAAACAAAAAGAAAAGTAAAACAATATAGGGCATCAAAAATTTAGTCAAAGTCAAGAAAAATAAAGTCACACTTTAAGTTTAATATCTAATATGGTATACGTATAACCAACACCAACCACACAAACACACCAACAATATGGTACGTATGCCAAACGCGAGTGGCATAATACCCAAGCAGATAGTTAATAATATGATGTACTCACGGGTTGTTAAACCATTAGTTCATTACACAAAATTCCAGCATTTAATTTAATGTCAAAGGTTTACATGTTTTTGTTGTTAATCGAAGTGCAGAAATGTGTGTGGCTCATATTAGAGGAGGTAGCGGGCGCGCTCTGCGGAAAGTTGGATGCAGTTTCTAAGTTAAATGTCAAAGGTGCATCTTTTTGTTTACCGTTAATCTCGGGTGGTGTATGGTGGAAGTAAGAGGCGGTTGCGGGGTATTAAAAATATTTAAAAGGCTTGAAAGTAGATACTAATTTCAAAAGTTGTTTGATGTAATACAAATTCACTTTTGATATCGAATACAAAACTTTGTATACCCGGCATTAATATGTTTTTTTTTTAAATACACTACTTATTTATTTTATTACTTATTTATTATTTCAGGCAATAATTGATTAACTAAACTACTTACTACTACCTCCGAAAGACATTTTTTTTAAAACATAGTGGAATAGGAACAGCAGAGAAAATAATGAAAAATGCGTTTATTAGCATAACAGCAAAATACAATACACTTAAAACTACAGTACACATATTTTTTTACAGTTAAAACGGTGACTGATATTTATATGGAAGAAACAATTTTGAAGACGTCAAATTAGTTTATGTTATTTCACTGTAGTTCAGTCTATGTCAACTTAAATAAATTGACGGCTTTTGTTTGTATAGTTATACGCCTATCTCTTTTAAGGGTTCCGTAGTCAACTAGGAACCCTTATAGTTTCGCAATGTCTGTTTGTCCGTCCGTCCGTCCGTACGCCCGTCCTCGCTTAATCTCTGTGACCGTTAGCACTAGAAAGCTGAAATTTGGTACCTACCAATATGCGTATCAATCACGCCAACAAAGTGGTAAAATAAAAATTGGAAAAAAATGTTTTATTAGGGTAGCCCCCCTATATGTAAAGTGGGAAGTGATTTTTTTTAAATTTAAAGCCTAACGTGTGATGTATTGTTGGAAAGGTATTTAAAAACCCCTTTTTTACCTTTTTTTATGAATAGGGGTTTATTAAAATCATTTTTTGATACTGTCAATAATTTCGGAAATAATCGCAAAAAAAGTAAAAAATAATGTGTGTGTCCCCCTCTTACTTTTGAACCATAAGTTTAGAAACTATGAAAAAAAATTGAAATGTAGAACTTTATAAGGACTTTCTAGGAAAATTATTTTAAACTTGGATGGAAACAGTTTTTGTACAAAAAAGACAAAAAATTGTACAGAATAATTTCTGGACTAAGTTTGTAGTATAATCGTATATATTTGTGCAAGCATTTTGAACACTTATTGCGACGGACGGGAAACTACGGAACCCTACACTGAGCGTGGCCCAACACGCTCTTGGCCGGTTTTTTTGTTTTGTTGAAGAGAAAATGATGGAAATTAAATCTAGTCAAGCTTTCACCTAAGGAAAGCATTATTTCAGCTTAAATTTAAATAATAGTAACATTAATCATGTAATTGTACAGACACCAGCATATTAAGCAACCCCAAACTCAATTTCCCCAATTGCACAACATGAATCTATACTGTTTGTAATAAAGTTGAAAAACTATTAAAGAAACTGGATACTTTAAGTAGCTTTTTATAATAATAATAATAATAATTTATTTATACAGACTACATTGGCCCAATTGTTAGTAAAAACTTATCAACTAATTGTTAGTAGACTCAACTACTTACGACTTATTCTGGCGTCTGAACCTTTATCCAAAAATTGAACCATTATGTTATGATTAAATGTGCTAAGCTACTGTACTTATTGTAAGAAGTTTTGTAACTATATTAATCTGCGAATAAATCTTTGACTTTACCATATTCCTATTAATATCTTGATAAAATACCTAGACTCACTGGTTTTGTACATACTTATCCCGACTTCTAAGATACAGGTCTGCGTACCTAGTTTAGGAGCCCGAAAAGCTGTCTTTATATTAATCTTTGTAGTACGATCCAATGTTTTCATACGCTATGTATCGTGTTGTTAAATCTTTTTATGTACTAATAAACATAATATTATCTGTGTTGGGTATGAAAGCGTCTGGCAGCTATGAGAAACTAGACTTTATAAACAGAATTCATTTTCTATGTCTAATTTTAAAGTAAGAACTGTGTATGGTCCATGTAAAAAGTGGTAGCGTTCTTGTAAAACTTTTGCTGTTTAATACAAAGGGCATTATTATTAAATATTATGTGATTAAAATAAAGTTATTAAAGTGAGCGAAATGTAAGAAATTTAATTTTGAAGGGTTAAGACGGAATCCTTGTGGCAAGACTTTGTCGTCTGAATGTGACCTCAGTGCCAAATGTCAGGGGAGTTTTGTTACGAACACGTGTGACACGAGAATTTTATACATTCCAAGAAGAGAAGATCCTATCCTACTAATATTATAAATGTGAAAGTTTGTAAGGATGTTTGTTACTCTTTCACGCAAAAACTACTGAATGGAATTCAATAAAATTTGGTATGGAGTTAGCTGACACCCTGGATTAACACATAGGCTATTTTTTATCCCTGTTTTCCGACTGGAACGGGACATATGCGGGTGAAACCGCGGAACGTCTGCTAGTAAATTAAGATATTTTAGTTGAATTATTTTTCAGGGACTAGTCGAGCTTTATTGACTCAACGCGTTATTGATGGTGACTACAGACTGTTGATTATGGCTTACAGAAATAGCAGTGATTCGGGAATAGTGTGGTCTTAAACCTATGTTCTCTGTAGACGTTTTTTAAAACATAGTTTTTCGCCATATCTTTTCACTTGTGCTTTAACTTCACTGGGCTCGGTAGAGATGGTACCGATAACACCGTCTTTGTACCACCGCAAAGGTCGGTATCGGCCGCGATTGTCCTATTGTGAACCACGATGACAGAATTAGATTTTTGCTCAACAGTACTCGTCTGTGGTGCACAGTGATAAGTTGAAAACCATTGTCTTTTGGAGGAGTCTTTATTGTTAATAGGTCAAGCTTATTTTGGTCCAATTGTAAAGCTTTAAGAGATTTTTTTAACAGCCTAGTGGTGTGACCGATGGATTACCCAGTCATAGGTCTCGACACCGAACCAAAGGCACGCACATCTGGCTTTTCGATTCAAGTACGTACTGTAAAGTATATATTGCTTCAAAACTGTGAAGTTAAACATTGAAAGATGCCCCTCACTAGAAACTTCTCCTGCATCGTGGGTGCTTACAAACATAAACTCACATACACCAACATCTAGACCTGGAACAACAACCTATACTTATGCAATTTTAATGTTTATTTCCTGCGAAAATTCAACCCTGAGAAATGTGTCTCGACGATATGTTAAGGCAAGTCAGAGGCCCATGTCGACTGTCGGGAGGACACGGCGCGGCATACGCTGGCAGAGTGTGCCGCTTGGGAGGAGCCGCGCCGTGCCCTCGTCTCTGGAGTAGGCAGTGACTTGTGGCTGCCGGCCGTGGTCGAGAGGATGGGCGTGTTCACGCGCGCCCCTCTTAGACGTCGCGAGGGGAGTCTAACACCTCACTGCCCCTCGCTGACTTGGCGAGGCCCGCGGGGCCGGCACCAGTCGGGGGTCGCGGAAGTATCTTCTGTTCGCGTGACCCCCGTCGCAGGTGTAAGAAGGAACACGGGGTGGTTTTTAGTCAGTAAGAGTCTGACAGACCCCTCCGCCTCCCCGGGCGGGGGACATCCATGAGGATTTTTCACGCCTCAAAAAAAAAAAAAAAGTCAGAGGCCCATTGGGTTGTGTATAAATTCTGATACTATTTGATTCTAACCACACGAAATAGAAGGAAAGAGGCTATGGCTAGGTAATAAACAACAATTGCATCGGTCTTCTGCAGTGCCTGCTGTAGTCATTCCCTGGAACGGAGACCATCTGTTATAATTCGGGGCCCCTCAGTGTTTTAGAAAGCACTTATCGTCAAAATGTTGGTCCTGGTTTTTGGTTAACCAGCTGTACCCTCGGTTTTAATAATAATAATCATTTTATTTCAAGTTTGCACTGAAGTTTGTCTTGTATAATGTGAGTGAATATTGTGTTGGCATTAAAAGATAAGGAAACTTTTACAAAAAAAAAACCTAATGAAATATTGTCATCGCTTGTTTTATTGACAAAATTTTAGATTGAAATACTATTTAAGTACATTCATATTTTATTGTTATCATCATCATCATCATTATAACATTTCTCGTTTGGTTTTCTGTATATTCTCGGAAATTTTTATACAAAATCTGTACAACTTTCATACAACACACTGATAAGCATACTTATATATTTCTAAATACACATATTATAGAGAAACTACACTCAGACACAGAACAAATGGTTCTGTTAATCACACAAACATTTTGTCTTGGGTGGGAATTGAAATGAGTAGTTTGACTTACACGTAAATGATCACTTAAAATGAAAACTCATCCGACGAACCGTAAACTTCATTGTCTGGAACCTCTTCATCTATCGTTCCATAATTTGCAAGATCTAGCTTATCAGCTAAGAAAGTGTCAGGCGCATAAGTTGTCGACTTCTCAGTTGAGAAGAAACTGTCCATTCTATTCGTTGTTGCTTCAACTATAGTGGGTTCTGTCACCTTCTCAGTAAACACCTCGACAGATCCTCTTTCCTCTGACCCTCTTTCTTCTGGCCCTTTTTCCTCTGATCCTCTTTCTTCTGAGCTATCCTTCACCGTAGCAGTTTCCTCAGTTGGTCTATTTTCGGGTTCTGGTTCGGGTTGACAGAATTCTCCCCAGAAATGCCAGCCGTGGGGACAGATGAAGATCTGAGGATGCAAGACTCCGTTTTTGGTAAGACAGACGTAGTAATGGTTAGTGCTTAAGTCGAGGACTCCATGTTGGCCGATGGTTTTGCATTCTGGAACTGGTCTGTCGGTGCACTGGCTTTGTTGCAGTTTGATCTGGAATGAGAAGCAGAGGCAGCATTAACCTGTGGTAATTTAGGTTATTTACATTTTAATCTAATAAACCTAAATTACCACAGGTTAATCCTGTGGTAATTTAGGTTTATTAGATTAAAATGTGTTGTAAATTCTGTTGTCGTTTTAAGGGCGCCAAAGGAACCCTATTATTAAACTCTGCTATCCGTTCGTCTACTTCTCAGCGGGTTGTATCTTATTAGCCGAAGATAATAGGTAGACAATAAATTGATTGTTTTAGAGAATGCCATTAAGCTAGTTAGTATGTTCAAGTAAACTATATATAATTTAAAAACATAAAAAATAAGTGTTAAAAATTTAAAACAGAGTGGTCTTTCATACAAGAGACGTAATTTTCCTCCCATCTTTGAAACCCATCTTTTTACCGATAAAAAGTTTTATAACGCTTTTCTAAACTTACCGAGCACTGGGCAGTAGCAGGGTTGTAGGCATAATGCCTTGGACACAGTGCTGACCTATGGTCTGCGGGTCTACCATCAGGCAGGCCTTCGGGTGGAGAGCAGAGGTGGAACTTCCTGCAGTCGTGGGCGTCAGGGAATATACCTACCTGGAAAAATAATTCAGAATTGCATTTAAAATTTTAATAATAATATTCTATATCTTTTACACCATGTCAAACTCAGCAGAGCTTGAGCCGACGACCTCCGGCATAGCAGTGCATGCCACAAACCACTGGACCAACAGGCCTGTATTTCATGGTCTTTACAAGCCTCTGGATCTTACACCCGACGCCGGAATTTGTCTGAACACCTATTGTAACAAATTCTATGTATTTTTTTACTAGAAGTGATTGAAAAGTATTATATCTATACTAATATTATAAAGAGGAAAGGTTTGATTGTTTGTTTGTTTGCATTGAATAGGCTCCGGACCTACTGGACCGATTTGAAAAATTCTTTCACCGTTGGAAGCTACACTATCCTCGGATGACATAGGCTACTTTTTATCCCTGTATTACCACGGGAACGGGAACTATGCGGGTGAAACCGCGTGAGGTCTGCTATTATATATATATAAAGGCTATGTTACATGATGTACGTACATACAATTACATAAACACTATTGATTGTGTATAAGACACGAGCATTGAGAACCACGCTTGTAAAAGACGATTGGCGGTTTCAAACATCATACCTTTGTTTAAATCCAAATTTTTGTCTTCAACAATGTCAATGATGTCTAAGATAAACTTAGAAAGTACATATGTACAGACGCCAGCACATCAAGTTACCCCAATGTGTCAAATTTCTTTGATCGTTTTTCAACTTTATGTCGAACATTATAAGGTTCATATTCAATTAGGAAAAAAATTGACACATTGGGGTAACTTGATGTGCTGATGTCTGTACATAATGAATTGATAAAGCCCCATTAGAATAGAATAGAATACTCTTTATTGTACACCATACAAACTTACAAGTAATAACTTTAAGGGCAACATAAGGTGACCACATTGATACCTAAGCGGATTAGAACCTTAACCTAGTGCATGAGAGGTAGGTGCCTTATCCTCTGGGCCATCGCAACACAGAGTACAGTATGCAAGTGATCAACTTTAGAGTTAGTCACCAAGCTATATCCAAATCACCATGATTCAAAGCAGCTTACCTGTTCACAGCTGTGTTTAAAGTCGTAGGCAGCTTGACTGCATTCAGGCACTGGCTCACTGGAGCACTTGCCCAAGTGAGCATTGCACGTGAATCCTTCTTGGCAATCTTCTAGAGTAACCTTCAAAATTGAAAATGATTGTTTTGTACCAAAAGTGTGGTGAGATTTATCTATTGAAAGCAAAGAGATTTAAAATACTATAGAGCGGGCATGTCAAGGAAATGTCATAGAAAAACTTTGATCTCATGTCACAGTAACGCCATCTAGAATAATATATGAATATTGGAGCGGCAGCGGAGCGTACTACAAAAAACTCATAGACTTGTATTCAGCAGGACACACTTTTTCGGACGAAAATTTTGTTCGTGATGTCCGGTCTATAGGTATTGAATGTCTTTGATTGAAAGAAACAACAATTAATGTGTAAACGTATCATAGAGGACGTGTATAACATCAATATAACTGTTGTTAAACACCAAATCAAAAGCAGTTAAAGGTGTAATTGGGTATAATAATTCGATCACAAAAGAAGTAGGAAAACAATATTAAGAAAATTAAGATGATTATAATAGCAAGCGGCCCCGTCGCTAGCCAAAACAACAAAAACACTAGCCCCTGGCAACGGGGTTGCCAGATCTGTCGCCAACAACTGTAATACCCGAATTGTTAGGCAGAGGTATCTGGGTGAGATCTGTAGTACACCCACATTTTGCCAGTTACTTTTAAGTGTTTTATTATAGCAATGCAGTTGCTAGTGAAAATTAAATTATTATCAAATTAAAAAAAAAATTGTCAATCTCCTTTTTTCAACCTTGTGTAAACTTATCTGAGATTGAATCCTCCTTTTAAGCAAAATATGCGTATATAAGGAGGCTCCGTTCTATTGTAAACAAATAATAATTATAATTAATATATAATAATACATAATTAAAGAAAAAAACTTAGTAGTTTCAGTAAAAGTGTGTGCAAGAGAGAGATTTTTAGATGAATTACACCCAAACATAGAAAAAATGATCGAGCTCATCATACAACTATAAGCCTTGGGTGGAAATCTCACCCATGACCTCCGTCATAGCAGTCAGGGCCGATAACCTCTGGCCCCACAGGCTAGTCAAGCCCGGCAAGTCATTATGAAACGATCTCAACCACAATACTGATCATATTACTGATCATATTACCCCTTCCGTCAATACCGTACGAAGATTTTAACCAACTCAGTGTCTCGAGACGATGTCACAGGGTAATAAATTGCATCCACTTCCACTTCCATCCCTTTCTTTTAAACCGATTCATATTTTTTTGTTTAATATCTTTTGTGTTACTAACTTATCTTTACAAGTCGCCCCTGCTTAATGTACAAAGCCCACTTTTATTTTTTATTGCAATTTTTCTTTGTAATGTAACTTCTTAGTTATTAGTAATTATTAGTTATTGTATTAGCGAGTGCTATGCATTTCTGTAAGTGACGAATTCACTATACTTATAACTGTTGCGAAGTGTGTTTATGTACATTTTTAGTGAGTAAGTCTTTGAAGTGCCACAAGAAATAAATAAATAAATAAATTAAACCTTACCGTCAACCATCCCACAGGTAACGGAACACACGTCACTGCATGGCTACAGTTCTGACAGGCCATGCCAGGCCGCGTGCAGATGCCTTCCACGTCCAGCTCTCCCGAACCCAGGCCCAAGCCCAGAGGAATGCCAGCCATGCGGTCGCCATCGATGACTCCACGAAGATCGAAGGATGTTGTCAGCTGTAAACGGATTTCATTTAATATGATGGCTGAAAGATATGACGGGAGCCCTACTTTTATACAGGGTGTAACGGAAAGGGTATATACATACAAACAGGGTGAATAGAGTATTTAATAACGAATCTTTCCTCAAAATTTCAGCTCCCAACTAATAACTTTGAAACTTCACGATATTATTTAATATCGACAGTTTATTAAATGCAAAATCATAACAAACGTGTCACCGCACTATAAGGGTCATAATCCTGTCCGGCAAGGTTCAAGTATATCTACCTCGGTACTGCGCGCCTAGTACAGACCTATCGGGCTCTGCCTAACCGACGAAGGCGCGACGGCGCGGGCGGGCTCGACTTTACAATTATGTATGTATATGTATAAAAACGTTGCCATGTCGTTTCTTATCACCAAGAGAATCCGTGCCCTTCGTATGTATATACCCTTTCCGTTACACCCTGTGTACGGTGACTGGTAATTATTAGTGACCGATACTTAAACACGTGATTGTTCTCATGAATACGAATAACTTTCCCAAAGAAACTTTTTTTTATACTCATTAACTTTCAATTAATTTAATTACGTCAGTGCTGCACAACGAGAGCGGTGGGGGTGGCGGGGGAGCGTGTGACGCTACTACCTACTACTAGTAGAGTTTGCCCTTCCCGAAGTCAGACTATCAGCTGATATACATATTTGATAACTACTTAATATGTTTCATAACTAGCTGGTGCCGGAGTATTTTTATCTTTATACCTAAATTCATTAAAATTGGTTTTGCGGTTTAGTCGTGAAGGCGTAACAGATCAACTGGTTACTACCAAATGTGCATTAGAATTAAACTAAATTTTTAATGGTACCTACATTAAACAAAAAGATTAAAGATACCGGGCTGGTATATCCGCAACTCCACGTCAAAGCGCGTATTTGGCGTATCTACCACGCGGGCCCAGTGCGAATTGGTAGATGTCTCATATCTTTGAATTTTTGGTTCTAGGACATGCCGGTTTCCTCACAATGTTTTCCTTCACCGTTAAGAGCAGTGGTGATGAAATAAATTACACAAAGTAATGCGCCTGCCTGGGTTCGAACCCACGACTTACTGTTCGTAAGTCGGGGCCACCACCACTGAGCCACCGCTGCTCTCTATGGTACACTATTTTGGCGATAATGGCTTACATATAATAGATACATATATGTTGTTACAAACTTTTTTGTACGACTATAATTAAACATTAACATTTCCTTGATACACAATTACGTGTAACTCTAAAAGTTTTCGCAGCGCACGACAGAATAACTCGCCAATGGCAGAATTTTTCCAGTTAACTTGACACGTCTCGTTATATTTTGGACAATTCACACAATATCTTTATAAATATAGCATATGTGTTATTTATAATGCATAAGTTATAGGTATTGTTGTATCTTTTCATTAGAATTCATTCATTAGTTTTTGCGTAAAAGAGTAACAAACATCCGTAAATATAAACCTTCGCGTTTATAATATTAGTAAGGATTCTTAGACGGAGGCGCCTATAATTTGCTTACTGAACTTTAATAAAACACTCATTATGGAGATATTTTCCCATAATTGTCCATTGTAAACATAATTGAGGACACCATACTTATCATTAGACTCATGGGTGGAGAATTACATATTATATGTTTAAGTGCACGAAATGTTTGTGACAACCTAATGGTGTGACCAACGGGCAGAATGAGTCTTCTTTATGTGCGTATTGTATGATTATCACTTGTTTCAATGGAAGCAAAGCAACACTCAAAACTTAAAATCTTTATTGCATTCATGTGTACATTTGTTGTTACCGTTGAAACCGTGGGACGTCTGCTTGAATTATAAATGCAAAACTTAGTAAGTATGGGTGTTAGTTACTCTTTCACGCTAAAACTACTGAATGGATTTTAATTAAACTTTACAATAATATAGCTTATACATCATAATAACACATAGGGTATATTATATGAAGATCTTTAATGAATTGTCCAAAATCTCCCATTTGCAAGCTATTCTGGCGTGCCAATTCTGCGCAGACGAAGTAGCGGGCAGGTCAGCCTAGTTACACATAAACATATATTATATCTAGTGCAGCTATTGAAAAATACTTACAGATCCACTAAACCCGAAAACAAACATCAACATTAATTCTATCAACATTTTTATAGCACACAAGTACTACCACTATTGAGATATTTAATAAAACTAATATTTTTCTGTAACACTTTGAGATGCGTATTTTTTAAGGCCAGCGATCTTTGACACCATAATCTACTTTGTTTTAAGATAGATAATGTTTATAAAATTAAATACGCTGTTATTTATAATTCGTTTAGTTATTTGATATAATAATCTGAGCCATTATCACACAAGGGAATAATTTAATACAATAATTAAGGAGCCGACAGTCTTTTTAGTATACTGTACAGTGTACCTACAGCATTGGGAATGAATTCTGTTGACACCATATTTGAGAGTTTATTTAGTTAAATAAATAAATAAATATTCCACAACTTTTTACACAACGCCATTTAGTCCCGAGTAAAGCTTGAGAGCTTCTGTTATGGGTACTAAATAGTTGATAAACATACTTATATATTTCTAAATACATACATATTATAGATAAATTACACCCAGACACAGAACAAATGATCGTGCTCATCACACAAACATTTGTCCTGGGTGGGAATCGAACCCACAACCTCCGCCATAGCAGTCAGTTATTAGTTTTATTTTGATTTATAGTGTATTTCAAAATTATATTAAAGTAGACTTTCTGCAGTATAATTAACTCATTAATCATAGACTACCTAGCCTTTTACCAATTGTGTTTGGGTTGGCTTCCCAGTTTAACGGATGCAGCTAAATGCCAGTGTTTTAAATGGAGGGACTGCCTTTCTGACCTCCACAAACCAGTTACTGGGTAACACTGGGTGACTGTCAGACTTTCGAGCTTCTAACTTTCCGAAACGACTGTCAAATATCTACGAATGACGGCCGGAGCCAACGGCTTTACGTGCTTTCCGAGGCACGGAGGAGTCTTGATACTAAGAAATAAATGGTCACCCGTCAGTATAATTAACTGCAGCTGTCAAACTATTGCATTTGAAATACTAGGACATAGTACCTAGTAAAAAACTTGTGATTCTTAATACAGATGATATAAGGGGTCAAAAGGCAAGGTCACTATACAGGGTGTCTCATTCAAATCGGTCAGTATGGGAAAGTCTGAAACTATAAGACATACGAAGATCTGTTCTGAGGAACCATGTCATCGATTAAAATAACAAGAAAAACTGCATTCATACATTTTAAAAAACATCTGTACTATTGTAGTAATATTGTAAACGTGGTCACTTCGAGCACCTACTAAAATAAATTAAAGTATGTGGAAACAATGCATTTTATTAATTTTAGACATCATGTTTCATACAGACATTTACTGCTTAAGACAATCAACAATCGATATCTAAATAGAAATAGTGTATGTTTTTTTTTTTCAAAATAACCGGGTTCGATTCCCGAACGGAATACAGATGTTTTTTTTTAAATGTATGAATGCAGTTTTTCTTGATGGTTCCTCAGAACAGATCTTAGTATGTCTTATAGTTTCAGACTTTCCCATACTGACCGATTTGAATGAGACACCCTGTATATCTGGAATATGTCATTTTGTGTATGATGGCACATGTCTTGCTGGTATGCATCTTCATGTCATCATAATCAGTCTATAACGTTCCCTGGCCTCTTCTCTGTGAGGATGAGTAGACTTTAATCTATTCCGCAGGCCCAATGTTGGTTGGTAGATGTGTCAAAGATATGCACATGAATCGAAGAGGAAGAGCTCTTAAGGTGAGCAGCATGTCCCCGTCAGAGAGGTAACTGCAGCCGTTAATAATTAGCTTGTTTTTCAATAATTTGCTTGCCACAAACGGAAATAGAACCAGCTAAAATCCGACAAAATTACACCCTGCAGTTTTATGGCACCAATCGATAGAGTTAATCATACCTAACAATCAAATCGCTTTAAAAACCAGTTATGATTCCAGAACGACTGCATAGATTTTTATGATTTCGTTGTTGCACCGAATAGCTTAAAAACTACATAAAATACATTCGAGGTAAATCTTGTCATTTTATTTTATTCATTACCATGACAGTGACCAAGTGACATACTAAATTAAAAAAATATGTTTTCAAGTAGTAAAGTAAAGATTAAGATTTACATTAATTCCATTGGATGCAAATTTAAATATAGCCCATAAGTAGATCTCCTTGACCTAGGTTTATAATAAAACCAGTGTTTCAAATTCAAATTATGATGCATTCCGAATTAACTTCCTTCATACATTCATTAATTTAATAAGTTTTAGTAAAGATTATTCTATTATGAAATGGAATAAAGTTTGCCGAAGCATCTAGTGGTAAACAAATAAGATTACCATTAAAATGAATGACTCCAACCCTGCAATGTTTACTTATACAACACGACTAGACATAACATAAATAATTCGCTACAAAATAATCCAATAGCGATGACTTATTAGAGAATTGTACTCTTAAAGGGCGAATGTCAACGACCGTCTTCGAACAGGAGATGTTTACGCAATGGTTCTAATACCTTACAAAGTAACTTTAAACCTAGTTGATGTAACAACAGCTATACGATTTGATAGAAAGTTAAGCTACTTTACGAGGTCGGTTTTTAGCTGATGGAAAGTCTGTACTAGTATCCCATTGCAGGGCATGCAGTGAACCCACGAGCAATCACAATGCTTGCTCGAGGCCGCAGATTGGCGATTTCAAATTTATTACCATGAGTAAGTTCAGGTTTCTTCCTAACGATGTTTTTCTTCACCAATGTCAATGACATGATCGACATATGGGTTCTCGAGTGGAGGCCGCGTATTGGCAAGCGCAGCGTAGGACGTCCACCCTCAAGGTGGACAGACGACCTCATTAAGGCCGCGGGAACGCGCTGGATGCGAGCCGCTTCCAACCGGTCTTATTGGAGATCTATAGGGGAGGCTTATGTCCAGCAGTGGACTTCCTATGGCTGAAATGATGATGATGGTGATGAATGTCAATGATGTTTGAGACAAACTTAAAAATACCAAATGACCTTTCATAACATACGCTGACCCATAAAGCACGTCAAACAGTTGGATCCAGCTGTTATTTGAAGGTCTTTATTTTATTCTCCTATCATCATGTGCCTGTGCACGTGTCAGTTATGTTAAGTGTCATCTCTTACTGGATGAAGCTGAAGACCAGTGTCTTACGGAGCGACTGCCCATCTGGCATCCTGAATCTAGCATCTGGTTAATCTCTAGGTTAAGCTGATGATTGTCAGCCTGCTTTTTGGTGATCTGACTACCTGTAACCTGTGTTAGATCTACAAATTACAGCCGGGTCCAACACTATAACGTCTTTACAGAGGCACGTAAGTTCTTGATATGGAAGAGTAGCTTGACTTTCGTTCTGGAGTTATTGTGTAGCTACAAGCCCTGAATGATTTGACTGGCCTGTTGGTCTAGAAGTTAGTGGCCCTGACTGCCGGAGACGACCTCCGGGTTCGGTTCCCACCCAATATACAAATGTTTGTGTGATGAGCTCGATCATTCGTTCTGTATCTGGGTGTAATTCTCAATCTACAATAATATGTAAGTATGTATTTAGAAATATATAAGAATGTTTATCAGTGTAGGGGGGAGTATGGGAGAATGTCTCCCATAGCACAAGCTCTGCTTAGTTCGGAACTTCGTGTCAAACTTGTCGGTTATTTATTAATATTTAATGTGTATCTAATGGAGGTATCAGTAATTTAAGTCCTGATTTCGATTTTTTCCAAAAACGATTCACTAATTTCAGTTGAAACAAGGGTACCGACAGTCCGACACGTCATATTCAATATTGCACAACGCCCAACAGACGCTGCCGCCTGCGAAATAAGTATAGCAACCACTCTTGTTTCGAACGCTTGCAACAATTGAACCAAGCGATTCAACCAGGCGTTTACGACGAGTACAAAGCCGATATCTCGAAATATTCTCGAGACGATTCGGTGCCAAAAGCCAATAGAATCGTAAATCGGAAGCTGCCGGGATGGGTCATAAAAATGCCATTTGGAAAGTAATTTTAAATGATAAATGATCTTGTACATTAGTTCTGTCTAGATTTTGAACTTTTGTCTGTGTTATGAAAAAAGCAGGATTTGCTAAACCTATTAAATAATGTTATTGTAGTAGTCGAGTATCAATTCGTCTATTGACATAGAGGTTCCCAACAGGGGACCATAAAATGAGATTATAAACATATACAAATTTGGTCGATCATGTCAAAGCTGCATTTGATTACAACATTTACATTCTAGCTGATAAATTAGAAGATTTAAACTACAATACATAGGAATGGAAGAAGTCACATTGCTATTTACCCGGATTTGATCCCACAACAGACTGCCCGGCTGGCACCTTAAACACTATAAATAAATGATTTATTTCTGTAATAGGTTCATACACACACTTTTACATGTATTTTTTTAATTAGAAGGTTAGGTCGGTGTTCCACTAACTGACTGCTCTGTGAAGACACACCGAAAGAAAAACTCAGAGGTCACAGTCTCTTTTAAAGTCCAGACATTATCTTGGTCAGATCGTGTAAGAACCATGCACATTACCTAGTGTCTGAAATGGTCTGAACTGCTGGCTATAACATTTTACACTGTACAACCCATATCAGCATGTAAAACCACAGATCACAGCTGGTATAAACATCTCTCTATACTCTAAACATCGTCAGTCACCCGACAAGTGTGAACCTTTCTGGACTCTGTAATGGCCAGTCCACATCGTACCGAGTTTGGGACGGGAAATGAAAGGACATAAGTTCGATGCACGATCCCATAAATATCCTTTTATTGTCTTCTTGTCGGTTAAAGTGTACTGTGATGTGCAATTTCCTTTCAATCCCATTTTGTTTTGCGTAAGTAGTCTTTCCCAGTCCATGTTTTTGTTAAACGTTCAATTTGACTGTAATTATATTTTTTCTTTATGCTGATTTTATTGATAAGTAAAAACACACAGAAAAAGTACAGTCGCCAGCACACCGAGCGTTTCCAATACTCCTGGACTTATAGAAAATATAGGGTGAATGGTAATTAGTGACCGATACTAAAACACGAGATTGTTTTCATGATTTCAATAAACTTTCCCAAAGAAACTTTATTTTATATACACTATAACTCAAAACACAATAAAATAACAAAAACGCTGTTTGAAACTCCCGCGGGCGCGCCTGTGATCGATCACAGTAGGCATGAATCGTATGATCTATCAGCTGATATTCTGACCTCAGGAAGGGCAAAATCCACTAGTAGTAGTAGCGTCACACGCCACCCCCACCGCTCCCGTTGTGCAGTACTGACGTAATTGAATCAATGAAAGTTAATGAGTATAAAAAAAGTTTCTTTGGGAAAGTTATTCGTACTCATGAGTACAATCACGTGTTTAAATATCGGTCACTAATTACCAGTCACCCTATATATAGCTTATTGTCAAGGGTTCTAAACGGGCAGTTTGTGGGTCAGTTATACGCGGAAGGCTCTAGATGCTCTGCGTGGGCAATATAGTAATGGCTTCAGGGTGTTGTTGAGGTTGCCCAGGTTCTGCAGCGCGTCAAGCATATGTTTGCTGTAGCACGAACTGATGACTTTTAAGCCATTATGGGGAAAAAGACCTCATCCTTAATCGGCAGAATGAGGTCTAGCCGCAACAACATTTTGAAAACCCTAGCTGAACAGCATGATGCACCTTTAGTGAGACACTCGGCTCGGTCGGCTCGGCGGGTCCGGTTGCTCGTGTGGCAGGGGTGAAAAATAATAATACCTGTACTTAATTAAGAAATACTAACACTTAGTTGATAAGATTGCTTGTATACTAACCAGTGGACCAATGTTGTCAAATTAAATAAATATATTATTATTATTATTTTTATACGCTTATATTTCTCGGAACCCTTGGGGTCTGGACCCTTGGAAGGCGTACGAGGGGCCTAAGCCAACTCGCAGAGGCCCTTTGTCGCTTTTAATGAAGTGAGGCACCAATCGCAGATTTTCCCTGTATGCATTATGCAAATGCACCCAAGGAAAACCTACGACTAGTGCAGGACTATTGCAGACTAAAGCAACAAATGTATTGGGCTATGGGTTAGGGGTGGATATGGTGAACTGGTTACCTAGTAGGTACTATGAAAGGACTATGGCCCCTGCGTCATCAATGCTTTATAAATACACGAATAAAATGGCAGGGGGTGACTTGCACACTCAGTAATGGGCCCTCTGAAACGGCCGCTAGCACATAGTGACGTAGCGACAAGAGGGCAACATAACCTGAGGTGCTTGTGCAGTGGAGAGGCATTCCACGGCTATCAGGACAATCCCGGAAGTACGGTCAAGCACCTTACTGGAATGCTTCCTTCCTCCGAGCACGTTTTATTATTATAAGATCAAAATCTCGAATCCTTCGTAAGCAAGCGTGGTGATTGCTCGTGACTTTTCTGTATGAGAAGGCCTTTGCTCTGCAGTGAGACAGTAACAGGCTGGTAATTTGTATATTATTATTAAAAACTTTATCTATACTAAAATTATAAAGAGGTAAAATTTGTTTGTTTGTTTGTAAGTTTGTATGTAGGGGGATACCTTCGAAACTAATGATCCAATTTTAAAAATTATTGCATTGGTGGAAAGCTACACTATTCCCGGATGACATAGGATACTTTTTATCCCTGTAATCCCACGGGAACAGGAACTACGCGGGTGAAACTGCGTGGCGTATTTTTCTTTCTTTCTTTTTTTCTTTTGACGTCTGCTAGTGTACGTATAAGTTTGAGAAGATAATATGTGTAAAATATTACTTTGAATTGGTACTAATTTCTTGCTGTTTCTTCACGT
Organism: Euplexia lucipara; assembly: GCA_921972225.1. Taxonomy (NCBI): domain Eukaryota; kingdom Metazoa; phylum Arthropoda; class Insecta; order Lepidoptera; family Noctuidae; genus Euplexia; species Euplexia lucipara. The sequence goes on from OV179151.1 coordinate 2,520,775, forward strand.
AGAGATTTTCATGGAATTGTCAGGCTGATCACAATTTCAGGAACTTGTAAAATACGCTTAAATCCGAGAACATTTGATGGCAATAAAGTATGTGTGCAGGCTGTTCTCAGAAAATAGTAATTAGCATGTTAATTTATGCAATTTAAGTTTGGCGTAGCTTGTTATTAAGGCCAGGAAGACTGTTTAATATTAAAGTAACTTTGAAGGTATATTTACAAGAATGCTCGATTTACTTGATTTCTCGTCTGGACTGGTGAATATAACCGTCAGATTCATTACGAATATATTATCCGTATTTAAAGTTTTCAACACTTTATTGCATGCGGCATGCCAAGATTTTTTTATTCTATTGATAGATAGATAAATGGGATAAATGGAATATTTATTCAGTGAACACAAAAGACATGGATTAACACACAATACAATTATTAATGAATATTATTATACAGTGTGCGGTGTGCGTCTAAAGGACCGTGATAGGCACGCGTTTGAACACTATCTCAACTGATGGTAAGCGATGATGTAGTCGACGATGAAGCACCCTTGACTTAAAGACGCTTAAGTTGTAGACCTCTTTTTTAAGTATGGGAAATCATCAAATGACTCCTCCTGCTATGGGTGAAGTGGAACGGAGTGTCAGACTCTTACTGACTAAAACCCATCCGTGTTCCTCCTAATGCCTTTTGCGTTGCAGGGCCGGCGACTCTTTCCAACAAATTCCGCGACCAGGTTGTAGACACCCAGGTGATTTTGAGGGGCTTCTCGCAGTTACCAAGCAATCCTTTGGAGATGAATTATCTAAAAAAAAACATTTTGTACTCCAGCCAGGGTATAAAACTTAAAAACTAAACGACTATGCTAAGGGCACCCCCTGCGGGGTCGGGCTTCGGCTTCGGGCGTCGCTGGGAGAAGACAACAAAGGTTTGGCTCGATATGAGTGATTATTATAGGGGCAGCGAGTTTATATCTACAGGCTCTTCGGCGTGGGCTGGTTAAAAAGAAAGGAAGAAAGAAACTATACAACGTGTTTTTTTTATATCCCATAACTCTAGGGTATGATTGAGACCATATAAAAGAATTAACTGGCATTTGAATTATGTTTTAATCATCCTTTTTTTTACTATCATACAAAATGATTCGACAAAGTCACGATGATTAATGTAAAACACCCAGGTACGTGAAAGAAAAGTGACGTTAGAAAGAAGATTCGTTGTACTGGGGACATTTTCTGAACTAATTAGGTAATAAAAATAATATTACTAATACCTAATAATAATATTCCATGACTATTCACACAACGCCATCTAGTCCCAAGCTAAGCAGAGCTTGTGTTACGGGTACTAAACAATTGATAATTTAATTATGATTGATGATATCTCCGAAACTATGCATTTTTGGACCATCTATTCTAGGAGTTTTAGTATTATTTTTACCTACAGAATATGACCCTAGAGTTATGGGATATAAAAAAAAACACCTTGTATATTTACGTGTTAGGCGCAGTTCCCACTTTCGGTCGGCATCGGTGCACCTCGGTACCGCTTGCTTGGGTGCCGAGAACTGCTTCGGACGGCTTCGGTCTGCCTTGGCAGTCGTAAGCATACCTAAGGACGTTGATTACCGATTTTCGTAAGTGACTTAAATACATTTTAGACACTAATCAGCATGGTTTTTGAGTGATCTGAACAAAATAATGTCTGGACTTTAAAAAAACACTGATCTCTGAGTTTTTTTCGGTGTTTCTTCTCAGAGTTGTCAGATAGCCAAACACCGACCTCACCTTCTAGCTAAACAATGACATGTAAAAGTGTTAGCATGCCCCTATTTACGACAATAATTTATCATTTACCTAAATCAATTTTTCTTAACTTCACCTAGGTACATTTTGACTGGCAGTTCACTTCGTCTAACTTTTTTTCCGTGGTATACAGGGTGTAACGGAAAGGGTATATACATACAAACAGGGTGAATAGAGTATTTAATAACGAGTCTTTCCTCAAAATTTCAGCTCCCAACTAATTACTTTGAAACTTCACGATATTATTTAATATTGACAGTTTATTAAATGCAAAATCATAACAAACGTGTCACCGCACTATGAGGGTCTTAATCCTGTCCGGCAAGGTTCAAGTATATCTATCTCGGGTTCTTCGCGCCTAGTACAGACCTATCGGGCTCTGCCTAACCGACGAAGGCGCGACGACGCGGGCGGGCTCAACTTTACAACTATGTATGTATATGTATAAAAACGTTGCCATGTCGTTTCTTATCACCGAGAGAATCCGTGCTCTTCGGATGTATATACCCTTTCCGTTACACCCTGTATAATATACAAAACAGAATATTCGTATAAAGATTATAAGTGTAATGGTATGTGTGTGTGTTTGTTAAATATATCTTAGACATGGCTACAATATCGTCAACTACATAGAACAATTTGACATTATTGGAAGGAAGTTTGATAAGCCAGTAATCCCCTAATTTGTCTGTCTCTGCCTTTGGCCAGTTTTTACGTAAGTCTCTAACGGAAGTAATATCACTAAGTACTTCACACATCTCAATATGCCCCGAGAAATATTACCCGGAGCGCTTCAGAAATAATATTCCTAGCCCAGCACTTTATGTAAATACTCTAGAAATGTACGGAACATTTTATTTGATAGTACACTCGAACGAATTTACAGCCAGCTGAGTTGTTACTCTTTTCAAGGAATATTCACGGCCTTTTAATATCACGAGGCGTCACGTCATAAAAGATTAATTAAAAACTATTCAGGGTAGTTTTTTATTTAGTTTCTTCACAGCTCTGCAACCTCGAAAAAAACTGCTTTATCATACAAATGTTAACTACTCGACCATAATTATATGAAACATGTGTTTATTTTACTTTAAACATTAAATTCAAGTAAAATTATCATTTTCATGTAACCCAATGAAATCTATAATTAAAAACGGCTTAATAATCGATTTCTTTTATTACACATATCATTGGGTTAGTAAGATAGGTAGGTATTATGATTATAGTTCCAAAAACACAGACATTGAGATATGCCAACGAAAAGTTTCCTCGCTGCAGGCTTAACTAAGCAAAAGAAATGTATGTAAGAATCGTAGCCGTTGAGTTCATGTTTGCACTGGAAAAAAAAAAAATCGTTGTCTATACACCAAATTGTTTATTCGACTGTACATTTCAGGAAGCGTGATAGACGATATCTCTAATGGCATCTGATGCGGTTCGTTAGTGCCTGTTTGGTAAATTTTCGTGGAAAAGGGAGAATATTGTTACGTATTGAGAGTAAAGGAATATAAGTATCAAAGAGGGTTACTTCGCTCTTGTACTTTAGGTAGTTTTTTTTGCATTATTTATTCATTCATTCACTTAACTGTCAGACAACGGACAGTTTATACCGTTGGGTTTACAAGCACTAAGTAGAGATATTCATCATCCTTTTAACCTTTTCCCAACTAAGTTTAGGGTCGGCTACAGTTTAAACGGATGCAGCAGTGCCCTAAGTGCGAGTTGTTTTTACGCTAACGCGATCGAAACGTTCACCGCGTTTGGCAGGCCAATCGGAGCGCCGAACGTCCGCGTCATGAACGTGTCGATCGCGTTAACGTAAAACAAACTCACACTAGGTACTCTGAACACCAGTGTTTATACGTATGTATGTAGCGACTGTCTGTCGGACCTCCGCAACCCAGTTACTGGGTAACACGACACCGCTTGGTTAAACTGGTTGTCAGATTTTCAAGCTTCTGACATCTGTAACGTCTAGTATAGATCTACAAATGTCAGCTGGGACCAACGGCTTTACTTGCTTTTCAAGGCACGGAGGGGTCTTGTTATGTAATGAATGGTCCCATCCACGCACCTACCTCGTCAAGCCTAGCTTAATCTTTGATCGTACCGTGAGGCTGTTTTATTTAGCCACGAACTCCTCACAAAGTGGATATATTAATACGGTGAAAACGAGCACTAAGGTTTTTTATTTAAAATTATACTCCAGAGGGTCGAGTCTGCTATTGCAATCGTGTCTCAATGACCGGTCAATGATCGATTTTTGACGTAGGTATTACGTCAAACTTATGACACATTTCCCATACAAAAACTGTCAAAGTTGTCAAATAATCGATCAATGACCGGTCATTGAGACACGATTGCAATAGCAGACTCGAGCCCCAGGGGTTTGGTATATATTCATTGTTTAACCATATTCCGCGCATAGATCATAGCTAGAATTGACATAATTAAAGTTTCGGTATGTGTTGAAGGTGTACCTCCAGATGCCAGGACATCAAGCTAACCCAAACTGTCTAACTTTCCCAATTGAACATGCGCCTTACCAAGCATGTTACAAAGTTTAAAACCTATAAAAAAAAAATTGACGCATTGGGGTGGCTTGATGTTCTGGCCTCTGTACTTTCTATTTTTTTCTTAAAAATCAAAGTTCAAATCAATCAATCATTTGAGTTTGAGTTTCAAAACATTTTAAGCTAATTAAGTTACTATGTCCCAGCTTGATAAAATCTGGAGGAGTCGCAACAGCTCCATAAAGACCAAAACCAAACTGGTACGGACCCTGGTCTTCTCGATCTTCTCATATGGTGCTGAGACTTGGACGCTGAAAACTGCAGACCGCAGAGGTATTGACGCTTTTGAGATGTGGTGCTGGAGAAGGATGCTCCGAATCCCTTGGACAGCATTTCGCTCCAACGTATCCATATTGCGAGAACTCAAGATCTCCTCGCGGTTGTTGTCCGAGTGCCTACGTAAGATCCTTCAATACTTCGGTCACATAGCAAGGAAAGACGGTGGTAATCTCGAAAGGCTCATCGTGACCGGCAAAGTGAATGGGAAAAGGCCTCGTGGACGCAGCCCAATACGTTGGTCCGACCAGATCCGCACCACTCTTGACTCTTCGGTATACGATGCCCTTTACACCGCCAGAGACAGAAGCAGATGGAGGAACATAGTGAAGAAAAAGGTGATGAAGCAGGGAGGTCACGACCCTCAGCATTGAGGAGTACGACGCAAGGAGGAGGAGGGTGGAAGTTACTTACAGATATTCACATGTCTGCGACGCATGACGTCATCCTAGATTCGGTGGTTTGGGTAATTGGTATGCCTATTTTTTATTAACTGACCAGAAATTAGACATAATGTCGGGTCGTGGAGCTCCTTAACCATAAAGTTGAGCTCACGATGGCTGACACATACATGCTGCTTGCCCAAATTGTTTCTTGCACTTTCCTCAAAAGGCTAAACCGGACACTGCTCTGCACGGTTCGTCACACGAAAATTTTGTTAATATATTTTTTCATGTCTGGACTTGAAAAGAGACGATGATCCCTGAGTTTGTTTCGGCTTTTCTTCTCAGAGGTAGTCAGTTAGGAAACGCCGACTTCAACTAGCTTTAAAGGAAATAATGACGTGTAAAAGTGATTTCCATAATTCCTACTTGCATAATAAATAATTTCATTTCATTTCATTTCAATTTCATTTCATTTCAGATACGCACTGATGAAAGCCAGTCAAAACTTAGCTGTTTCACAGGTAATCGTTGAACACTTTCCCCCGTGATCATCACCATGAACGTATCTTTTTGAATAATCTACTATCAAAAGATATTCAACTATCTTTTTACAAACGTCTTCCGTCGGTATCTATTGCTGAGCGTTAACATTATCTCGGGATCATCGGCAATTTATATGATAATCCTTACAGTGCCTGTTAGTAGATGGATCACGGTAATACCATGTTATGCCATAACTACAAACTATTCAGAAGGTTTAGAAAAACTTTTATGTTTGTAGAGATTCATGACAAACAAAGAGATTTAAGATAGATACTAAAGGGGGGACATGCGAAGTTTTTTTTTTTTTAAATATTATAAACCAGTGCTTGACTGCAATCCCACCTGATGGTAAACAGTGATGCAATCAGTGGTGGTGAAGCGCACTAATTTATTAAGAGCCTATTCACTCCAGCCTTGAAGACACCTAAATTATAATCCAGAAGTCCTCCTTCAACCAAGTGGTTTCGTGTTACCCAGTTACTGGGTTGTGGAGGTCAGACAGGCAGTCGCTCCATGTAAAACACTGGTATTGAGTAGCCTTCGGTTGAGCAGGAAGCCGACCCCGACATAGTTGGGAAAAGGTTAGGCAGTTTTTTTTTTTTTTTTTATATTTAAATTTGTAATGCAATCTATCTGGCGATATTCAGCATTAGGTTGGTATTTGTAGTCTTAGGCTTGTGCAAAGCTGTTCATTAACAGTATCGCTTCATCATTATGCAATCTACTACTTTACAGTAAATAGATCTTGTGGGTTTTTGCGTTTGAGTCTTCGTGGCATTTTCTCTTCATTCATTAGATCCTTTGCAAGTGCATTAGGATGATGCGTGATTCTTGATTTGTATTTGGTCATCCTTACCTCCTTGACTGTTTTTATGTTAAGATCATGGTGTAGTCTATCATTTGATATGTACCAAGGTTAGGCAGATGATGGTGATTAACGCCCGATATTAATATTCTATCTCAATCCAAATCCCGATCCTTTGTTTTTGACGGCTGCTTCTGATTGGACATCTTTAAGACTCGGATAGGCGAATTCGGTCGTTGATTGGTTACAGACAAAGATCGGGATCAAGATAGCAACCGAGATAGATTATTAATATCCAGCGTAAGACTATTGAAAGTAGAGAGAGAGAGAAAGAGAAAGAAATTGAGAGATATTAGAGAGAGTAGTGGTAGTTCTTTTCATATTAGGTAGACAAATAATGAAAATAAAACTTCTGCACCTATTCATTTTGTTGAACAAATGTGTATGTAGCATATTTCTGGAAGTTGGACCCCCGACTTCGGCTGACAAACGGATGAAACTCGAAGCGAATGTAATAAGAAGTTATTTGATCGATGATCGTTGTATGTGCGGGTTAAGCTGTGAGAGTATGGCGGGCGGTCAAAAATGTATTTGATGGCTTTAGAGATAAGGCTGCCCAGGTTTAATCTTGTAGCTCAATGAGTAATAGTTATTATTTGTATTTTTGATGGTGTACAAAGTGTTTTCCATTCTATTCAGCAGGCGTAGCCATATTACAAATTTTATGTCTAATCTATTTTTATTGAAGAAAGAAAATGGCGTTTCTGGAATCAGCTGTTTCTAACTGTCAAGTGTACCTATTTCATTTTCAGCCATATTACAAATTCTACTCGTTAACACTTGACAGTTGACAAACAGCTGATTCCATATACTCGAATCGATCAGTAACAGGTACGGATACAGCCCAATTTTTTTGTACTAATTAAAAAAATATTGGTGCATATTAAAAAACAAAACTATAATAAAAAACTAATTTAAACTATTAAATAATAAAAAACCCTGGTATTCGCCACACCGCGTGTGGCGAAGACTAAGGTTTCTTGGGGACTGTCTTAATTAATTATGTATTTTTGACGTTTTAAAAAGTGTTGACACTCAGGCCAATTCGAATAAAAAAAAAACAAGTTTTGATTTTGTGTAATCTATAGAGTATAAAAAGCAAAGGAACAAACAATTATATCAGTACTGGAAGAAAAAAATAAAATAAATTAGGCTGAGGTCACTTTTTGAACCTCAAAAACTACACAAGACAGTCCCCAAAAAAGCCCGCCCTTCGCCACTTCCTAGTGTTTTTGCTGGGAAGAAAAAGTAGCTAAACAAACTCCCCAGCAATATCGCTTGTCGCTCGTACCTTACACACTACCACACAACGGAATCGTTCACTCAATCGGCCCTTTTAACTTTTTCACGCCTTCTTCGCGCTAAAATATGGGCCTTTCAAACTTACTTATATTCAGTTCTGGGTTCCGACTTAAAGGAGCTCCTGCATTTTTCTAATCATAAGGTTTAATAAATTATCAAGTTGTCTATCGAGTGAAGCTCTTTTCAGACTACGCTATAATATATTAGCATAAAACTAGCCGTTTGACAGGTAATCGTTGAACACTGTACCCAGTGACCATCACAACAAACTGTCAAATTAAAAAAAAAAAAAACGAAGAAACGCCCTGTTGAACTAAGACACACATGACAATAGACAACATTTCAAAATTGACATGACCCTAAAACAAAAATACCGTTTCTTCATTTTTGTATGCTGAGTTCAAATATAAATATATTTTTTTATTTATTTTTTTTATTTCTGAGAAAAAAATAAAAACTAGATGGCGCTACTGAGAAATGGGATCACGGTTTTTCCTTGACATTTCTTCGCTTATCCTCTCTGAAATGTCTTAAAACTATTTGACCATACCATTGGCAAAAGAAAAGCAGTATTTTGTGTATCAGTTCCCTTTAATCTACTAACAATGTTTCTTTCTTAATTTATATACTTTTATGACTGGCCTGTTGGTCTAGTAGTTAGTGATCCTGACTGCTATGCCGGAGGTCGTGGGTTCGATTCTCACCCAGGACAAATGTTTGTGTGATGAGCACGATCAATTGTTCTGTGTCTGGGTGTAATTTATCTATAATATGTATCTGTATTTAGAAATGTATAACCATGTTTATCAGTTGTTTCGTACCCATATCACAAGCTCTCAAGCTTAACTTGGGACTAAATTATGGCGTTGTGTGAAAAGTTGTCGAATATTTATTATTATTATATCTAAAACAAAAGATAAATCTCCTAGACCACATGCAGTTCTACAAAACCTCAAACTTCTTTGAAGCCAGCACTAAATTTGGGCCGAAACCTGAAAATTTACAGAGGTGTCGTTATGAAAAGCGATCGTATTCGTAAAAGGTTTGAGCGGGGCTTTCAGGCAGGCTTTGTGGGTGCATCAAACGGGCACTATTTCCGCTTCCGACCGACTAAGCACTGATCGCGAACACCCTAGATGGTATAGAGTTAGGACGTGTTTAGAACTGGCGATAAAAAATATTATACAACTAAAGTAGCCGCGTTTGGATGTCCCTTTGCCTTAAAGCTTATAATCAATAAGACTATTTGCATACGATTACGGGTATCCTCTAAGAAAATATCAGCAATATCAATTTTATATCAGCAATTTCAATATCAATTTTAGATGTCAGGAAATAATAAAGAAAGATAATACTATATTTAACGCACAGAACATAAAACAAAAGAACAACAATACAGATAATAAAAAAGAAGAAAAGATTAAAAACACTAAGTTCGAAAATAAACAAATAATAATAAAAAGACCTGTGCGAGACCAAAAAGGAAAGGCCTATCTCAGCATTCGCTGCGACATTTAAAAATATAAATATCGCAGCGCTGTTATTCTGATATATAGGGCCCGTACTGCCCCCTACGAACGTACTTCTTCAGGATAATCACTTTATTTACCTCTAGTTTTTCACTTCAGCTATCTTTGCTCGATAAGAGACCAAACTCGAATACCTGTGTTTGCGTGTGCTATCTTTGAAAAATGCTCCGACTAATGTCTGCGTGAAGTGTCCAGAGTGAACGAGAAATGACTCAATACACCATCTCAATTAAGCAACAGCACAAACATTCAATTGATTTTTAAATGTAGGTATAGAAATATAATTTATATCGAAATCAAATACACTTAATTTTTATTTTAGATAACAAACTTATTTTGTATATATATAACCTAAGTATTTGAAGTGTACTATTCAAGCCCTTTCATTTGATACCTAACTGAAAAACATTACATTTTTTTTTATGTCACTCCTTGTTGTCCTGTAGAGAGCGCCATATATTCAATTTAATAAAACGTTACCCACATAGCGGACGAGCAAGATGCTTTCAACGGCATTTCATTTGTTAAATTATGGTAAGCAGTTTAGAAGTTCTGAGGGAACAGTTGAACATATATCCATAAATACAAACATCGCGGTCAAAATCGTAACCCTCATTTTTCCTTCGCCGTAGTTGGGTAAAAGCCAGGCAGATAATGAACCATGTAGTGTGTTTCAATTCTTACAGACTCCTTTTTACGTAACTTGTAACTTGAATCTACTGATTTACAGTCACTTTAGCGGTTGTTCCCAGATAACATTTACCGTCAATTTTACGCTTTTCGTCGTAACGTTATTAGGTTTCATGTAATAAAGGGTGGACCTTTGCCATCTATCGGGCAAATTTTTAATCAGAGGCTGCCTTTTACAATTTTACTATAGAAAAGCCCAGTTACAGCAAGATTTCAATAAAACCTAATTTATGTTTTATGACTACTAGCTAGTAATTGCAATCGCATTGGATCCTAAATAATCTGTAATGTTAACTTGTGTGTGTAATAATAAATAAATAAATAAATTCGTCTTTTTACCAAGAAAATCTAATAAATATTAGATAACTAAAACAAAAAACAAGTCGTATTTATTTTTAGTTTATTTTATTAGGAAAAACAAACAGTAGTAACAAATAAATACTACACACAACATTTTCCACAGATTGTTATTATAGTAATTAGTTACACAAGTCAAAATTCAAGAACGGCTGGACCAATTTTCATGATTTTGTGCCTGTGGATTTGTCTTTGACCCGATTGGAGTATTAAATATTAAAAAAAAACTTTTTTGCAAAAAATAAAACCGACTTCAAAAAAAACACTAAACGGTGTAAAATAACTCTAAATTCGGAAGTCTGTGGCTTTGGTGGGTTTGTCTTACTCATGATGGGCCACCGACTTCCGAATTAAGAGTTATTTTACACCGTTTAGTGTTTTTTTTGAAGTCGGTTTTATTTTTTGCAAAAAAGTTTTTTATTTTTCCATTTTTAGTTGTTGCCATAAAAATATTTGCCATGAATTTATTTTATATTCTTAATTTTTAACAATACATGTCATGATAATAAGGTTTTCCACTAATCCCTAATAAATTAAATTAACATACCTAACTGACGAAATCTAGGTAAATTGTACCCACCTGCTTACCCCTCAGAGCATACAGGCGTGATAGTACGTCATGATGTTGTATAAACAATAAACATCCAAGCGATTCCAGCAATCACGACAGATTTGCCGTATATTTTTGAAGAGTTCCGTTGTATATCTCCGAAGATCAGCACCAGATCTTCACCAAATTAAAATGGGACCACCTCAGGAGTATACTCTTTCAAACAAAAAAAGAATTTTGAAAATCGGTCCACAAATGGGGGAGAAATCAGGTAACATACATAAAAAAAAAAAAAAAAAAAAAAAAAAAATACATACACACGAACATAGAACCTCCTCCTTTTTTGAAAGTCGGTTAAAAAAATGGATAATACTCGAAAAATAAATGTGGAGGAGATATGTTTACATATTTGAAAAATAGTTAAATAAATAAAGAAAGAAAATGTGTTTACTTGCCACTGAGGATGTGGACTATAAACATTAATAAAACATAAGTACCTACTCCTTAAAAAAAAATTCAACCAACTTAACAAAAAGACACTAAAAGGTGTAAAATAACTTTAGTTTCGGAATCTATGACTTGTTTCATTCATTAACATTTTTGTTGTTTCATTTTTGCTAATGCTGAGGTAGGCGCCTTTTTGGTCTCGCACAGGTCTTTTTATTATTATTATTATTATTGTTTTTTTTTTGTCTTTAGTTTTTTAATTTTTCTTTTTTTATCTGTATTGCTGTTCTTTTGTTTTATGTTCTGTGCGTCCAAAAAAAATATTTTCTTTCTTTCTTTTCTTTCTTTCATTATTTACCACCCTCTTCCGAAACTACAGTTTTTGATAAACTTTTTTTTTCACGGCTTGTCTAGTCGTTCCCAAGTCTGTGCATGAGCTAGTCGACTGCGTGTGGACACAGCTCTTGCTCCAATGACTTCTTGTGCCTGTGAGCTTCGCACCAATATTGCTGGTCAAAGGCAAGGGTTGATACTTTAATACGCTGTATTGGGCACACTGTTCACACGTGATTATGTGGTTTTAACTTATTTGTTTGACCCCTTTAACATTATAGAATCCAGAGGCTTAGACAAATTCATATTTTTTTTACCGACTAACACTTCGCTTGTGACTTTGGATGCGTGCATTTAGTACTTTAAGAATTAACAAGGCAAACAAACTCATACTCGCTTTTTTTTTATTTAATTATTTCCAAAATACTTAGCCTAATTCACATTTGGTTTTAGTCATACAACGAAAACCTCTGATGGCTTATCTGTGTGCTGTCGAGCCGTTTATTTGAGTTTGACAATAATGTTATTACAATATACACAGGAAATCTTACTTTTATAACGATGACAATAAGTTAGAGGTATAGATTAGAATCATTAATACATAAAGGTACATCAAGAAGCATCTTGTGCGAAGTAACGTTCGTGGTTTTGATTTATACTTATAACTTTTCGAATATTAGTAAAGATATACAAAAATCGTCAACTCGCTTGAACAACCGCGCAAGCTAATGCCTTCTGTGTTTGAGTAGTCTTGCAGTTGAACAATCAAAGCATATTAGTTAATTAATAAAGGTAATACTAAATTAAGCATAGTAAAGAATGTGCCTAAATTCTTGAAATCCAGAGATCTGGCATAGTGTACTTACCGCAGTCCGTGGCGCAGCGAGATACCGCAGTTTTGGCAACACACATGTAGAGACATACAAACTTACATTCTTCATCTATGCATAGACGAATTATGTTGTTTTTTCTACGAAAAGTTTGTTGTATCCGTTAGAATATTGTTCAACATAGCGACCAACTATTAATTATCATCTGTAATAATAATATGATATTATCATCTGTATGAGTAATATACAACACAACAAAGGATAGATTTAATTTTTAATTTAAACGCACTAAAAGGGAAAACCAGAAAAGAGAGTGGTAACTTGTAATAATAATAATAAAAGCGGATTCCGAGCCCTACAAATGAGTTATGGACCTTATGAAGTCGGTGAAAAGGTGCATGTAGTTTGTGCTTATTTTTTTTAAGGAGACTCTGGACCCTAACTCGATTTTATAGTAAGTAGAAATAGATTTTGAATATCTGCAGCTTGTGCTGTTCACTTAACCCGAATCAGGATTTGATTTTAGTTATAATAGTAATACCAGCTTGTTACTGTTCCACTGTGTATGACAAAGGTCTCTAGACACTTATTGGTTATACAACCAATCATTGGTTATAGCAACATTTAAAATACTAAATTAGTATATTTTGAGTACCTTCTAATTGAATATATGGGATAATCATGGTCAGAAATGGATGAATTATCCCTTTGAAAATATATAATGAGCAAAACGCAGTATACATATTATTTTGTCAGTAAATTAAAATATATTTATTATTTGAATTTTACCGCGACCGTTCTGCCAATAGTATTAGCAACAAAGAAGATTAGACTTTGACTTTGGTTTACAAAGCTGAGTTTCCCTGCCCATTGCACCCAGCAATGCGACATCAAACGTAAATAAACTATAAACAAAACTTCAGGAGCTATTTAGTTGAAAACGCCTGCAGCACAGAGTGGTTCATTTTAAAACCAAATCAGTTTTGGCAACATACGGCCCAGGTTGCGCCAACCTGCGGTCAGGTTGCTTTAGAACTTTGTGGAATTGAACTGGCGTGCTCTAGTATTTGTTTGTTTGGTTTGTAATGACAGTATTTGAACCATCTTGGATATCAATTACTCGTTGGTTTATCAATGAAAAAATACTATTTTTTAATGATAAGAGATCAAATTCATATCCCAATTTTATTTGGATTCGGATAAAAATCAGCACTTTTTGACCGTTATAAATAATATTATAGGCACATGACTGTCTTCCAATATCGTCGCCTTAGAATGAAAACCTCATAAGTGTAAAAGAAGTAACTTTTCAGGAGGAAGAAAAAACTGCGCGTCTAACTGACAGGTGCGAGTATTTACGAGGTTCTCATTTACTGCTAGATGACGCTATGAGTATCAAATGAACAAATTAGTCACACCAGCACGCGTAGCATGATCACCGAAGAAACGGTCTTTGTCGTGTCTCGGAAGAAAAGAAATTAAGTGTTCATACTACGCAGGCAGGTTTATTGAAAGAAATTTGACAGATTGAGGTTCCTGTCTATATAATCTGTCACTTTGCCGATTCGTCTGTAGACAAAGGCCGTTTCTTCGGTGTTCAATGTGTTCATGCCACGCATGGGAGGTGCGTTGCGAGGTTTTCTTCCTAGAAACGCATCAAAATAAATTTGAGCAAAAATGCATTCCCGAGGTTTTCACTCTAAGGCGACGATATGTCTGCTCTTAACAGTTTTAGAGAAGGTAAAATAGGCAGTCCATGCTAAAAAAAATGCATTCAGTTGCATTCGGTAGATTGAAACCGTCCCCCAACATAGTTTGGAAGAGGGTGTTAAGATGAAGAACTTTATACCTATAGATAAAAATAAAATAATTAATTTTCTTTATAAACCCCAATTAGTGTACGTTTTCAGTTAAAATACATTACTGTTATTCTTACCCCAATTGGAGGGGCAAGACTAGCAGTTTTAACGGTCTTACAATTTATTCAGAATTTATGTTCTGGATGCATTAACGGAATTAGGTACCAGTGTTTTTTTTTCAATTCAAATCAAATCAATTTATTTGTGAAACATAGGTAAGTATTAACATTTTAGATCGATCTTAAGAACTAGATAGTGCGTTGCTTTGTCAATTTTTTTTGAAAAAACATGCATGCATGCGTGTAGTTATTATGAACTTTATTATTAACATATTATTGGAATAGAATTAAATAATGAATTGACATTAAATTACAATACTTTAAATCTTCTTTGGTATTCAATTATTATCATTTAAAAAGTCTTCAATTTTATAATAACATTTGTCAATTAGTATTAATGTGAGATTTTTTAAAATTTTACTAGAGGCATATTTTTGATATTGTCAGGTATATCTTTGGTACAATGCCAAAAAAACTTTTTTGCTTTAAAGATGTCTTGTATTTTATATAACATAGCTGTGACAAATATTGAGTACCTACGTATTGGCAATATTTTTATGGCAGACATTTTTCCGAACAAGTGGGGGTTGCTTTTTATAAATACTGTAAATTCTATTCTAAAATATACAATGCTGGTAGTGTTAGTTTTAGTATCATATCATTAATTTTATTATCTCAGAGGTAAGTCAAATAAATTAGCCATGAAAATCCATCTTTACTGTCTGGCAGAAAAGTATGTTAGTCTTTCCCCACCTCACCTTAATATACTTTACACACGAAGACAGTGTTTTTTTCACAAACTATCTTATCGGACTTTAAGAAAGTGCTACGGACTTGAGTAAAAGTGCAAATGGACATTATTCTAAGTTACTAACATAATCTATCACGTTCACGTAACATAAATGATCAAGTTAGAATTCAACTGCTTATATTGTAGGCTAGATCGTAATTCAATATTAGGAATGTGGTTTTTATTACTAATACCTAGTACATGCAAAAAATGCTGATCTTGAGCCTAATCGGAATGAATAACTTTTGATTTCGACTACATCAATAAGGCAGTCAAAATAGCAATCTTTTAATTACACTACCCACGAACGATCTATAAATAGACAAGACGCCAATACAATATGGACCCATCCGTTCTTTAAATAGACTACCTGTAAACGCCCTTTAACCTCACTAACGATTGGCAGAACCTAGACAAACCCTCAGACAGATTACAAAACAAACAGTTGCTCCAGACCATTACTAATTGTGTAGTCTCGACCAACCCATTATTAGTCTCCAAAACTTGAGCATCGAGAACTCATCGAGAGCAAACGGTACCACACTACGGCAATGCGCCATCTCGAGGTATGTCCACAATTTCAAATTTCCACGCTTCCATCGAATTCCGGCCTAGCATTCTTTGTAAACCATCCGGAATATTGCCAGCAATGTATGCCAAAACTTTCGCACAATCGGTACTGTGGAACTGTAAACATTTTGGGATGAATGTCTGCGAATTTGGCGATGGTATTTGGATTTCATTTTGCAGTGAAATGAAGGAATGGATCAGGTCTGAGATTGTCGTTTTGTTTGTAATCCTGTAGAGAACTAAAAGTGCAATAAGAACAGAGATAGTTTGAACTGGTTGCATTGCAGGGGACGATATTGGTTTTTTTTGGGATCGCCTTTTCAGTGTTCGCATGTTTGGTACTCTTTCACGAAAAAACAACTGGAACTATTTTCATTAAACCCAACAGATGGGTAGATTTTACATCAGAATAACAATAATGTACCTAGGCTATATTTTATAAAGGTATTGTGTAAATTGACCAAATTAAAACATCTGCAAAATATTTTGGCGTGCGCTGCGAAAACTGTAAGAGTTTCATGCATATGCGAGTGAGTTTCAGCGTTAAATTTGATTTCAAATAATGTTATTTTATTTTAATAATAATAATAATAGCTGCTGGGCAGTAGCGACCCCACGGACCCGATTTCCCGGGAGAAGTCTTGTTCCTCATCTGTGGCTTGCCTTTATTAGCCGGCCAGAGTGAGCACTGACGAGAAACGGAGCTCATACCTCTTTCTTGCCTTAGTTGGCCGGCTAGAGTCGAGATTCCCAAGAGCAAACGTGCTCGGAGGAAGAAAGCATTCCAGTAAGGTGCTGGTAGGAATCTTGACCGTACTTCCGGGATTGTTCTTATAGCCGTGGAATGCCTCTCCACTCCTCAAGCACTTCAGGTTATGTTGCCCTCTTGTCGCTACGTCACTGTGTGCTAGCAGCCGTTTCAGAGGACCCATTACTGAGTGTGCAAGTCGCCCCCTGCCATTTTATTCGTGTATTATGCTTTATTAGCATTGATGAGGCAGGGGCCATAGTACTCGGTAACCAGTTCACCTTATCCACCCCTAACCTATAGCCCAATACATTTGTTGCATTTGCATAATGCATGCAGGGAAAATCTGCGATTGGTGCATCACTTCATTATAAACGACAAAGGGCCTCTGCGAGTTGGCTTAGGCCCCTCGTACGCCTTCCAAAGGTCCGGAACCCAAGGGTACCGAGAAATAAAAGCAAATAATAATAATAATTCTTCATTGCATAACCACAGACAACCATACAAGTATTACATACAATTGCTAGTAGCTTTAATAAAAAAAAAACACATATTTTTTTTTGAAGTCAAAAATTATTGTTTTATTATAGTTAATTGGTTAACGTTCATCGTCATGAATGCATGCAATGTTTACGTTATCAAATTATAAATTATACTGTCGAAAATACAGGTAAATAATTATGTCATAAAAAGACAAAAAATATTATATTAATTTTATTTTTTATTGATTATTTTAATTTTCAGTCAGTGAGCTACGTTGCCTGACCGATCTTCTCCTTAGGTATATATTTTTCTACGATGGATGGATTTAATTAACGTCTTAAAGGTTCAAAATTCACTAGTCTTGTTTAGCAATTTGTGTAAGCTAAGGTGTTCATGAGTTTAGGAAATATGGATATGTATATCGACTTATGAGGCTGACTGTACAGTCAGTGAGCTACGTTGCCTGACCGATCTTCTCCTTAGGTATATTTTTTTCTACGATGGATCAGGTAACGCAGCTCACTGACTGTACAGTCAGCCTCATAAGTCGATATACATATCCATATTTCCTAAACTCATGAACACCTTAGCTTACACAAATTGCTAAACAAGACTAGTGAATTTTGAACCTTTAAGACGTTAATTAAATCCTGGCACTAGTCTTGTTTAGCAATTTGTGTAAGCTAAGGTGTTCATGAGTTTAGGAAATATGGATATGTATATCGACTTATGAGGCTGACTGTACCTATTTGTATTTTATGTGATTTTTAAACTTACATGATGTATGGACTACGTCTGATATAAATGAATAATAATTAAAAAGAGTTTACATTAATATAGCATCACGTCTGTAATCCCCGAAAGATTAGACAGAGCACCTTCACTCACTTTCTGCTAGTTATGTTTAAATCCCGTGTAATATATAATATAATATTACCATCAATCGGGCAAAAATCCAGACCCCAAGCTGCTTCTAAAAAATTTCACATAAAAAAACTCATCAAGGTTTTGCCCGACCCGGGGATCGAACCCAGGACCTCGTGGTCAGCAGTAGAGGCAGTCACCAAAAGAGGTAATAAGAGTACCTTTTCACAATTATGGTTTGGCACTTTAAAAAGTGCTTCAAAAACAAACTCGCCAGTCACGAATGCCAACAAAAAGTTCCAGAACTTTTGGGTCAACATTAAAACGTAGCTGAGTGATACACAAGTCGTTAATGTTGTTAGATTACTGTTGGAGTTACTGTTACTGTGTATACAGACACGGACAAAATATATGCACGAGTTGGCTACCAGAAGAATTTGATTAGGTTTGTCCTTTAGTTTTGGAATGAAATGAAATGAAATTATTATTTTTTAAGTTTAATTTTATTTAGTTTTGACACGTAGGTTTTTAGCATGCTTTTATTTAAGTTTATTTTCAATACGATAACGTAATCAATGGTATTTTTCTTTCAAATTGCTCTAGGACTTTTATTTGGCAAATGTTTTTGTCTGAGAAGATTCGCGACAGTTTTTTGCACTGTTTTTTTTTGCGTAATTTGCAACTTGAGTCCCATATTGTAGTTCACGCGCTTCGACGTACAAGTGGTTATGCAAATAGGATAGGAAAATCACTTCAACACGTCAAGTTTTTCTTCTAAACAGGTTGAAGTCGGCATTCCTAACTGACAAACTCAGGGATCATCATTTCTTTTTAAGTGCAGACATTAAAAACATTATCAAAATTTTCGTGTAACAAACCATACATAACGGTGTCCAGTTTAGGCTTTTGAGGATAGTATCAGGAACAATTTGGGTAAGCAGCATGTGTAAGCCATCATGAGCTCAACTTTATGGTTAAGGAGCTCTACGAGCACGACCCGACATTACCTCTAGCGAGTTAATTAAAAATAGGCATGCCAATTACCTTAACCACTGAATAATATAATTGTAAACTGAAAGTATTCAATTGGTTTAAGAGGGTTAAGAGCTTGGGGTTATATAGTAACAGTCTCACGGGTCGAACGAAGGTTAAGCTACATATGACAAGGTCAGCGTATGGGTGACCAGCAGCCATTACAGAATCATCACGACTCAATTTCCAATTCTTTATTGCGTACCGTACTGTGTTTAACAGTTGGTAATTATAATATTTAATTAAGACTATTTATGGACCCCGTCGGGCACCACATTTTCAATTTTCAATTCAATTCATTTATTCAATAACAATTTTTAAATTGTGTCTGAATTTCTATGACTAAAATCAATGTGAGATACATCGTACATGTAATTTACATTTAAATCACTAAACAGTTCCAGATTTAATTAGAAAATTAATAATACGAGAACCATTAAAAAAGATATGAAAATTATAGTCAAATGTTTTAATGTCATGTCTTAATAATTATAGTATTGTTATTCTTAATCAAATAATGAAATACAGTGGAATCAATGTCAAATCAATGTTACTTTCGACTTTTATATTAACTATCATTCATCAATAGAATATAGAGACTTGTCTAACAATAACCGTTTAAGCTTACCTAATCTAAAACCCACTTGTTTAGCTAGACTTTAAATTCCATCGGCAGTTTATTGAACATCTTTAATGACTTGTGGTTTACCACAAGTAGTTTACCACGCGATGTTTTGCAACCTTCAGATTGCTTCATAGATCAAGTATAAGAGAGGAGGAAGAGCACTGGTGTGATTTTTATATGAGTCCCTCTTTGCTATATTAAAAGGCAGAACCAATTTCAGTCTACTTTAAAAATAATCAATGCTGAAAAACCCCAGGAAAATTGGACCATTGCCCCCATTAGCCAAAGTAAACATTATACGGTTGGTAATTTGGGCTTCAAATAAAAGTCGTTCGGTAATCGACTTTAAATTAACATGTACCCTCATCAAGGCGATGGCTTCAGTTGGCATATTTATCACCGGTCCGTCGGGGACATTACCACAATATGCCGTATTGGCGAATTCGGTATTACTAGTATTACTCGAACAAAATGGAGACGGTAACAATGTGAGTTCTGGAATTTCGTCCAAAACTCCAAAATATTCTTTGTTAACGTATGAAGTAATAGCCATTCGCCCGCGACTTCGCTGCCTGGATTCTGTTTTTTTCCTTTCAAATTTTTATAGCTTAAATTAACCGCTGATAATGGAGCTTTTTATTAGTAAAGCATTTTCAAAATCGGTGGAGTAGTTTTTGAGTTACAAACAAGCATACAAAAAATGAAGTTCGTTTTATTTTCTTTTTTTTTTAGAGATTTGGTTGCAGTTGTTGTCCCTAGGGTTAGGTGTTCACAGTAATAACTACACCCAAATGTCGCCAGTTATATTTAAATCCTGTGATAGGGGTGAGCCTATTACCTCCAAACAGGCACACTCCGGACTGAAGATTTTCAGTTGCAAAAACCCAATGACACTTTGCCCGACCGGCAACCGAACCCAGGCCCTCGCCCTTCATACTCGGTGGCAGTGCTTAGGTGCCACTAAACCAACGAGGTGTTACCAGCCTATTATTGTCTTTTTGCTTGATAAATACTTTTTCACATCTAGAGAAGGTTTGAGCCTTAACCACAACGATTCCTCAAAGCGGGTTCGCGCTTTCATGACTTGTGACTAAAAGGAGTTAAAAATCCAGATTTTTCTCAAGATGTTTGCCTTCATAATGTCATTTTCTCTTACGTAAGTGAAACAAGGTACAAAATAAATAAAACAGCTGTTCTTGTATTTAAGACAATAGTTTAAAGTTAATTATAGAATAATATGTTAAATGTTTAATCGTCTTGAATGGTAAATATTGTAAATAACCTTTTTTGTACTAAGTACCTACTATTCTCAACTAAAATGAGCTCTTGTCGCCTGTGATACAGGTGTATCTAACCTAGTACAGACATCCAACATTCGAATCCCTTTGTAGTTAATAATAATAATACTTTATTGACACAAGTCCTTACAACTCATACATACATCAGTTAACTTACAAATTAAGGTGAACAAAAGTTGACACCCAGATTCCTAAACTAGGAATTCCTGTGACTTAGGAGTCAGTGTTCTACTGCTACTTGGACACTATAAGCCATGTAAGCATTTTTAGAGCTGGTAAGCTGATATTGCTGATAGTTCTCAATAACATTTTTGTATTTTTATTCTTATTTTACCCATGTTAATGTTGAATAAATATTTTATTATTATTATTAATTTATTGATGTCTAAGCTAAGGTTAGAAAGTACATATAAATGGAACAACCCATAACGTATACTACGTACGTATTAGAGGCAAGGTTTTAACCACTGTGCCATGATTATCACTTACTGAAATGAAAAAATACAAAATGGTCAAAATTTAACTGATGTAGACGTAATAATCCTAAGCCGTACTAAAACCTCAAAATGTTATCGTAAAAAGTTTTCAGATTGCGTATAATAAAATGTTATTACGGAATATTTTAAAAGCGTTGTTAGAAACAATGTTAATAACAGAGTTAAAAACATTGTCATTTGGTAATGTTACAGTAGATATTAATTTTTAAAACTCAGCTTTGGACGAACTTGTAATTAGATAACAAACACACAAAAAAAAAAAAAAAAAAAACATACCGTCGAATTGAGAACCTCCTCCTTTTTTTGAAGTCGGTTAAAAACACACTTCAGGGCAAATAAATCGAGCCTCTTGCTTTTTTCGAGCATTTTGGTAACCTATTATTTTTAATTTAGTAACACGTATAGATTTGAACCTGATATTGCTTAAAAGGCTATTAAATAAACTTCTTGGCCATATAAGATTTCAATTGATACGTTTTATATTAACAAAAATATTGACCATTAATACCTATCTATCCTGGGTTATTCCTCAAAGCGCAACTCTTTTTAAGCACAACCATCTAAGCGGAACTAAATGATTCCTCAAAGCGCAACTGTTAGTTGCGCTCACAAATATAAATTAAAAATATTTAATGTTTATTCCTCAAAGAGCAAATATGGTGAAAAATAAGAGAGAGAGGGGTGATAGATTCATACATACATACATACATAAACTCACGCCTTTTTCCCAGGGGAGTAGGTAGAAACTACAGAGCGCCATATGCTACGATTCTTACATACTTCTTTTGCTTCGTTTACATTCATACATGTTGTCATACACACACGCCGGTTGCGAGTACTACGCACCTGACCTTTCTGAAGAACCTCACCAATAAGGTCTATGTATGTCCTTCTAGGGCGTCCCCTCCCAGCGTTCCCACTTACATCTGCCATGTAAATACCTTTCGTTAGTCGCCTATCATCCATCCTTTCAACGTGACCAAACCATCTAAGCATATTCTTTTCAATTTTTGTTACTACATCTTCTTTTAAACCATAGACCTTTTGATACATTCTTAGATGGCAATAAATGGTAATATCAATTGACAGTTTTAAATCAACTGGCCTAGTTGTTTACTTATAAAAACCGACTACGAGGCGACATAAATTAACTGAAACAAAGTGTTTGAGCAACGGTTGGTCAATAATGCAAACAGGTTTATTAGATTAAATTATAATAACAATAACAATATGTATTTATTTATATAAAAACAGATTGCAATACATGTTTCAGTTTTTACAAAGTGGGTAGTTTTGATTATCTGGCAATCAGGTGGGTGACGTGCCGTTCTCCTAGCTAGCCTTTGAAAAAGCCTGTATTAAGGAGTAACAGTGCCGATCCCCTCTAATTTTACAATACAATATTTAGTTTTGCAATTTAAAACTTAGAAAAATAAATAAAATAAAACCAAAGATTTTAAAATAATACAACTATTTAATTGCGCCAGCGCGCTTGTTTGTTTGTATGTGTGGTGTGTGTGTGTGTGTATAATATAATATGTGTAAAGAAATCATACTTAACTACTTACAGTAGCTCGATTTATTTGCTCCCAAGTATTATAATGATTCCCAGAATGTAAAGAAGTTATTTTTCGGGGTGATTTTGTAATGGATCTAATAAAATTGTTATACTTATTGAAATGCAACACAACACTCACAAGATATGAAAGGACTTTACTGTCACATTCACGAGATAGATCTCGATATGTTTTATGATTCAACCGTAATACTTTTGCATGTATGTCTTTATGGAGCAATCCAATTGCATCTCTATAACAGGGTACAATATTTTTCGCTGAAATATTTAAGATGATGTTTTACCTACTTGGTAAAGAAATAAAAAGTAGATATGTTAAAACCGCAAAAAAAATTATGCTACTACTATTAGTAACTAATATTGTGTTTTCTTTTTACAAGAATTCGCGTACTTATAGCTTTTTTACTGTAAACATGTGCGTATATTTTTTTCCGTAAGAAACTATCTGAATTCGGTTAAGACTTAAAAGAAAGAACAGTGATCTTACAAAAGAAGGTAAATGGATAATAAGTCATATCTAGAAGCTTCCTTAGACAGTATGCCTTCTTGCAAAACTTATAGTTTGAAGTCATCAGAAAAAAAAACGTTAATGTTAAATAATGACACTTACCTATTGTATAAATAAATTCGAGTTCTCTCAACTTATCAGACAGACCGATACGTGAAGCTGCGTAGTTAGTTCCGCCACTTTTTCTCAGCAAAAACACTAGGAAAAGGCGAATGGCGCGTTTTGTTGGGGACTAAACTAGACTCATAGACTTGTGTTCGCTAAGACACAAGTGTCAGATGAAATTTTTATTTAGTTCGTGATGGCCGTCTACGGTAAGTATTGAATGTGTTTGGTCTTATGTAATTTTGACGTTCAAAAAGTGCTGATCCTTAGCGTAATTTCAAAAGAGACTTGATTTTGATTTTTTAGATCATGTTTGTACTTCAACATAGCAGGTTGTGCGTCAATCACTCTTCCACTACCACACCAAAAAACAGCGATAGCGGTGTGACCGGCGGATTCCAAATCTTGGGTTTCGAGTTCGAACCCAAGGCAAGCACCTCTAACTTTTCAGATTCATGTGCGTATTGAAATGATAACGTTAAGCAAGGCTTCCTCTCTCCTAACATTTTTGCTGTGCCCTACAGGGTCCATAATGATCTCTTTTATATACCTAACACCTAAGAATACATATGAAAATCAATAAAGATATTGAGTATTGTATAATCACTTGCGTGCGTCAAAAATTGTGAAGGAAAACATCGTGAGGAAACCAGTATGCCTGAGAGATATATCTCGAAGGCATGTGATACGAACTCAGAGGCCCCAGGGGGGATTAAAACTCTAACACCAGGTTTTTCACGCACCACAAGAAGAAGACCAAAAAAAGCTATGGAGCCCATGTCCATAAGAACAAAAACAGTCCGAAAGTTTCAAATGGTAGGGTCAACGAAAAAACTTGCGTCGAAAACTGGGGGTAGTTGTAATGGCGGGACAATTTATAGCGTCATTGTCGGGGAGTTAATTCGGAAACGAGACTTGCGCTGCTACTGATTTATCGGAGACAGTGTTAAATAGTTGTTTGATCTTTTAGTTTTAAGATAGAGTTTATGTTTGGTCGATAATGTTCTGGAGTTTTTCGAAGGATATAGGAGCATGTTGATGATATGAGCTTGAAACATAAGATAGAAACACGCTTGTTCGATATGATTATATATCACTGGGTGATTTTAACATAATGAACCAACAAGGGGTTACAAAGGTCGACTTTCGACCACAAAGCGACTACTATTGTACTACGACTTATTTAATTCACAGAAACTTGAGAACTAAACCATATGATTGTTCCTTTTTACTTTATCACAATAATAAAGTTGAGTTTTTCTCACATAGAAGTTATAGAAGTTTGAAGATAAGTAGACAATAAATATGATATACAGTGTATTACGGAGTACGCAAAGCTTGTATATTATTGTGTCTTCTTTTTACGACTCTTCGCGAACTTATTCTACCGAGAATATGTTCGTGTATTACTTTTGTAAAAGTCAACGGGTTCTAGGAAGAATTTAATCTTGAATTTGCCGTCACGCTACTAAGAGAGGACGGTGAACAGTTCGTCTTTTGCTCTGCAATGGGACAGAAATAGCGCTTTATTAGCTAAGTATTTTTATGTAATCGTGAAACCCACCATTTACTTATTTATAGTTAGCAGAATCTCAAGGCAATCCGCCAATAAGCGGAATCAGTAATCAATTCTAAACGAAAGGCAGCCTTTTCTGTACTCAAATAACCACAAGAAATACTTCCCCCCATTAATTCCAAGCTGGGAATAATTCAACTAACGTCTTATCCGACATAACCAGACAGGACATATTGCCATCCTTGAACCCAAGACAATAGATCATCCGAACTCCTTAATATTTCCCAGATCGACATGGGAACGGAATCCGGGATGGTATACCCGACGCGAACGGCATAGTAAACGTTTAGTTCAGACAATTGACCTTGAATGCTGCTTACCCGTTCCTACTTCATATTATTACGTCAATAACAAAGTTGTAGATAACTTTGGGTTTTTTTTTTGGATGTGCAAGTTGAGAGAGATGAGAGGATGGGATGGTTTTTTTTATTAATCGTAAACTGTACTGCTGCCCGTAGCTTGGTTCAAGTGGATGGTAACGACAAATGACAGCCAGGACCAGCAGTTTAATGTGCTTTTCGAGACACGGAGGGATCTTGATATGTAATAAATGGTCACCCATCCACGGACTGACCTCGTCAAGTGTAGCTTAACCTACGATCGACCAATGCGGCTGTTATAATTCAGCCAAAAGCTCCTCCACTACATGTATACAAAGCAAAAAAAGTATGTAAAAAAACTTTTTTACAAAAAATAAAACCGACTTCAAAAATAACACTAAACGGTGTAAAATAACTCTAAATTAGGAAGTCTGTGGCTTTGGTGGTTTTGTCTTATTCATGATAGGCCACCGACTTCCGAATTTAGAGTTATTTTACACCGGCTAGTGTTTTTTTTAAGTCGGTTTTATTTTTTGCAAAAAGATTTTTATTTTTCCATTTTTAGTTGTTCCCATAAAAATATTTGCCATGAATTTATTTTTATATTGTTATTTGTTAACAATACATGTCATGGTAATAGGGTTATCCACTCATCCCTAATAAATGAAACTTAACATACCTAACTGTCAAAATCTAGGTATATTGTACACATCTGCGTACCCCTCAGAGCATACAGGCGTGATGATACGTCATGATGTTGTATAAACAATAAATATCCAAGCGATTCCAGCAATCACGACAGATTTGCCGTCTATTTTTGAAGAGTTCCATTGTATATCTCCGAAGACCAGCACCAGATCTTCACCAAATTAAAATGAGACCACTTCGGAAGTATACAAATAAAAAAAGAATTTTGAGAATCGGTCCACAATTGGGGGAGAAATCGCGTAACAAACACAAAAAAAAAAAAAAAAAAAACATACCGTCGAATTGAGAACCTCCTCCTTTTTTTGAAGTCGGTTAAAAATAAAACCGACTTCAAAAATAACACTAAACGGTGTAAAATATCTCTAAATTAGGAAGTCTGTGGCTTTGGTACTTTTGTCTTATTCTTGATGGGCCACCGACTTCCGAATTTAGAGTTATTTTACACCATTTAGTGTTATTTTTGAAGTCGGTTTTATTTTTTGTAAAAAAGTTTTTTATTTTTCCATTTTTAGTTGTTCCCATACAAACATTTGCCATGAATTCATTTTATATTGTTAATTGTTAACAATACATGTCATTATAATAGGGTTATCCACGTAACCCTAATAAATGAAACTTAACATACCTAACTGTCGAAATCTAGGTATATAGAACACATCTGCCTACCCCTCTGAGCATACAGGCTTGATGATACGTCATGATGTTGTATAAACAATAAACATCCAAGCGATTCCAGCAATCACGATATATTTGCCGTCTATTTTTGAAGAGTTCCGTTGTATATCTCCGAAGATCAGCACTAGATCTTCACCAAATTAAAATGGGACCACCTCAGGAGTCTATTCTTTCAAACAAAAAAAGAATTTCGAGAATCGGTCTACAAATGGCGGAGAAATCAGGTAACATACATAAAAAAAAAAAAAAAAAAAATACATACACACGAACATAGAACCTCCTCCTTTTTTAGAAGTCTGTTAAAAAATCGACGCTTTTTAGGTTTGACCTACCCCCCATGGGAAAAAAGTTATGTTGGTTTGTTGTTGTGGTGTTGTGTAAAGGCGTTGTGTTGTAAGGGTTAGGTTATTGTTGTGTTTGGTTAGGTAATTCATAAATCATTTATTTAATTGTTTGTCACAGGTAAACAGAAGATCTTACAATTAGTGTTAGTGTATCACTGTAACATACCCATGGGGTGTACAATTTTTTATATTATCATTAACATGTTATGTTTTAGTCAACCTATATATACTGCATTCATTTGGACATTAATATTACAATCATAAAATTTACATTAAATAAGTGGAAAACAATTTTAATCAATAATTCTGTCATTTGTCTTTCCTTATATTTTACTTTTATACTACGTCCGAGTATGTATAATATATTTAGATTTGGATTATTTTTATTTTTTTTTGTTCAAATGTAAACGGAACGAAGGAGCCTGGAACTCACGACACAGGGAATCCTAGTGTGAGATTCAGGAACTTAACCTACTGAATGTATTTTAACGAACAATTTAATTATTATTATTAATTATTATTATTATTATTTAAAAATTCATTAATTGAGTAATATGTTTTACATATAAGAAATTCCTTGAGCTTTCATTTAAAAACTGTTACTGCTGAAAAGGTAATGTTGTATCTATGCAAAATATTAGTAGTTATTACTGAAGAGGCCATCAAATCTTTTGTCTTTCTCTATCAATTCCAGGATAGGTCTGCTAGTAAATAGTGAACAGTTACCCGCTTCCTTCTAAGTCATGTCCCTCACATGACGCTCTCGCCGTCCCTGGCACAGTGTGGCCCATAAATTTTTGTACCTCCTGTCGCTTGACGATTTATGTTCTTAAAGATACGTGGCCAATGGAAATTGATGTTATTATATTGTATATGAATTACTATTCCTTCTCATAATATGGCATTGGCGGGAAATTGGCTGTCTTATAATGGAAATAAAAATTTGTAAAGGAGATAGTAGAATTATTTGGAATCCCAGTACACCCAAACTTTGCCAGACTTAAAACAGTCCCATGTATAAAGGATCGATCATATTTCCATCAATCATACAGCATTCTAAACTCCAGACTGTTACTGAGAAAAACCCTGAAGGAAAAACAACTCGTCTTGCCTGACTTGGAATTAAATACAGGACTTGACGCTTAGCTGTCGCAATTAAGATCACTTGGTAAAAAAGGTAGTTCTGTAATATCCAATATAAGATTTTGATCCAATATAAGACCTTCCATCCCTATACAGGGTTATTTGTAAAACACCATACAACCTCGCAGGAATAGATAGCTTACATCATAACCAACAACTTATGTTTTACGAGTTCTGACACAACACAAATACGCGGAACAAAAATGATACTATTATTTCAAGTTTTTATTGTACTGTCATGAAATTTCTAAGTCACGCGCCCCGCTCCACCACTTCTCCGCCCATCGTAGGGGTTTGATTACACCTAATCTTTGCGATGCGCGTAGAGTTATTAACATTCAAGCGGGCAATTGTATTATTATTTATTTTTGTATGAAGATAAAAAAAAAATCAAATTATTAAAAGTCGTAGAACAAAAGTTGTTGCTAACGATGTAAGCTATCCGGTCCTGTGAGGTTGTTAGTGTTTTACAAATAACCCTGTATACAAGAAAAACTTGATAACACGATGAGTTCAACATGATTCTGGAAATCTGGACGAACTGTTATTATTAAGACACAACATCAGGCCTGTAATCCCCGTAGCGTTTTACCTGTAGTATACCCATATTTAGCCAGTTTAAAGTCCCACGTAATAGGGGCGAGCCTATTGACACCAATCGGGCACGAATCCAGACTCCGGACTGTTATTGAGAAATTCCAGATGGAAAAACTCAATAACACTTTGCCCGACCCGCGGATTGAACCCGGGACCTCATACTTAGCAGTAGCGTTTGTGACCACTAGACTAACGAGGCAGTTATCATTAATCCTATCATTATTTTACCACTCTTCACATTAGTACTAAAAATAATCCTATCTTACTTACCTAGTGAATTAATGTTCTAGATGTTTGGAGAATAACACGCCACTATTCTAATTACGAATCTAAATTCAATCACTAAGTACCTACTTCAGATTTTATTTGACCGACATACAGTCTGACTAAATAAATTGGACTCACCAAGTTAGATAATATCTGTCTTTTCAAGCTAAAATCCTTTACAAATTCAATCTTTACGTCACATAATAAAAATATCCATAAAATATATGAAGTACCCTTTAGCGTACGTGACCAAATCTCCTGAAAAATGTCCTGAAATCGTACACATTATTCTAGATTCTGGTAAGCAAGCTATGCATATAAAGGACTTGATTTTCAAGATTAGGTTTTGATGGATGGCTAGAATTTTCGAAGGATTTGGAAATGAAATGTCTGCGAAGAATATCAAACTTGTGTAGCTTTTTATTGGGTGCTATTAGATTATTTCTTTCTGACCGAATTGATATTTATATCGCTTCAGTGACTAATAGAATTAACTTTCTTTTTCTGTTGTACGTGGTCTTCCTAATCCATTCTGTATAAGATTAAGTTAGTATAGGTTCTGCCCATGGCATCTCCCGCATTTGAAGTAATTTTCGCAGGAAAACACATTACCGAGATTAAAGGTATCCTATGTGCTAATCAAGAAATCAAAATCAACATCAAGATTCATTTATTCAAATTAGGCCGAGGATAAGCCCTTTATGAACGTAAAATGTTATATAAGACAGTCCCCCAAAACGCCCGCCATTCACCACTTCCTAGTTTTTTTTGTGGGAAGAAGAAGTGACGGAAGAAACTCCCTAAATGTGCTTATTGATTTCCGCGTGATTGGGTAACAAAAATCCAAAGATCTAAAGATCTCTCAAGCCTTCACATTTATACTAATTGTAGGATTTTCCCTGAGAGAGGCCTTTGCTCAGCAGTGGGATGATGCAGGCTAGCAATATCAGTATCTGAGTCGACACTATCAAGTTTATCCAAAGGCTTGCTTTTCTTCATCATGTCTAGGATCACCTTAATGTCAGTGATGCTTAAGACAGGTTAGGGTCACTTTTAGCGATGAGGCCGCCCATTGTATCACCCTTAAAGTTATCATTTGTAAGTTTTTATGGCGTACAATAAAGAGTATTCTATTGTTAGACACTAGCCATACGAGAAAAAGAAAAAGAAATTGCATCCAGTAAGGTTGTAAGCCAACTCCGACATTAATTTTTAATATTAATTTCTGCCGGTCTTTTACAGACTGTATTTCGGCGAGTGTGCTCCAGAGCTCCACGAGCTCATTCCACCATCTCTTTTCTTCCATCGGGAATCCAGACGTACTGCAGGTTATCACCCATTCCTTGTAGATATTCCACACATTCGCACGAAGCGCTTTACCTGTTCCTTCATTATGCGCATAGCCAAGGAGTGGAATTCCTTGCCTGCATCAGCGTTCATATGACCCCAATCTGTTTAAGTTGCAAGTTAATAGGCATTTTTGGGGTAAGCTCGTTCCATCGTTAACCTCATCTCTGACCGCAAGACAAGATTGAGGTCAAGAGTAGACCCATTATATATATAAAAAAAAATATAGGTTAGGCAGAGTCGGTGACAAAATAGATCGCAAGGGAAATGCAGTCCAAGCGATTGCAAACTTGCTTAACGAAACGGACCTCTGAGCTCCCACATCCACTCAATACAATTTTAGATGCTCTTAGCAGACCTCCAGGGTATATATAGAGTAAAGTTATAACCTGCATGGGACCACTCTGTTTCTGGAGATAACAGCTGTAGTTTTAAAAATGAAACGCGAAAATACAGCCAGAAACATAGTAAGGAGGGTCTTGTAAATAATTATTGACGCTGATTTTGCTATGAAAGTTTTAAGGGATGTTCTTGTTTGAGTGGTTTGTGGGCTCACGAATATAATGAAGGTTAAGCTACTATGCTATGGCTGACCATCCTTTACATAATTATCAAGAATCACTCTCCTTTGCTTTCGAATGGACGTCAAGCCATTGGTCTCTTGGCTGGCATTAGACGATCTTTGACAGATGATACGGGTAATTAGAAGCCTGAAAGTTTAAAAAGTAACTACCAAGTTCCGAAGTATCCGTGTTACTGGGTTGTCCTCAACCCAGTAAGAGATGGGTCAGATGGGGTATTCCTCGAAGTGCAACCATTTCTAAGGGCAACCATCGAAGTGCAACTAAATTCTTCTTATTCATATCCTTGATTAATCCATCATACCCCTCGCTCTCTAATTATAATCATGGTTAAAATAAAAATAGTTTTTTTTGTTTTGATTTTGTGAGTGCAACTAGGTTGCGCTTCGAGGAATAATTTAGTTGGGCTTTGATGGTTGCGCTTCGAGGAATACCCTGGTCAAATACCCAGACTGGATAACGACCCCAACATAGTTAAGAAAAGGTAACACATGATAAGACGATGGGTTTTTCCTATTAAGACTTATTAATGTCTAGTTAAGTTAAGTTTGAAACCACAAAAATGTCTATAATAATAATAATAATAATCTTTATTTATCTAAAAACATACAGAGTTTGAAATACAGTTTGACATTATGTTTAAAATATATTTATGGTCTAAGTTGCAAATTCTGTACAAGAAAAATACTCTACCTCTTAAGCTAGGGTATACCTGTATTTTAAGAGGTAGTTTACGGTCTAGGTTTACAATGAACAACAAAAACTTATCTCAAGTGGACTGTGTCATTCTACTGTATGGTGCTTAAAGAGTAAAATATATGAGTAAGTGTGTTGTGTGTTTATGTGTGTGAGTGGTGTGTGTATGTGTGTGTGTGTGTGTGTGTGAGTGGTGTGTGTGTGTGTGTGTGTGTGTGAGTGGTGTGTGTGTGTGTGTGTGTGTGTGTGTGTGTGTGTATGTGTATGTGTGTGTATGTGTGAGTGTGAGTGTGTGTGTATGTGTGTGTGTGTGTGTGTGTGCGTGTGTGTGTGTGTGTGTGTGTATTATACAAGATAGGTAAGTAAAGACTCCGTGTAAGAGTAGTCCTTAAGGAGCAGCCACTCTGTTAGTTTAGATTTTAGTGCATGCGAATTCAGATTTATAATATTTAGGTGTTTGTTAATGTTTTTATAAATATGTGTACTTAGTATATAATATTGATGTTTAGCGAAGGAAGTTTTGTGTTGGATACTTGGTGGAAGATACGTGCGTTTATTTGGAAAAGGAGGTGGCAGGCCTGCGTGCTTTCTAAGGGTGGATTTAAGTACATAAAGCTGACGAACCGTAAGTACTTTACAGTCAGAGAACAGTTCCGTTGTTGGATACCTATAGGGCTTTTTCGTCATGACTTTCAGTATAGCTCTCTGCGCTCTCTCAACTCTCAGGAAGCTAGTTTTTGTGGCACCGCCCCATGCAACTATGCAATAGCCAATCACTGATTGGCATAGTGCGTGGTACACCATCCTAAGAATTTTTAGGTCGGCGGATAATCTGAGAGACTTAAATATATGTATAAGGCGCAATGTTCTAGTGGTGACGGCGTCAATTTGTTTGTCCCATCTCAGTCCATCATCGATCTGAACTCCGAGGTATTTTACGGTTTCGGATCTTGCAAGCGGAAGGCAAGTGCATTGGGTGGGGGGGTTTGTGCAGAAGTGAGCAGTTATATTAAAGGAAGGAGATGGTTTACCGTTACGTCGTATAGCGAAAGGAATGTAAGTTGTTTTTTGTAGATTTAATGTAAGGAGGTTCGAGTTTAACCACATCATAACCTTGGCCATCGCCAACTCCGCATTTGTTTTCACCATGTCCCAAGTGATTCCGTCTACTAGAATTGCGGTGTCGTCTGCGTAAGCATAAATTTTACCGTTTGGAAGACTCAGTCTACAGAGATCATTTACGTAGATCTGAAATAGTGTTGGGGAAAGGATTCCACCCTAATAAGTCTAGAATTTATATGTAAAACTGTGCTCTAAATACTTATTTTTTTCTGCAAACTATACTTTAAAATATTAAGTAAACAAGTATCAGTTAACTCGCTATCTATTTATTTCCATTCTTTTGGTTATAAAACCCAGTAAACTGAGGATTTCTTTCGAATACGTTCACTGGACGAGAACGTTCAAGAAGCGAATGGAATCGTAAACTATTGTTATCTTGCCGTTTAGTGCGATGGTAGAAATATATACGAGGTGGTAAAAGTCCCGGGCACGTGCGATTGTTAAAGATGATAGTGGAAGAATAGCCGTGAAGATCTGTGTGTTATACTCAAAGACCAGCATTTAATTCGGGTATATCCTAGCAGGGACGCTAGAAATTAGGAGGATAGCTTTTTATTGCTGACAGAACGAAAGATTTCTTTTATTTGTTACAGAAAAGTAAAACTGTAGTATGAAAAATAAACATTGCCCATAGACTTTAGACTTTAGACTGACATTTATGCTCGGGGTCTCCAGTTTAGTAAACCAAATTAATAATTATGTTTACGTATGACTAGAAGGAGTAATTGCGAAAAGTCTTTTTAATCGTTTATCCAGTGACGGACCGTATACGCGTCAAAAAGGATATCGCGTGCGCGGAGTCAGTTGTGTTCTAAATTAAATCAATAAATAAACAATAGTGTTGTGATAGGGATTGAACCCTACAGACTAAAGATATTACAGAAAATAAATAGATTATAATATCTACTTTAAATATCTAGACATTCATATAGTAAAGATTTGATTTGATGTTTGTTCGTTGGAATTTAAATCAAAAACTACTCTATCGATTCCCAAAATTCTTTCACTAGGTATTTGAAAAGTGCATAGATATTATCACCGATTAACATAAACTATATTTCATTTTCTATAGTTAAAGGGAAAACTGCAGTATTTACGCGGACAAAATCACAATCGAAGTGCTTGTGTCATAATAATAATATATTACTTCACCGTGATGGCAAAACTTTACACTCCTGCGCGCGCGTAAAATGCTTAAAAATCGGTTGATAATTTAAAGTAGGTATATTTAAGGTAGGTATTTATTTAAAGATGTCCTAGCTTTGGTACGAGGTATTACCTTTGCTAAAGGCCGATAAGTGTCTCAAAGGATCGGACTACCGGAATTAAAAAAACATCTTAGGCCTAACTCAAATCACGTTCTATTTTTCGTTGTTCCTTCGAACGAAGAAGTAAAAGCGAAGTAGTGTGTTAGATGGATTGCCATGTCAAGACAAAGGTTTCGAAATAGAAACTTAGAACTCAAGGCACATATGACTCTTCGGATTCATGTGCTAATTATACTCATATAACCAATATCACTTGCTTAAAAAACACCGTGAGGCGGGAACCGATACGCCTCAGAGATAGTTCTCGAAGCCATGTGAACCCTTTTTTATATTATTAACTAGAGCTTGACTGTAATCCCACCTGATGATAAGCACTGATGCAATCAATGATGGTGAAGCGCACTAGTTTATTAAGAGTCCATTCACTCTAGCCTTGAAGACACCTAAATTATACTCGGACGGGAAGACCGCAGCAGGCTGGTTGTTCCAGTCCTTCGACGTACGCGGTATAAACCTATCTTATCTTATAACCTATCTTAGTATAGTACTTTTATTCTAGGTGCATCGTCCTCACATATAAGCTTATTAATGTATACAAAGTATTGTAAAATCGATTTTAAAAGAGTAAGTACTTAGGAGTTTCTTGCCCATTCTTCTCCATACAAATCTACTTTTTGGAAGGGGCAACTAGAATCTTTTTTTAAAGTTAATTTTTGTTCGACGTTCAAAGTGCCTTATAGGGGCCTAATTGAAATAAATGGTTTGACTTTGACTTTGAAACGACGAGGCGAAACGCTTTGTCCGGGGCTTTGTTGGGGTGCCAATGGTGTCATTACATCATTGGCACCCCAACAAAGCCTATTGTCCAGCATTGCCCAGCTGGACCATTGTCCAGCACTCGCCTGTGTACGATGGTCGATGGTAGAAGGGTGATGGCGGAATCAATTCATGAATTCCCATGCAAAGCAAGCCCATTTTGGCGGCATAAACCAGCCCCCCTAGCCAAGTTACAAACGATTCGTATCTATTCTCTTTCTACAATCGAAAACGCGTCAAATCCCTTTGTTTTGACCACGTGACTTAGCGAGAGCAACGCTAGTCACGTGGTCGTGATTGTAGAAAGAGAATAGATACGAATCGTTTGTAACTTGGCTAGGGGGGCAGGTTAGTTACTGACCGCACGAAAAGACAGAAGCGTAACATACAAACCAACATTCTCAATTTAAAACAAACCGAAAATGCCAAGCCAATGATTCGTTTAGCCACTGTGTTGACCGTGCTGAAAACCTGACGTAGTGCGTTAGAACTGGACAGTTTAATGACGTCAGATTCGCCCCAAACCACCGCAAGTCCGCAAGACTATTAAGGTCGTCACAATTAACTGAGTGTGACCGCACGCGCCACCACGCCGCTCTCGGCGCCGCGCCGGACTCGCTCATCGTATATTTCCAAGTTCTGACCGAAAACGTTTGCTAATGTGTCGGGCTTTTATGAAAGTTGTAGAACCTATCACAAAGCTATTATTAAACAAATATATTTTTCGATTTGACTTTCTTTTTTGTTTATTTTTTTGTCATAGAGAAACTTCGGAATTTTTTAACGATTATTCTCTCTCACACAGTAATCCGTACCTAAAAAGATAAAGATAAAGATACCGGGCTGGTGTCCGCAACTCTACGTCAATGCGCGTATTTTGCGTATGGGCCATAATCTACCACGCGGGCCCAGTGCGAATTGGTAGATGCCACATGCCTTCGAATTTTTGGTCCTAGGACATAACGGTTTTCTCACCGTTTTTGAGAGCTGTGGTGATGAAATAAATTTCACAAAGTAATGCGCCTACCTGGGTTTGACCCCACGACCGTTCGTAAGTCGAGGCTGCCACACTGGGCCACCGCTGCACTAATCCGTTCCTTATATTGAAAGATATTTTTGCACGAAAATCATGAGCTAAGTGGTGCATGAGCTAAGTTAAGTGGTTCACTAGAATTCCAGAAACTTACAATTACATACATACATAAACTCACGCTTTTTCTCATGAGGGTTGGCAGAAACTACAGAGCGCCATATGCTACGCTTCTTACATACTTCTTTTGCTTTATTTACATTCATACATCTTGTCATACACACACGCCAGCTGCGAGTACTACGCACCTGACTTTTCTGAAGAACCTCACCAATAAGGTCTATGTATGTCCTTCTAGGGCGTCACTTCCCGGCGTTCCCACTTACATCTGCCTTGTAAATAAATACCTTTCGTTAGTCGCCTTTTATCCATCCTTCAACGTGACCAAACCATCTAAACTTACTCTTTTCAATTTTTGTTACTACATCTTCTTTTAAACCACAACGTTGCTTTATCACATCATTCCTCAATCTGTCATTCATTGTTACACCACACATACTTCGCAAGGAACGCATTTCTACAGCATTTCTTCTACTTTCATGTCTCTTTTGCCACGCCCAACATTCACTTCCATACGTTAGTGTAGGCACCAGCACACAAAAATTATAATTTTAAACTAGAATAAACTGTTGTTACTTACCTACGTTTACAAGAAGATTTAAAGAGTGAAAACAACCCTGCGGAGAGAAAGATATCCACCTACCTACATCAGAGGTCCCAAATTTCTTGCCCCAGGAATTATACGGGTCAGACAGGTATACGCCGTAATGTACCTACTGTTTCTATATACTAGGTAAAGGCGTGGTTCCAGCGAAAGCGACATTATTTTTTTGTGTTTTTTTTAATTACGTTCAACCACTTCCCTGTCCGATGGGTCCACATATTACGACTCATGTTGATTGTTTGACTATTGTGTCCACTTTTGTGACGGTAACAATGTTAATAAAACTCTCTCACTAATAGTTTTTTTTTTCTTTGGTAATGGTAAGAATTGGTTTATCAATAGGCAGTTGTTGAAATAATTGGTTGTAATATTAAAATGAGACTTTCTGTTTCAATGATGTAGGTGAAGTTATGGCGGATTGTGCTATAATTCCATACCTACGCTAGTCATTGATAGATCACTTTATGAATTAACCGGCTAGTCTAGATCATACTTAGCTCTCATACCTTAATAATTATTAATAATTTCACTTTTATTTCAGCCAAAGTCCATAGCGTTAGTAACAATTCACTTAATATCTAATATTAGTAGATACTTAATCAAAAATAAAACTTAGTAAATCAGCTCTTTTTAATTTGTTCCACTAACAGCCAGCTATACTGTATAGTATCTGTGGATAATGTCTGAGGAGTATATTATGCTCCGAACATAAATATATACCGAGTATTTAAGTGTTAATTTTGTTAAATAAGTCTTAGTTTGTGTGTTTAATATATAAATACGCCAATATTGTAAAAACCAAATGGCGCCGACATTTCAAAAGTGATGGTTCCCTGGAAAGAAACACAGGTCGTACCGTTCAAAATCCCGTCGTAAAGCACAATATAGTTAACATAAAAAATAGTTAAAATGGCCTCTATCCTTTAAAAGAATATTCTCAAAAGAGAATATTTTCTTTTCTCAACTTTTTTGAACGAGATTTTTCAGCAGTCGTATTTTTTTTTTTAATTTTCCTTGATTAAGTTCCCCGCTGTCACTGTGACCTAACCCTTATGATGAAAGATCGATAGAAAAGTGTACTTTCTTTGAAATTTGTTAAACACATATAAGGTTCTAAGAGCCCTTACCCTTTGTTATTGTTTGCTTAAAAATAGGTAGGTAAATATTCAGTGGGCTTAAAATGACGGAGAAGCAAACATAACGTCGTAATATCACGCCTGTAGTCCTAAAAGGTTCGACAGAGTTGGAATTAATAAATACATAAATAAATAAATATTCCACAACTTTTTACACAACGCCATTTAGTCCCAAGTTAAGCTTGAGAGCTTGTGTTATGGGTACTAAACAGATGATAAACATACTCATATATTTTCTATACACATACATATTTTATATAAATTACACCCAGACACAACAAATGATCGTGCTCATCACACAAACAATGGTCTTGGGTGGGAATCGAACCCACGACCTCCGGCATAGCAGTCAGGGTCACTAACTACTAGACCAACAGGCCAGTCTCATTCTTTTTGTGTAGTGATTAAGATACATACATACTCGTACATAAACTCACACCATTTTCCATGCTGTACGTAGAAAGTACAGAGCGCCATTTGCTACGATTCTTACATACTTCTTTAGCTCGGCCTTTTGTGAAGAACCTCACCAATAAGGTCTAATGTATGTGCTTCTAGGGCGTCCCCTGCCAGCGTTTCCATATACATTTGCCTTGTAAATAAATACCTTTCGTAAGTCTCCCTTCATTCATCTTTTCAACGTGGACAAACCATCTAAGCATACTCTTTTCAATTATTGTAACTACTACTTTTGTACTGATTAATCTACCCGCTACTACTGCTGACTTCCTACTTAGCTGTCATACTGAAGTAACAGTTGGATGATAATCAAAGTTATATATAAAGTTACGACGGATTTCATTAACGATGTAAGCAGGTCGGGTTTCGGTATTTTACAAACTGTATTTCGGTGAGTGTGCTCTAGAGCTCCTCGAGCTCATTCCACAATCTCCTTTCTTCCATCGGAAATCCAGACGTACTGCAGGTTATCACCCATTCCTTGTAGATGTTCCACACATTCGCACGAAGCGCTTTGCCTGTTCCTTCATTATGCGCACAGCCAAGGAGTGGAATTCCCTGCCTGCATCAGTGTTTCCGAGTTCATATGACCCAAATCTGTTTAAGTCGCGATTTAATAGGCTTTTTTTGGGTAAGCTCGTTCCATCGTCGACCTCATCTCTGACCGCAGGACAAGATTGAGGTCAAGAGTAGACCCATTATATAAAAAAGGAGAGTATTTAGTTCTGTATTTTACTAATAGAAACGTCTTCATGAGTTACAGAAATGAATATTTTACATCATTTTTTACCAGTTCCTACATAAAATCGCCTGCCTCTTTGATCTAGTCATCTCAAGCACTACTGCTGGGCATGAGGTTTCGGGTTCGAGTTCGATCCCCGGGTCGGGCAAAGCGTTATTGAGTTTTTCCATCTGGAATCTCTCGGTAGTAGCCCAGAGTCTGGATTTGTGCCCGATTGATGGCATTAGGCTCACCGCCTATTACATGGGACTTCAACATAAATGGCGTAATATGGGTGTTACTACCAGGCCCTGCCTAGCCCTTCGAGGATTACTGGCGTGATGTCATGTTATGTGGTTAACCTTGTGAAAGCAGCATTCGCTCTGCAGTGGCACGCCAGTATCTTTATCATAATTAAACCACAGACAGACGTGGCCAAAATACTAGGTTTAGAACAAAATTAAACTAAAAATGCAACGTTCCAGAACTCTTTATGTCTAGAATTCCTAATCTAATTTAATGCAAGTTTCCACTGTGTAATCCACCCCTTAATTGGAGCTCTCTTTTATTCAAGTTATTTGAGTTTATATTAGTACTTTACTGTAATAGCTTTCTGTGTACTGTTTGTAAAGAATCGTAAAATAAAAGAAAAGTATTCTTTACGACTTTATGAGAAAAAAATAATTAAATTATGGCGTATTACGCAGACATAAACTCGTGTCCTAACCAAAGCAAACAGTCGCGCTTTGTTGAAATGTTAAACTTGTAACGACGCGGTCTATTTTACCAAATCTATACTTCTACATCTGCAATGGGCTATTTATGACAAAATTTTAGTTTTTAATCCCTCATCTAGGTTACAAGTAAATATTCGACACATTATTTTTTCTTTTTCAAATTGATGGAAAACTGCTTAGATTAAGCGCATTAAAGATGAGGAGAGGGGGCTTGTAACGTCATTATCTAGTACAAACTGCGACATTTTGACTCGATGTATCGCCGTTATTTTTTAATTACGTGAAAAAAAAATATGTGTCGAATATTTTTTTGTAATCTAGATGAAGGACTAAAAACTACAATTTTGTTAAATAGCCCATTATGTGACAAAGAGGAAAGATTTATATTTTTGTATGTAACAAATAAATTTAATAACTACTGGACCAATTCAAAACATTCTTCCACCGTTGGAAAGCTACACTATACCCGGATGACATAGGCTACTATTTATTCCTGTATTCCCACGGGAACCGGAACTGTGCTGATGAAACTGCGTGATGTCCACTTAATAGTACTTACTTAACTGACATTAATTGTATATCGGAATGTTATTTATTCGCGATCGAATATAATGCAAGATCCTGATAACAATGTTGGGCAGTAGCCAACCAGACCAACATTCGTCTGCACGGAGGATTCTGCCTTTTCGATGGAAGATGAGGAAATTTAACCCTGTTCCTCATATACCAATACTTTGTGCATAGCATAATGTGTCACATAGGTATTACTTAGATATATCGAAGGTGTCCATAATTGTATGGTCCCTTTGGACACAGCACAGTTTGCAAGAGACAAGAAATGTTACTAATTTGTTTGGAAAGCTGTCCTTTGAGATCGAGCGATGTCGCTGTACGCAACATTCGCGCGTTTACGCGACGACTCCTTTAGTTAGGACACGGTCTAATACCGAGACTGGAATGTATAAAAATTAAAAATTTAAAAAACCCCCACCGCAAAAAAGTAAAACATTTAAAAAGTTAAAAATAACACTTTAGCCATGAAATTTTACTTCACGTCGGGGTACCGCTTAAGTAAAGAATGTTCCTAGTACTTGTAGGTATGTAGGTACTTATTTTAACGGTACCCCGACGTAACGTAAAATTTCATGGCTAAAGTGTTATTTTTAACTTTTTAAATGTTTTACTTTTTTGCGGTGGGGGTTTTTTAAATTTTTAATTTAATTTTTATTTTATAATTTTTAAACGCATTAATTTTGTTTTATAGAGTTTACAGTTATGAGAATTTTTCAGAGCAATGTATGTAGAGTCAAATGCTGGTTAAAACGAATCCAAACACGACATATCTCCTACTATTTTGTCAAGAGTCTACTTACTGGTGTGCAGGATAGCTTGGCTGCAGCATCAGCTCATCCTGTTGCCATCAGTGCATTGTGTTAAGAATCAAATGCTGGTTGAAATGAATCCAAACACGACATATCTGCTATTATTTTGTCAAGAGTCTACCTACTGGTGTGCTGGACAGCCTGGCTGCAGCACCAGCTTACCCAGTTGCCATCAATGCATTGTGTTTAGAATCAAATGCTGGTTGAAATGAATCCAAACACGACATATCTGCTATTATTTTGTCAAGAGTCTACCTACTGGTGTGTTGGACAGCCTGGCTGCAGCATCAGCTCACCCAGTTGCCATCAGTGCATTGTGTGCAGAATCAAATGCAGGTTAAAATAAATCCAAACACGGCATATCTGCTGTTATTTTCCCAAGAGTGTATTAGTCTGCTAGATATCCTGGCTGCATCAGACCAAATACACCATAATGTTGCCTATTAATATTACACACATGGGTGTTTGAAATTTTAAGACACACATATGTTTTTAAGTAAAGTTAAAACCCATAGACGTCTAAAGTAGCCACGGTAGCTAACACAAAAGAGCTGACAACCTTGAAACGGCTGAACCGATTTTGATAAATTATGTCTAAGAACCATCGCAAGAAACTCTGCTTTCAAATAAAAAAAACCGCATCTAAATCGGTTCATCCGTTTGGGCGCTACGGTGCCACAGACAGACAGACAGACAGACAGACAGACAGACAGACAGACACACACACATAGCGGTGAAACTTATAACACCCCTCTTTTTGCGTCGGGGGTTAAAAAGAGCCTTAACGAAATATATACTCAAGGACAGTGTCGCGAAAAAACAGCTATGTTGTTGAACTCAACAACATACGAAACAGCTGTTTTTTCTCCAGTCTCGGTATTAGACCGTGTCCTAACTAAAGGAGTCGTCGCGTAATCACAAAAAAAAACAACTTTTGTTTTTTTTAGTGATTCCTAGAGTCATCCCATAGTAAAAGTTGTACATAATGGTCAGTTCAACGATTCTTTCTTGGTTTTTTTACAGACGCCAGCACGTCAAATTATCCCAATGTGTCAAATTTCTTTGATAGTTTTTCAATTTTATGTCAAACAGAATGAGGTATATATTCAATTGGGAAAGTTTGACACATTGGGGTAACTTGATGTGCTGGCGTCTGTACTTAAGTACTAAAAATGATATCGCAAAGTATAAAAATACCATGTGATATAAATTATTAAAACTAAATAAAAGAAAATTCAAAACTTACATTATAAGTACACTATGTAAACTGGCATATTATAAATTAGAAGATTATATTTAGGATAGGAATGCTTGGAAACATGCTGGTCCTGCTCCATAGGACAATCATTGGAGTCTTGACAAAATATTATATTAGCAACCGCTAATATAATATTGTACCTCTGTATTGTTTTCTATTCTTTTTTTTTATTTTTTCACTTGTTTTTTAACCCCCGACGCAAAAAGAGGGGTGTTATAAGTTTCACCGCTATGTGTGTGTGTCTGTCTGTCTGTCTGTCTGTCTGTCTGTGGCACCGTAGCGCCCAAACGGGTGAACCGATTTAGATGCGGTTTTTTTTATTTGAAAGCAGGGTTTCTTGCGATGGTTCTTAGACATAATTCATCAAAATCGGTTCAGCCGTTTCAAGGTTATCAGCTCTTTTGTGTTAGCTACCGTTGCTATTTTAGACGTCTATGGGTATTAACCTTACTTACAAACATATGTGTGGCTTAAAATTTCAAACACCCATGTGTGTAATATTAATAAGTAACATTATGGTGTATTTGGTCTGATGCAGCCAGGATATCTAGCAGACTAATACACTCTTGGGAAAATAACAGCAGATATGTCGTGTTTGGTTTCATTTTAACCTGCATTTGATTCTGCACACAATGCACTGATGGCAACTGGATGAGCTGATGCTGCAGCCAGGCTATCCAGCACACCAGTAGGTAGACAATTGACAAAATAATAGCAGATATGTCGTGTTTGGATTAATTTCAACCAGCATTTGATTCTAAACACAATGCACTGATGGCAACATGGTGAGCTGATGCTGCAGCCAGGCTATCCAGCACACCAGTAGGTAGACTCTTGACAAAATAATAGCAGATATGTCGTGTTTGGATTCGTTTTAACCAGCATTTGTCTCGACATACAATGCACTGAAAAATTCTGATAACTGTAAACTCTATAAAACAAAAAGAATGCGTTTAAAAAATTTAAAATAAAAATTAAATTAAAAATTTAAAAAACCCCCACCGCAAAAAAGTAAAACATTTAAAAAGTTAAAAATAATACTTTAGCCATGAAATTTTACGTAACGTCGGGGTACCGTTAAAATTACCTACATACCTACAAGTACTAGGAACATTCCTTACTAGGTACCCCGACGTTACGTAAAATTTCATGGCTAAAGTAT
The DNA here is from genome assembly GCA_921972225.1 of Euplexia lucipara. Lineage (NCBI taxonomy): Eukaryota > Metazoa > Arthropoda > Insecta > Lepidoptera > Noctuidae > Euplexia > Euplexia lucipara. The sequence goes on from OV179151.1 coordinate 2,564,337, forward strand.
TATTTTTAACTTTTTAAATGTTTTACTTTTTTGCGGTGGGGGTTTTTTAAATTTTTAATTTAATTTTTTAAATTAATGTTATTACATTTGTAAATATGTGAGCACAATGTATCTAGCTTTACCAACTTAATCATGTAATTATCATTTCCATTGCTTATTTTTTTATTATTTTGCTTAAACCTATCTTAGTATACTTAGTACTTTTTATTCTAGGTGCATCGTCCTCACATATAATCTTATTAATGTATACAAAGTATTGTAAAATCTATTTTTAACCCCCGACGCAAAAAGAGGGGTGTTATAAGTTTCACCGCTATGTGTGTGTGTCTGTCTGTCTGTCTGTCTGTCTGTCTGTGGCACCGTAGCGCCCAAACGGGTGAACCGATTTAGATGCGGTTTTTTTTATTTGAAAGCAGGGTTTCTTGCGATGGTTCTTAGGTATAATTTATCAAAATCGGTTCAGCCGTTTCAAGGTTATCAGCTCTTTTGTGTTAGCTACCGTTGCTATTTTAGACGTCTATGGGTATTAACTTTACTTACAAACATATGTGTGTCTTAAAATTTCAAACAACCATGTGTGTAATATTAATAAGCAACATTATGGTGTATTTGGTCTGATGCAGCCAGGATATCTAGCAGACTAATACACTCTTGGGAAAATAACAGCAGATATGTCGTGTTTGGTTTCATTTTAATCTGCATTTGATTATGCACACAATGCACTGATGGCAACTGGATGAGCTGATGCTACAGCCAGGCTATCCAGCACACCAGTAGGTAGACTCTTGACAAATTAATAGCAGATATGTCGTGTTTGGATTCATTTCAACCAGCATTTGATTCTGCACACAATGCCTTGATGGCAACAGGATGAACTGATGCTGCAGCCAGGCTATCCAGCACACCAGTAGGTAGTCTCTTGACAAAATAATAGCTGATATGTCGTGTTTGGATTCATTTCAACCAGCATTTGATTCTATAAACAATGCACTGAAAAAATGTCATAACTGTATACTCTCTAAAACAAAATTAATGCGTTTAAAAAATTTAAAATAAAAATTAAATTAAAAATTTAAAAAACCCTCACCGCAAAAACATTTAAAAAGTTAAAAATAACACTTTAGCCATGAAATTTTACGTAACGTCGGGGTACCGTTAAAATAAGTACCTACATACCTACAAGTACTAGGAACACTCCTTACTTAAGCGGTACCCCGACGTGAAGTAAATTTTTAATTTAATTTTTTAAAGTTAATTTTTGTTCGACGTTCAAAAGTGCCTTATAGGGGCCTAATTGAAATAAATGGTTTGACTTTTTTAAAATATACTATTTATTTATAGACCGAGTCTTAAGAAAAGTTACGAAAGTCTAAAATGATTTTCGTACTTTATTATTTAAAAAAATATATAAAATAAATAAATAATTAAATAAATAAATATTCCACAACTTAACACACAACGCCATTTAGTCCCAAGCTAAGCTTGAGAGCTTGTGTTATGGGTACTAAACAGCTGATAAACATACTTATATATTTCTAAATACATACATATTATAGATAAATTACACCCAGACACAGAACAAATGATTGTGCACATCACATAAACATTTGTCCTGGGTGGGAATCGAACCCACAATCCCCGGCATAGCAGTCAGGGTCACTAACTACTAGACCAACTGGCCCGTCAAAAAACAATAATATTGATAATCTTATATATAAAATTCTCGTGTCACAATGTTCGTTCCCATACTCCTCCGAAACGGCTTGACCGATTCTCATGAAACTTTGTATGCATATTCAGTAGGCCTGAGAATCGGCTACTATCTATTTTTCTAACCTGTAAGTGATAAGGGGTGTTCACCCTAAATTTTTTTTTTTAATTTTTTTGTTTTTTTTTTTAATTTTTATTTTTTTATTATGTGGCATCAAAAAATACATATAACTCTAAATTTGCACTTTTTTATCACCAACCCTTGCTTTTAAATAGTCATAGCAGAACTTTTAATGACTTTTTGAAATATCACGAGGATAGGGAAGAGGCAGGGGGAGAGGGGGAGGGGAGTCGGAGTGGAGATCTTGAGAGAGGGAGGGGGAGATTGTGAGAGGGGGAGGGGGAGATTGTGAGAGGGGTGGGAGGGGAAGGGCAGCGGGAGGGATGGGGAGGGAAGTGGAGGGAGGGATGGGTAGGGGAGTGGGGGAGGGATGGGGAGTGGTAGGGAAAGGGTGAAGTGAGAGGGGAAGGGAAAGGGGGAGAGTAAGAGGCAGGAGCCGGGTGGGCGAGGGAGGGGAAAGTGAGGGAGGGGTGAGGGGAGGGGCGTGGGAGAGGGGGAGAGGAGTTGATAAAAAATGCTACGCAATAGCTTTACCGCGGCAGTCTCCGAATGCCACACGTCATTTTCTCTTTTTTTTTAACCATTCAATCACAATGTGCCACAGCAAAGCGTGGCAGGGTACAGCTAGTAATAATATATTATGTCGATATAAACAATAATTTTCCACAACTTTCACACAACGCTTTCTAATCCCAAAGTAAGCAGAGCTTTTGCTTTGAGTACCTATTAGCCAACTGATAAAACATACTCATATATTTCCAAATAAATACATATAATATTAATAGATAAATAATAACACCCAGGCCCAGAAAAAATCATCATACTCATCACACAAACATTTGTCTTGTATAGGAGTCGAAACCACGACCTCCGGTATAGCAGTCAGGGTCACTAACCACTGGACGAACAAGATTTTGTCTACAGAAGAATCAACAAACTAACAGATTGTAGAAACATTCCTTTTGTTTTGAACACGATAATGTCAAGAATGAAGGGAAGAAATTAATGTGTGTATGTCTTCAATAGACCGTTAGTCCACATATACACCACTAATGCTTAATTAGTACAAATACTTAAGGGGCTTATTCTAGATGGTCTTCTCATTAAATTTGTATCAATATTATTCATAAACAGCAAAGTTATTAGCGTTTGTTTATTTCCCGAAAAGTCACCCAATTAATGGAAATATTGTACAGGCTATTCATGACATAGTAGTACTCATTCATCGTCATCTCTCGCTGACGTTCGCGTGATCTCGCCCAAGCATGCCCCTGTTTTCGTTATTTAAGTTTAACTAAATAGTGACATATTTAAAATGTTAATTTAGTTTTTTTTTACTTTTGATTACGCAAATATGATCAGTAACAGGTACGGATACAGCCCAATTTTTTTTTGTACTTATTAAAAATTAGTGGTGTATAATAGTATCGTATAATTATGGATACATATAATAGTATAGATATAGGTATATAGTATCGAGCACTATTTCGTCGGTAATTTATCTACGCAGTAGAAACATTTCTATGAGTACCGATTCTTCCGTCGACATACAGACGCCAGCACATCAAGTTACCCTAATGTGTCAAATTTCTTTGATCGTTTTTCAACTTTACGTCAAAAAGAATAAGGTTCATATTCAATTGGGAAAATTTGACACATTGGGGTAACTTGATGTGCTGGCGTCTGTACCTACCCGTTTTTACAGTGACATGCAAAATAGAAAAAGATTCTAAATTTTCGTAGAGATAGAACAAAACTATGACAGTGTATTTAATGCCTTTTACTAACAAATAAATGGTACAGGGCATAAGATAAAGGGTTCTGGACATTAGCCAGGGCAATTCTGGGATTCAAAGTGGAAGATATAAATTTTACTGCACGCAATCTCATTTTAGCTGCGAAACTTTGAAAATATTTTCAATTTTATAGTTAGAAATAAAACTTTATTTTTATTATATTCTTAGAGCGAGTCGAAAAGAACGGTGTTAGCATAAATCAGGGGCGAGAAAGTATTTGAAATGCAAAGGATAAAAATAAATAATTGAATACTTACTGTGTTTTTCTGACATACAATTTGCATTCTGGTTCATTAGTCTGACGGGAGCAAGGATGTCGAAAAGAAAATCTACCGAATAAAGGATAAAATATGTTGACTTACTTTTATAGTTTTTTTAGTTTACTTTTGTAGTTAGTTATTAGTAATAGTCTGACTTTGTTTTCAATCCCGTAAAAAGTAGTAGTATCTTTATTACAAACAATATATTATTATGTACATAATTGTGTCGAATAGATTGGCAAACAAAAAATTGACAATTATTATATTTTTTACAATAATAACTAAAGCAGGACTCTCTCGCTTTTTTAACGCGCTAAAACGTAATCAGTAGGCTTAGCAAACGCAACACTTATGATGCAGGAGGAATCAAGAGGAAACTTTAAAGAAAACTCAATATCATCCAAATAAACTGCGCTATAAGAGAGCTCTGCAATGCATAATATTTTATCGTTGAGAATATAACGGAGTGTTATGTTTTCTGTAATGTTCCATTGAATATAAATGAAGAAATTATGTGTACGAAGCTTACATTTTCAGAGAGACTGGTTTCAATTCAATTTCTTGCAAGTTTTTAACAGTATTTACCTATACGATTTTGTTTTTATTACTTGCAAATGTTGTGTTGACTAGGGATCACTAGTTAGGGCTTCAGGTTTATGGTTAAATAACCAAATTATCAGTAAGCACACTACGACTCAATTACGGGTACGTGGTGGTCACCACCAGCCTGCGTAGCATAAACACATTGAACACCGAAGAAACGGCCTTTGTCTACAGACGAATCGGCAAAGTGACAGATTATATAGACAGGAACCTCAATCTGTCAAATTTCTTTCAATACACCTGCCTGCGTAGCATGAACACTTAATTTCTTTTCTTCCGAGACACGACAAAGACCGTTTCTTCGGTGTTCATGCTACGCAGGCTGAGCTAGATCAGGACTCCCCTGAGGTGCTACCATTCAGTCGTGTGATACATTTATTAGTACATCACATCTCTGGCCTGTTGGTCTAGTAGTTAGTGACCCTGACTGCTATGCCGAAGGTCATGGGTTCCACGTGGAACCCACGACCTCCGACGAACGTCCACGACACATTTAATGTTTGTGTGATAAGCACGATCATTTGTTTTGTGTCTGGGTGTAATTTATATATAATATGTATGTATTTAGAAATATATAAGTATGTTTATCAGCTGTTTAATACCAATAACACAGGCTCTTAGCTTAGCTTGAGACTAAATGGCGTTGTGTGAAAAGTTTTGGAATATTCTTCTTTTCTTATCGTGTGGTTAGTAACTAACCTGGTGTCAGAGTTTTAATGCCGCCCATGGGCCTCTGACTTGGCATCACATGCCGTCGAGACATATATCTCTCAGGCATGCCGGTTTCCTCACGATGTTTTCCTTCACCGTTTTTGAAGCAAGTGATAATTATACTATCCGCACATGAATCCGAAAAGTCAGATGTGCGTCCCCTTGGGTTCGAACTCGAGACCTATGAATCGGCAATCCACCGGTCACACCACTAGGCTATCACTGCTGTCAGATGTGGAAATGTGGAATATTTATTTACTTTTATTTACTTCATCGCGTGAATGTTATATTTTGCCATTCAAACATTATACTATAACCCCTTCACCCTAAAATAGTTTTAAAAATTAAATATAGCCTATGTTACTAAGTGATATAAGAGCTTACTGACGGTGAAAGGTTTTTTTTTAATATGAGCCACCTCCCTTTTTCTTACATCCGTGGCAAGATCTAAGAAGTAAAAACTTTTCAACTTGTTACGGGAGAGTTTTTCATGAAAAATTCAAATATTAATTTGTGTACGGTGAAACCGGTGAAGTATATCTATATTAGGGGTGTACTGAATGCAATATATCTTGCAGTTAACACCATTCGTTGGTTTATCGGCTGTATACCAAAACTAATGAACGGCCGGTCGATTCAGTAAAAGTCACGCCGTGAAAACTTGAGTGAAGTGAACTGTCAATGTCTAGTATTAGTAAGGAATGACAGCTCAATTCGCCCTCACTACGCCTACATTTTTACGCCGTGATTTGACCAGAATCGCACGGAAGGTAATCTTTAGAAGCGCTTTTATAGTGAACTAGTTATATAGGTACCCGGCTTAACTTAGTTCCGCCTTAGAATCAATTATTGTTGTGTGAGCTTCTTAGTTTTAACTTGATTAAGATTAAGATTTTTCAAATGTCAATTTGTCAGCTGTTAATAGACTGGGGGGACATTTTGTCACCGTCTGTCATATAATCAAAGATGGCGCTGCATTTGAAAATTCACCTTCATTTACATGTGGTGTTTTTTACGAAACAGTAATGCAGTTTAGTTAGATTACCACAAGATAAATAATCATAAGCGTCTTATATCCCAACGGCAGCTAACACAAAATAGCTCATAACCTTGAAACGGCTAAATTGATATTAACCAAACATGGCTAAGAACAATTGCAAGGAAACTGTCTTTCCAGTGAAAACAACCACATTGAAATCGGTTCATCCGTTTAGGAGCTACGATGCCACAGACAGACACACACAGAGACAGACAGACATCAACATCAAACTTATAACCTGATCTGTCGGTGTGTTCTTGCGTCGGGGGTTAAATAAACTAATTTCTAACTAAATCCACTCTTTGTTGACTATTTGCTCTATCGTAGTTATATTGAAACAAGAAACGTCACAGAATCCCGAAAGGTCGTTTCAATTCTAACTTAGATGGCAAGTAAACCTGAAATGACGTTGTTTCTTCAATTCTCAATACGTTACGGTAATTGTATTACCGTCCAGTTGTTGTGACCCTTTACGTCACGGGGGAAATCTTGGAAGGTATAGTACAGAAATCATTGGTATGACGTCGCAGTGGTACCTACATACAAATCGAAGTTTTATGTAGGCGTTGCGACGTTTTCTTGGATATTTTATGAGTGAGCGTGTTAATGTGACGTTTATTTTTTTATCTCTGTTTGGAAAATCTTTATGGATTTTCTCTGCCCCGGAGGTCTGAAAGACTTTTACTGTAGGCGGCAACATACGATTGTTCTAAAAACCCCCACTGGAGCTATCCGGCCTCTGCCTAGCTTAACGTAAAATAGGTACCTACGTCAATTCAAAACATGGAATATTCGTTTAAGAGTTTATTATTCATATCTACAGGGGATACAATTGCACACAACACACAACAAAAACACAAAAACACACACACACACAACACACACACACACATAACACATACACACATACACACACATACATACAAAAACACACGTTTTAAACACACGTTTTTTTTACATTTAAAAAAAACTTAATTGCCAGTGAAGTGAATTTTTTTTCAATTTTAATCTATATTAAAATTTTAAAAAAAACTTGACACTGGTTTGTTCCAGGAGCTGTTGTAGTTTTTCTATTATTATTGATAGGCTTTACGACGATAGGGCCACATGACAGGGCTATCCCCTGTCTCACCTAATTGTGAGAGATACTGTGGTCGACGATGAAGCACGCTTGCCTTTATTGATCGAGGCCTAGAAGTAATCTATTCACCTTTGACTTAAAGACCACAAAAAACTAAACAAAAAAAGTATAAAATGCTGGTTATATTGTTCAACAAAAATACGCGTATTGTTATATATTACTCTTCCAAATATGTAGACCGTACTAAATGCAATCATTGATGTAACAAAAATATTATCCCAAACATCACTTCGATTAACATTTTAATTCAGGGGACGATTATACTTATATCAGTTCTTGGCAGCCGACTTCGTTTAGTTAGTAGGTTCGTTAAAAGTTAGTTCACTCGAGTTGCACATTATTGGGAAATTACGTATCCCTTCCTGACTTTATTTTGACGCCTGTAAGCGCCAAGGGTTAGGTAGAGATGTACCTGTAGTACGAGTATACCCACATTTTGTCAAGTTATGTTTAAGTCCCTTGTATGGCGGAGATATTATAGCCATCAATTGGGCACTAATTCAGACTGGGCTGCTACTGAGAAATTAGTGAAGGTATAACTTGATAACTCTTTGCCTGACCCGAGGATCGAACTTGGGACCTCATGCTCATTACTAGCGTTTGCGACCACTAGACCAACAGAAGAGAATCATTTCATTTGAGTAATTGTTTTACTACTTAAGTTATTAATGTTATTATTTATAAGTGCAAGCTGTTTGTGTGAACAATTGTTGGCAGACCAAATAAATAAATATGTTTCTAAAGCCTATACAGGGTGGGAATCATAGACTATAGTTCCAAATTGATACTGTATCTGTTTGGGACTTCAGTACATGATTCCCCTAAGCGTTGAAGTTTTTCGACTGCTTTTTATAATTTCTAATATTTTCGTAATTTTATTTCTCCATCAAACAACTGTATAAAATCATGATTATGTGTTACTCAATGAGATATTTAATTAAAAAGTAAACAATCAACTTCTTTCAGTAAAAATCTCATTTGGTTACATAGAAATTATGGTTTTTCCACCCTTTGATAAAAGAAATGCATGCTTTCTTAGTTTACGGGTCACTATTTAAAAAAAGTCTTAACCACTTTCCTGTCCCATGAGTCATATATGACTCATGTTTATTGTGTCTACTTTGTGGACAGTGAAAGTGTTAATTATACTAATAATCTTAAGTGAAAATCCTCTTCAGTGTTTGTTCCTATTCACCCTGTTTGACGATACCTATACAGTTTCCTACCAATATCTACCACGCACCTAAATACAAGCTAACTGCAATTACTAACAAAATAATAATGGACAAATGTGAACATCATCCCCAAAGTGATTGTTTCTATTCACCCCAGCGTTCCTATTCACCCCGTTTGACGTTACCTCGATAGTTTCCTACCAATATCTATTCTCCAACGCACCTAAATATAAGCTAACTGCAACCAATTACTCCATCCTCGTCCAAGTTTCCATTAAATCTACTCATACATGATCCTCGTAGTTCAAATTAACATCAAAGTTGAAGCTAACTGAGTGAACTGAACAACAACCAGTTATTTGATAAACTATATAAACTACGTACACACTAATATGGATGGAGTTGCATATTAATAATTAACGAGAACCGTGTGTTTTACCATTGTACGACTGCCTTAAGTTCCTAATGTCAATTCGAACGATTTTCTAACTGAGAATATATTTGTTTTCAGTGTATTTATAATTTATTTATTTATTTACTTAAGAGCATGAGTGCGGTATTTTTTTTTTTAATAAAAATGTTTTATTTACAAATAGTTACAACAATGGGTGGTAGTGTTTGGGGAATCCTTTTAAGCAAGTTATGCCTATGTTGGGAGACCCCGCTCTTCCATATTATTATTACTAGCCTGTGGTTTCCCACTGCAGGGCAAAGGCCTCCCTACTTTCCTTCCACCTCTCTCTGTCAAGGGCTTTTTGGGACCAGTCCTTATCGAAGGAGTCCAGCTCGTCTCGCCATCTTCGCTTGCGCCTACCGCGATGTCGTTTGCCATGTAAAGGAACTCATTGGGTCGTGAGTTTGGCCCACTGATCGTCTGACATGCGGCCGATGTGTCCAGTTCCATTTTAGCGAGGCAGTTTTTTGAGTCACATCAGTAATTTTTGTGATGGAACGGATTATTGTATTCCTAACCCGGTCTTCAAGACCAGAATACTCCGTTCCATAGCTCTTCCATAGCAAAAAAGTAAATAAATAATAGTAACAAAGTAGGTAATTTAACTTATACATAAGTTACTTCATTCTATTTTTTTTTCTTTCCTTATTTTTGATCTACAAGAAAACAAGGAATATAGTGGGAAATGTGAGTGTGCGTGTGGATGAGTGTGAGTGTGCGTGTGCGTGTGGTGTGTGTATATGTATGGGTGTGAGTGTGCGTGAGTGTGAGTATGTTTGTGTTTGATTTTTAAGTGACAGTTTATGTAAGATTATGTAGGTTCGTATGTTTATTGAGGTAGTATATTATAGTAATGTTAATCCTAATTTAATTTATATATTTAATACTACTGTAGAAGTGCCTCAGTCTCTTCATACGTGAGTTTTTTGATTCAGTTTGTTATGGTTTTCCTACATTTTGAGAAAATGAATATTTTTTTGTTAACCTTATTATACAGTTCGGCTGAACGTTTTGTGTATTGTCTACATGCAAACACGGTTTTAGTTTTGGAAACTGGTGCTACCAAGTCTTTCCTTTTTATGTTTTTTCAGTTATTGAGTTTTTTCTATCTGGAACTTGTCAGTAGCAGCCTGGAGTCTTGATTTGGTCTCGATTGTTGGTAATAGGCTTTGGGGATTACAAAGGTGATGTTATGTAATGTAGTATTGACGTAATTTTGAGAACAATAATTGCCTCATCTGCCAAACCTTCTCTGCACTATGTCGGGACCAAGAATATTAGCGGTATTTTACTTGGAGCTACTATCTGCCCTTTCCTACCCCCATGGGAAAAAAGCATGAGTTTACGTATGTATGTATGTCTACTCGTAACGACTGTCAAAAGATCTACAAATTACAGCCGCGTCCAATGGCTTTATGGTTTCCGAGGCACGGAGGAATCTTGATATGTAATGAAACTCATCCATGGATCTATTTGGTCAAGCGTAGTTTAACTTTCAATCGTTCCGTGCCTTTAATTAATAACAATGTTAAGAAGTTTAAAGTGAAAAGAACGTCAGGAAAACTTGGAAATATATAAATCACGAATTTTGAATTTTCATTTCACCAAATTTCGACTGCAGCCTGCATATCCAATTTACACTAACAAAGGGTCTGTATGTCAATATGTGAGTCACAACTGGATTCATTTTAATAGGTAGTTGATAATCCGTGGCGATGTGCCAGCCCATTGATTGAAAATCGCTCCGATGCCCGATAACTTGTATTTTCTCTTTTTGATGTAACAATGTTGTGGCCAGTGCCAAAATGTGGTATTGGATAGTGAAACGGTTGATATTGAAAATAAATATACATGCAGTTGTTTTCTGTTTCAACAAAAAAAAAAGACAAAAAATTGGTTGCCTATAAAGTCGGTATACGGGCGAAAGTTTTACGTGACAACGACTTTGAGTGGTAAAATAATTTATGTCTGTCTCTCTCGCTCTTAGGCGGGCTAACCTTGCCCGAGTGGAAGGGTCTCCTCTCACTCGCTCTCATTGTGAGCGCATAACGTGAGCGGAGCGTAACGCAGTTTCTTGAAGTGTCACCCGGCAAACCAATTTATAAGACGTTATCACGTCAAAAAAAGTATTGCATTTGAAAATGGAATAACATAATATTGGGAATACAGAGGGTTTGCCAACTTTGTACCAACAGGAAAAAAACATATGGGTGAGTCAAAGACATTCAATATTTAGACTAAAGACAGCACGATCAAAATTTTGTGGACACAAGTTTATAAGTTGCCTCGAAGACTGCTTCGTTGGTCTAGTGGTCGCAAGCGCTACTGCTGAGCATGAGGTCCCGGGTTCGATCCCCGGGTCGGGCAAAGTGTTATTGAGTTTTTCCATCTGGTATTTCTCAGTAGCAGCCCGGAGTCTGGATTTGTGCCCGATTGATGGCAATAGGCTCGTCCCCTATTACATGGGACTTAAACATAACCGGCGAAATGTGGGTGTACTACCAGGTACACCTCTGCCTAGCCCTTCGGGGATTACAGGCGTGACGTTATGTTATGTTATGTTATGTAAGTCTATAAGTTTTTTTTTTAGTACGCTCCGTTGCCGCTCCAATTTTGCTATATTATTCAAGATGGCGTTACTGTACGATGGGATTAAGGTTTTTCTATGACGTTTCCTTGACATGCCCGCTCTATAGTGTTTTAAATCTCTTTGGTTTTACACTAATTTATATTTATCCCGTGCATTTGCTTAACCGAGCTGATTTTCAATATTGCTTGTTCTTCTGTAAATAATTGTGTAACTACCTACTGATCTTCTGTCCGCGCTAGTTTTCTTCTTCTATTATAATAATTTGCTTTTATGCATTGACAAGTACCGTTACCTGTGTTTTTCATCAGTTTTTCTTCACCAAATGATCCTTTCTAAATGAAAATGCTTGATTTGTTACTAAAATTCAAAATCGGTGCATTTCTATAATAGTTCTTGAGGAGTTTCCTTCAATTCCTCGAGGATCCCTCATCAGGTATGAGTTTTGATACAAATGTTACCAATCTGTTAGTTTACCCTATCAAATAAAAAGGAATTTTGAAAATCGGTCCATAAATGACGGAGTACTTACTGAGGATACATACAATAAAAAAAAAACATTGAGAACCTCCTCCATTTTTGGAAGTCAGTTAAAAAGTATGTACCGAGAGTGTGGACTCGTAAAATAAAACAGTGTGGAAGTTTCTACGTTTATTTCATATCTACACAACCGAATAACTACTTTAAACACATTGCAAAATCTATTTCGAAATATCATGACTGTGTTTCATCTTGTACACCATTCTGAAACAAGTACACGTTGTTTAAAAAAAACAAATGAAACATCACACCTTCATTGACGCCTAAATTTGCCAATATATGTTATTTGGAACGAGCTTATTGCCATCAACCGGGCACAAATGCAAACTGCAGGCAGCTTCTGAGATGTAGCGACATCTATCTCGCCACATACGGACTATCCTACATCGCGCTATTAAAGTTATCCGCGCAGTTTGAACGTATGCAACCTCCCGACAACAACCGCCGGGCAGTAGTTAGCCCACCAGACACAACACCCGTCTGGTCGGAGGATCCTCCCTTTTCAATGGTGGATGAGGAACTTTACACCCTGTTCTTCATACATCCAAAGAGAAATTCCAAATGGAAAAACCCAATAACACAGGAATTGAACCTAGTAACTCATGTCCAGAAGCAGCGCTTGCGACCACTTCTAGGCTCGCCCCCTATTACCTACATTGCACTTTGAAATAACTGACGAAATGTGGGTTTACTGTTACAGTTACACTTCTGCCTAATCCTTTGGGAATTACAGGCGTGAAGTTATTGTTATGTTTCTAAAACTCAGCTTTTCTCACAATTACAATCACAAACCGAAATGCTGTGATGTGATAAAGCAACGTTGTGGTCTAAAAGAAGATGTAGTAACAAAAATTGAAAAGAGTATGCTTAGATGGTTTGGTCACTTTGAAAGGATGGATAAAAAGCGACTAACGAAAGGTATTTACAAGGCAGATGTAAGTGGGAACGCCGGGAGGGGACGCCCTAGAAGGACATACATAATAGACCTTATTGGTGAGGTCCTTCAGAAAGGTCAGGTGCGTAGTACTCGCAACCAGCGTGTGTGTTTCTTCTTTTGATTCGTTTACATTCAGTAAACGAAGCAAAAGAAGTATGTAAGAATCGTAGCATATGGCGCTCTGTAGTTTCTGCCTACCCCCATGGGAAAAAAACGTGAGTTTATGTATGTATGTATGTATGTGTACAATCACAAAAGCATTTACGCACCTTTCTACCATCATGATGACGGTAGCCATTATATACCCTCCAGACAGGAGTATAAACGCTGGTGCTGCTCCTCCTAAAGCGAGGGCTCGAGGGGAGCTCCCCTCACACTTGACTTCGAATGATGATCTTCGGATCTGGATGCATGGGACTATGCCTTGTTCTGATAAACGCATTAGACTAGAAGAAGTTATTTGAAGTTAATGGTGGTAAAAGAAGCTCTTCACAAATCAGTTTGAATGTAATAAATAATTCAAGACACATGACCAAGTTGAAAGATTCAAAATACCTCCTACTACAAAGCAAATGCCTTCAGAGGAGGTAAGAGTATATTATCAGCTCGCTTGCTTATATTCATTTAATGTGTAGGTTTTCTTGCGCAATTACAGTGATAAATGCTCCCGCCTTCTCTATATGAGAAGCGGAGAGGGATAGTAGCATACAGATACTAATATTCAATTATTATGTTACTAGCTTCTGCCCGTGACTTCTCTCGCGTAAAAGGTCTTTCCCAAGTATTATATTTTTTTTTCCCTTTTTTTCATTATTGATAGGCACGTGTTTGACCACTGTCTCTTAATAAAATATATTATTGTTATTGTGACTCGCAAAAACAGGAAACAAACATAGTTACATTAATTTTCTGATTTACAACATGAGTATGAATATTTATTTATTATTATTATTATTTCCTTTATTTTACATTTTATACATATTAATTATATTTTTAAATATTAAAATACAGGAATAAAAAAAACATTTAAAAATAGTAGCCCACCGGTATCGGGAACAGGGTCCAAGTTACCGGTGGTCAGGGCTCCTGAGAGAGGAAACGCCTAACAATGCGCGCCGTGTCCAAGAGTACTGCCTTCTGGATCAAGCCCTTGATCCAGCTGCCTAACGAGAGCCTCTTTAGGTGTTGGTCGAGGCTCTTGGCTATTATGCCATTGGCCGTCACGACTATCGGCACGACGACTGCTGTATCCACATCCCACATGTCGACAACCTCGCGAGCCAGATCAAGATACTTAAGTTGTTTATCTTTCTCTGCCTTCACGAGGTTCTCGTCATGCGGGACCGTTATATCAACAATCATCGTGTGACGTTCCAATCGATCTATCACCACTATATCAGGTTTATTAATTATTATTATTTTTTTTTTTTAATATACAGGGTGTAACGGAAAGGGTATATACATACGAACAGGGTGAATAGAGTATTTAATAACGAGTCTTTCCTCAAAATTTCAGCTCCCAACTAATAACTTTGAAACTTCACGATATTATTTAATATCGACAGTTTATTAAATGTAAAATCATAACAAACGTGTCACCGCACTATGAGGGTCATAATCCTGTCCGGCAAGGTTCAAGTATATCTATCTCGGATTCTGCGCGCCTAGTACAGACCTATCGGGCTCTGCCTAACCGACGAAGGCGCGACGGCGCGGGCGGGCTCAACTTTACAATTATGTATGTATATGTATAAAAACGTTGCCATGTCGTTTCTTATCACCAAGAGAATCCGTGCCCTTCGTATGTATATACCCTTTCCGTTACACCCTGTATAGTCTGAATCATACCTCCATGTCATAAACTCCTTGTAAGGACTGTGTTTCTGAAGAACGGGATAAAGCACGGTCTTTTCCATGGACTGCAAGGAGCCCAGTTCACACAGCTCTTCCTGGCTAAACGTTTTCGATATCAGGGCGTTGGCGCTGTTCACTTCGGTATGGTAAGCGAAACCTGGAACATAGTTGATGATCAGTGAGAAACAATATGTAAATCCAATCTTTGGATTGTATTTTTACTGGCGACCGCGTAACCTATGATTTGGCACCAAATCCCTGAAACTCGATAATTCCATAGATAGCTTAAGTTTTGAGGAAGGTAATAGGAGGTATTTAAAAATGTAAGGTTGACTAAGTCTCAAGAAAAATCAAACAATAATAATAATAAAGGTTGAGTCAAAGGCCTAATACAGAAGGCAGTAATCCTCGATACGGCTCGCATTGTGAGGAGGTTCCTGTCTCTGAGACCCTAACCACCGGTAGCTTGGACCCTGCTCCCGCCATCAGTGGCCTACTATTTTTTATATTTTTAAATGTTTTTATTTTCATAATAATATTTAAAAAATGTAATTTATAAGAATTTAAAATGAATATACGAGATAATAATAATATGATAAATAATATTCCAAAATTTAGTCCCAAGGTAAGTTTGAGAGCTTGTGTTATTGTGGATGAATGAATGAATGCAGATGAACATACTTACATATTTCTAAACACATACATACTGTGGATAATAAATTAACACACAGACACAGAACAAATTATCGTGCTCAACACACAAACATTTGTCCTGGGTGGGAATGGAACCCACGACCTCCGGCATAGCAGTCAGGGTCACTAACTACTAGACCAACAAGCCAGTCAAAAAAACAAAGCAAGTGGTTTTATGACGTGATGTTTAATTAAAAATCATTAATAATAATAATCAAAGTCATTCTCATTCTGTAGTTGTATCGGGTTACGAAGTGAGGTGTCGGGTGTTGTAGAAACTACCATTGCCTCTTTGAGTATTCTTAATGTTAAAATGTTAATGAACTGTTGATGTTACTAAAATGTTGAAATACATTCTGCTAACGGGGAAGACAAAAGTGCAATCAATAAAATATTAACTTCCTAACGGTAAAAGAAGTTTCAAATCGGTCCAGTAATTTCGGAGCCTATTCAATGCAAACAAACAAATAATTAAACAAATATTTCCTCTTTATAATATTTATTAGTGTGGATTTTTTTTGAGAGCAGCGGTCGTGGCGGCCCCGACTTACGAACAGTAAGTCGTGGGTTCAAACCAAGGCAGGCGCATTACTTTGTGTAATTTATTTCATCACCACTGCTCTCAAAAACGGTGGAGGAAACCGGCGTGTCGTAAAACCAAAAAGTTCGAAGACATGTGTGACATCTACCAATTCGCACTGGGCCCGCTCTACCACGCCGGCCCATACGCAAAATACGCGTTTTGACGTGGAGTTGCGGTTACCAGCCCGGTATCTTTAATCTTTTTTTTTTTAGTGTGGATTTGTATAAGTGTGTAGCGACATCTATCTCGCCACATACGAACTATCCTACATCGCGCTATTAAAGTTATCCGCGCAGTTTGAACGTATACAAGTTCCCACCTCCAACCGTCCGGCAGTAGTTAGAACACCAGACACCACAGCCATCTGGTCGGAGGATCCTCCCTTTTCAATGGTGGATGAGGAACTTTACTACCTGTTCCTTGTACCTCAAAAAGTGTGGATAAAATTAAGTTGGATACTGAGGTTAACGCGTCGCGCCAATATTTAATGCAAACTAAGATGTTTGGTGAAAAGCAGCCCGATTCCGGCCTCGCCGTCGAGGCCCGTCGCGACGCTCCCGATAATTACCCGTCCTCCCGTCCCTTGCTTGTGTGCCAGCCCGCGAGCTGAGCAGTAGTTATAATAAACTCGCTGCCCCCAAATAATAACCACACAGATCCAGCCGTCCCTTGCTGTCCTCTCCCAGCGACGCCCTAAGCCGGGGCTCGTACCCCGCAGGGGGTGCCCTTAGCGTAGTCGCTTAGTTTTTAAGTTTTTTATACTCTGGCTGGAGGTCTTAACTTTTTGCTTAAGATATCTCTACAGAGACGCCCGGTTAAGCTATACACTTCCTCTTCAAGGACACGATACGCGATACGCCCCTCAAAAAAAAAAAAAAATGTTTGGTGAAAACACGGAACAATATGTTGTTTAACTTTTAAACGGCTATGCTACTTCTACAGTCAGCATTCTGGTCACGCGAAGTGTCGACTGTCACATCTAAAAGGTCTAATATCAAAACTCCAATACTTTTTCGTACAAGACCTTCCTACAAATCTAATAATATTCGGTCTACCATAGAAAAACGACCCCGGCCGTAGTGAATTACAGCAATTTATAACGGAACTCCAATTTTGGGTCCGTGGGTAAAAACGCTTTAGATCTGACTGAGTTGTGAGGACATTGATCGTGTTACTCCTATGGGTTTGTCAACTAGATGTGGATAATATACCTATAAATAAATAAATACATAAAATATTCCACAACTTTTTCACACAACGCCATCTAGTCCCAATCTAAGCTAAGAGCTTGTGTTATGGGTACTAAACAGCAGATAAACATACTTATATATTTCTAAATACATACTTACATATTATAGATAAATTACACCCAGACACAGAACAAATGATCGGGCTCATCACACAAACATTTGTCCTGGGTGGGAATCGAACCCACTACCTCCGGCATAACAGTCAGGGCAAAAGAAAGAAAGAAAGAAAAATGCGAAAAGTTTAGATTAGTGCCCTATTTATGGTATTGGGCTAGTCCTTTATTACTACTTGAAACTTAAACATGGCTAGCGAAATGTAGGTGTACTATAGCTACAACTCTGCCCAATCCTTAAAAAAATACTAGGTGTGATATTATATCATATCATTTGATTCAAGACATGGTGAGTTAAACCAAAAGCACTTAAATTACAGTTCAACCATTAAGGAGCTTCTTATATTAACTACGCTCTATTAACGAATTATTTCGGGGACATCAATAAATTAGTTATGGTAACTGCTCTAACTTTCAAAGAGATTTCTGAGTTTCGGGTGTAGGGTATATACGTACTTACCTACTATAAAGGGTGGAACCGATTGTTCTCAACGAGTCTATAGGACGAGTCATCAATTCTGTGTTTGGAAACAATTCTGACATTGAACAAGTAATGTTGTTTTTAACATAACGAGGTCGGGTTCGGGTTGCCTAGATAGAAAGAAAGAAAGAAAGAAAAATGTGTTTATTGGCATCACAACAGAAATACACCTTAAAACTATAAAATACAGCGATTATAATGCCAAAAGGGCCTCAGCTCAGCATAATGTCAGATGAGAACACAGGGTGTACTATCTGACGCTGATTTTCAGCTGCAACCCACGAGTGCCATACGCAAGAATAACTAACACAAAAATAAATAATAGAACAGTGCGTTACCGTTATAAAAAATATTATACATTAAATAAGCTAGAAGTGAAGATAAAAAAGCTTTATACATATTCAAATAAGACTTTGTTATGTGCATTTGGGTGTTTGTGTGTGTGTGTGTGTGTGAGTGTGTGTGTTTGTGTGTGTGTGTGTGTGTGTGTGAGTGTGTGTGTGTGTGTGTGTGTGTGTGTGTGTGTGTGTGTGTGTGTATGTGTGTGAGTGTGACTGCATTGCTTTTTATACATACGAAACGAACATTTATGCAATTTTGTAAACTATTAAAAACTGTTTGAAATCAGAGTTCAAAAATAAAACAAAATCATAATAAATAAGTAATCGATAAAATGGAAATTATTGATAAAATTCATAAAAATATAAAATGTGTAAACTAAATAATTTTTATATGGCGGATATATTTGCTCTAATATTTTCAAATTTATTTTGATGGGATAAAAGAAATTTTACTAACTTTATCTTGAAAGTCGACCAACTGTTACAAAATTTTATTGGTGGAGGTATATTGTTCCAGCATTTAGTAGCTGCGTAGCGAAAACTGCCTCTAAAAGCCGCCGACTTGTACTGTGGGATGGAAAGCTGTTGAGAACATTTTCGTCCCTCTCCGATTTTGTGTCTCCTTGTCCACGATAGCTTGTCATATAAGTAAGAAGGGGAGTGACACTTAATAACACCGAAGAGTAAGCTCGCCAAGTGAAGTTTACGTCTAGCTTTCATTTTCAAGATGTTGTGTTCATTGAGAAAAGGTGTTACATGTGCCCTAAAGGGAACTTTAAAACAGAAACGTGCACAGGCGTTTTGAAGCCTTTGGATCATTCTTTCGGTTTTTGATTGTAGGCGCTGGCCATACACCGTATCCGCATAATTTAACTTTGATAAAACCAAAGACTCCACAAGCAGCACTCGCAATTCTACACTAAGATAGGGACGGGCCTTGTACAATATCTTAAGTCTATAAAAACAGTTACGGACTGCCTCAGATACGTGATTATGAAAACGAAGTTCCGAATCCATAATCACACCTAGGTTACGTGCTTCGTAGACTCGTTCGATAGGTTCTCCCATAACGGTCACACAGCTCACACAGGGCTTAATTTTAGCTAACTGATTTTTGGTTCCAAAAATCATATATTTGGTTTTTGAAGGGTTTAGAGCCAGCGTGTTGGCATTGGACCATTCCACTATATTTTGTAGATCTGAATTAAGAGCGTTTAATGCTTGTTCATAATCTTCTGGCTTAAATGATATGTACACTTGAGTGTCATCCGCATAAATGTGAAATTTGCATTTTTTTATATTTTTCGTTAAATCGGCACAGTATAAAATAAATAATACTGGCCCAAGTATTGAACCCTGTGGAACCCCCCTTCCCACTGATCGATTTCTAGAAACAGCTGTTGAACCATCTGCCCGACGTATTTCAACGAATTGCGAACGATTGCGTAGGTAACTCTCAAACCATTTGATGGTGTTTTCGTCAAATCCATAAAAAGCCATCTTTGACAATAAAAGAGTAACGTTAATACAGTCAAAGGCACGTGAAAAGTCAAGCAACACCAAAAGAGTACACATTCCATTATCTTGGGCTGACAAGATATTGTCAGTCACATCTAACAGAGCCGTGGCTGTACTATGGCCCTTCCTAAAGCCCGATTGAACATCGGGAAGGATTTTGTTAGTCTCCAGAAATTCAACCAATTGCGAACAAACTACTTTCTCGAGGACTTTAGAAAGTACTGGTAGTATACTAATAGGTCTTAGATCTTTTGTATCCAATGCATTTAGAGTCTTCGGCAAAGGGTGCACTCTAGCAATTTTCCATAAATCAGGAAAACATGAGGATGTAATAGACGTATTTACTAAAGCAGTCACGGCCCGTAAAGTCACAGGGAGTGTCAGAAGTATCATTTTTATTGTAAGGCCATCGCAACCTTCAGCATTTGATTTAATAGAACCCAGTATGTTTTCGACTTTCCCGATCGATGTTGGTCTCAAACTAAAAGTGGAACCACTATAACGCGCGGACTCAAAGTATGTAAGCAAAGAATTACTGACGGTATGCGGACCCGGCACATTCAGAAAATGGTCACATATTTTGTCGGGATCGTTAAAGTGCAGAGGTAGTTCCTTAAGTTTAGATGGGAGTAGGGTAGACTTTAAGTTTTTCCAGAGTGCTTTCGAGTCATTTATTTGACTGTTGATCTTATGTTTAAAGTATGCTGACTTTTCATAAAACAGAGACCTAGAAACAAGTGACTTCAATTCTTTGTAATATAACTTTTTAGGATCCGAGTTTTTGTTCTTTAAATGCTCTGCATGAGCCTTATTCCTCAAGTGCATCATAAATTTAACATTGCTAGTAATCCAAGGGTAACTAAAGTCCTTAACAACACTCGTTTTTAGAGGTGCATGGCTATCAAACAGCATTAGTAAGTTAGAGTTAAATTCGTTAACGATTGTATTAACGTCGTGCAACTCGAGCAAGGCTTCCCAGTTAAACAACTCAAGGTCCTGATCAAAACAAACCCTATTCACGTCCCTTAGCGGTCGATAAGTTATAGACCGCGATGGAATTTTCGGGCGCTTAATACTAAGTTCACCGGAAATCACCGCATGCGCACCTAGTTCTGGTATTAAATCAACTAATAAAGAACGCACTTTAACATTTGTGCAGATGATGTCTATTAGAGAGTTGCCATGCACACTAAAGTGCGTGGATGACTGCACCAGTTGTTTCAAACCAAGGCAGCTCAAAAATGAAACCAACTTATCCGTCTTAGAGTCCATGTTACCAAGCATGTTGATGTTAAAATCGCCCATTAGTATCACGTACTCACATTGTGTTAAGGAGTTTAAAGAACCGGAAACTGCGTCCAGGAATAGATCAACATCTTGCCAGGGGGGGCGATAAGCGGTACCTATTGCTAGCTTAATTCCGCGAACACTTACTGTTACCCACATCTGCTCGACCGTGGCGTGCAATGGGCTAGCAGAGTGCAAGTGGTTACGAATATTTATACCATGTTTGATATATAGATACAGTAGTGCTTCGGGCACGTTTGCTGTGGCGCGGGTAGATGATTTCCACGCTATCATGAGGAAGAAGGCTGCCTCGTTGCTAAGCAGATCTAGGTCCAGGTTTAACAGCATCCTACAAGCCATGCCTGACAAGCATGGTAACCATTGGTTAGCCTTGCTAGTGCGGCAAACCTGATTAGTTTTAAAGTTTACTAACCCATAGTTGATAAGTTACAGTTGATAAGGTACTAAGCATTGGACCGTTGTAGTCATTAAATAAAATTATATTATTATTATTATTACATCATGTCTGTAATTCTATAGGCGTAACAGTACGGGCCACTAACCACTAGACCAACAGGACAGTCTTTATAACACTTTGCCCAACCCGGGGATCGAGCCCGGGACCTCATGGTCAGCAGTAGCGCTCGCGATCACAGGACCAACGGGGAATTTTTCGTCATCCTTTTTTTAATAAAACAGCAATACAATAGCGAACGACTACACAAAACATACATACATGGCATAGTAATTTAATATGACTACAAAAAATAATTTTAAATCACAAGTTTCTGGCAATAGTTCCCTTTAGGCCACGGATACGAAGTCAGCTGGCAGCGGGGCGCCAGCGAAGCGGACAGCGCTCAACTGGCGGGTAACGCTCGAACAGTGCTTCCCACCCCGCTGACTTCAAAGCCAGTTTTATATAAATCTATGCATTGGAACACACCACGCCCGCCACTCAGATCCAGCTGTCTCACGTCCCTAAGCCGAGGCCCGTACCCTGCAGGGTTGCTCTAAGCGTGGTTGCTTAGTTCTTACTACCCTGGCTGGAGTTCTTAATTAATTTTTAGTTAAGTCCTCTCCACAGGATCGTCCGGTTAAGCAGTTTACATCCTCTTCTAAGATATCTGCGTGATGCCCCACAAAAAAAAACTCCGTGCCTGCTCCGCCACCATCGTGATCGCCCCGCTGCCCGCAGATTACGTTTCCGAAGCGTTAGACTACACAAAAGTTTCTCAAAAAAAGTTAGTTAAGATGTAAATAAAACTGACCTCCTCTCTGCACCATTTTAATTCCTTCCACCAAGTCCACCAGTAGCGGGGCATCCTTCTTCTTGTTCAATACTTTCTTATTACGCAACTCGTCTTCAATCTGAGCATTCCTTTTGTTATAGTAGTAGGAAGGAGTCTGTAAGTTAATTGTTTAAGTTTGTTAGGATAAAATTTAGGGTTATTGCACATTCGTCACAAAGTAAACTCGTCACATTTTGTTAACTCCATACATTGAAAGTAAATTCGTCACATGCATAAAAAGTATGTGTAAACTCGTCACAAGTCTGCATAGGAACATATTTTTTGCATAAAGTACTGATAGAAAACAAAGTTATTGATTTTTGGCGCTGGAAATGAAAATTATTTCTAAAATCTTTCTTTTCTCTTCTGCGCTCCTGCACATGCATCATCATCGTCTACAGCCTGACTTCACCCACTGCTACTTGCCATAGGCCTGCTATAGTCCTCTCATCCAGTCTCATCCATGGTAGGTACTTCTGCAAAACCAACAATGTCGTCTGTCCATCTCGCCGCAGGACGCCCTGCACTTCTCCTGCCGTTTCTTGGGGAAATTTCTCGAAGCGCAACCTTTTTTAAGCGCAACCATCGAAGCGCAACTATCTTATTTTTTACCAGGTAATCAAATATTGACTGGAACTAAGTGTTAAGCAACTTTTGGTCAATTATGTTAAAGAGACATACAGGTTCTTTAAATTGAATTATGACTGTTGTTTTGAATAGTACCAGAGTATCAGAAATGAACAGAAAGTCGACGCCTATAATCAATCTGGTTACAAATTTCAACTTCATAATGCGATTTCCAATATATATAGAGACGGGTCTTCAGGCAGTGTGAAATTCTGGCTGATATCATGTCGTCCAATTTGCCGAACGCAAAAGAGAAGATAGAGATAGTGGTCATAAACAGAAAACTTAAAAAAAAAATAAGTTGCAAGGATTCATGGTATATGACTATGAGGTATAATACGTATTATAACCAGACAATATAAGCGTATATTTTTTTGCTGTAAGTAGAACTGTGATTTTTATGTGACTTTCTGTGATTATGAAAAATAAAGAAATAACGTTTTATTCTTTATTGTTTGATTTTTCTGCTGACTGTACGGTAATAAACAATATGGCGGATATTTTTGCATAAAAATAAAGTTGTGGCGAGTTTACACATACTTTTTTTCGTGGCGAGTTTACTTTGTGACGAATGTACAATAACCCAAAATTTAAGATAGCTTTTCGATAGATTTTCATGTTTGTTCATTTCTTTTAAAACAAGCCTTTAAACCGGCTAAAATGAATAAAATATGCATACAGAGTTTAGTGCGCAGACAGTTAAGTAGTTATTTCGTCTGGAGTCAATCTTGGATGCAGAATCAGTTCACGTTTATAAAAAAAAAACTGTAGAAATTTCAACTTTATAGTATTAGAGGAAGTTAGTCAAATTTAACTACGGACAGACAACGCGATTGGTGAATCTGAATTAAAGCTGATAGAAGGATGAACAAAAGGCATTGAAATTCAGTTGAGCTGAGAATGCAGTTCAGAAGGAATATGTGGTGATTCACTGTAAATTGACGGAATATAAAATGAGTATCTAAAAACAAACCTGGATTTGTAATCAATAGTGTCCTGAATCGCCATAAATCAATAAAAATTTCAATGATTTACCTACCTGCAACCAAGACCTCGTATATCCAATATCTTCATAGATCAGCTCCAGTGGACTCTCGAGCAGTTCCTTCAAGGAGGTGATGGATGGCGGTGGACCATTCAGTAGCCAGCTGACAACGGAACTGGTGTAGTAGTTGTAAAGCAGTACACAGGAGAGACCGGTTACTAAGATTGTAACCTTGCGAGCTGGAAGTAGTAAATAATAGTATAAATCTGAATTATCTGATAATGATCTGCTAAACAAAGGCCTCCCCTAAAACTTGCTTTCAACTATCAACTTTCTGCGATCTTCGCCAGATCGTCAGTCTACCTTGTGGGGCACCCGCGGTGCAATATCACCACACAAGAACCATTTTGCACAGACACGGCTATCCGTTCAGTGAGCCGTGCCCAGCCCATTGCCGCTAATGTTTGGCAATCTAATTTTCTAAAAGCTACCAACTGTTGTTTCTCCTGATCTATTTTTATTAAGACCCTTAAAATAGAAATTACTTATTTCTTACATTAATATTTACAATTTTACAGTTTTGACTACACTGAAAGTCAAAATAAATACTAAAAACAAAAACTATTAATATGTAATACTTTAATCACTCATTATTCGTCATCCATTTTCATTACTATTTCTGTAACTTAATAAACCTAAAATTATTCTTCTTTAACTTATTTCTATCAAAAATTGAAGGCTTACCATACTACTACATTATAATTATATTTGTTTTAAGCTAAAAACTAATAGAGCTTGAAGCTATAAACCTCTAATTTTAACAGCGACTTAAATCTAGATCATTAACCAACTTTGTTAACTTTACTCGATTTAAGTTTCTTTGATTGCTATCAAACAAACTTAATCGCGTGTCAGTCATTGTAATAAATGGGTAGCTTTCAAAGCTTATATAAACGAAGGGCTCAATTTATCAGATCAGTGCTAGACACTGAAAAACAGCAAAAACTTTAGCGAAATTATAATAGCTTTGAAACTCGTTAAAATTAAACGTTACCTGTAGAAATCCTTTTAGTACCGCCGTCATCAATGTCTTGAAAAACTGTAAAATAACAGAAGAATATAATAAAAATGTGTTAAGAGTGCGGGCGAGCCCCAACTCCATACTGTAAATCATAGTGGGAGATCAGATGAGACTCTTCGATAATGCATAGCAAGGCTAAGGATATGCATGTTTCTCATGTCCCATGGGGGTAGGCAGAAACTACAGAGCGCCATATGCTACGATTCTTACATGCTGCTTTTGCTTCGTTTACATTCATACATGTAGTCATACACACACGCCGGTTGCGAGTACTACGCACCTGACTTTTTTGAATAACCTCATTATTAAGGTCTATGTATGTCCTTCTAGGGCTTCCCCTCCCGGCGTTCCCACTAACATCTGCCTTGTAATTACCTTTCGTTAGTCACCTTTCATTCATCCTTTCAACGTAACCAAACCATCTAAGCATACTCTTTTCAATTATTGTAACCACATCTTCTTTTATTAAACCACAACGTTGCAAAAAAGATGTGATCAAAAAAAAATCAAAAACTCAAACTAATCTTGAAGCAAAATTGTAATAATTAAGTTATACTAGCATAAACATAAGATTTCTATTTACTAACCCACTATGGGATTTACTTGTCCGAAATAAAGGTTCTTCTTTTTGTGATGATATAATAAAGTTTAACATACATTGCTGACATATAGAGGCAACGACTGAAAACACTGCGTACTGCACTGACGATGGACGCTGTTCCAACAATGCTGATAGTAGCAGGAGACCAGAACATAGTGCTGAGACTGCTATCACTGACCACCACGCTGTAGGGCTTAAGGGTCTCAGAAATTGATTCTCGAACTTTCCAGGACCTACTGTTGGTATGCGGTAGTAGTAACGAGTTCTGAAAGAGGAATTAGAATCAGGCCTTGATTCAAAGTGAGTTATGGATTAATCCTCCAAAATAAAAAAAAAACACACACACATTTATGGAAATCATACATAAAACAGTCCACGCAAACCACCTAACCTTCATCATTTTATAGTATATTTTTCATATTAGCTGGGAAAAAGAAGTGGCGGAACCAACCTCCCAGCAACACCTTTTAGCCTCTTCGTAAATATCACGATGGCAACCAATTGGTTTACGTTTGATAGGATAATTGGTGCAATGGGTCTTTATGTAAGTAGTGGTTTTGAATCTGTCTGTCTGTGTATGTGAGTTTGAGTGTTGATGAAGGCACCGCACGATACAGTAGACATTTATGAAAGGCAACACTGAAAAAATAAAAGTGAAGGCACGTGCTTTGTTACATTTGTAAGAAGAAGTATGTAAGTTAAGTTTGATTGTAATATTTCTATACTAGTTTTAAGTTATCTTGTTGCGGCCTGGCAGGGTCATGTACTCAATAGTGTTAAGCCTTTGATATGAGGAACAGGGTGTAAAGTTCCTCATCCACCAATGAAAAGGGAGAATCCCCGATCAGACGGGTGTTGTGTCTGGTGAGCTAACTACTGCCCGACGGTTGTTATCGCGAACTTGTATACGTTAACATAGCGCAGATAATATTAATACCGCGATGTAGGATATCGGTCATTAGTTCGTATGTGGCGAGATAGATGTCGCTACATCACAACGCTATTGCGTACATCATGCAAATATATAAATTGGCATAATTGACAGGTTGATTTTGCTGATAAGATTTTCTTCATCAACTGTTAACAAATAAAGACTCCATGCTACTAATAAGAAAAAGGGTATATGCATGTATTTTTTTATATTTTTAATTCACTATTTATAACGTTTTAACATGGTAGAAAAATATAAACATAATAAAAAATGCAGTAATGAAGCTTAAAAAAATATTTCAAATACAGAATAAATTTGAGCTGTTTAAACGCCGCCATTTTCGCGCGCCATTTCGATTACGTCATTTACTATGATCCTATTACTATTACTTAGGGTGTTTTCGTTCTTCTAACCATTTCACCATGAAAAAAGCTCAAAAACCAGTTTACCGGTATTGTTTGTACCCGAATGCAATAAACATTATCAGATTGTGCTTTTACAAAACCACTTTTTCTTAAATGTTAAATAACCTCACTATGAAGCTAAAATTACACTTGAACATTAAATTAGTTCACGACACACACGGCAATAATTATGTTTTCGAATAAAAAGTCCATTCTAATACTTAATGTCATACTTACACATTGTATGTTTTGTAGACGTTGAGTTGTTGTCCTAATATTTGACGTCATTTTTTGTTATAACCAATGGTGATGCGTTTCACAAATTAGAATTTCCCGCGCTTAAATCGCACTTTTATTTTTAATTTTAAATAATTATGACGCTATTAAAAAGTAAAATAATGATTTAGTTCATATTTTCTGCCGTTAAAGATCCGAAAAAAAATCATTCGAACTATATTTAAATTCCATGCATATTCCCTATTCTAGATAGACATCTTACCTATCCCAGCTAAAATCTCATGCTCTGCACTAGAGCTTGCAACTATTAGACCAACATGAAAATCAACCAAGAAGCGTTGCAATTTCAAACTTTAATCTTCTTGTATCTATAATACTATGGAAATCATTCCTCAATCTATTACTTACTCAATTGCTGTCAAAGGTGTATTCAAAACGTCACTATGTTCTTGAACGCTTTTTAGAAATCGAATGGTAGGTGACATATCTTGCTCCCGAAAATATAATGTGTTGGATACAACCTGGAAGTAAACATTGAATTTACTAGGAGTCACTCAAGGGCCAATAGTGGGCCCAATTATAATCAAAAGTACCTTTGAGCTGTTTCTTTCGTATGTGCCAATCCATCTGTCAGTAATGGTAGGAAAGTATCTGTAAAATAATATGTCGGTTAGAGTTATTATTTATAATTATTTATTTATTGTCTCTTACTTATTTAAAACAATAATAGACTTGACAAACATACATGCCTGCTTACATGCTGCTGCTGCTGCTGCTGCATGCTCGCTTATTATATCCTTGTCCATTACCGTGACCCCAACATGGGGATCGGTAATGGAAAGTGACTTTAGCAAGTCTTGCTTAACCTTGGATCGGCCTGTACGTGTGTCATTTTGTCACGAGCCACTTTCAACAAAAAAGCTAGAAATAAAATAACCATATTTGCATATTTACCTGAAGTTATGCATTTGCGCTACCACATACATAATTGCAGCAGATGTTTGTGTGATCATGGCAACCCCAGGAACTGTTTCTGGACCTGTTAACGATTCAGGATCGAAATTTTTTGGGGCTGGTTGCACCTTAAACCAAGGAAACAATGTTAAAAACATTATTATATCCGCTTTTCTAAGACTGTTGGCAGACTACGCACTTAGGAGTCGATAATTGTTATATAATAATAATAATAATATACCTTTATTCTCAGACTAATGTCCATAAAGTGTTAGTAAAATACATAAAAAGAAACTTAGGATAGATGTTAGTACAAACTTATATAGGGCTTTGTTAAGCTTTAAGTAAAAAAGTAAGTTGAACCAATAAAAAAAGAAGTTGGATTAATATAGGTACTGGGAGTTCGTATTTTAAGCCTATTCAATGTTAAGATAATTTAAAAAATCATTTATTTATTAGACAGTCTGCAAAAAACGGTAAAATTACAACCACTAGACAACTTCTAGCACTATTTGTCATGTGCCTGGTAGCTATGCCAATGAGGCACAATATTGAAGGTACTAGTTTGATACGTAATACTAACATCTATAGGTAAGAAGATAATTCATTACAAGAACCTAAATGTAGGTACTTACAACCAAAATCATCCTCAATGTTATATTCTGGAAATCCCACCGCCGATAGAACTTGTACCCATTCAAATTGATCTCTAAATTAAAGCCATTATCAATGTCCCATGATCCTACTTCGTGGATAATCAAATTGCCTCCTTGAGTTCTGCCATAGTTATATACATCGTATATGTAGTAGCTTGAGTTATCTGTGAACGGTAAAACATATGTTAATGTGTTAGTACGCAAGAAGAAAGTTACATGGGTTAGTCGCATATCGTTGGTTTCGGCTGTCATTTGGAGATCTTTAACAGTTGTTACGGGTAATCAGAGCCCCACGGGGTATCGTGGTACCCAGTAACTGAGTTTTGGAGGTGAGAAAGGCACTCGCTTCATGTAAAACTATGGTTTTCAGCTGCATCTGGTGAAACTGGAAGCCGACTCAACATAGTTGGGAAAAGCTAGGCAGATGATGATGACAGTATAAAGTCTGCCTTGAGACGGGTTTTTAATTTATAGTATTTACTAGCTGTACCCTGCCACGCTTCGCTGTGGCACATTGTGATTGAATGGTTAAAAAAAAAAGAGAAAATGACGTGTGGCACTCGGAGACTGCCGCGGTAAAGCTATTGCATAGCATTTTTTATCAACTCCTCTCCCCCTCCCCTCCCCTCTCCCCTTCCCCTCCCCTCTCTCCCTCCCTCTCCCCCACACCTCCCCAGCCAGATTATTATTTAAACAATTTATTTTGTATCTACTGCAAAAGTTAACCTCATAATTTAGGGTCATTTGCATAATTAAAAGTTCTGTTTGTATTACTTGTCCTACCAAATCTACAACGTGTTTTTTTATATCCCATAACTCTAGGGTATGATTGAGACCATATCATAGAATCAACTGGCATTTATGAATTAGGTATGTTTCAATCATCTTGTTTTTTTTTCCTATCATACAAAATAATTCGACAAAGTCACGATGATTAATGTAAAACACCCCTAAGTGAAAGAAAAGTGACGTTAGAAAGAAGATTCGTCGTACTGGTGACAATTTTTGAACTAATTAGGTAATAAAAATAATATTAATAATAGTTACTTATTAATAATATTCCACGACTATTCACACAACGCCATCTAGTCCCAAGCTAAGCAGAGCTTGTGTTACGGGTACTAAACAACTGATAATTTAATTAGGATTGATGATATCTCCGAAACTGTGCATTTTTGGACCATCTATTCTAGGAGTTTTAGTATTATTTTTACCTACAGAATATAACCCTAGAGTTATGGGATATTAAACAAAACACCTTGTTTAGTAACTAGACTAGAGTCAGTTAATTGTCGGACCAGATTGGTTAGATTGAACACCGACACTAACGCTATTCGGATCAGGGAAGCTAGTAAACTATGTAAAATTGAGTTAGGCGATGCGGCCAAACGCAACACTGAATTTACCGCCTAACTAACGTTATAGATATTTTCTAAAGGACTAAGGGCAAAGTTCGTTAAGCCAGTTATGTATATTTTTAATTAGTTAATAGCTGTTTTTAATGCAAGAATTTACCTAAATTTCTTGTTTATTTTGCGTAGACTGCGGTTATTAACTAAAAGAATGCCTTTTTTCTCACAATTACTATTTAAAAGGTAACACAAAGGTAAAACAATATGTAAAAGGTATTATACGTATTAAAACGTAGTTAAACGTAGTAAAACACAATGACGTCACTTCACTGACTAAAATTCAACTGACAAAATGTCGTTCTTTGTCTTCCGTGATATTAGTACTACGGGCAACACTCTATGAAAAATGTTTCTGTCTTTGGTTTAAACACTTAACATTTGGACTCTATGCGCGGCAAAAGCGATTAAATTCAATTGAATACGGGGCTTTTTTTTTGGGCACGACGCGATCGTGGGGATTATCCAACCTTTGTTTTACAAATGAAGAATTAAGAATGAAGAGTATAACCTTTTTAGAGAATAGTTTGTTGTTTCATACTTTTAAGAGAATATTTTCTTGTTTTATACTTTTCGAGTGTGATTTTTCTGTAGTGTATTGCACTTATTATTAAAATTAAATATTGTTTATTGTGCTCGATGATTTTTCTCTCTAACAATAAAGCTTTCTAATAGTAAAAGTATTTTTCAAATCGGGTGAGTTGTTTTCAAGCAAAACTTCTGTAAACGTACAAATAAACAAAATATCGAATCTTTGCTCCTTATAATATTAACCCTTAATCAAATACTGGGAAATTATTTCCCACTTAGTATGAAATAACAAAATAAATTTTATTTTTTTAATGGCTATTTCAAACAGTGTCAACCATTTAGAAATATAACCCCCCTTTCGCCACCCTTTTCCAAAATTTTATCAAAATTTATGAAATCTACAGACAAAACTTACATAAAAACAAGTCTCAGTTTTTATTTATCTCTTAAAAATCTCTTAAGAAGCTTTCCGTTTGATTAAGGGTTAAATTATAGATTGAATACATAGCTAATAAGCGAATGAATCTAACAAGTTTTAGTCAGAAGACTGCAAAACACGATCATGAATACAGGATACGAACTATTGCTAGTAAGGGAGTACGATGCCTGTGCTGTAAACCCCTCGAAAGCCTCATTTCCTTCCTTTTACATCGTGACTTCCGTTCTATATAATATTGTTTAGTTGTGCGGTAACTCCTGCTGTGTAGAAAGTGCTTCGATTCTAAATTTCTCTTTTATAAGTCAAAAAAAGTTTTCAATCACTCTTAACTTTTTTGAATTTCTGAATATTTAACCATCATCGGCCTAGCCTTTGCCAACGATTTTGTCATCTTCTAGTATTTTACATAAAGCAACCACTCTGACCTTTACAACCCAGTCTGAATAACACGATACGTCTTTGTTAAAATGGTTGTTAGAATGTTGAGGTTTTTTGTACTCAAAAGATTTACAAAATGGCAGCCGAGACCAACGGCTTACAGTATTTTCCATAGAGGTATCTATACCTAATAGATGGTCACCAATTTGATCCACGGACCAATTTCTCCAAAAGATTAGGAGGATAAAAAATAAGTGGAAATTAAATAAAGTACAGGAAGAAAGAAAGGCTATTATCAGAACTTATGGCTTTTATCTATAGATCTTAACTAACTAAACGATGTGCGAAAGTGGGACTTAAGATCTTATCATTAAAGACTTATTTGAAAAAGGAGTAATGACATCTTAAAGCAAGGCTTTGTCCATTTGGGTTAAGGCGTCAGAATTACCTTGGTGCTTACATAGGTACTCAATACTTCTTACATACATTCATACATAAAGTCACGCCTTTTAACATACCGGTTGCACACACATATGAGCTTTCTAAAGGATCTTATGGCCTCTAGACGTGTTCACTTACATACACAATACTTCTTGTTACATTTATTATACATATCTTTAGTATCAATTAAAGATCTTGTCAGGCACAGGATTCTTTGTAGGAAAATGCAAGAAGAGGTCATTGAAGAATTATTCAACATATTCGTAATTAAGGCAATATATCGATACGTGCAGACAGTATAAAACACTAGTTGCTAGTACTACACACCTGTCCTTTTAAAATATCAAGTAATTGAATTATGTTTAGACTTTTCACATCTCATTCGTACTCTCACACAATCAAATCACTACACTACGCGCAAGACACTCCCTTATCTACAATCACACAATTTTTTAGCACAGCGTTAGTTCTTTAATGTTTTTGTACCTTTTTTTTCACAATCTATCACTACACTATAACACTACCTACTGGTTTGGATGACCAAAAACGGTTGATGGATTTATTAATTTTCCAAAATTTCCTCCCAATATGCTCGAAGATGGCCAACTAAAAAATATCCAAACGCTACCTCTCGAAGCTAGCGAGATATCAGCGTCCACGCTTATATTCAGGTTTTGAAGCTCTTCAATCAGTGTCGAATTTAGATCCTTATCAAACGTATTGATTCCTGTATCATTATACTTCTCAGTTTCAGTTTCATTATCATCGATGAGAAGCCATTTGTGAGTTGAGTCGAGCCACATATTTTGGGATGCCTGAAATTCAATAGTTAGTTTAATTGAAATGTAATTTAATTTAATTGAGGAATGATGTGACAAGGCAACGTTGTGGTTTAAAAGAAGATGTAGTAACAAAAATTGAAAAGAGTATGCTTAGATGGTTTGGTCATGTTGAAAGGATGGATGAAAGGCGACTTACGAAAGGTATTTACAAGGCAGATGTAAGTGGGAACGCCGAGAGGGGACGCCCTAGAAGGACATACATATACCTTATTGGTGAGGTTCTTCAGATAGGTCAGGTGCGTAGTACTCGCAACCGGCGTGTGTGTATGAATGTGTGTGAATGTAAACGAAGCAAAAGAAGTATGTAAGAATCGTAGCATATGGCGCTTTGTAGTTTCTGCCTACCCCCATGGGAAAAAGGCGTGAGTTTATGTATGGATGTATATATTTTAATTTGATCACATATATTTATGTAAGTAAAGATTTCCATGTTTCAAAAGTTAAATGGTGTTTTCAAAATTACTGATGAAAGTATGGAAAAGCCTCTTGAAGAAAGAATCAGTACAGCATTAATTTGAACTGTTCCGACAGTCGGCATGCCTCAATTATTGCGTAGCTCAAATCTACTTTAAGGAGCTCAAGTCAGTTGTTTCATCATGTGACAAGTTGAATAAATGAATATGTTTTTAAATTTAAGATAATGCCATTTAAATATGTTAATGCGTCTGAATATAATATAATATTAGGCATATTTATTGAACACAGCGAAGGAGTTAATGCATATTATACATGTACAGTATTGACTGTAGACATAAGTTTGTGTTTTATAGTGTTTTCTAAAATAATAGCTATGGACAAAAGTTATGGCTGCAGTTGCAAATAAATATAACCAACTAAGGACATAAATAAAAAAGTCAATTTTAAATTAGTTATAGGTACAGTCAGCCTCATTAGTCGATGTATATATCCATATTTCCTAAACCCATGAACACCTTAGTTTACACAAATTGCTAAACAAAACTAGTGCCAGGATTTAATTAACGTCTTAAAGGTTCAGAATTCACTAGTCTTGTTTAGCAATTTGTGTAAGCTAAGGTGTTCATGAGTTTAGGAAATATGGATATGTATATCGACTTATAAGGCTGACTGTACTGTAAAGTGAATGATTTTTCATTACTGCTTACGGAGATATGTGCAGATGTATATTTGAGTTTTGCCGTTTTAGTCATCTTTATTAATCTATACTACCTACTTACTGAATATAATTATTATAAAGAGGAAAGATTTGATTGTTTGTTTGCATTGAATAGGCTCCGAAACTTCTGGACCAATTTGAAAAATTCTTTCAACATTGGGAAGCTACACTATCCCCGAGTGACATAGGCTACTTTTTATCCTTATATTACCATGGGGACGGGTAATATGCGAGTGAAACCGCGTGACGTCTTTTTACTATACAATCCTAATGTAGAATAGTTCCCTACGTATATTTGAGAGACTCAACTCACTTTGAGTTCAACAACAAAACCTTTGTCTTTCCTTAAGTAGCACACAACTTAGCTAGCAAGTTACATAACACGGTAAATAACAATGTGTACACAATCCCTATGTTCAAGAACTCAAATGCATTATGAAAGTAATTTCGCTAACACAAAAGTTTCCGACGCTGAGTTGAATGGTGGATGATAATCAATTAATCCGATAATCCCTTGACTAGGAACAGAATCACGAACATGATTTAAAAGGGTTACAAAAACTGGGTCACTGGGCCAGCTTCCTACTCCTCACTAACTTTGAAGCTTATTTAACCTTAGGTACATGTGCTTCTCAGTGGCGAAGTGTCCATACAACTCGATTGTGACCATTTGTATACAGGGTGTCTCATTCAAATGGGTCAGTATGGGAAAGTCTGAAACTATAAGACATACGAAGATCTGTTATGAGGAACCATGTCATCGATTTTAATAAAAAGATTAACTGCATTCATACATTTTAAAAAACATCTGTACTCCGTTCGGGAATCGAACCAGGTTATTTTGAAAAAAAAAACCTACACTATTTCTAACATCACTTTTCTTTCACGTAAAAAAAAGGATGATTGAAACATAATTCATTATGCCAGTTGATTCTCTGATATGGTCTTAATCATGCCTAGAGTTATGGGATATCAAAAAAAAACACGTTGTATAGGCTACTAAGTAGCCTGTGCTTAAGAGAGACAGGCAGGACCGATCCCGATAACATAATATACATTATAGGGTCTTATATGGCACATGACGTAGTTCATTACAATATGCTGTGTGTTTGTTTCAGAGTACATGTTTTACTCATGTTAAACTAATTTGAAACCAAAATTTATATAAAAATGTGGTCCTCACAGGACGCCTGGTGGAGCAGAAAATCGTAATCCTGATTTGCTGCAATGAGATTTCTGTGACTTACTTGGATTAGGTAATACATAGAGAAGCATCATGTTAAGTGAAAACAAAAAAAAAAGTAATTTAGTCTGACTGAATTATACTCACAAAATACATGACATCTTCAGTTCTCTCACATCCAGCATCTATGATAACTCCAACGGGATATAACTTTCGCTGCAAGCAATTCTCAACTCTATTGTAGTTCAGCACAGAGTCGTGTATAGACGTTGCTGATACAGCCATCATGAGATTGGCTGATGATTTTGAAAATAGAAGAGACCCTAAAAATGTTCAAATTTTTTATTTGAATATATTGATAATATATGCATGTATTTTTTTTATATTTTTAATTCACTGTTTACAACGTTTTAACATAGTAAAAAAATATAAACATACTTAAAAATGCAGTAATGAAGCTTAAAAAAACATTTAAAATACAGAATAAATTTGAGCTGTTTAAACGCCGCCATTTTCGCGCGCCATATCGATTACGTCATTTACTATGGATCCTATCACTATTACTTTGGGTGTTTTCGT
Source organism: Euplexia lucipara (assembly GCA_921972225.1). NCBI lineage: Eukaryota > Metazoa > Arthropoda > Insecta > Lepidoptera > Noctuidae > Euplexia > Euplexia lucipara. The sequence continues at coordinate 2,600,236 of OV179151.1, forward strand.
TCTTCTAACCATTTCACCATGAAAAAAGCTCAAAAACCAGTTAACCAGTATTGCTTGTACCCGAATGCAATAAACATTATCAGATTGTGCTTTTACAAAATCACTTTCAGTAATTTTTCTTAAATGTTTAATAACCTCACTTTGAAGCTAAAATTACACTTGGTAAATTAAATTAGTTCACAACACACACGGCAATAATTATGTCATTGTTTTCCAATAAAAAGTCCATTCCAATACTTAATGTCATACTAACACATTGTATGTTTTGTAGGCGTTGAGTTGTTGTCGTAGTATTTGACGTCAAGTTTCGTTATAACCAATAGTGATGCGTTTCACAAATTTGAATTTTCCGCGCTTAATTCGCACTTTTATTTTTAATTTTAAATAATTATGACGCTATTAAATAGTATAATAATGATTAAGTTCATATTTTCTGCCATAAAAGATTCGGAAAAAAAATATTTGAACCATATTTAAATTACATGCATATTCCCTATTCTTGCTGATTCAAATCAGGCTGAGAATCATCAGTTTTTGAACGTAAATATAACATGAGACAGTCCCGCAAAACGCTCGCCCTTCACCACTTCCTAGTGGTTTTGGCGGGGCAAAATAGGCGGCGGAACAGACTTCCCAGTACCTACACCTGTCTGATAAATTAAGGACCTTAAATTTAAACAGTACTAGCATCCCCACCATACTTTCTTCCACTTTAGAATCAATTTATTAGTTTTAGTTTTGTTTTTATTCCGAAAGAGTTTTGTTTCAAACACTGTGACACTAGAATTGTATATATTAGAAATACATACTTTTAATAAGATGAAAAGAAATAGATCCAAAACAATAATAACTACTACTTAATAGATACTTTTCAATTAACGAGTCTATAATGTGCTCTTATTTAAACATTTTGTGTAAGACAGAATAAGAATGACTGCATATATACAACCTAACCTAACTTATCATACCTATTCTATAGCGAACCTAACTACCTAACCTAACTACCTTACTGAAACGCATTGATTTAAAAAAAAAACAAACTACATAATTTTAAACAGAACTAGTGTGCTCTATGTAACATACAATTTACTTAGTTTTCCCGATCTACTTTAAAGTTCAGTACATTACAACTGATTTACAAAGAATTATTGAAATCCGTCTCTGTTATCATTATTAAAGACATAAATTGATTTCTGGAATAGATGGCTTATTTATGTAACATAAAACCTCTTTCTAAGTTTAGTAACAAAATTTCAGAACGTAGGCATAAATTGACTACCAAAAATATGTTGATCCGTTGTCATGGTGACCCTTTTTAACTTTTCGTATTTAAAAAATCTAAATACGCTTCTTCTGATCGTGTGGTTAGAAACTAACCTGGAGTCAGAGTTTTAATGCCGCCCATGGGCCTCTGACTTGGCATCACATGCTCTCGAGACATATCTCTCAGGCATGCCGGTTTCCTCACGATGTTTTAAATACGCTATAATCCCAATATTGTCTTTACAAAAGTGTTGTCGAATCGAAATACTGCAGGCCTAGCCATATTACAAATTCTATTTCTGTTATCGTAATCGATAAGGCGACAATAGAAAGAAAATGGCGTATATGGAATCAGCTGTTTATCAACTGTCAAGTGTTAACGAGTAGAATTTGTAATATGGCTGAAAATTAAATACACTTGACAGTTGACAAACATCTGTGATTCCAAACGCCATTTTCTTTCTATAATAGAAATAGAATAGAAATAGAATTTTTAATATGGCTAGGCCTGCGGTCTTAAATTTGAGTGGAGTATACCGACGCTGTGACAGAACCAAAGACATTCAATTTCTATAGACCGGACATCACAATCAAAATTTTCGTCTAAAAAAGTGTGTCCTGCTGAGCACAAGAGTTTTTTTTAGTACGCTCCGCTGCCGCTCCAATATTCATATATGATGGCGTTACTGAGACATGGGATCAAAGTTTCTCTATGACATTGCCTTGACATGCCCGCTCTATAGTATTTTAAATCTCTTTGTGGCCTGTCAAGGAAATGTCATGGAAAAACTTTGATCCCATGTCTCAGTAACGCCATTTAGAATAATATATATTATGAATATTGGAGCGGCAGCGGAGCGTACTACAAAAAACTCATAGACTTGTATCCAGCAGGACACACTTTTTCGGACGAAAATTTTGTACGTGATGTCCGGTCTATAGGTATTGAATGTCTTTGACATGCCCGCTCTATAGTCTTTTAAATTTCTTTGGACAGAACAAACATAAAATATTTGACAGATAGCCATTTTCGAGTTTTAGGACGACTAACAAACGTCATTTCAATTTAGATTATTAGCAACTTTTTGAGTCTTACTTTACGTAATGCTAGGTTTATTTCAAACAAGACGTGTTAATAACTTACAAGAAATATCATTTTCACATGTTAGAAGACAAACAAACTTGATATCTCTGAACTTAAAGTACTCCATACCAAACTTTAAAGTATTTTGATCTAAACCCAGAATTAAATAGGGAAATATTGAAAAGAATATTGCTTGACACCACATTACGATAGCGAGTCTGCTATAGCATTGAATTTTACTTGTAAAATATTATGATATTATCATTAGTTTGATTTTCGCTTTATAGGTAGGCTATGTGTATTTTCGCAAGCCACGTACAGTCAGCTAAACAATCAATGGAATATTTTTCCTTCTTTAGAGTTAACAATATATTTTATAGTACGTTATTAACAAATGATAAAATGAATTATGAATTATACTGGCTGGCCCGGTAAGTTTCATTCCGCCTTAGAATTAATTTATATAGGTAGTGTTAACTCCTTAATTTTTGTTAAATACTTGTCAAATTGTCACCTATTAAAGAACTGGGAAACTACCTACTGCTTAAAAACTTGGGAAGCAATTTGTCACTTGTCATTGTCATCCTAGATGGCGCTGCATTTGTTTCTTGATAATTAATTTTCTTCATATTCTTTGTTGCGAAAAAAGATTGTCTGGGCATAGGCAATCTTTTATCCCTCCAGAATGTGATTTATAGATATCCACGTCAAATTCCATTACGATCCGTTTAGCCGTTTTATCATGAAAAGCCGAAAAACAAACAGACAAACAGAGTTGCTTTCACATTTACAATACCGATTCGTATAGTAAGTACCTACACTTCCATGCAAAAAATTAAGGGTCGAATTTAGTATCAAAACAAAAGCAAAAGAATGAAGTGTTAGGTAAAACGTAGTGTTCCTATAAACCGTTATATTTTTAGTGAATACTACCCACATTGTGATAAATTGTTTTAGCTCTGCGCTTGACATGTTTGTAGTCGCCAAAACTCCGCGGTAAGAAATATGATAAAATATTTGGCATCCCTACACGGGTACTCCGAATTTACATTTCGATATCCACCTAATGTATTAAACATTAGAAATATTTGAGGAAACACCTATTGCCAGTTTTTTGAACTTTGTGACGTACTATTTTGAAAGTAGATATATAGTTTACCTGAGACACATATCCACCGTCTTTGGAATTGACCAATGTGACTTTTTCAATTTATATGTACTTTTTAAGTTTTTCTTAGACATCATTGACATCGGTGAAGGAAAAACATCGTGAGGAAACCTGGACTTATGTCAATAAAAGTTTGTAATCGCCAATCTTGCCTTGAGCAAGCGTGGTGATCAATGCTCGAGCCTTCTCCGTTTGAGAAGAGGCCTTTGCCCTGCAGTGGGACAGTAACGGGCTGGTATTATTATTTATTATTATTACAATGTTCGAATTGAAAAATCAAAATGTTTTTCTAAAATCCTTTTCATCCTCAAAATGTTTTGCAAAACATCTCTAGTTTAATTTCCGACTGTACTTATGAATACTCAATACACTAACATGACAACATAATGGTCGGATAGCAATTGACTTGTCACATTCTATAGAAGTCTGATTCTCTTTGATATCAATAGTTTCCAGGTTAATCTAGGTTATTCCCATAATTGGAGCCTTTGATGGTAAAATCCATTCAGTAATCATACTCGTCTGACAGACTGATTTCTATCACAAAGCAATTCTTCGATTTTGAAGTAATATCGGGCAAACAAGCATAAGTTGCTTTAAAGAATTTTATTTATGTTGTCAATAGATAATTGGCACAAAACGAAAAGATTATAAACTATAGAATGGCAATAAGGGGCTCGAGTCTGCATTATTGTAATTTAATGGCTTTGTTCAGAACCTAGCGGACTTGACAATCTTGCGAGATTTGTTTATTAGAAGCTTTACAGTTTTTACATATTTCCGATGTCAGTTATAAAATCAATCTTGATGTCACTATTTTCTCGATCGAAAGTTTTACAATCCTTGTCATCTATATCTATATCTATACTTATAATAAATCTGTAGAAGTAAAATTTCTGTACATTGAAAATATCAAAAAAATAAATAGCAGGGGGTGTTACTAGACCGACAGCGAACCCAAAAATATGATTAAAAAAATTTTTGTCTGTCTGTCTGTCTGTCTGTCTGTCTGTCTGTATGTTCAGGTATCACGCAAAAACTACCGGTTCGATTACGATGAAACTTGGTATACTTATTCTTTAATATCCTGGGCACAACACTGGGTACTTTTTATCCCGGAAAAGTATATACAATAAAAAACAAACTTAATTTTGCGGTTCGACCCCTAGACCCGACTACTGTACCAACCGCAAATAATAAGTTTGTCGTAGGTTACGTCACCCGCAGTGAAGTTCACCAAGGGGCGCTGCACACGGCTAAGATATTATAATATTTTATCTTAAGATACAATATCGCTCGCCATACAGTTCAATGGACTATCACACACTAGGAAGATAATTATGTACATTGAATATATATTCAAAATTAATATTGGAGGATGATTGGTGATCGATACTGATGCCAAAAATGCAATCAGTAAATGTTTTGTCTGTCTGTCTGTCTGTATGTGCACGCATAGTTCAATAACTATTATAGGGATTGGGATTGACTTGGTACGGTTGTAATCAATACGCCTGGGTAGGTTGATCTTAGTCTCAGTTCTTTTACACATGGTCAGTTGTACGGCGCTCTTTCCCGGGTCAGTAGTTCCAGAAATCTTTATGCATACATACTGGAAGGATCAACTTTGAAAGTAGTCTATCGGGAAGTAATAAGCTAAAATTATTACGTTTATATATCAACGCACAGCCCAAACCGCTGGTATTAGAGACATGAATCTTGGGGGACTTCTTAGTTAAGAATAAGTATCCACTAAAACACGATTTTTGGAAATTCAACCCTTAATGGGAAAACATAAGAGGCGGAAGTTCGACATGCACGCGGGCGAAGCCGCGGGCAAAAGCTAGTTTATAATATAAAGACTACATAACGCTATACTTACCATTTGAACATTACAAAGAAAAAACATCTATTACAAGTCTATTATTTACATAATTTATTGATTTGAGATTTAGATTTTATTGGTATGTCAGGAGTAGGTACTGTGAGATGAATTCATGAATGTGTTTTCAATCTTGTTTTTTTTTATGTTTTGTTATTTTTTCTTTAATTTGTTTTATTTTGTATATTTTATCTGTAATTTTAGTTACTGTAATTGGTTAAACCGTTGTCGTTAAATAAATAAATAATTGTACGTAAGTATTTTATGTAAACAGCGATTGGTAATTTAAACACACACACATACATACACACATACACAGCATACACTGTTTACACATTGATATCTCTCAAAATGTATGGATTCTCTATAGTGACTAACATGCAGTTAGCAAAGTCATAAGTCGGTACATTTACTAAGAACAGATTTTTCACTGACCAAAATAAAAAAAAAGTACATACAACAGTCCCCCAAAACGCCCGCCCTTCAACACTTCCTAGTGTTTATGCTGTAAAGAAGAAGTGGCGGAACAAACTCCCCAGCAACACATCTGGCAGGTATGTTACATAGAAGAACTTGAGTCTAAACAGCATTGGTAAACTTAACGACGACGACGTGTCTATCATTTAAATTGTGTTTTATTGATTAATTAAATGTTATATAATTGTATTTTATTTCTGTGTAGTCTACATCTATCGCATTGGAGTTGATTCTATAATGGTAGTTGTATGTATGTATGTGTGAAATAATAAATAAATAACATAAACATTTTTGAACGTTCAAACATCTTCTGAAGCTGCATCGTTCAAAGTTAACGGATTGTCAAACACGTATACAGAAACCAGAAACGAATAGAATTGAATCAGTCGTGAATAGTTTTCAAAATAGCGATTCATTGGTAAATGCATTGTTATGCCTCTAAAGAGATGTGACCACGATGTTTACGGGTTTTTATGAGTCTTGCCATGTATTATAACTATGTTGGGGTCAGCTTCCAGTTTAACCAGATGCAACTAAACATCAGTGCTTTACATAGAACGACTGTTTGTCGGACCTCCACAACCCAGTAACTGGGTAACACGTTCCCCCTAAGTTAATAATAATAATAATAATATCGGAGGTACCATACTATAGGTATGTGCCCGACCCAGTTCTCGAAAATGGCAATATCACGTTATACTGGGATCGATCTATCATCACTGACAGGACTATTATCGCGAATAAACCTGATATAGTGGTGATAGATCGATTGGAACGTCGCACGATGATTGTTGATATAACGGTCCCTCATGACGAGAACCTCGTGAAGGCAGAGAGAGATAAACAACTTAAGTATCTTGGTCTGAGAATAATAATAATAATATTCATTTAATTCGGACAACAGTGATCCATATTTGTTAGTAATACACACAGCTTATATTCTAGTGTTAATAACAGGTTGGGTAACTATATCTTTCAGGGTCAGTTAGAAAATTGACACGGTCTAACAAAACCCGCATGAAAGTTTTCATCACTGCTGAATCAAGTTTGTCAGCGACTACGTTTAGGATGCTGTAGTGCTGCCACGCACTCTGCGCAGTAAGGAGGCGGTCCTTTTGCGTATTATGGCGTGAAAGCCATCAACGCGGGCTTCCGCAAACATGTTAGATGCACTACAGAAACGGGGCAGCCCCAGCAGCATTCTGAACCCATTATTATATTGAACGCGCAAGGCACTGAGCGATCTCTGTGTATAGCAAAACCACAGGCTGCTTGTGTAGAGAGTCTGGCAGTACGCCTTAAAAAGCGAGATTTTAACATGCTCGGTGCAACGAGCAAACCTGCGTGCCAACATGCCACAGCCACATGCGACAGATAAACTGGTTGTCAGATTTTCGGGCTTCTATCTGTAACGACTGGCATAAATCTACGAATGGCTGCCATGCCGGGACCAACGGCTTTCCGTGCTTTCCGAGGTACGAGGTCATGATTATGTAATGAATGGTCATTGGTCACTTATCCACGGACACACAAGCTCCTCATCTACATGTATCATAAATAACACACAACACACTACAATCACAAACCCACACACAGATGTTTCTACACACAAACATACTCACATACGATAGTAATTTAATTAATTCATATTAATGTGATCCTTGAGTCAAAACTTCAAAGTCTGGAGCATCGACGCCGAGTTGCTAGCCTGTCGGTTTTCTATCGGTTATATTTCGGAGAGTGTGCATCGGAATTGCACGATTTAATTCCACCAAGCCCTTTCCATCATCGGACCACCAGACGTACAGCACTGCGCCACCGGTACATGGTAGATATCCCAACCATACGTACTAAACGCTATGGAAACACATTCATTGTGCAAACAGCCAAAGAGTGGAATTCCCTGCCGGTGTCGGTGTTTCCTGATAGCTACAACCTAGGGTCTTCAAGTCAAGAGTGAACAGGTTGCTTCTAGGCAAGCGTGCTTCATCGTCGACCACATCATCGCTTACCATCAGGTGAGATAGTGGTCAAACGCGTGCCTATCAGTAATAAAAAAAAATACTTAAAATTGCGAAAATCTAAGAAGACTCTCACTGTACGGAAGTCCTATAAAATGCGACATCAGCTTATAGTGGAAATGTATAGCTTGATGTGTAGCCGTGTGTACATGACGTGCTTTTTACCTCAAAATATTAGATAAAAAATTTCTTACATTAATAAATTAATAAAAGTTATCATTTAACATTATCTAATATATTGTGATGGCCTAGAGCATGAGAGGGATCTCATGCGCGAGGTTCTGGATCAAATCCGGGCAAGAATCAATGTGACCTTTTCAATTTATAAGTACTTTCTAAGTTTATCACATCATCGACACTGGTGAAGGAGAACATTGTGAGGAAACCTGGGATTATCTTCTTATATATAAAATTCTCGTGTCACAATGTTAGATACCATACTCCTCCGAAACGGCTTGACCGATGTTTATGAAATTTTATATGCATGTCGGGGCCAGCGATGGCTGAGCGACGAGCTGACACCGATGGGGGTTTCGTGGTACAGAGTTCATAACGTAGAATAGCAATCTTCATTGCAGTAATAACCTCACTTAACAATCTTAATCACAAAACAACTCAAATCTAGGTAACTGACAGTTTCGTGCGGGATGTGTGTCTTCGTCGGTGCCTCAAATCAAACTGAGCTCTGCCCAGCTCCCACGCACCAGCACGACTCTGCCCACGTGACATTACCGAAAACACATTCGCGCCATTTTCAAATGACATGTAACGTCACGCTGGTCACCATAGACTCTGTACTAAGTTAATCAACTTCACAACTTATTATTCAAGAATATCGTTTGCCACGACATGCATATTCAATAGGTCTGAGAATCGGCTACTACCTATCTATTTTTCATACTTCTTAGTGCAGAACGAAGTAGTTTATATAAGTTTTAATTCGCCAATCCGCCATGAGCAAGCGTGGTGATCAATGCTCGAGCCTTCTCTGTATGACAAAGAGGTATTTGCCCTGCAGTGGGACAGTAACAGGCTGGTATTATTATCTACTATTTTACTACAGTTCTTGGTTACCCATGGTAAATAGTGGTCACCCTACGCACAGCAGTGCTGTAGCTATTTGAAAACATTCCCGTTGTAATTGAACGAGTTTCAGCCGATTTCGCTCGCTAGTGTCAGCACATGCCAAACGGCATTAGGTACACATTTTCTGTTACCCGACTTTTAGGGAATAATGTGAAGAATATAACTATGCTATATTGTTGTGAGTTTGGTATTACTAAAAGTTGTTCTCGGTTATTTCACATTTTCAGAGCAACGAAGTCAATGAAGCACTTTAAATCGGAAGATGCTTCCTTTTCTATGACATAATTATATGAGGAACTTAACACTCTTATTCACAAACACAACAGCCTTTTTAAATAATAGACACTAAAATAAGAAATGACGTGTCTTCGAACAGTAGTTGGCGAATGCTTGACGGAAACGTAGATGTTGCTTAGACTTACGATTTTAAAAGTTTAAAGGCCTGCAGCATTTGGTTTTGATCTAATGAGGCATGCACAATTAGCATCACCCATGAAATAAAGTCCTAAAACCAAATACTCCATTTTTAGTAGCATTAGGAAAAAGAGGCTTGTAGAAGCAGGAATGCAGAACACTTTATTTAAAAGATAAGTGAAAACGTCTTCTACGATGTCCTTCTCACCGTTCTGGTTTCATTCACTCTTCATTCTTCGTCCAGGCGGTTTTTCTTTGGAATGCGCTACCTCTGAATATCAGGATGGCAACCAGTTCGTTCACGTTTAAAGTGATGGCACGTGAGCACATTCACAAGGAGTTGGCAAGCTTATCTTGAACTTAAGTTAGCAGATTAGTATTTCTCCAGTAATATATCTTTTTTTTTTCTCTTGACATCGCTTGTATTTGGATGTTATATAACATGTATGTATCTATGTATTTATTTTAAATTATTGTTGATTTGACTTTATAGTTTTTGTTATCTTCTTGCGCCTACCATGTTCTGTCTCTGCATCACCTTAAGGTAGACAGGTAGAAAATGCCTAAGGCATTAAGTCCGCCTTTGTACAGTGTCTATTACTAGTGTATAAAGTTTTAATAAATAAATAAATATTACGCGAATAAGGGTTTTGTTGCAGACCGAACTTTTCAAGTGACATTTTTTTTTTTTTTTTTTTTTTTTTTTAAATATTATAAACTAGTACTTGACTGCAATCCCACCTGATGGTAAGCAGTGATGCAATCTGACAGATAGAGGCCATTGACGTTCCTATTCTCATTTGAAACGCATGTAGTTCGAATTTCGAACCCAAGGTGCCTACCTGACTTTTTGGATTCATGTGCGCTTTGAGTGATTTTCACTTGTTAAAAAAAAGTTGAATGAAAACATCGTGAGGTAACCGGCATGCCTGAGAAATGATTCTAAGCCCACGGGTGGCATAAAAACTATGACACCAGGTTAGTTAGTAATCATACAACAAAGACGAATTTAAATAAGGCGGTAAATATATCGAAAATACGTCCAGTTCGTGAACGATCACGATGTCGAAATAAGATATATTTTTTTTTTTTGCTCAAACATGGTGCCTACACATACAAAAATAGAAACATGCATGCAAGACATTACAAAAAAAAGAAGTTCAGACATGTTTGCCACATAATATGTACCTATAATAAAATACAAAAATTAATACATAACTCACAAATTATCAATGTCACAATATTAATGAAGTTTAAAAGCAAAAACATTAATGCAATTAAAAAATACTAATACAATAAAATGATGTCAAAATGTTGTAAAAATCACAATAAAATGTAAAAAAATACGTTTTCCATCTTAATGTCGAAATTACAAAAAATCAATGATATCCAAGATAAAGTTAGAAAGTACTGCATTTGGTACTTGCCCGGATTTGTATCTACACCCTTGGGCATAAGAGGCGAGGTCTTAACCACTGAACAATCACAACTTTTAAACAAAAAGTCACATTTAAAAACCGCTTAATTTCTAATGTCACAAACTGGACGTCATATCACTTAAATTTCTGCTTACCTCCTGCATGACATTCAAAGGGCTCAAAGGGAAGTTTTGGAAGGCATTAAAATTATGACGTCACCGCAATAACTCAGCGGAAACGCCACACAAATGCTGACGTCATAAGGGTTCAGGGTCTGGCCTTACCTGATACACAGAGATTTACGAATGGTGAAATAGAGGTGGCTTTTGGCATGGTAGATAGTTATTTAAAGGGATACAATATTTGTTTCCACCTAGCCCTGTGGTTGTACTTGCATAACATTGAATAGAACAGAAAATAATACTTTTTGTTTTACAACATCAATACTTACAAATAAAAACCTTAGGGGCTCCGAGTTGAGCTCACGATTACTGACAAATGCTTGCACTGACTGATCTGGTCCCCTCATTCTGTGTGGTACTTTCCTCAAAAGACCATTTCAGACAATAATCGGCATGGATCTTACATGATTTGACCAAGATAATGTCTGGACTTTAAAAGAGACTATGACCTCCGAGTTTCTTTCGGTGTTTCTTCTCAGAGTAGCCAGGTAGTGAAACACCGATCTTATCTACTAGTTAAAAAAAAAGACGTGTAAAAGTGTTTGTGAAAACCTATTTACATAAATAAATATCATTTATCATTTACATACTCGTAGGGTGTTACAATGGGCGGTCTTATTGCTAAAAGCAATCTCTTGCAGACGATCTTGTGATATGCAGGTACTTTGTGGTACTATTAAAGTATTATAATAATATACTAAATAAGTAATAATTAAAATATATACTTATTACGAAATAATACTAGGTAATGTTAATTTATTTATGGGTAACTCAGGTGAACGTGTCTACACATGCATAAGAAACCGTAGATTTATACGGCGAAAAGAAGTCAACAAGCCTTACGGTTTGGTAAGTAATTTAAAATAGTAGAATTTTAACTGACTGAAATGACTAATTCATTGTTACGTTTCAGCCTATTTACACAATTTACCTTATGACGTTTTAAATGTAAAATAAACATGCAACCATACTGACAAACTATCACATTTTGTCACAAACTTTCAAATTTTTTCCGACCGACAAATTGTGACGCAGTTTGGTGGGTGTCATATTTAAGTATTTTATGTTTGGCCCAGAATAAACGGTTTATTATTATTATTTATAATGTGAGTAGGAAGTAGGACTATTGTGGTTCTTGGTTTTGCGTTTCATGCACAAGACTGTATTTTCGAATCTGAACAAATTGCAAACTCTGCTAAGTTTGGGACTAGATTGTGTTGTGTGAAAACTGTATAATACAACTTTTCATTATTTTAATAATCGTGTCTTCTCTGTATGAGAAGAGGCCTTTGTCCGGCAGTAGGACAATAGGAACAGGCTGGTATTATTAAATTACCTAAAAACTTACTAGGTATGTACATTATAAAATGAAATTATTTCGTACCTCGATGTAGACCCGAAATAAATCTGAAGAATGCTGTCCCCCTGGGGGTCTGAAATGTTGACGTTAGTTTTTACCCGCCTTTTATAATTTACTGTTCGTCGGGTTGAGTTGCCAGTAAACACGAGCTGTTTTTAGATTTTTTTTTTGGGTTAGTTGGTAAAAAACGAAGTAAAATTAAATATAAATATTCTACAAATAGGTATAAATATTCCACAACTTCTTACACAACACCATTTAGTCCCGAGTTAAGCTTGAGAGCTTGTGTTATGGGTACTAAACAGCTGATAAACATACTTAAATATTAAATATACATATTATAAATAAATTACACTCAGACACAGAACAAATGATCGTGCTCATCACACAAACATTTGTTCTAGGTGGGAATCGAACTCACAACCTCCGGCATAGCAGTCAGGGTCACTAACTACTAGACCAACAGGCCAGTCAAAGTCAAAATAAGTGAAAAGTAAAATAAACTTTTAATTTCTACGCTAATCAAAACATAGTTTATAACATAAAATATTACTACGCCTGTTATCCCCGACGGTTTAGGCAGAGGTGTCCCAGTCCCAAAGCCAGACTCTGGGCTGATACTGAGAAATTTCAGATAGAAAAACTCAACAACGCTTTGCCCGACCCGGGTCGGGCAAAGCGTTGTTGAGGTCCCCCTCATGCTCATCAGTAGCGCTTTCGATCACTATACCAACGAGGCCGTCAGTTACACAGTTTATATAATAATAATAAAACTTTATTTCGAGCATAAAACTCATAGAGGGTTGGTAACAAAAAATACTCAATAAAAACTAAGTGTTAGTAGGAAACACGATACGGTGACACATGTAACTGACAGCAGTGAACCACATACGGACGGTCCACTCTGTCAGCAATCATTTTCAGAACCCTGTTGGGGCTGACCATGACTCGCGCCACCATCGCAGCTGCACGCTTGCGCATTATAGTGTAAAAACAATCCACACGGGCCGCCGCAAACATTCCAGACGCACTGCAACGCCAGGGCAACCCCATCAGTTTCCTAAACGCGTTATTGAATTGGACACGAAGGGCCCCGTACGATGCTTGCGAATACCTCTCCAACAGGCTGCATAATCCTACTAATATTATAAATGCGAAAGTCTGTGAGGATGGCCATCCATCCTCCAATTTTATAAAAATCCATTCAGTAGTTTTTACTTGAAAGAGTAACAACATCCATCCATATGGATCCATATGCGGATGGATGTTGGTTAAATAGCTTCTGAATCCACACGGCCTTAGTCTACCGACCCTAACTTCACAAAATCAAAATCAAAAGTCATTTATTCAAATTAGGCTGAGGATCAGCACTTTTTGAACGTCAAAAATTACATAAGACAGTCCCCCAAAACGCCCGCCCTTCGCCACTTCGTAGTGTTTTTGCTGGGAAGAAGAAGTGACGGAACAAACTCCCCAGCAACACGTCTGTCTGATATGTTAGAAGAACAGATTAAACAGCATTGGTATTTAATAAACTTAATCATTTAAATTAAATAATTTGCTACATGCTAGCTAGCACATACCAATATACAAGACAGTAGTAATAACAATAGTAAGTGCCGACGTTGACAACTAAACTCATGCAAAAATATAACTAACTGAATAAATAAAAGCCTTCAAGTAAAAAGGGCGTGCCCGCTTACATGTACAAAACTGGAATACATGACTAGGTCTACGACATTACATCAAAAATAAATAAAAAACGATACAATAAAAAAAAAATGATACACTAGGACCATCGAAGCTAAATTCTACATATCAGTAAAAATGTATGGATTGTCTGTTTCGTTACTTTCTTCAGAAACTAAATACTCGCATCACCTCCACGACGGTAGCGAAACGGCGAAGCCATACATTTTTACTGATATGTAGAATTTGTGAAGTTAGGGTCGGTAGACTTAGGCCGTGTAGATTCAGAAGCTTGGCTCTACATGAGATCTGATATCTTTTTCACAGGGCAAACCTTATGTGGTCGTCTTGGCAACATTTTACATGAAATGTTTCTGGTGGGATTACATAAAAAAAACTCACCAAAACATCAAGCACTTACGACCAGCACTAGTAGATGCCATCCATTAATTCTGTCATACAACTTTTATGGTGCCGCTCGGTCACGGCACTTTTTGAAACGCCTTATTTATTAGGTTAGATTAAGTTAATATCTCTAAGTTTTTGGTTAACACATAATAATTCTTTTTTTAGTATTTTAGATTTAAACATGGTGCCGTCACATAGCTTTCAGCCTCCTCTGTCCCTTGTCACACAATGTAAAATTTTGTTCCCTCCTCTTTAACGTGTGACGTAATTTACGAATGGTCAACTTTTGCTAATTTACTTAACTAAATAAGAAAATAATCTAAACATTTTTTACAAAAAAAAAACAACCGACTTCTTGTAAAAAACACTAACAGGTGTAAAATAACTCTTTTTCTTTCTCTTCATTTTCTTTTATTCATTATTGGCCACCGACTTCCGAAGCTAGAGTACAGCTTGGCAAAAAAGAGTGTGGAATAAATGAGGTCGCTAGTATCGCGCATGTGGCCACCCTGAATACTACGACATAACAGGTTTGATACTTGTTTTTTTTTAGTACCTATACATATAATCCCGAAGCACTTGGATTGTTCTGTCTGTCGGATGCTACGACACCACGGAAGGCTTCTATGTCCAGTACATGTAGAAATGTATACGAAGCCAAAGAAGTATGTAGGAATCGTAGCATATGGCGCTCTGTAGTTTCTGCCTACCAGCGTGGGAAAGAGGCGTGAGTTAATGTACCTATGTATGTTATAGTGGGCACTGAAGCCTTGCACGAAAGTGGTGCATTAGGTATCCACAGACAGATATAATCATGCTCTCGAGAGCAGTTTAACCGTAAGATTGTTAAGAATTAACAACAATAGTTTGTTAAAGGGATAATGAAAGAACAAGTTTTATTTCAATACCAAACATTTAATCACACGAATCGAACACACTACCATCAAATATTCGATCCCGGAAAAGCTCAAATGTTGGCTAGAGCTTCCTGCAACTTCTGAAACACTAGTATTTTCTCATTCTGACACTGTTAACTCACTACTACTGCCATCTGTGAGATTTATTACTGTCATGATATTATTTTTCTATTTTCATTACAATATCCTTGCATGAATATTTCCAATCATAGTAATGTTTGCAAATGCTTGTTCAGCAGCCACCTATAAAAACAAAAAATAAATCTTAAACAATGGTTCTAACATAGCAACTTTAAATATGCACCTATAAACTAGGCTACATACCTTTATATCAATGGATCCAATATTGACTGAAGCAACTTAATGTTTTGCAATTCCCCATATTAATTCAATTCACGTCACAATGATGACGTAATTTTCTTCGGGCGACCTTTGAAATGTTTTCCCGGTGTTGAAAAAATATCTTATTCTTTACCTTCCTTAATCTTACTGTGTTGACAGATTTACTTAAAACAAATAACGATACGGTACTTTATTATTAATTCCCTATTCTATAACTTCAAGTATCAAATATGGGTATACGAGGCTCTTCAAACTACAAAACATAACCTTAAATTTCAATTTATGTAAACAAGAAAAACAGTTACTTAAATCTGTATATCAACAAAACTACGCATTGAATACATTTAGAAAAACTTATTTAATGCACAATGATTTATTTAGGGTAGATAAATACCTGTCCTAGCAGCAGTTCTTCGATAAACATTCCCAATATCGGACAAAACTTGTCCCGCTTCAGATTTGGCCAAACGACACAAAAAGACGAGGAAAATCACTGCTCTGATACAACTACGAATGGTTTTATTAATTTTTAATCGTTAATTATGCAACGGAACTTAATAATTTCGTTATATCTATGAAAAACGACGAGGATTTACGAACTTTTGACACATGATGTACTAGCAGTTGACAAATAAAACAATGTTGCCACAATCATCCAGTTTTAGTTTCAACTGTCACCGCGTCAGACTCTTTTTTGCCAAGCTGTAACTTGAGTTGTGTTATTGTGTTTCCTTAGAGTTAACAATAAAGAAAAAAAAACACAAAACAAATACTACCGAATTGAGAACCTCCTCCTTTGTTTGAAGTCGGTTAAAAACAGCATCATTATGTAAATTAAAACGCACAACTTACTCCTCTAGCTAACATGTAACCACTACCCATTTCACTCATACAATTTGCATGACCATTTTCCTTGCCAACCCATAATTAACTACCCTGAATGAGCGACCAAAAATGTTCGTCAAACGTCCGACTACTTAAGGGGGATGTGCCAGGGTAGCTCGCCAAATTAAAATTTTCTTGTATTTTTTGCAATTGGCCGGTCAGTCAAATAACTTATAGGATTGTATTGGTAATTTTAATTATCATAATTAACTCAGACAAACCATTTTTGTTTCGGCTTAGAATCATGATTAATCAGTCGAAACGCTCGGGTCATGGGGCCCGTGTGCCTATTCAAGGAGATTTTTCACCGACTGGTCGATACTTCGCGTAGCCAGAGCGCAGGGCTGGCTTATTCTTTGGCCAATGAATTAGCATTTGCCATCCAACCTTTCCAGCATTAGCATTTCCAGAATTAGCATTGCCAGTCTTTTGGGCGCGTTTCCAGATGACAGCGATGGGGAGGAGTCAGGACTTTGACGCCTTAGTGTTCCGGTTTTGTTTTCTTTGGGGTTTTTTTTATTTTATTTGTTGAATTCGTTTTAGTGCACATATTTAATTTATTTTAATTAGTTTTATTGTTCTATCCTACTATCCTATTAATATTATAAACACGAAAGATTGTCAGTATGGATGGATGGATGGATGGATGGATGTTTGTTACTCTTTCACGTAAAAACTACTGTTTGGATTTTAATAAAATTTGGTGTGGAGTTAGCTGACACCCTGTATTAAATCATAGGCTACTTTTTATTTCTGTATTCCCACGGGAACGGGACCTACACGGGTGAAACCGCGTGACGTCTGCTAGTAATTTAATATTTTAATCAAAATACAACCTGACACTTCTTCTTCTTATCGTGTGCTTAGTAACTAACCTGGTGTCAGAGTTTTAATGCCACTTAGGGGCACCTTACACTGAAAGAAAAACGCAAAAAAATAAGTAAGGAATTTTTTAAACGAATGTATGCATTTGAAGTATCACGGCACAGCTCTACCCATACTTTTCATTTATTTTATCTTTAATAAATATGAAGACAATAATTGTGGAAGCCTATAATTAAAAATTGTCATCAATTTTTGTAGTTTTTGTTACCATTTTTTTGTGTATTAGCTTTCCTAAGATTGTTAAAATAAATAAAATTTCAATGCCTGACCCTGGTGCATCCGCCTTAATTCAGTACAGTATAGGCTCACTGAGTAAGTTCGGGTCCTCTTTAGTTATTTAAGAGCTCGAACAGACTGCCTGACTAGCAAGTATCGTCACAATGAGAATACATGACTAGCTTTTGAATGGAACCTATACTGTTCTGACAGGATACGGCAGGTTCTGCTGCAAGAGATTTGAAAACTGGATGAGGATTGGCGTTTGAGTGGAACGAACGTTTCAAATTGATGTAGAAGCCGTTTGTGAAATTTCCCTTTGTGGGTGATACTGGTTTCCAGAGGTAGTCAAAATGGCTTATACAGGGTTATTTTTAATCACCAGCCAAATTTTCACAGGACGTTCTACTCATAAGTATGAACAACTTTCACTACAGGACCAAGTCGGTAATCTCGAAAAAAATATTTACTGTTGCATACAAAAGTTCAATAGGTATTCGACCGAAATGTATGCAACAGCTGATTCTTTCTTCGAGATTTCCGAGATGGTTCCTTAGTGAAATGTATTCATATTCATGGTTAGAACACCCCGTGAAAATTTGGCTGGTGATAAAAAAAATACCCTGTAAAGGCACAAATGTGGCTGAAAAAATCATTAATTTAATGTCGGTGCAGTGGTTGAGCGATTGGCCACTGAATTGCGCGTTGCGGGATATTCCCGCACTACAAATATTCCTATGGCCTACAGTTCCCGGGTTTGTCTGTTCGTGTATGTGAGTTTAAATGTTTGTAAACTTACCTATGAAACTAGAAAAAAATCTTGTGTGGAGCAAATTAAAAATAAAGTGTTGAGTCTCTGTTACATGGGACTTAAATATAATTGGCGAAATTATGTAGGTGTACTGTTAGTAAGTTCAACTCTGCCTTACTCATTAAATATACTGCTGGGCATAACGCCCTGGGTTTGATCGCTGGGTCGGGCAATGGGCATAATATTACTGTTTTTTTTGCATCTGCCCTTTCTTAAGCCGAAGTCTAGCTATCTGCTTGATTGATAGCAATAGTTCACCCCATATGGAAACAAACACAGACATACACATACATGAGACATGTTCTCACTTAAAGTGAGATTTACAAAATATCTTAATACTAGTTTGAACTTAGCTTTAGCATTAGACGACATGTTGTTGTTGTTGTTTGACAAATAGTTGAAAAAACGATCAAAGAAATTTGAAACATCGGAGTAACTTGATGTGCTGGCGTCTGTACAATCATCACATTCTGATTTATAATCGCAACTAAAAATCATATTAACATTATTATAATAATAATAATAAACCTTTTATTTCATGCAAAGTTGTTCACAATTCACTTATTTTTAGAAAATGCTTAGATTAGGTAATGATATAAATAAAAGTTTGATTGCATGAACCCCTCTTCAACTGAAGGTGAAGGCCTCCTCTAAAGAATACCATTTGTCTCTCTCTTGAGCTATTTGCAGCCAACAGGGACCAGCTATTTTTATCAACTCGTCTGCCCATCTCGTGTGTGGTCTGCCTTGGAGACGTTTTCCCCTTCCACGTTGTTACCCTGTTGGTCCATCTCTCGTCCTGTAGCCTCGCTACGTGACCAGCCCACTTCCATTTTAGTTTTTTAGCGTAGGTTAGAGCATCAGTCGCTTTGGTGGTATCTCTAATTTTTTTGTGACGTATTTTTTTGCATCTTTTTAATATTGAGCATACTTCGTTCTATTCCGCGCTGGCAGCTAGTGATTTTGCTTTTTATTTTGGATGTGTATTTCCAGGTTTGACATGCGTAGGTTAGACAAGGTAGGAGGCATGACGTCATAACTTTTGTTTTGATATTTTTTGGCATGTTGCTTTTAAATATCTCTTTTAAGGACCAGTACTTGTTCCAAGTATTTATTAACTACTATTATATTAACATTATTAGTCTGCAGTAAATATTACAGGACCTTTGTACTCATCAACGGACCAACCTCGGCAAGCGTATTTTAATCTTCGATTGACTTGTGTGGCTGTTATTATATGGCTGGCCCACTGTTGATCTAGTGGTTTAGTGGCCCTGACTGCTATGCCGGAGGTCGTGGGTTCGATTCTCACCCAAGACAAATGATGAGCACGATCATTGGTTCAGTGTCTTGGTGTAATTTACCTGTACAATTTATGACGTACCTATTTAGAAATATATAGGCATGTTAATCAGTCGTATAGTAGTTGTAGCACAAACTCTGCTTAGTATCTATGGGTCTAGATGGCGTTGTGTGCCAGTTGTAAAGTATTATTGTTATTTAAAAATAGCTTTAGCCCCACCATAAATACAGACAACATTTTAAATTCCAAACAACAACGAATCACACTGAATTGCTGATAACAAACCAATCAAAATTCTCCGTCACCAACCAATAGAATTCCTAATGGAAAAACTTCAGTTTTACATCACAAAGGTAAACCTTTATTCCGTTTTAAAACTGCAAGAGTTATTGGAGCGAACTTTGTTAGTCACGGCGAAACTTGGCTAATCTCCACGACTTGGCCAAACTCTTGGCTGGATGCGGCCAAGGCTGAAATTGCCTTGTAAGGGTTTTTCGAAAATGTTTTGAATGTTAGATGTTTAGATGGTATTGATTGCGTCATCGGTCTATTACTAGCAAGCGCTACTACTGGGCATGAGGTTTTGGAATCTATTCTCAGGTTGGGTTAAATGTTATTGGGAATTTCTCAGAACCAGCTTGGAGCCTAGATTCGTGATCGTCTGATGGCAATAGGCTTGTCTTTTATTACCACGATATATTGCGTAAGAAAGTGGCGTCATTATTTCAAAGACTGTACTTAGCACCAACTAGAGATGGGTAATCACCCGGGTTAAAACCCAGTTTTGGGTTATAACCCAGTTATCACCCGTTTCATTCCACTTACTGAGTGGTTTGGCGAGGTGAAAACAAAATGTTTCTGATTCTTGAAAATATTTCTGGTTAAAAATGGGTTAAAACCCAAATCACCCAGTTTTAACTCGAACGGGAAGATTGGGTTTTAGCCCACTATCCATCTCTAGCACCAACAGCATTTTGCACTTAATTGTAGCACGCCACGACCGTCCAACCTCTCGATCGCCAGACCAACGTCTTAGTCTTGTTGCCGCTTTAAACTTTTAACTGAGACCTGACAGGATATCTAGTAAATCAACTTCCCAAATTACCATACCTACACTTTAGCTATTTTAATCACGCATGTCATATTGATCTAAGGTCGCATTTTCCTCGTCACCTACACCCCAAGAATCACTTTGCAGGGAACTACACGGAATAAAAATTCTATTATAACTGGATTACTTTGCTCCTTGACAGAAACTGTTAACTCGTTTAACCCGTAAGGAATAAAGTGTAAAGTTTTCTTTTAGAGTCGTGACAAAATCCACCTTAAGTCTCGCCGATTCCCCTTAAATGCGGAGTGACAGCCGCGGTGAGGAAGTTCGTCTTAACTTTTTGCGTTAATTTCAAGCGAATCTGCAATGACATTAACTTTTGTGTTGGATTGCCAGGTCACGTGTGATTCTAGATTTTAAGACACGTATATCCTTAGGTTTTGAATACCCTTTACTGTATATTAAAAATTCCCACCCAAAATTTAAAAGCACTTCATTGGCCACGTTACATGTCGGGGTCACCAGTTTGGAGGTATGAGGAACAGGGTGTAAAGCTCCTCATCTACCATTGAAAATCCTATCATAGAAATTTGACACATTGGGGTAGGTTGATGTGCTGGCCGCCTATAATACAGGTTTATCTACATTATTTGGGTTGTTATTTGTTATTATTCCAGATCCCGATAAAAAAACATACTTTTTATTTTCTTTCATTTTTAGTCTTTTCAATCTTTCAACAAAATTGGAACAAAACTCAACATTTCGCTTCATCAAGTGTGAACACAAAACCTCAGGTCCTACTGGCATGCCAATGTCTCCCGTTGCAAACGTCTGGCGGGCAGCCAAGCTGATGCTTCAGAGTCTTGCCCTTTCAGCCCAAATAAATATTTGTTATTGCCCAAAGAAATATGACTGCTGGATTAGCTGGCTTCTGTTTTTTTTCCGTCTTATTATAATTTAGGAGCCATAAGGAGTTGTAAGTACTTACACAGATAATAATATGTCAAGAAAAAGATGGCGGTTCTTAGGAAGTGGACCGACGAAGTAGGTCACGATAAGAAGGATAGATAAAATAAGTTGTGATTGTTTTTGTATGACTAAAAATAAATTTATTATGTGTGAGAGAGTGTAATTGGAAGTCCTAGCCTAGAACTTTTGGTAACTTATTTATACACCCCTGTTTTTTAATTAGTACAAAAAAATGGGCTGTATTTGTACCTGTTACTGATCATATTTGCGTAATCAAACGTAACAAAATCGAATTTCAATTTTTAAATATGCCACTATTTAGTAAAACTTAAATAACGAAAACAGCTGTTGGAGGCGGGGCATGCTTGAGCGAGATCACACGAACGTGAGCGAGAGATGACGATTAATGAATACTACTATGTCATGAATAGCCTGTACAATATTTCCATAAATTTGGTGAATTTTTGGGATAAAAACAAACGCTAATAACTTTGCTGTTTATGAATGTTATTAATCGATACTGTACAATAATATAATGAGAAGACCGTCTAGAATCAGCCCTTTAAGTATTTGTACTAATAAAAAAAATGTGGTGTATAGTGCCGAAGAAGATGGCGAGACGATTTGGACAAATTAAACGACCAGTGGCTCACTTTAGCCCTGGATCGAAAAAACAGGAAGTCATGGAGAGAGGACTTTGCTCAGCTGTGGGATGATGCAGGCTAGCAGTATCAGTAGAAGTAGTTATATCGTGCCAGTGATGTACAGACGCCAGCACATAAAGTTACCCCAACGTGTAAAATTTTCCCAATTGAATATGAACCTTATTCTGTTTAACATAAAGTTGAAAAACGAAATTTGACACATTGGGGTAACTTCATGTGCTGGCGTCTGTACAAATGCTAGGCAGAACTAAGTGTACTTACCTTTATGAATGGTCACTTCCATTGTGTGCACGACACACAGTGCAGCCGCCAATCACTCAGTTACTGAGCTAACCTTGCTGTCAAAGTTAAAGACGATACGTTGGTGACGTTTTTGTCCGTGAATAGATTCTACTCAACGAGCGAGTTCATTTATAAAGGTTTGATACTTACATGGAACAAGTATGTATAAGGCCTACCAAGTACTTAGTTGTTTAGGGGTCTGGCTGTTCGTGTATAATATCTGTGAATAACACCCACGGCACAGCAGAAATACCTAGAGGTGGTAATTTTTTTTTAATATGAATTTATAAAACCCCAGGTGTGCCAGTTTACATGTGCATTGCTGGATCGGCTGATAACAAATTTAATCAGAATTTTAACTATTTATTATAATTATAACGATAAAATTCTGATTAAAAACATTAAATTAAGAAATTAAATTAAAAATAAACCGAAATGAACATAGAATCAGCGAGTCACATCTTGAAATAATATTTGAATCCCTTGCAATCACCAGACCTCGAGTACCTATTATACACAGGTGCGTGTGCATCCAGTGTCCATTTATTGGACTGTTAACCTTGTCTCTTAATACCATCAGCAGTGCTAATAGGGAATATGCATGTAATTTAAATATGGTTCGAATATTTTTTTTCCGAATCTTTAACGGCAGAAAATATGAACTAAATCATTATTTTACTTTTTAATAGCGTCATAATTATTTAAAATTAAAAATAAAAGTGCGAATTAGGCGCGGGAAATTCAAATTTGTGAAACGCATCATCATTGGTTATAACGAAAATTGACGACATGGTCAAATACTACGACAACAACTCAACGTCTACAAAACATACAATGTCTAAGTATGACATTCAGTATTAGAATGGACTTTTTATTCGAAAACATAATTATTTCCGTGTGTGTTGTGAACTAATTCAATGTTCAAGTGTAATTTTAGCTTCATAGTGAAGTTATTTAACATTTAAGAAAAAATACTGAAAGTGGTTTTGTAAAAGCACAATCTGATAATGTTTATTGCATTCGGGTACAAGCAATATACCGGTAAACTGGTTTTTGAGCTTTTTTCATGGTGAAATGGTTAGAAGAACAAAAACACCCTAAGTAATAGTAGCAGGATCATAGTAAATGACGTAATCGAAATGGCGCGCGAAAATGGCGGCGTTTAAACAGCTCAAATTTATTCTGTATTTTAAATATTTTTTAAGCTTCATTAGTGCATTTTTTAATATGTTTATATTTTTTTACTAAAACGCTGTAAATAGTGAATTAAAAATATAAAAAAAAAAAAATGCATATACCCTATTGGCTATAAGTACATTCATCGCCAGTGATTACTATCTGACGTCCAGTTGCAGTTTTTAGTATTTACAAAAAGTTGGTATTACACTTTAAGTGGACTTAAAGTTACGGTGACTATCAGACGCGGTAATGTGTCCTTCGTCACATTTCTGCGAGTGCGCATGACGTCATCTTAGATAATGATGTTAGCGAATACAAAACTAGGTGTTTGGCAGTTAATTATTGAACCTTCGCCCAGTGATCATCATTATGAACTGTCTACGGAAATACCTAAAAGCCTTGCAGGATTACGTTTGCACTCCCCTACATCTTACTCCTTGCTGTGCTCCTTACTGTGCTTTCCTTGCAAATTAGTGGCCTAGACTTATAAAATCGTCCATCAAACTCAAATAATAAAGTCTACATTGTTAATCACACAATCCTTTGCCCAACTTTACACAAACGTAGGTGTTCGTGCACTTGCACGACTGATTATATGTAAATGTAACTCAAAACCGAGTCCGGAACTGTTCACCATTGTTAGTTCTAGCACAAGTTTTCTCTGAGTTCTGCCAAGTAGTTAATTTTCAATAAGTGGTCGGATTTGTATGGTGTTAAATGGGGAGGGGGAAGTAAGGAATAAGCTGGGTTTTATTTGACTAGGGAGTATTTTATGAATGGTAATATGTTCAAAACAAATAGATAGACAGTCAGTCCACGTAAAAAGACTGGTATTTAGCTGCACTGCGTCAGACTAGAAGCCGACCCCAGAATAGAATAGAACATTTTTCCCAATTGAATATGAACCTTAAGCTGTTTGACATAAAGTTGAAAAACGAGCAAAGAAATTTGACACATTGGGGTAACTTGATGTCTGGCGTCTGTACACCATAAAAACTTAGAAATTAAAACTTTAAGAGCTACACAGGGTCGTTAAGGGCCTTTTCCCACCTCAGTTGTAATGATGAACCTGCTAGGTCTTCATCTGATGGTAAGCAAATCAAGCTACCCCAATGTGTCAATTTTTTTTTAAAGTTTCTCAGCTTTATCACAAATAGAATTACGTTCATGTTCAACTGGAAAAATCAGTCAATTTGGGGAAGCTTGCCAGCTGGCGTCTGTAGGTAGGTACTACAAATTCAAACACTATCCAAATTGTTACATGAAGAAATAAATAAATAAAAAGTCTATGGACATCGGCTGTAGTGCGTTGTATACAGGATGGATTCCCCATTGACGCACACCATGAAGCCGTGCGTTCAGCATATATGATTACTCTTTTGGTTTAGTAATCTCTAGTTGGCTTTTTGTAATTAGAAAACATTAAAAGAAGTTGCTAGTAATGATTATTTTACTTAGGACTTTTTATTTTGTTTGTACGCGCATCTATGGCACTCAAAAGTTTATTTTTTAAGGAAAGTTTTGGGCTATTAACATCACAAATTGTATGGCATGTGACAAGGGGGCACTTGTTCAGTTCAGGTTAGTTTCCTTGAGGATGGCTCCAGTGGCGTTGGCGGACCAATAACTAAAACTACATTTATGTAGAGGTTACCTGTCAATATTTTACCAATTGAACAAAAACCTTATTCTACTTGTAATAAATTTGTAATGAGAATGAATGAAAGACTATAAAAAGTCGACACATTGGGACTTTTGACTTGATGTGTTGGTCATAGAACCTATTAGTTCCTATCCATAAAATAATTACAATAACAACATCTATCTAAAAAATTAATTTCGTCCGCAATTTTTCCCGCCATAAAACAATTTAACGGTAATGTTAAGAGATTCGCAGGGAGTCCCGGCAAATCCCGGGCTTTAGCTTGAATAATGTCCCCGGGTAAAACCGGGACAGGAGCATTCATTTAATTTATATAGCTCATCGGTTACGGATCTAATGCTCTATCCTGAGTTAGGTCGATCTCAGAATTCTGTACGTGTTTTCTTACAGTTATGGTTGTGAATAAATGCTGGAAAAGATAGTTGTTGGATTAAGATAGAAGCTATCAATTTTAAAATAAAAATAGCAAAACTAGACAAATACATTATGTATATTATGTAAAGTAGACCACGAAAGTCACAGATTTCCGAGACAAGCGTTATTTTACACCTTTTAGTGTTTCTTTAATGAAGTTGGTTGTATTTTTTTATCAAAAAGTTTTTTTGCGTAAAAATCCCAGGAAAAAAACTTAGTGACATAAACGCCATTTTCTAAACACGACTTCTCTAGTACGTTTCTAAACTTCACTTCTAAGAAACAAGCTAATATGTCATTCTTACGTCACTAATTGGGAGAAAATGGTCCGGTTTCATGAGAGCAGCGTCGCGTGGTGAAACTAGTCCCCAAACGGCCTCGTTATGCATACTCAAAGATTATATAAAAACGAAGATAACTCTGTCCATCTGTCTGTCAGTTTTCCACGCTGAAACTTTGAATCAATCGTTGTGAAATTTGGAAAATAGGTAAGAGAATGCAGAAGGAAATTGTTTGCTTTTCATAATAAACAAGAAAAAACATAGTGAGGAAACCGGAATGCAGAAGAAAACAAACCAGCAGGCCTAGCCAAATCACAAATTCTATTTCTATTATTGTGATCGATAAGGTGACAGTAGAAAGAAAATGGCGTATATGGAATCAGCTGTATGTCAACTGTCAAGTGTTAACGAGTAGAATTTGTAATATGGCTGAAAATGAAATACACTTGACAGTTGACAAACCTGCCTGCGTAGCATGAACACATTGAACACCGAAGAAACGGCCTTTGTCTACAGAAGAATCGGCAAAGTGACAGATTATATAGACATTTTTTTCGTCTCGAGCATTACAATGTCAAGAAAGATGAGAAGTTATATGCCGAAGAATGCCGAACAATGAAGTGCGTACCTATTTTCTCCACTTTTGACAGTTCTTTTCGAAACATTTCCTGTCAACAAGTGTCAAACAGTCTACATCAAATGAGACCTAGACAAGAGCAACTTGACAGTTGCTATAGACAGCATGTAAATTTCTTTTTCTACGTACAAACGCTTTGTCAAAGAGTCGCCTCATGCTCGGGTAGAAGAAATGTCAAGTTGGACGGAAAAAAATTTGTCGTGTCTCGGAAGAAAGAAATTAAGTGTTCATTCTACGCAGGCTGATTCCATATACGACATTTTCTTTCTATAATAGAAATAGAATAGAACTTATAGAATTTGTAATATGGCTAGGCCTGCAGGTTTGTCACTAATCCTACGAATCTACCCGATATTTGCAAAGAAAAGCGGGTTACGACGAGTCGTAGTAGCGTACTATGAGTTCCGTACTTTGAAAGAAAAATATTAAACTTCATTTTCAAATTTATACTTTTACGTTTACAAATTTCTAACTTCTACCCATTAGTTTTTAATTCTTTACATTGCTATGATCAAGTATTGTTTAGCATTATCATCATCTGTCTAGTTTTTGCCTAACTTTTTGGCGTCCTGTTAAACTTGGAAATAAAGAAAAAATACAAACAGACAAAGTCGCGTGCAATAGCCGCTAGTAAGTTGTATAAGCCCTTTAACCTATAACAAGCCAGCCAGACTCGTATATACAAGAAATACAAACCCCAGAGCGTAATACAATGTTTACAACCCTATGACACCGCCCGTCGGTTTGTTGGGAACTTAGTTTGTTAATATTAACATTTAAGATAGTCTGTGCTAGTGTTCGCTCATTGGCCAAAACTCAACTGACGTAGTATTCTACGTTTTTTTTGCGAAATTTAAACTACGGAGTGTTAACTGCAGCGAAAAATCTGAAACTTTTATTTGGTGCGATTAAAAGCGACCATCCCTCCGCCTTTTCGTCTTTATCAGCCCTTTTCAACCTGGCATTACTAGGAAAGATTAAAGAGCTATATCTTACTAAAAGCCAAAAACTTAAATTTATATTTTTGTGCCTGCAGATCGCCCAAAACTTTTAAAATAATAGTTCCGCATCAACGAGAAAGATACAAATAAATCCATCATCACCATATTGGTGTATTGTGCGAACAATATGGTGATGATGATGATGTTGGCAACATAACTCTAAAAAATTTCTAATGCTATTTATAAGCATAGAATTAGAAGAAAGAGGCTCGTAGAAGCAGGAATGCAAAACAATTGGAACGAAGTTCCTTATCGCGCGTTTCGAAAGGGGGCTAGACGGAAAAAATTCTTACGAAAAGTTGTCACGACACTTTTTGCTATAGTTGTCAGCCGTGTGTCGTGCGCGTGTTTCTCTGTTATGTTTGTGTGTGTGTTTGTTGTGTGTGCCAGTTGCTGAGGGGGAGGGGGGAGGGAGAGGGGGAGGGAGGAGGGAGAGGGAGGAGGGAGAAGGGAAAGGGTGAGGGAAGGGAGGGAGAGAGGGGTAGAATGAGGGGGAGAGGTAGGGAGAGGGAGGGAGGGGGAGGGAGGGGGAGGGGTTGGAGAGGGATCGAAAAGAACTTCGTTCCATCCGGGTGTCTCTTGACACCTCTCGTCTCAAGTTTTTTTATTAGAAATGTTTTATTTTAAATTTTGAAGAATAAAAGTGAAACGAAGAACATGTCCATGTATTGTTCATCCCTGCTTCTTTGAGGTTTTTATCATTGACACTGTAACTTCCAACTGATATTAAATAATATAACTAAATAAATCCGCACCATTTCTTAAATTAAATTGTTGGAATGGTAAGTGTGATAGCTGTTGTGAAAATAGATTATTATAAATGCGATGTCTATCGTAATTGTAGCATGCTTTATTGTACTTTTGTTACAAAGTGTGCATTAAAAATAACCTTTTTTAACTTGTCTAATGCTATTTTATATGGAGTATAGGGAGGGGTCCATAATAGGGTACGGAACTCATGGTCACAGTATGTGCAATGATACTCCTTCCACCTGTGTAGTATATAAAAGTAACCTACATACAGAATTCATTTTTATTTAGGTACCTATTTTTCATTAATAAATATCTTTACTCAACAAGAAACATAAACAAAATGCACTTTCCCTGAGTTACGTTAACACACTATAATTTAGACACTTTATTAGGCTAGTGATTCACCTTTCAAACATAATTTTAAGAACTTGAAACAAACACTTAAACACACAATAATATTCAGGGAAGATGCTGACAATTTATTACATACATACATACATAAACTCACGCCTTTTTCCCATGGGGGTAGGTAGAAACTACAGAGCGCCATATGCTACGATTCTTACATACCTACTTCTTTTGCTTCGTTTACATTTATACAAGTTGTCATACACACACGCTGGTTGCGAGTACTACGCACCTGACCTTTCTGAAGAACCTCACCAATAAGGTCTATGTATATTCTTCTAGGGCGTCCCCTCCCGGCGTTCCCACTTACGTCTGCCTTGTAAATACCTTTCGTTAGTCGCCTTTCATCCATCCTTTCAACGTGACCAAACCATCTAAGCATACTCCGTCAATTTATTATGTAGATTATTTAGGTATACTTAACTACTTGGTCTAGTTATTGCAAGGTATAACAAAAATATGGTTGTACACGTAGTTAGTAGTATAGTTGGTAATTCTAGAATTAAGAAAACATGTAACCTATGCTACCGTTTGTTTTCCCAATTGTAATAAATAAATAAATAATATTTAAGTAATTAGTTGATCTACCAGTCAAATGATCAGGATAAAGTTATGGTATTTTGCTGTGGGACAAACTCCTAAATTACCAATAAAACAACTGTTTCATACATTTTTCGTCGAGTAGGTTAAGAACGTTATTGAATAAATAGTTATCCTGTATATTCCCACATACGGAACCGACTGCGCTAGTACCTATAACTCAAGAGTCGGTGGTAAAAAGTTATGATTTATAACATATTGTAAGTTAGCTCATTGCTGAAACACCGGGCTATCCTCAGGTGATTTTAAAATTGTCTCTGGAAAGATTAATGTAAGCTGTACGTCGAAATGGGAGGGGTTCCAGTTAGAAGCGATTTTGTATATAAGAAAATAGCACTTAACTCACGACTTTGTGCGCGTGTAAATAAATAAATATTATAGATTCCACAACTTCCACATAACGCCATCTAGTCCCAAGTTAAGCAGAGCTTGTGTTATGGTTACTAAATCTATACATATAATAAGACTGTAAAAAAACTGTGTCTGTACATTGAATATATTTAAAAAATAATAATTGAGGGGGGTTTAGAAACAGTAATAGAGCACGAATCCAAAAAAAAAAGTCTGTCTGTTTGTCTGTTTGTCTGTTTGTCTGTTTGTTTGCACACGCTAATCTTCGGAACTACTGGACGGATTTGAATGATTTTTTTTTGTTGTATAGATATTAAGTCTGGTCAACACATAGGCTATAATTTATCTTGGAAACTGGAACACCTGATGCAGAACCGCAACAGACCAGCTAAACTATAGGCGATACAAAAATGGTCCCATAGCAAAAATTGTTCCACGTGATGAGCATTTTCTGCTGAGAGAATAAATTTGAAGATCCGGAACACCTGATGCAGAACCGCAACAGACCAGCTAAACTATAGGCGATACAAAAATGGCCCCATAGCAAAAATTGTTCCACGTGATGAGCATTTTCTGCTGAGAGAATAAATTTGAAGATCCGGAACACCTGATGCAGAACCGCAACAGACCAGCTAAACTATAGGAGATACAAAAATGGTCCCATAGCAAAAATTGTTCCACGTGATGAGCATTTTCTGCTGAGAGAATAAATTTTAAGATCCGGAACACCTGATGCAGAACCGCAACAGACCATCTAAACTATAGGAGATACAAAAATGGTACCATAGCAAAAATTGTTCCACGTTGTGAGCATTTTCTGCTGAAAGAATAAATTTGAAGATCCGGAACACCTGATGTGGAACTTCAAGAGCCCAGCTACACTATAACATATATTGGAATGACGTCTTAGCAAGAGTTGTTCAGCCTTATGAGCACTCGCTGTTGACGTATAAAAATCGAAGATCTGGAACACCTGTTGTGGAACTCCAAGAGCCCAGCTACACCATAACTCAAATACGAATGACGTCTTAGCAAAAGTTGTTCGGTCTGATAGGCATTTCCTGTTGACTTATAAAAATCGAAGATCAGAAACATTTGATATAGAAATTAAAACTATCACTAATTTCATTGCATAATTATAAAATAACATAAGTAGAAGGTACTACGCGGTGAAGGCGGGAACAGTTCAGGACTAATTTTCGATGACGATGGTATATCGTTGAAAATTAGACTCTACTGGCTAAAACTCCCATTTTTTTATCGTATGCCTTCGGGCTTATGTTATTTGAGTGTTTAATTTCCTTTTCCATTTAACTTCGTTACACGGTAGCATACCCGGTAACGCAGGGGAGCAGCCACTTAGATTTTAATTGATCAGGTATCATCACAATAAAACTATAACCATGCCTAGAAAGAGGTCAAATTTTTCCCAATGTTCCAAAGGTGCTAAATGATTAAAGACCATAAGATCCCAACAATCTACCGAAGAGCGTTAGGAGAGACTTGATGCTGTTCGAGAACATGAGGCTGCAACTCGCTCCGTGAAAACTTCTTGGGATCGCGAAGCACGCCTGCATTCTCAGCGTATTTACGCATCTACATCCAGGTCTCTAGAGACCAGTGAAGAATATGTGCGCGACTGACCGCTGATCGTGAACATCATGCATTGTCTCGCGAGTTGGAGACGTTCACGGAAAAAGCATGACGCTTGAGTTTTCAGCGTATATACGCATCGACTCTAGAGATAAGTGGGGGAAGGAGATGCGCGACTGACCGCTGATCGTGAACGTCACGCAACATATTATAGGCTATAATTTATTTTGGAAAATGGAACACCTAAAGTAATAGAGATATAAAAATGGTGCCATTGCAAAAACTATTCCACGTGAAGAGTGTTTTCTGCTGTGAGACTAAATTTGAAGATCTGGAGCACCTGTAGGGGAACTCCAAAGCCTAGAGACAATATAACATATACATAATAGAAATGGCGTCTAAGTAGCAAAAGTTGTTAAGTCTGATGGCATTTCCTGTTGACCAACAAAAATAAAAAATCTGGAACATCTTGAATCGTCTCGCGCATCCCATTGATTTCCCGTCCCCGGGCTTATAGAATTCGACATCAGATGTTTCAGATCTTCGATTTTGACGACCCCGTTGTCGCTGGCATAAGCAACAGGATCCGCGTACGAAGTCGCGGGCAGAAGCTAGTAACTAATAAACGTATATAAGTATTTCTAAATACATAAATTTTATACATAAATTACACTCAGATACCTACAGAAGAAATGATCTAGCTCATCAAACAAATATTTGATCTGGGTGAGAATCGAACCCAGGATCTTCGGCATAGCTGTCAGGGCCACTGTCTATTAACAACAGGCCGTCAAAATGTTTTTCGTATTTTAACATCCCTTCCACCCCCTCTCATTTTTGAAAATAAAACACTCTCCTACCTTTACTTTCTTTTTGTTGTGCCCTACAGAGTCTATAATGATCTCATTTATATAGGGTGACCGGTAATTACTGACCGATACTTAAACACGTGATTGTACTCATGAATACGAATAACTTTCCCAAAGAAACTTTTTTTTTATACTCATTAACTTTCAATAAATTCAATTACGTCAGTACTGCAAAACGGGACCGGTGGGGGTGGCGAGGGAGCGTGTGACGCTACTACTAGTAGATTTTGCCCTTCCTGAGGTCAGACTATGAGCCGAAAGATCACAGGCGCGCGCGCGGGATTTACAAACAGCATTTTTTTTATTTTATTGTGTTATTAGTAATTGTGTATACAAAAAAAGTTTCTTTGGGAAACTTTATTGAAGTCATGTATACTATCACTTGTTTAAGTATCGGACACTAATTACCAGTCACCCTATATAGTTATCACCTAAGAACACATATATGAAAGGCAATTATGTAAGGTTAATGGTAACACAGATATTGAGTATACTACAAAAGTTTTCTTTCCTTTTTTCCTATCACTGGTGCCACACAAAAATTGTGACAAGGTATATAGAGACTTGGATTTTCGCCAACACCCCGTACCTACCAGTTTCCACAGAATTAAGTCATTCTATACATAAGTGATGGTAGCAGAGACATCGTTTTCATACTCTTAAAGGGATTATGATGGAATGTTTGGGATATAATTTCTCTGACTATTCATTTTGGTAATGGAAGATGGTACAGAAATAAATTATATGGGGTTTAGTTCCTTGCATGACTGGCATCTTGAACCTTTACTAATATAATAAAGAAGAAAAAATTGGGTGTTTGTTTGCATTAAATAAGCTCCGAAACTACTAGACCGATATGAAAAATTCTTTCACTGTTGGGAAGCTACACTATTCCTGGGTGATATAGGCTACTTTTTATCTCTGCATTCCCACGGGAACGGGAACTGTGCGGGTGAAACAGTGTGACGTTTGCTAGTAAGAAATATTGGACGCGGTCCTCTGATTATGTGGAGTGGTTTTTACAAAGCGAACTCAAGATGGTTATGTGAGAGGATTCTTGTGAAGCATTGCCTTGCAGTCTATACTATTCTGAGTACAGGTGTGAGTGTCTGTGTGTGTCTGTCTGTAGTCCTCTAGTTCTCA
Organism: Euplexia lucipara; assembly: GCA_921972225.1. NCBI lineage: Eukaryota > Metazoa > Arthropoda > Insecta > Lepidoptera > Noctuidae > Euplexia > Euplexia lucipara. Next base: position 2,633,906 of record OV179151.1, read on the forward strand.
AGTGAGTGGACTATGAGTATGTGACTAAGCGTGGTATGAGAGATACTGTTTTCATATTCCTAAGGAAGAGCGTTTAGGATATTATATCGATAACAATTCATTTTGGTAATCGAAGATTTTTTTTTTATTACTGATTGTCACGCGTTTGACCACTATCTCACCTGATGGTAAGCGATTATGTGGTCGACGACGAAGCACGCTTGTCTAGAAGCAACCTGTTCACTCTTGACTTGAAGACCCCTAGGTTGTAGCTATCAGGAAACACCGATACCGGCAGGGAATTCCACTCTTTAGCTGTTCGCACAATGAATGTGTTTCCATAGCGTTTAGTACGTATGGTTGGGATATCTACCACGTACCGGTGACGCAGTGCCGTACGTCTGGTAGTCCGATGATGGAAAGGGCTTGGTGGGTAAATCGTGCAATTCCGATGCACACTCTCCGAAATATAACCGATAGAAAACTTACAGGCTAGCAACTCGGCGTCGAGATGGTACTGGCAGAATTTTACCTGAATAATATGAGCCTGCATGAATGGCGTTACGTAACCAATCTGACCTAGATAATGTCTGGACCTTAAAAGAGACTGTGACCTCTGAGTTTTTTTTGGTGTTTCTTCTCAGAGTAGTCAGATAGTGAAAGACCGACCTCGCATTCTAGTTAAAAAATGACATGTGAAAGTGTTTGTATGAGCCTATAATTTACAGAAAAAATATCATTTACAACAGCTTGGCTGGCCCCCAGAAAGATGCCATGCCGCCCACAGTCACTGCTTGTGTGCAAAATGTACGAAAGTGATTTTAGAGTAGTTTTATGATGTCTAGTTGAGTTGCCGCGCGGTTCGATGATCGTAAAGGGAAAGAATGCATAAGATGGTGCCACAGTATAAATATTATTACAGTAAGACGACGCCTTTGATCTGGAAAAATGCCGACAACGTCTACACGCGTTAGCCCAGAATAATACCTCCCGATCTACGAACATCGTTTTGTTCGCAGTTCGGGAGCAGTTTTCCCTCGTTTCGCCCCTCACACTCCGCACGATTGCCCTGTCCTGCTTCGTCGGACGACTGTAGGTTTTTAGACTGTGATGGTACTTTAAGTACGTCAATGTTATTTCAACCCTGTAAACTGATTTTGCTAATAGCTGCTCTAGATCACAAAACTATCCATAGTCATGCAGAGACGATTAAAATAATTTATGTCACAAAGTTGAACAAACTTTGTCAACTACGTGAGACGCGTTATCCTGAAACTTATTCAGGAAATCGATCCGCCATTTTGTGCCTATGTATCTACCTGTAATACATGCCGATGACTTTTGCTCTTAATCTGATTAAAGGCCAGGTCGCAGTCTTTAAAGTTTTTTTAAACATCAAGTCAAGATGAAATAATTTGGTGAGAAAAATTTATTAGATTATTTTATCAAAGTCTAATCAAAAGTCATTAATTCAATTTTAATTAGGCTGAGGGTCAGCACTTTTTGAACGTCAAAAATTACATAAGACAGTCCCCCAAAACGCCCGCCCTTCACCACTTCCTAGTGTTTACGCTGGGAAGAAGAAGTGGCGGAACAAAATCCTCAGCATACAAAATATATTTTTTTTTTAATCAAAATTTAACATACCTACAACTAGACGAAATAATTAAGATACAATTGCTGTTTATTTAATGACGATTGTTTTCATTTTCCATTTAACCGCCACAATAAAAAAATCCAAACGAAAAATAAATAAAAAAATCCAAACGAAAAATAAATATCATTTATTCTAATTATTTTAAATCCACAATAATTTATCACTAACTTTGAGTCGCTAATTCAACATGACGTGGCTTATTACATAAATTTATAATACCTACGGAGCCGCCTGTTGTTTTTGATTAATTTTGTTCTGGGGGATCCCAGAACAAAGAGTGAATGATTCAACCGTCTTGGATAAGTCGGCTGTCTCCAGGATCTTGTAGTTCAGGTTTTTTCACGATGTTGATCTCCAAGATAGACTGAGAAAATATATCTTACTTGAATCGTTTTTGTGGCGTTAGTGACTAATTCAAACTCAAAATCTTTATTGCATTCATGTGTAGGTACATTTGTTGTTACATTTAATATTAAGTTACAACATGAAACCCGGTTAGGGCACGGCAAAGACATTCACTACCTATAGACCGGACATCACGAACAAAATTTTCGTCCGAAAAAGTGTGTCCTGCTGGATCTATGAGTTTTTTTTAGTACGCTCCGCTGCCGCTCTAATATTCATATATTATTCTAGATGGCGTTAGGTACTGAGACATGGGATCAAAGTTTTTTTATGACATTTCCTTGACATGCCCGCTCTATAGTATTTTAAATCTCTTTGGGGCACGACAACATAATACATAAATTGGAAAAAAACTTAAATTACTATTTTTTTATTGACATGATATTTAAGTGCTTTTCTTTTTGACTTACCTGGTGACATAGTTTTTATGCTGCATATGGGTTTCTGATCTGGCTTCACATGCTGTCGAGAAATATCTCCCCGGGATGTCATACCATGCTCACGACTTTTTCCCTTTCCGTTTTTAAAGACTAAATGGGGGGTATGAGGACTTTTCTGTCACGAACATGCGTTACGGCTGCGTGGCGGATTTAGACGGTAGATCTCATGGTGAAAGGCGACAGCGGCGGAGGAAGAGAATTCCACTTGTCCATTAAAGTTTCACTTCTACTATAATGTGTCCCAGCACACATTTTGCAAGTGGTAACCTACCAGTAATACGCACATGAACCTAAAAAGACAGAGATGTGTGTATTGTGTTTGAACTCTAAACATAATTGAATTTGAAAGAGTCAATTTTGTATTTGCCCAGGCTTTGTCTAAAAACCTCGAGCAAGAAAGGCGACACGCGGCACGCGGCGTTTCTAATTGGACATTTTTTGTTAAACAGTAATTACAAATTGGTCAAAGCTTTTTAAATAAGTATATCTATTCTTTTTTTAATATTAATTTGACAGTTTGCATTATTAAGTAATTGCAATAATGGGCTATTTGACAAAATTTTATTTGTTAGTATCATCTAGATTTATAAGAAAATATTCGGCACATAATTATTTTTTCTTTTTTCACGTAATCAATAAATTACGGCGATATATCGAGTTATAATGTCGTATGACGTCACTAGCCAGTACAGTTTATACTAGATAATGACGTTACAAGTCCCCTCTCCTTAACTTTAATGCGCTTAATCTAAGCAGTTGTCCATCAATTTGAAAAAGAAAACAAAATATTGTGACATTTTTATTCAGTACCTAATGTTTTGGAAAACTAGCATTAATTGACCACAAAATTAAATGAGTAGTTATGTAGGTATATTATTTTTTTTTATAATTTTTTGCTTGCCTATTATTCAGGCAGAATGTACATGGCTCACTCCTTTAACCTCCACCTATATTTAATGTAACCTAAATTCGTTGCAAATAAATAAATGATTTGATTATTTTTTTATTTGACGTGATACAAATTTATTACGACATTTTTGACCATTTTATTGACCCATACCTACAGACTGGCCTGCTGGTCTAGTAGTTAGTGATCCTGACTGCTATGCCGGAGGTCGTGGGTTCGATTCCCACCCAGGACAAATGTTTGTGTGATGAGCACGATCATTTGTTCTGTGTCTGGGTGTAATTTATCTATAAAATGTATGTATTTAGAAAGATATAAGTATGTTTATCAGCTGTTTAGTACCCATAACACAAGCTCTCAAGCTTAACTTGGGACTAAATGGAGTTGTGTGAAAAGTTGTGGAACATTTATTTATTTATTATACAGGTAAATAATGATGGCCATATATCTAGTTAATATTATTGTCCATTGAGACGTAAACAGCAATTAGAGTAGGTGTTAACTTACGCTAAAGTCACATCTGTGTCCAGGTAGACACATAAGCCCAAAGCTAAGTCAAGCTTAGTTGAGCTGGGATTAACTACATAGCAGCACGCAATCTAATAGATATTATTATCTATGTATTGGAGACTGAGCTGTGTTTCCGAAATTGGGACAACGTTACCAAGAGGGATAGAAAAAAAGATGAATGTTACATGTGCTGTTGTCTTACACACAGATGTATGCGACAAAATCAAAAACTTACAAGTAAGTTACCTAGGTACAGACAGATGTGTCAAATTTCTTTGATAGTTTTTCAACTTTATTGTAAACAAAATAAGGTTGAAATTTGACAGTTATGGGTAGCTTGAGGTGCTGGCTTCTGTACCTACTTGTGACTTTTTTACTTAAAATTTATTGGAAACTAAACGTAGGTAAAGACACAAACTCACGCCTTTTTCCCATGAGGGTAGATAGAAACTACAGAGCGCCATTTACTACGGATTCTTACATGATTTTTTTGTTTTGTTCACGTTCTTAAAATACATGTGGATATACCGATTTTCGAACACGCCGCCGGTTGCGAGTAACTACTATGAACCTGAAATTTAGGTTAACTTTAAAAAGCGTAACGCGGTGTCCTGCGTGAGCGACGAACACGAAGCGACGCGACGCAACACGACGCGACGTAATGCGACGCGATGCTACACGCGACAAATGTCCTACGTGATTTTGGTCATTACTTCTCGAATCATTGAGAAGTATAGTACAATTTTGCTTGAAAGCTTGCTTGCTTTGCTTCATATTTAATGTGGTGTCGCATCTGCCCCCCTAGCCAAGTTACAAACGATTCGTATCTATTCTCTTTCTACAATCGAGAAAGCCTCAAATCCCTTTGTTTTCACCACGTGACTTAGCGAAAGGTGATAAGTCACGTGGTCAAAACAAAGGGATTTGAGGCGTTCTCGAATACGAATCGTTTGTCACTTGGCTAGGGGCTGGTCGCCCTCAAAACAAGTCCGCGATACGTCGCATCTCGTCGCAGACGGTCATATAGGCCGCAAGTAGGGTATGCCGTTGAGTTGATCGCGTTCGTTGCGTTCCCAGCGTCGCATCGCGTCGCGTTCGTCGCTCACGCAGGACACCGCGTAACCTAAATCACAGTAGTAGATAAACCGTAGTACACAGTAGTAGGACACCAGTCCTACTCCGCGATAACCTACGGGCTATCAGGTACACCATGTTTCATTTAAAATAAATAAAATATTTAAGTAATAAGTTAATTTAATTATTATAATTGGGCAAAGTCATAGCAGAAATAGTTCAAAAATACTGTGATAATTTAACTGTCTACTTACAACCACTATTTAATTGAAGAATACAAAAAGTAATCTGTAATGCAATTGTGCCAAAAAAGCACGAATTCAGTAAAAACGTTAGCTTGTAACACTTGGCTTCCAGTTGTCGCCCACATCTTGATTTTAAATTAAAGACGATTTATTAAAGTATATTTTCTAATCATCCAACGCAATTCGGAATAACAGAGTTGCTCCAAGAAACAGATAGGAAGAAGGGTAACATGCTGGGTTCAAATTTAATAAAGGACAATGGTTCGTAACAGCAATAACTCCATAGCACTGCAGCAGCCGCGCGATGGGAAATATCTAATAACAACCACTACTACTATAAACTTTATCTTAAGTTACATTCATACTGTGGGTTAGCTTTTATTGGCAGCAATATTTATTTTCAAAAGTCTTCTATCTACGTTTAAGGGTTGGTACATGTCAGAAGGAAGATGCTTCGCGTATTATCGGAGCGTAACGCCAGAACAGACCAATATACAGAGTGTAAAAATACCCTTAACATAAACGAAAATTACATATTCTACCCATCACTGGGATAGTTTTTCTCTTTTAGAACATACCTGGGAAATCACTAGTTTTAGAGATATTGAACGTCAAAGTGCAAAATTTTTATCGTATTTTTTTCAAAATCGTATTCCAAGTATCATCAGTAAATTTTCTTCCGAACTAACATTTTCAAACATATCGATTTTTCAAAACAAATTACACATTTGAAGTTACAAAAATGCAATGCAATAGATACTAAGTATTCACCAGCGCTGCAGCGGGCCGGTCGGTTCAACGACCAAGCGCGAGTGGTCGCGGCCGGCCCTATGCTCAGCTGATCGAAAGTTGCGTTGCGTTGTCGCGCTTTCATTGCGCGCAATATAATGCATCTCTTTTTTAAAGATGAAAAAAAAAGTATTTTCCCAGCAATATTATTTGGTTAAAGTTACTTAACTAAAATTATGTACAGAATGTGTAGTTATCGACTATGTGATCGGTATTTTTACACTCTGTACGATGAAACTCTCGTATAATGAAACATTGAACCTTTCACACTCAACCGATGATGCGTTAGGGCGATGCCCTAACGCATCATCGGTTGAGTGTGTCACGCACGCTCGGCGCATCTTCCGTCTGATATGTACAGACGCCAGCACATCAACCTACCCGAAACTGTCAAATTTGTTCAATCAATTTTGAACCTTATGCTTTAGCAATAAAGTTAAAGATGTATTAAAGCAAGTTGAGAGATTGTAGTAGGTTGATGTGTTGGCGTCTGTACCGACTCAAGTATGTGGGCTGAAAAGTTACCATCTATACATGAGTTACTTTGAGTAACCTGGAAGTATTTTAAACTAAATCCGGACTTTACCTACTTCGAGCAGATTCCACAAATAAAAGATACATTCTACTGACCTGTTGATCAAGTAGTTAGTAGAACTGACTGCTATGCCGAAGATCGTGGGTTCAATTTCCACCTAAGACAAATGTCTTTGTGATGAGCACAATCATTTGTCCATATTATTTAGGCGTTGTCAAACAATTGTGGAATAATGTTATTATTTTTAAATTATTCTTAGACCAGCTAATTCACGATGATTTTATTTATTTATTTAAACTTTAAGCACAAGTAAAAAAAAACTGTACAAAGGCGGACTTAATGCCTTAGGCATTTTCTACCAGTCTACCTTAAGGTGGTGCAGAGATGGAACGAGGTAGGTGCAACAGGGTAAAAATTAAGGACAAAAAGTGACACATAAAAATAAATACACAGATACGTACATACTGCAACAAAATAAATATACAGATACATACATACTGCAACAAAATAAATACACAGATACATACATACTTAAACAGAATAAATGCATGGTCAAGAGAGATAAAAATACGTTTTTATCGAACAACTATTCAGAGTACCAATCAACCCAGCGATGAACCTGTGAACCTGTGAGTGATGAACCTTTTCTGTTGTTTCTATTCCTTCTTTATTTAAAAATGGCGTTTTTTTAATAAAAACCATGCCACCAAATAGTAAGTTAAGATTTATACATAACGTTACAGAAATGATTCTTAATGAAAAATTCATAAATAAAATACACATACCTACTACTGCTTTTGAATTTAGTTGTACAACATTTTAATTAAAATTTTCCAATTTTTCAACTAAGTACGTAATCTGAAAAATTTTCATGCACAAACCGATAAATATTTCCACAAAACCCTGACCCCTATTTCCTCTGATCCTTTTTATGGCTGTAATGGAAACTTACACTTTTTTATTTGAACCCAGTACAGTAGCGGGTCCAAGTTCTGAGATTAGTAAAGTTTCCCGTGATTTAAACTTGCGTTGTAGACTGTACAGACTTCAGTGTTGAGATGTTTCTTATTGAATTAAAAGTGGGTAATTGTTTTCAATTTACTAATTTGATGAAGCGGAACTAATGGAGCTTAAGGAACAAGTCAAGCAAAAACTTTTTTGCAAAAAATCAAACCGACTTAAAAAAAAAAAACACTTAATTAACGGTGTAAAATAACTATAAATTAGTAAGTCTGGGGTTTTGGTAGTTTTGTCTTCGGTCAGTTTAATTTTTATCAAAAAAGTTTTATAATTTTCCATTTTTAGTTGTTCCCATAGGTACAAATATTTGCCAGGAATTTATTTTATATTGATAATTGTTAACAATACATGTCATGATAATAGGGTTAACCACTTATCCCCAATAAATGAAACTTAACATACCTAACTGTCGAAATCTAGGTATATTGTACACATTTGCGTACCCCTCAGAGCAGGCGTGATGATACGTCATGATGTTAACAATAAACATCCAAACGATTCCAGCAATCACGACAAATTTGCCGTCTATTTTTGAAGAGTTTGTATGTCTCCGAAGATCAGGTACTCTTTTAAATATAAAAAGAATTTTGCGAATCGGTCCACAAATGGGGGAGAAATCAGGTAATATACATAAAAAAAATACATTCACACGAACATAGAACCTCCTCCTTTTTTGAAGTCGGTTAAAAATACACGCCCCCTATAATCTGTCGTGTTCTCCAGTAACTAAGTTGTGGAAGACAGGTTGACAACTTTCCCAAAGAAACTTTTTTATATACCTACACAAAATCTTATAATGCAATAAACAACAAAAACGTTGTTTAAAATTTCCGCGCGCACGCCTGTAATTGATCACAGTAGGCACGAATCGGCACGATCTATCAGTAGATATTCTGACCTCGGGAAGGGCAAAATGTACTAGTAGTAGTAGCGTCACACCCTTCCAGCTGATCGATCAAGTCTCTTTGGGAAAGTTATTCGTATTCATGAGAACAATCACGTGTTTAAGTATCGGTCACTAATTACCAGTCACCCTATATGCATTTCAGCCATTCAGTTTTTTTAATATACCGGTATACCGATTTAGATTTACCTTATTTTTTGACAAGTTTTTGACATTGATTGTTGCCGAGCTGAGATTGCGAGTTTAAATTAGATTTCAAAAGTTTTTCATTACGGAAATTTATCTCCTGATCTAAGCGAATCTTACTAGATTCTCCATACAGTGCTTCAAAACTTATTCGCCCTTGATCCGAATAAAACATCAACTACATTTGCGGAGACAACTGTATCTCAAACCCATTGGTTTTCAAACAGTGGGCCGCAAACATATAAAAAATAAAACATACCACGGAAGGATTAGCTAAACTTTCGAATTCGAAGATCTCGTAGACCTTCTTCTTCTTATCGTGTGGTTAAAAAAATGTATGAGGTAGGTATGCCTTTTCCACACGATATTTTGATTCAGCATTTTCGAGATCATGTTGATGCAAGCCTAATTTGTTGTTGTGTTAGTAAAGTTGTGTAAAGTAGTAACGAATATTATGTAAAAAGTATTAAAACAAGTAAACATAAAGTGTGTTGAGCGCCTGAATATTTAACATAAAGTGACGTCAAAAATTGGTAGTATTTATTTAAAACCGAAGTGCTGCTGGATAGATTTGTGAGTGAATTTTTGAAATCGTAAAATTAAATTGACGAGCGCAAGCTTTCGCTCTTCGCACACCAGTCTCTGCGAACAAAAAAAAAAAATCTGCGTCCAGATCAAAAATAGATTGAGAGCCACTGCTTCAACCCGACAGACACAAGAACTCACACCAATTACACCAATAAGGGTACAGCAGAGCATCCACATAACTTCTAAAGCCACTCTTCCACTAACAGCATTGACACAGCCTAAGACATGGCTCACAGATCAAGCTACCGACAGTACGACAACGCTACACGCAAGACAAACTACGGTATTAACATTCCTAATCTGTTTGCTACAGCTTCAGTGGCGAACAGCCAAGTTGTGTTGCACGTTGCTGCAACTTGCTCCGTTTCTTGTTACAAGTTCGATTGAGATTTGTTGTAGATGAAGCGAAGCTGATGCTATGATACGTGATTCCTTTTGTTTTATGGCATTACACAATAAAAATGTCCTTGCTGTTTACTATAAAACTTGGATATTATTTTAATGTGTTTTAGAGAGAAAACTTTAAATATAAATAAATATTCCACAACTTTTACACAACGCCATCTGATCTAAGCAGAGCTTGTGTTATGGTTACTAAACAACAGATAAGCATACTTATATGTTTTTAAATACATACATATTATAGATAAATTACACCCAGACACAGAGCAAATGATCATGCTCATCACACAAACTTGTCATGGATAAGAATCGAACCCACGACCTCCGGTATAGCAGTTAGGGTCACTAACTACCTGACCAACAGGCCAGTCAAAACAGTTTAACTTGCAATGTAATGCTTATAGTCCCAACCATCAAGTTTTACGTTGCTAAATAATGATTTGTACAGAATGTTAGGAAGAACAAGGGGAATGTAGTAATTTTGAGAATGAATAACTTTTGCTTTGGGAACAACGTTTCAATTGCAAAAAATAACATTTTATTCCTCACATTTTTTATGTTCTGCAAAAATAGCTTGTGACTATGGCTATATTTTTTTGTGTTTTGTTTTGTTTTGACTAGATTTAGCGCAAACAAGGAACTTGACTACTTAACTGCAGTACTTAATGTTCCTTGTTTCACAAATACATAGCAAGTACTTTATTTATTTTTAAACTTTAAGTAAAGACAGCAAGCCTCGCTGACTGGCCAACCCTCGAGCCTAAGCCATAGCAGTATAATGGGCTATTCAACAAAATTTTAGTTTTTAGTCCCACATCTAGATTACAAAAAAATATTCGACACAATTTTTTTCTCTTTTCACATAATCAAAAAATAATGGCGATACATCGAGTCAAAATGTTGCATGACGTCAAAATGTTGCATGACGTCACTTTTTTAGGCCCTCATCTAGATTATTAGAAAATATTCGAAACAATTTTTTTCTTTTTTCACGTAATCAAAAAATAACGGCGATACATCGAGTCAAAATGTCGCATGACGTCAAAATGTTGCATGACGTCACTTTTTTAGGCCCTCATCTAGATTACAAGAAAATATTCGACACAATTTTTTTCTTTTTTCACGAAATCAAAAAATAACGGCGATACATCGAGTCAAAATGTTGCATGACGTCAAAATGTTGCATGACGTCACTTTTTTAGGCCCTCACCTAGATTACAAGAAAATATTCGACACAACTATTTTCTTTTTCCACGTAATCAAAAAATAACGGCGAAACTTCGAGTCAAAATGTCACATGACGTTACTAGGCAGTACAGTTTAAGTATACTAGACAATGACGTTGCAAGCCCCCTCTCTTTAACTTTATTGCGCTTAATATAAGCAGTTTTCCATCAATTTGAAAAAGAAAAACATACGTGTCAAATATTTTCTTGTAATCTAGATGAGGGACTAAAAATTTAAATTTTGTCAAATAGCCCTTTATAGTCATCGCTTCGCTTGCCACTGGACAACATACTTCGTGAACACGATCCTAAGCAGTTTAGGGAGTAATAAATCTATTGTTCTGTCAAAACAACGACTCGTTTTTGCTTATCCGCTATATTACTGTTAGGACTGCTGACTCAGATAAACTTAGAAGAATATTGTTTTGAAATATGAAATAGGCGATTTTGTTGACGAAAAATAATATTTTATCATGCCTGCGCTCTACGTAGGGTTAGGTATGTTTAGACATATAATTTCCTTCCGTATTAGTAGTCTGGTTAAATTTCAAAACAATTGGCAGAAAATCAATCATCAGAAAATCCATGTAAAAGAAAAACTGAAAATAGATAAAAAAAACTTTTTAAAAACACACACATTGGTGGTTTAGTTTCACAATTTTTTGCCGCTAACTTCTTTCTATCTAAACATGATTTTTTTTTCGTTCCTAAGTAAGTAAAGGTATTTGAAGTAGTTGGTCCTTTATTACCTTTCTTGCCTTTTCCTTAGTCCAGCCAGTAATGCCCTATAAACACTGCACAACAAAATACTTTTTTCAACACGAGAGTCAAGATATAAAAAGAAAATAAGGAATTTTGTAATATAATGGAGTCTCTTCGCATATGTTGAAGCATGCATAATCCAACAATTTTCTCCCGGAAATTAAAGAATAATATTTTCATAAACCCTGTCTGCTGGTGCTAACATTTCAAAATTTCCGCTTGCATTTTTAAAAATCAAAGAACATGCAACTTAGTAGGTATAATAATACCAGCCTGTTAAATATATTCCAAGGCTAGGGCTAAGGCCTCTTTCATAAAGATAACGCATGAGCATTAATCACCACAGTTGCGCAAGTTTGGCGATTTCAGACTCTTATTTATATTAGTCCAGCAGGCTTAGCCATATTACAAATTCTATTTCTACCATCGTAATCGATACGACGATAATAGAATAAAAAATGGCGTATATGGAATCAGCTGTTTGTCATCTGTCAAGTGTTGACGAGTAGAATTTGTAATATGGCTGAAAATTAAATACACTTGACAGTTGACAAACAGCTGATTTCATGTAGGTACGGTACGCCATTTTCATATCGATTACGATAATAGAAATAGAATTTGTAATTTGGCTATTAATCTAATCAAATGAATTCGGTACTTGGGATGTGCCTACAATCGGGTGTGTACCTACAGCCGGGTGTGAAGCCACAACCTTGTGTGTGACAGTAAAATAAACATGTAAAGTAGCATCGGAAACAAATTAAAACTATTTTAAATGTCATAATACCAGGCATTTGGCAACCGCCTCATAAAATACCCCTTCTTACACACTTAATTTACCACCTCTAAGGCTTAAGCCACCAAACCCTTCGAAAGTTATAAATATTCATAGGATTGGCTTAAAAATACCCTCTCGTTTGTTCAAAGTTCAACACGGAAGCCTATATAAGATGTGATTAAGTAGCAAAACAGAAAGACTAACAGAAAACAGACGTGATGGCGCGTAAATTGCTTTGCGGGGTAAGCAGCAATGTACACAGTACTCCACGAAACTCCAAGAGGTAAATTAAAGGACAATAGAGCAACTTCTTCGAAGAATTTTCTCGACTGTTGTTTATGCTTGCTTTTGTTTACAGAAACAAGAATGAGTTTGCGAATTTGTAGTCTATAAGACGAACTTTTACTTACAATTTTGAATTTCTTTTTTTTTGTTTTGTGGATTTCAGTATTCTTCCAAGTTTTGTGGTGGACATTGAAGTGATATCATTTACTTCATGTTATGATAAATGACTCTTTAAAAACTAGCATGTGTCACGTGGTTTCAGCCGCGTGGTACCCGTTACCGTGGGAATACAGGGATAAAAAGTAGTGTATCTCAACCGGGTATAGTGTGGCTTTCCAATGATGAAAGTTTATTTTCAAACTGGCCAGTAGTTTTTAAGATTATTACAAAACAAAAATACAAATACTTTTCTTTTTTAGTATAGACAAAGGTGTTATCCAATTAAATTGTGGAGATTATATGGACAGTCGCTGTATGTAAAATGTGACTAACCGAATGCACCCAAATACTAGTAGTTACCGGATCCGGGGATCCGGTTAGATTGGCAGAAAACAATGGAATATTCACAAAAATAAATGAAGAACATTCTTGTTTTTAAATTAATTTAATTTAACATTCTTTTTAAAGTTTTCTTTAACATTTTTAAAATGCGGCGCTATCTTTTATGATCTTGGACGACAGGTGACAAAATATCTTCCCAGTCCATTATCAGGTGATAATTTGGCATTTGACAAGTCTTAAGGTAAAAAGCCATGGCTGTTAAACTTATAATACATGGCATGGTCTGACAGATTTAAGAGACACTCACTCTAGTGTGTATTTATGAGGCAAATTTAAGTAGAAACGTCGAGAGAGGACGCCCTAGAAGGACATTTTGAATTTTGACATTGGTGAAGTTTTGCAGAACGCTCAGGTACGCAGTACTGGCAACCGGCCATAGTGGTTGCAGGTATTTAAGAATCATAGCAGATCGCGCTTTGTTGTTTCTGCCTACCACACCGTTGGAAAAAGGCCTGAGTTTATGTACCTAAGTACGTTAAGCTAAAACTAACAACGTACACAAAATAAAAATAGTGAAGTTTGCCGGAGGCGCTTGATTTATGTATTATTTACTTACATATATATTATGTTACATGGAATTTCAATAAATGATAAATGATATTTATTTTGTAAATAGGTTTTTACAAACACTTTTACACGTCACCTTTTTTAGTAAATGAGATCGGTATTTCACTATTTGACTACTCTGAGAAGAAACACCGAAAGAAACTCAGAGGTCATAGTCTCTTTTAAAGTCCAGACATTATCTTGGTCAAATCAAGTAAGATCCACGCAGATTAGTGTCTGAGATGGTCTTTTGAGGAAAGAACCACACAGAATGAGGGGACCAGATCAGTCAGTGCAAGCATTTGTCAGTAATCGTGAGCTCAACTCGGAACTTGAGGAGCTCACGATTACTGACACAATAAATAATAATATAATCTCCCACCCGCTTTCCCCCAAAGCTGGTACCAAACCGGTCGGTAATGAAGTGCGAACTTTCTTCAACTTAACGCTGCTAATTAGTTAGTATTGTTAGTTTTTGCTCCAAAACTTACGATACTGCGTCGCTTTCTATACTTATTATATTTTGTTGTTTGTACTCTGCAAGATTTTGCGATGAAGTTCTTATGCTGAGTTGAGAAGTGAAGCAAATATTTCTGTCTTTAATTAGTTTTGGTGTAATTAAGTAAAGGCATTTTTAAGTGGAAACGCCGTGAGGGACATACAACAATTAAGACTGTATTACATTCCGCTATGACTGGCCTGTTAGTAGTCTTGACTGCAATATGCAGGACGTAGAGGGTACAATTCCAACCCAAGACAAATGTTTTTGTTTTGAGCACGTGCATTTGTTCTGTGTCCGGGTGTAATTTATTTATAACTACTGTGTGTTTATGGGCTATTTGACAAAAAAAATTGTCAAATAGCCCATTGTTTTCGTGCATTGGTTGATGAATTAAAATAATAAATAAAATAAAAATCACTTCGCACGCACCTTCGTCCGCGTGCATTAAATTTTATATTTTAACATCCCCTTCACCCCATCTAAGTTTCGGAAATAAAATTTAACCTAAGACACTTTCAAATAATGTGGCTCTCCAATAGTAAAATAATTTTTAAAATAGGTTCAGTAGATCCACCTCTTTTTATGTTAAGCTAGCAGACGTCCCGCGATTTTACCTGCGTAGGTCCCGTTCCCGTGGGAATACAGGAATAAAAAGTAGCCTTTGTGTTAATCCAGGGTGTCAGCTAACTCCATACCAAATTTTATAAAAATCCATTCGTTAGTTTTTACGTGAAAGAGTGACAAACAACCATCCATCCATCCATCCATCCATTCATCCTAACTTTCGCGTTTATAATATTAGTAGGATAGGAAGTAGGATGTACCTATAGTATAGAACCTACAGTAGTTACAAATACAATTATGATACACCAACAGTTGTTACAGTTATTTTTTTTTTTATTTTAAGAATGGGAAATCATCAAATGACTCCTCCCGCTCTGGGTGAAGTGGAGGGGAGTGTCAGACTCTTACCTACTGACTAAAACCCATCCGTTTTCCTCTTAATGCCTTTTGCGTTCCAGGGCCGCGGTGACTCTTTTGAACAAATTCCGCGACCCCGTGTTACAGATACTTACCTACAATACAGATAGGAACTTACAAGTAATTATGACTTAAATCTCAATGCACAACCAATTACCTACAGGCAAACACCAGTTTACAAAGTCAAAGTCAAAGTCAAAGTAATTTATTTGTATAACATAGGTAAAAAGTATATGACATGGTGACAATATCAAATTCTATGTGCAACACTATGTTTCACCTTGCAAGGTATACAAATTTTAACATTGGTTAAGTATCTTAACACTGTAACAAATTAGTAGTAAGTAAGTACCTACTTTTTTACACATTCTCATTTTGAATTTCTTATTTTTTTGCGTTATTATGGACCAATCAATTTGTCTTCTAAATATTCCTTAATCGAGTAGTATGCTTTTTTAAGTAGAAACTGTGAAAGCATTTTTTTGAATTTACTTAAATTATCTAATTCTTTTAAAATTCAAGGTAGCTTATTAAAAATTTTGGGAGCCATACCTAGAAAACTTTTTGAATACAGGGCAGTTTTATGTGGATTAACACGAAGTGTGTTGCCATGACGTTTATTGTTGACTAATACAAATAGTTTTATGTGTTTCCTAACAAACAAAGCTACTTCAAATATGTATAGACATGGAAAGGTCAGTACGCGAAGCTCAGTGAAATATGGCCGGCAACTGTCTGTAACCTGTAGCTGGCATACTGCTCGTAAACATTTCTTTAGTGCTTTAAATACTAATTCTCGGTCAGTGGAGTTTCCCCAGAATATTATACCATAACGTAATGTTGAGGAGACGTATGCATGATAGGCGGTTAGGACTGTTTCACGACTAACAATTTTATTAAGATTATGAAGTGCATAGTGGTATTGATTTATTTTTTTTATAGTTACTTCAATATGTTTACGCCATGACATTTTGTCATCTAACCAAAGACCCAAGAATTTTGTGTGGTCCGTTTCGCTTATTTTTTTATTATCATATTGTATATTTAGCTTTTGTTGTCTTGTCCTTTGCTTAAATGACATAATATGAGTTTTGCCTAGATTAATTTTCAGATTGTTATTATTTAACCAGGTTATTATTTCGTATAAACTATGATTAATGTCTGTTTCACATAAATCTTTGTTTTTTCCGGTGTACAAAACCGTGCTGTCATCAGCAAACAAGGTCATAGGGTGTTGGGTGACTTGGGGCATATCATTGATATAAACCAGGAATAACAATGGACCGAGAACACTGCCTTGTGGCACACCATAATTTACAGATTTCCGAATTGGTCTCTAAGTGAAAGTTGTATATAATCTTGGGTAGAACACCTTGTAAAAATTTGGCATGTAATAAAAAATCACCCTGACTCATCTACATGTTCTTAAATACTAATTTAGTTAACACCACACAACACCACACCACACCACACATAAAGTTCAAAGCAAAAATTGGTATACAAACGGATGACCTCAATAAGAAACTTGGCTTCCCGGTCTTACCATCACATCCGAGCGCTTTTAGGTACCTCAGTTTTCCACACTAACACCTAATTTCTAGGCACCCTTCAATCATAAAACCCTCAACACACACATCTACCGACAAGACGTGACATCGTAAAGCCAGGTTCATACACTATAAACTTTACGTGTCTATAAAGATAACTAGCTCAGCAGAATAGCAGCCGATCTTGGTAATGGTACCGTTAAAATTTTATGGCAAAAATATAATGGTAACCTGCGGTCAATAGGGAAGAGGTAATTGATCGTTATACTGTTTCATAAAGTTTATCGAATGTTAAGCTATGTTTGCCGAGGTAGATTCGTTGGATGGGTGACCCTTCATCTATACTTAATATTATAAAGAGGTAAAATTTGTTTGTTTGTTTGTAAGTTTGTATGTAGGGGGTAATCTTCGGAACTAATGAACCAATTTTAAAAAATATTGTACTGGTGGAAAGCTACACTATTCCCGGATGACATAGGCTACTTTTTATCCCCATATTCCCACGGGAACGGGAACAACGCGGGTGAAACCGCGTGACGTCGGCTAGTAACATACAGAGTTTCATAATAAATGGGTGGTTAGAAAACAGTGCCATTTTACAGGAGAGATGAAAATGGCTCAAATTGAAATTATTTCAAATATCGGACTGGTATTTGGGACATGAGTAGATAATATTAAAAAAAAGAAACAGATAAGCTACGGAATAGGCCATTAGTGTCTATATAGATAGGTATGTGACATAAAATATAAATTATTATGAAGCCCTCGATATAAAAACTTCCCCGAGCCTAGGAAAACAAGTTAAACTGTTGCTAGTCTTTAGTAGATCTTTGATAGTCATTGCCAGTAGTCAGTACCCCGAAGTCTGAAGTCCAGTCTAACCAATGGATCCAATCGTGTAACCTAGTCACAAGTTTGTAGCGACATCTATCTTGCCACATACGAACTAAATACTGACATCCTAAATCGCGATGTTAAGGTTATCCGCGCGATTGAACATACCTATACAAGATCCTGGCAACAACCGAGAGACCATAGTAGCCCACTAGACATAACACCCGTCTGGTCGAAGGATTCGAGGTTTTCTATGAGGAATGAGGAACTTTACACTCTGTTCTTCATACCTTTTAAAGTTATTAGATGGTATCCTCTTACCATGATCAGAATAGAATATACAGGTTGTTAAAGAAATGACGTGCTTAAGAGTAGGTTCGGTACCGATAAAGGAACCCACAAAAAAAAAGTTAGATCAACCTAATTTAGTACCTACTGACTCCTCCAGTTCTCGCGTCCAAATACTGAGGGCTAGACTAGTAGCATTATTTGCTATGTGTGCGCCAATGTGCGTAATTTTAAGTTTGTTAAACCGCGAATAAGTACATTTGTATGCTAGCTCGATAGATCATGGCAGCTGCAGTAGTAAAATTAAAACTCGCTATGGTTTAGTTACTTAAGGAGGTTTCAAGAAAATAAACTCTTTTTATCGTTCCAGTGTAAATATTGTGTTTGATTTGTCTACCCTTTGCAAGAAAAGCGCACCTTAGACCAAATTGTTCAAAACTATTGCTATTTTAAGTTAGTAGGTACCTACTTAAGTTTCTTTATCGATACAGAACCTATCCCGTAGTTATTTTAATATTTTCTTCCTCAGTTTTATTTATTGCGGCATATCAACCACAAGCGCAGTATTCTGGGTGTCAAACTCACAGATCGTGTTCGAAACACCACACTGCGCTCCAAAACAAAAGTAGACTGTGCACGAAAGACTGCTTAACGTAGGTAAATGGGACTGGGCAGGACATGTCTGCTGCATGCCGAACGAGCTATGGGCTCGTAAAACTCAGAATGTGACACGGGGCCGCGGCAGACCACGAAGGAGATGGCGGGACGACCTGGATGTCTTCCTTGAGAATTGAAGAGAGGTGGCGCAGAATCGCGACCGAATGGAAGGAATGGAGGGAGGCTTTTGCCCAGCAGTGGGACAACTCGGGCTAAATAATAATCAACCACTAGTTTTGCTGATAACCACGTATGATTACTCTGCACCGTGGTAAATGAGAACTTCCTAAAGGTGTTTGATTTCCTCACGGATTCAATATATAGTTATTGGCCCGCAGCTATTTGTTCCGGGTCCGTGTTTGAGTTTGTTACGTTTGTAGCCTCGATACATGAAATTAAGTCATAAGTAATATCAGATCTATGGTCTATGTTTAACTGAAAATGTAGTTTAGCGCCCCAAATTTTCATTTTTATTTACGAGTATACCACACACACAATAAAACTAATAAAAATAATTGCGCATAACATCGATATAATTTAATTATAGCATTCCAAGCAGAAAAAATAGTAGGATACAGGAACGGATAGTATAGAACAGTTGCTTCAAATTGGTTTACATAGGTTCAAGAATAGTAGGTACTTATCTATGTATAACCTTGACCAAAAGTATTAAGCAATGCATCGGATTGCTCTTTACCAAAAAGAATTTACCTCAATAATTGACCAAGTTTTTTTTAGTAAAATGTGTTAACATTAAAGACAAAATGACATGTTAATGTTATGACCCCAAAAACTGAAAGATAACATAGGTGCTGAATTACTTTTGCCGAAGGCTGTAATAATGTTAAATAGATACAATAGTAGGTAATCCATTGTCTAGTTTTTTTTACGATGGGATAATACGCAGGAATAACTCTTTTTATGACTCTCGATATTGTCTTTGAAATAAAGTTACGTTTGATCTAGAAACTTGTCAAAGGATTTCCACGAAAATTTTCATATGAAAACATAGATTTCTTGGTTTCATTGTTAACGAAACACTATTTTATTATTGTTTATTATATGAGGTTTGTCAACAACTGTTCACACTAAGTACAGCGACATTATACGACATTCTTAAAATTCCAATTACATTACAGCGCAGCAATTACTTATAGGTAAACGCCACATGCGCAAAACAAGAATTACGAAAAATAAGCTAACTTACTAAATAATAAACGCCTACCAAAATTAAAATTTAATTAATTTTATTATACAATAAGTGGAAACCAGAAAACATGACGCCTGTCCCAAAAGGGTTAGATAAAGTTGTATTACACCCACATTATGCCCGTTAAGTGTAATCATGGCGATTCAATTCCCATCAATCGCATGAAGTCATTCAGTAAATTCACCTATTTTTTAATAAACCTAACTTTATCTTTGTAAACCCCTGCGTTTAATATTCAGCTTAGTATTTTGATCAGCACATGGCGCAGGGGTGCAGGTCGCGGCTATACCACACCAGCATGCTAGTGTTGCCATGCCGCGTGTACTAGGATAATGCGCGCGTTATGCGCCTTACTTTTGAGGTACAAGTCGTGAGTGGGGAGCGATTTAGATACAAAGAAACGAAGTATTCCTCGAAGCGCAATTAAATTATTCCTCAAAGCACAACCATTAGCTGTTGTGCTCAATGAAATATAATATTTTGTTTTCCTCGAAGCGCAACCATGATTAAAATTAGAGAGTGGGGGGTATGATTGATTAATCAAAGACATCGGTTGCGCTTAAAAATGGTTGCGCTTCGAGTAATACTCCTAAAAACATATGAAATCGCTTGCATATTTCCTTTGGATGCAGAAACTACAAGATGCCACTAAATACGATGCTTACATAATCCTTTTGATTTTTATACGTTCATTCATTTAGTCATACGCGCAGGACTATTTCGAGTAGGTACCGTAACTAACCACGTATCCTCATCAGTTCCTTTTAACTGAAGTTGCATTTTTCGCACTGGGCCCGCGTGGTAGATTATGGCCCATACGCAAAATACGCGCTTTGAGGAAAGAACCACACAGATATGTGTGGACCAGCCCAATCAGCCCACGCATTAGTCTGCAATAGTGTGGTCAACTCGGAACTTTGAGATTGATTGTCGCTATAATGAGATTGCGACTAGATCTTGAACGTTTCTTATTGGTCTGGAGTTCTAATTGTGTGACATGGCACTCGAAAATATAGTAACTGCGTAAAATGTGTATTGTTATCCTCGGTTTTAAAGGTAGTATTTAAAAAAAAAAAGCGCTGTAAGCTTACTTTTTGGACTTTGCGTATGCGGTTGAAAAGTGCGGTGTGCCAGAACCCACGGGGACTCGAAATGAGCATACAAAGCAGCCCTATACGCTATTGATGCACCAGACGACGGAGCGACAGCAGAACAACACAGGTTTATGTGAGAGCTCGATTTATTACGTGTCGTGAATAGTCGCGCCGTAGCTGCACCGACAAGGAAGATTTCTATGATGTTATAGTAAAATGGAAGTGATGAGGAGGAAAAATATGTCTCTCTTGTGTTGGTTGCCATTATCCTATATGGAATCCTATATCCTATATTTGACTGGCCTGTTGGTCTAGTAGTTAGTGACCCTGACTGCTATGCCGGAGGTCGTGGGTTCGATTCCCACCCAGGACAAATAATTGTGTGATGAGCACGATCATTTGTTCTGTGTCTGGTTGTAATTTATCTATAACTAGCTGCCCCGGCAAACTTCGTTGCGCCTTAGAGTCAATTTATTACTCTTATCATTTTTTTGTATTAGATATACATACGTTGAATAAGACGACAACAAATAAATCCAAACCAATAATAACTACTACTACTTTTAAATTACAACATGTATATATACCCTAACCTAACTGACCATACCTATCCTATAGCTAACCCAACTATCTAACCTAACTACCTTACTAAAAAATACTAAATTCATAATTTTAATCTGAACTATTGCCTCTATGTTACATACAATAATTTATGCCTATAGTTTTCCCGGTCTACTTTAATTAAAGTCCTAACAGTAAAATAAGTTCTATTTGCAAAGAATTATTAAAGTTCGTCTCTGTCATCATTGCTAGTTACGTAAATTGATTTCTGAAATAAAAGACTTTTTTATGCTACATAAAACCTTTAAGTTTAGTAACAAAATAAATTTCAGAACGTAGGTGCGTATTATAAATTGACAACCTTACCTTCTTGGGTTTAGCTTAAGACTTGTCAATTTCAAATTGTCACCTGATAATGAACTGGGAAGTTTGACTCCTGTCATGTCATCCAAGATGGCGCTGCGTTTGAAAAATGTTTGAGACAACCGATATTCTTGATATTTATTTTTATGATATCGAACGGGATAAAAAGTATCCTATGTCCTTCTCCTGGCTCTAAACTACCTCCCTGCCAATTTTCAGCTAAATCGGTTCAGCCGTTCTTGAGTTATAAGCGAAGTAACTAACACGACTTTCTTTTATATATATAGATATGTATGTATTTAGAACTATATAAGTATGTTTATCAGCTGTTTAGTACCCATAACACAAGCTCTTAGCTTAGCTTGGGACTAGATGGTGTTGTGTGAAAAAGTTGTGCAATATTTATTTATTTAATTATATTTATTTATTTAATCATAGGAGTTACTTTTATATTAGTCTTTTAAGTACCTTTTAAGTTTAAGTTTCACTCGTCTACATATGTAACGTACCTATATTCTGACTCACTACCTGATTAGTTTGTTCAAGGACCGAATTGCCAGATAAAATTAAATTACCTATCATTCGCGAAAGCCGGCTTTCGCTCGGGGCCTGAAAAGTCGCTACTTTGTTTTTGTAACTGTTTGTTTTCCCAAAATGAATAAATTACACGACTGGCCTGTTAGTTTAGTAGTTAGTGACCGTTATGACGGAGGTCGTGGGTTCGATTCCCACCCAGGACAAATGCTTATGTGATGAACATGATCATTTGTTCCGTGTCTGGGTGTAATTTATCTATAATGTATTTAAAAATATATAAGTTTGTTTGTAAGCTGTTTAGTATCCATAACACAAGCTCTTAGCTTAACTTGGGACTAGATGGCGTTGAGTGAAGAGTTGTGGAATATTAATTATTTACATTTAGTTTTGTCAGATAAACAGGTGAACATAAATTAACACATTTGCATGGCTTAAAACTCTACAATTTGGTGTATTTATTAAGACGCCGTACACGAAATTTTACCGTTTTTGCTGATTTACATGATTTTACAGATGTGATTTTACAGTAAAAAAATACTGTATTTCTATAATTTCTAATGCCCAGTATGAAAGATCATTTCAACTATGATCTACTGCGTGAGCTACTTTTTTATTTTTATTATTTAATTTTGATTAATCGACCTCAAACCGGCTAATGTGATGTGAAATTTAGCTGTAAGTGGTTTAGAATATCACATATTAACGAATTGTTTTGACGATGAAACGGTATGGAAAAAATACAATGTATTGTTGTGAAAGACATTTATAAGATGTATGGATCACTTTTAACCACTTTTTTATAAAAATGTTGAGTAAAAAAATATTGAACTGTTGAAAATATTGAACAACAATTGTCTCCCGTCATAAAAAATTGTGACTTCAAAAGAACTGGCAAAACATGAATGTTACTGTCCAACCTTTCATGAAATATAAGTGTGTAGAAGTTTATTGGTCAAGGAAAACGTCCGTTGTGAGAAAAACCTGAACTTATAACTGAGCACAAACTTGTTATAAACAAGCGAAATAAATTCTTGTCTGCATAACAAGACGCCTTTGTTCTATAACGTCTTTGTTCTGTAAAGTATGTATGTATCTGTGTATTTATTTTTTTGTGTCACTTATTTTTCTTTTTTTTTACTCTGTTGCACCTACCTTGTTTTATCTCTGCACCACCTTAAGGTAGACTGGTCCGCCGTTGTACTGTTTTTTTTACTTGTGCATAAAGTTTTAATAAATAAATAAATAAATATAACAGGCCAGTAGGCCTAGTCATATTACACATTCAGATAAGGCGACAATAGAAAGAAAATGGCGTATATGGAATCAGCTGTATGTCAACTGTCAAGTTTATTTCATTTTCTGCCATATTACAAATTCTACTCGTTAACATTTGACAGTTGTCAAACAGCTGATTCCATATACGCCATTTTCTTTCTAATGTCGCAATAGAATAGAAATAGAATTTTTAATATGGCTAGGCCTGTAGTTCTATTATAAAGTAGCTTTATACCTTTTCCGCGAAAAACACGCCAATACTCCATGAGTGTGCTCCTGTAAAAGCTATTGAATAACCATTTTTCACAGAAAAAACAATATCACAATGGTTCGTAGTTTCAGTTGAATAGAACACGAAACAGTTTTTTGCATAAAAACTATGGGATGAAAAAAATACGGCTATTTGGTTCCGAATTTAGAATATAAACCGAAACTTTTGTTTTATTACGCCATTTCTGTTTCAGATTTGTTTGAATTTTGTTTTGTTTAATTACTTGTGTAGCTTACAATAAAAGTTTTCAAAACTGTTAACATTTTTGCAGTTAGATATAATGCTAATTTCTATTTGAAAACAAAAAGTTTACCTTCACACATATATTTAAGTGTATTGAACAATTAGAGAACTACATTATCCTACTAATACTTGTATTATAAACGCGAAAGTTTGTGAGGATGGATGGATGGATGTTTGTTACTCTTTCACGTAAAAACTACTGAATGGATTTTAATAAAATTTGGTATGGAGTTAGCTGACACCCTGGATAACCACATAGGAAAGAAGAAAGAAAGAAAATATGTTTATTTGGGACACGCACAGAAATTTAACAGTATAACACTTAAACTAAATTTAACATATTAAAGGAATAACTAAAAGACCTGTGCGAGGCCAAAAAGGCCCCTATCTCAGCACGATGCCACGGTATTGAAAGAAAAACAATAAATACCGCAGCGCTGTTATTCTGATAGGGCCTACTATAATGCCATGAATACATGCACGTACAACAGCCTACAAAGAGGCTTAAAATGAATATATATAAATAAATAAGTAGATAAAAAAACAAAATATAATAAGAATATGTAATGTTAAAAATAGGGACACAAGTGAAATCAATGATATATTTATAATTAAAAACAAAATTAAACACACGCATCTCCCACGTTCCAGCGACTAGTTTTACCACTAACACAGCATGAAATTGTGCTTACATAGTCTGTGGTCTGTGTCCTTTTTATCCCTTTTTATCATT
The DNA here is from genome assembly GCA_921972225.1 of Euplexia lucipara. Lineage (NCBI taxonomy): Eukaryota > Metazoa > Arthropoda > Insecta > Lepidoptera > Noctuidae > Euplexia > Euplexia lucipara. Next base: position 2,658,801 of record OV179151.1, read on the forward strand.
ACATAGGCTACTTTTTATCCCTGTATTCCTACGGGAACGAGACCTACGAGGGTGAAACCGCGGGACGTCTGCTAGTTATGAAATTGAAATGTTTCAAAATGACTGTCTCGTAGGTCTAGTGGTTGCAACGTAGCAAGCGCTACTGCTGAGTATGAGGTCCCGGGTTCGATCCCGGGGTCGGGTAGAGTTTTTCTATTTCGAATTTCTCAGTAGCTGTCCGGAGTCAGGATATGTTCCCGATTGATGGCGAGCCTATTGCTCGCCCTCTATTTGCCTGTAATCCCCGAATGTTTAGACAGAAACGTAACTGTAGTACATCTGTATATCGCGATATACAGATGCACGATATACACTAGGTCCTATGTCCTATGAACAGTAAGTCGTGGGTTCGGACCCAGGCAAGCGCATTACTTTGTGTAATTTATTTCATCACCACTGCTCTCAAAAACGGTGAAGGAAAACATCGTGAGGAAACCGGCATGTCCTAGAACCAAAAATTTGAAGATATGTGACATCTAACAATTCGTACTGGCCCGCGTGGTAGATTATAGCCCAAACGCAAAATACGCGCTTTGACGCGGAGTTGCGGATACCAGCCCGGTATCTTTAACCTTTTTTTTTAGGTAGATATTTCAAAATGGTGTATTATATTGGTATAATGTTATACTTAATGGTATATTGTCAAAAAATCATATAGTTTAAGTTTAAACATGTTCTCAAGTAAGTGAAATATTTGTAATATCTTATTGAGAAATAAATTTCTTTAACCATAACCATATTATAACTTAACTTATAATTATCATTAACAATCTATCTTCCAAAGACACCGTATGAAAAAAAAGTCACAAGCCATCTTCGTTTCCTGCTGATGGTACGTTATGTCAAGTTCATTAACCCCATGTGACGTAATCCCGGTGCATCGTCACGTTCCCCCCATAACTATTAGCCGTGCCTAATTTATGCTGGCTTTTAAAGTACGCCCTCAAAATGTACCTTTAAAACAGGGGTCGAAGCAGGTGCATTTAATATGAAACCGTTCCCGTAACGTATTGCGTACAAAAAAGTAATTAAAATGGCTACAGATTGGGTACTTTTCTTCACAATGTTCGGGGCATTTGATTGGTTACTGTGGGTACCCTTTTGGTGTTATTAATTGTCGTCCTTTTTTATTAGTAGGGAGATGATCAAATTTAGAACGTGTGTTTACTCTGTAAGATGGATTTCTTCATTAATATGACAATAATACTATTTTATTTATTCATTAAAACTATATGTTTAATTAAAAAATAACGCACTTAATGTCGGAGGCATTTACTACCAGTTTCCTTAAAGTGGTGCAGAGATGGAACAAAGTAGGTGCAAAAGGAAAAAAATAATCGTGGAACTAGTATGTGATACACAATAATAAATACACAGTACGGAACATACATACCATCATACCATCGGAAAACCCGGCGTACGGCGAGTGTCCACTCTTACATCGTTGGCACTCCCACGATTCGGACAAAGCGATTCGCTTCGTCGTTTATACCGCGTACATCGAAGGACTGGAACAACTTGCCTGCTGCGGTCTTCCCGTCCGATTATAACTTAGGTGTCTTCAAGGCTAGCGTGAATAGGCTCTTAATAAACTAGTGCGCTTCATAAGCACTGATTGCATCACTGCTTACCATCAGGTGGGATTGCAGTCAAGCACTGGTTTATAATATTAAAAAAATAATAATAATACATAGGTACCTACTTAAAAACAAAGTAATTACAAAGTCAAGAAAGATAAACGTAGGTATCTTATCATCCGACGTGCTCTTGTTTCCGTCGGCGTTCCAGCTGTTTTAGAACCCAATGGCTTGGCACGCGACGATGGCAAAAGACCGGACGGTATGTCATTATTCCCTTGGAAGATGGGCAGGCCTTTAGTATGGGATGCTACTTGTGTCGATACTCTTGCGCCATCCCATCTTCCGGTGTTCAAGCTCAATATAGTGCAGATTGAATTCAATAGATGGCGTTGTCAAAATACGTCACCATAGTACATCGCGGTGTTAAGATTCTCCGCGAGTTAACGACCTCGGAGGTAATTTAGGTTCAAAAGGAAGAATAAAAATAGTACGTTGAAATTCAGGTGTTTTATTACCTAACCTGGGACCTGAGAAACGGCAGTTCTAGTTCAGTGCGCCCTGAGCGTGACCAAGGCTCGAACATCCTGGGTCAACATGCTGTGCTGGCGCTGCTGCTGCGGCTGCTGAGAACCTCAAGCGGCGTAAATATAGGTATAGTAACCTTGTTAGTAGTTATACTTTCGAACCGTTTGGGGTGGAAACTCTTGGGCCGTGGGGTCCGAGTCGTGCTCGTCTTCTGTTCAAAGACATCTCCAAACGTTTGGTTGACGCTTCCAAGACCGTGACCCAAGGGCTGGCCTCTACTTTGGCCAGAGGCTAAGCATTCTATTGGGCACTTTACCAGCTGGCAGCGATGCAGAGGAATTTTTTGATGCTTTGTAATTATTTTTTGTTAGGTTTAGTTATTGTTTTTTTTTGTGTGTTTGTATAATATAGTTAAGGTATCTTGATAGAGAAAAACTAATCGGATTAAGAATCAACTCAAGTCATCTTAAATAAATAATAGCAAGTCTGCATCTGCCTGCTTTTTCCCAATTATATTAGGGTTGGCTCTAAGTCAAAGTCAAATCATTTATTTCAATTAGACCAGGCACTTTTGACCGTTAAACTTTTAAATTCAATAAATTAAGATAATTGATTCTAGTTGCACATTCCAAATGGTAGTTTGGTATAGAAAAGAATGTGCAAGAAACTCACTCTTACTCGAATACTTACTTTTTTAAAATATATTTTACAATTTTTTTTATGTAACATAATCAGATTGTATGTGAGGACGATGCACCTTGAATAAAAACTACTATACTGAAAAAGGTACAAGGTGATATAGACGACCAATGCAGCTGGTGATTAGATGAGTGTATTTAAAGATACATGGTGCTCACATATTTACATAATATTTGAAATATAGATGATTAATAGAAAAAAAAATGAAATCTATACTAATATTATAAAGAGGAAAGGTTTAATTGTTTGCTGGTTTGTTTATATTTTGAATAGGCTCCGAAACTACTTGACTGATTTCAAAAATTCTTGCACCGTTGGGAAGCTACACTATCCTTGGGTGACACATTTTTTATCCATGTATTCCCACGGGAACGAGAACTACGTGGGTGAAACCGCGTGCCATTTGCTTGTTAATAAATAAAAAATAAAATGAAAATCAAATAACAAATGTGTGATGCAGAGAAAAAGCAAACATTCATTTTTGCAACCAATCCGATTTTGTCAAGAAAGGCTTAAAGCTTAATTGGTTAACATCGGTTTTCTTTACTTATTTAGGAGATAATAATAGAGGTGTTATGTAAGGTTCATATCTGACGGAACATGCGTCGCGTATTATCGGTCGCGTAACGCCAGAACAGACTAATGTATAGATAAACACTTGACGGTTCACACTCAACAGATGATGCGTTAGTGCGTCGAGGTACATTGTCGCAAACGCTCGGCGCATGTTCCGTCAGATATGAACCTTCCCTAAATGTGTGTTGGTACTAGGAATTTAGTATTATTAATGATTCTTAAAAAAAAACAGCTAGAAAGTCATAGTAGGTCCTATTACAAAGTTCCATTTCTCAAAGAAGCTTAGATTAACTCTAGCACAAAATACGGACTACGAGATTTGCTTTCGAAATTCTAAAATGTAAGGCAAAATGCCCAGTCAAAGTCATTCAACCGGAATATTAAGAGTAATGACACTTTAATTAATATGCTAAGTCCCCAGTTTTGGTTCTAGCAGTAAATAGCTGAAGTTTGTTCATTAGAACCCAAGAGTCCTGGTCGCCGAAATACAAAGAGAACTGGTTCGTTTTAGGAATTTTAAGTTGAAAGCTGGGATAAGTTCTAAAATATATATTGTATGAGGCTGCAAGTTTGAGGCTAAATCTTCGCCATTGAAAATGATTTATTGATATTCGCTTCAGGATAACTAGAACGTTACATTTTTAAATTTCAAATAATAAATGTCTAAAAAATAAATAATATAATAATATTCCACAACTTTCACACAACACCATTTAGTCCCAAGCTAAGCTTGAGCTTGTTATGGGCACTAAACAGCTGATAAACACACTTAGGTATATATTTCTAAATACATATATAATATAGATAAATTACACCCAGACACAGAACAAATTATCATGCACAGCACACAAACATTTGTCCTGGGTGGGAATCGAACCCACGGCCACCGGCATAGCAGTCAGGGTCACTAACTACTAGACCAACAGGCCAGTCAAAATTAATGTTTGTGTGATGAGCACGATCCTTTGTCCTGTGTCTGGGTGTAATTTATCTATAATATGTATGTATTTATACTCCACTTCCAATATCATTGTAGAAGTTAAAAGAGTTTATGTAATTATAGTAGGTACAATTAAACATGTTGCAATTACGATAGACGCCAAATTTATTACAATTCAATTCAATTTATTTGTCAAAAACACGTGTAGGTTCACAATCAGTTGGAATGATTACATAAAAAAAATATATCACACAAAAATTTGTCAAAAGATTACGTAATAATTAAATAATTGTGTAAAATAATATAATAAAAAAATAATCAAAGTTAAATACACAAAAAAAAATCATAATACACCTAATCTATTTTCACAGTACCTATCTACATGAGAACATGACGTGTGCATACAGGGTTATTTGTAAAACACCAAAAATCTCGCAGGAGTTGGAGTTGGTTGCCAACAACATTTTTGTTCTACGACTTTTTCGAAAACCAGACAAAAAAAAATCGAAAAGGTCTTAGAACAAATGTTGTTGTTTGATGATGTTAGTAATCTACTCCTGCGAGGTTGTTGGTGTTTTACAAATAACCCTGTATAAAACAAAGTCAGTTGGTTTATTGACTGTTTATTTTAATCGTCAGTCAGTTGGTTAGGATTTAGTAATCAATGTAATTAATGTGGTAATTAACACACAACTAATTACTAGCTCATGAATAATACAAATCGAGCAGAGATTATACGCCAAGTCAATCAGATACTACCTGTCCTAATTACAATTAGCCGAAAACATTCTACTAATATTGTAAATGAGAAAGTTTGTATGTTTGTAACTCTTTCACGCAGAAATTCCTGAATGGATTTTAATGAAACTTTACAATAATATAGTTTAGACCTCAGAATAAACACATAGACTCTAATATACAGGATTATTTGTAAAACACCAACAACCTCGCAGGAGTAGATAACTAACATCATAAACAACAACAATTGTTCTACGACCTTTTCGATTTTTTTTGTCTGTTTTCGAAAAAGTCGTAGAACAAAATGTTGTTGTTTATGATGTTAGTAATCTACTCCTCCGAGGTTGTTGGTGTTTTACAAATAACCCTGTATAGAGAGATTGAATAAATTGTTCAAAATATAACGATAAGTGTAAAGCAAGTAGGAACAAAATCTGCCATCTGCGAGCTTTTCTGGCGTGCTAATCCTGCGCAGACGAAATCGCGGGCACCAGCTAGTTTTAAATAAGTGTACTGTCGGACGATTCAGTAACAGTCCCCCGTGAAAACATAAGTAAAGTGAACAATTAATGTCTCTCATTAGCTTGGAATAAAATCACTTCGAAAGTCATTTCGCAAATCATCTCGAAAGACATACTCACTACGCTTCTCATGTCGCCTGTACAAGTTTCGGTATTCACATTTCAACGTCAAAATACTCACTTGTTTTAGTTAGTCTCACTTTGATCATCACTTGGTGGCGCCAGTGTCGAAATCACTCCATTTAAGAATACGATATTTTAATTTCACATGATTTCACTGCGGATTCAGAAGTGATTTCGCAAAAAAGCTTTTTAGAATAGCACTGCATGTAGCGTTTTGTGCCTTTTCTATCTTCAAGTACTCGTAAAAATTTCCCATTATTACGATGTTTGACCGGATTTAACTCCAAAAGTAAAAATCGAATTAATGAAATTGAGCATAATGCGTGTAATTTGGTCAAACATAAATCATAGGATAGTTTATCACGATTATTGTCCTCGATTATTTTCATTAGAAATTAAATGTTTTCCTATTTTAAGTTCCATAGTTTTCTTGTAGATGCAGGCAGTACAAGTTATCTTTTGAGCCACAGCTATGCGTGGCAGGTCCCCTTGTACTGATATACAAGTATAACAAAGATACATAGCACGGAAAATGTTATGACATGTCGCGTCGCCTTAATGGTCCCGTGCGAAGCAGGGGCGGGTCACTAGTGTTTATTTAGGTTCTCATACATACTCTAAGACATGTCAAGGTACTTATGTGTTTTTGTGAAAGAACTCAGCATCCGCATTATCCCAAGTAAAGTTTTATCCATTCGTATTTTAATCTTTGTCACGGATTTTTTTAATGTAAAATTGTAGCAAAATTAGTTTCGACTTAAAACCCTTTATGATGTCAAAGCAACCAAATCAACCAATCATGTTAACGAAGAAAACAACTACCTACAAGGATTACTTTTATTTTTATGTTAAATTAGCTGTACCCTAGTCGTATCGTCGTCGTCGTCGTCGTCGTCCTGTGTAGTCGTGATGGCCCAGAGGTTAAGGCGCCTACCTCTCATGCACGAGGTTGTGGTTCAAATCCGGGCAAGTACCAATGTGACTTTTTCAATTCATATGTACTTTCTAAGTTTATCTTAGACATCATTGACATCGGTGAAGGAAAACATCGTGAGGTAACCTGGACTTATAGTTAATATTAGTTTGAAATCGCCAATCCGCCCTGAGCAAGCGTGGTGATCAATGCTCAAGCCTTCTCTGTATGAGAAGAGGCCTTTGCCCTGCAGTGGGACAGTAACAGGCTGGTATTATTATTATTTTATTATTAGCTGTACCCTGCCACGCTTTGCTATGGCACATTGTGATTGAATGGTTAAAAAAATAGAAAGAAAAATACATTAAAACAATCCTTGATGCGGATTATAAAAAAAAAAAAAAAAAAAACATTTATTTCAGGTATCTTAACCCATAGTAGACACATAAAATTCAATCATATATAAAAGTGTAAGGCTCTTAACAGCTGCAGTGACCAGATCGATGTACACCACGACAGCATAGGGAAATTTTGTAGATCAATTATTGAATACTTTCGCTAACTAAGTTATAATATAATATAATAATATATTAATTATGAATTACCAATTTGTTTGTTTGTTGTTCTTTGTTAGTTAGTTCTTAATTAATTGTAATCAAATGAAAATCAAAAATTGTAATTGTTATAAAATAATGTTAATGCCAATTTATTTATTTAGCTGTTATTATTGTTTTTTTTTTCCAATCGATTTAAAATCCAATTCTATCATTTTAATTAGCTCGTTAAATTGTTCTGTAATTTTAATAATTTGTGTCATCAAAATAAAATAGTGCATGTGGTGTTAGCCTCTAAGTAATTGTTGCACTCTAAATGTAAACTATGTGCCTTTAAATTATAATGTATTGTGTAAACAATTGTTGGCTAGCCTATTAAATAAATAAATAAATAAATAAATAAATAAAAAGAGTCACATAAAAATAAAAATTAAATCCAAATACAACATAATACTAAAACAATTATCTAACAATCATTAATAATCATATTATAATATTAATTCAAAATCATACTTAATTCAAAACGTAATAAAAATAAAAAAGTTATAAGTAATTTACATGACATTCAATTTATATAGTTCTCTTACGTGCGACACTATGTGTAACTTGTTTGTCACAGCAGTGTCGCACATAAGGACAGTCCAACCTATTCGCAATCATACTCAGAACAGTGCAGTGCAGTGCAGTCATTATACATGCTAAAATTTCAGCTCGATCGGTGCAGAACTTTTTGAGTTTTTGAAGCGTATACAAACCAACATTAAATTTTTATATATTTAGATAGATAGATTACGGCTTAAAGTGTCAAAAATTATTGTAAAAAATACCAAAAAGCATTTTTTTTTGTAATCTAAAGTTAAAAATAACATCATAGAAAACCAGCAAGCCAAGCCAGACAAAAAAATTGATAAAAACACATATATTATGATGTGTAATTATGTAATACCTGACATGTTATCGTAATAAATACACCACCATAAAATACAATGGACGTCTCAACCTCACGCCAAATGGTTTATATTTATTTATTGAAAAAACACAATATAAGCTTACAGATACTATGAACAAAACGCTTAATTTCCACAATCCATTTAAAACAAATACCTAATCAAAAATTCACAAAATTAAAAAAAAAATTGAAAAATTATACCTACATGTCAATAATTATAGAAAAATGTCAAAGGAATTCAACATTTAGGCAAAGAGAAAAACATATTAAAATGATACATTAATGTCAAAGATGTAAAAAAACAATTTATCAAATACAAAAAAAAAGGAATAATAACAAATAATAACATGTCCAAATACAATATCACGGTCAAATTCAATAATTACAATTAAAAATTTAAAAATAATAATACCACACAGTCCACATAATCAACTAAACTACAGTACAAGACACACAGGTACAGATTATCACCATCTCACAGCCATCTACCTACCACCGCGCGTGGTTATTGGTCAAATCAAATAGCGCGCGCTTCTTCGGTTTCATGTTACACATTACCGTCCCTCTTCATGAAATCACTGCACCAAAAAATATCCAGCAACCGAGAGGAAATATGTCATGCATTATTTCTATTTAATTTTCTTGTGATTCTAAAATAACACTTCAAACTCACCTCACTTTTTTACATCAAACAACGTAGTAAATTTCGGAAACCGCCAACAAATATTAACTCTGGGAGTTCCAGAATCATGTACCAGACCTTCATGGTATGAATACTGAGACTGGCCAGTTGGTCTAATAAGTTAGTGGCCTTGCTATGCCAGAAGTCGTGGGCTCGATTTCCACCCAGGATAAATGTTTGTGTGATGAGCACGATATTTTTTTCTGTGTCTGGGTGTAGGTAATCTGTAATATTGATGTATTTAGAAATTATGTATATAAGTTTGTTTATCAGTTATTTAATACCCATAACACAAGCTCTGCTTAGCTTGGGACTCAATACTCAATACTTAAACTTTATTTGCATTCCACAATGTTTACTTAGGTGGTAAATTAAAAAATGAGATCATTATGGACCCTGTCAGGCACAGCAAAAGACAAAGACATAGTAGGACCAAATGGCGTTGGGTGAAAGTTGTGGAACATTATTACATTATTATTAATATAGGTATGCCTCAATGTCACTTTGTTATCTAGAATAGTACGCCACAAACTGCCTACTCATCTTTTCTCCTCCACTATCAAGTCCATCAAAGGTTGTCAAGGTTGTCTGTAAGAGATCGCTTTTAGCGATAAGGCCGCCTATTGTATCACCCTATGTAGCCCTTAAAGTTATAACTTGTAAGTTTTTATGGTGTACAATAAAGAGTATTCTATTGAATTCTATTCGAGATCTAATATCCCTGGTCTCTGTCACTTACATAACGAATAACAGTTAAGATAAGTAACGACGCAGATTAGCAATAGATCAACAACCTCCTAACAACATTAATATTTCGCATTAATTAATCATTTTAGCAACGAGTTAGGAGTGTTAATCTAGCATTTTCTGTGGGATATGGCATATTTTTTTAAAAGGTCTTGTGGCAAAATAGTAACAGTAAAGACCTATTCAGACCTAAGCGGTATTCGCTACCGTCTGCGGTAGAGAAAACCCAGTGGGTATGCGGTAATATTACTGTTCAGTTCTAAGCGGTATTCGCTACCGTCTGCGGCGGACGATAGCGAAATTGATACTAAATAACTGAGCGAAACCCGCGCGGTATGTACCTCTACCCACATCGGCAGCGAATATCGCTTAGGTCACTCTAGCCGCGGTACTTGCTACTAAATACCTGAGCGAAACCCGCGCGGTATGTACCTCTACCCACAGCGGCAGCGAATATCGCTCAGGTCGCTCTAGCCGCGGTACTTGATACTAAATACCTGAGCGAAACCCGCGCGGTATGTACCTCTACCCACAGCGGCAGCGAATATCGCTCAGGTTTGAATAGGCCTTTATGCAGAAAATAATGAGATAAGGACATTATATCAAAATTCGCTTTGACACGACTGATGGATAGCTTAACAGGGAAAAAATTGAAGTGCTGTATTTTACCTATTAAGCTGCGGATTTTGCAAACACGTTGTTTTTATAAAAAAAAACCTTTGCCTAGTTAGCTCAGGATGCAGAATAACACATACCTTTAAATTAATAAGTTTTTTTTTTATTTAAGTAGAGAACTTCTCATTTTAATTAAGGAACTTAGAATGCCAAAAGTTGTTGTTGATACCTATATCAGAATTGAATTCAGCATTTAGTCATAGTTCTTTTTTTTCTTTTATTTCTTCTGCACCGGACTTGAAATATCTCCTGTATAATGCATGAATTTACAAATATTTAAAAACACAAATACACAGGTCAGACCCAGAAGAATCGCTAGTAGACAAATCTGATAAGAAATATGTTGCTAGGTTTCTAAATGTTTATCGATTGACGTGTCAAAGTTTCTACAAACGATTTCAGGGATAAAGATAAATTACCAGAATGCCATTTTAAGACCTTTAACAGTCTGACAGAAGTCACCATTATTGAACTTATTTAATATTGGCAAACCAGACAGTGCCCAAAACCAAATTCCAATCACATTCATTGGTCTACATAAAACTGCTACGAAATTTCGTAGCTCGTAGACATCGTCTACGCGCTACGCCATCAGTGTTGTTCTCATATTTCATCGTCGGCACGGTACAATCATAGTGACAGAGTGTTTCTATCAATCAGTATGATAAACGTTATTTAAGGCTTTAGATACTAATTAGTAAATTAGTACAATAATTATGTACATTGGTCGAAATTCGACCGTTTCATGTTTCTGCACTTACTCGAGATCTTCTCCCTTTTTTCGCACATAATGCAAATCTGAAAATGTACATTAATTTGGGAAAAGAAATAATAAGAAAGAGACCTGGTACAATAACACAAGTTAAGTCTTAGTTTAGGTATTTGAGGTAAGTTATCAATAAATTAAGCAATTTTTATTTGTTATTTATTTTTGTTTTAAAACTTTTTATTTGGAAATGAAGTATATATATTGTTATATTATTATCAAATGTGCAAAATTTTCATGTCGCAGTGTTTGTTATAAATTTCCTGCGAAACAACTTGATCAATTATTATAAAAAATAAAAGAAACATAAAAAGTTGTGTGTTATATTTAGTAGGTCTGAAAATAGTCAGTAAACTAAAAAAAAAAACTTCAAAAAATAATTTATAAGATTATACCTATACTGTATATTAAGGAGTATCCTATCCTTTGCAAAACCCGCGAATCAAACCAAACACCTCATGCTGAGCAGTAGCTCTTGCAACCAACGAACCAGTTAAGCGTAAATACCTAGTATAACATAACATAACGTCACGCCTGTACTCCCCGAAGGGCTAGGCAGAGGTGTACCTGGTAGTACACCCACATTTCGCCAGTTATGATTAAGTCCCATGTAATAGGGGGCGAGCCTATTGCCATCAATTGGGCACGAATTTAGACTCCGGGCTGCTACTGAGAAATGCCAAACGGAAAAACTCAATAACACTTTGCCCGACCCGGGGATCGAACCCGGGACCTCGTGCTCAGCAGTAGCGCTTGCGACCACTAGACCAACGTGGCAGTATATTACCTGCTTATACATTCATCTGTCGCCGGGGTGACATTGTGTAACAAAAATGGGTCAGTTTTAATTTAAAGTGACGTATTATTCATTTTGAATCATTTATTTGGATGTGGCGTTTGTAGTAATCTACGTTTCATCCGAAAATAAGGACACACTCCATATTTTACGTTGTTGCTAATTTTGGAATTTTGGTTTCTATCTTTGGAGCCGTGAATGCCTCATGGTAAAGCTCCAAAAACACGCGTTGCTGGTTTAAATTCGTTTATCCGAAGATAAACTTAAAAAGTACTTATACATTTAACTTACTTCTCCTATAACACAGGATTTTCCTAGCATAGGGGACATTATTCACAATTTGTATATAAAATAACTCTGACAACGTAACAGTGTAATAATTTAACACGCCATGTATTTTCTTTTCTTTTGTGGGCAATAAATAATTTATTATTATTATTATTTTATTAATTCCGGATTTCTCTTATTATTTATTTAATAATCAATACAATAATGGTTTCCGAACCTACCAATAAATTAGAAGGAAAAATTCTGTATTCTGCGCGCCAATCGTACGCTGCAAAAATCGATTGAGTTATACGTATATAATGTATTACGGAATTGTTAATTTTAAATAGCCCTACATTAACCCAAGACATCATTTATCTATCTTTTATGTGTAAGCCATTATTGCAAAACACCATTTCTAACCATAAAAACAATAAAATTGCACCTTGGAGAAGAAAATAAGCTAGTCGAAGTCATCATCATCACCATTTCAGCCATAGGAAGTCCACTGCTGGACATAGGCCTCCCCTATAGATCTCCAATAAGACCGGTTGGAAGCGGCTTGCATCCAGCGCGTTCCCGCGGCTTTAATGAGGTCGTCTGTCCACGTGGCCCCCACTCGAGAACCTTTCGACCCCATCGGTCATCAGTCCTCCGTGCTATGTGCCCTTCCCACTGCCACTTCAACCTGCTAATCCGCTGGGCTATGTTGGTAACTTTGGTTCTTCTACGGATCTCCTCATACTCTACTCTTACTCGAAGTATCCCTGCGCAAATAAAGTCGCGGGCACCAGTTTATAATCATATAAAAATATGAGTAGTTATAATATTAAAGTATATGTGTGTGTGTGTGTTATTGTAAATTTTGTTGTTGTTTATTATTTTTTTGTTTGTTTTTTTTTCTGTTTTGTTTTTATTTCAATTTCATTTCCCTAACATCATAGCTTATCTTAATTACTCAAACTAATATCATTGGTCCGATTACGAACAACAAAACTACAAATCAACAAACTACAAAAAATCAGGTAGTACCTACTAAAATATTCTTAACCAACAGAAATTACCATAAGCCCACACGACTATAATAATACACTCACATGACGTAATAAACGGGACTCTTTTTACACAACACACGATCCGCCCAACATTATTTGGGCGGAAACCGCTTGGGCGGGCTTAATGGTTTTTTTTTCGTCAAAAAAAAGCGGGACCTTTGACAAGCTTCTGACGTAAAGGGTTGGTTTTCGTGTTAAAAAGTTATTTCGCGATGTCATTCTGGCTTTTAACGAGAAGGTCTCAATTTAGATTTTTTTGCTGATTTTTTAAATCTTTTCTGAGCTCGGATTATCTTTATTGATATAATGTTGGAGATAATTAAAGGACTAAGTTACTGGGGTTTACTGCTTGTTTATTCATGACTGGCCTGTTGGTGTAGTAGTTAGTGACCCTGACTGCTATGCCGAAGGTCGTGGGTTCGATTCCCACCCAGGACAAATGTTTGTGTGATGAGCACGATCATTTGTTCTGTGTCTTGGTGTAATTTATCTATAATATGTATGTATTTAGAATTATATTAGTATGTTTATCAGCTGCTTAGTACCCATAACACAAGCTTTCAAGCTTAACTTGGGACTAAATGGCGTTGTGTGAAAAGTTGTGGAATATTCATTTATTATTATTTATTTATTTAAACTTAACATCTGCGTATCTTTCATGTACAGAGGCCAGCACATAAAGCTACTCCAATTCGTCAAATTTCTCTGATAGATTTCCAACTTTATAACAAACACAATAAGGTTCTTATTCAATCGGCAAAATTGACAGTTTGAGGTAGCTTGATGTGCTAGCTTCTGTACATTTCACATACACACATTACATACATTTTATAATTTATTTATTTATTTTATTTTAAGGAAGGCTTACAGACTAACAATCCAGTGAATGAGGAATATAATATTTTAACAAAATAGCTAATAACAAGCCTATAGTTACATATTTGACTTTTTTTCTTTGATTTGTTATATTTTTGTTTGTTTTTGATAGTTTTATACTTGACTAACTTCTGCCCGCGACGCGACAAACGCATAACAGCAAATTGCTCGCAATAACTACAGTCACATGTCTGTGCATGGTTTATGTATATCCATAACATAACATTACGCCTTTCTATTTTACAAGGGGCCCGGCAGAGATGTACAGATTAAAGTTTATAAAGAACTTCTTTTGCAATTGTTAACCGATTTCAATGATTCTTTCAAGTTTCGAAAGACTTTTTTAACATACAAAGAAACTAAAAATTGCAAAATAAAATCTTTTTTACAAAAAAAAAACAACCGACTTCTTAAAAAAACACTAAAAGGTGTTTTCACCTGTTAGTGTTTTTATACGAAGTCGGTTGTTTTTTGTGTAAAAAAGTTTTTATTTGAATTCATTATCAATCAGTCCTTTATCATTAAAAGCACTTCACAAAACAAAAATGTCCTATTTTGTCGCACTGCAGCTGATGTACCCATATATCGCGTTTGTTTACATGGTCAACACGCTCGTGGATACCAACCAAGGAATGGATTTATTTACTGATGAATGGACGATGATAATAGTATAAAATAATGATAAAAATTATTTGAACTTTATTTCTGTAAATATGTTTATACAAACACTTTTATAAGTCATTTTTTAACTAGAAAGTGAGAAGAATCACCGAAAGAAACTCAGAGGTCGCAATCTCTTTAACCTAGACCATGCAGATTAGTGTCCGACATGGTATTATAAGGAAAAAAACACACATATGAGGTCACACATTCAATCAAGCAATTATTGTCAGTAATCGTGAGCTCAACTCGGAACTTGAGGAGCTCCACGTACTGACGAACAATACCAAAGAAAGAACATTTGGAATGGTCGCATTAAGGCCTCAAACTACTTGATAGCAAGCGTTGTATTCCTATTAAATCCTACTAATAATGACAAAGATTGTGTAAATATTAAACATTCCACAACTTGCATGAACGCCATCTAGTTCCAATCTAAGCAGAGCTTGTGCTATAAGTACTAGACAAGTGATAAATATACTTAATATTTCTAAATACGTACTTTATTATGGAAAAACTAGCTGCCTGGCAAACTTCGTTCCACCATAGAATCAATTCATTAGTTTTTATTGGTTTACATTCTATTCTCAGACCTAAACGACATTGCATAAGAACCAGTCAATCCGTTTCGGAGTGTTCACCATAAGTGTCACAAATTATAGTTAAAGCCAATCTAGACTTCAACTATACCTACTCCATCCGAGTAGGTAGTTTACTACAAGTAAACTATCTTGACAAGTCTTTTTACATAAACGCTTATTAATTAAATGCAACTACAGTATAAACAAATTGTTTAATTGAAAATGTAATCGTTTTTGTTGTATCTAAATTTGTCTTCAGCTGCATTTTATTTTTAAACTGTGTTATTAACTAAAAACACATGTCAAAATTGTTTACCTTTTGTTAAACTGGTACAAAAAGGTACTGAGAAGTTCCAGATAGAAAACCTCAATATCGCTGAAAATAACCTATTTAGGAAAATCAATATTATTAATTTTCTGCCTACCCCCATGGGAAAAAGGCGTGAGTTTATGTATGTATGTATGTAAATATTATTAAATCACTTCTCTAAGAGATAAAAGGGGAAGTCTACTAAATAACTCAACCACTCACATCAAGTTACGGTTAACCGGTTAACCTGTCACAGTTAATAAGCATGAAGTCTCGGGAAGCCGAATTGCTATTAATATTTACGTAGGCGTTGATGAGACAAGTTTCTGTTGAGATATTAAACCAACGGCACTGTTGGGTTGCGGAATATAATCTATTCTTGCATTAAACATTGTAAAGCTCTAAAACTTTTTGAGTACCTACTTCATGAATTTGTACACAGTTTTCCACAAGATTCGTGAAGAGTGAGGGATCTTTTATAGTTTACTTTAATTCATATCATAACATCACACCTTTATTTCCCAAAGGCTTAGGCAGAGATGTTCCTAAAGTACAACCACATTTTGGCAGGCATGTCTTAGTCCAATTGTAATAAGGTCAAAGTCAAAGTCAAACCATTTATTTCAATTAGGCCATTATAAGGCACTTCTAAACGTCGAACAAAAATTAACTTTAAAAAATGATTCTAGTTGCCCCTTCCAAAAGGTAGATTTGTATGGAGAAGAATGGGCAAGAAACTTCATACTTAATATTTAAGAATAGTTTTTACAAAACTTTGTTTACATTAATCAGATTTTATGTAAGGACGATGCACCTAGAATAAAGAGTACTATACCTATTACTAAGATAGGTGTAAGGAAATAAAAGAATAAGCAATGCAGTTAATAATTACGTGATTAAGTTGGTACAAATAGATACATTGTGCTCATATATTTACAAAATAATGTAATAACATTAATTAAAAATAGTGAAAAAAAAAATAGAGGATGAACCTTTTAACAACAAGATGATTTGGTTCTTTCTCTAAAAGGGTTTTTAGGACTTTGTCCTGTCTCGTTAGACTCGCATTTCATTTTAATACAATATTATGTCTGGACTTCATAAGAGATGACTATGACCCCTGACTTTCTTTCTGTATTTCTACTCAGTGATCTGTCATTTTGGGAAGGCCAGCTCAAATTAGTTTTAAAAATATTGACGTGTAAATGTATGATTTCATTTAATTTTATTTCAATATCATTCTATTACTGGCAGGTACATCTACCGGGTACAAATCTAGACGTCCAGCTCCTACTGAAAATTCGCAAATAGAAAAACCCAATAACACTTACGCTGAATCGAAAATCGAACCTACTAGCTAATTAGACAATCAAGACTAGTTTATCATTTATATTGAAGAAGATATTTTTTTCTTTGTTTGATTTCATAAATTAGGTTCTACAATCTAAGTTCCGTAAAGTGAACTGTTTATCCATATAATTAGTATAGCATAACTCAGTATAGCATAACTCTCACTTCGCACTTACTTGCCCCACATTCTACTAAACATTTATATCGGGTTTTCATTAGACTTTCACGTAATTAGACACGTTTTCATTCATCATTTATTTTCGCTGAGATGACATTGCGATAATCAATGTTCAAAACTTGTCAAAAATGTAGGTATAATAGGACATATTTTTGACAGATTAAGATTGATATTAGAATGCTTACGTTCTGCAAAATACGAAATTTGCCCTTCAGAGGAACGACACTACAAAACATCTCTCAAAAGCTTTTATATTTTCTTTAAAAGATAAAAACACACACAAAAGTCTTACACTCCGACACAGCACGACACATTGACCGACTTACTAAACTTCACTGTCATTGTAAATCTCACCTTTTGTGTTAAAACAAAAGCCTTGTGATTCCGGCTAATCCTTTACCCCATTTGAGACTCTGCTTACCCATTGTTTTGTTAGAATTGTGAACAAAAGAGTTGGAGAGGCGCCGTAAAAACATACGTCACGGGTTATTTTGATTTTAGAGTCGGCCTGGCGTGACGTCACGTGTTTTTGATTGTGTTTTATTTGATTGTTTTATAATCTGTTTATCATCAGTTGTTTTTGTTTTATTGCTTTCGTGACTGTTCTTTTATTGACCTGCTGGAATTTGGAAGCATGTTTGATACTATTGTTTAGTAAGTTTACAGTTGAGGGTTCGTACTATGATAAAATTGTATCTATTAAAGTCGTGACTTACGTTTTCAGTTTGTATCAAACAATTTAAAAAATAAAATTAATGACTCCATGTATTATAAGGTTAAAAGTAGTGTGCACACAGTATGTCTCTCAACCATGGAGTTGGTGGACGTAAAACATTTTTGGCAATAAATAAATCAAATTTTCACGCAATTATAACTACGCAACAAATTTTGTAGAAACTTTTTAGAAAGAAACACATCCACAGAGCATTTGCAAACATTCACACACAGATAAATAATTTTAATTACCAAATGGCTGCTAGTAAAAAAAATTATACGTTCTAGACATAAGAATTTTGTAGAATAATAGCTGCGTGTGAGAAAGGTGTTCAAATTCGTAAGAAGTAGGTGTGTTACATTAACACACCTTCTTATTACGAATTTGAACACCTTTCTCACACGCAGGGGAAGCGTGTGAAAAGAGTGAGAAATAGAGACCTTAGCAAGAAAGCTTGACGAAAACTTATTACCTATTGGAAAATGTATTTATTTTTGACTAGCAATGTGTGATTTATACATGTCATGTGTTACTAAAAAGTAAAAAATAAAGGTGTTTTTTGACATTATTGTTTAATCAAAAAGAATAGTATTCTTCTTTTTATCGCGTGGTTACTAACTAACCCATGTCAGAGTTCTAATTCTGCCCATAGGCCTCATACTAGGCATCACATGCCTTCGCAAAACATCTCTCAGGCCTACCCCTAAATGAATGAAGTCTTGCTGAAGGAGAATTTTTAATTTTAAATACCTTCCACTTCCAATTTACGTTAAGCAATGGTGCCAGACACGAGTATCGCTAAATACATTACACTTACCTTCAACCCATTAAACAACAAACATACCAAGTTCGAATGTAAAATATAAACAGAACATTTAGCTCATTATCGTCTGTAATTAGTTGGTCGTTATTATCCGCATAAGTGGCATTACCGCCTCACACCGCAGACCGCAGTCACCACCGGAGCTCACCGCTAATACCGTCCGTACAGGCACAAACAATACTTTGATATATTGTTTTATAATACATTATTATGTAAATAATCAGTCAATCAATAGTATGGATGTAACGGTGACCAGGGCAAGAGTTTAACTACCCAGGATGCAGAGGTGAAAAGCTTGACCTCCTCAGTCATTTAATATTATTTTTTTATCTATGTGTTTCTATTATTATGAGCCTGTGGTTTTCCACTGCAGGTCAAAGGCCTGCCCATTCCTCCATTCCTTTCTATCTTCAGCCACTTTTGGCCAATCCTTAAGAAAAGAGTCCAACTCGTCACGCCATTTCCTTCTGGGCCTGCCGCGTCACCGGCTCCTGCTGTCCGGGATCCAGTCTGTTGATGTCTTCGCCCAATTTCGTGGCGACATGCGGCAGATGTGGCCTGCCCAGTCCCATTTTAGTTTAGCGGCTGAGTTGCCTACGTCAGCGATTTGTGTTTTTTATTATATTTATTTTATTTTAATCTTAAGGCTGACGGAGCTAGGGCCAGAAGTGGATAAAATGAAAGAGTGTAAAAACTAATTCTTAAACGTGGTAACGTAATAAATACAAAATTGGCTTTAAAAAAATTACACAGTTAAATGAACCACCTCCTTTTAGACTTTGAAAATTTTCATAAGCTTTTTTCCGAATTTAATTGTAAGAAATTTTAATTTGTAAGTAACGCGATGAGTTTTTAGGAAGAAATATAAAAAAATACGTAGTATAGATTTTTTAACTACAAAAAAAGCTCTTTGTTCGTTCATTCATTGTTTAAAAAATATGATACAGACATTATTTCTCCTTATGTTACAGCAAATTCTAATTATACAACAGGACCTCTAAAGTTTCCACAATGTAACGCACACAACAGTGTAGCAAATTGCTACTCTCACTTATTCTCTTCTCTCTAATATAAAAACCGCCGAGCAAAAATAATTAAAATGTTTGCCACACACACAATTTAACTTAACAGCAGTTTGACAAACAAATTAATAGCATATCTACAGGCGATGGTATGGGCAGTTGAACTGTGCAATAAACTCCCGCCAGTGTTTGTGGTCTCACTGGAAATTCCCTCGCAAACTCATCTGTGAAGTGTACCATTTGAGTTACCGGGGCAACGGGTGGTCCAAGTTGATAAAGATTATCAGGAATTCATGTTAAAAAAAAACTTAAAAAAAACAAAAGTCGTTTATTGAAATTAGGCTGTGGACCAGCACTTTTTAAACGTCAAAACTACATAAGACAGTCCCCGAAATAGCCCGTCCTTTCTTTTTTAGGAGGATTACTACACAACTAGATGGCCACTTCATTTTTATCGTCTTATTGCAATGATAACTTAATGGCGTGCCCGGCTGACGAAGTCTTGAGTTCAAACCTAAGGCTCTGACTTTTTGGATTCATTTGCGTATTGTAACATTTAACCAAAGACATTCAAAGCTATAGACCGGACATCACGAACAAAATTTTCGTCCGAAAAAGTGTGTCCTGCTGGATACAAGTCTATGAGTTTTTTGTAGTACGCTCTGCTGCCGCTCCAATATTCATATATTATTCTAGATGGCGTTACTGAGACATGGGATCAAAGTTTTTTTATGACATTTCCTTGACATGCCTGCTCTATAGTATTTTAAATCTCTTTGCATTTAACACTTGCTTGTAAGTCCAGACATTATCTTGGTCAAATCATGTAAGATCCATGCAGATTAGTATCTGAGATGGTCTTTTGAGGAAAGAACCACACAGAATGAGGGGACCAGATCAGTCAGTGCAAGCATTTGTCAATTATCGTGAGCTCAATTCGGATCTTGAGGAGCTCCAAGTGCCGACGAACAATACCAAAGAAAGAATATTTGGATTGGTCCCAAAAAGAACTCAAACTGCCAGATAAAATGTAAAATAAATAAATAAAAGAACTTAAATAGATTTAGAAAGGAAAATAAAAAAAAGAATCCACATAGTCCTTACATTCACAATATACAAATTAAATATATAATATACTTTTTATCTTCACACACACACACACACACACACACACACACACACACACACACACACACACACACACACACACACACACACACACACGCACACTCTTCCTCACAGACACTTACCCAACCTCACTGTCTTACACTTACTAGGTACTACTTTTTTTTTGTTTTTATGTAATGTATAGTTAAATAGACACATTAACCGTTTATGTTTATGTCAGAGCGGTAGGCATCTTTTGCTTATAAGAAGATTTCAATCTCTTATGTTTTTACACATTATTCATTATTAAATACACTATTTTTTTACCCTGAAATAGGTTTAAGCTACACGATAACTGAAGCATGCATGCCGTCTGTCGGGACAGATCAACTCAAAGCTGAATTGCTTCTTTCTTCAAAAGGCTTTTCCAAACTTTGCCCTGCATCGTGAGACTCGCATAATAAATGAATACAATCTTATGTCAAAGTTTAAAAAATACCGTGCCCCCTGAGTTTCTTTCAGCATTTCCTCTCAGGGATCAGTCATTTTAGATATGCCATTGAGTGACATTTAAAAGTTTAAAAAAAATGACCATGTAAAAGTATAAATGTAAGAAATAAATATCATTTCATTTCATCATTTCCTTTCATTACCCATTTATTTATTTTATTGTTGTCCTTCCGCTACCACTTATAATATAAACCACACCACTAGATCGACAACTCAGAGGACCCAAGTACTCTTTGTTAATTAGACTCTTGTGTAAATTTGTTCAGCCGATTCCACTTAATAATTGGACGTAGTTATGCATAAACGTTCCAGTCCACAGTGACTTCAATTTGAGATAAACGCAATTTAGTGTTTTAGTGGTACACTTTTTTTCCTTGATTAATATAGACTAATACTGTTGGTTATATTGAAGAAAAATATAATTATTAACTAATCATGTATATTTTTTTTGGATATTTACATTTAAACGGTAAGTAATTATAAAAAATGCAATTGGAACGTTTCAACAAAAACCTGTTTTGTACGAACACTCATTCCAAACTATTTTGCGAAAACGTTCCACTTAACATTTTAATGTGGATTTTTAACTTTTTCATGGTAAAAAGTAAAAAAAATAAATGAAAATGAAAGAAAATAATACAACACAGGTTTTATTTTATTAAAAACGGTAATTAAAAGTTAATAATCAATGTTAAGCACATCATCATTCGTCATTATCATCTTGTGTTTCAAAGTCTGGCTCTCCACCGAACCCATCAATATCATCAATGACGTCCTCCGAACTCTTTAGAGTTTTATAAAATTGGAGACAATCCTCTGGAATGTATTGGTACATTGACTGCAAATCGGCTAATTTTGCAGGAGCAATTGGTTTGCCATCAGGCCACAACAGGCATAAATCCGATTTATTTATATCCCGTATTTGTCCTTTGGTTTTTTTTTCAATTGTCATCTCCTTATGTTCTTCTTCAAAGGAGGTCCTCATAAAAACAGAAAACTTTTTATCTTTTTCTATTTTGATTTCCTTGGTAAATAACCAATTAACTTTAGTTTTATCAATGAATTTTTTTCTATTAACTATGTTTTTTTCCAATTTATCTGTACTATAAAAGTCAGTATTCTTCATTTTGTAAACTTGAAAAGGTTTCTTTTTTTTACTGTTTTTAATAACATGTATATATTCTTCTGCTGTATACAGACGTTGGTGATGTTTAAGAGCCGTTTCAATTTTTGAAAAATCGGTATCGTTTGGTAAAAACGTATGTCCAGACTCAAGAAACCGAAATTGAATGGTTCTTAAGCTTTCGTGGGAGCTTAATATTGCTTTCAACATAAGCACTATTTTAATATTCCGGTTTGCCCGCCGCAGCAATCGCTCCACAGAATAAGATGCTCAACAGTGGGACTTAATTTTGTTTGTATATATTTAATAAGGCACGAACCTACCTCCTGCGCACCTCTTCCTGCTTCCCCTTCTACCCATACATAACAATGCCCAATATCATCTGATGCACTGTGAACTCCACTGTTGTAGAGCCACAATTGCCTTTTATAAAAGGCAACATTCGTTGGTATGCGAGGTAATGGTAGTGTCTTTTCTAAATCAAATGTCAAGCATTCAACATTGGGTAAATTCCGTGCCTGCTCAAAATCGGAGTTCATCTGGTTTCTCAAGTTTTCAGCCTTTTCTAAATGCTGTGTTTTCTCTGCTTTAGCTTGTTCTTTTTCCTCCGGGGTTTTGGCATTTTTAATTTTTATAGTTAGTAAGTCACATTTATTGCAGGTGTCTTTCTTTAGTTTTTTGCACTTCAGGTTAAATTTTGAGTAAAATATCCTTTTCAAAGTCTCGAAGGAAACGCACTTGCGCTCTTCACCGTACTTTTGTTTGTACTCCTGCTGATATTGATCATAAATTTTGGGTAATGTCATCCCCGGTTGTAAAAATAAAGCGTCGTTGTTCTTTTCCCTTCTGTAATGGGATTCATACTTAGGTAGTTTTGCAATTAAGTCCACGATGAAATTATATTCCTCATCCGGTAACTTGTTCTGGCCTCCATTTTTCTTTCCTCTACCATCCATTATTGGACCACCAGTCCTAAGCTTATTAAGTGATACAGTGACTCTTTGAGTCGTGATTTGGTACGTTTTTAAAAAAATATCGCGACATACCTTTATGTCATTTATTAAATAGACGCGATTGAATTGTCTTGGCTTTTTTTTTTCAGCAGGGACATTAATTTTGGTGTAACTTCGTTTTTTACGTTCTTCCTTGACACATGATCCTATGAATAATAATTGCGCATTGTAGGAACCTAGCTGAACAAATTTTTCGAATTCTTCTTTTCTTTTCTCTGCGGGAATCAAACTGGCACAATTCTTTAAACACGTACATTGATAATCAATAAAAACTTTGGGTTTAATTTTTTTATTTTTATATGTTGTATATTCCAAATTATTGTATCTATTATATTTTCTCTCCGATCTGAGTTGAGGATTGATTCGCTTACGTCCTTTTTTTGGTCTACCGGTTTCTATATTAGACCCCAAAACTTCTTCATTATTATCAGAAGATGAACACGAAGTCGTCTCGTCTATGCGTGTTACCCTATCATGTAAGATAAAATTTGGATCCCTAGCACTGTCGTCGCTATCACAATAATCAGGAGCGTTTTCAGGTTGTGAAAAGTAACTATCTTCTATAATATCGTTAATTGCCTCATTCTCATTTAATATATTAAAGATCTCTTGAGTTTCCACTGACATTGGAGGAAGGGGAGACGAAAATGGCGATTCGTTGTTTATCATTTGAGATAAAAGAGATGGTGAGCATAGTGGACTTGAAAATACATATTGTATTTGTAACGGTGAAGTGCCAGGATTAGATTGATCTAAAACAACATAAATAATCACATTAGTTATATATTATATGTATCTTTTATAATCATACTAATCTATTGTGACCCGAAGGGACAGTTGCACCTTGCAGTAGGATCCGTGTATCAGGTAAGTACTTACGCTATTTGCTGATAAGCTTAGCTACAACAACAATAAGTGAATTAACTTACCTTGTAATTTGTTTTCTTTACTTTTTTTATTCATATGAATTAGTGGAGTAAGCGGGGAAAATGGTGGTGGAGAAATTGAAGGCTGCGCGTTTGAATATGGAGTAATGGGATTGCAGTCAACTGAAATTATAAAAAGCATATACATATTACATAATATATAATAAATATGGACACTTGTGACTTAATTTGCGCGTATGCCGCTATTTCATGTTAAATACCAACAGGTTTATTTAATAACATAAAAAATTAACTAAAATTTTCTAGTGATATATTGTGACCGTAAGGGATTGTTGCACCTTGCAGTAGCAGCCATGTAGGTAGGTACCTACGCTATTTGCTGATAGTGGCAAGGTGTAGATAGCAAGTCCACATAATTATTTTAAATTAGGTACTAATAATATAACCTTAGTTTTAGTTTGCACGTAACCCGAAAAGGGTTTTATTAGGAGGTGCAGGGTAGAGTATTAACTTACCTTGTAACTGGTTTTCTTTACTTTTTTTATTCATATGAATTAGTGGAGTAAGCGGGGAAAATGGTGGTGGAGAAATTGAAGGCTGCGCGTTTGAATATGGAGTAATGGGATTGCAGTCAACTGAAATTATAAAAAAGCATAGGTATAAAAAATTATAATTATATAGACACCAGCTGTGACTTAATTTGTACGTATCCCCTATTCCGTATAAATTTTGAACAGTTTTATGCATTTTCAGCAGAGCCCTAGATAAAAATTTACTAAAATTTTGACAAAAATATTTTAGGAATAGGTATGTATAAACTTAAATGAATAAAATTGTCCACTATTTATAATTTTATTAATCCCACCAAAATTAAAATAAAGCTTGGATGCACTATATTATGAAGCACCCATCCCATTCGCAATCAACTATGCACATGCAGAAGGTACGATTTATATATTGCAACATGCAATTCAAACCGATCTTCGACACGACAAGTGTTTTGACCCTCCATGGAGCCATGTTCGTCGACCGCTCGGGCACGTATCACAGTTAATGTTGAACCTATTCAATTTGTCAAACGATAAAAAACAAGTTAAAACGTCCTCAAACATGTCTAAAATATAGGTAATTATAATAAATTTCCAGCAGACCTGTGGTTTCTGCTTCATTTTGCACTTGAGAGGTTATTTTTGTTCGGAGTTCCATTAATTTACGTCGTTTAGTCAATAACTGTTCCAATAACAGAGTCTGTAACAAATTAATAAAACGATTATGTGTATAGTTTTACTTATTATTATACATATAACAAGCTGGCAAATATCTTTCAATAATAACAATTACTAGAAATAGGTATTTTAATGAATCGCTGTAAACTTACGTTTTGCTCGGATTCCATTGTAAAGTTTAACACGCACTACACTACAAACTACTAAACGAACTACTAACTCAGAGATCACCAAAATAACGATAGCCGAAAACCAAACACTAGAACACCTGCTTCCTTGATGTTGGTTTTCGTACTGATTCGAAAGTGCAGGATTGAATGACAGAAAAGGAATAAAAATAGTCTGTCTCGCTCGCACTAGTGACAGAAGCGTGCTGACTCTTTTACTTATTATTGAGTAGGTACCTACCTACGTTTCTTTATGTAAGCATTAACAAACTCTTAAGTATTATTTTGTGTGATTAATATGTATTTCAATCATACAATTTTTATTAATAATTTTATTAATTTTAGTAATAAGTAATATTGCTGTTGGAATCCCAACACTAAAATACTACTTACTAAAAAGGCATCACTAGCGTAAGCTCGCGCAGCCATCTTTGCTAGAATGCCCTTTTTTCTCACACTTCCTTCTACGATCGGGCCGCGACAGGTCGAACTAGCAACGTGCTCCTGCCTGACGGATTGATGGTGTGAATTGGTTGTTGGTGAGAATTAAACCACATTATTCAGAACCAGCTGTTTCCTTGCTACATTCCTCTTACACATATTTCTCTATGGTCCTTCGTGCTTCAAGAACTACACTTCTACAGCATCATCCGTCGATCGTCAGGCGGGCACGTTTTTCCGTAAGTTACAATACTCCATCGCGCGCTATAAAACCCGTAACTACCCCTCGTCAGCAGTGCAGTCGAGATACGAGTCACGAGGAAGTGCAATCCGTCGGCCGGCAGTGCAGGCAGACGCAGCAAACAAGTGAATAAGTTCAGCATACCTAGCTACCTACTCTCAGTCGGCAGTGCAGACTATAAGAGAAGGGAGTGTAGTGTAGGTACATACAGAAAAACTTAGGGCATTTGGTGCCTATCCAGTCTTCCCGTCGGCGCGGCAGTGCAGCGCAGACATAAAGGAAGACAAAATAATCTAGTGCATATTGCATAAAAATCACGTCGGCAGTGCAGACGTAATACGGAATACAGACCTACATCTAGCATCCCTCAATACCTAAACATTGCATCAACGCATCGGGCTTCAGGCCGCACGGGACACGGTGCGAGCGACGCGTGTACCGGTCGAAGTGGGCGGGGCCAGCCAGCGGTCTGCGGTCGCCATTTTGGTTGCAGCGCAAGCGGCTCTCCGCGCAGCTTGCCCTCGCAGCTCGCAGTTCATAGTTGTGTCGTCGAGTGCGTCTGAGTTGTGCGTAAATACGTAAAATACGTGCTGTTTTTGTGAAAAACATTAATAGTGATCGGCAAAGCAGTGTTTTTAATAATAATTTTAGTTTAAGCTATACGTAGTGTCTTAATATTGTAAATATGGAGCTGAAAGATCTAGTCGCTGCACGTGGCTACCTAAAAGGTACGATTACAAGGCTACAATCTGCTTGTTCCGAATCACTAGTTAGCATTTCCCAAGAAAGTTTAGTAACTAAACGTCAAAGGTTAATAGATACGTTTACCAATTATGAATCTCACAATATAAAAATCTTATCACTCCATCCAGAGGACAAGGAGGACATTGAGCAAGTAGAAAACAATTATTATTTCATCATCACGGCAATTGATGAGGAACTCAATCGCCGTAAAAGTGTTATTGCTAGCGACAGTCATTCAGCTCCTAAGTCAGTGCCTAAAGTTAACTTACCTCCGATTGACATCCAAATATTTAGTGGTAAGTTTACCGAATTTGTACCATTTATCAACCTGTTTAACTCGTTAATTGATAACAATAAGTGCCTTGATAATGTTCAGAAACTTTATTAATTACGCTCGTACATAAAAAACGAGCCCTATGACTTAATTAAAAATTTACCTTTGACAGGTGAAAGTTATGTAAAGGCCTTGCAAATAATAGATAAGAGATATAATAATAGGCATAGATTAATAAATGAGCACATAAATTTGTTATTAGATATTAAGCCGCTATCAAAGTCAACGGCATCTAACTTAAGAGAATTTGTGTCAAATGTAAAACAAATACTTGCCGCCCTCAGTAACTTGGAGCCTAACGTAAAACTTTGGGATGCTATAATTTTGTGTATTCTGTACCGAAAATTAGATGTGTACACCTCCCGTGCATTTCAACTCGAGAGGAACGCTGATGAAGAGCCGACTATAGAAGCCTTCTTAGACTACATGGACAAACGGGCGCTGGCGCTTGAAAATGCTGATCCGGGGATCTCCCACGGGCACCTACGCCAGTTGCCTAAAGAGTCAGGCCAAGCCGCTGGTAGGCTAGTGGCCAACGCAGCTGCTCAGGAGCCTTCATGCTTATACTGTAAGTTGAAACATAAACTTCATTCTTGTAACAGTTTTAAATTACTGAATGTAGATCAACGAGTAAAGTTTGCCATTGAAAAAGGCCTGTGCAATCTTTGTTTATGTGCCCACACTGGAAAGTGCAGATATCATTTCCGGTGTGCAAAGTGCAAGGAGGCACACAATACCCTGCTACATTGTAGCACAGATAAAAATATGTGCGATACACAAACTACTGGCTCAACGTCAACTGCATCATTAGCGGCAAGCAATAACAATAATAATGATGTCCTTTTACCCACAGCTAAGGTGAAACTTGTTGCTCGGGATGGCGCTGAAGTCCATCTTAAAGCCCTGCTTGACAGTGGGTCCCAGCTGACTTTTATTACACAAAAGGCATTACAGCTGCTTGATTTGGAACCTACTCGTAGTAATGTCAATGTAATTGGTATCACTAATTCAAAAACGAGGTTGAAGCATTGCTTACCTCTAGAAATCCATTCTCTAACCAACCCCTATAAGGTTGCGGCCACATGTCATGTTGTTGACCAAATAACATGTAACTTGCCTCAACATAAATTTAATACCTCAGACATTTTGTTGCCTAAAGGCATTAAACTGGCCGATGATCAGTTTAATGTGCCAGCTGAGATTGATTTACTAATGGGAGCGGACATATTTTTTCAGGTGCTGCTGCCTTCAGAGCTGCCGGTGCTGCGTGAATGCCAGCAGTCTGCTACAGGGGCCAGCAGTCCGCAACCACATCTTGTCAACACTCAGTTTGGATATATTGTAGGAGGTACCCTACCACACACTAATTTATCAAAGGTCTGCAATAAGGTTAGTTTAAAATGTAATACATGTGAGTCGGATATTAATGAAACCTTAACACAGTTTTGGAAAACAGAGGATGTTCCAAAAATCTATGATGAAAGATCATCAGAGCAAGAGCTCTGCGAATACATTTTTAATAACACAGTTCAGTTAAAGGATAATTGTTTTGAAGTCGCGTTACCATTGAAACTACCTATTAGTGAAGTCAATGATTCATTAGGTGACTCCTTTAATCTTGCATTAAAAAGATTCTTAAACTTAGAGAAGAAATTACATAAAGATCCCAAACTTTTCTCTGAGTACCAAAAGTTCATTCATGAATATTTAAATTTACATCACGGTCAGTATGTAGATATTGAGCTGTATGAATTAAACAAAAATGCTATATATTTTTTGCCTCATCATGCAGTCCTGAAGCCTGACAGTAAAACCACTAAGCTGCGTACAGTTTTTGATGGCTCTATGAAAACTAATAAAAAAGTGTCACTTAATGATTTGCTTTTAAATGGACCAATTGTACAAAGAGATTTGTTTGAGATATTGTTATTATTTCGTTGTGGTGATTTTACATTTACCTCTGACATAAAACAAATGTTTAGAAATATACGTGTAAAACCGGAGCATACCTCTTTACAAAATATACTGTGGAGAGATAGCCCCGATGAGCCAATCCGATGCATTAGGCTTGACACTGTCACATACGGGTTGAAGAGTTCAAACTATTTGGCCACCCGTTGTCTTAAAGAACTAGCGGCAAAAAATAAAGACAATTTCCCGCTAGCTTCATTCATTATAGAAAATTGTACATATGTAGATGACATTCTTTATGCAGATAATAACTTGGATACTATCATAGAGGCTAAATCACAGATTCGCCAGCTTTTGAAGTTAGGTAACTTTCATACACATAAGTGGTCATCCAATGATAATAGAATATTGTCTGATGTTCCTTCAGCGGAACAGCATTTTGATGACTTAGAGCTACAAAGTGATGATTATTATTTAAAGACTTTGGGCTTACAATTGATAGTTAAAGACGATAAATTTAAAATGTCCTGTCCAGAAACTTTCAATAATCATAATTTTACAAAGAGAGATATCCTCTCCTATATCGGGAAAATGTTTGATCCCATGGGCTTTGTTAGTCCCATTATCGTACAAGCAAAAGCTATAATGCAACGGCTATGGTCTTCCAAGACTGAATGGGATTCCATCCCTGATGATGATATCAGGAAAGCGTGGAATGACTTTTCTTCCAGTCTAGCTGAAATGAAGCCAATATTCATTAATAGAAATATACATATAACTGAATTAAGTAAACTTGAATTAATAGGATTCTCAGATGCATCCAGCACTACGGCATATGGATGCTGCGTATACCTGCGAATTACAAATCAAAATGGTAAAGTTAAAATGTACCTGTTGTGTTCAAAATCGCGCATAAATCCGCTTCAAAATAAAAACAAAACAGTACCGCGCTTAGAACTTAACGCTGCTCTGCTTCTCTCCATACTTATAGCAAAGGTTTATTGCACGCTAAAACTAAAGTATAATATAGGCAATGTCTACTTATTTACTGATTCACAAATTGTTCTTGCATGGTTGCACACAGAACCCATGAAACTTAACGCTTATGTTGCAAATAGGGTAAGGGCAATAGCTAAAAATATGCCTAACTGTCAGTGGCTTTATGTAAACACTGAAAATAACCCTGCTGACTATATCAGTAGGGGTGTTACGCCAAGTGAGCTTCATGCCTGCAGCCTGTGGTGGAATGGCCCTGAATTTTTGCATGACAGTGAATATAAATTTAATTTTAAAATAGATTTACCTGCGAATTTGCCTGAAGTAAAAACCGGGTCAGCATTCTCCGCCAGCCAAGTGTCTTCAGTTACGAGCGATGTATTCGATCAAATACGTAAATTTTCTAGCATTCACAAAATGGTACGTACATTGGCTTATGTAATGCGTTTTATTAATAACATAAAGGGTGGCAAAACAAGTTACAAATATCTCTTAAGTTCTGAATTGAATAATGCTTTAATGTTGCTTATTAAGAATGGACAAGAAATATATTTTAAAGACGAAATTAAATGTTTACAAAATAATAAAAGTATAAAGGGTCCTTTACAAAGCTTATGTCCTTTTATAGATAGTTTAGGTATCCTGCGTGTAGGTGGCAGGCTACACCACTCTAATATTCCATATGCTCATAAACATCAGATTATTTTACCCAAAGAATCACATGTTACTAATTGTATTATAAGATCTGAACATGAAAAGCTTTTACATGCAGGTCCGAAATTATTACTGTGTAATTTAAATCAAAAATATTGGATAACTAATGGACTAATGTATGTCAAAAAGTTAATTCATAAATGTATAATATGTTTCAGACAGAAGGCAAAGGCCTCCAAACAGCTGATGGGTTCCTTGCCAGTTGACAGAGTGACTGCTATGAGTCGCCCTTTTGAAAAAGTCGGTGTAGATTTCGCTGGGCCTATTGATATTAAACTATCGCGCGTGAGACGTTCCGTGGTAGGAAAAGGGTACATTTGTATATTTGTGTGTTTCGCTACAAAGGCAGTTCACCTCGAACTCACATCAGATCTTACTTCAGATGCTTACCTCGCTTGCCTTAGAAGATTTATTTCTAGACGAGGATTGCCTAAAGAAATCTACTCTGACAATGCTAGTACCTTCAAAGGCGCAAGGAACCAATTAACTGAGCTTTATCAATTACACTCTTCACAAAATCACCAAAGACAAGTATGTCAATTTGCAGCCCAAAGAGGCATTAATTTTCACTTTATACCAGCATATTCCCCAACCTTTGGCGGTCTGTGGGAGTCTGCTGTGAAAAGTACTAAATATTTTCTAAGAAGAGTATTACAAAAGCAATTGTTAACCTATGAACAAATAAACACTGTATTAATAGAGATAGAATGCATATTGAACTCCAGACCTCTGATTCCTATGTCATCTGATGTAAATGATTTTAGCTACCTAACACCAGGTCACTTTTTAATAGGAAATTCACTAACAATGTATCCTGAAAATGACGTAACTACTGTTCCTCAAAATAGACTCAAGTTTTGGCAATTATGTAATCAAATTAAACAATCCTTCTGGAAG
Source organism: Euplexia lucipara (assembly GCA_921972225.1). Lineage (NCBI taxonomy): Eukaryota > Metazoa > Arthropoda > Insecta > Lepidoptera > Noctuidae > Euplexia > Euplexia lucipara. The sequence continues at coordinate 2,690,772 of OV179151.1, forward strand.
ATGTGGTATAAACAATATCTTAATACATTACAAAATAGACCTAAGTGGTTAGATGTCTTGCCTAATATTAAGATAGGCACAATTGTTATTTTAAAGGAAGATAATCTACCCATAATGTCATGGCCTATGGCCCGAGTTACTAAAATATTTCCTGGCCATGATGGTCATGTAAGAGCAGTAGAGGTCACAAATTCGAAGGGAAATACCCATGTGCGATCTGTTACAAAACTTTGTATCTTACCTATAGAAGATAATGTTTATTGATATTTTTATGTTTACTAGCTTAATGTAGCTAAAAACTAGCTGATTATTGTTTCTCTTGTTCCTCTCGTAGGGCCGGAGCATGTTGGAATCCCAACACTAAAATACTACTTACTAAAAAGGCATCACTAGCGTAAGCTCGCGCAGCCATCTTTGCTAGAATGCCCTTTTTTCTCACACTTCCTTCTACGATCGGGCCGCGACAGGTCGAACTAGCAACGTGCTCCTGCCTGACGGATTGATGGTGTGAATTGGTTGTTGGTGAGAATTAAACCACATTATTCAGAACCAGCTGTTTCCTTGCTACATTCCTCTTACACATATTTCTCTAATTGCCTACCACGGCTTACATGCAAACAAAGGATTTGTAACGAATGTATCGAACTAAAGAAAATCTCCATTTTTGTTACAATATTATTTTCAAATTGCTTGAAACCTTATTAACCCATAAATTTGTTTATATTTGACTGAACCGAAAGGCACCCACACATCTTGGATCGTTTACACTACGCGTTAACGCACTTTTGTTAATGTGTAGAAACGTTCCAAACGTATTGGAACATTTTGTTCAAGAAAAATGGATTACTTGGGTTTACTTTAATACGTTTCAAGATTTTTGAGTCTTTTTAACAAATCTTTTTTTTTTAAATGGTATTAATTGAAAACGTTTCAGTTTGTCTGAAACGTTTTATTTTTAGTGAAAACCCTTTGTGTGGTAAAAGTGTGGGTTGGAACATATCGTCAAAAAAATAAATCCGGAAATGAGACTTCGAGTCTGAAATATTTTTGCTGTAATGATGTAAAGAGTCAAAAAAAGTAGGCTGGTCACATTATCTCAGTTTTGGGTGACCTGTGGATTGGAACGTTTATGCATAACTACGTCTTACTGTTAGTTTTTTTAATGTATTTAGAAAAAAAGTGTTGATTTTATCCCGTACCGTATTAGTTGGCATTTGTATGGAAATTCTGGTAAAGTAATGACCTTTAACTTGAACTTTATGACTGGAATAGTGTACAAAATTTAAGTCCTTTTAGCAGTAAACTGCATAGAAAATAAAAATGACTTTTATTGTTCTTACATAAAGTAATCATCATTTGACTCTCCCAGCATTTAAAATATCTCTCAGGTATTCTAGTTTCCTCGCGTTGTTAACCTTTAACGGTTTTGAAGAAAATGATAATTATACAACACTCAGAGCAGCAGTGGCCCAGTGCTGGCTACCCCGACTTATGAACAGTAAGTCGTGGGTTCGAACGCAGGCGTATTACTGTGTGTAATTTATTTCGTCACCACTACTCTCAAAAACGGTGAAGGAAAACATCGTGAGGAAACCGGCATGTCCTAGAACTAAAAATTCGAAGACATGTGACATCTACCAATTCGCACTGGGCCTGCGTGGTAGATTTTGGCCCAAACGCAAAATACGCGTTTTGACGTGGAGTTGCGGATACCAGGCCGGTTTCTTTATCTTTTTATCTTTTTATACGGGTCAGGGTCAGAACTATAACTTGATAGTCCAATTGTCACACCAATTGGCTATCACTGTTTTCTATAGTATTACTTATATCATAGTAATAATCTGTGTAAAGTTCTGCGTTTTCTAAAAATGCTCAAAAAACGGCATACCTACGCAAAAGGTCTGATTAGTTTTCCTTCCTATAAGAAGAGGCCGCGTTTGCTTTGCAGTTAGAAAAACATAACATACTGCTTTTAATATTACCAATCATATCATTAAACAAATAGAAGCTACATTAGTAAAAACTTTTAGGTCCAGAAATTACGTAATTATTTCACTAAACTGTTTCGGGAATGGAGTAATTGCATTAGTTTGTTCAACTGAAACGAATTAGGCATTAAAACCATCGTACTAATTAGGGTTGTTACAGAGGTCATTATAACGGTGGCGGTGGTAAAATGGTAAAAGGGGAGGAGGTATTAACCTTGACTTCTGAATAACGGGAGCGGGACTGGCCTGTTGGTCTACTAGTTAGTGACCCTGACTGCTATGCCGGAGGCCGTGGGTTCGATTCCCACCCAGGACAAATGTTTCTGTGATGAGCACGATCATTAAAATTTGTTCTGTGTCTGGGTGTAATTTATCTAAAATATGTATGTATTTAGAAGTATATATGTATGTTTATCAGCAGTTTAGTACCCATAACACAAGCTCTGTTTAGCTTGGGACTAGATAGAAATTCTAGAAATACGAAAGTCGGTGGCGCATCATGAATAAGACAAAACCACCGAAGCCACAGACTTCCAAATTTAGAGTTATTTTACACCGGTTAGTGTTTTTTTTGAAGTCGATTTTATTTTTTGCAAAAAAGTTTTTTTATTTCAGATAAGTGTTAGTGGAAACGGAGAAGGAAGGCCATAAAATGACATACATAGACCTAATTGGTGAGGTTCTTCGGAAAGGTCAACCGGCGTGTGTGAATGTAAACGAATCAAAAGAAATATGTAATAACCATTGCAGATGGTTGTTTCTGCGTACCCCATGGAAAAAAGGCACAAGTTTGTGTTGTTTGAGGGTATAAATGTGTATTTTTGTAAAAGAAGAGGCTCCATCATAACCCTAACACTAATTGCATGCCCTCGTATTTAGTTTCATAAAGTAAATGAAAGAGATACTGCTGAGCAAAGTTATTTGCTAAAAGACGAAGAGCTAGTAATTAAAATTGAAGTGAATTAAATTTATGATTCAAGTTGTAAAGTGGGAATTTACTTCGTTATTTATTTTTCTACTCGGGCTATTAGTTTCTTAGTTTTATGTAAGCTGCGTAGCTGTTTTTTTAAATTTTTCAGTTGTGGCTTGACTACCTACTTAGCCAGGCTGAAGTGGCTGCCCTGGCCTAGACAAATCCAACATTTTTAACATTTATTTGACGCAGAAGAATTTCATCAGTGGTAGGTAAATATTTAAATATGTCATAAAAAAATATTGCAGGGCCAATAATAAAGCTTCTATCTCAGAAACAGAATAAAGTCAAATAAAATCAATAAATAATTGGTATGTTATCATAACAACACAGGTGAAGAATATTACTATTTGTACAGCTAAGTGAATTTAGGTGGATCACAGGAAGAAATAATAACCCGTGCAACATCAAGTAAAACTGAGGTGGACCACGGCAAGAAAAAAATTCTCGTGGTACACTGTCCTTCTCTAAACCTACACTACATGCCAGAAAGAGATATCAATTCGCTAATCTATACTTCAGTTTGTGAACAAGGGAATGGGCGCTATTATCAACTACACCTAAAACATATCATAACTAAACTTATTATCTCTGGAATCCCAATTTAAGTTCCAAGTATGCGAACAGAGTACGGCAAAGATTCTGGGCTGTGCGACTTGGCTGGCAACCAACGGTGTGTTCGGTATTATATATTATGTGCTAGAACAATAGCGCAGCCATATGAAATACTTGTGTCTTAGCTTTAGTTTTGTTAGGTAAATAATTGGTGGGTTTTGGTTCAACATTATGTACCTGTAACTCTGACTGTACGTGCCTGCCTCATCCCACGTTGGCAATCGCGAATAATTTGCTGTTATGCATTGAAGAGTTCCGTTGCCTGATTTTTTCGTCAGTTTTATTCGCACAATGATGCTTTCTAAATTAAAATGGTTGTGCGTGTGTACCTATACTTTTTTAGGAGTCCGCTCAATTCCTCGAGGATCCCTCGAGGAGGTATGAGTTTTGATACAAATGGAACTGAAGCAGCGCTCGCTAATCAATGGGAGTTCGGTACATTCTACCGACATTAGTTTTATTTTGAATGTTGTTAAGTTTTTAAGTGAACCCTACTTTCATTGATTTTTGCCAACTAAAATCTATATAAGCAGTGCTTCCTGATAATAAAGACACAGATCATTATTCGCCTTCTTACTGGTAACACGCAACCCTAAAGAACCAATCTGTTAGTACCTATACACTATCAAATAAAAAAACCCTAAAAAAATAATATTATAAACATCATCCGGCGTTTGATATTAAAAAAAAATCGACGGCACAATAAGTAGGCACATCCTTATATACCTACAGAGGGTAACGGTAACAGTAAAACCATTTCAGGCACCTGCATAGTTCTTGCATGATCTGACCAAGATAATGTCTGGACTTTAAAAAAAGAGACTGTGACCTCTAAGTTTCTTTCGGTGTATCTTCTCAGAGTAGTCAGATATAAGATAAAAATAAAAAACCAAAAACTTGGTTATTTGAATTTTTTCACCAAAATTTTGAGGCTATGTGAAAAATTGTAAATTCAAAAGTTGTAGATCTTTTTATTACCTACACTTTGCCATTTAACTTTTTTCCATAGGACTTGTAGTTTTGCCGGAAATCAAGATAAACCATTTTTTACCCATAAAAACTCACCCCCTCCCACTTGCCGAACTCGGATCGACCGTAATTTATTTTTCCTTTAATTTTTATCATATTCCACTCCTTTTCTAATGGGTTTCATCTTACTGTATTTTTTTTTTATTTTTTTCCCATTTTAAAGGCTTCGGCCCTGGTCTAGAAGACGTGCGCCCAAAGGAGTTTTTACTTCAAAAACTAAAGTAGACTGGTATATAATAATACTAGCTTCTGCCCGCGACTTCGTCCGCGGAAAATTTCTTATTTTGACATAAGATTACACTCGATTGATATTACTGTTGTAGCGGTCACAGCTACACCGGAATTCGTATGAATTCGTAATATTAATTTAAACTTTTTATAATTGTAAACACTCCACAATACAAAACTTTTCCTTATTGTCCCGTTACACCGAACTGTCAAATTTGAACAAACGTCAAACCAAAGACCAAAAAACTTCAAACACAAAACACGATCATTGTCTGTGGGTGAAAACTAACATATTTTATTAGAAGTATATTTACATATTTATTTAGTTGCTATATTTACATCACACATAATATTTATTTACAAATTTAACAATACGCATAATTATTTACACTATACAAAATATAGGCTTAAAATTGTAATGTTCTGGTCGCTGCCTTTCCGAACGCAACTTCGGGCGCGTTCGGCAAAGCTCGGCTTTCATCGGAGCATATGACTTGCCTAATAGCGATAAAGCATCGTCATGTAGATCAGTACTCGTTTTGACCTCCCGAACAGTACACGCTTGAACTTACAACCAAATCTAGACTTGCTCGTAGACCTAAGTTCTGCTAGTTGACTCGATATCGTCTTCTTAGCTTTTTGTCTGTGTCCAGTAATTTCCCCGCTGTCGTCTTAACTTAATTGTAGCCTTAAGCGACTCAGAAGTGTTGAGAAATTAATTATACAAGGATAACGTTCAAACCACCGTTTCATTTCGCCATTTTGCTCTATACACTTCATTGGTGACCCCGTCAAAGAGCACAGTAGCCACGCGGAGCAAAGATGCCTACCGGAGCAGAGCAGGGAGCGCAGGCGGACGCAGCAATGGTCAAGCAGGACGTGTGCAGAGTCAGCGTGAAGTTGCCGCCATTCTGGCCTGAGGAGCCGACACTTTGGTTTGCACAAGTAGAAGGTCAGTTTACAATAGCCGGCATTACCGCCGACACCACAAAATTCTACACGGTCGTGGGTCAGCTAGACCATCGCTACATGGTAGAAGCTCGGGACATAATAGAGAACCCACCAGCACAGGACAAGTACGCCAAGCTGAAGGCTGAGCTCATACGTCGACTATCCGACTCGCGTGAAAAAAGGGTTCAGCAAATCCTCACTCAAGAGGAGCTCGGCGACCGGAAGCCATCACAGTTCTTGCGGCACCTGCAGACTTTGGCCGGACCACATGTTCCAGACACATTCCTAGCCACGTTGTGGGCGAGCAGGTTGCCGACGAACATACAGACGGTAATAGCTTCCCAGCCTAACCTTCCGCTTCAGTCTGTCGCAGATTTGGCCGACCGCGTGCACGAGATCGCGCCAACGCGGCCAGCGCTCACGACACCTCCCGCCGTGGCGAGCACGAGCACCAGCAGTGACATCGCGGAGCTGAAACAGTGCATGGCGGAGTTATGTCTACAGGTGGCGGCTCTACAAAAGCAAGGTCAGGTACACCATCGATCGCGCTCCACAGATAGGTACCGGCGTGGTGACAGAGAACCGACCCCAAGCCGACGCCGCAGTCGCTCGCGCTCCAGCAGCGCGTGGAACGACGCTCACTGCTGGTACCACAACAGTTTCGGTGACAGGGCCACGCGGTGCAGGTCGCCATGTACGTACGCGGGAAACGCCGTCGGCAGCCGGAAATAGCGGCAAATGGCTGCCCTCACAAACCACGCCGCCTATTCGTAACAGATCGGGACTCTAAAACCACGTTTTTAGTAGACACAGGGTCCGATCTGTGCGTATACCCACGTGCAGCCCTACGACAGCAGCGCAGCAGGACGGCGTACCAGTTATACGCGGCAAACGGAACTGCCATCGACACGTACGGTTGGGTGGAGCTCCACTTGAATTTAGGGCTTCGCCGCGTGTACACGTGGAAGTTCGTGGTTGCAGACGTCACCAAGGCAATCATAGGCGCCGACTTCTTGGCGCATTATAACATCTTGGTAGACCTCAAAAGTCACCGGCTAATCGATGGGCTGACCCAACTGTCTTCGCCGGCGTCGCCAGCGGCCGAATCAGCAGCAATGATCGCCTCAGTGAAGTCCGTAGGAGGCAACACGGAGTACCACGAGATACTTCGCCAGTACCCGGAAGTCACGCGGCCTGCTGGAACACAGAAACAGGTCAGTCACGGTACCGAACATCACATCCGCACTACACCAGGTCCGCCTATCACTGGACGACCTCGCCGTCTTGCACCAGACAAACTGAAGGCAGCACAGAGGGAGTTCGAGGCTATGCTGGCTAACGGCACAGCACGGCCGTCAGAGAGTCCGTGGTCGTCCCCACTTCACCTCGCTCCTAAGAAGGACAACAGCTGGCGGCCATGCGGTGACTACAGGGCACTCAATGCCCGTACTGTTCCGGACAGATACCCCATCCCGCATATACAGGACTTCTCACATCAGCTGGCTGGCAGCCGAATATATAGCAAAATCGATCTCATTAAAGCATACAATCAGATACCAGTCCAGCCAGCCGACGTTCACAAGACAGCGATCACAACACCTTTCGGACTGTACGAATTTCCATTCATGACCTTTGGCCTCAGGAATGCCGCTCAAACGTTCCAACGGTTCATGGACGAGGTGCTGCGCGGGCTGCCGTTCTGCTACTGTTATTTAGACGATATTCTCTTGTTCTCAGAGACAGCAGCCCAGCACACCGAGCACCTGCATCAGCTTCTGAAGCGGTTATCCCAGTATGGAATTATTATTAACTCGGCAAAGTGTGAGTTTGGCCGTACCACCATAACTTTCCTAGGACACGAAGTATCCGAAGAAGGTGTTCGCCCGCTGCAGGAGAAGGTGCAGGCAATCCAGGACTTCCCAGCTCCCAAGACTGTCAAGGAGATGCGTCGCTTCCTGGGTATGTTCAATTTTTACCGCCGCTTTGTCCCAGATGCCGCTCGCTTACAAGCGCCACTCAACGTAGTTCTGGCAGGACCTAAAACAAAGAGAACACAAACAATTAATCTATCGCAAGAAATGCTAGACGCTTTTAACGCTTGTAAAAGTGGCTTATCTAGGGCAGCTCTGCTTGCTCACCCAGAGCCCAACGCCGAACTCGCGATATTTACAGACGCTTCAGACACTTCTATGGGTGCAGTATTACAGCAGAAGGCAGGTGTCACATGGAACCCACTAGCATTTTTCTCTAGGCGACTGTCAGCTTCACAGAAAAAGTATAGCCCTTATGACAGGGAGCTCTTAGCCATCTACGACGCAGTCAGATACTTCCGCCACATGGTTGAAGGTAGGCACTTCACCATTTACACGGATCACAAACCCCTGTCATATGTGTACGCACACAACCGTGACAACTGTTCACCGAGGCAATACCGGTACCTGGACTACATTGCTCAATTCACCACGGATATCAGGTTTGTCGCAGGCAGGGACAACATTGTGGCAGACGCGCTGTCGCGTGTGGAGTCGGTGGCAGTACCGGCGTGTAATTACACAGCTCTTGCACAGTCCCAAGAAACAGACCACGAGCTGCAGGGGCTCTTAAATAACAACAGCACGTCACTCAAGCTGTGTAAAGTGCATTTCACGGACTCAGGCACTGAACTATATTGTGATGTCTCCACTGGTAACACCCGCCCTTATGTTACAGAACCCTTCAGGAGGCAGGTGTTCCAAAAACTACACCAGCTGAGCCATCCCGGCAGACAGGCCACAGTCAAACTGATTTCTGAGCGTTTCGTTTGGCCTGGCCTAAAGAAGGACTGCAGGGCCTGGACCAGAGAGTGCGTAGAGTGCCAGAAGAACAAAATCTCGCGGCACACAACCAGTCCCACCTCCGCTTTCCCTGTCCCTTCCCAACGCTTCTCCCATGTCCACATGGACATAGTAGGGCCACTGACCGTGTCATCAAATTACAGGTACATACTAACTGTGGTCGACCGCTTCACCCGCTGGCCTGAGGCGTACCCCATCGCGGACATCACAGCGGAGACATGCGCCCGCACTTTCATCACCGGCTGGGTGTCCCGCTTTGGCTGCCCCCAGCGCATCACTACCGACAGGGGCAGGCAGTTTGAGAGCAAGCTGTTCCACACCATCACGGAGACCCTCGGTAGCCAGCACCGCCCAACCACAGCATACCACCCAGCCTGTAATGGCATGGTGGAACGCCTACACCGCCAGCTGAAGGCAGCCATCCGCTGCCACACAGACACCAACTGGACCGAAGCACTACCCCTGGTGCTGCTCGGCATCCGCAGCGCCTGGAAGGAAGACGTCAAAGCATCAGCGGCAGAGCTCGTTTACGGCGAGCCCCTAAGACTCCCAGGCGAGTTCATCGCCCCCACACTCACCAGCACAGTCGACTACACCGACTTCGCGTCAAGACTCCGGCATCACATGGCGAAGCTGTCTCCAGAACCGGCGAGTCGACACGGCAACAAGCCGTTCTACGTGCCCGACAGCTTGTCAACTTCGTCTCATGTATTCTTGCGACATGACGCCGTTCGCCGACCGCTAGACCCGCCGTACACCGGCCCCTACAGAGTCCTGCAAAGAGGCGACAAAACGTACCGTATTGAGGTAAACGGAAAGGAAACCACAGTAACCGTAGATCGGTTGAAACCCGCTTACCTCAATAACGCAGACTACAGTCCCTCCGGTGTAACCAGCGCACCAACGGTCGCAAACACAGCACCAACGCCACCGCAGCCCACCGTCGAGAAGAAAACACGCTCCGGCCGCACCGTTCGCTTCCCGGACTACTATCACCCGTAGCTAAGTAGCCACGGTCTCAGGGGGGGAGTAGTGTAGCGGTCACAGCTACACCGGAATTCGTATGAATTCGTAATATTAATTTAAACTTTTTATAATTGTAAACACTCCACAATACAAAACTTTTCCTTATTGTCCCGTTACACCGAACTGTCAAATTTGAACAAACGTCAAACCAAAGACCAAAAAACTTCAAACACAAAACACGATCATTGTCTGTGGGTGAAAACTAACATATTTTATTAGAAGTATATTTACATATTTATTTAGTTGCTATATTTACATCACACATAATATTTATTTACAAATTTAACAATACGCATAATTATTTACACTATACAAAATATAGGCTTAAAATTGTAATGTTCTGGTCGCTGCCTTTCCGAACGCAACTTCGGGCGCGTTCGGCAAAGCTCGGCTTTCATCGGAGCATATGACTTGCCTAATAGCGATAAAGCATCGTCATGTAGATCAGTACTCGTTTTGACCTCCCGAACAGTACACGCTTGAACTTACAACCAAATCTAGACTTGCTCGTAGACCTAAGTTCTGCTAGTTGACTCGATATCGTCTTCTTAGCTTTTTGTCTGTGTCCAGTAATTTCCCCGCTGTCGTCTTAACTTAATTGTAGCCTTATGCGACTCAGAAGTGTTGAGAAATTAATTATACAAGGATAACGTTCAAACCACCGTTTCATTTCGCCATTTTGCTCTATACACTTCACTGTATTTAATTTTATTAGTAAAATATTTTTTGGAATCAGATCAGTAACTTCAAAGATTACCGAATGTTATGGCAGTTTGCTTAGCGAGCCGCTGCGAGCGCTCAGTGCTAGTCTCCCTGTCCCTTGTTTCAGAGACATGCTGCCTTAAATGAGATAGACGCTGCGCAGGCGCACGTTCAGCGCTAGATTCCCGAGCACGGGCCTGCGATGTTATGATATTTTGCCTACCAAGCCACTGCGAGCGCTCAGCGCTAGTCTCCCTATCCCTTGTCTCAGAGACATGCTGCCTTAACTCAGATAGACGGTGCGCACGTTCAGCGCTAGATTCCCGAGCACGGGCCTGCGATGTTATGATATTTTGCCTACCAAGCCACTGCGAGCGCTCAGCGCTAGTCTCCCTATCCCTTGTCTCAGAGACATGCTGCCTTAACTCAGATAGACGGTGCGCACGTTCAGCGCTAGTTTCTCGAGCACGGGCCCGCGACGTCCTCACATTTTGGCCAGCGAGGCGCTGTGAGCGCTCGGAGCTAGATTCTCTAGCGCGTGCTTGCGAAATATATTCTCTATTTCTCGAGAGGCGCTGCTCATTTTCAGGGGCAGATTCTTCCGTACGGCGTAGGTACTCGAGTAGCTCTTGTCTGTGACGTCTGCCGGGACAGTTGAGATTTCCTTTTAGGCATGCTCTCAACAAACTACGCACAGACTTGAAAACAATTATGAACAAAAAGAGAGCGACTCGAACACCGTCTGCCTTTACAAAACAAAACAATCGTAATATCGAATAACTTGTATCGAATAAGATAGAACGAAGTACGAAACTACTACGAAGACGAACATACGAAACAAACGTACAACGAAATTACGATATTTTCGATTATGAGGTATCTATCAACAACAACAACCATACGAACGAAACAACCGAAACCAATAAGCAACTGACATGTAATATTTCAATCCACGGAAAGTGTTAACACCGCGATTCAGAAAAATGACGTAATTGCATAACGCCATCTATGGGGAAATAGGTAAAACGTCTGCACAATGAAAGTTATGCTGCATTTTGCGTTTTAGTAATTTTATATTATCTCCGAAACTGTATGACCAATTGATATACTGTAAATGGCAAATCTTATCTGTATGATGTTCTTGTGATACTGAAATAATTTATTGTCATGAGAATTAATATTTTGTTGCTTAAATAATCAACCAAACGTAAGTATGCCGAAAAAAATCTTTTTTAATGCAATAAAAGAAGTACAAAAGATGAAATATAAAAGATAGAATATGGCACCGCGGACTTTTTTGTAGAAATAATTAAGACGAACCAGGTAGCCATACATTGTTTTTAATTTTAAGCAACTGTTTAGGCAGCGCACGCAAATAATTCTATTTTATGAGGTATTTTTTTCCGACTTGCTAGACAAAAGTTGTGATAGCTCAGTTAATTTACATGTTATAGAAACAATTTATAGCCTATAGCACTCAGGAATAATGTAGCTTTCCACCAGTACAATAATTTTTAAAATTGGATCATTCCTTCCGAAGATTACCCCCTACATACAAACTTACAAACATACAAACTTACAAATTTTACCTCTTTATAATATTAGTATAGATATAAAGCCTGGTTGTAGTTTTCTTTGACTCCCAACCCTTTTTTCAGATTACCGCACAACAATGCCTAATAACCAGAAGCAAACCTTCCTCTATTCCGTCTACTCCATAACCAAGGTAATCCTTTCTTTTTCGCTCAAATAAGTTTCAATCTAAATTCAGACAAAATCCTGAGCGCCGACAAAGACCTGGCGAGATACTTTTGTCGGATAAAATGCATGTCGTCGCCCGGTGCAATACCGACCCGGGTGTCTCGTAAAACCGGATGAATCCGGATTTCACGGGTAGTAACCGGAGCTAGAGGATCACCGGTGTCTTTGATCAGTCTATACTTTTTGGTGTGTGAGGTGAAAATAGTTTCAGTTTATAAAAATCTTTTGCGAATGATGAGCCACGTTTTGTCGTAGAAGTTTTATGGAAACGGCGGTATGTTGGATAAATCTGCAATTTTGACTAAACATCCCATATATTAATGGCAATTGCCTACGACTTTAAGTATTTAAAGTGACATTTATTGAAGCTGATTCTAAAGTTACATTTTTTGGGTTGATTCTTAAATTTATTTATTAGGGCTTTATTATTTAAGGCATTATTGATGAAGCAGCGATCGATGATTTAAAGCAAACATTACCTCTGTAGTTTCCAAAGATAAAGGCTAAATTTTTTTGTCATAAAAGAGTAAACCTATTACCATCAAACTGGAACTTATCCAAATCTCAGGCTGTTATTGAAAAATTACAGCCAGAAAAACGCAGTCACACTTTGTCGGACCCGGTAATCAAACCCAACCCCACGCTCGGCAACCACTAGACAGAGGAAATTCTTTTAAGTACGAGTATACAGATGTTCTGCAATAATTTGTCAACTTATCTAGAAGATGAGTTCAAAGTCAAAGTTCTACATAAAATGTCAAACGTAACAGTAACGTACCCAAAAGTTGGTTTCGTATGGTGAAAAATAGTCAAGACGAAGTTATAGGTTAAATGTACAGTTCTCTGTACAACAATAAGATCCATTAGGTCATTAGTAAGTCGAACATTAGAAAGGTTGTTGTTCGACTAACCCTTCTCTACCTATACTAAGTCACTACGCACACCACATTTGACATACTCAACCCCAAACGGCACTCACCCCCTAAAAGTTAATGAAAGTCGATATATCCGGTTATAACCGGTAACGGTGGTGTAATGGCGGCTTCGGGGATCATTATGTGACCTCCTGTGTACATAACGTTTACAAATTGCCTGCAGCTTGGATAAATATGCAGTTCAGTTTGTATTTAAGTAAATATGGAAGTTATGGCGTCCACGGCTTGGCCGGTAGCCAGCTTGACGTGGATTTTTTAAAGGGGTGGTGATAGGGTTATAAATTGTACAAGCGGCTTTTTTTGGGTAATCTGAGAATGAATTTATTTCAATGTACGGAACATTGAAATAAATTTTGTATGTTTGGACTGAGACTTTTTTGTGATAGTTGTCCGGCAATTGTTTCTATTTGTGGCAGCGCTTTATTTTTGAGAACGTAAGGCTTAATAATAACAGCCTAATAAGTAGTAGTTTGTAGTTAAGCTACGTTTGACGAGGTTAGCCCGTAGATGGATGACCATTAATTAGTTAAATACAAAGACATTCAATACGTTAGTATTGAATGTCTTTGTATTTAACAGACGGTAGATCGCGAACAACATTTTCATCCGAAACTTGTGTCCAATCGGACATAACTCTATGAGTTTAATTTAGTACTCTCCGCAGCCGCTCCTATATTGCCATATTATTCAAAGTTTTGATCAAAGTTTTAAATCTCTTTGATTAAATATCAACTCCATGCCTCGGAAAGCAAGTTATTGGTACCGACTGTCATTTTTGGATCTTTAATTCCGGGCTTCTACCTACCTAAGGTATTTAGAAAATAAATAAATAAATAAACATTCCACAACTTTTCACACAACGCCATTTAGTCCCAAGTTAGGCTTGAGAGCTTGTGTTATGGGTACTAAACAGCTGCTAAACATATATTTATATATTTCTAAATACATACATAACATTTTATAGATAAATTACACCCAGACACAGAACAATTGATCGTGCTCATCACACAAACATTTGTCCTGGGTGGGAATCGAACCCACGACCTCCGGCATAGCAGTCAGGGTCACTAACTTCTAGACCAACAGGCCAGTCAACAAAAAACTCAACAACCAGAAAAAATGAAATAAACCAGATTTCTATCAACCAGTTGAACCAAGGTTGTCGTGGTAGCCAGTTACTGGGTTCTAGTGGTCATACAGGCAGTCGCTCAATGTAAAACACTGGTACCTATTTATTTGCACTCGGTTAAACTGGAAGGCCTATTTATTACCTACATTAAAAAAGGAAAAACATAATACATACATGTCTTATATTTTCTAGTAATCTGTATAAGTGACTAAAAATTAAAATGTATTCATCTGGCCTATTATTCTTTCAGAGAAATTTGATTTCCTTAAGTAATTGTAAGATGAACGTTAATCGAAGTCTGTGAATGAGCTCGTAACAATTTTTATGATTAACGAACTTAATGACTGCGTCACAAAGCTTCTATCTTTTATTTAGTCACAAACAATTTTATTTCGAATCGTGAAATTTAAAGCATAAAGTAATTAGACTTATGTAGGGCGGAGTGATAACATTTTAGTACCTTTTATGTATGTATCTACCTAATATTGCATGAGTATATAGGGTGACTGGTAATTAGTGACCGATACTTTAACACGTGATTTTACTTATGAATACGAATAACTTTACCAAAGAAACTTTTTTTTAAACTATATAAATAATTTAAAAAAAATATTTATTCATGTAAAATGTTTTTTACAAACACTTTTACGCAATAAGTTGAGGCCCAGCTGTCAAAACAACAATGGCAGCGCTATCCCGGTATGACGGCCGGGGTGCAGACGGTTTAACAAATATTTTTACACAATATTTATAAACTTAAGTGTTTCACTATCTGACTGCTCTGAGAGAAACATCGTAGGAAACCCAGAGATCAGAGTCTCATTTTTACGAGTCTGGCAGAAGTGTTGCTGGCCGGGGATTTGCTTGCAGAAAAAACAGCTGTAGGCACTAACAATCTTCAATTGATACAGTTGAACTCAATGTAGATCTTCAAGGGTTAGTATGGCATTACATTTAATAAAATCGTTCGAATTTGCATTTCACTTTTGTCAAAAATTCGTGCTAAGGCTAAAAATTACCTAGCACATTATGTGTTTGTGTTTTAATTTCTTTTTTATACCTATTTCAGGGTTAAAAAATATGTTGTATATTACAGGGTTAGTTTCACTTAATTTACTTGCGTGCTGTAGCGGGAAAAGAATTATTACAATTTCACGGTGTAAAATGAACATGAGAATGTATGTATCGTAGCAATGGTCGAATGCCACGATTCATACATTCTATATTATATTATATTTTAGGTAGTCTTCAAGGGTAGAGTGAATAGGCTCTTAATAAACTAGTGCGCTTCACCATCACTGATTGGATCACTGCTTACCATCAGGTGGGATTGCAGTCAAGCACTGGTTTATAATATTTGTTTATAATATGCTAGCTAGCATGTAGCAAATTATTTAATTTAAATGATTAAGTTTAGTAATTTCCAATGCTGTTTAAACTGTTCTTCTAACCTTCTAACATATCAGACAGACGTGTTGCTGGGGAGTTTGTTCCGCCACTTCTGCTTCCCAGCAAAAACACTAGGAAGTGGCGAAGGGCGGGCGTTTTGGGGGACTGTCTTATGTAATTTTTGACGTTCAAAAAGTGCTGATCCTCAGCCTAATTTGAATAAATGACTTTTGATTTTGATTTTTGATTTTGATTTTATTAAAAAAAAAAGACTTTAATTAACGTAATGTATTATTTTGTGACAAAAACATAATTTCCCTTTCATTCACCGACGACAAAATCATGACGACAACATCTCGTATTTTCTCGTTAAAATAAGCCGATTTGCAAATACTCTAAGGAGAAAAACATCGCATCAGGTGCGGTGGAGCTGTAAACAAATTATGTGGAGAGACCTTGGAATCCAGAAGAGGAGGAACGGGAAATTATATTTACTCAACAATCTTATTAAAGGTTCCTCTCGTGTGGTAAGAGACTCACAGTTTTGACTGGCCTGTTGGTCTAGTAGTTTGTGCTCCTGATTGCTCCTGATGAGCACGATCATTTTGTTCTATGTCTGGGTGTAATTTATATACAACGTGTTTTTTTTTATATCCCATAACTCTAGGGTATGATTGAGACCATATCAAAGAATCAACTGGCATATGAATTATGTTTCAATAATCCTTTTTTTTTTACTATCATACAAAATAATTCGACAAAGTCACGATGATTAATGTTTATGAAAACTTTTATTTCACGTAAGGGTGTTTACCCTTACGTGAAAGAAAAGTGACGTTAGAAAGAAGATTCGTCGTACTGGTGACAATTTTTGAACTAATTAGGTAATAAAAATAATATTTATAATACTTAATAATAATATTCCACGATTATTCACACAACGCCATCTAGTCCCAAGCTAAGCAGAGCTTGTGTTACGGGTAATAAACAACTGATAATTTAATTATGATTGATGATATCTCCGAAACTATGCATTTTTGGACCATCTATTCCAGGAGTTTTAGTATTATTTTTACCTACAGAATATAACCCTAGAGTTATGGGATATAAAAAAAACACCTTGTATAATATTTAAGGATTTAGAAATATATAAGTGTGTTTATCAGCTGTTTAGTAACCATAACATAAGCTCTGCTTAGTCCCACTAGATAGCGCTGTGTGAAAGTTGTAAAAAAAACCCTGAACACGTAGTATGGCCCCTTCGAAGCAGATTTTGTCTATAGAAGAATCGAAAAAGTAAACGTGCAAGACGGAGGAAACATTTTCTTTTGTTTCGAGCACGACAATGTTAACAATAAAGAGGCTGCTGCTGGTTGACAGCTGCCCCCAACATAATTGAAAACGGTTGAACAGATAATAATGTGAGCTTTTTCGATTGCCCCGCGTTGCTCATCAATTCCTTAAAATATTGGACAGGTGACCTCGATTACTATCATTATTCATATTCTAATAACGTATATCAAATTACAAATTGCCCACGATACGACGGCCTACATAGCAGCCTTAACTGTAGTTAGCAGAACACGGCGGAAAGTGAACATAACTCATAATTTACCGAAAATTTACTCAAACACACAAATTACATTAAACCATGGTTCACGTACATGTTAGCTTGCTGAAACTTTGTTAACTTACTTTACTGTATTGTTTAACTTTTAATTGAAATACATACATTGGCTCGTCGGAATGGTCCGAATTTAAACTTTAGATAGAAATGAGAAGACCAATACACTGGCTTGTTGGTCTAGCAGTTAGTTACCCTGACTGCTATGCCGGAGGTCGTGGGTTCGATTCCCACCCAGGAAAAATGTTTTTGTGATGAGCACGATCATTTGTTCTGTGTCTGGGTGCATTTGACAAAATTTTAGTTTTTATTCCCTCATCTAGATTACAAGAAAATATTCGACACATATTTTTCTTTTTCAACTTGATGGAAAACTGCTTAGATTAAGCGCATTAAAAATGAGGAGAGTTTTTTTTATCTAGTGTAAACTGTACTGGCTAGTGACGTCATGCGACATTTTGACTCGATGCATCGCCGTTAATTTTTGATTACGTGAAAAAAGGAAAAATATAAAAACTATTTTTTTTAAACAGCCCATTTATTTTTAATATGTATGTGTTTAGAAGTCTATCACTATGTTAAACAGCTTTTTAGTACCCATAGCACAAGCTCTGCTTAGCTTGGGACTAGGCGGCGTTGTGTAAAAGTTGTAGAATATTATTAGTAAAAGAAAAAATTGCACCGTAATGGTTCCTTTTTTTACCAATTTAGAACGTACCCTAAAAAGCCATCTTAAGAAACCGTATAAAAATAACTTAAGCTTCATTGTTTGTTCCCAAGAATATTATGAATATTGAATTGTTTGCCATTCCGCCTACGGAATACTTATTGTTTTCATTTTGTCCCGGAGTGGTGGAAAACACATTTATTTCTGGTTATTTTTCACTTACGAACGAAAATAAACTTTTTTGAATTTGAAGGGTGTCAAAGTTGATTCTCATTTGACTTTATTGGTTCAACTTGTGGGTCTACGTTATAATAAGCCACTTCATTACTCTTGTGTGCGTTGGGTTATTTATTTTTATTTTACAGGGGACTAATGGGGGTATTTACGTGGCAGATGCAAGGTGTAACGTCGGAAGAGGACGCCCTAGAAGGACATACATAGACCTTATTGGTGAGATTCTTTAAAAAGGTCAGGTGCGTTGTACTCGCAACCGGATCGCAAAAACAGATGTTATTTTAAATAAATCTTGGTCCGACTTGGGAATTGGACCCGCAACCTTTCGCTCAGCAGTGGCCTTTGCGACCACTAGACCAATGAAGCAATTAAACAGTAGTGTGATTTAGAATAAGTCAAATAACAAATTAAGAATCATGCCAGAATCAGAAGTAATCCATATTTTTTATATTGAACGTAACTTAATTAGACACGTATTGGTTTGATCACTCAATTATTCAACTAGGAAACTTAATACTCGTGGGAAGTATATTTATAGACATCCAATCAAATCGCTTCAATCAATACGTCGTACGGAATTTACTCACGTGTCAAAATCAATACGAGCCAGAAAGAATAAAAGTAGAGCTTTTTGTGAAAGAAACTCGGTAAATGCTTGTGCTCATACTGCACTGGTGTTCTATAGTAATCACCTCGTGAAAAGTAAGGTGAAGTGAAGGGGAAGTGAACTATAGTTATTACGTGCCAATGCTTAGGTTTATTAATAATAAAGTATTAATCCATAATATCACACATCGCCATCTAGTCCCAAGCTAAGCAGAGCTTGTGTAATGGGTACTAAACAACTTATAAGCATACTTACATATTTCGAAATACTTATATAAATATTGTAGATGAATTACACCCAGGCACAGAACAAATTATCGTGCTCATCACACAAACATTTCGTCCTGGGTGGGAATCGAACCCACGACCTCCGGCCTAGCAGTCAAGTCAGCAAGATTGACTGGTGCTAAAATGCTGCAACTTATTAACATTACTGCTACTTACAACAACAACAAAATTACAACAACCAATCTCAAAACATTAGGTCCAGACCTATGAAATTGGCGTTTTGTCGTACTGGCCACTTTGATCTCAAATATCTCCTCTTTGGTTTGAAATTCCAATTTTAAATTTACACAGCTATTTACTCATGCTTTTGTATTTGGAAAACCGCAATTCATTTATTTTTCCTCTTTTGGTTTTTTCTTTGCGCCAGTCAGTTTACAAAATAGAAAATTTGAAATATGGACTTTATGTTCCTCAAAAATTAATTACCAATAAGAGCTTGCTTTTTTTGTTAATATTATTTGATTAAATTATTATAAACATTTATAATACTTACTACCACTTCGCTTATAACCTCGTTTGCGTAAATCTCGTGCGTTGTTTTTCGAACTATTACATTTTAATTTCAGAACTATGGGAGAGTGGAAGTTGCGTAGTTTTGAAATTAAAATATAGCTTATGTTAATCAAGGATAATGTTGCATTCTTATGATGAAAGAATTTTGGAAATCGAACTAGTCGTAATTGTTTTTTTTTTAAAGAAAATCTGGTCTAACTTTGCTTCACATGAAACTAGCTAAGAGAAAACTTAGTTTCATTAAGTTTATTACTTGTAATACCTGTAACGGCAACTCTTTCATCTATAAACTTTTACTAGTTTCTCAATATAATAAAAAGCAGCTGGCTTTTACTATTTTGTTTCCTCAAGAACGTATACTTACCGTACTCGTAATACTTACGCTTGTAAACGCTTGGTAGCCGATCGATTCTGTACATCACCCCCTGAAATCTTGAGTGAAGTAAACTATCAATGTCTATAGGTTGACTGGTAATTAGTGACCGATACTTAAACACGTGATTGTACTCATGGATACAAATAACTTTCCCAAAGAAACTTTTTTATACTCATTAACTTTCAATTAATTAAACTCAAAATAAATTACGTCCGTAGGTACTGCACAACGGGAACGGTAGGGGTGGTGGGGAGCGTGGGACGCTACTACTAGTAGATTTCGCCCTTCCCAAGGTCAGACTGTCAGCTGATCGAACACAGCGCGCGCGCGGGAATTTCGAACAGCGTTTTTGTTATTTTATTGTGTTATAAGTTATTGTGTATAAAAAAAAGTTTCTTTGGGAAATTTTATTGAAAACCAGTCACCCTATATATTGTAGTTAAGGCACCAGTCTCCCATATTATAAATAGCCCAGCAACACAGTATCTCTGTTGACATTTCGTAGCGACACATTGTGCTAAGTGTTCAACAATGGGCTATAATAAATAATAGTAATAATAATCATTTTATTTCAGGCTAGATACTAAGGCCCATAAGTAAAATACACACAATTAGATAATACAATAATAACAAACTAATACATATTAAACAGTGATCAGTAACTAAACACGTAACGTCGGCGTCGTGTTTCGCTGCGAGGTGTCGCGTAACCGTCCTCGGAAACGCCGGAAAACGACACCTTTCGACCAAAAGTCCTCCTTCAAAAAGGTCTGGAGATGTTAGGTTGGAACACGTACCACAAATGACTTAAACCTAAGCTAAGCTAAGCTTTGGCTATTTGACAATATTTTAATTTTTATTCCCTCATCTAGATTACAAGAAAATAATCGATACATATTATTTCTTTTTTCTCGTAACTAAAAAATTACGGCGATACATCGAGTCAAAATGTCGCATGACATCACTAGCCAGAACAGTTTATACTAGATAATGAAGTTACAAGCCCCCTCTCCTCAACTTTAATGTGCCTAATCTAAGCAGTTTTCCATCAATATGAAAAAAGAAAAAAATATGTGTCGAATATTTTGTTGAAATCTAGATTCCCTCATCTAAAAACTAAAATTTTGTCAAATTGCCCATTGGTTTGAAATGGGTGATTATAGTGAACATGGCAATACCCTCAAATAATAAAATATATCGCGCCTATAAAACTCAAAAGGATTAATAGATAGATATGCCTGTTGCTATATTTAAGTCTCATGTAAAATAGAAGGCGAGCCATCAATCGGGCACAAGTCTAGGCTCCGGGCTACTACTGAGAAACAACAGATTGAAAATTTAAATAACGCTTTTCTCAACCATGGGTCTGAACCCGGGACGTCAAACTCAGCAACAGCATTGTTAGCGACTACTAGACCAACGTGGCAGTCACGAGACCAACCAGCAGTGCTATTCTGAAAAGTGTATTTGCGAAATCACTTCTGATTCCGCAGTGAAATCATGTGAAATTAATATATTGTATTCTTAAAAGGAGTGATTTCGACACTGGCGTTTCCAAAAGATGATCAAAGTGAGACGAACTAAAACGGGTGAGTATTTTGACGTTGACATGATTGTGAATACCGAAACTTGCACAGGCGACATGAGAAGCGTAGTAAGTATGGCTTTCGAGATGATTTACGAATTGACTATCGAAATGATTCACCATTTACAGAAAAGCACTTCTGATATATTATTTAGGTAGATACAGAAGCCCATCAAGCCACCCCAAATGTGTCAAATTTCTTTGATAGGTTTTCAACTTCCTTAAACACAGGATAAAGTTCATAGTATACTCAGTTGGGAAATTCTGTCAGTTTAGGGTAGTTTGACTTGCTGGCGTCTGTACTTACATTATGTTCTGTTCACACTACTTTATAATATCAAATGTTGTATCATTCAAACGTAACCTAAAGTAAGTGATGATTGCCCAGTTATTCCATAGAGCTATTAATAGACAAAATTATTCTACTTTAGGTGAGGTTATCGTGGCATATATTTGGTAATTAACTCGATTTATTCTTGGAACGCTTACTTGGTTTGTCGTGTTTGGTTTCTATGACAACTATTGCCTTAATAAAAGAAGTTATTTGAAGACCCTCTGCCCAGGTGTTACCCCTAGAATCTGGCGTAAATAAATAAATAATAAATAAAAAAATAAAAAGTTTTTATTGTTTCTCATACAATTGTTTTACAGCACAAAATTGAGGCAGCCCCTTTAAGTTATAAGGATACTTGTGTTGGGGTTACCTCGCAACTTCCCATGGGTTACAGTTTACAATGTTGAGACATATTTAAAACAAAGTGTTGAGACATATATTTAAATAAGAGAAAAGAAAGAAAAAAATTTAGGTTTAAGGATGTTACAAAAGTTGTTCTAGCAAGTTCAGGTATGTGTAGTGGTTGTGGGTGTGTGTGGTGTGTGAGTGTGTGTGTGGTGTGCGAGTGTGCGTATGTATGTGGAGGGTGGATGTGCGAGGAGTGGGTGTGTGTAGATGTGTCTGTGTGTTAATGATTGATCGGTTGATGTTTATTAAGATTTATTACAGGTTCTACTTTAGCAAGTTCTAGTTAGTAAAAGTTCAATTTCATCGTACGTTTGAGATTTTAACCATTCTGATAAAGTATTTTTACATTCATAACGCAACATGGGGTAAATATTCAATATGAGGTTCAGTTTATTGTAAATATAGGTCGATTGAGTGTCATACTGACGCCTGGCGAAAACCGTTCGGACCCGAGGGGAGTGGGCCACAATGTCTTTACGTCTTTTATCAAGCTTAGATGAATCGAAAGAAAGGGTCTTGTGTAGATGTATGGTTATGTTGAGTACATATAATTTCCTTACAGACAGAAGATTACTGACCTTGTAAAGGTTGTCTGTAGAGTACCGAAAGGGTTTAAAGTACATAACTTTGATGAGAGACCTTTGAGCCCTTTCTAGGTCTAGAAATTTGGTCTTGGTGGCCCCTCCCCAGATTGGTATACAGTATGTGATGACCGATTGTACCAGAGCAGTATAAATTTTATTGAGTAGCAACGGTGGCATAACATGTCGTAATGTTTTAAAAATCCATATAAGTTTTCTAATCCTGGCCATGGTATTTTCAATATGGTTGTGCCAAGACAGTCTTTGGTCAACTGTTATGCCAAGATATTTAGTGAATCTGACTCTCTGTATGCTTTGACAATTACAGGGATAATGAGAGGTTGCACACTCATGGATCACTATTCCAAAATCAGCACCTGGCTGTGAACTCTGATTTGGAGTAAAGCAGATGAAGTTTGTTTTGGATACGTTTAGTGTTAAAAGATTGGCATTTAACCAACTTGCTATGACCGCTAATCCACGTTCAGCAGTAGCACGCACGGTAGCCCAGGAGTCACCGGCGAAAACTACTGCTGTGTCGTCCGCGTATGAAAAAACTCGTCCGCCACTGTTCCCGATATTACACAACTTATTTATATAAATCAAGAACAGCGTCGGGGCGAGCACACTTCCTTGAGGTACTCCGAAACATACTATTTTTTCCTCACTAGTTAAATTTCCAACCCTTACTTGCTGTTTTCGGTTTGATAGGTAACTTCCGCAGAGAGAAAGAGCCAAACCTCTTATGCCGATTGTTTCAAGCCTGTGCAGAAGGATGGGGACAGAAACGGTGTCAAATGCCTTTTTTAGGTCCAAGAATACTGTAAGGCATTTTAGGCCTTTGTCTACATTTTTGACTATTTCACCAGATAATGCCTTCACAGCGTCTTGTGTGGATAGACCCCTTCTGAACCCGTATTGGGAGGAAGATAAAATGTTATGTTTACTAAGGTAACTAATTAGTCTGTTATTTAGTAATTTTTCTAATATTTTTGCAATGCAAGGTATAACTGATATAGGGCGATAGTTATTGACATCGTTCCGGTCCCCCCCCTTGTACACAGGCGTAACCATAGATCGCTTGAAAACCTCTGGGAATATCCCGGCTTTAAAGCACAGGTTGGCTAGTTGGCTTATTAGAGGAACCATGAAGTCTCTAGTCATTTTCAAAAATTTTGTAGATATACCGTCCCAGCCAGGTGAGCTTTCAGAATCGAGACCCATGAGTACGTTCTCCACTTCCTGCGGGTCAGTGTCAAGCAGTACGAATGAGGTAGTATGCTGTTCACTCCTTATGTAAGAGGGGCTAAGATTGGAGTGGTTAGACTTTTTAATTATCTCTTCCGCCAATGTTTTACCAATTGTAACAAAAAACTGATTAATCGAGAGGGTGTGGTGTGATTTTAAGTAAATTAGAGTTGACTGATTTAGGGGTTTTAAATTGTGTAATTTCGTTAATTTTTAGCCAGAGCTGTTTAGGATTGTTAATTGACATAGCTATTTGTTCTCTTTGTGATTTTCTTTTAAGTTTTTTTATTAAGTTAGTACAAAAGTTACGAAAACGTCTGAAAGTTATTTGTAGTATTATATTATAGGCATCTTTCCTAATTTGAATTTGCATTTTATTACGGAGATTAATACATCGAAGTACACCAGCAGTCATCCAAGGTTTGATAATCCGCCTACCGCTTGGAACTGACTTAGTTGTAGTATTTGATAGTAGTGAATGTTTTATTACCTCTATAAATTTATAAGCTATGATCTCAGGGTCATTACACGTTTTAAAAAATGACATGTCAGTAGCTATCAAATGGGTATATGCCCTCTCGAAATTAATAACAGTTTTTGTTTTGGCGGACTTTTTAGTTTTTAGTGATCGGGTTATGTTTATTAATACCATTGCGTGGTCTGTGATTGAGGTGTTAATAACACCCACAAATGCCGAGCTCAAAGCTTTGTCAATTTTTAAGATTGCATGGTCCAAACAACTTTGTTCTCTGGTAGGTAAACTGTGTCCTGGTAAAAGGCCATGTGCCGCTAACATATTTAAATAGTTTAATCTGTTACTACGTTGTTGAGATGTTTCAGAATTCTTGATTATTAGATTAATATTTATATCACCCACAATCATAATATTTTTATGTGTCATAATAGACTCAAGGTGAAGATTTAATGAATTTATAAAATTATCAGCACAAAGGTTGGAGGGTGAACGATAGATGCCTATGATGGAATAGTTTGAAATAGATACCTGAATAGCTGACGCGTGTGAAATATTAATTTCAGTAACATGGGCCTGGTGCCCATCTCGAACATAAGCTACCACACCGTCATTTTGATTAAGCTGTTTTTTCGTATAGTACGAAGTGTAATTATCAAGCAAAGGTAGTTGTCTGTGATAGTTAAGCCTGCACTCCGTTAACACTAACACGTCCATGCTATGTTTTATTTGTGATAGGTTTAGCTGTAAGTCTTCAAAGTTTGAATAGACACTCCTGATGTTTTGGGTTACTACTGTCAAGTTATAGTTTCCATGATGTAAGTAGTTGTGCAACTCTTCAATGTTTATAATAGCTGACTTTGAGATTTCGCTATCATCTAATTCCCGTATAGTATTTAGGTGGCTATCCATTAACGTTATTATAATACCAGTTGTGCCTCGTGCAATTTACGTTATTGAAGAAACATTGATAGTCCGATTGTAAATATACTAATTCGACACTTAATACATTTGTGATAGGCGGTTTAGGTATGCTCATGAGTGTGTGTGACCTGTGTAAAGGTGGGTGCGTGATGAGAGTTTGATAGATTGTTAGTGTGAGTGTTATTGAGTGTAATGTGTTAGTTTTATGAGTATTACATTTAACATTATGGTGACATTGAACATGCTTGAATGTGGACATTTTAAAAGTTATCCTGATGCTTGACACATTTAACGAAAAATTAACATAATAAAGTAGGTTACTAATACATAATAAAACTATGAATAATGGCGTACTAGTATAGACCTTTACATAACTTAGTCACAGTTCCTGCATTAAGTGATGTGCCTGAGTCTCAGTCTTGATCATAATAGCCCGAGAGTTTTCATCGCGTTTTACAAAGACGCGTCCGAATGTGGTCCAGCAGAATTTGTATTGTTTTGTTTTGGCTAAGTCCCGCGCCAAAAAGTATAGACGATTTCCCTTAGCAGTAAGATGTTCAGATATAAACACTGGGGTATCCTCATTGCTGGTGAAGCCCAAATGCTTAGCCTGCAGCTTTGTTTTATTTTTTATATTAAAGGTCTTAGCTTTCTGTAGAAAATCTGTTTTTATTATCGATGAACCAAGCTCGACAATAATGGGAGTATTTTTAACCTCGACCTTCTTGCCCTGGATTCTATGAATATCCTTTACATCTTTCAAGTCCAAATTTCCGCTAATGCTCTTTGAGAGGGATAAAACCATGTTTATGAGGTCACCTCTAGTTTCTTGAGGTTTTCTAGGGACGTTCTTAAGTTCTATACTGGTTTTTTGCGAGCCTCTTTGTAGATCTTCCACTCTATCTTCCAGTAAGGTTATATACTCTCGGTCTTTTTTTGCTTGTAACTCAAGAGATTCAATTCTCTTAAGGAACTCATCGTGTTGACTGGATAGACGTATTACACTAGCTTCAATACTAATATTAGTTTGCTGAATTTCTTTTAAATTGGTGTTTATTACCAAAAGTTCGCTTTTTTGAGTGGTCAGAAACGTTGAAAATAATTCCCTTATCTCTTCCTTAAACTTACAGAATTCCGCAGGCAAGTCTTCATCTCTTACCCTTTTGCGAACAGCAACATAGGTGTTAGTTGGCGTAATGTTTCCCACTTCACTCACATTAGGATCTGAGAGCGATTTATTCATTTGTGAAGTGAACATGTTACTAGGGTGTAATAAGTTCTAATTAGTTTTAGGATGTTTTCGCTGGGGCCAAGAGGAGGAGTTTAACCGTCGAGTGATTAGACAGTGGGCGTTGCTAATTAGTCAAAAGAGGAGGTGCAGGCGCAGGTAGTCATCCAATAGCAATGGCGGGAGGTGCGCCCGCGCAGTAATGAGTAGTTTATTGGTCTCTTACTTGTCCTTGAGGGTGAAGTCTCACCACTATGAGACTGCTCAGGTACCAGGAGCGCACGATCGCTGGAGTTATTGTTGCCGTCTCGCACTGGCCGTAATGAAGTTGGTAGACAACTCCTCAGTGGTGATGCACTCCTATTTTTTCTACTTTATTTAAATTGCGTAAAATATTAAATTTGAAACTAAATTCTGATATATGGGTACTGAGGCACGTCAACACCTTGCGGCGGTCCGGGGGAAGAGGAAATTGCGTGGCGCTCAGAATTCAATATGGCGCCTATGACATTATTATACCGCTTTACCCCCTCTGTGAATAATCTATTATCATGTTGCATGATATTTTTTACGGGTAGCGGTGATGTTATTCAGAAAAGCCAGGAGTTTCGTTCAATGTGTGCGTGTATAATTTATCATACATATATCTCGATGTCTGAATGTAAATTTCGAAGCACCTTCTTATGTTAATGTATGTATGTGTTTTTATAGATATTTAAGGAGTTTAGAATGAATGAAAGGCGACTAACGAAAGGTATTTACAAGGCAGATGTAAGCGGGAACGCCGGGAGGGGCATACATAGACCTTATTGGTGAGGTTCTTCAGAAAGGTCAGGTGCGTAGTATTAAAGTAAACGAAGTGGAAATTAGGTTTAGTAAAATATATTGCGTGCTTTATCAAAGATACAAAGAATAACAACCAATCACCTAGCAACCACAACACAGATCTTATTTTAATCTAGAAGGGAAGACTTCATAGAATTACGCTGGAAGTGCTTTCCTAACATTCCCTCTTCTTTTTCAAACCGAAGTCTTCGCAAAGCTTTACCAGTCTTGGTTTGAATAATGGCTTTGTAAATATATCAGCCAGTTGTTCTTGCGTAGGCACTTGCTCAATTTGGATATCTCCTTCAGACACACCTTGCCTTACATAGAAATGTTGTGCTTTGTCTTCCGATGATATTCGTAAGGCGGATTATGAGCTAATTTTATTGCAGACTCATTATCAATGCGCAGTACTGGTGTTTCTAATTTATCACTTAAATTTTTAAACAATCTCTTTAGCCAAACCATTTCACGGCACGCCTCACTGGCAGCTACTATTTCTGCTTCTGTGGACGACAGCGCAACTGAGGTTTGCTTCACACTTCTCCAGGAGATTGCTGATCCAGCGAACATGCATATCAACCCGCTTGTAGAACAACCACTCAAGTTGTCGCCTCCGTGATCTGCATCACTGTAACAGATGAGTCTCTTCTCATTCTTTTTAAACTCTAGACCAGTCTCGATTGTTCCTTTGAGGTAACGAAAGATTCTCTTCACTTGTAACACATTCGTATTAGTAGGGTTATCTAAGGTTCTGGATACGACTCCGACTGCATAGGCGATATCAGGCCTTGTACCCACCATGAGATAAGCCAACGCTCCCACAGCTTGTCTATAGGGAAATTTAGTGTCACAGATCTCTTCCGCCAACTTTTTTACAGGACTATCTTTAACTATTGGTGTTCCAACGGCTTTACAGTCACTCATTCCATACTTCTCCAAAACCTTTGAAGTATAGGCGGCTTGATGAACTCTTATAGTCCCATCATTGTGTCGCTGTAACTCTAGTCCTAGAAAGTACGATGGCGGCTTAGTCGTTATCTTGAAACGTGCTTTGAGTTCGTTCTCAATGAAATTGTTAGCTTCTACGTCATCAGAGGAAGCCAATAATCCATCATCAACGTACAAAGCTAGCAAAATCTTTGTTTTTCCACGTTGTCTCACGTATAAACATGGATCTGCTTCGCTCTGTGTAAATCCAGATTCAATAAAAAAATCATGAATACACTCGTTCCAACATTTAGGCGCTTGTTTAAGTCCATAAAGACTTCTTATCAACTTGCACACCTTGCCAGATCCGTCATTGTATCCCTCAGGTTGTCGCATGTATATCTCTTCCTTCACCTTGCCATATAGGAAAGCTGTTGAGACGTCAAATTGTTTTAGCGATAAACCTTCATTTGCAGCTATACTTAATAATACTCGGATCGTGCTTAGTTTCGCAACAGGGCTAAATGTCTTGTGGTAGTCTATTCCTTTTTTCTGAGAATAGCCAACTGCAACTAGTCTTGCTTTAAACTTGTCAATCGAGCCATCAGGGTTCTTCTTTACCTTAAATATCCATTTGCAGTTGAGTGCTTTTCTGTTATTTGGTAAATGTGTCAGTTTCCATGTCTCATTCTCTTTCAGAGAATATATCTCACTGTTCATAGCCTCAACCCACTTGTCTTTTTCAGTACTTTGCATGGCTTCTCGATACGAGGATGGTTCTGGAACAGCAATGATTTGATTGATGAATTGTTCAAAATTAAATCTTTCTGGAGGTTTAATTTGACTCCGATCACGAAGTACACGACTGCTTCCTTCAACAGTTTGAGTGTCTTCTTCTTGTCGATCTTCTCCATTACTAGTACCTGTTTCATACCAAGTATCTTCTTCATGTCGTTCTTCTTCATTATCACTTATTTCATTATCCAAATTCACTGAATGCAAGTGATCATTACTTTGATTAAGTACTTCTAAGTTTGTTTGAACATCTATGGAAGAAGTAGGTAGCTCATAGGTATTCTTTTTGATTTCAGGTTCCTCACTAACAGGTGTGTCTCGGTCTAACAGAGGTATTTCTTCAAAAGTTACATCTCTGGAACGCAACAATTTAAAGTTCCTTGTATCATAAACTCGATACCCATCATCACCGTCATATCCTATAAGAATTCCTTTCTTTGCTTTTTTATCTAGTTTATTTCTCTTTTGTTTTGGGACATGCACGTAGCATACGCAACCAATGATTCTGAGATGATTTATTTTGGGTTTCTTATTGTACCATAACTCATACGGTGACTTGTCATCATTTGGAGTGGGTCCCGTACGATTTAATATGTACACTGAAGCTTGCACTACTTCAGCCCATAAACCTTTAGGTATCTCATCATGAGCGTGCATGAGTGCTCTTGCCATCTCAACAATTGTGCGATTATCTCTTTCGGCACAACCGTTTTGTTCGGGAGTGTAGGGCATTGTCAGCCTCTGTTTAATCCCGTGTTGTCTCAGCGTACTTCGTACTTGTTCATTGTCGAATTCACCGCCATTGTCGCTCAGCAACTCTTGAATGACGTGTCCCGATGTCTTAGCTTCTACTAGAAAATCCTTCAAGCGTGCTTGAACTTCTGACTTTTGCCGTAAGAAGTAAACGTAACGAAAACGGGTGAAATCATCCTTGAATAGAACAAAGTATCTATACTTTGAGATCGAATACACAAAAGGTCCACACACATCAGTGTATATTAACTCTCCAAGTCTTGTAGTTCTTTCCCTGGTCCCAAACGTCCTTCTGTGGGCTTTTCCATAAACGCAACCTTCGCAAACTTCTTTGTTATTTTCAGATTTGAATTGCATAGCAAATTCTCTTTGCATAACTTGTTTGACATGTCTTTTGTTTTGGTGTCCCAAACGTTCGTGGTACAGTTGAAGTTGGTTATTAACTGTTAGTTGGTTAATCTCAAGTTTAGGTGTAATTACTTCTATTTTAAGTTTGTACAAACCTCCATACTTGTCACGAGTACCGACTAACTTTGTCTTACCATCAACCTTAAATAAACATGACCGAGTGTTTGATTCAAAGGAGCTATTCTCACAAAGATCTTGTGCGGCTAGCACTGAGAACAACTTTCGTTGTATACTGGGAACATACCAAACATTTGTGAGTGTAATTGTTTCGTTTCGGCCATTAATGTCAGCTTTTACTTGTATTGAGCCCTTTCCGATAGCTTCAA
The DNA here is from genome assembly GCA_921972225.1 of Euplexia lucipara. Lineage (NCBI taxonomy): Eukaryota > Metazoa > Arthropoda > Insecta > Lepidoptera > Noctuidae > Euplexia > Euplexia lucipara. The sequence continues at coordinate 2,721,457 of OV179151.1, forward strand.
TATTTTCACCATTTGCTGTCATTACTCTGTGAGATTTGCTAAAGTACTCGAAAAATACATACTGATCTGCTCTATTGGTTACGTGACTTGTTGCTCCATTGTCCACGTACCATGAGTCTTTATCATTACTCTCACCAAGAGATAAAGCTAAACTTGACAATGTAGCAGCATTTGATATGGATTCCTTTGTAGGTTTTGGGGGTCTACCATCCGTAATCCATTTCTTGCATTGCTTTACTCGATGTCCGCTTGCTCCACAATAGTTGCACTTGGACTTCTTTTTGTGGTCTTGCTTTCTGTTACGTACTATCAATACCTCCGTGCTGGATTCACCCTCAGCTTCAGATTTATTTCTATCTTTCAAAGCTCTCTCGTGAGCGCACAACTGGGTGGTCAAGTTCTCGATTGTACGATCTTTCAATGTAATCAGTAGCCAACTTGATTTAAAACTGAAATACTCTTCTGGCAGGGAATCCAATATCTTGCATATCAAAAGAATTTCTGGTAGTTGATTGCAAACTGTAGACAAAGCTTGATTCAGATCATGCCAAATATTCTTTATTGCAGACATATGTGAACCCATGTCATGAGTGGGGTCTTTCTTGTAATTAAAGAGTTGCATACACAGATCGTAGGTTCGGTCCTCTGATCCTCGCTCATAAAGACGGTTTAATTCGTCCCACATATCACTCGCAGTTGTAAAACGCATTACTTTGTTCAGCATTTCGTTGGTCATATTAGTAGTCAGTAGTAACAGTGCTGTGCTTTCAATTTTATTATATCTGTCACATTCGTCTTTGTACTTAGTAAAAGCTTCCGCTTTGGCTCCTTCATCCGGATGTGCTGGCTTTACTAGAGTACCCTGCACCGCATCTAAGGTGCCTGTGTTACTCCGCAGCAGCAACAACACTTTATATTTCCAGGTCGGCCAGTTGCTTCCATCGAATAGTCCTATTTCGAGTTTCATATTTGAAGACATGATTCACTCTTTCAAACTTTTATCCTTTAGAAAAAACAATACTAAAACTTTTAAACTCTCGTTTTTGCATGCTCTGCTACCATATTAAAGTAAACGAAGTGGAAATTAGGTTTAGTAAAATATATTGCGTGCTTTATCAAAGATACAAAGAATAACAACCAATCACCTAGCAACCACAACACAGATCTTATTTTAATCTAGAAGGGAAGACTTCATAGAATTACGCTGGAAGTGCTTTTCCTAACACGTAGTACTCGCAACCGGCGTGTGTGTATGACAACATGTATGAATGTAAACGAAGCAAAAGAAGTATGTAAGAATCGTAGCATATGGCGCTCTGTAGTCTGCCTACCCCCATGGGAAAAAAGCGTGAGTTTATGTTTGAATGTATTTTTGAAGTATCTAAGGAGTTTAATTAAAACTTCATACATTACAGATTTTCATTTATTTCAGTGATTACTGATTACATAATTAATAATAACATACGATACCTTACATCTATTGATTCTAAAAAAATCATTTCCAATATCACCCTTACCTAGTTAATAACGGATAAATCCATTAAAAATTACAGTTTATTACTTCTTAATATTAATAAATTAAACGAAGGTAATTAAGTGAAATTTTTAGACGTTTTAACGACTAATACGTCGGTGTTAAATAATTAATTATGACAGTTGATAGCGTGATAGTCATTTAATTTAGGACGCTTGGTCCGCAAAAATCTTTGGTTCAATAACATAGTATAACAAGGAAATAAAATTATTACAAAAAAACATAAAATAATTAAAAGAGTACTTCCTTGAAAACTCCCCGACTCGCTAACATAGAAAACTAAGACAGAATTTGCCACTACATTTACACAATTTTCCTTATCATTCACTAAATTTAATTTAAACAGTTTTATTATTAATCTAAGGTTAAAATCTCTGAATTGCATTTTTTATTATATTGATTAACAAACAACTGTTGATTTTCTCGTTACTTAACTAACACTACTTTACTTACTAAAGATTCTAACTTTTTTTAAGAGCTATATTACGCCTAAAGGATCATTGAACTTATGTGGATAAGAAATATTAAACAAAGTATACCATGGGAAGCAGAAATGGCCAGTGTAAATGACATAACATAGTACGTATAAAGAATTGACATAAGTTCCATAGATAATGACGCTGTAGACAAAGCTGTGATCTTTGTAGAAAACAATCCGCATGATATTATTGTCGATGTTAAATTTGTAATAGTGCAAGATGGTCGTGTTACTAGCGACGAATCATCTAAATAAATCAAGAATCGTTTCACAGCCAGAATGATTTTCCATAAACCGTGTCTAGATATGGTAGAGGAAGTATTTTTTTAAAATTTTATAAGAGTTTTTAAGTTTAAAGTTAGATTTTTTTTAATCTATAATTATCTACAGTGCGTAAGTTTAAGTTTTCTATTTTAATCAAAAATTAGGATTTAATTAAATCCGTTTAATTGGAATGTTAGATAAGTAGCGCTACTTGGACTGAACACCACCAAAATTGTTCCAATTCGAATTGAAATTCTTCACCGAACAATTTTGGGGACCAGTCGCAGAAATCTTAGATTACGAATTTAGAAGAATTTTTATATGGAAACTACGTACCGCTTTATAAGTAACCTTTAATGACTTAGGTAGAATTTCATCGGTTTAATTTTGAATTATACTAAGCTAAATGAGTGCTAGATCTTATTGTTGATAGTTTGAATTTAAATACTTAGTTTTATTATGTTTAAAAGTGTCGGGACGAAATCATAGATGTCAAAGAGCGGGAAATAAATGATAGATTTTGCTTAGTAGCGATTATATTAAGAACAGGAGAGTAGAAGATAGCTAATAGCTAGAAGCAACTAGATCAATGGCACTGTGTAATGTACCGTGTCCATAAAAAAGTATCCTAACCAGCTTAACAATACGTTTCAAACAAGATTATGTTGCATTACTCTTAAATTTACGTTATTTTTTTTTTCATTCTCTCTACGTTTTTATTAATCATTTATCTTTATTCTTACTACATTCCCTTTATTGCCAAAAGTTTAACATTTTCTAATCCGTGATTCAGCGAATATTTATTAAGTTGTGATTTGCGATTATCCCTATAGTTTAACATTATATTTTTATTAAATACGAAGATTCGTGAGCTCGGAGAATCTTCACATTTAATTATTTTTTTATCTTTATCCTTAAACTTGTGGCAAAGTCTGTCGAGAAACCAGACAAAGTGACATTGAACACTCTGTCTGATTTAATAGAATCCATCCCAAATCCATACAAACAGATGAAAAAGGAAGTTGCTTATATTCGTATGGAACTGCATGGGTTCTTTATAAAATATATTCTAAACAATTTTCAAGGTAATACTCGTCAAGTTTTACTTCAAATAAATAATATTCGGTTGTCAACGTTCAATTATGATTAGCTTACACTTTCCACATTACAATTTCCTTATAATCATTCATTTTTTTAACTTTCCCATTAACTTCTACGGATAGTATCGTGTCCAAACATTCTATTACTAGAAATACAAAATTTAACGTATTTACAACCATTTTTAAAACTTCATTTTTTAACAAAAACATTCATAAGTACATCCTTGCTTCACGCACAGTCTAAATGTACATTCTTTACATTAGAATTATAAGGGACTAGATTCGTTTGGGAACAAAAAACTACATAAACAAAATAATGAAATTATAGTAACATTCGACGTTTGGTGGTTCCTCTACATCTTTATATTGTCTGTCAGTAATATCTTCACCGTCTGCATGTTAATCTGTTGATCTCATCGGTCAGAATGTACCAGACTTGGTTCTTTCCTCTTAAACTGAATATTTTAGAATTTTGGTGATATTTTTACTTATGTGTGTAGTATGATTACATAATGATGCATTTCCCTTTTTCAGCCCAAGGGTTGTTTTTCTTATCGGGAGCGTGTATGAGAGGGTCATTCTTTTCATTCTCCTCCACGTACTCCCTCATTCTGTAACAAAAAAAAGGTCATATTAGAAAATGGTGGTGAAACTTCGAATATTTCCTTTGTCAACATTATTTTTGGCAAGTCACGCGGGTTTCCTTTTAGCTATGTTAATACGGCTTTTACTTTGTTTTCTCTTGATAAAATTGTTATTCTGTTCTCATATTTTATTAAGGACTGAGGCCGAGCGTGTGCAAAATATACCGATTTTGCTATGTAGTTTCCTGTGTTTGTCATTGAATGACTCATCATCTAGCTTAGCCTTTTCGCAACTATTTTTAACGGAAGGTAGGAAAATATAAGCAACAGTATTTATTTTAGCTTTTTTTACTTTGTGTGAAAAATTTGTGGAATATTTATTTACATTTTGAAGATTTATCCCTAGCCTTTCTCCAACTATGTTGGGGTCGGTTTCAAGTCTTACCAGTTGCATCTGAGTGAGCATTATATCAGGTAATAACTGTGAATCGACTTCCACAACCCAGTAACTGGGCTACACAATACCTCAAGGTTAAACTAATTATCAAAATTACGAAGTTTTGATTACCGTAACGATCTACAAATAACAGCCAAGACCAATGAATTAACGTGTTTTTTTAAAAGGATTTGATTTGATATGTAACAAATGTTCACCAATCTACGAAATATCCTTAGCCAGCGTAGATTAGCTTTCGATCAACTTGTGCAGCCATTTTTATTTAGCTGGAAGATCCTCTAATAAATGACTATCACTCGTTATAACTTCAATAGCCTTTTCCTTTCGTAAGAAATTTATTATCAGCAGCAAACCAAGCAGTGAAACTTCGATAAGATTTATATTAATGACGAAATTGAAGGGACTCGATACAACAGTGTCATGGCGATAAATCATGGCTGACACGACAAAAGATGGCCTTATTGATATCAGATTGACTATATCCTTATGAGTTTCTTATGGGTTTCAAAATTCTATATCACGTTTTTATTAAATTACTAACTTCTGCTCTGCCCGCGACTTCGTTCGCGTGGAATAATTCCAGGAAACAAAAAAACCTCGATTTTAAAATATTCTTCATTGATGCTCCGCTCCTATCAGTCTTAGCGTAATGATATATAGCCTATAGTCTTCCTCAATAAATGGGCTATATAACACTGAATTGTTTTTCAAATCGATTTAGAAATTCCTGAGATTAGCGCGTTCAAGCAAACAAACTCTTCAGCTTTGTAATATTAATACATACATACATACATAACGTCACGCCTGTAATCCCCGAAGGGCTAGGCAGAGGTGTACCTGGTAGTACAACCCACATTTCGCCAGTTATGTTTAAGTCCCATGTAATAGGGGGCGAGCCTATTGCCATCAATCGGGCACAAATCCATACTCCGGGCTGCAACTGAGAAATCCCAGATGGAAAAACCCAATAACACTTTGCCCGATCCGGGAATCGAACCCGGGACCTCATGCTCAGCAGTAGCGCTTGCGACCACTAGACCAACGAGGCAGTTTTCTTTGTAATATTAGTATAGATTTATTTATTATTTCTGGTCAACCAACAATAATAATAATAATATACATTACATATGTTAAAGTTAAATTCTTATATCAAAGGTATATTAAAAAGTTTTTTCAATTCACCTTCACTTCACCTACATTTACGGGGCGATTATTACAAAATAGAACTGCAGCTGTTTACTCAAGTTTTATCCGGGTAAGTTAGGGTAGTTTTTTCTTTCTCAATCAATCGGCAGGACGCTAAAAATGGTCGCATTTCGACCACTAAGCACACACACATAGCACACATCTAACACTAGGTTTTGTATAAATCGCAAAACAGCTTCAAGCTATTTATTTAAACTAAGAATCCCAATTTAATTTTATAAGGATAGTGAAAAAAATTAACACTATCATGTCCTAGGTTACGACAAAGGATACTGTTAAACAGGCAAAGCCGCTGGTAAAATCTATGTAGTTATTCATAATTTTATCATTAATATAGCTATTTATGTATATTATCCCTTACGACTATCTATACTTACTAGAATTACCAAATCCCATAGCGTGGTATTTCTAAACAATATTAAATTAACTTATACTCCATTTACAAAATAGCATTATGCAGAAGCTAGAAAACGTAATTTTGAATGCACACTTTCTAACGAAGATTCCCACCCAGGACAAATGTTTGTGAGATGAGCACGATCACTTGTTCTGTGTCTGGGTGTAATTTATCTATAATATGTATGTATTTAGAAATATATAAGTATGTTTATCAGCTATTTTGTACCCATAACACAAGCTCTCAAGCTTAACTTGGGACTAAATGGCGATATGTGAAAAGTTGTGGATTATTTATTTATGTTATTTAAAGTGCAATTCTGTGGCCAAGTGAAAAGGGGTATAAGTCCAATTTTGTCGAAAATGAGTTAAGTGTACCAAAAAGATCAGAAAACCGACATTTACAGTTTATTTTGGTGTCAGTTGGACCCTTTTACACAAAGTATTTTAGAGATAGCTTAGATTTGTCTTCACCAAACGATAGAGCATTTTTTTCTGATCACTTTGGTACACTAAACTCATTTTCGACAAAATTGGACATATAAAAAAAAAAAAAAAAATATCTTTATCTGCTTACTCATGTTTTGACAAATAAATTATCTTTATCTTTATCTTTATCTTTATCTTTATACTCCTTTTCACTAGGGCCACAGAATTAAGCATGTTACAATTTACTATAGACGCCGAATTTATTATAATCTATTTTCACAGAAACCGTCACACTTAGTTGTAACCATTGCAACAATTTATTTTAAGAAATGATGAGGATTTCTTTCAAGTATGTTTTTTTTTTATTTTAGCTGTGAATTTCAGTGTGAATGATAAAAATAACCTCAAAGAAGCAGGGATAAAGAATACATGACTTGGCAGTTTGAGTTATTTATGGGACCAACCCAAATGTTCTTTCTTTGGTATTGTTCGTCGGCAAGTGGAGCTCCTCAAGTTCCGAGTTGAGCTCACGTTTACTGACAAATGCTTGCACTGACTGATCTGGTCCCCTCATTCTGTTTGGTTCTTTCCTCAAAAGACCATCTCAGACACTAATCTGCATGGATCTTACATGATTTGACCAAGATATGGCTGGACTTTAAAAGAGACTATGACCTCTGAGTTTCTTTCGGTGTTTCTTCTCAGAGTAGTCAAATAATGAAATACCGATCACATTTACTAAAAAAGGCGACGTGTAAAAGTGTTTGTAAAAACCTATTTACAAAAATAAATATCATCGTATCATTTATCATTTATCATGGACACGTTCTTCGTTTCACTTTTATTCTTCTAAATTTAAAGTAAAACAATGTGTTTATAAATCGTTTTCGTTAATCTTTAAAATAAATGTTATGCATTTCTGCATCTCCGAACTTCTTTTTTCAAATGCTATTGTAAATGGAGTATTGTTAGAACAGCTATCATCATTTAAGTTCCCATACAATCCTCAACGATTCCCGTAGAACAAAAACTTCCGCGTACATTATAACAGTCGTTATTTATAACAACCATTCACATTCCACAAGTTCGTCCTCTTGAAATGTAATGGAAGTGTATTCCTCCATTGAAAACTTCGCAGACGGTATTCCTTTAATTAAAGTTTTGGTATTAATTGATTTCGTTGAGAGTTCGCTCCATTATGGAACTAAAATTGAACTCAAGTGGCTCATAAAGGTGCAGATGGAGGATTTGAAAGTATTTAAGGTGCTTATTTAAATTGTAATAGTTTTAATAGAGAACTTTAAACTCTTTTGCACCAATATATTGGTTAAGGTTTTAAAGAAACTTTATTCTTTTTTTTAGTATTATAAACCAGTGCTTGGCTACAACCACACCTGATGGTAAACAGTGATGGTGAAGCGCACTAGTTTATTAAAAGCCTATTCACTCTAGCCTGAAGACAGCTGAATTATAATCAAACGGTGAGACCGCAGCAGGCAAGTTCTCAATGAAATCATAACATGTTACTTACTTGAGAGCCCTAGATATATGTAAAATTTAATATTTCTATGTTGAGAACTAAACATAATTTAAATCAGCGAAAACTTTGACATTATTTTGGACCTTTCAGCGTTAAAATGCGTCGGCTTTTCCTGATATTCACATTTAACTTGATAATCTGTTCACTTTTGACTCTTTGAAATCATGATTTCTATCCAAAGTAACTACATATTTATTTAAAAACAGTAACTTAGGTATTTACTTTTGCAGATATTTTTTTTTGTAGGTACTTAGTACTTTACAGTTTTAAGTAAAAATAACATCAGATTAAATCAATTTTCCTCGATTTCAGAATCTTGTATAACTCATGAAAAAAGTCGTGCGACGATGTCACTTTAACCCTATATACAGGGTGTAAAAAGACCGATCACGTAGCCGGTAACAAGACATTGTGTACATATAATTAAGTAACTTTAACCAAAAAAGAATGCTAGGAAAATACTTTTTTTTCATCTTTAAAAAAGAGATGCTTTTTATTGCGCGTATTGCATAGCGCGACAACGCAACGCAACTTTCGATCTGAGCGTATGGCCACTCGCTCTTGGTCGTTAATTTGACCGGCCCGCTTGTTTAGTATCCATTGCATTTTTGTAACTTCAAATGCGTTATTTGTTTTGAAAAATCGATAACTTTGATAATGTTTGTTCGGAAGAAAGTTTACTAATGATACTTGGAATACAATTTTGAAAATAAAACGAAAAAAAATATTGCACTGTGACCTTCAATATCTCCAAAACCAGTGAATTCACAGGGCTTCTAGAAGAAAAAAACGATCCCATTGATGGGTAGAAATGTAGTTTTCGTTTACGTTAAGAGTCTTTTTACACCCTGTATACAGTAGCTTGATACCTAATCAGAAGATGAAATTCAAAAATTCTCTCAACAAGATGTCTTCAAAATCAGACAAGAACAATGAACAAGGAAAATTTTATATTAAAAGACTGCTACTAAGCAAACACAATTATGATTTATTCATTCACTCAGCATTAAATACGTTTATGCGGCAGTAACGCCTTCATATAGACACTTTTATAGACATGAAACGATTTAATTTGAGCGAGCATAAAACTGTTGTTTTTTCTTGGCGTCTCTGTTAATGGAATAGGTACTAGGTTTATTTTCTGGGTACACTTTCATACATACATACATAAACTCACGCCTTTTTCCCACGAGGGTAGGCAGAAACTACAGAGCGCCATGTGCTACGATTCTTACATACTTTTTTTGCTTCGTTTACATTCATACATGTTGTCATACACGCACGCCGGTTGCGAGTACTACGCACCTGACCTTTCTGAAGAACCTTACCAATAAGGTCTATGTATGTCCTTCTAGGGTGTCCTCTCCCGGCGCGGCGTTACCACTTACATCTGCCTTGTAAATACCTTTCGTTAGTCGCCTTTCATCCATCCTTTCAACGTGACCAAACCATCTAAGCATACTCTTTTCTTTTGTCTTTTCTTTTTTGCTCTTCTTTTTTCTCTTTTTCCTTTCTTTTCTCTTTCTCTTCTGGTACACTTTCATTTCGCCACTTTATTAACAAGACATAAAATCACAATTATACTCTCTGATATTATTCCTGTCTCCAGTACATGGCACTTGTACCTGTGAATTGGCTGTATTTTTAGCTTAGTGAGTACGCACATGATCAAAGCACATAAAAACACTAAGTAGTATGTTTTATTATTGATACGATCGCGTTTGATCACTAGAGACAGTGGTGATGGTAAGTGATGATGTGGTCGACAATGAACTTTTTGTCCATACAAATCTAAAGGGGCAACTAGAATAATTTTTTAAAGTTAATTTTTGTTCGACGTTCAAAAGTGCCATAAAATGGCCTAATTGAAATAAATGTTTTGACTTTGACTTTGAACTATCGCTTGCCTAGAAGTAACCTATTCACTTTTGCTTGACTTAAAAAACCTATAGGTTGCAGCTAACAGGAAACACTGACTCCGGCAAGGAATTCCACTCCAGAGCAGCTCTGGAGTTGAAACGTTTAACGTTTTGGAAACACATTCATTGTGCGTACAGTGCCCTAAGTGCGAGTTGTTTTTACGCTAACGCGATCGAAACGTTCACCGCGTTTGGCTCTCTGATTAGTTAAAAGCTTGGAGCGGGCCAATCGGAGCGCCGAACGTCATGAAAGTGTCGATCGCGTTAACGTAAAAAACACTCGCACTAGGCACTCAGCTGCTGTACACACAATGAATGTGTTTCCAAAACGTTCAGTACGTGTACGTGTGTCAAAAAATAGGCCAAAGCTTGAGATTTTGGGCGAACATTAATTATCAGACATAACATCACGGCTGTAATCCCTGAAGGAATAGGCAGAGGTATACACTCTAGTACACCCACATTTAGCCAGTTATGTTATAGTCCCATGTTATAGGGGGCAAGCCTATTGCCAACAATCGGGTACAAATGATCATCACCCCATTCCTGCTAACTGAAAATCGATCAAAGCTCAAATTGGAAACTTATTACTAAACCAAACTCCTAATAAATTCAATTAACTAAAAATCAATTAACAAAATCTTTAACAACAATATTCCCCTGTTAATCTACAATGAGATTAATCAAACAGTTATACAGAAAGCACTTTGATAATGCGAATATCCACTTAAAATTCATAATTTCCTTTAAATTTTTAATCATTCCGATCATGATTGGCGCTGCTGTATTAATCCTTTAATATACAGCGTGATTCGATTTTCTATCGTGAACCCGGACGGGAACATTCTGTACAGTTTTAATTTGTGAGGGGAAATTGTTGCTACCCCTAATTGCCAATTTACGCGCGGTTTTCCTGGGTTTTTTCCTACTGTGTTTTTTTGTTTTCCAGGTGTGGCAGATTGGAATGCAATAGAAGTTGTTAGGTTGTGTAGATAGAGATTAATAAAGCAGAGAAACCTTTTACACGTAGTTTATTGTACAAGTGCGCATACCTAGTACATACATTAATAATAGTACATACTGTGCATACCTTTAAGTGACTTTTTTACACAGAATGCCCTCGTAAATGTATTGTTGTAAATGGTTTTGTAAATAAGTCGTTGGTGTACCTAAATAAATAAATAATGGATGAATTATTTGGACGCACATAACATAAAACAAAAGAACAAACAATAAAGATAATAAAAATAAACAAGAAAAGATTTAAATATGATAAATGATAAATGAAAAGACCTGTGCAAGCCCTTAAAGGCCCTATCCCAGCATTAGCTGTGATATTTAAAATATAAATACCGCAGCGCTGTAAAACACAAACTCACAAACACTTTCATTATCTGACTACTCTGAGAAGAAACACCGAAAGATACTCAGAGGTCAGAGTCTAAGCCTTAGCCATTAGGCTATTATCACTTATAAAAAAATTACATTGTCCTTAAATAATTATCCAAGTTTTCACTTCTGTCGGCACTAGCAAAATGCCACTGTTTTTATTTTTTCACCGACACCAAAAAAAGGAGGTTCTCAATTCGGTTGTATTTTTTATTAAGTAAGTAAGTAAGTAAGTAAATTTTATTTGTTTAAACATGGTATACATTGCATGCAAGATAGTGACAATATTTAAAATAGTTCTAACATGTTTAGCCGCATTTCGTGGCGTACAAATTGGTAGGACGAGATGGTGCATAAATCGTGATAATATTCATCATAATCCATTAATCATAGGTACCATAATAATTCATTAAGCATAATTTTTAGCTACAATTCCATGTCAAATTAGTTAATAAAAACAGAATAAATTATTCTATTACTATATATACTATACTACTATTACTATATTACTATTATTCAATTATTTATTTATTTTACTTTTTCATGTGTGATCATGTTGTGTAACTGTTGTAATAAAAAGAAATTCGGGTTTTTATATAAATGGGGTAAGCAAAGAGTGATACCGGTACCCTTTCACAAAACATTCACTGTCCGTTCGTCTGTCTATCAGTGCCCTGTAACCTAAAAGAGTTAAGCAGAGATGTACCTTTAGTACCTACACCTACTTTCACTTGTTATATTTAAGTTCGTAGTAATGTTAATCAGGCTTTGGACTTCTAACAAGAAAAAACAAGCGGAAAAATTGGTAATACTTAACTGGACTTGGCAATAAAAGACAAATCATTTATTTCAATTAGGCCATGAAAAGGAAAGAAAGAAAGTAAGAAAATACATTTATTGGCAACAGTTGGATACACGCACAGTAAAAAAAAATAACATAATAACAAAAAAAAAAGACACAAAAATGGCATGTCTCACGGCTGCGCCAAAAGGCTCATTTCAGCGGTAATGCCAGACAGATGCTGAGATGCTGCCGGACGCTGATTTTCAAATGAACCTTTGGGGACAAGTGACGGATGAGTAACATTTATCAATAGAATACTTAATAAATAAATAATATTTTACGTAAAAAAATAGAATAGAAAAGGCACTTTTAAATATCAAACCTAAAAGTTGCCCCTTGCAAAAGGTAGATTTAAATGGAGAAAAATTAGCAAAAAATTCCATACTTCCACTTTTAAATAGTTTTTTTACGTAATAACTAAACCATCCATTTAAACGATTTCTAAAGAAAAAACAACAAATATCAAAACCAACATCCCAGTGTAACATAAGAATACAATATTTCCGGAAAACCCGATACCTTCCATCCAATATCTTACAATTTGAATACATCTACATAAAATATACAAAATGATATTTGTGAAAAACAATAATTCCCTTTCGGTGGACAGATCTCTTGTAATATCAATGTTTGGAGGGCTATCCTCGAGATGGGATGGTGAATAATTTATCATTGTCCACCGACGAGATGTCACTTTACGATTTTATCTTTCTAGAGTTTTCTTTTTAGGATGAACGGAGATGTGAGCGCTGTATCAATAATATAATAATATTCCACGACTATTCACACAACCTCATCAAGTTCCAAGTTAGCTTGCAGAGCTGAGCTTGTGTTATGGGTACAAAACTACTGATAAACATACATATATTTCTAAATACATGCATATTATAGATAAATTACACCCAGAGACAGAACAAGTGATCGTGCATCACACAAATATTTGTCCTGGGTGGGAATCGATCCCGCGTCCTCCGGCATAGGGGTCAGGGTCACTAACTTCTAGACCAACATGACTGTTAAAAGTAGTATTAGTTAGGTACCTACATTAAGTTTCAGTTGATAGATTTGAAAAGCCATTTTTGAAGACTTGCCTTGCTATCAATGGCTTAGTAACTGTTTGAAACTTGTAAAAGTTATTACTTTGCAGTAAGTAAAATTAAGATCAAAAATCTAAATTACAACTATCCACCTTTTAAGGTACCTAAACTTAATTATTATCGTGATGCGAGATTTTTATTCAATGAGTTTATTCGTTTGTTTGTAAGCGCTAAACTCTGAAATTGCCAGTCGGATTCTTCTTGCATTCGATTGCTTAATTGTTGCGGAAGGTTAAGGATATTATAAAACATTACATTTTGAGCCTTAGGAGTGGTTGAAACTTCTGGGTACAGCTGGTTTTATTACAAAGCTTTTAGCTCACGACAATACGCGATATAAAATTCTGTCTTCTAGCCAATGATAAAATAAAAGTTCAAGAGATCAAGAAATACTGGTATTTGATCCCACATTCAGCCATGAGAAAATCTTGCAATTAACATTAATTATATATTTGTTTTACGATGTGAAAAGCGCGGTGTAATAAAGAAGGTGATATCTATGTATTACGATGTGAAGCGGGATAAGTCTATTGAAAGAAGAGCTATTTTTCAAACATAAATATAATACTATAAAATTATTTATTTTTATATTGAGGTTCTTTTACACACAAAACTTCGTTTTATAATTTGCACCGAGAATTATGTACCTACTTACTTAATTAATTTAATTTGAAAGTTTGACGTTAAAAAGTGCTTTTTACGGGACTAATTGAAAAAAATGATTTGACTTCCATTTTCATTTTGTCTTTACCAGTATTTTTCATGGAACGAATGCCTACCAACAAATATTGGATAATACGATTCCGACGCCGTTCTCTTATTTCTGACAATACCCATAGGAAAAGGTGTGAGCTTATGTTAAAAAGGTGTGAAAAGGTTTAGGTGATAAAGAGACATGGTAGGCGCAACAAGTTAACAAAAACTCAAAGTTAAATAAATAGTTTAAATTAATAAAAACAGCTATACTAACGTATTTTTTATAAAACCAAAAGAAGAACAAAGTCAAGAGAAATAATAATTCTTCGACGAAATAATTTTTCGACTGGCCTGTTGGTCTAGTAGTTAGTGACCCTGACTGCTATGCCGGAGGTCGTGGGTTCGATTCCCACCCAGGACAAATGTTTGTGTAATGAGCATGATCATTTGTTCTGTGTCTGGGTGTAATTTATCTATAATATACAGTATGTATTTAAGAAAATAATATATAAGTATGTTTATCAGCTGTTTAGTACCCATAACACAAGCTCTTAGCTTAATTTGGGACTAGACAGCGTTGAGTGAAAAAGTTGTGGAATATTTATTTATAAAAAATATAAAAATAAAAATAATATTGATTGTTGTATATCAACAACGACGGTTGGTCAGTTTAGTTCGTGAGTGGCGTGATAGATGTCGCTACGAACCACACATTCAAACAAAGTTTTACCACATTTTTTACATTGACAAATTAATAAGACTCCCCCAACGACTCATAACAAAGTCAAAATAAAATTACGAATGTAAATTAAACAGTGTATCCTAAACCAATAAAACACAGCCGCCATTTTATTTGTACCAAATTTTCGTCCCAAATTTTACTATGGTACTTAATTAAAGTCCAATTTGGCGGCCATTGTATACACGCATGTAAATGAGCCGGCCAATGTTGGTAAAAGGAGAAAATTTTAAATTTAAATGAAGATTTATTGCGAGGTAATTTATCATTAATGTTTTGTATGCTGTAATCCATTTTGCATTTTGTTGGTACAGGTGTCTCGTCGGTGTACTGGTTCGTAAGTTCTAATGCTGAGCATGAGGACCCGGGTTTGATCTCTGGGTTGGACAAAGCGGGTTACTGAGTTTTTAAATCTGCTCAGTAACAGCCTGTAGTCTGGTATCGAGCCCGATTGATGGCAATTGGCAATTGGCTCGCCCGTATTCAATTGGATTGGATCAGTAAACATTTATACTGATGAAATCTAGGTGTATTACAGATGAGCCTTTTCCTAACCATTCTGGGTTTACACGCCTGTTTTGTTAATTTTTGGTGTCAGATTTTGTCATGATACATTTTTTGTTCAACAATCAATTGACTAAAAAATTTATTTGCTCTGTTCAGGTAACAAAATGTTGAGTAAAACAAAATAATTTACCAATTTACAAGAAAAATCACTGATCAGAATCCAACACGTCCGATTTAAATTTTAAAATTTATGAATTCTGATAAAATTGACATTCAAAATTATAAAGAAAAAACCTCAAAAAACCCAGCACGCAGCTATTAATATAATATATTATGCGTTAAATATAAATAATTGTTTGAAAAAAAAAACATTAAACACCCTATGTAAGTACCCTCTTATTTAAAACTTTCTCGATTCTTCTAGTCTGAATAAAAATGGTCGACGTATTTAAGAATGGTATCATATTTTCGACGGCTTACTTAGTTGACGCAGTGGCTGGGCAATTGGCAACTGTGCTGTAGATCGCAGGTTTGATTCCCGCACGGAACAAAATACTTACGTGGCCTAAAGGTATTTGTATCGGATCTGGCTGCTTGTGTTTCCATATTCAAATTTTTGTAAATGCAAACGTAAGCGCGCTAAGCGGTAAGTCCCGGCTGTCATTAGTAGATATTTGACAGTTTGACAGTCGATATTTAGTCAAAGCCCCGAAAGTTTGACAATTAGTTTCACCCAAAGACATTCAATACCTATAGACCAGACATCACGAACAAAATTTTCGTCCGAAAAAGTGTGTCCTGCTGGATACAAGTCTATGAGTTTTTTGTAGTACGCTCCGCTGCCGCTCCAATATTCATATATTATTCTAGATGGCGTTACTGAGACATGGGATCAAAGTTTTTCTATGACATTTCCTTGACATGCCCGCTCTATAGTATTTTAAATCGTTGGTTTCACCAAAGGATATCGTGTCCTTGTTTGTCGAGGTCAGCCAGGCAATCGCTGTACGTATTCAGTTGCATCCGATAACAGTAGAAGCCAATCACAACATGGTTTAGAAAACGCAACCAAGACGTAGGCAAAATTCCTTGTGCACACGATTTTATTTAAATTTTCAAAATAATTACTTACGTACTTAATTGCCGAATTGCCTAGCGACAGGGACCCACTTTTATCCAAAGCAACAATTATACTCGTCTTTGTTTCGTTCTCAATGAGATTTGTTTACTTGTATGTATTGTATAGTCCGTTACGTCTTCCTGCATCACATATTTCGTAGCCTTCAGTAAAAAAACCAGCCAAGAGCGTGTCGGGCCACGCTCAGTGTAGGGTTCCGTAGAATATGTCCTTATAAAGTTCTACTTTTCAGATTTTTTTCATAATTTCTAAACTTATGGTTTAAAAGTCAGAGGAGGCAGGGGTGGGAGGGGGCACATTGTTTTTTACTTTTGGAGCGATTATTTTCAAAATTATTGACATTATCAAAAAATGATTTTAGTAAACCCCTATTCATTTTTAAATACCTTTCCAACAATAGGTATATCACACGTTAGGGTTGAAATAAAAAAAAATCACTTCCCACTTTACAGACCTATACCCTAATAAAACATTTTTTTCCAATTTTTATTTTACCACTTTGTCGGCGTGATTGATACACTAACGCCCGAATACTGAAACGCCTCTCAAATATTTGACGGCTACTTAAACGTTTGAGAAGCTCTCATAGTCGAAATTCATATTCTCGTATGTCATTTAAAAGCATTGATTAAATTTAACAGGATCTCAAATTAAGTTGTACTTAAACTCAACTCTGTATAAAATCCGTATAGTGGAACGCCACTTAGCGCTTTTTAACTGTCACATCAACTGTCAAATCGAGTTAAGTAGGTGTTATATAACTAAATTATTTGGTAAATGAGAACGTGCTGAGAACAATTTTAAGGACTGCTTATTTAAGTATGGTTTTTCGAATTGCTTGAGTGGTGTTTGTGTATACCATTTAAATTTGAGGGATGCTTAAATTTAAGTAGCTTTTAGATGAGTAGGAGATTTGAGTAGCGTTTCAGTATTCGGCTGTTAAAATATTGGTACCAAATTTCAGCTTTCTAGTGCTAACGGTCACAGAGATTAAGCGAGGACGGACGGACGGACGGACAGACAGACATAGCGAAACTATAAGGGTTCCTAATTGACTACGGAACCCTAAAAACTGAACGCGTCCTCTCGTATTACGCGCACCTGTCAGTTATCTGTCAAATATCTTCATTACGTTTACAGCAAATGATTGGTTTTACAACGTGGGGTCCATGCTCAAAATTGTATTTAGATAGCATGTCATTGTATTGTTTGGGTCGGGTGGGACTTTTCTCATTTTCGAATGAAACAAAGACTTCGTATAATTACCGTCGAACTTCACTTACGGGTTGGTTTGACTATTCAAGTATTAAATCCCTTGAAAGGCCTACTAATTATCTATTTCCCTCGTTAATAACATTAACTATAACAGTCGTTACGGGCACTACGAAGCCTGAAAAAGTCTAACAACACTAGTATTAGATCAGAGTGTACAAGTCGTCCTCGCTAATTGGATTGCGGAGGTTACAGATAGACTGACCGATGTCACTCCGTATAGCCGCAGCTTGTTAGACTGAATGCCGACTAGGGTTTTAGGGCTGGACTAGAAAAATCGATGTCGATGAATGTTTTTTATCGATAGTGCCCAAATAAACATGTTCGGAAATGGAAATTTTCTTTTAATCCGCCAAAACGAAAAAAATATTGTTGGTGAATTTATCTATTATGCTTTTTTGATTACTATAAATGCTAAACAAAATAATAAATCATCCAAAAATTGTACCTATGAAATCACCTATACTAAACGTATCAATATAATAATATATAGGTACTATAATATCTTAGTACGCATCTAAATAAATTTATTGTTCACGTAGACTGACAGAGTAACTAACTATAAATAAATGGTATCACACATTTTAGTGCCTACTTCTATTTAGAATAGAAAGAATTACGAAGATGTTTACTGAATAAAATTGATTTATAAGTATTTTAAACATAATGTGTTCATAATTATTAACAGTTAATCGGAAAAACATAGATTCACATCTTGAATTAATTTGATGAAGTAAAAATAACATCAATAATAATTGGCAAAATGGATGGACATGCAAAACAAACACTGCAGAAAAACAACAAGTCAAATAAAATTTAAACTTACGAAAAGTATTTTCATTAACACTCCTGAATTTAAACATGTGCCGATTTAAGCAGCCAATAAAATGCCTTTAAATTAAGAAAACTACCTGAGCAATAAACTTAGAGCTCACCTAGGGCAGCTGTGCACAGACTTATATGGCGGCAATATCGATACAATTCAAACTGATCAAGCACCCGATTGGAATAAAATCTTATCGATATCGAGTCGTTATCAGCACTATTATGTGAATTGCCTGTAACTACGTGTGCTTTATGGGTATGTTTTATCGCGTACTCTTATTGAAAAGGCTAGTTGCGACGATCAATACGAAACCAAGGTGCATTGACACCTGTGAGTATGAATAGGGCCTAACATCGGTGAAGGAGAACATCGTAAGGGAACCTGGACTTATTTTTCATTAAAATAAGTCTGAAATTGCAAGTACGCCTTGAGCTAGCATGGTGATTAATATGCTCTTGTCTTCTTTGTATGAAAAGAGGCCTTTGCCTTGGAGTGGGATAGTAACTGGCATTTTTTTTGTGATATAGTGTCTACTTAAAATAGTCAACGCCTATTTCAATTCTATATAGATTATTGATAATGAGTTTTTAAAATGACAAAGCTTTCAGTATATTTAGGCTAAAAAGTAGGATTCGTTTTTATGCTTGATTTCATTGGATCTTGCTGCTTTTAATAGCCCCATTTTTGCGGAAGGTTTTCGGCTATTTAGATCACGCAACGGTAGTTTTAATAAAAACAAGACTTTCTACGGGTCCCTTTTTATTTAATTTTGACAACGACATTGTAAATGACCTGTATATTTTTCGTATAAAATTGTCATCTTCAAAAATTGTATTATGTAGCTCAGATAACTATACACTGTATAGGAAACTACATAATATATTTTATTATAAATATATCTTTTCTAAAAGTCATCCATTTAGTGCCAAAATTTTCCGAGTAAAAACAAACAGAAAACAGAAAACATACAGAAAATAAGAAAATGAATTACATAGCCAAACCCTAAAAAACACAGCTACATCAACACACTATTCTTTGTTCGTCGTCATAAACTTTTAAGTCTCATCTCATAATTTAATTAAGCGGAACACGAAACGCGTTTTGTTCGGCGTAACGTTATTTTTTACGTTCGGCGTCAAGTTAATTTACGTAATTCTCCAATGAAGTCACGTATTTGCGGGGGTGGTGGTGTTTCTGACTGACAGGGGTGGCAGAGAGAAAGCCAAGTATTCAGAAACACTAAAAATCTTTCCGTTGTTCAATAGTATTATCACAGTCTAAAAACATACAGTCGTCCGACGAAGCCGTCTAGTCAGGGTAATCGTGCGGGGTATGAGGGGCGAGACGCGGGAAAGCCGCTCCCGCACTGCGAACAAAACGATGTTCGTAGTGCGGGAGGTATTATTCAAGTCTAACGCGTGTAGAAGTTGTCGGCATTTTTCCAAAGATCAAAGGCGTCGTCCTACTGTATTAATATTTATACTGTGGTATTATACTGTAGAGAAATTATGATGTAGGAACTTGTAGTTAAGTGATATAAGACGCGAAGTTCGTTTAATCAATCCAATTACTGGGTCGTCTACAAAATCATAAGATAGTTAATCTTCAAACGCATTGGGGGTTATAATTGCAACCACTGTCAAAGATGAACTAATGACAGCCAGGATCAACAGCTTAGCGTGCTGTTTGAGGCACGGTGTGTATAATATCTTGTTTAGTAATTAACTCATCAACCACCGTAATTCTATACAAAATCAAATTACCTATTGTTAGCGGAAGCCGGCTTCCGCTAGGGGCCTGGTAAATTAATAGCTACCTATCCAACCTTAGCAAGCAAAGCTTAGCCTTTGACCAATCCGTGCAGCTTTATTTTACTAATAGAAAGGTATGGAATATATTTATTCATCATCCGCGTTGTTCCCGTTCCTGTGAGAATACAGGGATAAAAAGTAGCCTATGTCACCCGGAGATAGTGTAGCTTCCCAACAGTGAAAGAATTTTCCAAATCGGTCCAGTAGTTTCAGAGCCTATTCAATGCAAACAAACAATCAAACATTTCCTCTTCATATATTAGTATAGATAAAGACGTCAACAATTCAAGTGACGTTCAACGGCGGCCATTGCAATTACTAGCCAGGTTGTTAATCAAAGAAGAATTTTATTATTCTCTAGTGCCAATGACTGACAACCCTAGCAACGGGGGGAAACAGGGGAGTTTTACGACAAGACTCACGAATTACTAGCTATATGTTGCGTGTTGACTTTGTTTTACTGTACATAGTCTACAAGTTTAATTACTAGTCTAAAACTTATTGGAGTTTATTTTTTATATAGGTTATTAGCTTAAGCACAAATATTTGACATAACCGTAACGGCTATTCAAATGTTTTTAAAATTTAAATAAAACTACCATGTGTCATATTAGTTTGAATTAATGAGGCAAGAAAAATTAGTGTCACCCATATGCAGAAGTCTAAAAACTAGCAAAATAGTACAGACGCCAGCACATCAAGTTACCCTAATGTGTCAATTTTTCCCAATTGAACATAAACCTTATTCTCTTTGATTTAAAGTTGAAAAACGATCAAAGAAATTTGACACATTGGGGTAACTTGACGTACTGGCGTCTGTACATTTGAAACGAGTATTTTCTGATTCAAATGGTATGTTTCGAAGTTAAATTTGCGTAAACAAAGCAAAAGAAGAAAAAAAGAAAGAGAGAAAGAGAGAAAGAGTTTGTTGGTGTACAATAAAGAGATTCAATTCTATGTTATTTGAAAGAAGTATAATCTTAGCAAATGGAGTTCTATAGTTTTTGCTTGCCTCTATAATACAAATAGGCATAAGCTATATCTAGTTTGTAGGAGATGTCATCGAAAATTGTTTCTACAATCGAAATACAAAAATATCTCTAATTACATAAAGATAAAAGGTCACCGTACTCTTAAACGTCAACTAACTTTTGTAGCATCATTTGTAAAAGTTGAGATTGTCTCAATTACTGCCCAAGTTCACTGACAGCCCTACTGACAGGGGGAGACACGGGACGTTTACGACCAAGCCTCGCGAATTAGTACATGTAACGCGTTAACTTTAATGATTGTTTCACTACAGACTGTATCGAATTTATTTACTTTTTCGACGTCAAATAAATAAGTGTAAACGGCGTAGTTTTTAGTTGTTCGTTTGACATACGTTTCTTGCGCGAAGTGAAGTTTTTAATTGAGCTGTCAATCATTGTGAAGGCTAGACGTATATGTAGATAAATAAATTGAATAGATTTACGTGAATATTTATGTTTTTGCCGATTTCCTGAGTCTGAACATAATGTTGGTAAGAACTCTGTATTTTTTTTTTGTAAATACATGAAATCCTAAATGGTAAGTTATGATAAACTTAGACGAACGGAAGATTAATTATTACAGTGGTAATATTATTAAAGATAACCAAGCAAAAATATACATTGTGTGTTAAAAAAATAGACTACTTACATGTGTATTTAATTAGTAAACCCTGTAGGGCTAGGCAGAGATGTACCTGGTACATCGCTGCTGGAGTGGCTGGTGGGATGTCTGTTCTTTTAACTTCATGTAGGTTTTAAATAAAGCTAGTAAAGTTCTTGAAATATACCATTGCACGCCTATACACCACTAATTTTTAATTAGTACAAATACTTAAAGGGCTTAATCCAAACGGTCTTCTCATTATATTTGTAAAGTATCAATTAATAATATTCATAAACAGCAAAGTTATTAGCGTTTGTTTATATCCCAAAAAGTCACCCAATTTATGGAAATATTGTACAGGCTATTCATGACATAGCTGTATTCATTAATCGTCATCTCTCGCTCACGTTCGCGTGATCTCGCTCAAGCATTCCAACAGCTGTTTTCGTTATTTAAGTTTAACTAAATACTGGTATATTTAAAAATTTAACTTCGTGTTTTTTACTTTTGATTACGCAAATGTGATCAGTAGCAGGTACGGATACAGCCCATTTTTTTTGTACTAATTAAAAAATAGGAGTGTAAACTTTAAAAGGTTTACCGGCTACGTTTTGCTAGTCATGTTTAAGTCCCATGTAAGGAGTGTGAGCCTACTACCATCAACTAAGCAGTTATACCGTTGTTTTTCTTCTAACTAGTAAGTGACATAGATTAATAATTACTTATGTGCATTATAAGAAATGTCAATTATGTTATAAGAAATTAGGTAAAATGAAATTATATCAACAATTCATTATCTCAACTGAGCGTTGTATTAAACAAAAGTATAATATAACCCCAACTTAGTTGGAAGAAGGTTAGGCATATTATGAGTGCGATAAGCCCTGATCCCATCTTATGTCATGCAGAAGAATTCTTCATAGGCAAAAACACAGACCAAGTTAACAATAATGGCATAGTAAAATCCTACACTGATCCTGACTGATCGCTAATAATTACACAGTCAACTACTAAACGTTGACTCTTGGCCGGACCTTAACTTCCGAAACTTAGAACAACCCAATGAAAAAGCTCATCGGGTTTTTTCCATGGTGTTTGAGCTTGCGCATTCAAAAGAAATTGAGATTCAGAGTTCTTGTGCCTTTTTCGAAACACTTTATATTTTCTTCCTTATTAAACAATTCAGAAATACACCCGCGTCTATTGAATTTTTCTACAAGACTCAATATTAGCTCTCAGTTCGTTGATAAATCTTTTAAAAGATTTGTTATTTATTATTTAATTGTATGTTATTTGTGTCTAAGAACTTAGCGTGTAATTGTGTAAGTTAATTAACTTAAGTAGGTACTACAAAGAGATTTAAGATACTTAGAGAGGATATGCGAAGAATAACCAGCAGAATATCAGCGCCAGGTACATTTGCCTGGCACATGCTGAGCTGGACTCCCATTTGGTGCAGCCTTGAGACACACATCGCACACTGTATCATTCATCGCTCATTGTTATATCACTTTTGATTTTGTATTGTGTGTTTGTCTGTGTCTTTTGTGTGTACTAAATAAATGTTTGAACTATCTATCTATATATCTAAGAAATGTCAAACGTGATCCCATGTCTCAGTAACGCCATCTAGCATAAAATGTCAATATTGGAGCGGCAGCGGAGCGTACTAAAGGAAACTCATAGACTTGTGTCCAATAGGACACAAGTTTGTACGAGTATCGGATAAAAATTTAGTTCGTGATGTCCAGTTTAATGATAAGTATTGAATGTCTTTGGGTAGGTATGAAGTAAACCAAAGGGTTAATCTAGTCCAATTTTTAGACTTGATTTTTTGATATTGCCAAAGTTCCCAAATTTATCATCTGCCATCTTTTCTCTAGTATGTTGGGTATTAAACACCAAATCAAAAGCAGTTAAAGGTGTAATTGGGTATAATGATTCGATCACAAAAGAAGTAGGAAAGAATATTAGGAAAATTATAATAGAAGAACTTGAGAAAAACCAACTTCAACTCTTCTATAAGGCATTTGTGGAAGAGAGACACCACAATTTTGCCAATAACACGTAGGTACTATGATAGACCATAAAAATCTGGAGATTAATTTGGTAATTATTGTTGATCTAAGAAAAGTGAAAAGATATTTTTTATTAACCAAAAAAAAACATATAAAACCAAGCCGCCCCGTCGCTAGCCAAACAACAAAACTAGCCCCTAGCAACGGGGTTGCCAGATTTGTCGCCAACATTGGGGTCGGCTTCCAGGCTTATGGGTGCAGCTGAGTACCAGTGTTTTACATAGAGCAACTGCCTATGAATACCTATCTGCAGGCTTACTATGAACTATTATTACGATTCAATTGACGACCTAAAATGAACTGCTTTGCAATTTCATACTAAGACGTCATTAAAACGATCCTGTTTAGGTTGACGCCAAATCAAGTCGGCACTTGAATCGCAAGCTGTTTTAGTTCGTTCATTTTTCGTACCATGAGGTGACATTTGAACCTAAATTGGTTCGCATAGTGTCAAAAATAGCGATCCAAAAAAAGTTTCTAGTTTCGTGGCGTAAACTGAATCGTTTTGTTATAAACTTTGAAAAAATGTGGAAATATACGTACCAAATTCAAGGTATTTCAGTTAAATATGTGTTTCTTACGTAACAATGTAAAATGTACGCCATTATTCGTATAACTAATTACTTTAACCAAGTTAAACGTTAAAAACTAAAAACTCTTTTGAGTCCTACTACCTAATTAGAACTCCTTGGGTTCTATCAAAAAAGTTTGTATATATTTCAAAACGCGTGTGTTGCGTTCTAAACTCGTCATAATCATTTTACTTTTACGACGACACTAAGCAAACCATTAATTTTTATTTTAAAGAATTATTTAAATTACTTTTACATTAATGAGTAGTAAAATTGGGCTTAATGGTATATAATTTGACTCATAAGCGCAATTTTAAAATATATTTGTTGAAATTTTATACACAAATAAAACCGCTAAAATCATAACTACTAGGTTTCGGAACGCAACGCATAGGTTGGAGTAAAAGAGACAAACTTATGCAACAATTGTCTAGCGTCATCTCTTTCTCACACCGCGGACCACCGACAAATTTCGTTCTTTCATTCCTCCATGAGCGAATCAAACGCCACTCAGTTATAGGCACTTCATGGTATGAATATTAGCGAATCAGTTTAGGAACCTAAACTGGTTTGCATCGGAATTGAATGGCTAACTAAAAGTTGATGGTAGGCCTGCTGACCTTTACAAAGCAGTCTCTAAGCAACACGATACTTCTTGGTTAAACTGGTTGTCAGACTTTCGGGCTTGTGACTACCCGTAACGACTCTCAAAGATCTAGAAATGACAGCCGGGACCAATCACTTAACACGCTTTCCGAGGCACGGCAATATTCCCGAATGGGCATGTTGACAGTATATGTATATCAAAATTATATTAAGTCTATCAAGTCAGACCATAAAAAAATAATAGACAAGTATTTTTATGTTTTTTTTTATTTGTGGAAAACTACTTAGAAAAAGCGCTTCAAATTAAGAAGAGGGGGCTTGTGACGTCATAATTCAGTTTAAACTGTAAGAAATCGTGACGCCCCATGCAACGTTTTGACTTGACGTATCGCAACTAATTTTAAATTATGTAAAAAAAACGAAAAATATGTGTCTAATATTTTCTATAGTCCATTTGAAATAAGAAAAGAATTTTTAACAAACCTTTTTTACAGTTCCTTCAAATGATTTTGAGTTCTATTACGTTGGTAGCATGACAAATGGCAGCTGCAGGTAACAATTGGTATTGTTTCCGCGTTTTTCTCATAATGCCATCCTTATATTTACGAAATAGAACTTAAAATCTGTTGATCGGACTGTAAATTTCTTTTCTTATTTCAAATGGACTATAGTAATCTAGATTCTACTTATTGTGAAAATTAAAAGGAACTATTATAACATAGATAGTTATATTTCCATCTAGTTAAAAAATAATAGCCTTATTACTTTTTCTATTACAATGGAGATTACGTCAAGGGTGTGGGCAGCATCATCTTATGAGCTAATAACGACATAATGCTTTTATCACAACACCACGTGTAGTGTTATGTCATTATTTTCTTCAAGGCTCACTTCATTATTATCGTTGCCTGTTGGTCGTCAGCTTTGTGTATGTTTTTGCAAAGATAATATTTAACAACAAGACATTCTCTTACTCTATGTAGCTGTTTGTTATGCTCGTGAACGGGTGCTGCTTGTGGTGACTGGTCGACTTGCTTACTTTTGTTTTTGTTTTTCGTTATAATACTTAACTGCTTATTGGTTTCACTTCGATGGTCCTAGATTATCATTACAAACTTAGAGTCATATAAATTTGCATTGATCACCACGGCGGATTGGCGATTTCAGACTTATATTAAAGATAAGTCCTGGTTTCCTAGCGATGTTTTGGTTTACCATAAACCCAGAAACTAGTGAAAAAGAATATGACCTACAAAACCTAAGAACATCAACAAAAATTGTTTATTTTCCAAGTAAAATGTGTCTTGGTCGAACGAGTACTGTCACCCAAAATAAAGTAGAAGTAGGTACGTGCCATTAGTCTGGCCTTTTTATCCCCAAATACAGATGGAGCATATGACTAAATCCATAAGAACGGGTCCAGACAATACAATCATATACATAAAAACTAATGGCCACTCCATACGACAGTAGGGCTGGCGTACTTACTATGTTTTATTAAATATTTTTCTTCTTGTTTTATAAGAATTTGCTTTAGCTGCAAATATGGCTGAATTATTTAATATTAAGCACATTTTTGCAGAAATAGAAAATGCAAATGAGTGACTTACTAAGTTGGTATGGGTCTGCCTGTTTGTGAGTGATTTTAAAACCTTAAAAAAAAATTGATTCGGGTTTTTTCAATTCTAAAGTCTTATCTTGCTAAAACATTTGAATTCAATACAAACTTTCATGCTAGGCACCTGATGAATAAAACTCTCTGTGCAAAGGCCTCTCTTATACAGATCAGGCACGAGTTGATCACCAAGTTTGCTCTTCTTGGAGGTAGATCAGCGATTTCAAACTTAATAAGTCACGATGTTTTCTCTCACCGATGACAAAGGTGTCTACAATTAATTTATAAATTGAAAAAGTCACATATACAGGGTGTCTGATTCAAATGGGTCAGTATGGGAAAGTCTGAAACTATAAGACATACGAAGATCTGTTCTGAGGAACCATGTCACCGATTTTAATAAAAAGAAAAACTGCATTGATACATTTTAAAAAACATCTGTACTCCGTTCGGGAATCGAACCCGGTTATTTTGAAAAAAAAAAGTACACTATTTCCATTTAGATATCGATTGTGTAGGTCTTAAGCAGTAAATGTCTGTATGAAACATGATGTCTAAAATGAATAAAATGCATTGTTTCCACATACTTTAATTTATTTAAGTAGGTGCTCGAAGTGACCACCGCCTTTTTCAACACAATATTCAACACGTTTAGGTAACGATCTTACAATAGCATTTTGTACCGCCTCTGGACTATTTTTTGTGGGGTTACGTTGAGGATGAAGTGTACAAAACAAGCTATGACACCGTTGTAGACCTAAAAGTAGCCATACAGACAATTTTAACGCAAATTCACCACATAAAGATACAAAATGCTATTGTAAGATCGTTACCAAAAGGTGTTGAATATTGTGTTGAAAAAGGCGGTGGTCACTTCGAGCACCTACTAAAATAAATTAAAGTATGTGGAAACAATGCATTTTATTCATTTTAGACATCATGTTTCCTACAGACATTTGCTGCTTAAGAGCTACACAATCGATATCTAAATAGAAATAGTGTACTTTTTTTTTCAAAATAACCGGGTTCGATTCCCGAACGGAGTACAGATGTTTTTTAAAATGTATGAATGCAGTTTTTCTTCTTATTAAAATCGATGACATGGTTCCTCAGAACAGATCTTCGTATGTCTTATAGTTTCAGACTTTCCCATACTGACCCATTTGAATGAGACACCCTGTATGCTTGCCCGAATATGGACCACGACCACTTGTACAAGAGGGTCTCATAGGTCACTTAACCTCTGAGGCATTTGGTCACATAGATCCACCGAAAACTTAGATGTAACACATGAAAGCTAAAGTAAGTTTAAGTAAGAGATATCCGCTTCACTGGCTTACTATAAATATCCGCCCCCACAAAGGCCCACCATGATTCTTTTATCTTTACCTAAAAGTAACGTAAGTAATCCCTCTTCTGCCTTAGAAGGCACGTTTACGATACGATGGGTTTAAGGGTTGGGTTAGAGACCTTTAGGGCCAACTTAAAAGCTTTTAGGACTTTAACAAAAATTGACTGGATAGGCGGGACCTTGACCCTTTTGTTAATCTCATGTTTTATCACCTGGCTTTGCCCCAATGAGTTTGGCGCCCACATTTCACTAGTTATGTTTAAGTTCCTTGTAATAAGGGGTATATTGCCTTCAACTGGAGTCTTACTGAAAAATTCTAAACTAAATAACACTTTAGGTTACCTGGATGACGAACCCGGTCGAGGCTCGTTTTCAGCAAAAGCGCTTGCGACCACTAGACCAACGACGGACACCGACGAACTTTGTAATATTAGATTACAAAGTTCGTTGAAGTAAATTAATGAACAAAACAAAATTGTGATTTATGTGCAATCCTCCTAAAATGTTGGATACATACTCGTAGCTAATAAAGAACATAAGGATAATCATGTGCACATCTGTCTACAAACAACAACGACAAAGTGAAATGGATTAGAAATCTGATTCTGATAATATTTTCAACCTATCTTTCCTAGGCTAGGTAAGTAATCTGAGCATACTAAGTATTGATTAGTAAGATTTAGACATCAATCAAGGAAAACATAGTGAGGAAACCTAAGTCTGCAATTTTAATAACCAATCCACCTTGAGCAAGCGCGATGATCAATGCTCATGACTACTCTGTGTCAGAAGAGGCATTACCCAGCAGCGGGACAGTAACAGTTATAGGTATTTATTCAAATGTAATGAGCTTCACAATCCCAAAATCATTCAGGCCAAATCACGAGCACTTTAATTTCTTTTCTCAGCCCTGACGAAGAAGGGGCCGTCAAAATCCTCCCCTGTCGCATTTATGGAATGAGACTACTCCGTTTTTGGGTCAACCGCTTTATGTGAAGCAATGTGTTTATGTATTTAAAATAATATAATCGCCACTTAGACACGGGTTATTGATCATGACAAGAAATGTCGGGTGTTTTGTCGCCGTCGTCATCGTGCAAAGTTTCTTTTTTAGGGTCGATGTTTTTACAGCTGGGTCGCTTTAAAAAGTGGTACTTGTATATGTAACGATGTTTTGGATGTATGGGTCAGCTGGTCTTTATAAAATTTTATTTTTTGTATCTTTTCTTGAAGTTCGTGCTTTTGGAAACGGGTCATTAAAGATCGATCTAAATCATCAGCTACTGCTTTCTTTACAAGGGCTTTCTCATGGATTAGATACATCTATCTTACAATAAATTAAAATTAGCTAGGTATATGAACGCCCACTTTTCCTTTTGTTGAGTGAAAAGAGAAATCTTTTACTGTTTGAATTATAGAAACTCCTCTAGAAACGGACATAGCAGTGGGAGTATTTTTATAGTTACTTTGCATACTAAAGTTGGTGTTGTGAAATATATAGGTAAGTGAAATGGTTCGGAAATCCTCAAAGCATTAACCCCATTCAACACCACCTTTGCTAACCGACTCATAAAAACTCATCATATTAAGAACATCCTTTTTGAAGTTCGTAACACACAGCCTTTTACAAAAATTAGGACCGTTACACCAATGGCCAGCCCTATTGTAGGGTGGGTAGCCCAATTCCTCCCCTTGTCAGTGGCAGTGTGACTCGGGTTTTTAGGTCAGTTATGCTGAGTAAAATGGCGATATGTTGATGACGTTCTTATTTCACGGAAAACGTGTATAAGGGGGGGTTAGCGTTTGGTGCTGATTTTAAGAAATGGTCCGTAGCTGTGCGTCTTTGTTTGATCTAAGCTACCTACTTATATTTAGAGTTCCCTTTGCTTGTAAAATGACAATACCTTTAGTGTCATTTTACTTAGTTGAACCAGTACTATGTTCATAAAAATATTGTAATTAATATGTAGATTGATTTTATATGTTTAAAACGTTATTTCGTTATATTTAAAGTACAGGTAGGCGTATGAAACAAGGCCATGAAAGATTTATGAAAATTCTGATGAATTCTTACAATAGACGAGAACAAAACCTTCGTCACAAGGGCGATGGAATTTTTGATAAGCTGTTTACCTATACACGTATGTTGCTATGTAGGTGTGTCTCGATTTCGTACCTATTCCGATTCTTCTTAACAAAAAAGAAGATATCGGTATTCGGGGTCACATTTTGCACATCCTTCAAACCTACTCTTATAGTAGGCTTATTAAATGCGTGAAGATTGTCATGTTCACTATTAGGGAAGTATTCCGCAAGATTGGAGTTCTCCAAGGCTATTTTCTCGGCCCGACATTTTAGCAAAAGCGAACAATGGTGTCTTGACAAACGAAATATTTATATAAAGACAAAATACTTGCTATAAATGTGAGTGAAACCTCCCAAGGACAGGAATTTTGGGTCAGTTGTAACATGTAACTATGTCGTTATGTATATTATGTTGTACATAGCTGTGTGGGGAGACCCAAGACCCATGTTTAGTGGGGGACGTCTGAGTTGTATAACAATCTACATAAATGTGCGACTGTACGTTTATATTATAAGTCTGCGTATATCTTAACATACTGTGTTTCTTGTATTCAAATTTATCTCTTTTAGGTTTTGTGGAGTAGATTCAAATAATTTTTGACCTCTATTATGTCATCATATTATATTTTTGTGATCAATAAATCCATATCTTTCCATATTTAAGCTGTAGAAAAACAATGTATCGACTGATGCTTTAGTTTAAAAGTTAAATGACATGAATTTATTCTATCAAATAATTTACGCTATCTATCCTACATTATACCTTCTGTAACACGATGTATTCAAATTTGATTTTCAAGTGGCGCATTATAATAAAAGGCCCTAAACTATTTAAGTTATGAACATTTTGAACTTGATCATGTTTTCTGTAGTTATAAAACTTTATCCAAAACTGATCTCAGAATCTGTATTCAAATTAGGATCGTTATACAAATTTTTTATCTTTCCAAAGAATTTTCTCGCAGAAAAGCGAAAAAGATAAAGCTAACACATAACACTATGTACAAAAATATTCTTTTCACATCTGTATATATACGTCGACGGCTCACTTTCATCGTACGTGTTCAAGTATTTGTTGCCGAAGCATTTGTCGTTTTTATAGAAGAAGCCGGTTACATGAAAGACCACCTGATGCCGCTCGTAAAATTTTAAGAGTAACGTTTATACTTCGAAGTTTTTTGTTATCTATGTTTATGAGTACAAAGTGCTCGATGTGTCTTGGTAAGCGGGGTAATAAGAAACTGAATTTGAATGGACTGTGTTGGACTTTTTGCTTTGTTTTCTCCTGAAACGTCCTGTAGTGGTAGAGTATTCACGGTAAAGTCTCGCCTCCTATTGAAAGTAATAAGCAACTCTTATGAGACTTGAACAGAACTGACTAAAAGTGGTTGTTCACCTTTGCCTGACTCTTCGGGTGTGATAGCATTAGTACTTTACTATAAGTAATAGATACCAACTTTATGAGTTAATCTCAGACTACTGTCATCGGTGACCGAAAACATTCTGAGTAAATCTGGCTTTATTATTATTTTTAACATTGGGTCTCTGACTACTTTTTCATTTACCTTATAGATTAACAGTTGCGTTGGTATGATGTATTTGTATTCATTGTTTTATGTTTAGTGACCTTCAGTATGTCTTGCTGACTTTTGATCTCTAGGTAGGTAATGTTCAATATCGCAAGCGTTAAGGTGCCTCTTGAGCACGTCCTTATAGCGGAGATGTTGACCACCATGCTTCCGTTTACCCTCCGACAACTCAAAGTAGAAGACCACCTTGGGTAGACGGTAATGCTTCATGCGAAGGACATGTCCCCACCACCTGAGTTGTAATGTTATTGCGGATTTTATTGACACAAAACAATTTAGACACATAATAATTCTACACAATGTAGCAAGAATTTAAGTATTTAATGAGGTATCGCAAACCGGAGATTATTTTTTTAAACAGGTAACTACGATACGTATCTTGCTCATTTGTGGAAACGTACAAAAAATGATACCATGCCTAATGCGTGTGAATATCAACATGATTGACATCATAACCATCATCATCAACGGAAGGTAAACAACCATTATAGAACATTATACTTCCTAGATGACTGATATTTGCATTTGACTTACTGAGCCGTATTATGAAGTACTAATGTCATCATGATTCCAGTTCGAAGGAGGAATATGCTTTCGGTTATGTATCTATAGAATAAAATAGAATAGAAGTTCACTTTCTCCAGTATTGCGATTATAAGAGTACATATACTCAATACTCGATTGTATTCCATAATGTGACCATTTAAGTTGGTATGTTAAAAACATCGAATCAATAACACCAAACCATAATACCTGAAGCAATAGATTCAAGCGCCAGGCGTCTTAGGTCCCGATTATTGTTACCAACCGCTGGTTTACAGCTAAAACCTTGACTTTTGTTTACAGCTAGTTAAACAAATAGGTCGTTTTAAATATAGAGTTATTATAGTTTATTAGAGTTTATAATTAATATTTCATTTGAAATTAATAAAACAATAAACATTTACATCGATTAAATTAACAAATTGTTATCCTCCAGTCAGAAACACTGCAAATATTGCTAATAGTGTATGTTTTCATAGACAAGACCTTGCAACAGGGAGATAAGCAAATCGTTGAAGCACCACTAAGGTATCTAGAAAGTAGATAATATGGAAACCAAACAAATGCAGAGCTTGAACAAAATAAAATGACATTAGCAAGAGTGTGTACACTAGGAAACAGGAAGAGGACAAAGTTATTGACAAGGAACTAAACGTCTTCTTTATCCTTGAAGATAAACGTGCAACAAAGCAGCAAAATGGTTCAAACACAACCAGTTTTTTCACGAATATCTAGCACCCATGACAAGAAAGAAATGTTCGCAAGCAAAAATGTTAAGTCAACGAAAACAAATATAATGGAGCGAAGACAGGAAAAGAATAAGGTAAAGTGTCATACCTTTCTGAGGGCGAAATCATATAAGGGTATGATAAGATAATTGTATTTACCTCTCACGAAGGTTAGTACATTTTCCTCGTCGTATGAGGATGGAATAATGGAGTGTGTGAAGAAAATCTAATTGCTAAATATAGAGGGACTGAAGAGTGGATTAATGAAGCAAAAATAGAAAGAGGCAAGCTCAAAGACATTAGACGTGGTCACAAGATAAAGAATCCGATGTAAATATTCATAAAATTAGTGACAAAGTTTTAAAAAAAGGTAGTGATGAGGGTAACAATAGTCAGAAAATGCAGTGTACCTGCTAACGAAAATTACTAACAAGAATAACATATTTCATTCAATACACAATTCGAGTGCTAATAATTAATTTAAAACAATACTTTACCAAAAGCTAGCCAGGATATATACATACACCCTAAAAGTAGAAAAAGTTTATCCGCATGGTTGCTAATGAATGAGCAGTCAGTCGGGAGGGCTTTTACGCTCACCGATCCATTCGTCCATTTCGTTTACTCCTTTCTGCTGTTGTATTGCGTCAACCAATCGATACCTTTTTATGACAACCTCAACTAGAAAACCTATATTCCCTTCTACCACTTTTATTATACTCGGAAAGGGTCGCCAAAATATAAGGCTATAATAATATAGAAAAAACACTAAGAATATTGCGGAACCCTTTCACTTCCAACTTTCTGAATAACGCAGGCTATAAATCAGCTAGAAATGAAATATAACCGATGGGGAAAGAAGCTTAATATGGAAGGATAAGTAATGGGAAATATTCCCATGTGATTGGAAATCTATGAGCTTCTGTATTGGTTTCATTCAGGGGTAAATAATGGGTGTGTAGAGGTCAGGGTGTGGATTGAGGTCGTTGGTGGTAAGTGAATAATCTTGTTTATAATGCTTCACTGCCTTAGTGTTACAAACTGGGTTGGTTAATTTATTAACAATCAACGTTCATTGGGTACAGTACATCGTACATGGTTTAAAAAGTATCTTGTGTCATCGTGTTTTATCTTGCAAGGCATACAAATGGATTACAAACACAAAATATGCGTAAGTCAAAAGTTTATTAAAAAGTAAATAGCTTGAAGGTGCTGTTTTTTTTCTAGAAAACTCATAATAAAAGTAACACTAAAATTTTACTACTAAAAGGATAAACTCATAAATTCAAAGATCTTCTTTGTTCACGTAAAGTATAAATGTGCAAGGCTTAAAAAATTCATCGTTTTAGCTTTAGCGGTAATGATTTTCATGCAATATATTATATTGGGTTAATGTAATAGATAGCACATTATTATAAATTGTTAATTAGGTATCCAAATAAAACATCAATAAAACTTTTAAAATCATACATTACCTATGCTCCATTGCACAAAAGTTGCAATGCCATAAATATTGTACAAAATACTTTAGTTTTCTGCAAATATAATTGCGAGAGCTATAAATTTAATATAAAAATCAACTTTATAACTTGTACTTTTGTGTCAGGTGTTGTAAGTTTAAGTTGGTCAATTAAATAAATTAATAAAGTTATGGATTTTGACTTGATTGACTATTTTAATTCAGTAAACATTTTGCCATAACTCCAGCGAAATTAATTTTGATCAACAATTGATTAATTTCACGGGCTGCAATTACGGATACCGATAACTGAATTGGCTTTAATAAAAGCTGAAATAATCAACGTCAGACAGAGCATTTTCACGTTCCAGTATTTTTCGTAACAAAATAAATACGGTACTGAAAGAAAATCCAGATAATAAGCTTTGTCAGACGAAGCGCACAGACATAATAAAATAACTGCAGGTGCAATTTTTTTAAATGGCAGCGCTCCTATTTCTTTCCTTTCTATTTTATGTGTGCGTGTTATAGTACACTGTATTGAACGGTGGTTTTGTACCTTTTTATATTTGCAACCGTTTTTATATGCAACTTGCCTTGCACGTCGTTAAATTGGTGATTTTATTATGACTACTGGGTTGTCGTCTCATGGTTACATTTCTACCGTTATAGCTTTCGGCGATCTTTCTCCAATTATTAGTTTAATATATACGCCTAAGCCAAATCTCAAACTCTTTGTTTTCAACTCTATGTTCAGTTAATAAGGAACTATATTTTCACACATTAATGAAAAGATTTGCAAGTCTATACAGAATATACCGAAGTATACAGAAAAGTGATAACTGATAAAGATAACAAAAATCAAGTCGGAGTGCATTTGGTTCTATTAAAATCACAGCGCGAAAATGTACAGGCGAATTTAACATTGTCTACTACTTAACTAAAGTTTTCATGAGGTCCTTTAACTGAATCGACCCGCAGAATCTGTACCAAATAAACCTAAAAATCCGATTCTCCACCGACGTTCTAAGGAATGCTCTTAAATTGTTTCAATTTCAATAAGTGTATTTCAAGAAACCTTGTTTGGCAATGTGTGTTAAACATCGGGGCTACGAAACATGTGCGTGCTGACGTCATCAAAATTTGAAACAGTTCTTAACAAGAAATACGGTAAACAGGATACGTAGTTATTAATTGGTTAACTTAATCAGTAACTTGCGGTTAAGTTACTGCAAATTATGACGGGAGTAAAGTTTATTTGTAACTGGATGGTTACCTACCAGCTGAACATAATGTTCATATGTCTAGCTTCGTTTGGTGTGACGGTCGAACTTGAACATGTAGGTGAAGTGAATGCGAATTGACCTATCATTTCGTACTAATGCTAGATGTTGATACTTCACTTCACTCAAGAATCCACTGGCTGTTGACCATTTACAGAGACATAATGAACGTCTGATTTTTTTGTAAATTAAAAAATGATGATGATGATGACATTATATTTATTTCTGCAGGTAGACTTTTTCCAAACAGTTTTAAACTATAATATTATGGTGTGCGGCATTTTCAAATATACCTGAGTAGGAATACTGAAAGAAAATCAGAAGACATGATCTTTCTTTTGTCTAGAAATTCTTAGAAATTGTTTAATCTTAGATATTGTTTAATTTAAAGTAAGTTGTCTAGACATGCCATTTTTGTTATTATGTTATTTTATTTTTTTACTGTGCGTTTATCCAACTGATGCCAATAAATGTATTTTCTTTCTTCTTTTCTTTCCTAGATATATTTATGCAAACTTTTACCCTCTATGCGAAGAGATGTCGTTTCATGAGATAATTAATCTTCACATTATGCCAGCAATTTCCAGGTGTACCAGTAGCAAACCTACATTTGCTACTTGTCACAAGTTTACACTGATAGAAACACCTACTACAACATTTCATGTAGTAGGTACCGTATTTCTACCAATAACATATATTTTGGGACCATTCTTAGGATTTTTTCATCTCATTTATCACATTTTTCATAGCACCTTCTTTACCTTTATTGGGGTTTCTAGTTTTGTTTCTATTAAACCATTCACTATAATCCAGTAGGTCTTGTACTATGAGAAGTACGGTTTCTTATCACCGTGCGAAATCGTTTCGATTGTATCTGTATTGTTTATTTTTTCATTCGTGAGGGAAACTTTTTGGTGTTACGCTTGATGTAATTATATTCTTTACAACGGTGTTGATTGAGTGTGTGGGTTTTCGAATGATGTACTGTCCAAATAAATCAGGTTGAAATTCGATTTGTTTTTCTTTTCTTTCGTACGCGTGGAAGTAATCGATTAGAGTTCCTTGTCCGTTTTCCTATATTTGAATCTGAACTTTGGAATCAGGTTTACATTGACCATTTTAGTAATAATAAAGTTTGTGTAGATGACATTGATCGCACATATAATAATGATGGACTGCGAGAAATAAACAAAAATGATAAAATTTACATCGAAGCTTAGAAGGTATGTAATAAATACCATGAATCATTCAATATCTACGACTGCATCGTCTAGATAGACTGATATAACTATGCACAACGTGACAATTATCTCGCCAATCGATTTCAATCAAAATCAATCGAGATAACAGAGATAGGGCTATTTGACTTACACGCGGTAGAAAGAGAACGAGCATCACTGCGTGACTATATCAAGTGCTATCAGAACATTATCTACCTTTGCACAATAATAAAGTACTGCCACAAATATAACACAGGCTCATTCGTTTATAGAACGACTCCTTATGCGCAGTCGTAAGCGCACTCAATCGTGTATTGACAGTTGTTTTGATTGGAGTTGTGTTGCCAGTGTGTAATCACCACCTAGAAATGCGGGAAGGGAAAAAACCCACAGAATATCAAAATTAATACAGATTCGATTTGCAGTGAAATACTATCAGAGAAGATAATTGAGGGTCAGGACTCATATGAAAATATATTCTGCCATATATGCTATACCGATTATAATTTTATTTTAATGGTTATTCATCATTGTAAAAATGATGACATCGATATAGTGAAGAAAGTTAATAAAAGGAAATACAATCTTGCTATACTAAGCACTATAAGTCAAATTAAGGTAACGGCTTACGTCTGACTGAACTTAAGTATCTATTAAATCGTCTGTAGCGGGCCGTTTTCAATATATTACCCTTTTTAATATTGTCGCAATATCGGCACTATTTTGCCCAAATATTATACTGTACCTACATAGATTACGTTAGAAAATTTATTGGACATTTATCGACAATCTACTTGAAAATAAGACTCCTATCGGATCATATAAAATCAGTTTGTGGAAAGCTTCATTATTAGAAAATCAAGAAGCAAATACATTGTTTAATCATCATTATCATCTAGCCTTTTCCTTAGCCTTTTCTCCAAATTTAAATGTATTTATGGAGGTGCGAGCTTGGGTTAATGGATGGTTAGCTTTCAGTCTTACCGCTATTGAATACCAGTATTTTTCATGGAGGAACTATCAACCTGATCTTCAAAGCCCAGATACTATAAATATAGCCTTCTGGAACACTACAGTCACTTCTTGTTTTTGAAGAATAATAATTGTAACTTTAATTTTACTATTTACAACAATAGTTTAATTATTTTACCTTAATGGCAGACTATAAAGTTCTTAAGAATGAATAAAAATAAACAAGTATTGTATTAGCAATTTAGGGGAATTTGTACTAAATCTGGCAATACAATATGCGCGTGGGCAGCGGCATTTGTTTGTACTAGTCAATCTGTTTTGAGTGTGGCAACCGTCGATTCGCGCGCCGTTCCTTACCGCGTGCATGCTTTCATAAAAATATTTTGAATAGCGGAAGCATGAATGAAAGAAAGAAAACTATTTTTTTAGTTCTAAAATTATTTTTGATATATTATTTGTGAGGTGTGATGGGATACATCTATTCTGAGTTTGATGAAACTGTTTGATTTTTAGCTAAGAATAGAGCGCCACATCTCGAAAGATTGAGCCAAGACATAAAACCAATGGTCAACTACCACTTATAACCACCAGCGGTCAAAATCTTTAATAAAATCTCTGTAAGCTAAGTGAAATCTGATATAAAGCTCTTGAGAAATCCACTGAGAGAAATTGATCATTCGGGTGGACGGAATTCAAATTTGAATTCTAAATTTGATACTAATCTTGAAGATCCATCTTTCAAGCTTTTATATATTACTGTACCCATTGGCTTAATACGTGTGTAATGTGCGAATATTATAATGAATGATCCTTTTACAAGTCAAAATAGACTTATGATTCTTTTAACGATCTTTGAAGCTACGATGAATGATACGTAGACACGTCATAGTATTGTTCTTGGAAACAGACAAGTTAGATAATTAGTAGCAACGATAAAAAGTCAAGATTATGATGCTATAAGCTCATTCTTCACACTTTTTTGCTCGGAGTAAACAGTTATATACAAAATTGAATAAGCCTGGGATCTTTTATCTGAATAAAATGAAATTGAAAGTAGAAAATAATAGCATTGCTACCGACAAGGGTCACCTTTCAATGAAAATTTGATGAAAACAATAGCATTATTGTGGGTAGCTAAACAGACTCTAGTATACTTGAATAAATGTTATACGGTAAATGTTTGGAAATACAAAACCTTTTCGTATTTTTGTCTCTATTGTAGGTCAACAGTTTCTTTAAAAAAAAACAGTAAACTATTTTGGATTTCGTTCAAACAATAAAATTGATCTAAGATAATGATACGAATTTGCTGAATATCCGTGGTCATGTCGAAGAATTATACAATATAATTATTTGGACGTAAAGACCTGTAGATGACTCAAAAATGGTACACTGCACTCGCTAAGTTCCTCTTGGACGTCACTGATATCAGTAAAGACGAAAATCTGGGGGAAACCTAGATTTGCGATTTATATTAGTCTAAAATCACCGGCTTGCCTTGAACACGCATGGTGATTAATGCTCGTGTTTTCTCTGTATAAAAAAACCTTTGCTCTATAGTGAGAAAATAGCGGGCTAATATTACACGACTTAATTTTGTATTATTATGTACCTACAAACATCCAGTATAATTTGACCTGTTATTGTACGTAAAACATTACCGGAAAAGAATAGCCAGATAATATGTCGCTGTGTTACTGCCTACTTCAATAAAGGTAAGTACCAAAGCAATGTTATAACGCTACTGAACTCAAAACCAATACAATATTATCGCTAGTGACGGATCGAGTCATAATAAGGAAATATTGTATGGATATTAAACATTACTAATAATAATATTTAGGTACTCTTTCAACTCCTCCATATTATGAATGTTACTATAGCTCATGAATTTCCTTCAATAGTAAAAAAAAATGAATATTTTGATGGAGTCTAAGTTGATGCCACACAAAAGTTCAAATTTGATGCTTTAGATATCAAAAGTAACGAAAGAACTAATACTAATCGTAGTGTAGAATGCTAAATTGGTATTAAAAGTGAAGATGAAGAGCTAAAGAACAGACACACTGTCATAAAGGAGAATTACTGAAGTTTTATGATATTTAAATATGGAAAACTCAACTTTGACATATGTATTAAGGTCATTAAAGAGTCTTAACAGAATTCAAAAACAAAATGAGATGTCGTTAACTATAGATAGTGAATCAGTCGTAATGTTCAAAGGTACAGCAACCATGGAGGGTTAATATTATTAAAACAAAAAAGCCCCCACAATGACGTCATATCACCTGTCATGGAAATACATTGACAGTTGTATTAGGGTGCACCATGTGCAGTCTAAAATATACCAAATTTTGTCAACGATAAGGTGTAAAATGGCACTTTCATTATGTTGTTAGTCATAGAAAATTCGTATCGATTAAGCGTAATTTTTTGAGTTACACAGAAATTACTGATATCATGAACAGGGAAATTTACAAATACGATCCTTAAAACATGTGAAGTATACAATTTATCGATTAATACAGCCCATTCAGCTGTTATTACTAGAACACAAGCAAAAGTTGAACCTAGCCAGGAACAATAATAATTATGATGAAGCACTTAGGTTAGCACTACAGAAATTAACTAAAATAGGACGAATATGACACATTTTAATTGACTCAAACAGACCATTGTACAGTACTAAACTGTACTATGAGTTCATTTTAGTTGTGACATAGACAAATTGACGTCAACACAAAAAAAATATGAAAACACAGGGAATCTAACCACATCGATTAAATAAAAAAAAACCAGCATACATAATCCCTTAATCGTTGCACGCCCTTCACGCAATTGTATACCTTTGAACCGTTGTAAAAAGCACTATTATCCCTTGCACACACATAGGGCGACTCCAGCTCCCTTGCACTACACATCATGGCATCACTCACTATTATAAACTAATATTTTTAAATTTTAAATAAAGAATTACTCACGCAGCAATGCTTTTTGAAAGCGGCCAGCGTTCCATAGACGCTTGGTACTTCATGTTTTCAATCTGCTTTTTGAGTGCTTCTTTGTCCATGGCTGCAAGAATACTAGGGTCCATCGCGCAGAATCTGTGGTGTAAAACACGCACACATAGTTAGAGCATACTGTGTCTGTGTAAGAGAGGGACAACCCGAGTACAGTCGTGTAGAGAATTAATGATATCGTATTTTTTGTAACTATAAATTGAATTGTAAACATTTATTTTGGTTCGTGATCGACTTAATACAACATAAATATTTTTTTTCTATGATAGGTGTTTATTTCAACAACTACGATTCAACCATCTTTCAAACAATTAGTGGGTACACAAAATACGTTATAATTATTGCGATAGTTTGAACATAAAATTCACATGCATTTAGTTAAAATTACACAATTTTCTATACACTTTACTAAGTAGAAATTACTAGAATCATAC
This sequence comes from Euplexia lucipara, assembly GCA_921972225.1. NCBI lineage: Eukaryota > Metazoa > Arthropoda > Insecta > Lepidoptera > Noctuidae > Euplexia > Euplexia lucipara. Next base: position 2,762,873 of record OV179151.1, read on the forward strand.
CATTTTTAAAAAAGGTTAGTTATGTTATGATAATTAAAAACAAATAAAGATACATTTTAAATTAGCATAAACGATATTAAATTTTTTACTTGTTATACGTACACAAATCACAGTGTACTTAATATACGAATTAAAACCAGAACTGAATGCATACAACAAAGTTTTTAAATTTACCTCACTTTATAAACAATTAACTATGCAACATCCTTACCTATTCTACTTAAAATACACAGTAACAATAAGATCATTTCTAATTTCTATTAGTGCTAAAGTGATTTTACCAACCCATTTAATAATCACCACCTAACCAATTAAAACCGAGATCGCGGAAAGCGATAAGGCCGCCCATTGTATGTTTTGTAGTTTATATGTTTTCTTTTGTTATGTATTTTTGTGGTGTACAATAAAGTATATATAAATATAAATAAATAAATAAATAAAACAATACCAAACAATTTATTTTAATAAAACACTTTTGCTGCTCACTGTAACATATCGCCATCTCTTTCCCTCGTTAAGCGAGCCTGCCTAAGTGTGCGTGAACGTACGCGTGTAGGTGATGCGCGCGCAGAAGTTCAGTTTCTATGACAACCCCTTTTAGGAACACTGAAGTTAGCTTGCGCAAAGTTAGTTAGTAAACCACCGTTTCAATTTCTACTTTATTATTAAGGCAACACGATTGGGTATTGACTGTTACGTCAGTTGTAAAATTAATGAATTAAAGCGTAATGCCCGGTAGTTCTTCGCGTTTTGTACACCATTATTCTTTGTTTACGGACGGCTGTCATAGAGGGCTCTGTACGCAGCCATTATGCTCGCATCGGTAGATTTTTATACCACGTTTCTTTGTATCTAAATTATAAAGATTTTATGGCTATCAGTTTCGAGGATTTAGGTAGCTAATTAGACGTACTTCTATGTCTACTGAGATTGTATGGTGACTTTAAAATAACAATCTATTGGCCTTGAAGGGTTAATCAAATTAATCATGTTATAAGGAAATTCGATGTGAAGATAAAATGGGACATCTTTTCAAAGAAACCGGCCAAGTGCGAGTCGGAGTCGCGCGTGAAGGGTTCCGTAATATTATCCACATGATGATTAATATCGAGCAAAAACGGCAAAAAATCACGTTTGTCGTATGGGAACTCCTCTTAAATATTTCTTAAATTCTGTTTTTAGTATTTGTTGTTACAGCAGCAACAAAAATACTAAATCTGTGAATTAAAAACTGTCTAGCTGTCACGGTTTATGAAATTCAGCCTGGTGACAAACAGTGGAGTCTTAGTAATTTAAATAGGGTCTCGTTTTTACCCGTTGTTTACGGTTGGTTACGGGTATCCCTAGTGATGGGCAATGATAATAATCCGGTTAATATCATTTGGCTAATAATCGATTAAAACTCAGTTAATAGCCATTAATAGCCATTATGGATGATAACCCTGCTGTTAATGTTATTTTAGTGATTGAAAATTTCCCTTCATGGTTTTCAGGTTTAGACTTCATTTTAGACTTCATTTTCATCATCTTTCTTTGTAGTAAATAAATTTTGCATATCTAGATATACTTTACTTATAATAAATCTGTAGAAGTAAGAATTCTGTACCTACATTGAAAATATCAAAAAACTAAATGGCAGGGGGTGTTACTAGACCGACACCGAACCCAAAAATGTGATTAAAAAATTTTTTGTCGTTCTGTCTGTATGTTCACGTATCACGCAAAAACTACCGGTTTGATTACGATGAAACTTGGTATACTTACTTGGTAAAAAGTAACTTTTTGTCCCGGAAAAGTATATAAAAAACCAAACTTAATTTTGCGGTTCGATCCTTAAACCCGACGACTGTACCAACCGCAAATAATAAGTGTGTCGTAGGTTACGTCACCCGCAGTGGAGTTCACCAAGGGGCGCCGCACACGGCTAAGATACATACTATAATATTTTATCTAAGATACAATATATAAATAAATAAAATAAAAAGCCTTTTATTGCTTGCATAGGTAAAATTACTAAACAGACTTCATATGAAGATTAATTGATTGATGATTTTATAGATAACTTAATTTTACCTTATTTTGTAATAACAATAAATATTAACAAGAATTTAAATTGATATTGACATTTTTTGATTTAAATAATATCTTGAGAGATCTATATCATAGTTTTAAAATAACTAAAAATCTTCGTAGTGTCCATTGAATTTTATGGCGACCGATATTGTATCTTAAGATAAAATATTATAGTATCTCAGCCGTGTGCAGCGTCCCTTAGTGAACTCCACTGCGGGTGACTAAATCTACGACAAACTTATTATTTTCGGTTGGTGCAGTAATCGGGCCTAGGGATCGAACCGCAAAATTAAGTTTGTTTTTTTATTGTATTATATACTTTTCCGGTATAAAAATACCCAGTGTGGTGCCCAAGATATTAAAGAATAATTATACCAAGTTCTTTGCGTGATGCCTGAACATATAGACAGACAAATTTTTTAATCACTTTTTTGGGTTCGGTGTCGGTCTAGTAACACCCCCTGTCATTTATTTTTTTGATATTTTCAATGTGCAGAATTTTTACTTTTACAGATTTATCATAAGTAAGTATAGATAATTATGTTATATTTTTTTAATATTTATTATAATTATTGTTTATTAATTTCGCTGTAGTGCAGTTCATGCATCTCTTTCAGGCACGAATAAATATTAGCGCCAGAAAGAGATAGCTCGAAAACGGGTGTTCGGGGACGCACATGTTACCTACTAACCGCTCGGGTATTTTCCATTGTTTATAATTTACCTACGCCATCGTATTCACAGAAAAGACCTAATAAGAACTTACTTATTGTACTTTACATTTTTACGTATCGGTTAAAATTTATTTGTATTTGTAGGTATAAGTACATAAGTACACTTACATATTTAGCTCACTTTGTTAAATTACAAAGCGATTTGTCAATAGTAATTTGTGGTTTTATAGTTTTGGTTCTCTAAATTAACAAAACTGAATTTCCCAAAACCCTTTTTCACATACAAAAAGTGAAAATAAATTAAAAGAATTACAATTCAACGTACACGCACCCAATTTATGTTCACACCCACAGATTTTACACTAAACAAAAAAAAACCTTTTATTTTTTTAACAATACATTAATAGCAGGGTTATTAGCCATTGCGTGGCTATTAATGGATACTTATGGATTATAATCGCTAATAACTCAAAGCAGCCGGCTATTTACCCAACTCTAGGTATCCCTCAAAAAATAAAATAAAATCCTATCTCCTTCTAACACAACTGTTAACGACAATAAATTATTAAATTAATCACTCGAGCTCGAAAAGCAAGAAATCTCGAGATTATCATTAATTAAAAGTACAATGGGAGAGATAAGATTTTTATTTAGATAAAAAAATAATAAGTGCTTTTTTTAATACCTAAAAATACAGGGAAAAAGTCCGGAGACTTGAATTCGAGTTTATTTTCAGCTTTTAATTAGGCATGATAACTTTTTAGAAAGCAGAGAAATAACTACGCGAAGATCGTTAACATAACATATTATAAAATGGCGCCTATTTTTCTTGAAGTTAGGTTAAGCATATATATTCCTTTCATTCCACAGACTCCTGCAACACAGTTTCAACTATCGCAGGAGTCAGAGAATCCCAAAAGTTTTGTCTCAATGTTTGTTACGTCAATTAACATTTTTTTTAAATTAATTAAATTTATACATTATACATTTAATTAGCCCATACTTCACGCGGCAAGGTTAGGAGACGGGTGTTGGTGGCGATCGAGAGGTCATAAGTTTGATACCAACCCACCCATTGCACTATTGACTTGAACTCACTCCAGATACAATATATTTACCTACCTTAGTTGGAAGTGTTAAATAAGTATAAAATTCCACAACTTTCACACAACTTCCTTAAGATCCAAGCTAAGCAGAGCCTGTGCTATGAGTTCTAGACAAGTGATAAACGTACTTATACTCCATCCGATTAGGTAGTTAACAAAAGGTAAACAATTTTGACATGTCATTGTATTTTTAGTTAATAACACAGTTTAAAAATACAATGCAGCTGAAAACAAATTTAGATACAACAAAAGCGACTACATGATCAATTAAACAATTTGTTTAAACAGTAGTTGTATTTAATTAATAAGCGTTTATGTAAAAAGACTTGTCAAGATTGTTTACCTTTAGTTAACTACCTACTCGGATGGAGTATAAGTATGTCAGATCCGGTCAATAGTACGGACACAACGAATCGCAAGCGCGCCAAAAGGCGATAGCACGTGATCTACCGACACCATGGCGCGCTTCTACAGAGTCATGATGTTTTAAGCCTGCAGCGAGGATGACATTCAGTGCCCGACCGCAGTGAAGCTAAGACGTCCCGGAACTGTTATTCGTTTCGTTGTAAAGTGTTAAAATGTAACGGTTAAGTTATCCTGAAGAAACATTAATTTCTGCTTGTAACCCATAACGCTGTGATAATCATGTTCGACGATGTGTTAACTTATCAGACAGATGTGTTGCTGGGGAGATTGTTCCGCCACTTCTTCTTCCCAGCAAAAACACTAGGAAGTGGCGAAGGGTGGGCTTTTTGGGGGACTGTCTTATGTAATTTCGACATTCAAAAAGTGCTGATCCTCAGCCTAAAGTGAATAAATGACTTTTGATTTTGAGTGAATTTGATTTTGATGAAGATTCAACCCCAACCGTAAGCCATCTCCGACAAGTATATATTTCTAAACACATACATATACACACCCGGACACAGAACAAATGATTCTGCTCATCACACAGACATATTTGTATTGAGTAGGAATTGAACCCACGAGCTCCGGCAAAGCAGTCAAGGCCATTAACCACTAGCCCAACAGGCCAGTCAAAATAAACTATAATGTTTGGGTTCTGACGGAAAATCACGCTATCGACTCGAAACCCTCGTTAAAAGTTTTTATATGCGTTTCCTTTCGAAAAAGTTTGAAGCCGTGTCCCAGAACCTAAATATAATACTTATAAAATAGAATATTCCCACAGAATTTGTTTAGTTTCTTGGGTTCCGTAGTTAACTATGTACGACAAGACACTCGTAAGATAGTCGTACCCTTACGATTATCTTTACAGCGCAACTCGACTAATAATTTCATAATAAATTGTGTCTTAATACAGTCGTACCTACGGGTATGATAGGCATGTTTAGCTGTTGGTTTAGCTTCTAGTCTAACTAGATGAAGCTGAATAGCTTCATCTAGTATTGGGATTCCAGTCCTTGGAAAAGGCTAGTCAAATGAAACAAGGTCTTATTGAATTAGCCTGTGAAACTTTACTACTGATATCAGAACACGATAAAACCAAAACCATTGATTTTCTATAATCTTATGCTTCAAATAAGTACAATGTCAACTATCACAGGTAAGTATTGTTAAAAGATCAATATAGTTAAAACTTCAAGAAAATTGTTGATTGCAATTTTTTTATTCGTTTAATATTTTATTGGCAGTGTGGGTTGCACAAGACTAGTAGCTTTCCAAATAAGCTAATATTTGCTGTCTAGAGTGGGTTCACGGCAATTTTGCAATAGGTGGGGTTCGAACTCACGACCTTGCAAACGCCAGGCCGACCACAACATCCTGGTCATTTCTGTTATAATGCCACTTTACCAAATTTTACTTTTAGCTACAATTTTTAAGCTATATTATCCTCCACTTTCTAATTTCATTTAATGCATGCTATGAAACTCCATAATTCGATATGTAAAGTAAAAATTAACCTACGCTGATTCCAAAACCATTTGGAGAGGGTTTTAAAGCCTTATTTTTCTATTTTTAGCTCTCTTTATCACAAGATTGTGATTATTTTCACAATAATACTTGTAACCATTTGACTTTTATTTGACCTCTATATGACGTCATAATGTAGCTTGAACCGACTACTTCCTTCGTGTTTCAAGATAAATTAAAAAAAAAACTGTTGTTAGTCTAAAAATCGTATCTGTTAAGTGTCAACTGTTAACAATGTCAAGTTTGAAGTTATCTTTTAGTGTTTTTTGTATGTACTGAAAACGTGGCAAAGACTTAAAGCTATTCAGTCAACGAAATGACGTCATCACGAATAATACTTTAAAGCATAATTTAAAAAAAACTGTTAAATTTGAAAAAAAAAAAGGTTCAAATTAGTGGCTAAAAATTAAATGGTTTACGAAATAAAAATATAAAAAAAATACCTGAAGAATACTTTACATACCGAATTGGCTTTAGAACCTCATAAGACATTGTGACCATATCTTAAACGTTGTAAAAAAAGCAGTTGAGTTTCATATCAATAAATGTTTTGGGGGTAATTTTTCTATAATAATATGTATAATTATATTTAGAAATATATAAAGTTTATCAGCTGTTTAGTACCCATAACACAAGCTCTAATAGACTCCCAAAGACTTAGTATTTTAGCCATCTTCCCATTCAAATATTAAAAAATAGCTGGTCTGAAATAGTTGTATTTTTAGGTTTAAAATTATAATAAAAGAAAATAAATAAATATTCTACACACACTTCTTTTTCACACAATGCTATCTAGTCCCAAGCTAAGCTAAGAGCTTGTGTTATGGGTACTAAACAGCTGACAAACATACTTATATATGTCTAAATACATACATTACACCCAGACACAGAACAAATGATCATGATCATCACAGAAACTTTTGTCCTGGGTGGGAATCGAACCCACGACCTCCGGCATAGCAGTCAGGGTCACTAACTACTAGACCAACAGGCCAGTCGAATAGCGACCAGTTGACATCAATTACCAGTACTACGTACTGATCTCACTATTTGAGTAATACATCGTAAGTAAGTGGTTAAGCGTGTCATTGTGAAGAATGTCATTGCTAATTACGTTACGTAGTAGTTAGTAACACTCAAGTAATACACAAACATACCTCCAGCATAAAAAAAATACATGACAGCGAAACTGACATTTGACATTGACATAACTACTACCAAACTATCTATGACCTGTTGGTCTAGTAGTTAGTAACCCTGAATGCTATGCCGGAGGTCGTGGGTTCGATTCCCACCCAGGACAAAAGTGTGTGTGATGTGCACGATCATTTGTTCTGTGTCTGGGTGTAATTTATTTATCATATGTATGTATTTAGGCATACTCGTATATAAGTATGTTTATCAGCTGTTTAGTACCCATAACACAAGCTCTCAAGCTTAACTTGGGACTAAATGGCGTTGTGTGAAAAGTTGTGGAATATTTATTAATTTATCTATGAAATATTGCTTGCTTGCTTACCAATGGTCTTTTTTTTTGTTATAATAGTTAACTGTTTATTGGTTTCACTTCGATGGTCCTGCATTATCAATTTAAACTTAGAGTCACAGCCTTAATAAGGCTGTGACTCAAGTCGACCAGTCAACACAAGCAGCACCCGTTCACGAGCATAACGCAAAGAACTAGAAACTAATATTATTACACAATCGTTGTTTTATTATTGAATCCAATTTTACGTTCTAAATCCTACTGATAAAGTTAAAGTCTACGGATGTTAGATTTGGTAAAACTCGGCATTAAAATATTAGGAAAACCTTATTTCAATTGTAAACAGGTAGTACGTGGTAGGTGTGAGATTTAACTTTACGGTTAGATTTAGATTTTAGCCGTGAAGCATACGAATATGAACAAATAATTGAATCGAACCCACGACCTTTGGCATAGCAGTCAGGGTCACTAACTACTAGACCAACAGGCCAGTCGAGTTGTGAAGGAGCGAGTATTTTAATACAGGCATCATTTGCTTAAATGCATACTCCAAAACCCAAAATTGTTTGTGTATAACTTTTAGACACAATAAACTTTATTATTATTGTTAAATAAGTTTTCAAAGCCAAAACCTAAATGACTGGGTTCATACAGATAATCTTCTGAAGTCTGTTGTTGTATTACTTGGAAGTCTCCGAGGAACGATGAGCAACTTTGAAAGTTTTTACTGCAGAACTTGGTGTTACAAAAAAGATAACTTTTAATATAAACTGTATTCAGAACAAACTTGGGAATATTGTTTTGAAGTATCGCTTACAAAATAATTGGGTATGTAGAAAATTTCTTAGGACTTGAAATAACGAAAACTATGAACTTCAAAATTAGCAACCTTATTTCTAGTTAATAATAATAAATAATAATAATAATAATCTATTTATTTCAGGTAACAAAGACCCATGGATAAACCTCGTGCCAGTACCTTGGTAAAGAAAAGAAAAAAATATAGGTTTTTGAATTTCCTTTCAGGATTTAATCGTTACCAGCCCGGTTTTCACTCTCTATAGCGATTATGAAAATTCTTAGTTCAATAATTCATCATAGTGTAGTTTCAAACTTGCTTAAGTCATATTTTTAAACTGTCAATTAAAAAGAAGTACACTAGCACGCAATAGGGTAGTATTTAAACGCAAATCACAAAATATCCCCTTTTCTATGCAATAAGATTCCGAATTCCCATCAAAATTACTGATTGCACAGCAAAATATTCAACGCAAAATATCACTCTACAATTTATTTTCGCAGCGTACATCGATTTTTCTTAAAACAAAAGCTTTTTCATCAATACACAGCCACCACTGGGGGCGGTTGGGAACAAATAGTTATTTATTTATTTTTATTGATTTGTTGTTTTGTTTGCCGATGGGAATAAGCCATCGAAGGCGGCCGTTGACATTCCAACTTTAAAAATTAATGGCAGTGGACGTCGCGCGTCGTCTCTGTCGGTATATGAGTCATTTGGGCTGCCGCCGAATCATGTCGACGGCAGCAGTGGCCTCTGCCGTTGTCAACATGCTGTTTAAGAGTAACAGTTCTTAGTCACTGGTAATGAAAAGATAGCTATGGCCTTGTATAACCTAATACGTTGACATTCCAACTTTAAAAATTAGCGGCAGTGGACGTCGGCTCTCTTAGTATAGGACTCATTTGGGCTGCCGTCGAGTTGTGTCGACGGCAGCAGTGGCCTCTGCCGTTGTCAACATGCTGCTTAAGTGGGAGAGTTCTTAGTTACTGGTAATGAAAAGATAGCTATGGCCCTGTATATCCTTATACGTAACAAACGACAGAAGTTCAAGTTTACACAAGCAAAGGAATAAAGAACTACATATTATGTCTTTCGAGAAACGTAAAGCCGTCACAATAATAAGACAAGACGGCCATCTGGAGCACACAAATAGTCAATGCTGACAAACAAACAGCATGTTGTTTAGTAAATACTAAAGCGGCTGTTCGACACAAGTGTGATCAATTGAAAGTTTCTGTGAAAATCTCCGTAAATAACGCCGTGGGAATGAATGGCGTGTGATTTGGACTACAAGTGAAGAAATGTTTACGTTTAGATCGGGCATTGCCCGAGACAATCTTGACAAGTCTTTTTACATAAACGCTTATTATTTAAATACAACTACTGTTTAAACAAATTGTATAATTGATCATGTAATCGTTTTTGTTGTATCTAAATTTGTTTTCACTTGCATTTTATTTTTAAACTGTGTTATTAACTAAAAATACTAGTCAAGATTGTTTACCTTTAGTTAACTACCTACTCGGATGGAGCATAAGTACCTACTTGAGTTAGAATAAGTTGGATTCTAATTTACGTAGGTGCTGTGCCTTACAGAGTCCATGATTGTTTCTTTTGGAAAAATTTTACCACCTAAACCTACATTGTGGAACAAACTGTCAAATTTTCCCAAATGAACATGAACTTTATTCTATTTGTAACTAGCGGATGTCCCGCGGTTTCACTCGGAGATAGTGTAGCTTCCGAACAGTGAAATAATTTTTCAAATCGGTCCAGTAGTTTTCAAGTCTATTCTTTACATACAAAATTAAAAATATTTCTACTTCTTGGAACTATTGTACTTTTTGGAAGGGGCAACTAGAATCAGTAAACTTTTGTTTGACGTTCAAAAGTGCCTTATGATGGCCTAATTGAAATAAATGGTTTGACTTTGACTTTTTTCCTCTATATAATAATCGTATAGATAGAGCTGAAAAACTTTTAAAGAATAAGGTAATTTGAAGTACTGGCCAGCTGTGCCTACTTAATTTTCTCATGATTTTTACAGTTTAGCGCAAATAAATTCTGACTAGAAATTGCGTCGCTGCGTTGTCCAGATTAATGTACCTACTGAACCCATGGTATCAGTTTGTATCGATAATAATAATAATAATAAGGGACTACATTGGCTAATAAGCCAGATATAGTGGAGAGGCAGGCAATGCTTGTTGACATAACGCCCCCCATGACGGAAACCTCGTGAAAGCCGAACAAGATAAGAAAATCAAGTATCTTGACTTGGCTCACGAGGTTGTTGACATGTGAAATGTGGACTCAGCAATCATTGTGCCGATAGTCGTGTCTGCCAATGGCTTAATAGCAAAGAGCCTCGACCAATACCTGAAGAGACTCTCCTTGGGCAGCTGGATTAAGGGTTTGATTCAGAAAGCAGTACTTCTGGACACGGCCCTGACCGCCAGTAGCTTGGACCCTGTTCCCGATACCGGTGGGCTACTATTTTTTATATTTTTAATGTTTTTTTGTTTATATTTAAATATTAAAAAATGTACTTATCTAATAAGACATAAAAATGAATACACGAAATAATAATAAATTTTACTCTCGGATAACAAGACCCATAGAGATTTTTTGTGAATATTTTCATTACACACACGTTGATTGTGGCAAGCGATAATATCGGAAGATCTGCAGAGTTCTGTAATGCTTTTTGCAGACCTTTTTACATTCATGCAGTTAGACGGTACCAATCTGTACAATCTATCCATTATGACTGGCCTGTTGGTCTAGTAGTTAGTGACCCTGACTGCTATGCCGGAGGTCGTGGGTTCGATTCCCACCCAGGACGAATGTTTGTGTGATGAGCACGATCATTTGTTCTGTCTCTGGATGTTATTTCTCTATAATATGTATGTTTTTAGAAATCTAAATAAGTATGTTTATCAGCTGTTCAGTACACATAACACAAGCTCTGCTGAGCTTGGGACTAGATGGCGTTGTGTGAAAGTTGTGGAATATTTATTTATTTATTTATTAAGTTCTGTATTGTAGTGGGACTTGATATGTCTTTCCTCCTACCTGGTATGTTATGCCCGTTCAGTACAGTATTCTAAAAAGGCAACATCATAAAACTGCCGACACACGTTGCAGCCAAAACCCAAAAGCCAATAAGGAAGCGTGATCAAAATAAATGGATTGACAAATAGAATTCTGTCGTGGGAACTTTCTCTAGAGAGAATACCCTTGTCTCTAGAGATTCTCATAATATGTTATTATTTTCTAAGTCATTTCTTTTGTGCTTTGTTTATTTGGGGTGAGGAGACGACTTACATTTTATAAGGGATCTTTTTAGGATTGAACTAAGGTCAGATTGAAATAATGCACTCTGACTTACAGATTTGAACCTTCTTGGAACAAAGAATAATGGTACCTACAATTAGACTGTAGTGGCGTAGTCTAATCTTATCATTATTATAGACAATCGCTGTATGAACCGAGTGAACGCGAGTGTCTCTAATACTGAAATTTATTGGGACACGATAATTAGTGTGGCGTTTGTAACTCTTTCACGTAAAAACTACTGAATGGATTTTAATAAAATTTGGTATGGAGTTAGCTGACACCCTGGATTAACGTATAGGCTAATTTTTATCCCTGTATTCCCACGGGAACGGGAACTACGCGGGTGAAACCGCAGGACATCTGCTAGTGGTATTTATATAAAAAAAGATCATAAGATCATATGCTAAATAGATACACCAGACCAAACACTTTTTTTGCTTTCCTGTAAGGGTGCTATATAAAGATAGATGCTATTTTTTCTACGAATCTACAAAAAAAAACAAGCTCTTTAATACTCACTGTAGTTAAAATGTACAGACAACATCGAACGCCACTTATAAAATAAAATACCGTTTCTTAAATTTTAAAAAGATATTTCAAAAGTTCTCACCTTTTTACTAATTGCTTCTTACAGTTCCTCTTCGCTCTCTGAGCTCAATGTCTTCTCGGCTTAGTTCGGTGATGCTCACAGGCGTCTGCAACGTAATTGTCGGAATGAATATTTTAAACGCTGGTGTAGTGTCAAATAGGAAGGAAGGAAAATGTTCCGCTACAGCCCATTCGTGCTGGGAAAGTTTAAATTTATTTTGCACGAATTGTGCAAAATCAATTTTGTGTGTGGCAATTTTTGTGTAAAATATTGCTGTATGAAAATTGTACGCTTTGAGTGCAAGTGAGATACACTCTACTGAACATTAGTTATTATCTCAAAAAATAACTTACTACTAAAAAAATACTTTTTTTCATTTATTTTTATCGATTTAAAAGATAAGTTCAATTAATTTTATTATTATAGTTAAGTTATATTAAAAATAATAGCATTCTCTGGAGTATTTGATTTTTGTTTCATGAAGAAATAATTTTATTGAGTACATAGTCAGTTCTCTTAGATTGCAATCATTAAAAATTTCGAACATTATTTTCTATATTTGTATCGTAAATTAGACGTTTAAAACTGTAATTTAAATAAATCATAATTTGGCGTTTAATTCTGTTAAATATATATCTTCTATATTATATATAGGGTGACTGGTAATTAGTGACCGATACTTAACACGTGATTGTATCCATGATTTTAATAAACTTTCCCAAAGAAACTTTTTTTTTTATACACAATAACTTATAACACAATAAAATAACAAAAACGCTGTTTGAAATACCCGCGCGCGCGCGATGTGTCCGATCAGCTGATAGTCTGACCTCCGGAAGGGCAAAATCTACTAGTAGTAGCGTCCCAAGCTCCCCCACCCCCCACCGTTCCCGTTGTGCAGTACTGACGTAATTTATTTGGAGTTTAATTCATTAAAAGTTAATGAGTATAAAAAAAAGTTTCTTTGGGACCGTTATTTGTATCCATGAGTACAATCATGTGTTTAAGTATTGGTCACTAATTACCCGTCACCCTATATATTATAATCTTCTATTTTTATATAAAAGGAAAAGCTGACTGACTGACATGTCAACGCAGGGCCTAAACTTTTATAACGTAGGGGAGCACTAAGACAGGATTTTTTAAATGTACCTCCTAAGGGGGTAAAACGGGAGTGCAAAGTTAATATGAAACTTTGCCGTTTTTAAAGTTATTCGAATGAAATTCAGTATAAAGGTTCTTCACAAAAAATTCAGTCATGAAACACGACTAAAATATTTTCAGAAATTATCCCCCCTTGTAAAGTTAGTATGAAAGTTCTCTGATTTTCAAAGTTATTTCAACAAAGTGTTATATTTGGGTTATATGTTCCTAATAATGATTATTGCCGATATTATTTTTGGTAATTCAATATTCAATTCCATATGTACCCCTCTTTTACCCCCTGTAAAGGAGGGGTGCAGCTTTAGTATGTAGATATATAACCTAACCTAACTTACCATACCTATCCTATAGCTAACCTAACTACCTAACCTAACTACCTTACTGATATGCATTGATTTTGAAGGAAACAAAGTACATCATTTTATACTGAACTACTGCGCTGCGTGTTTTTATGTCACATATACAATACTAGAGTAGGTAGTATTTGAAGTAGCAGTAGTAAGAGATAGTAATTTAACTTAATTGGTCTAATATGGAAGCTTGTAATTAGCAAAAGTGTCACCTACCTTTAAATTATTTATATTGTTATTAGTCTGTAAGCTTTCTTTAAAATAAATAAATAAAAATAAAATAAATAAATATAATATTACTACTTTGAGTGGCCTGTTGATCGAGTGGTTAGTGACTCTGACTGCTATGCCGGGGGTCGAGGGTTCGATTCCCACCCACGACAAATGTTTGTATGATGAGCAGGATCATTCGTTCTGTCTGACCATAACTAGTGTTGTGGACATGCCCACAGTGCCCACGCCACTAATGTAATGGTAGATGCGCGCTTTCGTCGCGGCCGTCTGTCTGTCTGTTCGCGATAAACTCAAAAATTACTACGCCGATGCTGTATTCACCAATGAATGAAGTAGTTCTCAAGGAAGCTTTTAGTAGGTATATAATTTGTCATGTTTTTGTGTACATTGGCTAAAATATAATTATATCTATTTGTTGGAGGTAAAAAATTAGCCGTCTGGAAGCTGAGCGCGATAACCGACATCCATGCGGGCAAATCCGCGGGCATCAGGTAGTAATTAATATACGTATAGCTATAAAAATACTGGTACAAAATGTATTTAGCAGGCATTGTGCAAATTGATTTATAGATGAGACATGTAAACCGTCCTTTCGCAAATAGAATGTAAAGACCAATTGGGTAATTGTTAGTATTTAGTAGCACCTACAAGGAAAATAGTGGCTATTGTTATTTTATAACCTTTTAGTCTTTTAAGGAAAATATTATTAGACGTATTTTTTTTTGTCCTGTGTATGAGTACCTATCTAATAGCTTTTCCTCGAAAATGACAAATTATAATATTATGTCAATCCTAACCCAACTTGGAGGGTAACAATAATTCTCCAAACCGGGCATTAATATAACATTAATAACTACCCTGGCAAACTTCTTCTTGGCTAGCTTCTTTCCGCCTTAGACCTATTTCATAAGAATCGGTCAAGCCGTTTTGGAGGTGTTTTGTCACAAACACCTAGAAACCAGAATGTTATACATTACAAGATAAGATATAACTCGCCTGTTAATATGTGATTTGGAAGCTCACTTAAGGTTTGTAAAAACCTTTTAGTGCAAAATAAAAACTTATTTCAAAATCGAATTGTTGTTTCGAACTGCTATGCCGGAGGTCGTGGTTTCGATTCCCACCCAGGACAAATGTTTGTGTGATGAGCACGTTTTTGGAAATATTGAAGTATGGTTATCAGCTGTTTAGTACCCATTACACAAGCTCTTAGCTTAGCTTGGGGACTAGATGGCGTTGTGTGCAAAGTTGTGAAAATATTTATTTATTATTATTATTATATTTTGTGATAACTGATAAATATACTTATATATTTAGAAATACATAGGTAGCGACATCTATCTCGCCACATACGAACTATCCTACATCGCGCTATTAAAGTTATCCGCGCAGTTTGAACGTATACAAGTTCCCGACATCAACCGTCGGGCAGTAGTTAGCCCACCAGACACAACACCCGTCCGGTCGGAGGATCCTCCCTTTTCAATGGTGGATGAGGAACTTTACACCCTGTTCCTCGTACCTCCAAACATACGTTTTATAGATAAATTACACCGACACACAAACACACACACTCACATTGTAATACATCTTTAATGATAGCCGTATTACCTTACGAAACTGTAATCGACTTCAATAAGTGTCATACCGTCTTAACTGGCCAGTCGTCACTAATCTTATTACCTAAGTTGGATTTAGGAGGCAACACGACACCTATCAAGTTACGAAATTCATGATACACAGGATTAGGTACTATATTGACAAACAGACCGACCTTCGGAAAATTAAAAGGAACTTGATAACAACTTGATACTACATAAGAGATATAAACGGCAGTTGAATGTAGGAAATTAGATTTTTAACCGAATTGAAATAAAAACTTTTTTTACAAAAAAAATAACCGACTTCTTAAAAAAACATTCGGGTTTTTTTAAGAAGTCGGTTATTTTTTTAAGGTGAAAAATAACTCCAGTTTCGGAAGTCTGTGGCTTTGGTGGTTTTGTTTAATTCATTATTGGCCACAGACTTCCAAAACTCGAGTAATTTTTCACCTGTTAGTGCTTTTTTAAGAAGTCGGTTGTTTTTTTTTGTAAAAAAGTTAAGTAAAAAAGAAAATAATGAGTAAAAGAAGACCACCGTAGTTTCACACAGACTTCTGTAAATAGAATGACATATTTTACACTTTTTAGTGCTTTTTTGAATTCGGTTGTTAAGGTCTGGAACTACTAAACTAGTCCCTTATAACATGGCGCCTAAAGATAAAAAGCGGGAACAGATTAAAGATAGATAACCCACTGACGTTATAACAGGCAAACCTTTTGCTAACGCTACGTCTGAGAAGTTCCAGATGAAAAACTCAATAACACATTGCCTTATCTGGCAATCGAACTCTGAACTTTATATAGCAATGGGTAGGGCATGAGCCATTTAAATAATGATTCGAAATAAAATATTTAAAGTATGCGATATATTACTTCAGTTTTATTATTAAGAACTAGTGTGTCCGTAATTAACGGTCTATACAATTATCTCTAGATCAGTAATTAGTAACTAGGAATTATGTTACAATGTGTCTAGCTAACCACAATGGCTCCGTTACTTCTTGGTGGAAAAATAAGTAAATGATTTGGTTGAGAATACATTTCAAGGTGAACAGCTAACTATAAAGTAACTTAAATGTTATAAGCATTAGGTACAAACAACATTATCTGTGACAAATTGTCCTGTCTTTCAAAAAAGATTTGGAACGGTTGCTTAATTTTCAATGTGAGGTAGAAGAAAATTACCTTCACTTGAACAATATCGTGAATAATTAAAATTTGTTTATGTGTCTGCAGTGTTATTCCACTAATATTATAAACGCGAAAGTTTGTGAGGATGGATGGATGGATGTTTGTTACTCTTTCACGTAAAAACTACTGAATGGATTTTAATAAAATTTGGCATGGAGTTAGCTGACACCCTGGATTAACACATAGGCTACTTTTAATCCCTGTATTCTTACGGGAACGGGACCTTCGCGGGTGAAACCGCGGACGTCTGCTAGTTCTGTATAAATCACCTTGTACAGAAATATGAATAAAGTTAAGGCAGTATGAGTTGTCATCTCCACTATACTCATGCTGGAGATAAGTAAGAGCTTGTGGCTAAATAATACAGCCGCAAGAGTCGATCGAAGGTACGCTTGACAAGGTTGGCCATGGGTGACTATTCATCACTTAGTTCTTCTAACTTATCAGACAGATGTGTTGCTGGGGAGTTTACTCTGCCACTTCTTCTTCCCAGCAAAAATACTAGGAAGTGGCGAAGGGTGGGCTTTTTGGGGGACTGTCTTAATAATAATAATAAAAAATAATAATTAAATATTTATTTGCGTAAAACATGGTATACAAGGGTGTTAAATACAAATTGAGGCACAAGCATGTTCAGCTAGGATAAAACATAGCATGCAAAATTTTAAACATAAGTTAGGACATAACATCAACATTTTTGTTTTTTTAAAACATCAACATTTTTTATCTTCAAATTCTTTTAAACTATAAAAACTACACTCGTGTAACCACTTATGTAATTTCGATGTTCAAAAAGTGCTGATCCTCAGCCTAATTTGAATAAATGACTTTTGATTTGATTTGATCATACCAAGACTCCTCCCTGCCTCGGAAAGCACGTTCAATCGTGGTCCCGGCTGTCATTTTTCATACCTATATGGACAAGTTTCATTCGATTTACCTACGCTTACTCGTTATGTGATGGACAATACAATAAATATTTAGATGGCTAAGTATATTATACTGCTCACACCTTTCTTTAGTAACAGTAAGTGAATACTGTTTAATTTCCCGAGGGGATATGCAGTCCCAAGAGTATGATAATATTCCTTTCACCTTGAATGCAAGCTGTCGCCATATAAATTACTAATGTAATAGGGAGTCCTATTGCTTTTAGCGTAGCACGCACATTATAAGCACATGAAAGGGATAGGTAAGTATATGTAGTATACAGAAAATTAGCAGGGCTGTTCATTGGTCTAGTGCTCGTATAAGCTGCTGCTAAACATAAGGACCTACGTTCGATTCTTGGATCACAGAGCGAAGTCATTCAGAGTCATCTAATTTCCATCAGGAATACATTTGATAGTTGTAAAACATATTTAGGCAAATAAACTGAAAATTGTTTTCATTTATCTTTCCAAAACTACCATTTAAAGGAGAAAGAGTGTATTTCTTTAATTATTTTACTTTATTGGAACCTTTAACTAACGCTTTTTTCCCTTGGAGGCTGGGCAAAATCTCTTAGCGATTTACGGCGTTAGGATTAAAAAAATCTACAAACACAAAACAAAACACAACAACAACAACGTTTTTGTGGAACATAATTATTTAAGAAAAATAAAAATCTAAATGCCCCAAAATGTTAAAGGTTTCCGCATAAAGAGGTAGTGGAGAAATTAAACCAAAGACAGTTTAGAGGGTGTTAAATTTCAAAAGGAAAGACGATCAGGAACAAACAAAAATAGTACCGTAGCTGAATGATGAGCTGCTGCGCTGAGTTCTGTAGGTTCGATTCCCTCGCAAAAGAAATGTCGTATGAAACCTAATGGTAGACTTTTCGGATTTGGTTGTTCGTGTATGTGAGTTTAAATGTCTGTAAACGCACCCACGTTTTATTTCTTTATTTATTTATTTTTACCCGTGACCCAAGGGCTGGCCTCTACTTTGGCCAGAGGCTAAGCATTGCCATTCAACGTGGCAATGCCGCCAGTCTTTTGGGCACTTTACCAGCTGGCAGCGATGCAGAAGAATTTTTTGACGCTTTGTAGTTATTTATTGTTAGTTTTAGTTATTTATTTATTTTAAGTTTTTATTTGTAGTTATTAATATGGTACAACACCAATTACACTAAGTAACATAGAGACAATACATATACTAAGTAATATATATGTTACAGGACAAGTTCCAAAAAAAAATGAAAATAGAACCATTTTTAGTTAAGAACTTTTTTGAATAGGTACGCTGTCTTTACATATTTCACGTGTCATATCGAAATTATTTCTAGTGGAAATGGCCATTGTTCAGCTGAACACGGATTCAAAAAAATAGACAAAAAAAAGCTACCAAAACACACATTCGTGTGATTGCCTTCGATCCATTTGTGACACAAAAAATATTTTTGACAGCCGTCTGTGATGTGGAACCACGTAAAAAACTGGTGGAATGGACAACACTGGCTAAAAGGATTGTTATGTAAAATTGTTATATACGTGCTTTATGCATTGACGTATTGCTTTGTTATACAGTCGATGCTGGTTTGTAAGTTACCTTGTTTTTAAGGTTAACATAACATAGCATCACGCCCGTAAATCTCAAAAGAGTTGGTAGAGGTGGTACTTACTGTTACTGTAGTACACCCACCACTACTATCCAAAAATTTGCTGAAGCTCACGAACACAGACTACATCGACACGTGAATGTTGAGGCTATACAGCTGCTGGACAACACAGATTTAGTGCGTAGGCTAAAAAGAACTAAACCTTTTGAATTAGTGTAATGTACAAGTGAATGAATAATAGTAACAATGTTGTGCTATACATATAACACATGAACATAGTGTTTTTCATAAATTAATCAGACTCTAAGAAAGTGCTACGAACTTGAGTTAAAGTGCAAATATAATATTCTTAGTTTTTAAAATAATCTATCACGTAACATATTAAGTTAGAAGTAAATTGCTTATTAGTCTTTTAGGCTAGATCGTAATTAATTATTAAGAATTTTGTTCTTTATAATATAGTATAAAAAATGTATTGACGTATTGCTTTGTTATACAGTCGATGCTGGTTTGTAAGTTACCTTGTTTTTAAGGTTAACATAACATAGCATCACGCCCGTAAATCTCAAAAGAGTTGGTAGAGGTGGTACTTACTGTTACTGTAGTACACCCACAATTCGTCAGTTATGTTTAAGTCCCATGTAACAGCAGGCGAGCCTATTGCCATCAAAAAGGCACTAATCCGGTCTCCTACTTAGAAGTTCTTGATGAAAACATTAAATATCACGTTGACCGACTCAAAAATCTAACCGAGGCCTTATGCTCAACAGTAGAGCTTATGACTACTTACTAAAAAACGAGGTCGTTTTAGATTTATTCCATAGATGAGCACTTTCAAAAGTGTCCGTATAAATTTTATACATTACTAGCAGACGTCACGCAGTTTCACCCGCGTAGTTTCCGTTCCCGTGGGAATACGGGGATAAAAAGTAGCCAATGTCCACCGGGAATAGTGTAGCTTTCCACCAGTACAATATTTTTTAAAATTGGATCATTAGTTCCGAAGATTACCCCGTACATACAAACTTACAAATTTTACCTCTTTATAATATTATATTAAATATATTATATTAATATTAATATTATAGTATAGTATAGATAGTATAGAAGTAAGTATAGAAAATACAGACATAGGTATTTAATTGCTATAAGCGGATACTTAAATTGACAAAATTGATTTATCTAGTACCTAATGAATGTTTCATGTGTTAAAAAAATGTACAGACGACAGCACATCAAGTTACCCCAATGTGTCGAATTTCCCCAATTGAATATAAACCTTATTCTGTTTGACTTATAGTTGAAAAACGATCAAAGAAATTTGACACATTGGGGTAACTTGACGTGCTGGCGTCTGTACTATTGCATGCTGTAGGTATGATATTGGCCAAATGTGTACTTTCTTAATATTGTATACAAGAACTTCATGTATAGGTACCAAAAAAATATTGAACTGAATGGAATGCCGTCTTAAATCCGCTATTTTGATTCTGATTCTTCTGATTCTAGCTTTTTTAGTAATTATTATTAAATATCTGATTACCGACATAATTATCCGTTTTTATGCACTTAGAAAACGTGTAAAAATATATTGAAGGTCAAACAACTGTTCTGGTTAAACCTGTAACTGGGTATGTCACGCGTGAAGTAACTGGTTGAGCCCTTGATGTAGTTCAAGGAAGACTAGAAGAATAAAGCAATTGAAGAGCATTTAGATGTGGCAGAAGTCACTTAGAGTTATTCATCAACTCGCCCTCAATAAACTCGCCCTATCGGGGGAGACAGCATATATTTGAATTTACCTATTCATAAATTCGTCAACTCGCACGCCGGTGTAAAGTACAGTCAAATACAAAATACATTTCACACAGAATCGATTATTTAAACAGGCTTATTTGTAAAACACCAACAACCTCGCAGGAGTAGATCAAAATAAAAATATTATATTTTTATTCCGCGAAGCGCAACCATGATTGAAATTAGAGAGCGAGGGGTACGATGGATTAATCAAATATCGACAGTTTTATAACGACTGTCTAAATTTCTTACCAGGCAAACATAAATTGACTGGAACACTAAGTGTTAAGCAACTTTTGGTCAATTATGTTAAAGAGACATACAGGTTCTTTAAATTGAATTATGACTGTTGATTTGAAACCACAACTTTCACACAACGCTATTATTTCAGTCCCAAACTTAGCAGAGCTTGTTCTATGAGTAATAGAAATCTGATAAACATACTTAAACACCACTATTTTTTAATAAGTACAAAAAAAGGGCTGTATCCGTACCTGTTACTGATCATTTTTGCGTAACTAAATAACAAAGACGAGAAAAAGATAACAATCAATCTTTTGTCATGATTTAATTCTACAAATATTGGTAGTCATTGTGACATTCTTAAAATTATTTTATTTTGTTGTGCAAATGGAAATTCTAATAGTATATCTCTATGTATTTCGCCTGAAATGACGGAGCTGTATTATTTTTAGGCTGATGTTAAAATATTTATAATTAGCACTAATCACGCGACTTAGTTTTGAAAATAAAATATAGCCTATGACTACGTTTTTAGACTGTGCTAGACACTCTTTATTTGTGTGCCTGACATTCAAAAGTGTATTTTAATGGTTTGATTGGAATAAACGATTTGACTATTGACTTTTATTTGAAAGCTACTAGTTACTCCGGCAATCTTCTTTCCAGCTTTGTTTTTATTAGTTTACGTCCTCATCTGAGGCCAACTGAACATTGATGTAATTTCTTGATACTCGTATTACTATGCATGTACAGACGCCAGCACATCAAGTTACCCCAATGTGTCAAATTCCTTTGATCGTTTTTCAACTTTATGTCAAACAGAATAAGGTTTATATTCAATTAGGAAAATATGACACATTGGGGTAACTTGATGTGCCGGCGCGTCTGTACTACAAACAACAAATATTTGCACGACTGCTAAGTCGAATATAGTGAGACTAAAATTGTGTTACCATATTACTATGTAAGTACCTATATTCTGGCAAATAAATAAATTTCATTTCATTTCATTTCGTTTTACGAAATTGTTTGAAACTCGGTCAAGCCGTTCCGGTGGAGTTCTTCTTACTAACACTGCTGTGACACAAGTATTTTATGTATTAGAGAAGAGATAATAAATAAAAGGTTAATTTTAGCCTAGACTGGACTGCTCTGCGTGGTTACTGGTTAGGGTAGTTATACCTACTTATGTCGCTACTCAATCGGGAGTTGCGGAAGTATCGTCTGTTCCCGTGATCCCAGCGCAGTTGTGAGACGGAACTTCAGGGTGGATTTAAATCAAATTTTGTCAATTATAGTCTGACACACCTCCCCGCCCACTCTGGGGAGGAGGACATCTATGAGGATTTTCCATCCAGCACCAAAAACAATGGAATAAGTACCTACCACACCTAAAGACGTATCATTATCTCCCCAGCCTTTATCCAGCTATTACCAGTGTTTTATATGGAGCTACTCCGTATGAGGCAACCACAAACCAATGTCTGGGTCCCCTTGGGTAATAATGTTAGTCCCTCTTTCGTGACCTGCTTGTAAAGACGGTCAAAGAATATACAAATGACAGTCTGGACCAACGACTTAACGTCTTTCTTGATTTGTAATGAACGATCACCCATCTATGGGCTGACCTCGGCAAAGCGGAGCTTAACCTTCTATTTAAGACTATTTGCCTGAATTTAGTTTAAACCATCATCATGTTAACAGAATGTATCTAGGTCATCCTGCATACATTGTAATTAATTTAAATAACACAATTGAAACCACGTGTAGGCCAATAAGTATCTCTGACAATACTAAATAATGCTAATTATATTAGTTAATTAATGGTAGCGCGTGTAACATTCTAAATAGGTTTTAGTTAAAAATTATCTGTGGAAGCTCCTAAAGTTTTTTTGTTACCGTTCTTGAAACAACAAAGATATTAATTGGGTAGGTACCTAAGTAAATATTTCATAGAAATTGTGAACTCATTTTAGTGTAGGTACCAAGCGCTAGACAAGAAAATAATTTGAATATTTTAATAACTTCACGTTTACCTAGCCTGATTTATTTAAACAATTATTATTCAGCAACAAAGGTACTTATCAAAGGCCGTCAAAAATATACGAAAATAAAACTTAAGGTACTTACGTAGAAACGTGGTTTTCACGAAAATTCAACAAGTAACGAAGAAAACAACAACAAACAGTAAAATGGACTTAACACCGTCAAATATTCAACCTATATTTTTCATTGCGTGACTTACCGGACTCGCCGCAAAACTAATTTAATTATCACTAATTCGATTACCCCAATAAGCTTCTCTCTGCCCTCCACTCACACGTACTCAATTACACACACACACGTATACACAAAAAAGACGTACAACCTCGAAAACACGAAATTTATCCGTGTCCTATTCGATTTTCAAAATTCAAATTAAGAACGTGATCGCTGTCAAACCGCCGAGCGCGAAAATTAAACTTTCTTTTTTTTGTTTTTTTTTTCTGTGGTTTACTTTTTTTAGTCGCGTTCAATTGAATAATTTTTAGATTATAAATTTGTTTTTTTTAGTTTTTTTTCACTGTGTACTTTAATGAGCCACGTACCGTCTGTCTTGAGTGCCAGTGCCACTATACACGGGTCTCGTATGCCGCTACCGCTCTACGCTCTAATTGACCAAGAATGTATCATGCAACTTCTGATATTCTAGCTATTTAGTGCTAAAAATAAACAGATGTCAATTTGCATTCTATTATTGCGTGATTCGATACGGTATTAGAGAATTAACATTATTTTTCATGCAACTTTGCATGTATTGGTTAAAAATAGTTTTTTTTGTTTGAGTTTTGTTTTTCTTTCTGTATTTACCACAGTGAAAATAATTCTAAACTGAACTCTTAATAATTTTGGCAGCTATTAGTATGCGCTAAATGTATTCAGTCACGTTTCCGCAACACACTACTTTTACATGCAAATTGCTTTAATTACATAAACATAGTCCATCACCTGTGTAAACTTTAGATCTCCATTATTTACGTAGCATCTCCATTATAAACTCAAACCGTAATTACTGTATTAATCAACCCCAATTTTAATTCTTTTTTTTTCACAATCTGTCTAATCATCTATTCACCCAAGAATCTTCTACACTCCCTTCAAACTCATCCTTTAGCAAAATAATTTTAAAAGTACCTTTAGTAATTAAAAAAATTCTCACATACAGTCTTGTGCCGACCAGCCGCTTCGAACAAGGGCTCGCACACATATACAGCTAATAGACACGCACACATAGACACATGTGTATGAGTATCGACGACGTGGATGCATATTGACCGTTTAGTATTATGAGTTAGGTTAGTGGAGAGTGTTCCCGTTGTTGCACGGGAATTTATTTGACGGATGATACCGTTTTGGCAGATCTATTTATTTATTTAAAGTCGCGCAGGGACTATTTTATTACACCCTTGAAAGCACTTATACTCTATCCGATTACGTAGTTAACAAAAGGTAAACAATTTTGACATGATTGTATTTTTAGTTAATAACACAGTTTAAAAATAAAATGCAGCTGAAAACAAACTTAGATACAACAAAAACGATTACATGATTACAATTTGGTTAAACAGTAGTTGTATTTAATTAATAAGCGTTTATGTAAAAAGACTTGTCAAGATTGTTTACCTTTAGTTAACTACCTACTCGGATGAAGTATAGGTTACAATTTAGTCAAGTTGAATCTACTTCCCCTATCAAAAGGTAGTTTCGAATGGTGAAGAATGGCCAAGTCTTCTACTACTTGCGTAAAATGGTTGTTTACATAAATTAGATTAGATTGACATAATTACACAACAGTTAAATATTAATGCTCAGTTAATGATTAATAGGACTTTGATTATTGGTATGATTTTTTTTATATACCAGCTCGAGGCATGGTGGTGGAATAAGGCCCACTCTTTCTTACAGAGAGGGAGCGAATCCGAGTAGTCCCGTTCCACTAATGGGACTATAGAATAATTCTGTTATGCATTAGTGTAGGTATCAGGTATGGATTTTTAATTACAATAAAGAGGTCATCCCTTTACATTTCCAATGAAGAGAGGGATAGCATTTGTTGCAACAAAATAACTCACAGACATACAGAAGAACATTTCATCTTGCAATGATTTCTCTAACTACAGAACTAAAAGTAGTTTAAAATCCAGAGACAAAAACAGAGCTAAAAGTAGATTAGTCGGTCTATATAACACTAATGATGACTATAACAAAATTCATAACTCACGTTTGACGTCGAATACAAAAATTCCTTCGCTACCTTTTCCCATCTTCCCTGTTTTACCTCAGCCTGTCTATTCGGTAAAAATTACCTCGGCCTCACTAAAAAGACACACAGAAACATTTTTACGCGGTGATTATATTTTGCAGAATAGTTCTGCAAGCATTTATAAAACATTTCGTTCCCGTTCGTCCACCAATGGAAACGCACACCATCCTCACAGAGACATCAAGTAAATGATTCGTGTCATGCACGTATATGTATTGCAGGTGCAAGCTCCCATACACATACATACAATAAACTATTAACCCTTATAGACACCGGCATCGGTGTGGATGTGATTATATTTCTATCTAGCTAGTGATTAGGTAGCGAGCAGTTATCAATAGGTTTGTTGATGCTTAGCAATAGGTAGATGGTGACTGAACGTACTGAGAATTTCATTGTATAAATATTCAAGTTCTTTAAACGAATCAGACAGACGTCTTGCTGAGGAGTTTGAACCATCACTTCTTCCCAGCAAAAACACTAGGAATCGTTATACGGTGGGCATTTTGGGGGCTGTATTAATTTTAAAGTTGAAAAAAATAGTTTTGATTTTAATTTAGAATCTGAAAAACAAATAAGAAGATAATTTCTAAAAGACCGTCAAGGCTGTTTGAAAGAAAAGCTGTTTAATTCATGGGTTAGAAAATAGTCGAGGCAGACCCCGTAGAAGGTGGCGGGACGAGCTAGACAAATTAAAAAAAGTTAAAGTGGACCACTAGGCGGGTCCACTTGGGATTGTCCTTGTCCAGCAATGGGATGATGCAAGCTAACAGTCACAGTTCTGCAGTGCGTTTCTGGTCAAATCACCAAGTGGAAATACAGGCGTAGTGAGTGCAAATTGAGCTTCATTCCATACTTATGTAAGACATTGACAGTTCACTTCACTCAAGTTTTCACGGCGTGACTTCTACTGAATCAACCGGCTGATCATGTTAATTGCTTGCCAGACTTTGACAGTCGATACGAGTATACAGAATCCCGACTGGCTGACAACAAGTCTAACCAAGGAGTACCGTTGCTAAATAGTCACTGGGTTGTGAAGCTCATATAGTCAGTCATTCCATATAAAACACATACATTCAACTGCATCCGGATAATTTAGAAGGTGACTCCAACGTAGTTGGAAACCGCTAGGCAGCATTAGGCTTAAATTATGTCAGTGAAGACAAAACATCAAACTAAAGGAAACAAGAAATTGACAGCAGTTGCACGTAGTGACTATGAGAAAAGGGAAACTATTGAGCATGATGATAATATACCGCAGGCTGGTGTCTACTGTTTAGTGGTACCTTGGTCTCTTTTATGGAAAACGTGTGATAGTTGTACATGTAGGAGCGGATAATATACCGCTGGTGTCTACTGTTTAGTGGTACCTAGGTCTCTTTTATGGAAAACGTGTGACGGTTATACAAGTAGGATGAAAACTTCCATTCATGCATAATGAACAGTCATCAGGTAGAAATTTTAAAGCTGGCAAATGTCCACCTACTTGGAATTTCCAAGACCACTTTAATAAATTGCCTTGTGTCTGTTTGTCATCGCTTAATGGAATAAATTGCTCACTGCAGTATTTTGTGGGTGAGAAGGTGGCCGTTGTTCGTAACACTAACTCTTACTTCTTTCTTTCTGTTATTTTATTCTTCATCATTGAGCGTATCCATTACATAATAATCAAGATTTATTTGTGCTTTACAATGCATGTAAAAGGCGTTGGTTCCGGTTGTTATTTTGTAGATCTTTGACAGTCGTTACAGGTAGTCAGAATTCAGCTGCATCTAACTGACTGGAAGCTTACCTCAACATTTATATTATGTAGCGGGGAAACGGCTAGGCAGATAATCAAGAATATCATATCCTACTCTTGATGATGGACAGTTGATTACAAAAAAAGAATTTTATTTCACATTTAACACATTTATTTATTTATTTCGAAAAACATACAACTATTATTACACTTACATATTAGCCAATAACGTTAAATCATTAACTTCCCCATACGCAATATACGCGCTTTGACGTGGAGTTGCGGATACCCCGGTATCTTTATCTTTATCATTAACTTTGTCACCTTTTACTTTCTATAAATTGATTTTCATTCTCAATTCCCCTTTTCCTCTGTATCGCTTTACTTAAAAGATTTAATCTGTTAAGATTTCTAGCCAAAGTGACTAGTTAGTTGAGCAATAACGCCACTTACCCTGGTGACCCCTTCGTAATTATGGTCAATTGTTGGTCTTTGCCCTGGCATTATTACATGGTTACAAGAAGGTACCCATGTAGAGATTTTAATTTTATTTTTGTCTTCTTGAGGTGTGCATTATGGGCAAGTAGGCAAGACACAAGGTGATGCATACCTCTCCTGTCATTATGTATTTTTCGAACTCCTGCTGTTATTATATGATAAATCTTGTAGCGAATTCCAGGACAGTTAAATCACTGCTCCGGAGTTCCTGAAGCTTCGTTGTCGGAAGTCTTTGGCTTTGGTGTTTTGGTTCCATTTACTATTGGCCACTGACTTCGGAAACTGGAGTTATTTTTCACCTGTTAGTGTTTTTGTAAAAAGTTGGTTGTTTTTTTTTGTAGCCTTAAATTTTTATTTTGCTTATTTTAGTTTCTTCGTATGTGAAAGTTATTCAAAATTTGAAAAAAATATTAATATTTGTTAAAAATTGCCGTCTCTGCCTGGCCACTTTAAAATAGACAGGCTTGATACAAAAACTCTGCAGAGACATTTGACTGTAGCAATCGCGAATAATTTGCTGTTATGCGTTGAAGAGTTCCGTTGCCATCTTCACCAGTTTTTCTTCTCTTAATGATACTTTCTAAATGAAAACGCTTGATGTGTTGCTTAAAATGTAAAAATCGGTACGTGTGTATCTTTATTATTTGAAGAGTTCCCTTAACCCCTCGAGGATCCCATCATCAGATTGAGTTTTGATAAAAATGGGACTAATCTGCTAGGATAAAGTCAAAGTCAAAGTCAAAGTCATAGGTAAAAAGTATATGACTTGGTGACAATATCAAATTCTATGTGCAACACTATGTTTCACCTTGCAAGGTATACAAATTTTAACATTGGTTAAGTATCTTAACACTGTAACAAATTAGTAGTAAGTAAGTACCTACTTTTTTACACATTCTCATTTTGAATTCCTTATTTTTTTGCGTTATTATGGACCAATCAATAAAATTTGTCTTCTAAATATTCCTTAATCGAGTAGTATGCTTTTTTAAGTAGAAACTGTGAAAGCATTTTTTTGAATTTACTTAAATTATCTAATTCTTTTAAAATTCTAGGTAGCTTATTAAAAATTTTGGGAGCCATACCTAGAAAACTTTTTGAATACAGGGCAGTTTTATGTGGATTAACACGAAGTGTGTTGCCATGACGTTTATTGTTGACTAATACAAATAGTTTTATGTGTTTCCTAACAAACAAAGCTACTTCAAATATGTATAGACATGGAAAGGTCAGTACGCGAAGCTCAGTGAAATATGGCCGGCAACTGTCTGTAACCTGTAGCTGGCATACTGCTCGTAAACATTTCTTTTGTGCTTTAAATACTAATTCTCGGTCAGTGGAGTTTCCCCAGAATATTATACCATAACGTAATGTTGAGGAGACGTATGCATGATAGGCGGTTAGGACTGTTTCACGACTAACAATTTTATTAAGATTATGAAGTGCATAGTGGTATTGATTTATTTTTTTTGATGGATGGATAAAAAAGCCCTATCAAATAAAAAAAGAATTTTAAAAATCGGTCCATAAATGACGGTAACAAACCCTAAAAAAAATAGAAAAAAAAACAACCGAATTGAGAACCTCCTCCTTTTTTTGAAGTCGGTTAAAAACTCTCCCTATCTAAGTTACATAGCCACAATGAAATCTAAGTGTTCAACCAAACATAACAGTTTACAGTAGTTTCCTAGTTATTATTATTCCGATCTGCGGTTAAGCAATACGTTGAGGCCTGGTTCCGGATGAGTGGCGTTCGTGTGTTACACCGTTGTTACATAAATACATAGTAATAGGTAAGCAGAAATAGAAGTAGCGTTAGTGTTTACCATAGGAGAATAGTAGGTTAATTTAACGTTATGGCATATTGTAACATATAAACTATATAGTTTATATGTTATTTATGTAAATTATTGATATTAAAGAAAGCAGAAGGGCCTGAGGCTAAATAATTACAACAGCACGAGTTGATCAAAGGGTAAGCTACGCTTGACGAGACCATTTCTTAAAGATAACGATAAAGATTATTTATTTGTCAAAATACATGCGTTTATACACTAAATTAAAGCATGCAAAATCTTAAAAAAAGTATCTGAAGTCCGAACATGTTTTACCTGTCGAGGCGTACAAATTTTAATTTAATTTTACTTAACAGGACATATTTAGTGTACATATCTTTAAAATTACATTATTAACTTAAAAACAATGTCAATATAAAAATTGTAAGTCCTTACTAAACAAGACAGAAAAAAAAGAGAAAAAGAATATGCACGTTATGCCATTGCTCCTGGCTGTCATTCATCTTTGACAGTCGTTATAAGTACCTAGTCAGACTTCAGAAGGTTTCCTCTCTCCTACCATTTTTGCTGTGCCCTACAGTGTTCATAATGATCTCATTTATATACCTACCACGTAAGAATACATAATATGGAAAGCAATAAAGATATTGAGTATTGAGTATTGACAGTCTGACAACCTGTTTCAAGGGGTATAGTGTAAACGAGTCATTAGATTGTGAAGATCAGGCAGCCGATAAAACGATACTTACCTATTTCTGTAAATAGGTTAATACAAATACTTTTACGAGTATTTTTTTAGCTAAGTACGTAAAACACTAGTATTGAGCTGCATCCGATTAGACGGAGGAAGCTGACCCCAACATGGAAAAAGACTCGGCAGATGACGAAGATAATGTTTGAATGTTTTAAATCAGATAAACACAATAAACATGTTTTAAGTCCAAAAATAAAAAGTGATTGTAGAAAACCTTCTTGTTTTTGCACTTAAAAGCGGATTCTTTTTCACATTAAAATGAACCAATTTTAAGGTATACCCAAAATCCCAATATCGCTTGAGAAAAGCGAAAAGGTCGCGCAGCCGCCCGAGGCGACGCGAGCTATTTTCTCAAGCCATACTATAATATGTATTATATTAACAAAGATAAAGTCTAAAATTATTTGACACTAATATTCTTAGCCGCTTTACTGCCATTCCGGTGTTACACGGCCCTAATTCAAATACACAGAAAAAAGTTATGCCAGGTCAAACATCAAAAATATAGGTAAGCGTCGAATTGAGAACCTCCTCAAAACAATAACTAAGATAAATAACTAATGTATTTAGAAATATTTAAGTATGTTTATCAGCTGTTTAGTACCCATAACACAAACTCTCAAGCTTAACTTGGGACTAAATGGCGTTGTGTGAAAAAGTTGTGGAATATTTATTTATTTATTTAATAACTCCTAAATAAGGGCTGATGCATCGACAGTACATCATTATCGCCTATTGGAGAGCCCATCAGGCGCTCAACTAATATTTAATGTCATTTCATTCTACAAATCAATGTTATTCGCACACCATTGTCCTTCGCCGACCACAGAGAAACAGTTCCAGTTGTATCGAACTATATAAACTTGGTCCACAGAGTATCGTATTACGTACACTTATGGCAACTGTATGGCGTATTGTACCGCTTCTAGTTCTGGACTTCTGAGTTATAGGGTTGCCACGTGATTACTGAGCTACGGGAATAACATTAGTTTATAATAATAATAATAATATATAGTACTTCCGGGATTGTCCTGATAGCCGTGGAATGCCTCTCCACTCCTCAAGCACCTCAGGTTATGTTGCCCTCTTGTCGCTATGTCACTGTGTGCTAGCGGCCGTTCCAGAGGGCCCATTACTACGTGTGCAAGTCACCCCCTGCCATTTTATTCGTGTATTTAAGAAGCATTGATGAGGCAGGGGCCATAGTCCTTCCATAGTACTAGGTAACCAGTTCACCTTATCCACCCCTAACCTATAGCCCAATACATTTGTTGTTTTAGTCTACAATAGTCCTGCACTAGTCGTAGGTTTTCCTTGGGTGCATTTGCATAATGCATACAGGGAAAATCTGCGATTGGTGCCTCACTGCGTTAAAAACGACAAAGGGCCTCTGCGAGTTGGCTTAGGCTCCTCGTACGCCTTCCAAAGGTCCGGAACCCAAGGGTTCCGAGAAATATCAGCGCATAATAATAATACCAGCCTGTTACTGTCCCACTGCAGGGCAAAGGCCTTTTCTCATACAGAGAAGGCTCGAGCATTGATCACTACGCTTGCTCAAGGCGGATTGGCGATTTCAAACTTATATTAACTATAAGTCCAGGTTTCCTCACGATGTTTTTCCTTCACAATGAAATGAAATTATTTTATTATGCAAGTAGGATATGGAAGTCACTTTTACACGTCATTTTTTCCTTTAAAGCTAGTTGAAGTCGGCATTTCCTAACTGACTACCAGAGGTAGTCAGTTAAGAAGAAGAAAAGCCGAAACAAACTCAGGGATCATCGTCTCTTTTCAAGTCCAGTAACTGCATCCTCGGCATGTATCCAATCTTCTGGCGCACGTACTCCACGATGCCCTCCGCCTTAGTGGTGTAGTGTAGGCGGAAGATATACACCGGAGTGTTCGGCTCTGCGGCGCGCAAGTTAACTTCGAGCTCCGTAGAAGCTTTGCCGCAGCGGTTCTTATTCGCTCGCGATCGGCGCTTCCTCCTATTCACCGTCACGAAACCCCATCTTCAGCACCATTTGGCGCCTTTTCTGCCACTGGTCTTACTCTAGGAGCACCAGTTGCACTCGCGGTGACGCTAGCGAAATCCTTTTGTACGGGCTTCGCCAGGGCTGCAGACACTGGCAGCGGAACGGGGCGAGGGGTTCGGGCAGAATTGCGTGGAGTAGCCGGGACCACGGGCACGGGGCCGCTATAGGCTCGCCACCTACTACTGGTACACCTGTGCCTAACCCTTCGGGGATAACAGGAGTGATTTTATGTTCAGTTAAATAATATACATTTTCATCCCACCATCTCGGAAAGAGTATTTTTAATCTTCAATATCTGAGTGGAAAAGCCGTTTTTATTCTCTAGAGGATAAAGTAAATTGAATTTAGAACATCGTGTGCACTAAGTTTGTGAATTAAAAAAAAACATTAAACCTATTTACTGCTACCTCTATGGTGCCGAATATATCATACAACTTTTTTTTAATTTGTTAAAAACTCAGACTCGGAACCTTCTTGGTGTTCTTTTTTCAATTTGCTTTGTACGCGGTTCTTTACGCGGCATTTTTTCACGTCATTGCTAGACCTTATATTAAAAACAAGAAACTTGAAAACAAGTGAAAAAACTAAAATGAGTGATTCTAGCGACGAGGAAGTTTGTTTGACGCCAACAGAATTGACTGAAACTGTTAATAATGCGCAAATGAGCTTTCTCCCTCAACAATCACGCAAGAAGTATTTAAAACAGTACGATATGTTCAACACGTGGCGACTAGCAAAAGGAGCCAAAACTTGAAGTAATGAAAAGTTACGTGTTGCACTCGAGTGCAAAGATTTTTCGCCTCGTGCTCTTTTGATTCCCTCGCTAACGCTCAGGATTCCTTCATTAGGAATCCTTCGCTTGCTAGGTCATCAAAATTGAACACGCGGTTAAAAAGCAACTTTGCACTCTTGTATAACAAATAACTATTTATTGGTATCTCTACCAGCCCTACTCCAAACAATTGGTGTGACAATGATTGTTGTACCGTCGCGCAGACAAGGGTCCAACACAATGCGTTCACACAACAGACTATTGATTTAACACAGTTTTGAGCCCCTCTATACAACACACATACATTATGTATAAGGTAATATGCATGGATGGGGGTAGGGGACAAATGTTCAACTGCATTAGTGGAAATTAAGGAATGTTGGTTTTATGTGAAGACGTGGTATTTGATGAATAGTGGTTGTTAGGCATTTGGGATTCCAATTTTGAAAAACCATTTTAGTAACAGCCCCCCTAGCCAAGTTACAAACAATTACAAACAATCGAGAACGCCTTAAATCCCTTTGTTTTGACCACGTGACTTATCACCTTTCGCTAAGTCACGTGGTCAAAACAAAGGGATTTGAGGCGTTCTCGATTGTAGAAAGAGAATAGATACGAATCGTTTGTAACTTGGCTAGGGGGGCAGGATATGCAGATGCTAGTTATATTCAAAATCACTTCTTCGTCTTGGGAAAGTTTATTGCAATCATAAATACAATCACGTGTTTTTAAGTATCGGTCACTAATTACCAGTCATATACAAGTGGGTTTCAGATTAAAAATGCCTTTACTCCGTTGATGAGTTATGAGTTAATACAAGAGTCAAATTGACTTATAAGATAACAATAATTAACACATGACATCATTTTATGCACATGACATTAATTATGACATTAATTTTTATATCTTTTTTTTACTCTACTTATATTATCATTTTACTAATTTTAATTTATTTTGGAACTGTGATGTATAAAAACTATATGATTTAAATATAAAATTGCATGCAAAAAATTCAGACACAATGTGAAAATTGTTATTTTCACATTGTGTCTGAATTTTTTTTGAAAATTTCAGGCGTTTTTCTAATTTCTCCTGTTTTCCACACTTCTACCAGAGGCGGGTGATAGAAGTGACCATACATTGGGACTTAAACGTTACTGACGAAATGTATAGACACTCCTACATTTTCACTAGCATAAGCCTTCTAACTGATATAAATCTAGATCCAAAGAACACATTGCCCGACACAGAAGTCGAACTCAGGACCTCATGCGCATTAGTAGCGCTTGTAACCGAAAACAAAGACGCCGCGACGAAACTACACCGAAGACGTCGCGACAAATGAAATCCATTATAATCCATTATCCATTTAAATGATAGAAATCCTTATTTTAAATGTGATTAAAATTAAAATGTACTAAGCAACACTCAAATTGTACCCAAACAAAGCACTATGGTAAAACAATAGAAACTATTAACAACAAAATAATAATACAAATTAAACTATGAGCAACTGGTAATTACCAGTCGCGAACAGACCTGCACATTTCCTAAAATCTAATTACAAAACATCGCACACAACTCCACCATATAGTTCAACGCATCCTAGCTGTATAGTTTACAACCCACCCCATTTCAGCGCATAACGCGATAAATTCTAATAAATTGCAGCCATATTATATTCTAATCTGCGCCGACGCTGTAAGTTGTGAAATCAATTAAGATTGTACCTCGCTAGGGTGAGTGTTCATTATGACAGTACATTCTGCATACACTGGGACGTTCTACAGTGAGAACAGAATTTATGCATATTATTTGTACTCTCAGGAATGATGCGATGAAACAAAGCTGTCGTTAAAAATTACAATCAACTTCAACAGAAACACTTTAAGATGTAAAAAATACAAGAAAAGCTTTGATCACGGCGGTGGGAACTTTTAAAATGTTTAATGGTAATGCTATGTGCTTATAAGCACAGAGCAATAAAGGGGGTTAAGTATAAATAAAATTGTTCAGGCACGAGTACCAGATAGTGGAGTTGTGTCGATGAGCCTTTGCTGTCATTAAATGACTTATCTTATCGGGGGGCACAGCAGTGCCCCCACCAAGACGAGCTAAGCGAAGCGCAAGGGCACTACCTCCTACCTTTTCTCGAGGTGTTTGGCCTTTTTTTTGAACCCTCATCGAGTTGGTTTCCGATGTACCAGATAGTTCATATTTTCAGGATATGATGTTAATTAATAGATTTATTATACACACAAAGTCTCAATCGAATAGCTCTAAAACTTTAGATTTGATTGATATCTAAAGTACACCGATTTTATTTCATATTCACCTTCTTTGTTGAGGATTTAGTTTGGCACAACATTGATTTACGTTTATAACTTAAGGCTTGAGGATAAAATTCAAAATTCAAATTTATTTATTTTAGGACAACTAAAAAATCCAAAGGTTAGTATACAAGCAACTTAAAAACTATTGTTAGTTCAAACACTTACAAAAAGACAATCACATACATCTAATCCTCTAAGTAGGTACACAAAATACATAAAATACCCCTGCGCTGAGACATCCCGCCCCGTCAAGATAACCAATAAGGAGATACCTCCCTAGAGACCACCAAACGAGCGAAATGCCTCAACACGGGTGCACGTACATCCTCACCTATCGTTTTCAGGATGCTGTTGTGACTCCCCCGTACCCTCCTCATAAGTGAGACGACTTTTTTCCGAATGACGGCATGAAAACCATCAGTCTGAGTCTGCGTGAACATCCCGGAGGCACTGCAGAAACGAGGAAGTCCCAACATCATCCTGAAAATGTTATTGTACTGGACGCGCAGAGTGTTCATGGATTTCTTTGTATGACTAACCCATAGACCACCCGTGTACATGCCCTGACAATATGCCTTAAATAGAGTGATCTTGACTTGCTCCGTACAGCGGGCGAATCTACGGGCCAGCATGTTGCCACGGACTGACAGAGCCCTGCGCTCCCTCTCTATGTCGACATCATCTTTAAGGTCGTCGGTAAGGTAATGTCCAAGGTACTTGAACTGCGTCACCCTATCTAAACTGTTACCATTCAAACTAACGGGTGGAACGGTTTTAGGACACTTACCGGCGGCCTTAAAGACCATGTACTGACTTTTCTTTACATTGTAAATAAGACCATGTGACTCGGCATAGGCTTCACAAACTTTCAGCATCTCTCCGAGCGCCCCAACAGTGGGACTCAGCAGCACCATGTCATCCGCGTAGCTGATATTATTAACACTAATACCACCCACCCGGCATCCAACACGCATGCTGCTGAGTTCCACTATGAGATCATTTACATAGAGGCTGAAAAGCTTTGGGGATGTTAACCCCCCCTGCCTCACGCCACACTCCAGCCTGTACGACTCGGAAAGAGTGCCTGACCATTTGACACAGTTCGTCTGGTTATTGTACCAAAATTTAAAAATATTTAACATCGCCACCGGCATATCACTGTCCTCCAGCTTCCTCCAAAGCACCTCGTAAGACACGAGGTCAAAGGCCTTGGAGAGATCCAGAAAACAGGCATACACAGTCTTGCGATCTGTGTAGTACTGGACAGATAAATCAGCTTTAAGAATGCAAGTGCTGAATGCAAATTGGCAAAAAGAACCAAAGAATTGCTACATGTAACGACTTGTTTAATATTTTTCCTTCATTTCGTCACGAGTGGCTCTTTACACCCCTTTATATAAGAGTAGGGCTCGTGCTAATCCACTCTCAAGTCCTGCTTTACAATGTCACTTTGATCTTACATTCCAATGTAAAATCTATGGGCACACTCTTTAATAAAATGCAGAATATATTAACATAAGAAACGACATGTAGCTGTACCATAAGTATACTTCTGCTTTGCCCTAAGGGGAACAAAAGCGTTTTATATGTTTGATAAAAAATTACTACTAACTTCAACAAGTTTTATGTTTTAAAATTATATGTATAGTAGCTCTTCACTCGCGACTTTGACCGCATGCCTTTAGTACTTTAACATCTCTAACCCCATTTAGGTTTTAACATAAAATATAGCCTATAACACGAACAATTATTATGGCTTTAAAAAAAAATGATTTTAATTCAGTTTTTTTTTTGTGCTAAAATAATTGTCAAGATCGGTGAAGTAAATTCCAGAGATTACCCCTAAAACGTGTCAAAGTCACGGCAAAATTAGTTCCGCCGTGCACCATCCTTAAGACCTATTCTTACACCTACTGAATATACACACAGAATTTAATGAAAATCGGTCAAACCGTTTCGGAGGAGTTTTGCTACAAACACTGTGACACAAAAAAAAAGTATTAAACTTTCAATCGTGTCAATTAGAGACACAATAGAAAGACAATGACAGCGCGGACACCGGTGCCCTCTTGGGGTTTAATGAATAAACTACATACATACATACATACATACATAAACTCACGCCTTTTTCCCATGGGGGTAGGCAGAAACTACAGAGCGCCATATGCTACGATTCTTACATACTTCTTTTGCTTCGTTTACATTCATACATGTTGTCATACACACACGCCGGTTGCGAGTACTACGCACCTGACCTTTCTGAAGAACCTCACCAATAAGGTCTATGTATGTCCTTCTAGGGTGTCCCCTCCCGGCGTTCCCACTTTCATCTGCCTTGTAAATACTACCTTTCGTTAGTCGCCTTACATCCATCCTTTCAACGTGACCAAACCATCTAAGCATACTCTTTTCAATTTTTGTTACTTCATGAATACACTACTGTGAGAAAAATACACAATTTCATTTTTTATTATATTCTGTAGGTATGCCTAGCCTTTTCCCAACTATGTTGAGGTCGGATTCCATTTTATCCGAATGCAGCTGTTACCAGTGCTATTTTATTACATTCTAAACAGAAAAAAAAAAACAGCGGTCTATGAAATCCAAGTCAGTTTTTTTTCCTATTAAACTCAGCAGTCAGAAATGCTCCACTGTAGAGTGTATAATTTGGTCGGGTTCGTTTTACACGTTCTGTTTTTAATCAACTGCGAGCACGTCTAGGGTCTATGCTGTTACCAAATCCATTTAGTGTCATGTTTGTGACTTATTTGAAACCTAGCAGGCAACTTGCTAACAAAGGTCTAGGTTTAGTTATTAAATGTGGCTATTTTGGTTTATGGCGCGTAAGCGGATCGAACAATGCACTGTTTTTTGAGTTGCTTATTTTAGTTATCGCAAAACTCTAAGAAATGATTGTGATTGATGTGATTTTGACGTTCAATAAAGTGCTGATTTAAAGTGAATGAGTTATGATTTTGAGTCTTTGATCTATGCTATTCATACAAATAAATAAAATAAAAATAGGAGTATAATCATATTAATTATGTCTGTAATGTCAAAATAATAACTTTTTTTTTAAATACAAATACACAATGAGTGACATCGTTTTACTGATTTTGAACAAATTAAATAATACGTTTTAAAAACGTAAAACGTAATTTTGCTTGAAACTAAAAAGAACCTTCCAAAATTTATCGTCCATATTTAATTCAATGACATTTTCCATAAAAGATAAAGGTAGGAAATAATAATACCTGTACTTAATTAAGAAATACTAACACTTAGTTGATAAGATTGCTTGTATACTAACCAGTGGACCAATGTTGTCAAATTAAATAAATATATTATTATTATTATTATAAGTCACTTCTGTAATTTAAATCTTATTACAGATTTCACAGAAATTAAAAAAAAATGTAGAAGATAGAAAAATACTGTATTTTTTTTTTTAATTTGCCACAACACCTTCTAAACTTTCACATGTTAAAGGCATCTCTCGACGTGATATTTCTACTCGGCATCAAGTCCGATCCCCGTGGACGACATAGAAAATCTCTGAAACCAGTAGGCCTAGCCATATTACAAATTCTATTTCAACTATCGTAATCGATAAGGTGACAATAGAAAGAAAATGGCGTACAAGTGTATTCCATATTCAGCCATATTACAAATTCTACTCGTTAACACTTGACAGTTGCCAAACAGCTGATTCCTTACACGCCATTTTCTTTCTATTGTCGCAATTTAATGGAAAGAAAATTTGTAAAATGGCTAGGCCTGCAGATTACAAAGTTAAGTCTATTCTATATCTATTATAGAAAGAAAATGGTATATTTGGAATCAGCTCTTGGTCAAGTGTCAAGTGTATTATCATTTTCAACCAAATCACAAATTCTACTCGTTAACACTTGACAGTTGACAAGCAGCTGATTCCATATACGCCATTTTATTTCTATTGTCGCTTTATCGATTACGATAACAGAAATAGAATTTGTAATATGGCTA
Source organism: Euplexia lucipara (assembly GCA_921972225.1). Taxonomy (NCBI): domain Eukaryota; kingdom Metazoa; phylum Arthropoda; class Insecta; order Lepidoptera; family Noctuidae; genus Euplexia; species Euplexia lucipara. The sequence goes on from OV179151.1 coordinate 2,802,237, forward strand.
GGCCTGCAGGTTAGTTACTAACCAAACGACAAAAAAAAGTCAAAAGCTGTTACTAACGTAATTGACAAGCATCTTAACGATTCCTATCTCACAAGGAAAAGTCTACAAAAACCACGCCATCTTCCATCAACGTGGCGGGAAAAGTTTGATGCGTTTCCAAGCAAACTCAATTTTCAACGGACATGCGATGAATTTGAACAAAATAAACAATGTGCCCTGCCTAACTTGCTTAACGAAACACGTCGCGAACACCAAGTAATATTAGATGTCGGAGTGTTATAAACTTGTGTCTGTATTTGTTTTTTTTTTGTGATGTTGTTTCAGTACTAAGGGAGTCTTACGATGATGTTATGGTAATTTAATTATTTAAAACTTCAAGCACACTAATGTATAGAGGCGGACTTAACGCTATTCGCATTTTGTAACACTCAACCTATAGGTGATGCAGAAGCATTGATAAGTACAATAAACGAAAAGAAAAACCGAAATTCGATAGGTATTAATACATATTTTAAACGCAAATATATAGGGTGACTGGTAATTAGTGACCGATACTTAAACACGTGGTTGTATTCACGATTTCAATAAATTTTCCGAAATAAACTTTTTTTTTATACACAATAACTTTTAATACAATAAAATAACAAAAGCACTGTTTGAAATCCCCGCGCGCGCGTTTTGATCGATTACATTGGGCACGAATCAATCAGCTGATAGTCTGACCTCGGGAAGGACAAAATCTACAAGTAGTAGCGTCACACGCTTCCCCGCCACCTCAACCGCTCCCATTGTGCAGTACTGTCGTAATTGAATAAATGAAAAAAAAATTAAAAATGAAAGCTAATGAGCGTAAAAAAAGTTTCTTTGGTAAAGTTTTTCGTATTCATGAGTACAATCACGTGTTTAAGTATCGGTCACTAATTACCTGTCACCCTATACATATAAACATGTACACTAAAGATGCAATTTAAATAATAAATAATACACAAAAAACAAAAAAATCAGAAAACATTATACGGTAATAGGCTTGCCCATAATACATGGGGCTTAAACATAACAGCATGTGGATGTATAAGATACACCGCTGTCTAAACCTTCAGAAAAAACAAGCGTGATGTTACGAAAATCATATTGAAGTAATCTTTGAACTGATTTCATGCAAAAAAGAAAATTTCTGATATTGAATTGGAGAATACAGCGTGCATCAATAATGATCGAAGACAATAGTATATTTCTCGAGATAACTTCTCAAACCAAGTATTAGGTCGAATATCAACAGTTCCTAATTATTTTATTAGTTGTTACTAATTCATAATTATTTTTATGTCATCCTTAGCTCCTACGCTAGTGTACACTGTACTTATTACAAAAGTTAGGGAGCAAAGTATCACCCCCATATTACGTAGAAACATCCAATGCATAGCATCCTCAGATAATTTTAAAATGTAACAAGACTCAAAGTAAAAGCAAAACAAATCTAATTGCACATTTCATACACTACCTCCAGATTTCTTCTCAGATGCATTTACAAAACTGAATATATTATAAAGCTCTGCAGCAACTTAGCAGTACTTAGTATACATATACAAGTGTAACAATGAATGTGATGAGTCGGCATGTTGTTAAGTATTTTCCTAAGATGTGCAGACCTCGTAGCGTTCTGTAATAATGAGTGGCAGTCGATGGTGGCGGCTGTGGGGCAAGTTGTAGGAGATAGCGACTGTCGCGATTCGTCATTGAACGCGCCCATAAGCGCGTTTCTAAACGAAGCAGCGGGGCGAGCGCGGGGGGCCGGACGCGGACGCCGGCAGCGCGCGCGCCATCTTCAGTCGTCGTCAACTAGACACCGGTCTAATACGCCATATATGTCGCGATCGGTTCTAAGTTCTAACATTATAAATGTAATGTATTTGAAGATTATATTATACATTGAATATAGTGAATATTCAATCTTTAATATAATCTTCAAATATTAACAAAACAAGGTTGAGTAGTTTCATTATAACTATCCTCAACAGTCATTATTTTACATAGCAAAACATATCATCACGCCTATACACCCACGTTTCGCCAATTATATTTAAGTCTCATGTAGGGAGGGAGCCTATTCTCATCAATTGGGCACACATTAATGGTTCCATGGTGCTAAAGGAATCGTTTTATTCAGCCTTCGCTGTCCGCCCCTCTGTCTTTTCTTTGTCTCGTCTGTAAGCGGGCTGTATGTTAAGATCCAGTATAGTATACCGAAAAATAAAAGTTTTAGCGTTTTTTGCCCTGAATTTGTTCTTAATTCTGAATTTCTATGGTACGGAACTCTCTTTGTACAATCTAACTTGCATTAGGCTATTTCTTTGCATAAAACATTACAGTCTACTAACGACTAATACCTTCCAGTAGGTCTACGGTGTTTCTTAATCCATTCTCTTACCAATAAAAAACGTCAGAATACTATTTTGCGAATGTAATAATATGAGAACAAAGGACTTAAACTAGGTACTTAAAAAAAAATTGGGGTAAATTTATAGAAATTCCAATTTTTGGCAGAGGGTGGGAAAGGGGAGTCTACAGTTTGAAATAGAATTAAATGAATAATTTTGACACCATGTTAGGAACAAAAAATATTGAAGTAACTTGAGAATCGTCTTCAAAGTTTTGTTTTTATTTCCCTCTGTGCGTTCCTATTCACCCCCTTTGATGGTACTTGTTACTTATAATACTTATCTACCCTTTCTCAAGTTCATTGACATCAGCTTCGAGTCTAACTACTTAGTTGCAGCTGCAGACTGCCTAACGGACTTTTGGACTTAATACCGGTAACAACTGTCAAAAATCGTGTGGTGCTCTGTAGCAACGCCACCTTATATTTTTTTATAATAATAATAATTAATAAATATACGCTTACTTTCACACAACGCCATTTAGTCCCAAGTTAAGCTTGACAGCAAGCTGTCAAGCTTAACTTGGGACTAAATGTTCAACAACATTTTCACACAACGCCATTTAGTCCTAAGTTAAGCATGAGAGCCTGTGTTATGGGTACTAAACAGCTGATAAACATACTTATATATTTCTAAATACATACATATAATAGATAAATTACACCCAGACACAGAACAAATGATCGTGCTCATCACACAAACATTTGTCCTGGGTGGGAATCGAACCCACGACCTCCGGCATAGCAGTCAGGGTCACTAACTACTAGACCAACAGGCCAGTCAAATTTTTATAAAACCCATTATTATGACGTACATGACGTTATGCATTGTTTGTGAATGTACGACTTTTAATTTTAAAGAAAAAAGTAAATTAATGTGGCGTTGCTGCGGAGAACTCTGTCTAGCCACGCCACCTGTAATCAACACTTCTAGATACAATTACAGCTATTTCTCTGAAGTTATATAATGTACGAATGCTGTATATTATGTGCACGTGATAAGACTGAAAAAATAATATGTTAATTCTAAAGCTTAATTTATTCTAAACTCCGAAATCGTCCCATATTGACAAAGTTGTTGTTAATAACACTTGTGTGTTGGATGCTGTACTCACTGCGTTGGTATTTATTTGCACAGACTACGTTAATTTTTCAGCGTTTAGTACATTGCGACATAAAGATGTTTCAGTTAATCCATTAAAAATGAGAACCAAAATTCTCAAAAATGATAACGCATTATCAGTTCAAGAAAATCTAGAAGTGATTGATTGCGGTTGTAATGTAAATTTTATGATAGATTAAAATCTATATGACCACTACAACTGGTAACAACAATTTAACGTGCTATTCTTGGCACGGATGGGTCTCAGTATCTAAAGGTTGGTCATCTATCTACGAACCATCTACAGCAAGCGTTGCTTAACATTTAACCTCGTCCCTTGTAGCCCTAATTAGTTAGCCACGAGCCCCTTCAGAATCAACCATCCAAAATCGCTAGTCTCTCATTACTTACATCTCGTACCGCCATTAGCGGCCGCCCATCAAAGTCCACTTAGCATCTGTCTCAACGAGTACGTACTGTTTCGTAAACTATTTACAAGTACTTAAAGGTGCAACGTTTCGTACATTATGTATTTGTATGAATGTTGTTAACTTTGTAGTGTATTGCTCGTGGAAAAGTATTTTAAACTTGTTACGTTTTGAAGGAACTTGCGCCTTAATAATAACAACCGCATGGGTTGGTCGGAGGTAAAAATACAGTTGATGAGGTTGGTCCGTAGATGGGTAACCATTCATAACGTATCCAGCCGGTAGGTTCTATTTTTTCTATGGAACATGACGTAATAGAACAAATTGAGAAAATATTGTCCCTATTTGTGCTCAGTTTGTACTTTTTGCCTCAAATTGTTCCATAGGACAAACAAAGTAGGTAGATTGGTACCTATATAAACTTCTTGGTGTTGATATGTAAACTGGCCAATTTAAGAATACAACTGCTTAATATAAAAATATTAATTCTTCTTACCGCTAATATATTATATTAGCGGTAAGAAGAATTGTTTTTGTTCCAGAATTATGTAGGTATTGTTAAACGGCTGTTTTGCTTTTATTTTTCAAAATAAAAATATGATCTAGCGCGTAGTTTCATTTTTTAACCGACTTTCAAAAAAGGAGGAGGTTCTATGTTCGTGTGTATGTATTTTTTTTTTTTTTTTTTTTTTATGTATGTTACCTGATTTCTCCCCCATTTGTGGACCGATTCTCAAAATTCTTTTTTTGTTTGAAAGAGTATACTCCTGAGGTGGTCCCATTTTAATTTGGTGAAGATCTGGTGCTGATCTTCGGAGATATACAACGGAACTCTTCAAAAATAGACGGCAAATCTGTCGTGATTGCTGGAATCGCTTGGATGTTTATTGTTTATACAACATCATGACGTATCATTACGCCTGTATGCTCTGAGGGGTACGCAGGTGGGTACAATATACCTAGATTTCGTCAGTTAGGTATGTTAATTTTAATTTATTAGGGATTCGTGGAAAACCCTATTATCATGACATGTATTGTGAACAACTGAGAATATAAAATAAATTCATGGCAAATATTTTTATGGCAACAACTAAAAATGGAAAAATAAAAAACTTTTTTGCAAAAAATAAAACCGACTTCAAAAAAAACACTAAACGGTGTAAAATAACTCTAAATTCGGAAGTCGGTGGCCCATCATGAGTAAGATAAACCCACCAAAGCCACAGAATTCCGAATTTAGAGTTATTTTACACCGTTTAGTGTTTTTTTTGAAGTCGGTTTTATTTTTTGCAAAAAAGTTTCTTATAGTGAACTGTACGTCGTGTATATCTCATCATGTAAGAATTTGGGAAAAGCGATTCCCATTTAGTTCTGTGCATTCACAGACAAATAAAAAAGGAGCAAAAGCTAGTATGTAGTTCTATAGTACAAATAGGGACAATATTTTCTCAATTTGTTCTATTACGTCATTTTCCAAAGAACAAATGGGACCTACCGTATCGCCGTGGAAACTGAAGTGAAGTGAACTGTTAATGCCTAGCATAAGTATGGAATGACAGCTCAATTCGCCCTCACTACGCCTACATTTTCACGCGGTGATTTGACCAGAATCGCACCGCTGATCTCCACAATCTAATGACTGGTTTACACTGTACCCCTTGAAACAGGTTGTCAGGCTGTCTGACTACATATAACGACTGTCAAAGACAAATGATAGGGGAGAGAGAGGGGCAGAGGGGCCTCCCCCTCTGCCCCTCTCTCTCTCCTATCATTTGTCCTATCATTTGTGTTTTCCCCTTCCCCTCTCTCACTATTATACGCCTACATTTTCACACAGTGTTTTGACCAGAATCGCACTGCAGATCCTTCTGTGCCTCACGTTAAGGCCCCTGTCAGATCTTCGTCAGTCGTTACGGGTAGTCGGAACCCAAAAGTCTGACAAACAAAGGTGTTACCCAGTAACTGGGTTCTGGAAATCAGACAGGTAGTCGCTCCACGTGAAACACTGGTATTGGTATGTTACATAGTTGAGAAAAGGCTAGGCAGATGATGTCAGGTTTTAAAGGCATAATTGGTGCCTGTAACTATCCCACTGCAGGTCTCTTATCACACTCAGAACACTCGAGCATTGATCACCACCACGTGTGCTCAGAATGGATTAGCGATTTCAAACTTAAATTAATTTGGAGTCCAGATTTTCTCTCGATGTTTTCTTTCGTCAATGCGCCTTGAGCAAGCGTTGTGATTGATGCTGTTGCCTTCATTTTTATTTTGTTGATGGTTTTCCTTTCTAAAGAACAACAACAATAAGGTCTGTGTTTGTTTTTCTTGGGCGTCCCTTCCTGGCATTTCCACTTAGATCTGCCCTATAAATATCTTAATTGCGTAGTATGTAAGTACTCGTAAAGCCGCATGCATGTAATACAACCACAACAATATGTACATGTACAACCACATGTAATAACGTAAAAGAAGCAAAAGTAGTATGTAAAAGTCGTAGCAGATGACGCTCTGTATTTTTGTTTATATACGCCCATGGAAAGAAGGGCTTAGAATAGAATAGAATAGAATACTCTTTATTGTACACCATTAATACTTACAAATAATAATAAAATTATAAATACAAGGCTTAATACGTGTGTAGGCGTGTGTAGGCTTAATATGTGTGTTCTATTTTCACTACCATTTCTGTGTGCTATTTACTGAGTTCTTTCAAGTTCTTCAAACGAATCAGACAGACGTGTTGCTGGTTAGTTTGTTCCGCCACTTCTTCTTCCCAGCAAAAACACTAGAAAGCACTGAAACGTGGGCGTTTTGGGAGAATGACGTTCAAAAAGTGCTGATTCTCAGTCGAATTTAAATAACCAAGTTTCGATTTTGATTCGCCTTCCAACCCATCTTTTGCTTCACGTAAAAAATAATCCGCGCAACATTCCCACCAGAATATCACTGCAACCGTAATAACCGTATCATCGTTCGTATAAATCGGGCTCATCTACTATGATAATAACCGCGCTGTCCGGCGGACGAACAGACGAACATCACACAGAATCCAATAACACTAGTGATCCGTTCAGATTTTGTGAGAACCAAGATTATGATGGAGTAAGTAAGTAATGCAGATAAGACAAAGCTCTCATGTGTTTCAGGTTTATTTATTTGCCTTTCGCTTTTGACGTGACAACGTCTTATAAATTGGTTTGCCGGGTGACACTTCAAGAAACTGCGTTACGCTCCGCTCACGTTATGCGCTCACAATGAGAGCGAGTGAGAGGCACGCGTCCCTTCCACTCGGGCATGGTTAGCCCGCCTAAGAGCGAGAGAGACAGACATAAATTATTTTACCACTCAAAGTCGTTGTCACGTAAAACTTTCGCCCGTATACCGACTTTACAGGCAACCAATTTTTTTGGGGTTTCGTACCCAAGGGTAATTAAAAATTTTAAAAACCCCCACCGATTATAGAAAAAAATTAAAACATCTAAAAAAGTTAAAAATAACACTTTCCTATCGCTAAACCATGAAATTTTACGTCACGCCGGGGTACCGCTTAAGTAAGGCATGTTCTTGGTACTCGTGGTATGTAGGTAGGTAGGTACTTATCTTAGCGGTACCCGACCACACACATAGCGGTCAAACTTATAATACCCCTCTTTTTGCGTCGGGGGTTAAAAACAAGACCCTATTACTAAGACTCCGCGGTCCATCTGTCTGTCTGTCTGTCACCAGGCTGTATCTCATGACCCGTAATAGCTAGGCAGTTGTCATTTTCACAGATGATGTATTTTCTTGCAGCTACTGCAACAAATATAAATAATAACAGAATACAATTAATATTAGGTCTTTACCTATGAAATTGCCGTTCCGCAGTACTGGCCATTTCAAATCAAAATAATTTTTGTTTGGCTAAGAATTCTAATTGCAAATTAATTTTATTTTAAAACATGGTTTTTTTTCCAAAAGTAGTCATTTGTTTATTGTTTAGTGTTACATTTTCATCGCATTTCAATCTTTTTCGTCATCATGAATACGTTAAAAGTTCGAGTAATTATGGAATATGAGTACCGTCGTGGCAGCAACGCGGCACAAGCGGCACGCAACATCAACGACGTTTACGGAGCTAACACTACAAACCAACGCACCACCTGTTATTGGTTTGCTCGCTTCCGTTCTGGAAATTTCGACCTGAAAAATGAACACCGCGGTCGTCCGAAGACTTTGGTCGACAATGATGAATTAAAGGCGATTGTGGAAGCTGATGATACACAATCTACGGCTGAATTAGCAGCAGCTTTCGAGGTTAGCGTCAAAACAATATTGGTCCATTTGCGTCAAATTGGCAAGGTAAAAAAGCTTGAGAAATGTGTGCCCCACGAACTCAATGATCGCCAGCGCGAAGTACCTACGCGTCGAGACGTGCCTTGCACTGCTCAACAGACACACACATGAAAGAATTTTAAACCGCATTGTTACCTGCGATGAAAAATGGATTCTGTTTGATAACCGCAAGCGCTCAGCAAGTTGGTTGGATCCTTTTTTTTTTTAGCGGTGTAAAATTCTCATGGATGTCCCCCGCCCGGGGAGGCGGAGGGGTCTGTCAGACTCTTACTGACTAAAAGCCACCCCGTGTTCCTTCTCACACCTGCGCCGGGGGTCACGGGGACGGAAGATACTTCCGCGACCCCTGGATATATTGGATCGCGATAGGTTGGATCCTGGTTCAGCACCTAAACAATGCCCTAAACGAAAACTTACCCCTAGAAAAGTGATGGTCACTGTTTGGTGGTCTAGCGCCGGCTTCTTACCAAACGGGGTGAGCATTACTGCAGATGTGTACTGTGAAGAACTGAACACAATGATGGAGAAGCTGGCACATCTCCAACCAGCATTGGTCAATCGCTCGTCTCCGCTGCTCCTACACGACAACGCGCGACCTCATACTGCACAGCAGACGTTCTTCAAGTTGCAAGAACTGGGGTTGGAAGCTCTCCGTCATCCGCCCTACTCACTAGACCTTGCACCTACAGAGTATTTACTACTTTTTCCAGAATTTGGATAACTTCTTGGCTTACCTCAATAACATATTTAATCCAATGAGTGAACAATAATTTAAGTTCGTTAAAATAAAATACAAAGAATCTTTAAACTCAGTGCAAACAAATATCACGAGAGGCGGGAACAATAACAATCTCGCAAAATGTCTTTATTCGCGTAAATTTTCTTTTATTTTTATTCAGTGTCCTATCTGTGATTCCTGTGTATAATCTATGAACGAGATAGAGAACCAATATCTGGTATTGCAGGCGGCTTTCATATACTGTGCCACGACCGGCGTGGATCACTGGAATTTATTAGTTTGCTGGGACTGAAGATGAAATCCGTGGATGACTGACCAAGTGTGAATAAAATTAATCAACCTATGCTGTAATCGATTATTTTTTTCCTCGAGAGGTCACTGATGTTAAGTTTAATACAAAACCAGTCAAGCATATTGGCACTGGTGTATATAATAGGGTGACTGGTAATTAGTGACCGATACTTAAACACGTGATTGTATTCATGAATACGAATAACTTTCCCAAAGAAACTTTTTTGATACTCATTTAGTTTGTTGAAATCGTGAATACAATCACGTGTTTAAGTATCGGTCACTAATTACCAGTCACCCTGTATGTCGGATTGACGAAGAAGTGTTCACAAATAAATGTTTATCTAATAATCTATGCCTAATCTATACTTAATATTATACTCGTAAAGAGGAAAGATTTTAATGTTTTCTTGTTTGTATTGAATAGGCTCCGAAACTACTGGATCGATTTGAAAAATTCTTTCACCGTTGGAAACCTACACTATCCCCGGGTGACATATGCTACTTTTTTCCCTTGTATTCCCACGGGAATGAGAACTACGCGGGTGAAACAGCGTGACGTCTGCAAGTAAGTAATAAATGTAATTACAGACGCCAGCACATCAACCTACCCCAATGTCAAATGTCTTAGATGGGTTTTCAACTTTATTCTTAACACAATAAGTTTCATGTTCAATTGGGAAAGTTGGACTGTTTGGGGTAAGCCGATGTGCTGGCGTCTGTACATACATACTTACATAATTACCTAAACTCACGTCTTTTTCCCATGAGGGTAGGCAGAAACTACAGAGCGCCATATGCTACGATTCTTACATACTTCTTTTGCTTCGGTTACATTCATACATGAAGTTGTTGTTGATTTTATTATATTAAGTAAAATTTCGAATGAAACGACAGTTGGCTTTGTCTTCACTTCACGAGGTGATATAGAATAGCACTACAGCCGGTCGTTTTAGTAAAAGTCGTCCCGTGGAAACTTAAGTGAAGTGAACTGTCAATGCCTAGCATTAGTATGGAATGACAGCTTAATTCGCCTTAACTTCACCTACATTTTCACGAGGTGATTACATTTACAGAATAGGCTCTTTAGTTTTATTATCTTACCCCCGTAGGAACAAGGCGTGAGCATTATTTCGTTCCCACCATTTTATACACGCAACAAATCCACGCCGGTCGCCTCCAATTTTCTCAACAATCACTTTCCACTTCACACTTTTCTTTTTAATATTTAACGCAATGTGACGGCTTCAACAAAATTGACACCTAAGTGATATTTAATGGAACCAATAATTTCCCTAATGGCGTCTTCGGTAGTAAAACGTTATATTGTATGGCTTGGTGATTTGGTTGCAACAAATTGTGAGTTACATTCTGTTGAGGACGTAGGTAACATAACTCCTATATTCCCGAAGGGGGAGAAGTCTATGATGGGATGGAAGGGACGTCAAACCGTAACCGGACACCACGTGACCATCAGGATCACTGCACCAAACGAGATATGTCCTTGAGACGATGATCACTATTTAGTACCTATTTGCTACCTTTGTGTAAAGAAATATATTATATCAAAGAAATAAAATAGCTAGCCATTCTGACGTCAGGTTTGCTGACCCCTTTCTAGTCCTCATAGTTTTAGAGCCATACTGACGTCAGGTTGGCTGAACATTTCCAAGTTCTCACAGTTTTAAAGTTGTATTAACCGAGTTGTGAATGTAAATATTTACTACCTATTTGCTACCTTAACATATATTCACAACTTTAAGAAGCTCCTATAAAAAGTTATGACAGCTTTAACGTTAAGTTTAGAGAGTGCCTGCAGAACCATTATTAGCAATGTTACGAAAATAAGACTTGGCGTTATTAATTTTATGTTATTATGTTAAGGCGTTTTAATGTCTCTAATTATAATAACTTTTTAAGGGGGCTTCTTAAAGTTGTGTAAAAAAATATTTGAAGATAGCAAATGGGTAGTAAATATTTAAATTAATACAACGCGGTTAATATAACTCTAAAACTTATGTAAACTTGGAAATGGTCAGCCAACCTGACGTGAGAATGGCTGGCCATTTTATTTGTTTAATATTATATTTCTTTACGCAAAGGTAGCAAATGGGTATGAAATAGTGCTCATGGTCTTAAGAACATCTCTCGTCACCCTAGCGGTCACCACCACGGGTTCTCTACATCATCCTGAATCCTCATGGTATCAGTAGAGAAGGAGCCTTTACACAGAGCCGTGACAGAAACATGGTGGTAGGTATTTGACTGGCCTGTTAGTTTAGTGGTTAGGTTCAAAGACTTATTTCTCATAAAAACATACCTAGTGCACTTAAAATAAGATTTACAAAACATTTTAATATTAATTTAAACTTAGCTTTAGCATTGGGTGATAATTTTCATAATTAAAGCACTTTTTTACCATCTGCTTATCGTGGAAGGAATACAAATATTACAATTTATTTTTTGATATTTTTTTAACTTATTACACATTTTTATCTCGTTTGGTAGACTGCTGAAAAGTTGAAATCGCTCATACATTATGTTTTTATTTGCCATAAGCCAGTGTGCGTGGTTGAAAATGATCGTTGGTTAGATTCCCACTTAAGACAATTGTTTGTGTGATGAGCACGATCATTTATTCTGTGTCAGCGTTTAATTTATCCATAACATGTATGTATTTAGAAATATATAAGTATGATTATCAGTTTTCTAGTACTCATAGCACAAGGTCTACTTAGTTTGGAACTAGATAACGTTGTGTGAAAAAACATTAGTCCAAAAACACGCCTTTTACCTTTGTTTACACTGACTAAACCAATTACGTCAGCCGATGTTAAAGCGCCGTCAACTACCACTTTGTTCTCCAATATTTCTCAGCGCTTTACTGAAAACTGTTCAGTTCTGTTACGTCACAGCTTGTCTGATGTAGTCACGGAAAATCTCAGATGGCGTTAGTTTTATTAGATTGTTAGTAAATATTAGTTGTTTTGCTTGAAGTTTTATAAAGAAATAGAAGAGGAAAAAGTCTGCATGTATTTTATTTTGTTTTGTGAAATATTTTATTAAATACTAACTCCTCGCTCGTAGCTTTTTCCGCGTGAGATAAATATGTTACCCAGTCATATAGCCTACGCTACATAGTGATAATATAGCGAAATATTAATCGTGAAAGAACGCTTAGAATCAAATCCTTTCATTTTTTTTTAATATTAGCAGGCCTAGTCATATTACAAATTCTATTTCTATTCACTTTCTATTATAGAAAGAAAATGGCTTATATGGAATCAGCTGTTTGTCAACTGTCAAGTGTATTTCATATTCAGCCATATTACAAATTCTACTCGTTAACACGCCATACGTACGCCATTTTCTTTCTATTGTCGCCTTATCGAGTACGATAATAGAAATAGAATTTGTGATATAGCTAGGCCTGCTTTAAACAGAACTACGACGTGTTATGTTAATTGATCACTACCTGACCAAAGTCAAAGTCAAAGTCAAATCATTTATTTCAATTAGACCTGATACCAGGCACTTTTGAACGTTATACTTACAAATTAAATAAATAAGATAATGATTCTAGTTGCACATTCCAAAAGGTAGTTTCGTATGGAAAAGAATGTGCAAGAAACTCCATACTTAGGTACTCTTTTAAAATAGATTTTATAATATTTTGTATACATAATCAGCAGGCTTAGCCATATTACAAATTCTATTTATATTCTATTGCAACAATAGAAAGAAAATGGCGTATATGGAATCAGCTGTTTGTCAACTGTCAAGTGTTAACGAGTAGAATTTGTAATATGGCTGAAAATGAAATACACTTGAAAGTTGAGAAACAGCAAACAGTTGATTCCATATACGCCATTTTCTTTCCATTATCGCCTTATCGATTATGATAATAGAAATAGAATTTGTAATATGACTTGGCCAGCCGATTAGAGACCTATATGTGAGGACGTTCGATGTACCTTGAATAAAAACTAAGTACGTATTAAAACTACTCCCTCACGAGTAGCTGTGGCACAGGAGTTATAATACGCTGAAACAAAAACATTTGTTATGCAATAAATAATAAACAGAAAAGTACCATAATATCACGAACAGTAAACTGACCTTAATAAAAATTGGTTTAGTAAAGTCGTTAGTTAAGTATGTAGAAAACTTAAGTTAATTGCTGGTAGTGAGTATTTTTATTGTTGACATTATGCAAATTAAAGTATTGTTTTTTTTTGTTTTTGTCATTCAGCTTTAGGAAGACACTGACAGTCACTTAACCCTTAATTTTATTCAAGTTTATAGAGTATCTGAAGTTTCGAATCGAATATCGGGTTTGTTTTTCAAGAATCGATAACCAGATTAATTTAAATGAATATAGGTATGAGGACGTCCTGATTAACCCCAATGTGTCAAATTTTCCTAATTGAATATGAACTTATTCTCTTTGACATACAAGTTGAAAAACGATCAAAGAAAATTGACACATTAGGGTAACTTGATGTGCTGGCGTCTGTACAATTTTATTACCAGTAATACATAAAGCTATCCTCAAACTGTCAAACGTTCAACATTCAAACATTCTTTTCTAATAAAGTAGAAAAATATCAAAGAAATTTTTATTCAAGTACAAAAAATCTTACAAAACAACCACGAATCGAACGCACGTAACCAAATATTCAAAGTCCAATATAACGAACAGACTACAACCTATGACTTTGAATACAATATCGAACTATCGAATTCGTGATCCAATATCTAAGATAGTTCAGTCGCATGTCGCCTGTGTGAATGTACACGAAAATCTCAGACACCGGGTTCTAACATTGAAATTGCTTTGAAACTTCAAAATGGACTTTTCTTAGAGAAGTTTTACTGTATTGACGTTCTTACCTTTCTACTAGAAAGACATGGAGGAGGATGCTTTATTGCTGGACGTGTTAGGTATCTTTTTATATAAAATAATAATAATGTAATGGGCCCACCCATTACACTATTATTATTTTATATAAAAAGATACCTCGGTCGGGTTGGTTTATAATTTAAATGTTTAATAGAATATAATTAATGTTTAATTTAATTTAATTTTTGACGCTTTGTGGTTATTTATTGTTAGTTTTAGTTATTTATTTATTTTAAGTTTTTGTTATGATTAAATTAATTTAATGAAATGGATGATAAATAAATAAAAAAAAATGATAAATTTATTGTAATATATATGTTTAAAGTAATATAATGGATGTTTAATTTAATGTAATGAATGTTTAAAATAATATAATGAATGTTTAATAAAATTGTATAATTAGGATTAAGTTAGTCTATAAGTCATGTTTATCTATAAAATAATATATTTTGCTGTGCCCTACAGGGTCTACAATTGTGTCAACTATTTTTTTACTACCACCTATTCATGTACAGACGCCAGCACGTCAAGTTACCCCAATATGTCAAATTTTCCTAATTGAATATGAACCTTAATCTGTTCAACATAAAGTTGAAAAACGATCAAAGAAATTTGACACATAGGGGTAACTTGATGTGCTGGCGTCTGTACATTGTGGAATGCAATAAACGAATTGAATTGAATTAAATTGAACTTGGGACCTATCAATCGCTAGTCCGACGCCCTAACTATGGCGTATTGCTGCTTCAAAGTTACGCCTTTTCACCGTATGACAAATTCGAAGAGGAAAAAATATATTTACGTGAATTTAGTTTCCAGGTTACTTTATTAAGACTCCCACTTCGTCACAGCATGTATCCTACCTTAAAACAAAACTAAATAACTTAAATCTTCTCTTAAAATAATCTTATTCATCTCTATGTCTTCTTTTTAGCTTCCATTTTCTTCTTAGTTGCAGATACATTCATAAGGTTTACTTCTTGAGCTATTGCTTCTTCTTTCTGTTCCATTACTTCTATCTGTTCTGGTCCAAAACTGGCTTCTGAAATTTTAATGATTATAATTTATTCATTAGGTACTAGCTACCCAGGCAAATTTTGTTTTGCCTCAGAATCAATTTTGTGTTCTATTACCTTTTTAGTTTTAGCTAAAGACTTGTCAAACTGGACAAATTTTAATGTAAACTGTGAAGATATTTGCCACCATCTGTTATTTAATCAAAGATGGCGCTGCATTTGAAAAATGTTTAAAAAAGCGAATTTCCCTTTCTTTTTTATCTCTTACAGCACTGAAATATTATTTTTTCACTCTTTGCTTCCTAAATCAACAATAATTACTAATTTAATCTACAGCGTTTAATCGGTCTATCAAAGAACTACGTGTTAATTACGTAATATTGTGGTGTTTCCCTTCCATAAACACCATTAAGAAGAGTAGCAGTTTGAAAACTATTTTCTCCAAGATATGCTCTATCTCCAAATTTCATTACGATCGGTTCAGCCGTTTAGCCGACAAACAATCAGAGTAACTTTCTCATTTATAATATTAGTATCTATACAACAACTGAAATCTCTACTTACCCACAAATAGTTTCTCCAGCATCTTGCAACGGTTTCTCTGTCTGCCTATTACATGCTCTTCGTTGTAAATCTGCAGTTCACGCATGCGCTCATAAGCGGCTTCTATGCGAGCATGTCTGTTCTTCTTGGCTGCTTCAGCTATGTCCGGGGTGATGAGGACACTGAAAAAATAATGAACCCATTAGAATATTTACTCGCGACTTCTGCGTACTTTTCTTTTTAAACTTCCTCATGTCCCCATTTCCATTTCCTCATTTCCATTTCCTTTCAAAGTTTTGAAAATAAAATATATATTGATAAAATCGGTTCGTTACTTTTTGAGTTTAATTCCTACAAAGATACAAACAAATCTTTCCTCTTTAAAATGTAAGTTTAGATATATCTTCTTCACATATCACAATTTTTTTTCTGTAGCTCTAGCACGAATTTCATAAGCGTATAATATATCTACAGATATGAAAAATGTCTTTAATTAATCCTAATAATAGTAAATATAAATATTCCGCAACTTTTTCACACAACGCCATTTAGTCCCAAGTTAAGCTTGAGAGCTTGTGTTATGGGTACTAAACAGTTGATAAACATACTTATATATTTCTAAATACATATATAATATAGATAAATTACACCCAGACACAGAACAAATGATCATGCTCATCACACAAACATTTGTTCTGGGTGGGAATCCAACCCACGACCTCCGGCATAGCAGTCAGGGTCACTAACTACTAGACCAACAGGTCAGTCAAAAAAAGTCAAAATATTATATTTGAAACAACTATTCTCCATAATTTTAAAACATACCGTTTCGACTTCACATTTGCGACAAACATTCGTGCTAGAGGTACCTACAGATTTTAATTTTTAAAGAGGAAGTTTGGAGTTTCTTGCCCAGTCTTCTCCGAAATGATTTTAGTTGCCCTATCTAAAAGGTCTTTTGCGTCAAAAATTGAGAAAAAAAAAACATCGTATGGAAACCGGCATGCCTGGGAGATATTTCTCGATGACATGTGATGCCAAGTCAGACGCCCATGGTTGGCATTAAAACTCTGACACCAGGTTCGTTACTCATCTGCCTAGCCTTTGCCAACTATGTTGAGGTCGGCTTCCAGTTTAACCAGATGCAGCTGAGTACAATTGTTTTACATGGACCGACTGCCTGTCAGGCCTCCACAACCCAGTAACTGGGTAACACGATACCCCTTGGTTAAACTGGTTGTCAGACTTTCGGGCTTCTGACTACAAGTAACGACTGTCAAAGATCTACAAATGACAGCCGGGACCAACGGCTTAACGTGCTTTCCGAGGCACGGAGGAGTCTTGGTATGTAATAAATGGTCACCCATCCACGGACCGACCTCGTCAAGCGTAGCCTAACCTTCGATCGACCCGTGTGGCTGTTATAATTTAGCCACAAGCTCCTCCAGGTTCGTCACTAATCACGTAAATGGAGAAGGTCTTAAAGTTGGAAAATAGCAGATGGGCAACTTCGGAACTTACCAAATCCCTTCAAAATAGACATAAAAAATAAAAAAAATCCACAACTTTTCACACAACGCCATTTAGTCCCAAGTTAAGCTTGAGAGCTTGTGTTAAGGGTACTAAACAGCTGATAAACATACTTATATACTTCTAAATACCTACATACATATTATAGATAAATTACACCCAGACACAGAACAAATGATCATGCTCACCACACAAACATTTGTCCTGGGTGGGAATCGAACCCACGACCTCCGGCTTAGCAGTCAGGGTCACTAACTACTAGACCAACAGGTCAGTCAAATGGCTGGATCCACCACTGTTTCAAAATTGCTTTTTCATTATTACCTTTCGTCCTCAATACGTTCTTTTGTACAGAAGGGTAAGAAGTAGAGGGGTATGAATTTATCTCGCAGAATATCTGGCATTAACAGGTAAACGGCTTCTTCTTCTGGCTCAACATTCGTTTCAACTATGAAAAGAAAAAGATGATAAAGATACAGATACCGGGCTGGTATCTACAACTCCACGTCAAAATGGCCCATTTTGCGTATGGCCCATAATCTACCACGCGGGCCCAGTGCGAATTGGTAGATGTAACATGTCTTCGAATTTTTGCTTTTAGGACATGCCGGTTTCCTCACGATGTTTTCCTTCACCGTTTTTGAGAGCAGTGGTGATGAAATGAATTACACAAAGTAATACGCCTGCCTGGGTTCGAACCCACGACTTACTGTTTGTAGTCGGGGCCGCCACCACTGGGCCACCGAAGCTCTCAACTATAAAACCAATACAAAACAGTATAACGAAATAAAAGCTAATAGTCAGTTACAAAGGGGAAAAAAGCAATGAAGTCTGGTGAAAAACCACTTTTAATCCTATTATTTATGAAAAAAAAAACCGAATGTGTTGCGGGCTCGGAAACTCAACATAAGTGCCCTATAACAAGAATACAAAGCCATGGCAGACTACGAAGGAGATGGCGGGACGACCATTTTTCTTTAGAACTGGAGAAAGTGGCGCAGAATTGCAACAGATGAAATTAATGGAAGGACGCCCTTGCTCACCAGTGGGACAGTTCAGGCTTAGTATTAATAATAAAATAATATGTTCCTCTGCGATATTATAGCTGTTCAATAGTCAAAGAACAATACATAAATATAAAATAACATAATCCCCGAAGATTTATGCAGAAGTGTACGTGTCCTACACCTACCAAGATAAAAGAAAAAGTACAAAAAAATATCATTATTACTCTTCTCTTAAAAAATATTATTTAAATCCATGTGTAAGTTTTTAAGCTAAATCATGACAAAAAATCAATCTTCCCTTTACATCAATACTCGAAGATAAACATTAACTTACTATCGGTCTCCGACACAGGGGTAGGTCTCTGGATTAGTTCCGATTCTAAAATAAAACAACATAACAATATTTAATATTATCTTACTTTAATACTTATACTTATAACACTATTTGCTTTTAATTAAACATTTATATTTACTTTACACTACATACTTTCTTAAAATACTACCTAGGTCCCAAAACTATTTAGCTTTATTTTTAAAATCTCTTTCCTTGATAAGGAGCAATATCTACTAAATACAACAAAACTTAATAGAATTATAAAATGAAACTGCGTAAGTTGAATCTATAATAGGAATTATAAGAGCCGGTTGCATTCGCCGTGTATTGTCGGTGCTACCACTTAAATTGCTTATTTGCTTATTTGTGATTACAGAGCAAATTATAACCGAAGATTTAAAACGTGTTATTTTACACCCTTAAAAAAACTTATTTTTCTGAGGTGAGGTGAAAGTGAATTAAACTCATTCCTTAATAATGCATTGACAGTTTACTTCGACATCTACGGGGTGACTTTTACCATAGACAAGGAGAATGGACTGAGTAATACCGGTACAAAATTGACCACTCCCTAGAAAAAGACAGAGGGACTGTGTGACCAAAACCTGTCTGTCTGTCTCAAAAGCGCACTAGTTTATTAAGAGCCTATTCACTCTAGCCTTGAAGGCACCTAAATTATAATCGGACGGGAAGACCTCAGCAGGCAAGTTGTTCCAGTCCTTCGATGTTCGCGGTATAAACGACGAAGCGAATCGCTTTGTCCGAATCGTGGGAGTGCCAACGATGTAAGGGTGGACACTTGCCGTACGCCGGGTTGTCCGATGGTAGAAAGGTGATGGCGGAATCAAGTCATGTAATTTTATTCCCGTGCACACTCTCCAAAATGTATCCTATAGAAAACCGAAAGGCTAGCTATCCTACACCTATGCTCAAGGCTTTGCAGATTGGTTTTGACATCTGGGTCACCAATAAAGCCTCTTCGCACGCCTCTTCACTGAGTCCAAAGCAGGTTTCTTTTTCTGTAGGTCTGTGGTTAAAGAAAGAAAGAGACAACTATTTGCCACACGTTCGTTTCATCTCTCTCACACTTTCTTACCAGTATGAATTTACTTCACATCGTGCTAAGGAACACTCAGTCCATTCTCAATGTCTATGACTTTTACTGAATCGACCAGCAGCTTTATGATTTTTTCATAGAGACAAATTTTTAATTAAAGTCATGTTTTCCGTAAAACTTGTATGAGGATTATAACTAAAATACTTAAGGAATATGACCACAACGAATAAATAAAATAGATAAATAATGTTTTATCCTACCTTTGGTACCTTCGCCCTCAGTTTCCTCAAACGTGAGCGGTTCCTAGAAAACAGTTCATTATTATCACAACACACACACTAAAACACGAGGAAGTGGAGAAGGGAATCTTAACTTTCAAAAAGATTGATGATTTCGATTCTTGCAGTTTTGCAAATGTAGTGTCTCTTAAATGGTATAATCAAATCTTCATAGACTCAATCAACTCAGCCTATCGTATCCACTGCTGGATATAGGCTTCTTCCAGAATGCACCGCAGCAGCCTGACCTCTGCTTTCTGTATCAAGCTTAACCTAGCCAAGTGGCTAGGGCCACTTGGCTAGGTTAAGCTTGATACAGAAAGTGCCAAGTGGCTAGGTAAATATTTAGGTATCTCAGTGTTAAGATACCTAAATATTTATTTGAGTAAACGTTGTTAGTCCTATTTAAAGTTCGAGAATAACAAAAGAATGGTAAAACAAACTTGGACACAATCTGATACCATGAGTTACATGAGTTTGGAGTTTATTTTTCTTCTTGTCATGTAGTAAGTGACATTTCACGATTCATCTTTATTTTAATACTAGCTTCTGCCCGCGACTTCGTACGCGGATCCTGTTGCTTATGCCAGCGACAACGGGGTCGTCAAAATCGAAGATCTGAAACGTCTGACGTCGAATTGTAAAAGCCCGGGGACGGCAAAACAATGGAATGCGCGAGACGATCCAAGACGTTCCAGATTTTTTATTTTTGTTGGTCAACAGGAAATGCCATCAGACTTAACAACTTTTGCTAAGACGCCATTTTTATTATGTATATGCTATATTGTCGCTGGGCTTTAGAGTTCCACTACAGGTGCTCCAGATCTTCAAATTTAGTTTCACAGCAGAAAACACTCTTCACGTGAAATAGTTTTAGCAATGGCACCATTTTTATATCTCTTTTATTTAGGTGTTCCATTTTTGCGTGACGTTCACGCTCAGCGGTCAGTCGCGCATCTCCTTCCCCCACTTATCTCTAGAGTAGATGCGTATTTACGCTGAAAACTCAAGCGTCATGCTTTTTCCGTGAACGTCTCCAACTCGCGAGACAGTGCATGATGTTCATGATCAGCGGTCAGTCATATATTCTTCACTGGTGTCTAGAGACCTGGATACCTGGTAGATGCGTAAATACGCTGAGAATGCAGGCGTGCTACGCGATCCCAAGAAGTTTCCACGGAGCGAGTTGCAACCTCATGTTGTCGAACAGCATCAAGTCCCTCCTAACGCTCTTCGGTAGATTGTTGGGATCTTATGATCTTTAATCATTTAGCACTTTTGGAACATTGAGAAAGATTTGACCTCTTTCTAGCCACTCAAGCGTCCCCGTTTACTACAATCCCCAAAAAAACACTTGCCTAAACCGTCCATGGTACTTCCATCACCGAACGACATCGTTCAGTTTAAACGCGTACAGCGCTAAAGCCAGGTGATAGTCGTACAGTCGAACGTAACTAGATGGCGCTCTATTAAATTTGTAGTCCGTGAGAGTGAATTAAATCTGTGCAATGACAACACAAAATTTAGAAAAAAAAAAGAAAGTGACAGTTCGTGTTTCTGGTTGTGCTAACTGTTATTGTGTGTGGAGCTCCAAGCAAAATGTGGTAAGTTTTCTGTTTTTATACCTTATTTCTATTGTTATTGTACATCAAATTAAACGTGAAGATATTTTCTTTACGAAAAATGCATTATTACGACAATTTCAAAACGGTTACATAGAATAATATGGCTGGAAAAGTTAAATGATCACTACGCGATCATCGTTTGATGATTCTTATTGGAAAATGTATTCTAGTTGGTTGTTTGTGTTAAATGAATGCTAATTATAAGGTAATTATTCATTAATAGCACGTTATTTGCCTTTTACAAACAAAATACGTTGAGATGGGGTCTAGAAATGATTAAAATGTAACACGTTAATCAAGTACTTGGCTGAAGTACTTGGCTTTGTTTATTTTTTCATGACAGAAAACTAAATATTTATGTTGAGATATTGGTGTCATTTTAAAGGGTATATTGTGTACTATTATAATAAAAAATATTTGTTGATAGTAACTATTATACTTTTCTTGTAAACTCGAAATAAAAAAATAAATACGATATTTTTTTAGCTTTTCCCAACTTTAAACTATATTTTCATCCTTTATTATTACATAAAGTAATTTACTTGTAATTAAATTAAATTCTGCACTCTTTGAGCTTTCCGTGAGTATTTTTTATTCGAATGTAGCTATAGCAGTTGTTCAGTAGTAATAGTTTTTGTAAGAGGGTCTCGCGCGGTTGTAAAAATGAAAGTGACATTTCATGCGTGGACAGGTGGGGTGAGTGTCGCCGCGCATCTCGGACGCTTGAGTGGCTAGGTATGGTTATAGTTTTATTGTGATGATACCTGATCAATTAAAATCTAAGTGGCTGCTCCCCAGCGTTACCGGGTAGGAAACCATGTAACAAAGATAAATAGAAAAGGAAATTAAACACTCAAATAACATAAGCCCGAAGGCATATTTATACGATAAAAAAAATGGAAGTTTTGGCCAGTAGAGTCTAATTTTCAATTATATACCATCGTCATCGAAAATCAGCCCTGAACTGTTCCCGCCTTCACCGCGTGGAGGTACTTATGTTATTTTATAAATATGCAATGAAATTAGTGATAGCTTTAATTTCTATATCAAATGTATCTGATCTTCGATTTTTATAAGTCAACAGGAAATGCCTATCAGACCGAACAACTTTTGCTAAGATGTCATTCCTATGTGAGTTATGGTGTAGCTGGGCTCTTGGAGTTCCACAACAGGTGTTCCAGATCTTCGATATTTATACGTCAACAGCGAGTGCTCATAAGGCTGAACAACTCTTGCTAAGACGTCATTCCTATATATGTTATAGTGTAGCTGGGCACTTGAAGTTCCACATCAGGTGTTCCGGATCTTCAAATTTATTGTCTCAGCAGAAAATGCTCATCACGTGGAACAATTTTTGCTATGGTACCATTTCTGTATCTCCTATAGTTTAGCTGGTCTGTTGCGGTTCTGCATCAGGTGTTCCGGATCTTCAAATTTATTCTCTCAGCAAAAAATGCTCATCACGTGGAACAATTTTTGCAATGGTACCATTTTTGTATCTCCTATAGTTTAGCTGGTCTGTTGCAGTTCTGCATCAGGTGTTCCAGTTTCCAGGATAAATTATAGCCTATGTGTTGCCCAGACTTAATATCTATACAACAAAAAAAAATCATTCAAATCCGTCCAGTAGTTCAGAAGATTAGCGTGTGCAAACAAACAGACAAACAGACAAACAGACAGACTTTTTTTTTTGGATTCGTGCTCTATTACTGTTTCTAAACCCCCCTCAATTATTATTTTTTAAATATATTCAATGTACAGACACAGTTTTTTTACAGTCTTATTATATGTATAGATGAAATAATGTATATGCGTAGATAGGCTTACTTCGCACATCGCTTCAGTGCTCCCTGAGCGAGCACTGTCGCTCTCTGGAGGTGTTGGCCCCATCACTGGTGGAGGTACTACCAGGAATTCAGCACGAAACTCCTTCCTAAAAAAACATCCAGAAATATAAATCTGCATATCCATTGACATCGTGCTTTGGAGAGGAGTTCTCTTAGAGATTGGCTCAGATTTGTGCAAGCCGCACTGCAACATACATTTTCCTACATTGATTTTGTATGCAACAAGCGAGCTTCACTGGATTTTCCGTATTGAAATGCGTCGGGCTGCACACCTCAATACGGTTAAATATGCGATTACCTTAACAAAACATGTCGTTATACGAACGCGTTACATAACATTAGTTTCTGTGTTGTCTTTCATAAATTTTCAAATGTGTTACTAACCTAATCTGCGCTCCTTTCTGGTTCCTTCCAGGTTCCACGGCAGCCCACGACATTCTAACTGCAGCAAACTCCTGGTCCCTATCATCATCCCTCTTGGCCACAGCTCCACTTCCAACTGCTGTAGCGCACTCCAGTTCTATATAGGCATCACCAGGCTGTGGCTGTCGCACTGGTAGCTGCTGGAGTTTTTCAACTTTTTCTCTCGCTGAAGTTGGTTTCCACTGCTGAACCAACAATTTATGAACCAACAGTCTTTATGCTCAAGTAGCACAGAGTAAGTGTCTTGAGACAGAGAAGGTAGTTATGGTAGGCCATGAAAGCGACACCAGTCGGGGGTCGCGGAAGTATCTTCTGTTCCCGTGACCCCCGGCGCAGGTGTGAGAAGGAACACGGGGTGGTTTTTAGTCAGAAAGAGTCTGACAGACCCCTCCGCCTCCCAGGGCGGGGAACATCCATGAGGATTTTCCACCCCTCAAAAAAAAACAAAAGCCATGAAAGCGATGGGGAGGAGAAAAGTTATCAGTATGGTACGGTAAGTTAGCATTGGGTTGGTCGTTCATGTATTTCTTGTATCGACCAGAACTTTAAGCTACATAAAGGATTCATGAAAGAAAAACTGATACATGCAGCACAGATGGAAATCCTGCTAAGGTTGTATGGTGTCACGTGAATGGATACGAAAAATATAAGGTATCGACTTGAAAACCACCTCTTTTTTGTCGTTGGTTGACTACAAATTAAAAATCCCCAACGCCAAAAAGTAAAGCTCACATTTAAAAAGTTAAAAATAAAACTTTCCTATCGTGGAGTCATGTCATTTTACTAACCCCCGACGCAAAAGAGGGGTGTTATAAGTTTTATCGCTATGTGTGTGTGTCTATCTATCTGTCTGTCTGTCTGTCTGTCTGTGGCACCGTAGCGCTCCAACGCGTGAACTTTAAATGCGATTTTTTTTTTTGAAAGCAGGGTTTTTTGCGATGGTTCTTAGACATGATTCATCAAAATCAGTTCAGCCATTTCAAGGTTATCAGCTCTTTTGTGTTAGCTACCGTTGCGATTTTAGACATTAACTATCTATGGGCATTAACTTTACTTACAAACATATGTCTGGCTTAAAATTTGAAACACCCATGTGGGTTATATTAATAAGCAAAATTATGGTATAATTGGTCTCATGCAGCCAGGATATCTAGCACACTAAATATACTCTTAGAGTATAAATGTATAGCTTGGCTGTTTCGTTATTTACTTCAGAAACTAAATATTTGCATCACCTCCACGACGGCGACGGTAGCGAAGCCATACATTTTTACTGATATGTAGAATTTGTGAAGTTATGGTCGGTAGGTTAGGCCGTGTAGATTCAGAAGCTTGGCTCTACATGAGATCTGGTATCTTCTTCACAGGGCAAACCTTATGTGGTCGTCTTGGCAACATTTTACATGAAATGTTTTGGTGGGATCTGATTTTCTGGTTGGTTAGTTTAGACTGAAAAATAAACCTAGCACATAAATTCGGTTGGTTCCTTATTCGAAAGATTTCTATTAATAATAATCTATACTAATATTATAAAGAGGTAAAATTTGTAAGTTTGTAAATTTGTATGTAGGGGGTAATCTCTGGAACTCATAATCCAATTCTAAAATTTTTTTAACTGGCTGAAAGCTACATTATTCCTGAGTGCTATAGGCTATAAATTGTTTCTATAACATGTATATTAACCGAGCTATCACAACTTTTGTCTAGCAAGTCGGAAAAAAATACATCATTAACAGAATTATTTGCGTGCGCTGCCTAAACAGTTGCTTAAAATTAAAAACAATGTATGGCTACCTGGTTCGTCTTAATTATTTCTACAAAAAAGTCCGCGATACCATATCTCTATCTTTTATATTTTAGCTTTTATACTTCTTTTATTGCATTAAAAAAATTTTTTTTGGGCATACTTACGTTTGGTTGATTATTTGAGCAACAAAATATTAATTCTTACGACAATAAATTATTTCAGTATCACAAGAACATCATACAGATAAGATTTGCCATTTACAGTATATCAAATTGGTCATACAGTTTCGGAGATAATATAAAATTACTAAACTTTCATTGTGCAGACGTTTTACCTATTTGCCCATAGATGGCGTTCTGCAATTACGTAATTTTTTTGAATCGCGGTGTTAAGACTTTCCGTGGATTGATGACCCTCTCGAATTTTTATGTCCACGTTGTTGTTAGTTTTGGAGTTCTAAATATTACATGTCTGTTACTTATAGGTTTCGGTTGATTCGTTCGTATGGTTGTTGTAGTAACTACAACAACCACTACTTTATCTAAAATAAAATACTTTATCGAAAATAAAATATCGTAATTTCGTTGTTTTGTATGTTCGTCTTCGTAGTTTCGTACTTCGTTCTATCGTAATAATCGATACGAGTTATTCGATATTACGATTGTTTTGTTTTGTTAAGGCAGACGGTGTTCGAGTCGCTCTCCCTTTGTTCATAATTGTTTTCAAGTCTGTGCGTAGTTTGTTGAGAGCATGCCTAAAAGGAAATCTCAACTGTCCCAGCAGACATCACAGACAAGAGCCGCTCGAGTACGCCGTACGGAAGAATCTGCCCCTGAAAATGAGCAGCGCCTCTCGAGAAATAGAGAAAATATTTCGCAAGCACGCACTAGAGAATCTAGCTCCGAGCGCTCACAGCGCCTCGCTGGCCAAAATGTGAGGACGTCGCGGGCCCGTGCTCGAGAAACTAGCGCTGAATGTGCGCACCAGCATGTCTCTGAGACAAGGGATGGGAGATTAGAGCTGAGCGCTCGCAGCGGCTCGTTAGGCAAAATGCCATAACATCGCAGGCCCGTGCTCAGGAAACTAGCGCTGAACGTGCGCAGCGTCTATCTGATTTAAGGCAGCATGTCTCTGAAACAAGGGATACGGAGACTAGCGCTGAGCGCTCGCAGCGGCTCGCTAGGCAAAATGCCATAACATTCGGTAATCTTTGAAGTTACTGATCTGATTCGAAAAAATATTTTACTAATAAAATTAAATACAGTAATATCAATCGAGTGTAATCTTATGTTAAAATAAGAAATTTTCCGCGGACGTAGTCGCGGGCAGAAGCTAGTATTTAATATTCCACAACTTTTTCACACAACGCCATTTTGTCCCAAGTTAAGCTTGAGAGCTTGTGTTATGGGTACTAAACAGCTGATAAACATACTTATATACTTCTAAATACATACATATTATAGATAAATTACACCCAGACACAGAACAAATGATCGTGCTCATCACACAAACATTTGTCCTGGGTGGGAATCGAACCCACGACCTCCGGCATAGCAGTCAGGGTCACTAACTACTAGACCAACAGGCCAGTCAAATTCTATTGTTTTTTTTCTATTTAGTTATTTAGTCTATTGTTTTTTTTTTAATTTCAAATCAGTACCTTTTCTTTATCCTTGGGAGTTCCTTTCTTTGATATTTGAAGTACTTGCACAGGATCTTGAGTGTTACGAACTTCGTCAACTCTTTTCCATTGGTCTGCAGTTATTGGCCAGCCCATGGGACATGTGACCCTGGAAATGAGATGCTTTTATTCAAGAACACTTTTCTTGAAAACACTGGTATTAGCCAGCTTTATTTTGTCTATACTATTATATAAAGAGGAAATGTTTGATTGTTTGTTTGCATTGAATAAGCTTCGAAACTACTGGACCGATTTGGTAAATTCTTTCACTGTTGGGAAGCTACACTATCTCTGGGTGACAAAGGCTAGTTTTTATCCATGTATTCCCACAGGAACGGGAACAACGGGAGTGAAACCGCGGGACGTCTGCTTGTGTATAATAAAGATACTCATAATACCACAGCTGATACGATTGTTTTATTAGTAAAGAACGAATAATAAAACTTACAAGCAACTTACATAATTGAATACACCTTTGGTTCATTTACATTTATCTTCAGCTAAAATAAGAATAAAGAGCTTCAGTACTCAATAATGAACGCATGATTATTATCAGAGGTGATACCTAGTCAAAGTAATTTTTTTTCAAGAGTGTCCAAATCAGCACTTTGAAAGTGAAGGTTTTAAAGTATGCTCTAAATCTTATTGATAATTAATCTATAAAGAGATAGAAAACCAGTGCAACGGTGTTTCGGCAAACATTTTGTACACTACTAAAATTGACTTCTACGTACAGACACCAGCACATCAAGTTACCCCAATGTGTCAAATTTTTGCTAATTGAATATGAACCTTATTCTGTTTGTCATAAAGTTGAAAAACGATCAAAGAAATTTGACACATTGGGGTAACTTGACGTGCTGGCGTCTGTACTTTGTAAACGCCGTAATTACAATTAGATTCATGAACTCGGATTGTTAACTTTGATTGTTTGGACATTAAATTAATGTGTCTTTAATAAATGTGTTATAAAAGTTATTAAATAAAGTTATGTCAAGATGGTGATAATACATGGTTACATTTAATTACTTGGCAAGTCATAGTAGGAGATAGTTATCGATACGATTTTACCACGATAATACATAAAACAAATCTTCAGGCTTCTCATAACACTGATAAAAAGAAAAATGGAATTATAATGATACCTATGTTTATCAAATAAATAAATGATTATGATTATGATTATTATGAAAAAAAAAGTGAGTGTAAAGTGAAATAAAACAAAATAAAATACCTTCGAATAAGATCGGTTCTTGCCATGTGGTGTTAGTTTCCCAGTCCTCACAGTTTTTAGCAAGGATCGAGAATTTGGAATGCCTATCTCTCCTCCACTCTGTTGAAACACAGAACCCAAAATTTTGACCAGCGCGAAGTTTGAAGAAATCCATCAGATGTGGTCTGCGAAGGACTGGATCTCATACTCATTATTGCAGTAACCTTTCTCCAACAATCGCAAATGTGCAGTGTAATAAAAAAATAACATATTTAGCAGGAAGTTTAAGCACACAATAATGTGCTGATTAAAGAAAAATACATCGCAAGAAATCTTGCTTTCAAATTAATAAACCGCATCTAAATCAACTCACCCGTTTAAGTACGATGCCACAGACACGCACACGCATACGCACACACATACACCCACGCACACACACACACAGCGGTCATACTTCTAACCCCCTCTTTTTGCGTCGGGCGTAAATAAGACAAAAAATAAAGCAATTTATTAACTTATTACATGCCTCGTAACTGCTTTTGGAGATAGTAAGTGGTGGTGGGACTGCTTTGCATCTCCGTGAAATTGCAGAACACCAATCAACAATTGCCTGACGATAGTTTTCGAATGAAGAGGAGTAGGTTTGGTGTCACGGACGTAGACCAGTTGAATAGAGTGATCATTTAAATTAAATTAAAAAATATACGCTTATTGTGATGTCGGTAAACCTAATAAGATAATGAAACTACATGTAATGTATAAAATTCTCACGACACATTATTTGTTACCAAAATATTCCGAAATGACTGTTCCAAATAAATATTCCACAATTTTCACACAACGCTGTCTAGTCCCAAGCTAAGCAAGCTTGTGTTACGGGTATTAAACAACATACTTATATAGTATTAAATACATACATATTATAGATAAATTACACCCAGACACAGAACAAGTGATCGTGCTCACCACACAAACATTTGTCCATGGTGGGAATCGAACCCACGACCTCCGGCATAGCAGTCAGGGCCACTAACTACCAGACCAACAGGCCAGTCGTAGTAAATATAATGAAAATATGTTACGAGTAATTTTGTGACATTAAACTTACAAAATTGTATTGAGACTTTTTCGCTATAGCAGTTGGATCCAGTCGGATGTACGGCCAAAAAATTTCACCCTTGCCTGTGCACGTTGCTAACTCTTCAGTTTTACCGCCAGGTAACATTGAGCGAAGGGTAGCTACCATTTTTAACTGTGAACGTAGTACGAGTTATCTTTCCGTATAAAAACAATTATTCTAATAACTACTATTCAGTCAATCAATCTTCTCAGCCTATCACAGTCCAGTCCTGGACAGAGGCCTCTGCCAGGCTGTGCCACAACACCCTGTCTTTCACCTTCCGCATCTAGCCTGATCCAGCTACCTTCTTCAGGTCGTCACGCGCCAATTAGTATTGAAGCAGATAAATAAGAGTATCACTTTCCAATTGTATTTATCAGCTCTTTGATCATTTTGTCTTCATATATTTTTTTCTCAGTTGACAGTTGAAATGTTCACACACTATTTTGAAAATTTCAACTGCCTTCTATTGCAGTTCAAGGGGTAGGTATAGGTTGCTGACATAGCCAGATAGATGGGCGGACAGATGAACAGTGGATTCGTTGTAACAGGGATCGATTGGTACGCTCTGGATAAAAAAAGCTTTGGAATATTAGGAGGCCCATGGACGGCATAAAAACTCGCTAACTACACAAAAAGAAGAAGAAGATAAAGTAGAAAGAAAAGCAAGAAGACAAGCAAGAGTAGATGAAGTAATTTAAACATACATCACAAGAGGAAGCGGCCACCCTGAAGCTGACTGCTTCATGTTTCGTCACCGAAATCTGAATCCCTCCCAAAATATTCCTTCTATTTGGCAAGAAGATCTCGTCAATGTGCAGTTTGTTTGACTGAGGTAAAGGCAGTTCCTTGCAAATATCTTCGTTGTCACAAACGTGGAAGGTGCCGTTTGTTGAAGACATGATTGTGAGCTGCCAGGGAGCTTCAAAGTAGAAGTCGGAAACGTGACCCAGTGTGCCATGGCCTAAGACTGTGTAGCTGGAAATGATGTGTTATTTCTATTAGCATTTTTTACTACTAATCAACTAGAGAAATAGAGAATAGGCAAGTAATTATAATTAAAAGTTTCAAGAGATGTTTTAACGTTCGCTTATTTTACAATTGGAAAACAAGTAGTCCTCAACATTTCCAAAAGTGACACAAAATCCCATTTAAATTCATATGAATTAATTTTAAGAAATCTTCTTGAAATCTTATTATTTTTTTAAAGGTACAAAGCGATTTTCAAACAATAGCGGTCTAATAATGGCATGATAGTAACGTATAGTTGACCACTAGGGTAGCCACCTTTAAGAGAGTGTCCTATCTCTTATTAGGATATAATTTAATAGTAAGAATAAGTTGAGCGTTAAGAATTTATTGAGTTTGACTTTTAACTTATTTCTTTGGGACATTTTTTTCTATATTAAAATGAAAGAAGTGCACGACATCCAAAAATATGAAAAGTAAACACACAAACATGATTTTTGGTTCCGAATTCCGATTAAAATTAAAGTTTAAAAAAAAGCAAATAGACAAAAACTTACCCAAGGAGATTAGGAGCAAAATCAAAAGTTATATGACTATTATAAACCTGAGGCAAGCGCTCCCCAGTATCATTATTATAAACTTTCACGGTGCTATGAGAAACACTGCTTTGGATATCAAAGTGGACTTTGACAGGAGCATGACAGTAAAAGACTCCTTGGAAGTGAGGGATCCACTTGCATTTCGTAGTAACCGTTGTGCTTCCAGTATGCTGTTGTAATCCATATACTCCACTTAGTGCTGATGCCACTGAGTAAGCGCGTTTTGTACCAGGCCACGCCAAAAAAAATTCATTCATTAGCATTGACAATGCTTCTTGAGAGCCGAAAGCCCGATCCATTACCTAGATGAACATAATAAATCATATTTTAATCTCTATATGAAAAAAGCACTTTAAAGTAAAATTAGGTAAGATCAGTATGTCCCACCGTCTACCGAAGTAAAATCTAAGGACACAGTCATTTCTAAAATCTAGACATGGATAGATTATCATCAATTTTAATCAGCTGAGACTTTCGGCGTTACACTTCGAACTGAGAAGTTCTAATGAAAAAACCCAATATCATCTTTTTATCTGGGAGTTGAACCCAGAAACTGGTTTTATCTGGGAGTTGAAAGCAGTAGTCCTTGTGACTGCTAGGTCAACGAAATTGATATGAACTTACCAATTTTGTTATCTCAGGAGTAAACACTACATTAGACTCAAGGACCTTTCTAGCCCAAGTTCCCCTCCAATGGGCTTGAAGAACAATAGCAGCTTCATGCCTTTTGATCACTTTCTCCCTTTCCTCCTTCAAGATTGCGCAGTGAAGCTCTTCGGTGGCGTTCTCACATATATGCGACACAACTGGTGACTTTGGTGGCTTTAGTAAATTTTCCATTACTTCTGCTGCTACCAAAGGTTTCTCTTCAGGAACCTGGAATATCTTTTTCTTTCGATAAAAATTAACAGTTCTAATGTGTACGATATTTCATCATTGTTTGTAACAACTCTTCATCATTTGGATAGCCTTTTAGTTATATTATAGCCTGTTAGTCTTACCGTGCAGATGCAGCAAGTACAGACGCCAGCACATCAAGCTACAAGTCAATTAAACATGAACCCTATTCTATTTGGTATAAAGTTTAAAACCTATCAAAGAAATTAAACACACTGGGTTAGCTTGATGTGCTCGTCTCTGTATCGGTGTTTTACGTGGAGCAACTTTGCCTATCTGATCTTCTCTGTCCAGTTACAGGGTAAAACTACACCATCTGTTTAGTCTGGTTTTCTTTTTGATGTTGTTCGGGCCTACCCTTAATAACTGATAAAGATCTTCAAACGAAAGCGGATAGCAACAGCTCAACGTGGTTTCAACGTGATCCACAGACCAACCCCGGCACGTGTAACTTGACAAGCCTGTCCATCAACGTCTCATTGTATGATTATGAAAGCTATGAATTTTAAATAAAAATACATTATTTTACTTGTTCCCCTGAAAAGGTGACCTCTTGATCTAGAAAAATATCTTCCAGGTACTCTATTTCCTCCGTCTCCGGCATTAGGCAATCACAAATATCTAAATTTACAATTTCTCTCAACGACCTCGTGAGGCGAGGTTTATCAGGAAATCCGAAATCAGGGTCGCAGAAATATTTTCTCAAAACATGGCACACGGCCTTAAATTCAGTTTGATTCAAAGTCCTCGATAGAAGTGACCGGAGGGCTTGTCTGAACATCCAGTGTAGATGATGTCTATCATAACCCACAACATCAGTATCCCAATGCAAGTCAGGTAGATATGACCTGTAGATGAGGAAAAAAACTTCTGTTGTATTCCTTTTAAGATCAGTTCTTCTCCTACGGTGATGGCATGCGAAGGTATTAAAGGTTCATTACAACACAGAGTATTCATAAATGCGAGATTCATTATGTGAAATGTGGATGGGAAGACAACCATAGGTAGGTGAAAATTCTGTAATCTGCCGCCTTCGGATATTGGTACAGTTATACGTACTAGATTCAGCATTCTAAATACAATCCAGCTACTAGGTAGCACGATACTCTTTAGTTAGACTGGCTGTCATACTTGTGGTTCCTTAATACTCGTCAAGGCTATCAAAGATCTACAAGTAACAGATGGGACCTTAACGTGCTTTTTTCCAAGGTACGCAGGAGTTATGTAATGTGCCCATCTATCAGAAGACCGTAATTGGCAAACTGTACAATGCTGTTTTAATGACTGATGTCAAAATAGTTTTCTTCCTTTCTTTCTTTCTTTCTGTTTTCTTACCTGAAAAAATCTCTATCACTTAATATTGTAGTAGAGCTGGCACGGGTAACTTTGATCCAATTGGAGAATGCTGCTCCAAGGTTCAAGAGGAACTTTGACACCCAGGGACATTCTCGAACAGCAGCACTCTGTATCACATCTCTTGTGCTTAGGAGTAGCGAAGATTCGCTGATCAGCATCATGTGCCAGTTAATCCGATAATGTGTCCAGAGCCTATCAAAAGAAATGGTAATATTAGATAAAACTTATTGTTCCGAGCAAATGTATGCCTATTATTGTCCTGAAATAAAAACTTTCAAAACTTAAATCTGATTATAAAAGCTCCGTCCAAATTCGTGTTGGAGGTTACTCTAAACAGGCAGACAGAAAGTTTTAAATGTTTATTTGGCCTTGCTATACAAATATATTTTTTTTATTATGCAGATGTTTAATGCAAAAAGAAAACTTATTTTAAAACCACAAACAAAGACATGAATTGGTTTATTTGTTAAGTAGATTATGAGTGTGATGATATAAGGGATGTGCCTGTCTATTACACTTCTTGCTGTTTGTTACGTTTTTAAATTTTAAACTATGTCACCAATCTTTGTGAAGTTACTATTCATCCTAGATAGTATTAACTCTGTAGAGTAATAAAAAAAAACATATTTATCAAATCAAGGCCTAAATAAACTAGGATTTATAAAAATAAACTTACATAGACAAGAGGATTTGACTAGGGCACCACACATTGAAAGTCTGATCTTTAAACTAGGTGTCCCAGCACCTTAGAGATCTGTGTCCCGCCTCAAACAATGTTATGAGCCACTATTTTATAGACTACCTAATAATAAAAATAAATAACATATTTGTTTATTAAAACAAAACTAAAACTACAATTGGTTACTTTACACTAGGTATACCTTCGATAAAATAATTATTTTTTTATCACATTTGCTCGTAGAGGGTCTCTTATTCCGCCAAATTCAGTATCGTAATGTATCTCATTACGCACTAGTGCGTAATGGTAGTGTAAAACGCACGGTTTGCAAGATGCTCTGACTTAAACCAAACTGTTCCTTTTGTAAAATCTTAGCAAAGAGGTTTTATGTCGGTAAAGTGGTCAACATTTTATGAATAAAATTAACTTTGATAGATAAAATATAAAAAATAAATATCTTTTGTTCATTTCATTAATTTTCACAATAAATTACAACCATTAGAAAAAAAACAAAAAAAAAAAAAATTTACTTTATTAGTAATGCTGGCTGTTTTTGTGCCTTAGACTTAAAAAAAAACTGATGCGCACGCATCGCCAATTTGTGATCAAGTTAAAATTATTCCGCGCACTTTTGACTGGCCTGTTGGTCTAGTAGTTAGTGACCCTGACTGCTATGCCGGAGGTCGTGGGTTCGATTCCCACCCAGGACAAATGTTTGTGTGATGAGCACGATCATTTGTTCTGTGTCTGGGTGTTATTTATCTATAATATGTATGTATTTAGAAGTATATAAGTATGTTTATCAGCTGTTTAGTACCCATGCATAACACAAGCTCTTAGCTTAGCTTGGGACTAGAAGGCGTTGTGTGAAAAGTTGTGGAATATTTATTTATTTATTTTTCTTTTCGCTGTATTGTTTTTATTTCAAAATTTCAGTCCAAATTTTATTTATTTCCTCGCAAATATGTTATAAAACGTCGTATGACATACGTGCGCTTTGATAATTACAGCCTCTGCTTTCTTGTAGCAATATTGCCTCGGCTGTAATTATCAACCTACCGCACTTATATCATAATGTACTATTCTCGTTAAAGATAATATTTATTTATTTATTTATTTATTTTGGCCAACCAACAACTGTACATACTGATTACATGTTTAAATTGATTTTTTAGATTAAAGATTAGTACTACAATTTCTTATAGGTTAGCACCGCATGCCCCATAAATGTTAGTCAGTAAATTTCAGTAAAATTCAAATCTAAGTTTAAAATCCAAATAAACGTCTCAGTCAATTTAAGTACAAAAATTAAGAAAAAACAAAATCAAATTAAAATAAAATTAGTTAAGTAATATGACAGAATTAAAAAAATAGATTTAAAGTTAAAACAATATGCTTAGAATTTAAAAAAAAATAGAATAAATGAAATCAAAAGTTCTAAGTAAAATAAGTTTAAGTTATGAATTAATTAAGGCCCATTTACCGCATTGGTTATCTGTAATGGTAAATGTTTGTTGATAAATAAATAAATAAATAAATAAATAAATAAATAAAAATTAAAACAAAAGCAAAATTAAAAAACAAAAATAAAAATGAAATAAAATTAATATCAAGCACAATCAAAATACAGATACCCAATAAAATGTCATAACAGAAAATTCATAATAATAAATTCAAAGATTCAAAACAAAAATAAAAATAACAAAATCAGATCAAATACATGAATCTCGAAAAGAGTAGTAATGTTACACACTATTAAATGATATTCTGCGGAACTTGCTAAACGAGTCAAAATGAACGTCAATAAGGTCGCTGTATTCGTTTAACTGTTTACAGAGCCGAGGGACAATAGAACTAGAACCGAGAACAGTTCTACGCGGAGGGGGGTACAAGGGAGTAATGGGGGTACGAGGGAGTCTAGCAGGCGCACGAAGTCTGAACTTACTTAGCAAAAGGGGGCAGTCAATTTTATTCCGGAGGACTTTATAAAGAAAAATGGAATCCGCAATTCTTCTCCGCTTTTCTAAAGACACCATCTTAAAATGTGCAAGTCTAGCTCCATACGACCGTATCGTTCTGGCAATTCCGCTGGCATAAGCTAGATGCCACATAAAGCGTTTCTGTATCCGTTCTAACCTCAGATTGTGTGTTGCATAGTGTGGTCTCCAGATTGTGCTGCAGTATTCCAAAATACTTCGTACAACACTGTTGTACAGCAAAATTTTCGTACCACTACGCTTGAAACCGGCAACATTCCTAACAACAAAACCCAGCATTCTAGATGCTTTTTTTATAACATTTTCAACATGAGGTACGAAGGTCAACTCATTGTCAAAAATAACACCCAGGTCCCTTATTTGATTCACCTCCTGGATAACATTCGAGCCAACACGGTATACGGAAGCAACTATTTTTTTTTTCCGGGTATACTTCACGTGATAACATTTTTTGACATTTAATGCCATTTCATTTTTGTCACACCATTGATGTAGCGATATATAGGTGTATGGTACATACAATTTATAAATATTATGTTACGTTACCTAAAGAAGTGTCTCCCAGGCTCCAAATCGATTTCCAGTGACTCATATCCAGATGTCTTTAAAAATGCCTTCTGAAGCGAAACTTCTCTGTCTTCAAACCATTCAAATTTCTCCAGCACCAAATGACCCGGTTC
Source organism: Euplexia lucipara (assembly GCA_921972225.1). NCBI lineage: Eukaryota > Metazoa > Arthropoda > Insecta > Lepidoptera > Noctuidae > Euplexia > Euplexia lucipara. The sequence continues at coordinate 2,839,073 of OV179151.1, forward strand.
TATGTTATCATCTACAAGAACACCACTATTGCGAAGAACTCTTGGATGCAAGATGGTGAAGCATATCCTTAGTTTATTGACTTCAGGTCCATCCAATTGCAAATATAGAGGGCTATTTTTTGGAGCAGTTATGTCTGCCAGCCTCACATTGGGTGACTTCGTGATTCTTATTGGTGGATTACTGCCGACTGGTGTGTAATTGAACAGAGATGGGTAATATACCATTTTAATGCACCTCAGAAGAGGAAAGAACTGGAATGTGATAATTTATAAGTAAATAAATAAAACAAACACTTCGGATGCTTTTATGGAGTTTCTGGTCCATTTTTTTCCTTACGAAACTAGCTTTTGGAAGGGGTAATTAGAATCATTTTAGTTTGGCGTTCAAGAGTGGCTTTTGATAGTCGAATATTTAAACGATTTGACTTTGCCTGGCACACACGCATGTAGAACAGAGAAGCATAAGTTTTTGAAACCTTTTTGGTTTGCAGGCCAACCTAAGACAATGTCGACTACTTAACTGGATTATTTCGAGGTGTCTTAGTTAGTTAAGGCCTTCAGTTGACTGCCTCGTTCTTACAAGAACTACTGCTGAGCATAACGTCCCAATTTTGATGTCCGGGGCAAGCAAAGTGTTTTCTCAATAGCAACCCGGAGTTTGGAACTGTGCCGATTAATGCAAGTTTATTCTCTAACTTAAACATAACTGACGAAATGTGGGTGTACTTTAAATATAAACTAAGCGTCATCTCACTAAGATGAAACCCCAACGCTTGTGGGGTTACGGAGCTCGGTTAAAGCCTTGCTTGTGGAAGAGCAGCAAAAAACAGGCTGAATCAAATAAAAAATGAATAAGTTACAAAAACAAAAGTAATACCATTGAATATTGTACCCATTCTCGAAGTTCTGCCTTCATTTGTATTGATTGGATTAATGCTTGTTGAATTTGCGATTTCGTTACATCTTTTTTCTTTTTCCTCGGTAATTCGTCGTCATCGACTTGCTGTAATAATCATTTTAATTAATCTTTATTTATACAAACACGTTCAACATCGCTTACAGACGAGCTTAGGTAACATGAATTTCAGTAAAAACTAAAGGTTATATAGATAGAGTAACCTTAACTCTCTAACTAGTAGATCTTGTAATTTAGGAGTCAGTGTTTTGCAGCTCAAAAAATAATTCAAAAATATTTATTTCGACATAAAAACATTGTGACATACATAAATTGAGGCAGCCCCAGTAAGTTACAAAAGTACTTGTATCGGGGCTGTCTCGCTCTTCCCTTAAGTAAAAGCTGAACAATGATTGTGACATGCATAAATTGAGGCAGCCCCAGTAAGTTACAAAAGTACTTTTGTCGGGGCTGTCTCGCTCTTCCCTTAAGTAAAAGCTGAACAATGATGAGGCTAATATTTAAATGAAGTGAAAGTTAAACAAGTAGCAAAAGAAAATAAAATAAAACATTAATATAGTAGCTCGTACGTGTGTGTTTATACTATGAAAGGGTGAATATGTGTGTGTGTGTGTGTGTGTGTGTGTGTGTGTGCGTGTGTGTGTGAGAGTTTGTGTGTGTGTGTGTATGTATTTAAGACAGTGAGTATGTGGTATTAGTTTATCCTGGTCAGAATGTTTTCTGTTTCTTCATAGGTAAGGGATTGTAACCATTCGGTTATTGTTTTTTTGCAATCGTATAACAATAGCAGCTGTCAAGTTACAAAACCTTTTACTAAAAGTGTGTAATTTAATTCATTTTCTTTTTTGTAAACGAGAAGATGTATTTTTATCAACACTATTGAAGTACTAACCTGGGTACTTCTAACATGTTCTTCTATAAATCCCATTGTTATCTGCAACAAAACAGAGATCAGCATTAGAAAATAATCAATTAATGCAAAATATCAAATTAATGAAGCAAGGGTAACTTTTTACATCATCATCGTCATTTGGTAAGAGCCTGCCTTGCACGAGGTTGTAGGTTCAAGTTCCATTCTGACTTCTTCAACTGATAATGGGCTACTTGTCAAAATTTTATTTTAGTCCCTCATCTAGATTACAAGAAAATATTCGATACATCGAGTCAAAATAGCGCATGACATTACTAACCAGTACAGTTTATACTAGATAAATAAATAATAAATAAATAAATATTCCAAAACTTTCACACAACGCCATCTAGTCCCAAGCTAAGCAGAACTTATATATTTCTCAATAAATACATATTATAGATAAATAATAATAATAGATAATGACGTTACAAACCCCCTCTTCTCAACTGTATTACGCTTAGTCTAAGCAGTTTTCCATTAATTTGGAAAACAAAAAAAATACTTGTCTTGTGTATTATTTTATTTAATTATATTTTGATGTTCATATTCTGTCAAACAACCTTTTGTACAGTGTGGAAAAGACGTCGACGAACACCATGCATTCTGAACATGACTCTTTATGTCCCAGCGTTGGAGGGGTGAAATGCAAGCATTTTAGGGGACTAACTGACGTTTAAAAGTTTCCAAAAACTAAACGAATTTCGGATTATATTTTTTTCTAATTTATTTCAAACGTATTTTTTAATGTTAAAAAGCATGACAATATTGAAGAAATTTTAACTGGGTATAGGAGATTTCCTCTCTAAAATTGACTATGGCATAAAAATTAGAAAAAAAAGGAAAGGAAAACCAACAGATTAATATCCTGTCGTTGTATGTGTTGTGTTATACTTTACACAATTCATCTATTCTTTTATCTCTATTATTTATGTCCTATCAGGACTGATCGGCAACACTGCAATTACAAATACTTGGAAGATGAATGCATTCGGCGCCGGCGCTGTACCACAGTATAAAAATTAATACAGTAGGACGACGCCTTTGATCTCTGGAAAAATGCCGACAACTTCTACATGCGTTAGACTTGAATAATACCTCCCGCACTACGAACATCGTTTTGTTCGCAGAGCGGGAGCGGCTTCCCCACGTCTCGCCCCTCACACCCCGCACGATTGCCCTGTCTAGACAGCTTCGTCGGACGACTGTATGTTTTTAGACTGTGGCTGTACCAACTAAATTGAGCTATAAAAGTATGAAGCGTACCGATTCCGTGCTCTGAACATCAAGTAGATGGGGAGCGTAGGAACTCTTCAGCAAGCCAGTCACTCTGAGATACTTGTCTCGAGGGCAGTCGTAGGCCGCATAGAGGCCATGAGACCTGGCCCAGTCTACCCAGCGATAGTACTTCCACAAGGCCACCTCTGGGAAAGGCAAATACAGCAGATACAGTAGGAGGCATAAATACGAAGTCTGCGCCTGATTCTTTGTCAACATCATCAAATACGTCTACATCTATAATAAAGAAATTATTTTTATACTTAGTAGCAAGCTTATATTTAGTACCAAGCTTATATTCAGTAGAGCTCTTACCAACTAAACATCAACATGTTTTTTTTTTTAAGCTATTGCATAGCTTGTATCGCGGGCCTTGAGCGCGGGGACCGAATCCAGAAATTCCGTAACGAAAAAACCTCACGCTCCCCACTCCGACGAGCAAGGAGGTGTGGCTTGAAGGCCGTGCATCGTCTAACGTCGTTTCAGTTCGGCAGTCTTCGATACGGCGTTGTGTGCGATTAGACGTATTGGATAGTGGGGAGGGGAAAGGGGAAAGGGGAGGGAGAGGGGAGGGGGAGATTGTGAGAGAGGGAAGAGGGTATTGTGAGAGGGGACGGAGGGGCAAGGGAGGGATGTGGAGGGGGGTGGAGGGAAGAGGCAGGTGACGGGAGGGGAAAGTGAGGGAGGGGTGAGAGGAGGGGCGGGGAGGTGTGGGGGAGAGGGAGGGAGAGGGGAGGAATGGGGAGGGGGAGAGGAGAGGAGTTGATAAAAATGCTATGCAATAGCTTTACCGTGGCAGTCTCCGAGTGCCACACGATTTTTTTTTGTCTTTTGTTCAACGGAACGCTTTGGCAGCAGCCGTCGTCAGTTTTCTCCGTATAGGAGTCAGTTGGGCAGCCACCGTCAGTCGCCGCAGTCGTTTAGACGGTAGCAGTTGCTTCTACCGTTGGCACCGCCGCCTGCCGTTGGTTACCAACAGCCGTAGTAACAGTGTTTGCATCCATTGAACAAGAGAAAAAAAAAACAAATCGAATCAAATCATGTTGATGGCAATAGGCTCAACCCTGCTCAAAACCAGACTCCTGACAGTTACTGAGAAATTTCAGGTGGTAGACTGCCCACAGACAGCATTAATCATTTTTAATTTTTAATTCTTACAAATAAATTCTATTCTATTCTATTCTATTCTATTCTAATTCTTTCAGGTTCTACCTGGTTCCTGTAAAGGCTTCTTCAAAGGGATGTCTCTGGCCATTGTGATGAGGACACTCATTTCATGGCCTGGAGTTATTCCAGGCAGGTGATATGGTGGATAGTCCTTAGTGTCCTTGAGTACACCGTAAGTCATAGCATACGTGCGCTGAAACAGACCGCTAAATATATAAACTGAATGATCACTATAGTTTTGTCATGAATATAAAAATAGTTCAAAATAATTGCACAAGATAAAATACTACACTAACAATACACAATATTATTATTATATGTTCAAATTTTAAACTAAATGATTGAGTAAAACAGGGCTTCCATTATAATACCTAGTCTGAATACTAAAGTTACCACCTAAAAGTACAGTTTGGAAAGTAACAACGATATCGAGTATAACAATATATTACTAAACTTAAATCCAAAATCTTTGATGTTTGTCGTATTTTGGAACCATAAACTCAATTCCTTACATGACAAAGTTTGTCTAAACCTCTACCTTTAAACGAGCAATTCTTTTTCATGAACATAGTATAATTTGTAACTATTTATTGTTTTTTTTTATCTTAATATCTGTGCTGTTTACTAGCTGTCTTCTACCCTCTTGAACCTATTTATATGTATTTTCTATCTGTGAAAACTTTTAATTGGCCTTACATTGTTTATTCACTCTACCTTATTTTTGTACAGATGCCAGAACATCAAGTTACCCCAATGTGTCAAATTTTCCCAATTGAATATGAACCTTATTCCGTTTGTCGTAAAGTTGAGAAACGATCAAAGAAATTTGACACATTGGGGTAACCTGACGTGCTGGCGTCTGTACCTAGCTGTAAGTTTTCCGAACAAGCAAAAATAAAATAAATTCTTCTTACATAAAAATATGTTATCTGAATCTCGGAGACGTCTCCAACAATTTTAATGAAATATAGTATGAAGGGGGTTTCGGCGGCGATAAATCGATGTAGCTAGAACTGGTACTTAGAAATTACTGACTACCCTAAAAGTTTAATGTTTTTCATGTGTGCCTATGTAAGTTTACATTATTATGTTTTATGTACTTATACAAAAAAAAGGGAAAGAAAGGGTTTGGTTGAAAGGGAAATCGACGTAGGTATGACCTGAAACTGCAAGTTTTGTACATGATTCGGATTTTCTTCGTTTATTTTGTTTTAAACTGTAATAAATCGTTATTAATTTGTACAGATTTAACTTATGATGAAAAAAAAAATAGACTAGGAATTTCTCATGTATCATGCGTGCGTTTACAAACATTTGAAACAAACACAAAGAATATTTTTTTTCTGGCTGGCGGATACCGTTGTGTAGCATGTACCTATAGTTAAATAAGTTTATATTAAGTTACTTTGTCGCATTAGACTTAATCTGTAATGGCAAATAAAACATGTCTTGTAAATAAATAATTAAATTTAAACTCACATACACAAACAACCAGCCCCGGTACAACTATCTGTAGGTCATTGTAAATGTTTATTGCGGGCGGGAATCGAACAGCCAATCGTTTAACCGCTTAGCCATCCATGTCATCAAATTAAAAATTTCTTTATAAAGTGTGATTTTACTTCTTAATATTTAGTTGTATTTGCTTACCTTAACAACAGAAGCTAATTCTTTAGCTGTAGGCTTTTTAGTGCTCTTCGTTTTGATCGTACTGTTATCATCGTCATCATCCCAGGAGAAGACTGGCACATCAGCGATGATGCGCGCCCATAGATCATCCGCAGCTTTAAATAGGAAATAAAGAAAGAAAAAAAAGTAAATAAATAAATATTCCATAACATTCACACAGCGCCATCTAGTCCCAAAATGAGAAAAGCTTCTGCGATGAGTACTAGTCAAATGATAAACATGCTTATTTATAAAAACTTTATGCACAAGTTAAAAAAAAAACTGCACAAAAGCGGACTTAATGCCTTAGGCATTTTCTACCAGTGGTGCTGAGATGTAACAAGGTAGGTGCAACAGGGTAAAAATTAAAGACAAATAGATATGAGACACATAACAATAAATACACAGATACATACATACTGTAACAAAATAAATACACAGATACATACATACTTAAACAAAATAGTTACATAGTCAAGAGAGATAAAAATACGTTTATGGAGAACAACTATTCCCTGAGAGTACCCTGCGATGCTTGTGTTGTGGCAAACGACGTTCAGAAATAAGGAGTTGATTACTTTAGTACAGAGGCTATTGTAAACACCGTGACGTCAGCTGTCATTTCAAAATGGCAAGAACCAATGATGTTATAAGTAAAAAGGTGTAGATAGGTTACCTAAACAACATTCGATCTTCACACACAGCACACTAACGCACGCACGCGTCCGTTGACGGCGCGACGCGACGCTGAGGTCAAGTGTGGCTAGTTAGCCATATTTTAACGTGTCGCTTGCCGAGCGCTTATCTACATCTTTTTACTTAGAATATCGTTGGCGAGAACGATGTCACGTGGATGGAGTGGTGTTGGCAAGTGGAAGCTAGGCAGAGTGGAGTTGGAACTGAGACATTAACGAAGACACTAGTTCAGTACGAAACTGTCTGTTTACCTATTTGAGTTATGTTTTGTGATTAGGTAGGTACTACTATTAATAAAGTGAAGTTATTACTGCAATGATTTATGATAAAGGATGAGCAAAATACTGGGTAATAAACTTAGAAACGTAATGTTAAATAGGTACGCACACCAATTTACTTTTACTTTTGTTATTTTGTGAAAATACGCTTAATTAACCAAATGATACAGACGCCAGCACATCAAGTTACCCCAATGTGTCAAATTTCTTTGATCACTTTTCAACTTCATGTCAAACAGATTATGGTTCATATTTAATTGGGAAAATTTGACACATTGGGGTAACTTGATGTGCTGGCGTCTGTACTTAGTTCCAGTCTCAGACCGTTGCGTGTTATGTAGGTACTCGTGTTGTTTCTAGCTAGTTTTAAATTCATTAATTGTAATCTGTGGAGAACGTAGTGTGTAGCATAGTTATTTAAAATGTTAAACTTAAGATTTTAAGACTTACTAGCTGTACCCTGCCACGCTTCCCTTGTGGCACATGATTGAATGGTTAAAAAAAAATAGATAAAAAAAACATTCCTTGATGCGGATTATATATCATGCTAAAATTGCAGCTCGATCGGTGCAGAAATTTTTGAGTTTTTGAAGCGTACACAAACCAACACAACATTTTTATATAATTATATAGGTTGGGTCGACTTCTGGGGTCATTTTCACGTATGCAACATTTTCTGTGCGAGTTCGCTAGTTTTTTTGTTTGTTTTTTCAGAAAGAAAAAAATGCCCAACATTTATAGCCATCTTGGTTCGTATGTGATAGGTGGACCACGGGAAAAATTACCCGTGGTATACCCAGGTGAACCAATGTAGGTTAATCACGGGCAACTCCCGGAATTTACTTCCTTCTATTTACTTACCACAGTTGACGGGGTAACGTATGCACATACTTCCAGTTAATGCATGCACGATGTTAAATTCTGTCATCGGTTCGTCCTCCACATCTTCTGTGTCCTCATCAGAATTCATGTCAGGAGCAGCAAGCTTGAGGAGCGCCTGTTTGTTTTGATTAGCAATTAGTAGCTCACGTGATACGAATGTTAATAGTTATTCTTGCAGGCGCTAAGTTGTTTGGGGGACAGATTATATTGAAGTAGTTTAAAGTTTAATCATTTAAATAGAGAAATTGCATAAAATACGTTAAGACTATACTAGGCACAAATAAAAGCTGCTCCGGCAAGCTTCGTTTCACCTTTGTTTTTTTATTCGAACAAAAAATAGTTTACGTACTTTCAGACCACATAAAATTTCCTAAGAATCGGTCGAACCGTTTTGCTGAGGTTTTGTTTTGCAAACACTGACACTAAAATTTGATATCTTAAATTGTAAAGAGGTAAAGTTTGTGAATTTGTGAGTGAGGCTATCTCCAGAGATCCATCTCTAAGGCTACTGAACCGAATTAGAAAATTCATTTACCAATAGAATGCCACATTATTTGTTAGTGTAATGGCTATATTTTATTTTCGAAACTAAGTAGGGATCGAGGGGTGTTAAAGGATGAAATTCACGCAAAGAAGCGAAGTGCTAGTAGAAAATACGTATATTTATTTATTTATTTATTTATTAGAACTTTAAGCACAAGTGAAAAAACTGTACAAAGGCGGACTTAATGCCTTAGGCATTTTCTACCAGTCTACCTTAAGGTGGTATATCAATCGTAGAAAACTGGAAACCAGAAGACAAATTCAGAAGGCCTTACATAAGTAGTCTAAGTAGCTTATTACCCTAAATAACTCCAGCAGATCATTGGCTCTAGATAATAGTGCTAAAGTTCCGCTTGAAAAGAACCTTACCTAAGCAGGTTAGGTTACTTTCAGCCACCACAACCGACAAAAAGAGTATCTAACAGTCCAGACCAAACAAGATGCTCAATTTGACACAATTTGTTGTGTCACTACCATAGGAAAATAACCCAATTTACAAGCATCAAGTAATTTAGCTGTGCTGTCGCCATCTGAACACTTTCTCATTAGGAATTCTACGGAACCGCAGAGCTCGATTACTTTGCCAACGGTTGTGGTAAACGGGTATAAATCTCCAATTTATTTTGCAATAAAAGAGCGGTTACTGAGCTGTGCCCCGTTGGTAGATGAGCGAGGAATGTAAAGAGTTTTGTTTATGTGGATATTTTGTATTGGCCGAGCAGGATTGAGGTATTTTGACCACTCAGGTGCATTTCCAACTGTGCTGAACTATGAGCTTTATTCTTCTATTTACAGTATGCGGCGTCCTCCCGCCGCAAACTGTCTCTGCATCATAAATAAGGTTTATGTACATATATCCTTCAGAAATATATTAGTCTACCACAAACTAACTCTCACATTTTTTTATTCTTTTCTACCAAGTAATTTTCTATGTAAGAGATCCTGACCTGATCTGATCTCTCTGTGTTTTTGTTGAAATGTATCTCTTAAGTTATTATATTTTGTAAGTTTACAAGGTATACAACACAGAGTATTCTATTTGTATTCTAATCAATATGCTGAACAATATCGCATCTATATAATTAGGCCGAGTTAAATCAGACAGTACAGCAAGACAGTAGCAGTAACAAAATAATGCAAAACGAAAAATGACATCTTTTAGCTTGCAGCAAGTATACAGGAACATTTTATAAAAATAACGTTAACTCTATTAATGTTTCTCTTAGAAAGGTACAGTAAGTATTAAATTGACAAAGAATAGTCGTAGCCGTTATACTAATATTTGTATCTTTCACAATATCTTATGGTGTCTGAGAATTAGTCACGCTGTAAACAAAGTTATTATACAGGATGTCTCATTGAAATCGGTCAGTATGGGAAAGTCTGAAACTATAAGACATACGAAGATCTATTCTGAGGAACCATGTCATCGATTTTGATAACAAGCAAAACTGCATTCATACATTTTAAAAAACATCTGTACTCCGTTCGGGAATCGAACCCGGTTATTTTGAAAAAAAAAACCTACACTATTTCTATTTAGATAACGATTGTGTAGGTCTTAAGCAGTAAATGTCTGTATGAAACATGATGTCTAAAATGAATAAAATGCATTGTTTCCACATACTTGAATTTATTTTAGTAGGTGCTCAAAGTGCAGCAGTTTTTCTTGTTATTAAAATCGTTGACATGGTTCCTCAGAACAAATCTTCGTATGTCTTATAGTTTCAGACTTTCCCATACTTACCGATTTCAATGAGACACCCTGTATAAGTAATATACTCCAAGAGTAATATTGACTGCTTCCCTGGTCTCGTAGGGTCCTAAGGTTACATTTAATTTTCTAGGCATGGAGTAGTTCGAAGTTTGCACGTGTGTGGTGTGATACTCCCGTACCTTAACACCTAATGCCTTTGCTTCTGCTACTTATTCCTCCGAGGGTATTGTGATAGAAGAGTTTGCACTTGTGTTTCTATCTTTAATAATATACCGTGACCGACTAACTGATTTTAAGGGAAGTGACCAAAATATTAAAACTGCGGATCCCTTCTAAAGACACTAGAATAATAAGCACCAGTGAGAAATTAGCCAATTCAATAAAAACGACAAGGATACTGCATTTAATTAACTAAGTATAAAAAGTGCGAACATAATATTGCCATTTACAAGTTATATGGTCACCATCAATATTACACCGCAAGTATCACCGTCGTGAGAATTCTTAGAAATTTCATAAATGGACTTGTCGTTCACGGATGTCATAATTAAATTACTGATTGGCATTAATTTCTGGTTTCATTTCCGGATATCGCCACCAAGATATTAAGGCTATATTTATGTAACTACAATTACTAGCATTACTTTAAGATTTTCTTTTTACAAATTTAGGTTACAAAATAAAATGACTGTAGAAAGTTGTTACTGTTACTGTCTGAAACCCGAAAGTCTGTTAACCAGTTTAACCAAGGAGTATTTGTAACCCACTCACTGGGTTGTGCAAACCAGATATCAGTCGCTCCATGTAAAATACCCACTTGAATTCAACTGCATTCGTTAAGATTGGAAGCTGACCCCAAAATAGTTGGGAAAAGACTAGGCACATGATAACGTATTTTCATATGCACTGCACTTCTTTACTCTGTGTCTTCTGTGTATTCAAGATTCAAGATACCGGGCCGGTATCCGCAACTCCACGTCAAAGCGCGTATTTTGCGTATGGGCCATAATCTACCACGCGGGCCCAGTGCGAATTGATAGATGTCACACGTCTTTGAATTTTCGGTTCTAGGACATGCCGGTTTCCTCACGATGTTTTCCTTCACCGTTTTTGAGAGCAGTGGTGATGAAATAAATTACACAAAGTAATGCGCCTGCCTGGGTTCGAACCCACGACTTACTGTTCGTAAGTGGGGGCCACCGCTGCTCCTCTGTCTTCTGTGTATGGGCTTCTATCTATTATATCTGGATGCACCTCAATACCAATGTTTAAAATAAAATGACTGCCCATCTGGCCTCCACAACCAGTTACAGGGTAACACGATACTCCTTTGTAAGACTGGCTGTCACACTTTTGTCTGCAGTACACAGTTATGTCAAAGATTTACGGATGACAGTTTAAGGTGCTTGTAGCGACATCTATCTTGCAACATACGAACTAAACGACTGACGTCCTACATCGCGATGTTAAAGTTATCCGCGCCATTTGAACGTAGACAAATTCTCTACAACAATCGTGGGGCAGTAGTAGCCCACCAGACAAAACACCCAACTGGTTGGAGGATCCTTTTTTTTCTATGGAGGATGAGGATTTTACACCATGATTCTCATACCTCTAAATGCTTTTCGAGATACGGAGACTTTTTGTTATGTAATGAATGGATACTTATCCACGGCTAGCTCTTCGCTGACTTGGCGACGCCCGCGGGGCCGGCACCAGTCGGAGGTCGCGGAAGTATCTTCTGTTCCCGTAACCCCCGGCGCAGGTGTGAGAAGGAACACGGGGTGGTTTTTAGTCAGTAAGAGTCTGACAGACCCCTCCGCCACCCCGGGCGGGGGACATCCATGAGGATTTTCCACCCCTCAAAAAAAAAAAAGGGTACGCGTAGCTTAACCTTCCATGGATCTGAGTGACTTTATTACTTTGTCAGAAGCTCCTCCAGACATTTTACGGTGTAAGAAAAATTATTTTGCACATTGCCCTAATTTTTACTCATCACCTCGTAATAGTGTTTACAGCCATTGGAACTTTACAATAACCTCTTACAATTACTTGAAAAAAAACCATACCTAGATTACCTACCTTAGTCAATAGTAAAGGCCACAAATATATGACCTCAGCTGGTACTGGTGGAGGAATCCTGTTGGAACCAGGTTTAGCAGGAGGATGAGTCAGGAGTGGCGAAAAAGGCAAAAGGGGTGCACCAGAGGTGTCCACAGGCACCAGGTCGTTCACCCACACGCAACGCCAGGCTCCTAAATAGAATAGGCGAACCAGGTAGCATCCTGCGGGTATAAAGAAAGGAATAAAGTAAGTAAGTAAGTAAAAAATAAAGAAGAATTGTGAGAATGTACCACTTCCGAAAAGGTGTTAAAATAATTTTATCAAAGTTTCATAATAATTATATTCTACTATTTCCACTGCACAAATATTTGCATTGTTCTAAAATGTAACCTTACAGCACATCCACATTTTTCAAGTTATGTTTAAGTCTCATTTAAGAGCAGTAGGGGAGCATAAAGGAAGCTTTTTGGGGATAAGTAATTTTGACGATCAATACGGCGACGGCCTAATTTGAATAAATTATTTTTGATTTTATTGCCTTTTGAACCTAATAACACTTGACTCAACGGGATTTAAACAGGACAAGCACAAACCTCTAGTTCAGAGTTGTGCGAAGAAGCAGTCTCTTAGACTAAAATCGTAGTTTTGTTTAAATCCCGTAACTGTCAATGCCTAGCGTTAGTATGGACTTGCGCTAGGCATTGACAGTTAACTTCACTCATGTTTTTACGACTTGATTTTATTGTACAGACGCCAGCACATCAAGTTACCCCAATGTGTCAAATTTCTTTAATCGTTTTTCAACTTTATGACAAACAGAATAAGGTTCTGTATGAACCGACAGAGCTATATACTTCAAGTTATTATTTTGTTAAATATACCAGCGCCAACACTAATGATATAGATCTTTTCCTTCCGATGACTTGCGAGTGTTTCAAACGACATTCAAAGCACAGTGCGATATAATCGTTTCCTACTTTCAAACAATACCATACTTAGCGAATAGGAAACACTTTTCCAACGAATCCCTTTCTCATTGCTAAGCTTGATGATTTACCTGCTTTATAAACAAGCATGTCTGTCAAGATAACCTGACGATAATAAAACACTAACAGGTGAAAAATAACTCCAGTTTCGGAAGTCGGTGGCCAACAATAAACGAAATAAAACCACCAAAGCCACGGACTTTCGGAACTGTAGTTATTTTTCAGCTGTTAGTGTTTTTTTAAGAAGTGGGTTGTTTTTTTTGGGAAAAAAGTTTTTTCACTGTCAGTGACCAGCGGACGTCCAGTTTCGCACCGAATATTGATAACAGCTGAGAATTTTCAAAAAAATGGTATTGCACATAAGTGGACTTCAGGTTTTTTGCAAATAAAAACTAATTCTATTCTATTTTTATTCTACAATGCTTGACTTAGGTGCCATTTGTTATTGAGAACATAGATTATTCGAGTCCACGGACTACATATTTGTATAAAGGATGTGAAGAATGCTGACCATTTTTAGATATAACAGGTTTATGCTGCTGCCCACCCCCTGCTTTGAGGCCTGGAGAGTAGATGTGGTACTTTGCTCGCCAACTCTCTGCTGGTGCAAAGGCAAACGTGAATAATTCCCATTGATGTTCTACCTGCAAAAGTAAGAAAGATTAACGTCCCGTTCACGACCTTGCCGCTGTGCAGTGGCGACTAGTGGCGTGTTTCATCCATTTTCACACTTTAGATTTTACCACCCGCTGTCCCGCGCTTAGCCGCTGCTGACAGTGGTAAGTTCGTGAAATGGCCGTTATAAAACTCATAGAAGAAAGAAAAGATAATTCACCAGTTCACCCATATTGGTGCGACACGAACTTATACTATTATTATTATTATGAGCCTGTGGTGTCCCACTGCAGGGCAAAGGCCTCCCTTCCATTCGTCCACTCCTTTCTGTCTTCAGCCACTTTTGGCTAATCCTTCAGAAAGGAGTCCCAACTCGTCACGCCATCTCCTTCTGAGCTTGCTGCGTCGCCGGCTCCTACTGTCCAGGATCCAGTCGGTTCATGCACTTACACTACCCAATGATATTATATTTAACTGATATGTTATGGGCACGCAATTTTAAAGACTCAAAACGTCCTAATTGGGACGTATTATCTGTAGTCTGCGTCACGCATAGCAACAAGTGTTTTCGGATTCATATTCGTATTGTTTAATTACCACATGCTTCAAAACGAGTAAAGAAAAACATCGTTAGGAAACCGGCGTGCCTGAGTTATATCTCTATCGACAGTAGGTACCTATCTGAAGCCAAGCCAGAGGGCTCATGGGCGGCATAAAAAGTCTTACACAACGTTAGTCAACAACCACAAGAACAGACTAGAAAATATTATACTTACGGTTATGTCAACTCTCTCCATTATAAAACACGCTGATAGAACCTTTCTGCAGAATGAAGATCTGCATAGAACTTGAGCGTGGCCCAGCTGCATATCTGCTATCGCTATTTTGCCTGAGTCGACTTCCTGTAATGATTGGGTTTTTTCAATCAACATGAATTAAAATTATGTGACGTAAGCTTAGAAATTTTGGACTGGTTTTTGGTCTCGTAGTTAGTGGCCCTGTCTGCTATGCCGGAGGCCGTGGGCTCACTTCCACCTAGTCTATAAGGCTGTTGTTTTGCTCACGATGTTATCCTTAAGCAAGTGATCATTATAAAATATGCACCTGAATCTGAAAAATCAGAGGTGCGAACTCGAGGCTTGTGACTTTACAGTCCAATTAACTATCACTGCTGTTTTTACGAGGCAGTAAATCATTCCCCATGCTAAACACCAAAAGTATTCATTATCCACGCTGATTTATGATAATCAATCAAGTTCAGTACTCGCACGTGGAAGTTACCTTGGAGATTTCGAAACAAAGTTACTTAATAGGTTCCGGTGTGTGATAGGTAGATAGGAATCAAATAAAATTATTCTTCCTAAGGTCACAGGTACAAGCAAAAGATCAAAATTCAAACACGTTCTTTTTTAACGTCTAAAACTACATAAGACCGCTCTTCACCATTACCTAGTATTTTAGCTGGGAAGAAGAAGTTGCGTAACAAACTCTCCAGCAACACATGACAAGCTGGATGGACTTAAATTTATACAGTACAATTAATTAACTATTAAATTATTTGCCGCGTAACTTAGCTTAGCACACTCCCAAAAAATAATAATAATTATATGGATAGACTAATGGACCCAGCAGATACCTATCGTCCTCTCCGAACATTAGTTTCGAAACCCGATCACAGCGCCATCTACCGGATCTATTCGTAAATCTAAACCATTGTATAATCCACTTGAACACTCACATAAAATTTCATCAAAATCAATCTAGTAGTTTAGGGAAGTTTAATTACCACACGCGCAAAAGATTTATATTGTATACAGCTAATTTTAAGTAAAGCTTACATCAAAAATAGTGACTTCAACACCCCATCTATTCATCGCCAGTTCTTCGGCTCTGACCCAGCCGTGAAGGTACTGACGCACAGACCTCGGTAATGGTTGGGTTTGGTCGTCAACCCACAAAACTCCCAAAGGGGTACCAAGTTTAGGTGTCTGGGGGCCGGTGGTTGTGGAACGCTGTCCTGATTCATGAGCTGGTTTCAAAGTCGCCTTCACGTTTTGGGCATGTAAGAATCCTCTGAAGGTTGCTGGACTCTAGAATGAGAAATTAATAAGAAGTTTTTTCTATTGTCATAATATGTCGCAGGTCGACCCTTATTTTTAACGAGGAAAAATTCTCTTGGACCATCTTCCGTCTGTGAAAAACGGGAGTTTGAGCCGGACACTTACCAGCTAAAACCAGCACGGTATTCCTTGACCAACCTATAAGCAGGGGAACAGACTCTCTTGTGCTAACAGCCCCTCAGCCAGTTTGTAACCTGCCATTGATGTAGGCAGGTCCCATCAACCTTGGCGGGCTTATCGCCACTGAATCCTCGAGAAAGGAGTGCCTATATGAGCCTGCGTCTGGTCTGGTGCTGGACTGCCCCTAAATTGACCACTCGAAGGCCAGCAGTCGGTCATTTAGCGCTTTCCGACACCCGCGAGTGGGTCTTCTCTTAGAAAAAAGTATGGCAGTTGCTTTCCTCTTCCTCTCTGCTGCATTTCTGACCAACCCTATCAAGTTTAGTCAATAATGAAAAGAAGACTAGATGTAAAAAACTACAGGTTGTACAGAGCAAGCCAAGCATCAAGCTAGCCTAATAATTATGTCAAATTTCTTTGATAGTTTTTCAACTATATTACAAATAGATTAAGGTTCATGTTTAATTGAGAATATTTGACAGTTCGGCGTAGTTTCATGTGCAGCTGGCATCTCTCTGTTGATGATCCTTCGCTCAGTATATACGTACCATACCCCACGCATCTATCAGTAACTCATTGTCTCTGAACTCCCGAAACGGGCACTCCAAAGGATCGTTGACAGGAAAAACTACTGACTTAGCAATTTCTAAGTTTTTTCTAGTCATTTCGGCTAAATATTAGTTACAATATTACAATAATATTTTAATGAAAAGTCAGCCTGACATTCTGTCTGACATGTTTTTTATCGAGTAATTGTTTCAAGTAAGAAATATTGAACAAAAGAGGTGTGTAGGGTATGCAAATAGTGCCTTACTCGTATTAAGATCATTATTTTCTAATTTATTACAAGTTTCTAATGCACAGACGCCAGCACATCAAGTTACCCAAATGTGTCAAATTTCTTTGATCCTTTTTCAACATTATGTCAAACAAAATAAGGTTCATATTCAATTGGGAAAATTTGACACATTGGGGTAACTTGATGTGCTGGCGTCTGTACAAGCTAAACCAGTTACGCGTTACTATGACTAATTATTATGTTGAACTTACACTGCCATCTGTTTTTAAAATAAAACATTTAATTTGCAATAAAAAATATTGAATACAGTTCATCGAAATAAAAAGTATCCTAACCTGTGGTTTGATCAAATTAATGTAAAGCTAAACTCCGAAACGGCTAGATACTCGTACCTACACCTTCCCATATTTTTCTAATACCCTAAACGTCGCACGTGCGGTAATAGATTTTTGTTTTTTATTACCTAGTTAAAAAATAATTTGTTGTAAAGTCTACGTGTCGTGATGTCATCACTGTCAAGCCTTCTACCGACATTGTTTGAGACCGGCTTGTTTTTCATTCAGATTTCTGGATAGACGATGATGATGATGATGTTTTAGTAGTATAAGGAAAAGGGTGTAAATGACACAGCTTCCATAGAAATGGAGGATTCACCTAGGTGTTGTGTTTACTAGTGCACAACAATTGCTGTTGAGTTTTGTGTATACGTTCAATCGCGCGGACAACTTTAACTTCGCGATGCAGGCCATATAAATTTAGTTCGTAAGTGGCGAGATAGATGTCGCTACAATGACATTGAGCAGACTTGGACGTTTATAAAAAATACAAAACCTGATCACATTAATAAAATATGCTCTAGTTTCAATTTTAAATAAAAACAAACTGAGCTAATGAGCACAGGTTTTTTCGTTATGCGTTTTTTTTACATAATGAGTGTTATTATCAAAGTTGTAGGTATAACGAAATACGTGCATAATATTGTCCTAAGTAATTAAAAGAATGCTAAAGACTGCGGTTATAATACCGGTTACAAAAACAAAAATATTTATATTCAATTATTTAGCGGTAATAAGGTATGCGGAAAATAAGAGAAGATAACTTTGTCGCTAAAACATGGTCAGGTCAGGCTGTTACAATATTAAGGTAGGTACTACTTTTAGTTTTTAGAATAAAAACAACCCTTCCCCGTTGAGGTTGACTTCGTTTATTATTCAATGACACACAGTATATTCACTTTAGACATTACAATGGTAACAGCTTCACTGACTGGGACAGACAATTGTTAGGGTTCGCTAATTTACACTTATTTAATTAAATTGAAACCTATAAAGATTAGTTTCTAAGCCTGTAACTATTTGATTTGAATATTTTGTACTGACCACACTTTACTTTGTCTTTGGTCGTTGGACGCTTCCGATTGGCTTTGGCTAACCAATCGGAAGCCGACATGGTCATCTGGATTTTACCGCGAGAATTAAGAAAAAACACGCGAGTGGCGGGAATTTGGTTGGTTGTACGGACGGGACTCGAGGGTGGTATGGAAAAATTGGTCGGAAAAAAGATTAAAAGTTGTGTCTCCTATTCCTGTATTTTCTCTTCAGTACTTCACTTCTTCTTCGTACTTCTTTAGGCATCCTGAAAGTCTTAATTCAATCATAAGTCTCAGTTATTCTTTGTTTATACAATGAAGTGACGCTGGCATTCTTGATAGGAACCGGATACATGGATAATATCTAGTGATGTGCACACTATTAACTTACTAAATAGTGATGTAACAACAATTTGTGCTTCGCCGTAATCGTGTCACAACTATACTAAGATAGATACATGGTATAACAAAATACGGCATGTAGCCGACATCCAAATTATTATGGTAGGTACCTACGTTATAGATTTTATAACCCACACATAATAATTATATTTACAAATCCTCTCTACATATTTACAAAATTTGCTGTGCCCGACAGGGTCCATAATTGTTTCTATCTTTTATTTACCACCTGTATACATTATGGATTTAGCAATAAACAATTTGATTTGATTTGATTGCAACTATCGACTAATAAAATTTATGGTATGGTTGGCCCAATGGCTCAGCGATTGGCAGCTATTATTAGCAGAATATTTGTTTGACCTACAAGTACTTAGTTGTTCCAGGTGTGGCTATATTTGTGACCGCCACAACGATACAAGATATATTCGTAGTGATTTAGTAAAACAAAACAATGACAAACAAACAAACAAACAAACTGTTAAGTAAGGCATAAGTTCAGAAAAATGCCAAACGTTTAGTGCTTTGAAGTTAGTTTTTTTTAAATTGGAACTGAACAGTAAATTACAAAACTAACTTACCATGCGTTGGAGTTGACATGACAATGCAGGATAATGTTTTATACAGAGCGAAAATTTTCACAAGATGAGTGACTTCTTATGGATATAAACAACTTTCACCAAGTACAGGAAGAACTCTGACATCCAGAAAAAAACAGCACTTTCATAATAAAGTTCAATACCTACTCGACAAAAATGTATGAAACAGCTGATTTTGTTCTTCAAAATTCAAAAGTCATTCAACGTGTACCTAATAACTGCATAAAAACTTATCCTGTTTATGAATTACTAATGGGATATTTGACAAAATTGTAGTTTTTAGTCCCTCATCTAGATTACAAGAAAATATTCGACAAGTATTTTTTATTTTTTCACGTAACACAAAAAATAACGGCGATACATCGAGTTAAAATGTCGCATGACGTCACTAGCCAGTACAGTTTATGCTAGCTAATGACGTTACTCCTCAAATTTAATGCGCTTAATCTAAGCAGTTTTCCATCAATTTGAAAAATCAAAAAATACGTGTCGAATATTTTCTTGTTATTATATATATATTTATATATGTAATAATAAGAAAATTATATACATAGCCCATTAAGTTATTTTCCAAAAATCCAATCAAATTATGAAAACCATTCAAATACCTACATTAATTAGTATGTACAATGAGACAACTAAACCGACTAGCGATTTGATCTGACATTCTTGTGCTCGGACAAGATAGCAAGGTCGCCTGTACAAAAACTCTAGTCACGGACATAGTAACAAAGACTTTGAATGTATATGTCGCATTATCTGCAGCTTTTTACTTTGTATAATAATATATTAAGTTCCTTAAGATAGCTATTTATCACCGCATTACTACCTAAGCCAATTCAATGGGAGAGGGCGCTGGCACCTGACATACAGGTATACCTAGTTCAGGAGTCAGAGGCTTCAAACATGTTTCTGTAAATTATTATGTCAATAAAGAAAAATATTATTATTATTTTTTATACATAACATCACGCATATATTCCTGAAGGATGAAGCAAAGAAAGAATGAAAATACATTTATGTGGCACATACAAAATACTGGGTGTATCTGGTATACCGGCCAGACTTCCCTAGTTCAGTTATGTCTATGTAATAGGGAGGGAGCCTATTACCATCAACAATGCACAGGTTCAGGCTTTCGGCAAGTACTGACGGATGGAAAAACCCAATAACATTTTGCCCGACACGGGAAACTAACCTAGCCTAGTGCAGACTTCATGAAAGTCCCTCTTAGTTCTGAAAATAATAATAAATATTCCACAACTTTCACACAACGCCATCTAGTCCCAAGCTTAGCACAGCTCGTGTTATGGGTAGGTACTAAACAGCTCATAAACATACTTATATATTTCTAAATACATACATAATATTTATAGATAAATTACACCCAGACACAGAACAAATGATCGTGCTCATCACATTTGTTCACACAAACATTTGTTCTGGGTGGGAATCGAACCCGACCTCCGGAGTAGCAGTCAGGGGCACTAACTACCAGACCAACAGGCTAGTCGTAAAATAAGATATAGCTTTGATACTAAAAACACTGTGGTTTTCCATTGGTAAAAGATTTTTTTACAATTGGTGCAGTAAATCCAGAGATCACGCCTTCAACCTCTCGAGTCACAAACTCAAGAGCTCACAAACTTTACGTAAATCAGATTGAGGTCCTGGCTTAGATTCCTGGATCAAACAAAGTATTTTTTTAACCCCCGACGCAAAAAGAGGGGTGTTATAAGTTTGACCGCTATGTGTATGTGTCTGTCTGTCTTTGGCACCATAGCGGGTTAAACGGATAAACCGATTTAGATGCGTTTTTTTTTATATTTGAAAGCAGGGTTTCTTGCAATGGTTCTTAGACATGATTCATCAAAATCAGTTCAGCTGTTTCAAGGTTATCAGCTCTTTTGTGTTAGTTACCGTTGCGATTTTAATTTTTGCACCTGGAAATGCTCAATAGCAGCCCGGAGTCTGGATTTGTGCCCGATTGATGACAATAGCCACCCCCCCCTCCCTCACCTCTGCCTAACCCTTCGGGGATTTCAGACGTGTTATATTATGTATGTGTCGTGGAAAGTAATATTCTTGAATAATATGTTGTGAAGTTGATTAACTTAGTACGAAGTTTATGGTGGCCAGCGTGACGTTACTTGCCATTTAAAAATGGCGAGAATGTGTTTTTGGTAATGTCACGTGGACAGAGTCGTGCTGGTGTGTGGGAGCTGGGCAGAGCTCAGGTTGATTTGAGGCACCAACGAAGATACACATCCAGTAGGAAACTGTCAGTTACCTATGTGAGTTATGTTTTGTGATTACGATTGTTAAGTGAGGTTATTACAGCAATGAAGATTGTTGTTCTTCGTTATGAACTCGGTATCACGAAACCCCATCGGTGTCAGCTCATAGCTCAGCCATCGCTGACGCTGACATATGTATGAATTAAAAAACCACGCAATGATATTTGACCACTAATGCCAATGCTGTATGTAGGCGGATATGGGTCGGCATTTAGTGCAGGAAATGAACCAATAAGCTCAGAGTACCGGTTTGCCGTGAAAGCCTCAAGCCGGCGGTGGCGGAGCGTGGGTAATACCGGCCATGTTCAAATGGTTAACACTTCTATTTTATGTGGGAAAATATTAAGATGGCTTCTTTCTCTGTAGATAGCACTAGCACGAATTCTTGACATAAGAAACAGCTAGAATCAGAATCTATTGATTGTTTGTTTGTTTGCGTTGAATAGGCTCCGAACCTACTGGACCGATTTGTAAAATTCTTTCACCGTTGGGAAACTACATTATCCCCGGGTGACATAGGCTAATTTTTATCCCTGTATTCCCACGGGAACGGGAACTACGCGGGTGAAACCGCGTGCCGTCTGCAAGTACTTTTATTTTATAACTTGTAAGTTTAACGTTCAAAAGTGCCTTTTAAATGGCCTAATTGAAATAAATGACTAATTTTGACCTCGACTTTGACTAAGCGTAAAGTCATTTAGAACGATTTTAAATACAACTTCCCTGTTGCAGCATTAAAGTTTAAATGGATGAGGCAAGTACCAGCACATAAGGCTTCCCAAACTGACAAAAAACTCAATTGAACATGAACCTTTATTCTGTTTCAAAATAAAGTTGAAAAACTATCATAGATATTTGTCACACAGCTGCGTGCTAGCCTTTGTACAGACGCCAGCATATCAACTTACCCCAAACCGTCAAAATTTCCCAATTGAATATGAACCTTATTCTATCTTAGCCTTCTAATATTTATCCTACTAATATTATGACTGGCCTGTTGGTCTAGTAGTTAGTGACCCTGACTGCTATGCCGGAGGTCGTGGGTTCGATTCCCACCCAGGACAAATGTTTGTGTGATGAGCATGATCATTTGTTCTGTGTCTGGGTGTAATTTATCTATAATATGTATGTATTTAGAAGTATTAATGTATGTTTATCAGCTGTTTAGTACCCATAACACAAGCTCTTAGCTTAGCTTGGAACTAGATGGCGTTGTGTGAAAAGTTGTGGAATATTTATTATTATTTTTTTAAAGTTTGTGAGTATGGATGGATGTTTGTTACTCTTTCACGTAAAAACTGGAAATGGATTTTAATAAAATTTGGTATGGAGTTAGCTGACACCCTGGATATACACATAGGCTACTTTTTATCCCTGTATTCCCACGGGAACGGGATTACTTTTTTTATATAAAGTCATTTCTAGTCTACTTGGGTATCCGTTCATTCTGATCCAGCTTGTACCATTGTTTTCCTCTCTCAGCGACGCCTTGAGCCGACGTCCGTACCATACTGGGGATTCACTTAGCCTGTTGGCACTTTTTCAGGGTTTTACACCTTGTCTGGAGGACCTAACCTATTAAAACATCTACAGAAAAACTCAGATGAGCAGCGGACATCCTCCTTAGGTAAACTGAGAGATGCCCCACAAAAAATGTATTTTAGTTATGAGCAGTCCGATACAGTTAAAATCACCGAGTGATTTAGGTGAAGTAAAGGTTAATTGGGTTGTCATTCCTTACTAATGGCTTACTTAAACATGGGTGAAGTGTACTGTCAATACAGTTCACTTCACCCAAGTTTTCACGGGATGACTTTAATTAAAAGGTTATGAATTTTATTTTATTTTATAAATCGACCGGTGGTGCTGGAGAAGGATGCTCCGAATCCCTTGGACAGCATTTCGCTCCAATGTATCCATATTGCGAGAACTCAAGATCTCCTTGCGGTTGTCGTCCGAGTGCCTACGTAAGATCCTTCAATACTTTGGTCACATAGCAAGGAAAGACGGTGGTAATCTCGAAAGGCTCATCGTGACCGGCAAAGTGAATGGGCTGCGTCCACGAGGCCTTTTGCCTCGTGGACGCAGCCCAATACGTTGGTCCGAACAGATCCGCACCTCTCTTGACTCTTCGGTATGCGATGCCCTTCACACCGCCAGAGACAGAAGCAGATGGAGGAACAGAGTGAAGAAAAAGGTGATGAAGCAGGGAGGTCACGACCCTCAGCATTGAGGAGTACGACGCAAGGAGGAGGGAGGAGGATAAATCGACCGGCTATTATTCGACTAGTAGTTTGATTTAACCTTTCATTTGTGCCAGATAGAGACACAATATAAAAACAATCACAGCGTGGACACCAGCGTCCGCTTGGGTTTAATGAATTAAACAAAAACAATTTACAGATACGAACAGGACAATGAAAAATGTCAACGTAGTCCAGATTCATATATGTCTTAGTATGAAATTATGTGTCAATAATGTCCCTTTTACCAGGTCATACCTTTACTTCTGTTAACCGTTTCATAGCCAAACACATAAAAATCTACATATTAAACAAGTTTACCAAAGAGCACGATTCAGGAAGGAAATACACTTGTTTTAAAGGTCAGTTGCTGCCTCCATGAATCACTGGCGAACGTACTTTCACTGAGTTTTTGATTAAATAATACTAAAATATTACCGGCACTCATTTCTTTTGGTGAATCATACGATGTTTCGATGTTTTAAGAGAGTTTTAGTTTCCGCTTAATCATATCTATGACTCAAAATTCAGGGTGGAAATCGTAATTGTTGAAATGGAATTTTTGTTTACACTAGGAAATTTTCCTGCGTCATGGTTGCGTTTAAAAAACATTTAAACTCACTTGACAAAAAGCCAGCAAAAAGGCCATTCAAATTTAATATTTGTTCCGAGTGGGAATCGAACCCACGACACGAAGTGCACCAACCAATTATTGTTCTGCCAACCTTGCTGTCAATATATTAGCCACCGTATATACACACACGACGGTTGCGAGTACCTAAGCAACTAACCTTTCTGAAGAACCTTACCAATAAGGTATATGTAGGTACCTATGTAGTTTTTACACGACATGTAGGTATTATTGAAATCAGTTCAGCCGTTTTAGTTTAGCAATCTTTGATTTGTTATTAAACACGTGCTTAACTCGTTTTTGAATAACTTAAATTTAATTAATTTCAGACGTCCGACAAGAGCTAGTTCAGAAGAATAAAATAATATCTAATTGAGTATGCATGTTAAATTCCTTAAAACGAAGGCTTTTTTTGTATTATTAAAGCAGTATTTTCATTGTCGTTTTGTCACATTGGTCCGTAAAGTCGCTACTAAGGACTTGTATGAAGTCTTGGTTTGATTGCTAGGTCAGACAAAGTTTTATTGTATTTTCTATCAGGAAAAGCTTCATATTAAACATAACCTAACCATGAGAGCAGCGGTGGCCCAGTGGAGGCGGTCCCGACTTACGAACAGTACCTAAGTCGTGGGTTCGAACCCACGACTTAGGTACTGTGCATTACTTTGTGTAATTTATTGCATCACCACTGCTCTCAAAAACGATGAAGGAAAACATCGTGAGAAAACCGGCATGTCATTGAACCAAAAATTCGAAGACATGTGACATCTACCAATTCGCACTGGGCCCGCGTGGTAGATTATAGCCCGTACGCAAAATACGCGCTTTGACGTGGAGCTGCGGATACCAGCCCGGTATCTTTAATCTTTTTTTTTTAACCTAAACATGTAGTAAACACTAAAGTACGGCTCTGCCTTACCTTTAAGGAGTTGCAGGTGTGATGCATTTAGCAAAAAAAGAAATTTGTTTAATAATTTTTGTCTAGGCACATATTTATTTAAGTCTCGAATGACCTTTTCAATAAGACTTTTTATTAATTTTAATCTCCAATGACTTTCCTGATACCTGAGTTATTTTATTAACGAAACTCGATTTTTGGAATATGGCATGCAAACATAATTAAGAATACTGATTGTAAATCAAAATCAAAAGTCATTTATTCAAATTAGGCTGAGGATCAGCACTTTTTGACCGTCAAAAATTACATAAGACAGTCCCCCAAAACGCCCGCCCTTCGCCACTTCCTAGTGTTTTTGATGGGAAGAAGAAGTGGCGGAACAAACTCCCCAGCAACACGTCTGTCTGATATGTTAGAAGAACAGTTTAAACAGCATTGGTAATTAATAAACTTAATCATTTAAATTAAATAATTTGCTACAAGCTAGCTAGCACACACCAATATACAAGACAGTAGTAATAAGAATAGTAAGTACCGACGTTGACAACTAAACTCATCGTAGAGAAGATCTTAATATAGAAGACCTGTATAGGTCTGTAGAGAAGATCTTAATATAGAACCTTATAATACTAAATTGTTTTAAAAATCATATAAAAATAAACACATATTTCTCAACTTTTACACAATGCCATCTAGTCCCAAGTTAAGCAGAGCTTGTGTTATGATCAGTACTAAACAACTGATAATCATTCTTATACAGGGTTATTCGTAAAACACCAACAACCTCGCAGGAGTAGATTACTAACATCATAAACAACAACATTTGTTCTACGACTTTTTCGAAAACAGGCAAAATAAAACCGGCCAAAAGCGTGTCGGGCCACGCTCAGTGTAGGGTTCCGTAGTTTCCCGTCCGTCACAATAAGTGTTCAAAATGCTTGCATATACGATTATAGGTACTACAAACTTAGTCCAGAAATTATTTTGTACAACTTTTTGTCTTTTTTGTACAAAAATTGTTTCCATCCAAGTCCAAATTAATTTCCTAGAAAGTCCTTATAAAGTTCTACTTTTCAGATTTTTTTCATATTTTCTAAACTTATGGTTCAAAAGTTAGAGGGGGGTGGGCGGAAACATTGTTTTTTACTTTTGGAGCGATTATTTCCGAAATTATTGACATTATCAAAAAATGAATGCAACATTAATCTAGATGGCGTTACTGAAACACGGGATCACAGTTTTTAACCGACTTTCAAAAAAGGAGGAGGTTCTATGTTCGTGTGTATGTATTTTTTTTTTTTTTTTTTATGTATGTTACCTGATTTCTCCGCCATTTGTGGACCGATTCTCAAAATTCTTTTTTTATTTGAAAGAGTATACTCCTGAGGTGGTCCCATTTTAATTTGGTGAAGATCTGGTGCTGATCTTCGGAGATATACAACGGAACTCTTCAAAAATAAACAGCAAATCTGTCGTGATTGCTGGAATCGCTTGGATGTTTATTGTTTATATAACATAATGACGTATCATCACGCCTGTATGCTCTGAGGGGTACGCAGGAGGATACAATATACCTAGATTTCGCCAGTTAGGTATGTTAATTTTAATTTATTAGGGATTAGTGGAAAACCCTATTATGATGACATGTATTTTTAACAATTAACAATATAAAATAAATTCATGGCAAATATTTTTATGGTAACAACTAAAAATGGAAAAATAAAAAACTTTTTTGCAAAAAATAAAACCGACTTCAAAAAAAACACTAAACGGTGTAAAATAACTCTAAATTCGGAAGTCGGTGGCTCATTATGAGTAAGACAAACCCACCAAAGCCATAGACTTCCGAATTTAGAGTTATTTTACACCGTTTAGTGTTTTTTTTGAAGTCGGTTTTATTTTTTTCCATTACATTTCTCCACAATGTTCACTCTCTAGTACCTCTCTTTGTATCAAGAAAGACTCTAATGTGCTCATTTCTAAGTTGAATGTATCTAAATTAGAATCACGATATTATATACATATAACCTAACCTAACTCATCATACCTACCCTATAGCGAACCTAACTACCTAACCTAACTATCTTACGAAAATGTCATGGTTTGGAAAAAACAAAAATACATTGTTTTAAAGTGTCCCACTGTGCTGGGTGTTTCTATGGTGCTTACATTAGTAAATTAGGCAGTAGTATTCTAAATAGTAGTTGTAGGAGGTTATAATTTAATTCAATTTTAGGTAATTCATCCATACATTAAGAGTGGGATCGGTCCTGTACGCCTCGCATTCATCGTATTCCCGCGACTCTCATCAAGTCGTCGGTCCACCTTATGGGAGGCCTTCCAACGCTGCGTCTCCCGCTAAGTGGTCGCTACTCCAGAACTTTACGTCTCCAACGACTGTCTGTTCTACGAGCAATGTGTCCCACAGTCACTTAAGTTTGGCGATTCTTCGGGCTTTGTCGTCAATTTAAATAAATAAATATTCCACAACTTTTTCGCACAACGCCATTTAGTCCCAAGTTAAGCTTGAGAGCTTGTGTTATGGGTACTAATCAGCTGATAAACATACTTATGTATTTCTAAATACATACCTATTATAGATAAATTACACCCAGACACAGAACAAATGATCGTGCTCATCACACACACATTTGTCCTGGGAGGCAATCGAACCCACGACCTCCGGCATAGCAGTCAGGGTCACTAACTAAATACTAGAGCAACAGGCCAGTCAAAAGGCAGTATGTGTGTCTGATGTGTTTTAATATCCTTGTTTATGTAATAGGAAAACAGAAAACTTTTTCATAATAATAATAATAATATTCATTTAATTCGGACAAAAGTGATCCATATTAATTGTTAGTAATACACATAGCTTATATTCTAGTGTTAATAACAGGACTGGGTAACTATAATAATATGTTTCAGGGTCAGTTAGAAAATTGACACGGTCTAACTAGAACCCGCATGAAAGTTTGCATCACTGCTGAATCGATCATCATTTTATATCAGCCCCCCTAGCCAAGTTACAAACGATTCGTATGTATTCTCTTTCCCTAAATCCCTTTGTTTTGACCACGTGACTTATCACCTTTCGCTAAGTCACGTGGTCAAAACAAAGGGATTTGAGCCGTTCTCGATTGTAGAAAGAGAATAGATACGAATCGTTTGTAACTTGGCTAGGGGGGCAGGTATTTTGTTAAATTTGATTGGACTCAAATGTAGAAGACTCGCGTATTTCAAAAACCCCTCGAAGCTAACACGTTTTTAAAGTTTATACGAAGAAGAAGTATTGAAAGCTTAAACGGACAATATTTGACCATCAGGCGACCACTAGTATCTATTATAAACAGCCTTCATGGAAATGTTTTTACCTATATGTTGTCAACGGCTCAAGGTGAACCAGCAGCCGCTGAGCAAATGTCGACTGCATTCATCGTTATGATTTAAATCACTTGATGGGTGGTACTGGTCTTGATTGCATCTGTAGTGCTATTCTGTATAAATCACCCCGTAAAATGTATGTACAGTGAAAGTGACGTCAGCTTAATTTTCGTAAGAATATAATAATAGTGACAGAATTGATACGCGTGCAGTAAACGACTACACTGGCTTTGTTTTGGTGTTTTTGACGTGATAACGTATTAAAAAAATCGATGAACGCCGGCTGCATTGACAAAAAAGCATGACTCATTGTCACGTTCCGCCTGAACCCAGCGAGCAAGCGAGAGCGCGGAACAAGCGATAGAGAGGCGCGATCGGATGACGTTATCACGTGAAATTATCTTTTGTAAACCCACTTCACAGACAACCAATTTTTCAAAGAGTAGTACAAAATGAAACACTAAACTCATAATAATAATTATATGGCGTCTCCTACTTAAAATAAAATAAATAAATAAAATAAAATAACTTTATTGCATAACATTTTGGCTTAAACTACATGTCAGGGAGTCTTCATTTAAGCATAGAAATGCCTGTAGTTGAAGGCTCCGCTCTTCCCTTACATTATAAATAATTATGTAACTAGGCAAATGACAAAAGGAAAATAAAAAAATAAATAAAACAAAAAGTAACAAAGAGAACAAAATAATAAATGATAATAAAGGATCTATTGTACATTATGTGTCTGAGTGTATTTGGGTGTGCCGGTGTGCGTGTGTGTGTTTGTGTGTGTGTGTTTGTGTGTGTGTGTGTGTGTGTGTGTATGTGTGTGTTTTGTGTGTGATGGTGTTTGCGAGAAGGAGGTTTTGCGTTTTATAATTAAGTTACACGTTGCAGAAGTGACTCCGTATCATCATATTTTAAATTTTGAAGCCATAATGTTACTTAATTATGTGTATTACTCAAAGCGCAACCATTTCTAAGCGCAACCATCTAAGTGCAACTAAATCATTCCTCAAAGCGCAACCATGATTAAAATGAGAGAGAGGGGTATGATGGATTTATTAAAGATAGACAGTTTTATAATCAACTGTCTAAATTATTTACCAGGCAAAAATACCTACATATTATGACTTTTGTTTTGAAAAGTACCAGAATAGCGATGAACATCGTGTATCTCGACTTAAACACAATAAGCTCAAACACATCGCGAAAAAATACACTTACAAAAACATCGCTAAATGATCTCGTTCGTGACACAGTTTCTTCGTCTCATAACATAACAATATTACGTATTTTAAATTCATTGAAGTTCACATTTAAATCTTGTTACATAAATGTTTAAGAAACAGGTGTGCTCCTTTATGGTCTACAGACGTTAACACCTGTGGCATCTCGCACATGAAATTTTAGGGGTCTCTTGGGTTTTATGTCGTGTTAAATTTCTCACTTTCACAATATTTAACTTGCTTGCCCAATGTCTGACAAACTAACTGAGTCTTTGGTAACCATCTCAGACGCTTTGATTAAAATAGTAATGAGTTTTTATATACTCAACTGTGACATATAGAAACCCTATTCCTAATTTGTATTTTTATTGTTACAATTAAGTGGACACTCAATAGTCGAAAGTCGACTGATTATTTTTTACTTTAACTTTAAACACTATTTAACTATTCGACACTATAACTATTTATGTTAAATCTCACAATCAGTGTGCACAATATTCTCAAAGAGGGATTCAAAGTTTTTGGTCAGAGTACCTATCAATTTAATACTGGTGGTCGTTTTGTGGTTGACAAAGTGTTTAAGCTTTAAAAAAACGCATAACGTTACGATTATTTATTTATTTATTAAGGCGGACATTAAGTCCGCCTTTGTACAGCCTTAGGCATTTTCTGTTAGTCTATCTTAAGGTGATGCAGAGACAGAACATGGTAGGCGCAAGAAGGTAAGAAAAAATAAAAAGTCTAATCAATAATAATAGATTCGACGTATTCATAAGATGTTTTTTGCAAAACCTTTGCAAAATGTAATATTACATTGTTTCTATTTTTTTAATCTAGCGATCAATTTGTGTTTTTTTTATATCCCATAACTCTAGAGTTATATTCTGTAGGTAAAAATAATACTAAAACTCCTAGAATAGATGGTCCAAAAATGCATAGTTTCGGAGATATCATCAATCATAATTAAATTATCAGTTGTTTAGTACCCGTAACACAAGCTCTGCTTAGCTTGGGACTAGATAGCGTTGTGTGAATAGTCGTGGAATATTATTATTAATATTATTTTTATTACCTAATTCGTTCAAAAATTGTCACCAGTACGACGAATCTTTTTTCTAACGTCACTTTTCTTTCACGTAAGGGTGTTTTCCATTAATCATCGTGACTTTGTGGAATTATTTTGTATGATTGTAAGAAAAAAAAAAAGGATGATTGAAACATAATTCTTATGCCAGTTGATTCTTTGATATGGTCATCAGACCCTAGAGTTATGGGAGATAAAAAAACACGTTGTATAAGATAGTAAACTATTGACAGCACGAAATGTTATTAATCGTATACTAGCGGCTTATGGCTGAAGTACATACCTACCATTTATTCTTAAAAGTGCTGATGCAATATTATCACACCTTACAGAGCAAGGTAAAAATTACAAGGTAAAAATTTAAAATTGCATTAATTGCATTAAAATGGCATTGCAAAACCTGGAACCCCCAAACAAAGTAGCTTCTGCGGTTAGAAAAGTGATATTTATTTGACCTCGTCGCTGCGCCTGCAAAATCCGCTATGTATTTTTTTTTGTAAATTGGTTTTTGATGCTAATTTATAGTATTTCTCAAACCACGTGCGCCTGTAAAATCCGTTTTCTCATAACTCATTTGGCTAAGAAGATAACAAAATCAGCTATGTAATTTTGGTCAAAAACGAACTTAAAAAACCCTCTATGTGTGCAGGAGACACATGGCGTATTTTCGTTTCAAAGCGAGTCCCTTGGAGCTGCGCCTTGAAATGACACATAGCGGGTTTATCAAACAAACAGGGGCTCGAGTCTGCTATTGAAATCGTATCTCAATGACCGGTCATTGATCGAATATTTGACAACTTTGACAGTTTTTGTATGGGAAATGTATTGTGTCATAAGTTTGACGTTAAACGCCAAAAATCGATCATTGACCGGTCATTGAGACACGATTGCAATAGCAGACTCGACCCCCAGGAGACGTGCGTGACACGTGGCTTGTGGTGCAATGATTACGAGCGTATTTTATTTTAATTAAATAGTTTTAAGTGTTAGATAGTGTAACAAAACTCATTATAGATTCCTGGTTTGGTGTAATTAATGTCAGTAGCCTCTTTTATTACTTACTAATAGGTTGATCACATAGGTTCGCAATTTCTAACCTATAATTTGTGAAGCGCTTGTTCAAAAATAGCTATTTTAACTATAAAATAATATCTTCAAGATCATTAATAGGTATAAAGTGTTGTAATGTTGGCGGGCCTTCTTACTTTCTCGTACGTATTAAGTTTTTTAATTAATTGAGCGTCACTTGGTCACCTTGACACGGTATCAGTAGGTAATTATTTGTATCTCATCTATCTATCTATCGGGATTTGGTTTCCGCACTTAATCCAAGTTTCGACCATTGTGCGTGAGCCATGGCGGCCGTTTTGTTGGGGGATAACTCCAACCAGCCCACCTCCTTCCAGAAGCAGATTAAGCCTCCCAAGCATTTCAGTGCGTCTACGAAGAGTTCCGGTGAACCGAGAGTCCTCTTCCGTATCTCGGCGACACCCGTGCACTCAAGGAGCACGTGCGCCACCGTTTCCTCCTCCTCCATACATGCTCTGCTCAGAGGACTATCCGTTACGCCTATAGTAAGTAAGTGTTTGTTTAGTAGGCAGTGTCCTGTGATGGTCCCGGTCACCAGGTTGCGCCTGGTGACCGGGACCATCACAGGACACTGATAACTCTGTCCAAGCGCAGAAGGCGTTTGGTGAGTTTCCTGTCCAGGGTAGACATGGCCTCTTTTGACTGTCTGCAGCCCGGGGACGAGGATCACCATATTTCTGCTTGTGTGGGTAAATTCTTGCAGCTATCCGCGTAGTTGGTTGAAGGGGATGGGCACCACGGGTTCGGGCCCGACGGCCACGGTGTCAGATTCCCTCCTGGCCAATTCGTCCGCTGCATCGTTACCTAGTGATCCACTGTGTCCTTTTATCCACTGTAGTGTTACCGTGTTGTGGTATAGTGTTGTGATACGCTCTAGTGCGTTGTGGCATTCTAGTATTAGTCCCGAGGTGATGTAGTTTTTCTCAAGGGATTGAAGTACTGACGCACTGTCAGAGAGTATGCGAATGTGGGTGACCATGACTTTCCTGGATTCTATGGCATGGGCCGCATGGATGATGCCCAGACATTCCGCCTGATAGACAGTGTTGAGTGTGCCTAGCGGTCTGGATATTTTGATGTTCAGGTCATTGGAGCACACTCCTACTCCTGTTCCCTTATCACTTTTTGACCCGTCTGTGTAGATTCTTAGTTCTCTTGGACCTGAGTGGTCACTCTGTTCTTCGGTTAGTTGTACGAGGTAGTGTTTTTGGAAGCAGTGTGTCTTGGGTATTTTGTCGTTTGGTGATACCATCATGGGTTGCCACTTGATGGCATCGTCTTTTATACGTATGTGTTTGATTCTGGAGTCGTTTCGTAAGGTACCACATTTACCTAGCCTGAAGACTGCCATTGCCGCCTCCTCTCGAACGATAAGGTGTAGAGGTGGTAGCCCCAACATTGCTTACAGGGCAGCAGTGGGTACTGTTTTCATGCTGCTAGTGATCGCAACGCAAGCAAAGCGTTGCAGTTTGTCGAGTTCTTTTTGAGCCGTGCTTAAGTTGGTCCTGGGCCACCTATGAGCCGTATGGCCTAGCCGGACTATGGAGCCGTACGTGATTGATGGTCTGATGACCGTGGTGTATAGCCAGTGGGTGATTTTTGGGTTGATGCCCCAATTCCTACCCAGCTGTCTTGTACACTGCCACAGGGATATGCTGGCTTTTGTTGTGGAGTATTCTGAGTGCTTTGCCCAGTTTAGCTGTTTGTCCAAGTAGATTCCCAGGTACTTGACGTCACTTGATAGGCTTAGTGTTGTTCCAAAGAAGCGGGGAAGCTGTAGTGTTGTCAGTTTCCTTTTCTTTGTAAGTAGGACTAGTTCGGTTTTAGCAGGGTTTACTGCTAGGTGGTATTCTTCGCACCAGTCCTCTACTATTTTCAAGGCCTGACGCATGAGTGTTTGTGGTCTATCGCGCATTCAATTTTAGAGACTACGCTGTGTAGTACGGATTCTGTGGATTTGCCAGTTGAGTATGCGTGTTGCTGTTTGTGAATGGGTTTCTTGCGAAGGGGTCCATCACGAATATGCCTATCGCACAGCCTCTCGAGGGTCTTTAGTAAGAAAGATGTCAGGCTTATTGGTCTATAAGCCTTTGGTTGTGTGTAGTCTGATTTGCCGGGTTTGGGAATGAAAATAACTTTCACTTCACGCCATGCTAGTAGTACATATCTGTGGGCTAGGCAGGATTGGTAGATTTTCAGCAGCCAAGGGGTCAGTGAGTCTATTCCCCACTACAGTGGGGAATAGACTCACTGACGGCTAGGAAAATACCATCATATTTTTAATTTACTGTTTTTTGATTTAATTTTGTTTAATACTTTTCTAATTAAGTATAATAAATACTTTATAAGTGAACTTAAACCGATTTCATTATTATAATATAGTTTGGTAAATCCGCTAAGTGTTCTGGAAAGCGCAAAAATGCAAATTACTTAGTAAAAACAAAAATCCGTCATGTGGTGAAAAGTCAGGTAGCGGTATTTACGACCTGAAAAAAAACCGATATGTGCCCAAATTCACTTAAAAAAATTCTAGCCCCTGAAATGTCAGAGTAAACGGCGTAAAATATATATTTCTGAATGTCCCGACATAAATTCTAATTTTCTAAATATTAAGTTTTAAAATAATAGTAACAGTTTGAATAAAAAACAGTTTTTTGCTTCTCCTGAAAAGTTCGGTTTTTATCCATAGCGGTTTTTGCAGGCTCAGCGACGCTATAAACTTAAAGCCAACCGTATTTTAAAAGGTATATTCCTATTCATGGTTTAAGAGAGCTTCTGGCCATCGTCCAAAAGCATAATTTTCCTAATATTCCTTTACAGAATCGTAAACAGTTTATTTTTTGTTCTCAACGCCCCTTTGAGTTTTATTTAGGTACCTACTTACTTAGTAACTGAAATATTGCTATTACCAATTTGTGATAAGTTTAATGGTAAGTATCAAAAGTCGATTTTCATACGACATTCAATTGTTTATTGTATTCTAATGTTTTAGTTCGGTGGTCAGGCAGGCCTAGCCATATGACAATGTCTATAATACGCGGTGAAACCACGAGAAGTCTGCTAGTTTTTCATAAAAAACGTCCCACCAAGTCCCATTTGAAAAACAGCCGTTGTTCCTTTACTGTGATGTCGACCTATCATTTGTTTCTTCCATAATAATATGCATAACTTGGCCAAAGCATCCTCAGCAAATGGGTAAGTATATACCTTTTCTACATAAATAAAAAAAGAAAGAAAAATGCGTTTTTTGGCACCACAGCAAAATAAATACTACACCTTAAGCAGAAATATAACAATAACACATTCAAACTGTTCACATTCAAATTCACATTCAAACTCCCCCATGGTTCGCGTGCTTGTGCTCAATGCGTTACTGAAATCGACACCAAAGTGTGATCTATTCGCTACAAGATGGGTAGAATTATGTCGTGAATGTTTGAGATTTTGTGAGATAAATGTAAGATGAGTATTTTTCTTTTAATTGGTACAGTATTATTGGGTTTTTATTGTGTTTTGTTTTTACCCGCACATATTTTTTTCTTAATTTGTTTTACTGTTATTAAGTGTGTATTTTTTATTTTTTTTTTCTCAACCTTTAAGGTTTTTTTTGAACTAATTATATTTTTAGATTTATGGGTTTAGTTTAAGTTTTTTTTTTAAATGTTCAATAAATTAGGTTAGTTTACCTGTAATGTTGTACAAACGCCAGCACATCAAGTTACCCCAATTGCAATGTGTCAAATTTTCCCAATTGAATATGAACCTTATTCTGTTTAACCTAAAGTTAAAAAACGATCAAAGGAATTATGACACATTGGTTAAACTTGATGTGCAGGCGTCTGTACATGTATATTTAAATAAATAACATATATGTAAAGAAAACCTCTTTACCTATCGTTTTTCTTAAGTTTGTTTTTATTCCTTTCTCAAGATGTCAATCATTTTAAAATGTCACTACTGAGACTGACATTCTAAAATGATGTATTAAAATATACCTACTGAATAATAAATTAATTAATAGATTAGATTTTACACACAATATTACTTATAACCCAAATGAAGTAAGGGCTTTAAATGTTGTTTCTCTATTTTCAGGTGAGTGAATATTTTTTGTTAATATTTTTTGTTAGGTAATGTAAATATGTTTATGTCATATAAAATATGTTGTAAATAAATTCTCTATTTTCAGAAACGCAATTAAATGTTCTTATTTCCATCAATTGTTGGATAAAACTCATTATAAAACAACATTTACTGCAATTATTTTACGAAATATGGAAAGGTTGAGGTTCGATTTTGCTGTGAAAGCAACAGCCGATGGAAAAACAAATGCCATTTGTATTACCTCAATAGCCACACCTGAAGGAAAAGTTTTTGAAATACCAGCAGCCTACCAACCTGCAAACCTACATCAACTAATCTCCAATACTCCAAACTATGTTAAAGTTAGAAAATCCTTAACTAAAAGATATCAAACAAGGAAGATATGGATAACATTGACATAGGATATTTCAAAAATATATTTGGATGATGAAAATAATTTACAATTTAATGATTTTTACTTAGAAGAAATTTCTGAGGAAGCAAGTAATGGTGAAGTTATACCTGGTAAGTCAAATAAAACGCTAGAGAAAATATTAGAGCAATTACTTGAAGCTAAGCAAACAAAATCGGAGACTCAAAATTTGGGAAAAATTGCAAAGGATTTTGTGATAGAAAAATATAATGGCAGAAACTCAATTGCACACCAATGGATCAAAGATTTTAATAAAGAGTGTAAACGTTTTGAAATAAAAGAAGATAAAAGAAAAATTGAAATTTTAAAATTTTTTATGGAATACACCAGTGTAGATTGGTATAGTTGCATGATAATGAAACTTACAGTAGAATCAGAGTGGAGCAAATGGGAAGAAAACTTTTGTGAGACATTTGGAAACAAAGGATGGTCACCAATTAGATATGCTTTATCATTTAAATATCAAGCAGGTTCCTTACTTGATTATGCTTTAAAAAAAGAAAAAATGTTATTGCAAATAAGAAAATCAATTGACACTGGCACACTTATTGATCTTATAACATTTGGCTTACCAAATTATGTAGCAGATAAGATTGACAGAGAAACTTTACAAGGAACAGAGAACCTTTACAATGAAATCGGAAAATTAGAACATCTGGTAGGTAAGAATAAATATGAAAAAAAAATACTGTACATTTGAATATTAAACCAAAAAAAGATGAAGAAAAAAAACCATGCTCAATTTGTATGAAGGAGAAAAGAGGGAATCGTTACCATTCTGAGGAAAATTGTTGGTTTAAAAAAACAAATCAGGCAGCAGTTGTAAAAACTGTAAATAACTCGGAATTGGAAGTTGAACTGAATGATGAAAACCCAAAAAACTAGAGGTGCCACCATTAATAAAAGTAAAGTTGCTATTAAATGATACTATGAAAGTTTCTGGAATTTATGATTCAGGTTCAAACGTATCATTAATTAATGCAAAATTGTTAAAAATACAACAAAAAGAAAATCCAAAAGATGAAAAAATAGTAAACTTGAAGACTATTAATGGTGAGAAAAGAACAAAAGGTATAGTAAAGATTAAAGTTAAAATATATGACATTGAACGAGATATGAAAATTTTTGTAATAGAGAACGAAAATTTTAATTACGACTTTTTAATTGGTTTGGATTGTATAAAAAAATTCAAATTAATGCAAAATGAAGAGTTAAAGATTATACAATGTAACAAACCAGAAGAAAGTATATGTTTTACTGAAGAGGATTCGACAGAAATAAAATACCAAAACAAAGGTAATTCAAATTTCCCGAATGTCAAAATTCCCGATGAACTGGGTGACATAAATGAAAAAGACAATATTTTACAATCTGAGTTTGAAGAACAAGAAAACAAAATAATGAATAGATATGAAATAAACTTTAATGAACACATTAACTCAAGAGAATTTAAAATGTTTGTAAACCACCTTGATTTATACCAACAATCAGAAATTGATAAGTTGATAGGAAAATACAAACAAATCTTCGCTAAAGATAAATTTGATATTGGCACTGTACGAAATTATGAAGCTCATATTGACTTGATGGTAGATAAATATTGCTGTAAACGTCCATACAGATGCACATCGGAAGATAGAAAAGAAATAGAAAATCAAATATCAGAATTATTAAAAAATAATTTAATTGAAGAATCTTATAGCCCGTTTGCTGCCCCTGTAACTCTGGCATATAAAAAAGAAGACGAAAAAAAAACAAGGTTATGTATTGACTTTAGAGAATTAAACAAAATTGTAATCCCACAGTCACAACCTTTTCCGTTAATTGAGGATTTAATGATAAAGACGGTAAACTGCAAATATTTTTCTACTTTTGACATAAATTCAGCATTTTGGTCAATTCCTTTGAAAATACGAGATAGATACAAAACCGCATTTGTCACACAAGAAGGCCACTTTCAATGGACGTGTCTTCCATTTGGCTTAAAGACTGCTCCAGCCATCTTTCAGAGAATATTGGGAAACATCATGAGAAAACATGAACTCTCCAGTTTTGCAATTAACTTTATAGATGATATTTTAGTTTTTTCTAAAACGTTTGAAGAACACATACTACACATTTCAAAACTACTTGAGGCAATACTAAAGGAAGGTTTTAGATTGAAGTTTTCAAAATGTAATTTCGCGCAAAAGAATGCAAAATATCTGGGTCATATAATTGAAAATAATTCAGTCAAACCTTTGAAGGACTATTTGTCTGCTGTTAAAAACTTTCCAGTGCCTGAAACAAGAAAAAATGTACGCCAATTTCTGGGTAAAGTAAATTTTCATCATAAATTTATACCACAGAGTGCAATTATATTAGACCCACTACACAATTTACTTAGGAAAGATGTGAAATTCAAATGGACAGCAGAATGTCAAGAGTCATTTGAAAAGATAAGAACATTGTTATGTTCAAAACCAGTTCTCAAGATTTTTGACCCTAACCAATCAATAAACATTTATACAGATGCTAGTATCAGAGGAGTGGGAGCGGTGTTGAAACAAGATGATGAAAATGGGAATAGCAAACCAGTTGCTTACTTTTCAAAAAAATTAACTCAAAGTCAAAAGCAGAAGAAGGCAATATACCTAGAATGTCTGGCAATAAAAGAAGCTGTCAAATATTGGCAACACTGGCTTATGGGAAAAGAGTTTACAGTACACTCAGATCATAAACCATTAGAAAATATGAACATCAGAGCGAGGACTGACGAGGAATTAGGGGATTTGATGTACTATTTGTCCCAATATAATTTCAAAATAAAATATAACCCAGGTAAATTAAACCAGGAAGCTGACTGCTTAAGCAGACATCCAGTTCTAGAAGCATATGATGATACCGATGATTGTTTAAAAGTAATACATTTAATAAGCTTACAAGACATAAAGAATGATCAGCGTGGAAACCAGGACTTACAAAAGGGAAAATATATATTTGAAAATGAGATTTATTACAAAAAGACTAAAAAAAGAAAAAAATTAATACTGTCAGAAGAATTAAGCAAAACTCTAATCAAATATGTGCACAATTTTTATTGTCACATTGGGAGAACTCAGATGATAAACAAAATCACACCATTCTACACCGCAAAGAACATTATAAGAAATATCAAACAAATTTGTGATGAATGTGAGACTTGCATAAAAAATAAATCAAGGAGAAAATGTAATTACGGCTTAATGTCACATCTAGGTCCTGCAAGACGTCCATTTGAAATTATATCTATTGATACTATTGGAGGGTTTGGAGGATCTCGATCAACAAAAAAATATTTACATCTTCTGGTCGATCATTACACAAGATACGCTTATATTACTACATCAAGAAATCAGAACTCTAGTGATTTTATTAAATTAATTAAAACTGTGACTCAAAACAACTATAAAATAGATATAGTATTAACGGACCAATACCCTGGCATGAATTCTAAAGAATTTAAAGAGTTTCTGAACAAAGAAAATATAAGAATAATTTTTACAGCTGTGGATACACCTTTTTCAAATGGACTTAATGAAAGGTTAAATCAAACTCTAGTCAATAAGATAAGGTGTACATATAATGAAAGTGATAGGAAAATAGCATGGAGTTCTATTGCTCGGAGTTGTGTAAAAAAATATAATGAAACTGAACACACTGTTACGAAGTTTGCTCCAAAATACCTTTTAGAAGGGAAAAGTGGGAGTATTTTACCTCTCGAACTGCAGCCACAATGTACACAACAAGATCTTGCAAGAGATAGGAAAATAGCTCTGGAAAACACGATTAAATCTCATAATTATAATAAAAAAATATTTGACTTGCATAGAAAAGAATTTATATTAAAAGTAGGGGACAGAGTCTACGTAGAAAATGGAAATCGATTAAATAGGAAGAAAATAGAAGAGTTAAGGATTGGCCCATATAAAATTTTGAAAAAAATTTCGAATTCAATATATGAAGTAGATACCGGTCATAAGAAAATGGAATCAAATTACTACCACATTACGAAACTGCAACCTGTGTTTAATAATTAAACAATTCAGAATAATTGTTATTCTTCGGGGGGGGAGATGTAAAGAAAACCTCTTTACCTATCGTTTTTCTTAAGTTTGTTTTTATTCCTTTCTCAAGATGTCAATCATTTTAAAATGTCACTACTGAGACTGACATTCTAAAATGATGTATTAAAATATACCTACTGAATAATAAATTAATTAATAGATTAGATTTTACACACAATATTACTTATAACCCAAATGAAGTAAGGGCTTTAAATGTTGTTTCTCTATTTTCAGGTGAGTGAATATTTTTTGTTAATATTTTTTGTTAGGTAATGTAAATATGTTTATGTCATATAAAATATGTTGTAAATAAATTCTCTATTTTCAGAAACGCAATTAAATGTTCTTATTTCCATCAATTGTTGGATAAAACTCATTATATATATAACGACAAATTTTGCCAGTTATGCAGAAGTCCGAAGTAACAGTCAGGTGGGCGAACCTATTGCTATCAACGGGGCACAAAACTTGACACCCAATATCAAGTTGCGCCCTTGTCTTGAGAAGTTAGGAGTTGTCCCAGCCACACCCCGGAGCCACACAAAATTCTAATAACACTCTGCCCGACCTGAAAATCGCACATAGAACCTTGCGCATAGCTATCGTACTTGCGAGCTCTAAACCAATAAACGGTAAAGATAAAAAAAATATATGATTTAAAATTGTTCATGTTTAACAGTGGAGGATATTGCACAAAATGGGTCCTGTGACCTGCCTTGCGCAAGAACTCACCATTTTTAATTCATAATCCTCGCCTCATTTAAATATTATCGTCGACATTTAAATAATATGTGATACACTTAGCATCGCTTCCTGCATGCATTGCACCGATATAATTGTCACAATCTGCTCAGCAACTCCACAATAAGGTCAGTTGCAAAATGTACTGAGTGAAAGTAGTTTTACACCCCCAGCTAACATGACCCCTCACTCCTCACGCATTGAAGGATCTCACAGATCTTTGCACTGGTTGCTTAACGTCCAGTTTAAAAGACCCCTGGACTTGGTTCGTCTTCGAAGAGACCTAGAACAAGCTGGAGGTATTTCGGCTGGTTTTAGTCCAACATAGTTGGGCAAATACTCGATTCTTGTTTAACGATTGTGTCTTGATGAATGATACCTTAATCATTGTAATCGTACGATCGGTAATTTGACAGAATTTTGAGTGTTTCGTCACCGTGGATATTATTTTGTTTGTAATGATACGTCTGTAGGTACAGCTATTAGGACTGGCCTAATAGCTGTACCGAGATAATATTAGGAATCCTTGAAAAGTGATCGGTCAGTACTTATAGCAGGATCGCATTTTTATACTCTTTTAGATTGCAAATCGATAGCAGTGAAGTGAAAGAAAATATCCATGAAATTGCATTTCATATATGAGAGTATATTTAGTAAAACATAGATTATCATCATAGATCAATGCTCCGAAG
The DNA here is from genome assembly GCA_921972225.1 of Euplexia lucipara. Lineage (NCBI taxonomy): Eukaryota > Metazoa > Arthropoda > Insecta > Lepidoptera > Noctuidae > Euplexia > Euplexia lucipara. The sequence goes on from OV179151.1 coordinate 2,881,091, forward strand.
TAAAGGCGAACGAAATAAGCAGGAATGATTGGAATAGAGTTGGAATGTGGTTGAGGTGAGGTTTACTAAGACTTGAGAAGCGAATTAAGGCTATCTAGGAGTTCTAAAGCTTCTTTCCCAATCTCAAAGCATTTACTGGAATACCTCTAGTAGGTACAGTATTTTCCTTGGGTGTACAGGTGCCTTTGTCTTGGGCGGACTTAAGTCCCTTGCTGCACTCAGAATTCAATATGGCGCTCATACCTAAAATATTGCTTTGTGAATATATAATACGAGTACCTTGGCAAATAATCGCTTGAATGTTTATATTTAAGTGTATGGTGCAGGTTAATCACTAAGCATAAGCAAAGAAGAAGATTGTATTGATCTTTTTTTTTTATTGTAAGACCTATGTAGATCTTATTTTCATTCAATTATTTTTCTGGTCTGGCCATTTTATTGCTTTTTACAATCTACTCAAATATATAGTACTATTGATTACTGCTATGCTAAAATGGAACTGAGCTGGACACATCTGAGATGATCAGTGGGCCTGACGCAGCACCCAATGGGTTCTCTTACATGGCAAACGGCATTGCTGTAGGCCTTGGTGAATATGGGGGGAAGAGCTGGAATCCTTAGATAAAGACTGGTCCCAAAAAAACCTTGACAGAGAAAAGTGAAAAGAAAATAGGGAGGCCTTTGGCCTGCAGTGGGAAAATACAGGCTATAGTAATTATAATGATTAGTATGTAACAAATGCGTTTACTGACTGGGTGGACAGGTTTAGTAAAATCTTTGTGAAAGGTTTTTTAAGACATCATCTCACATAATTATATCTGTATGGTCCTTTTAAGTTATATGACAGATTGGAGTAAAACAGACTGTGACCTCAGACTTTGTTTCGGTGTTTATACTCAAAACGGTCGTACATATTTCTTACGGAATTGCACCTACCACTATTTGTCTCTGCATGACCTAAGGGTTGACTGGTAAAAAATGTCTATGGCTTTAAATCCGCAATTTGTGTGCTTGAAGTAAAATAATGAATGGTCAATTAGAAAACACGATTCTGGTCTAGTTTAAATATTAAAATGACGTATTGAAGTGTTATTTTAACCGCATCATTTATAAAGTATTGCACGACAATTATAATACATTTATTTAGAGCTCTATGCAGAAGTGCAAATTAATTATTTTCGCTAATAGCTCATAAGGTATGTTTATTGACAAACTCATAATGTGTCCGTTTCGATAACGGTTACCGTTAGATTAAATTAGGCAATGTTATCAGAACCAGTTCTTGTTCACTAATGTTATATTAGTGCTTTAATGCAATTGGCAACATTGCAAATTACTGTCTGGAGTTTTTTTGCTGGTCATTTAATGCTGAGTTCTGAAAATATAATTATCCTGAGGAAAGGTTTTGAGCGTACTCGTAAAAGAGTAAGTGTGGTGTTTATTGCCCAATTCTTTTCCCAAAGAAACTTTTGGACTACAAACATTTTTGTATTATATTTTATCTTTTAGTAAACACGTCTAAAAATGAGTAGCTTGTGGTTAAATAATAACGGATCAATCGAAGGTTAAGCTCTTCTTGGCGAGCATGGATCCGTGGATGGGTCTTTTTTAACCGACTTCAGGAGGAGGTTCTCAATTCGATCGGTATTTTTTTTTTTTTCTTATGTATGTACACCGATTACTCCGAGATTAATGATCCGATTTACGTGATTCTTTGATTTACGTGATTGAGTTCGATGCGGAATAGCTGCCATTTGGTCCCATAAAAATATAACATAGTTGTTTGACCAGGTAGTTTTCATTTTATGAACAATTTTATGAAAATTTAATTTATTTTTGAACACTTTTTTGTATGTATGTTCACCGATTACGCTGAGATTTATGTACCGATTTACGTGATTCTTTTTTAGTTTGATACGGACTAGTTCTTTTATGGTCTCATAAAAAAATTACATAGTTTGGTCTGGTAGTTTTCATTTTATGAAAACTTTTGTTCATGAATTTTACTTTTGATTTCATCGCGAACAGTTGCTGTTTATTTGTTTGATTGTAATATGTATATATGTGTTGTAGAAATGGATAATAATTTATCATCTAGCTAGGTACATAAAAATAAAAACTAAAAATTGTTAAATAAAAACTTTTTTACAAAAAATACAACCGACTTCAAAAAACACTAACCGGTATGAAATAACTCTAAATTAGGAAGTCTGTGGCTTTGGTGGTTTTGTCTCATTCATGATTGGCCACCGACTTCCTAATTTAGAGTTATTTCATACCGGTTAGTGTTTTTTGAAGTCGGTTGTATTTTTGTAAAAAAGTTTTTTTCATTACATATCAAGACTCCTCTGCGCCTCGGAAATCACTTATTTGTAGATCTTTGACAGTCATTACGGGTCGTCAGAAGCTTGAAAGTCTAACAACCAGTTTTACCAAGGAGTATCGTGTTGCCCTGTTATTGGGTGGTAGAGGTTAAACAGGCAATCGTTCCATGTATTAAGTGCTGGTATTAAGTTGCCAAGAAACAAGACAGGAAAAGAAATATCTTTATAAGAGCTAAGACAAAGGTTATGGATGAACTTAGGATGATAGACCAACTAAAATGGAGATGGACAGGCCACATGTTAAGAAGTACCCAGGAAAAATGGAGTAAAATTGTGACAGACTGGTATTCCAGAGATGGAAAAAGGAAACAGGGAAGACAACTCAAGAGATGGGAAGATGAGTTGAAGCTTACAGCAGGCCCTCACTGGAGAAGGGTTGCCAGGGATAGAACACAATGGAAAATGTTATAGGAGGCCTTTGCCAAAAGGCATACTGAACTTAGAGATATCCTCGAAAAGAGGAAAACTAATACTACAAAACAGAAGGAAGTTCAGGATAGAGGGCTTATTGATTGATTGATTGATTGATTAGTTGCACCAGATGCAACTGGAAGCAAACCCTAATATAGCTGGGAAAGGGCTAGGGCATATGATGATAAAAGACCAAAAGTTCTTAGAGGTGTAATAATAACTTAGAAGAATTGATTGTGTGAAATACCATATTATGGGTTTTTAAACCATATCGTCTTTCACACAATCTATTCTGAGGTGACATTTGAGATTATAGCAAATGTAAATGCAAAAATTAAAGAAGACGACATGCTGAGTGGATTCAAAATAAATAGATGAAAGGACAGAAGAATGAATTCAATTTTCCAAGTGTCAAGTTTTCTGTGCTTAAAACAATTATATTATAAGTAAAAAAGTGTAGATAGATTATTAAGCGCACAGAAATGGACACTTTAAAATGTGGCTAACTAGCCACACTTGACCTCAGTGTCGCGACGCGGTGTTAACGGACGCGTGCGTGCGTTAATGTGCCGTTGTAGATAGGTTACCAAGGATAGGATAGGTAAGCCAATGCTGATAGGGATAAAATTAATCTTCAAATCGTAGGTGTTGGATATACCAATTCAAATATTTGTAAAAAAAACATCATAATCTGATTCATCAGAGGATACAATGCAGACATGCTCGATATTTAATGATTGGGATTATCAGCATATTATTTTGAGTTTCTAAAGCAAATGTTTTGAGGGTTTTTACCTCAACAATAGTTATTCTTCACAGCACATTTACCGCAGGGCCTTTCCAAGTTGCGATGTCAACATTCCTAATTAAAAATATTACTTGATCGTTGGCCTTAAATATTTTTATCAGACGATCAAATAGACCCATCTATTTTGATTGTCTGATATTAAGAGCGTGCAGGAGCCTAGTTAAGATGTAGGGTCATAATTTTATTCAATACAGCTATTATATGTAGTTTACAAGCTTACAGCAGCCCAGTATTCTAGACTTACATAATACATCTATCTACAAAACTGCATGCCTGCTCAATCACCAAACACAATGTTACCTGACCCTAATATGTTCCGGCAGTGCTCAAGAGTATATTTTGTGGTTTGACCCACTTTCGTCTAGTTGTTATTGATTTCAATTAGTCATGGTAGATTAGCATTCGATATGTGGCGAATGGTATAGCAATATATATCTTTGTGTTTATGTATTTTATTACTAGCAGACGACCCGTGTAGGTCCCATTCCCGTGGCAATACAGGGATAAAAAGCCTATGCCTAGCCTATGTATTAATCCAGGGTGTAAGCTAACTCCAGTGTGTAAGTTTCGTAATTTTTTGCCATTTATTGTGTACTAGAAGACTTTCCGTGGTTTCACCCGCTTAGGTCCTGTTCCCGTGGGAACACAGGGATAAAAAGTAGCCTATGTGTTAATCCAGGGTCTCGGCTAACTCCATACCAAATTTTATTAAAATCCATTCAGTAGTTTTTACGTGAAAGGGAAACAAACATCCTCATAAACTTTCGCGTGTATAATATTAGTAAGATAATTATAATAGTAGGAAGACAATCAATTTACCTGGATGGCATTTCAATCTATACATATAATAAGACTGTAAAAAAACTGTGTCTGTACATTGAATATATTTAAAAAATAATAATTGAGGGGGGTTTAGAAACAGTAATAGAGCACGAATCCAAAAAAAAAGTCTGTCTGTTTGTCTGTTTGTCTGTTTGTCTGTTTGTTTGCACACGCTAATCTTCGGAACTACTGGACGGATTTGAATGATTTTTTTTTTGTTGTATAGATATTAAGTCTGGGAACACATAGGCTATAATTTATCTTGGAAACTGGAACACCTGATGCAGAACTGCAACAGACCAGCTAAACTATAGGCGATACAAAAATGGTCCCATAGCAAAAATTGTTCCACGTGATGAGCATTTTCTGCTGAGAGAATAAATTTGAAGATCCGGAACACCTGATGCAGAACCGCAACAGACCAGCTAAACTATAGGCGATACAAAATGGCCCCATAGCAAAAATTGTTCCACGTGATGAGCATTTTCTGCTGAGAGAATAAATTTGAAGATCCGGAACACCTGATGCAGAACCGCAACATACCAGCTAAACTATAGGAGATACAAAAATGGTCCCATAGCAAAAATTGTTCCACGTGATGAGCATTTTCTGCTGAGAGAATAAATTTGAAGATCCGGAACACCTGATGCAGAACCGCAACACACCATCTTAACTATAGGAGATACAAAAATGGTACCATAGCAAAATTGTTCCACGTTATGAGCATTTTCTGCTGAGAGAATAAATTTGAAGATCCGGAACACCTGATGTGGAACTTCAAGAGCCCAGCTACACTATAACATATATTGGAATGACGTCTTAGCAAGAGTTGTTCAGCCTTATGAGCACTCGCTGTTGACGTATAAAAATCGAAGATCTGGAACACCTGTTGTGGAACTCCAAGAGCCCAGCTACACCATAACTCAAATAGGAATGACGTCTTAGCAAAAGTTATTCGGTCTGATAGGCATTTCCTGTTGACTTATAAAAATCGAAGATCAGAAACATTTGATATAGAAATTAAAACTATCACTAATTTCATTGCATAATTATAAAATAACATAAGTAGGAGATACTACGCGGTGAAGGCGGGAACAGTTCAGGACTGATTTTCGATGACGATGGTATATCGTTGAAAATTAGACTCTACTGGCTAAAACTCCCATTTTTTATCGTATGCCTTCGGGCTTATGTATTTGAGTGTTTAATTTCCTTTTCCATTTAACTTCGTTACACGGTAGCTTACCCGGTAACGCAGGGGAGCAGCCACTTAGATTTTAATTGATCAGGTATCATCACAATAAAACTATAACCATGCCTAGAAAGAGGTCAAATTTTTCCCAATGTTCCAAAGGTGCTAAATGATTAAAGACCATAAGATCCCAACAATCTACCGAAGAGCGTTAGGAGAGACTTGATGCTGTTCGAGAACATGAGGCTGCAACTCGCTCCGTGGTAACTTCTTGGGATCGCGAGGCACGCCTGCATTCTCAGCGTATTTACGCATCAACATCCAGGTCTCTAGAGACCAGTGAAGAATATGTGCGCGACTGACCGCTGATCGTGAACATCATGCACTGTCTCGCGAGTTGGAGACGTTCACGGAAAAAGCATGACGCTTGAGTTTTCAGCGTATATACGCATCGTCTCTAGAGATAAGTGGGGGAAGGAGATGCGCGACTGACCGCTGATCGTGTACGCAACATACAGGCTATAATTTATTTTGGAAAATGGAACACCTAAAGTAAAAGAGATATAAAAATGGTGCCATTGCAAAAACTATTCCACGTGAAAAGTGTTTTCTGCTGTGAGACTAAATTTAAAGATCTGGAGCACCTGTAGGGGAACTCCAAAGCCCAGAGACAATATAACATATACATAATAGAAATGGCGTCTTAGCAAAAGTTGTTAAGTCTGATGGCATTTCCTGTTGACCAACAAAAATAAAAAATCTGGAACATCTTGAATCGTCTCGCGCATCCCATTGATTTCCCGTCCCCGGGCTTATAGAATTCGACATCAGATGTTTCAGATCTTCGATTTTGACGACCCCGTTGTCGCTGGCATAAGCAACAGGATCCGCGTACGAAGTCGCGGGCAGAAGCTAGTTGGAAATAAAACAAATTTCAAAAAACTTTACACCTAAATCAAGCATGAAGATTTACTTAATTTGACATTATTGACACTTTCTTCCTTTTGCAGACAAAACTATGCCGATGGTTCTCAATTAAACAAAAGTGTTCCTAAAATTTTCCCATGGTACACACGGCTACACATCAAGCTATAACTTCCAGATTACGCTGACCCCGGATTATACGGGTAGCCTATACAATGCGAGATCAGTTTATACTGGAAATGTATAGATTGACGTGTAGCCGGGTGTACAAACCAGAAGACAAATATGAAGGCAGGTAAAGAACATTCAAAGGTTACTCTTATTACCTTCTGAAAGCTAAGATCGTGAGTAAAACATAACGTTCTATTATAAACACTTAGAAAACCACACTAATCAGCGTGACTCGAACTTTCGTTTCAACCTCATTACGTCCCCTATTTGCAATGTTTAGGTACACCTGCAGGTTGAAATGTCATGTTTCTTTTGTACCTGAATCTTGCTTGAAGGAACTTATCGTGAGGGACGTTACGATCTTTATTTATGTGGTAAATGATATTTATTTTTGTAAATAGGTTTTCACAAAAACCTAGTAGGTAGTGAAGATCGGAGGTTCACTATCTGACTACTCTGAGAAGAAACACCGAAAGAAACTCAGAGGTCATAGTCTCTTTTAAAGTCCAGACATTATCTTGGTCAAATCATGTAAAATCCATCCAGATTAGTGTCTGAGATGGCCTTTTGAGGAAAGAACCACACAGAATGAGGGGACCAGATCAGTTAGTGCAAGCATTTGTCAGTAATCGCGAGCTCAACTCGGAACTTGAGGAGCTCCTATTAGCGACTTGTCCCGGCTTCGCACGAAAAAACTAAACAGATGGTGATGTGATATTTAGTTCTTGATAAGTTGCTCTTAAACAATAGTGTTGGCACAAACATTGATCACCGTGCTTACTCAAAATGGATTGGCCGTTTTTCGATTTATTTATTTATTTATATTTATTTGGTCTACCAACAATTGTTTACACAAACAGCTTGCACATACAAATAATAACATTAAAACTTATTTAGTGTAACAATTATACTTAAAGGTAAATACCACATGAACTAATTTAACTTAAGACTAAGACGTAACATACATACGTTACGTATTTACATTAGTTAAGTACAATTCCACGCGTTCCAAGCGTTTCACTTCGTCGTTTATACCGCGTACATCGAAGGACTGGATCAACTTGCCTGCTGCGGTCTTCCCGTCCGATCATAATTTAGGTGTCTTAAATTCAAGGCTAGAGTGAATAGGCTCTTAATAAACTATAACTTCACCATCACTGAAATCATCACTGCTTACCATCAGGTGGGATTGCAGTTAAGCACTGGTTTATAGAATTAAAAAAAAAATCTCACGATATTTTCCTTCACTGAAGTGACAATGTTTTTAAGATATACTTATCTGGTACATTTGTATTGAAAAAGCCACATTGATACTTGTCCAGATTTGAACCACAACCTCGTGCATGACTGAACTATCACGACAAACTCCCACCTGTAAAACATTTTTATTTAATGCATTGCTAAAACAAAGTGTATAGCAAGAAAGTTTGTTCATCTAAGACCAACAACTAGTGATGACCACGGAATTTGGCTTAATTGTACACTTCGCGTGTTGTATTGATTGTGTAGTCATAGTATGAGCTAATAACTTCTAACTAACATTGTTGGCACGCGTGTGTGTTAAAAGATAATTACCTACTATAACTAGTAGTCTCTACGAGAATATTATTCTTTGAAGATCTTAATTTGTAAGTATCATAATGATGAGCAGCTGCTGCTTTGAGTCCCTTTTTGAATGAAAAACATCACTTTGTTGTACGTATGCTAATATTATACTTTTTTTCTCAAGACCACGTGTAGGGTATCAAATTGAAATTAAAATCGAAAGTTCAGATAGCAATTTTTATGATAACCTACAAGACTGATATTTAAGCCTAAAATTCAAAGTACAACTTCGCTCTTAACATTCTATGAATCAACACAATGACTTAGAAAAAATAGGATAGAATATCAAACGGGCCATAGACTTTAGACACAAATCTTATAATTAATACTAGAGGAAAAAATTAACTAACACTTTACCCAATCTGGGAATCGAACCCACTTGCGCAACAGTAGCGCTGGCCACCATTAACCCGTAAGGTATTATATTCTTGGCTTTTTTTTTTAAATCGTCATAGAAGTACTCTGCCCTAAGGAAGGCGAAGGGGTTTAGCAAACTCTTACTGACTAAATACCACCCCCGTTTGCCGTCTCACACCTGCGCCGGGGGTCACGGGAACGTACGATTCTTCCGCTACTTCAACGACACATACGTCAAGAAATTATATACTAGTCTTCAAGAAGAGAAGTCTACAAGTGTGTCCGGTAGCCACTTGTTAGTCGATTATGTACTGGCTGTAGGAAATACTACTTTCACTCATGACACCCATGACCGATTGTTTAACGTTGCAAAATACATTAAACACATTTTGGTTGTCTGCCAACGCATTAATACAATGATTTCCCCCTTCATTTCCATGAATTTTGTATGGAACTTGTCGTTTCTAAGTTCAAGAGGATTGGATGTGCAGGGGAGAACGGACATCGACTCACAACTGCTAACTACCTAATTTTATTTTACTCTTCACAAAGGTACGCAAAGGTTATAAACAGAAGAAGCAAAAATAAACAGTCAAACAAAATAAATAAAATATGATCCTTTGTAACTGGACTTTATTTTGATATTAAATAAATTTGGCTTGTTAAAATGGTGTTAGAAAGAAACGTAACGTCTCAAAAGCACTGGTCAACATGGAATTCAATATCCTTAGAATCACAGACACACACTTTTACATACTAATTTCTTCACTTCTATTATCTTATGACCTGAAAGATACTTTTCGGCGGCATATGACGCGAAGTCAGACGCCCATAGGCGGCAAGGAAACTTAGGTTAGTCTATAATCATAGGAGGTAGGAATAGTGCTTATTTGTTTCAGATTCGGAGACTTCCCTACGACAACTTTTGTGCGGGATATTTGGTCCAATTCACTTAGACAGCATAAAAAATAATGTTATTCCTAGAGTAGCTGCTGCGCAGGCAACAATGTGGTGCAACTCATTGCACTGTGTTGTTGTTATAGTCATAATAAAATTGATAGGTAGGGCGATTTCCTCATAATAGGTATATAACATGTACAGCAAAATATTCGATTAAATCGACTAATCAATGTCAAAAACTAGTGAAAAATTAAAAAAAATTAGACATATTTTTGACAAATTAAGATTAAATTTAGATTGTGGACGTACTTAAAAATTCTAAAATTGCCTCTCTTGTGTTTAAATCAAGATTCCTTTCAAATTCAATGCGATTTTTAATGAAATAAAGTAAATATTACACTTTTTAATTTAAAATCTCACTGGGCTAAACATAAATTATCATGATTTTGACTTTGAGTCTCCAAATCTTATGATTTTTTTAGTAGGTACTGAACTTATGGTGTAAAGTCGTGCGTCCATCCCCCTTCCACCCTGCATTAGTGTTTAGGTGTAGTTGGCAATTTGACAAAATCTAGGTGTTGGCAGTTTCACACCACTTTCTTCGCGATCTTGGAACGATTAGGGACTATTAAACTGTTCGCCAGTCTGTGAACGGGCTGCTTTTCATGAACCTTAATAGGTAGGCAAATGGCTCCTCTACAAAGTGTGTAGTAATGTCTATAAATCAATAAAAAATGAACAATGAAGGAAAAGGAATGAATGAGGAAGATTTGGGTCCTTGAACCAAAACTTCGATGACATGTGACATCTATCATCATCGAGCTTTCATTTATAGATCTACACTAATATTATAAAGAGGAAAACTTTGTTTGTCTGGTTGTAATGAATAGGCTCCGAAACTACTGGACTGATTTGGAAAATTCTTTCACTGTTGGGAAGCTACACTATCCCCGGGTGACAGAGGCTACTTTTTATCCCTGTATTCCCACAGGAACGGGAACAACGCGGGTAAAACCGGTTCATCAGGCCTAGTACTCATAGCACAAGCTCTGCTGCTCTGCTTGTTTGGGACTAGATGGCGTTATATGAAATTTATGGAGTATTTATTTATTTACTAAATATATCTGCCAATCTACACTGTAAATACATATACATGCGTCCCAATAGTGGGCTGAATATATTGACCGATAATAAAAGGCGTATAACGAAACTTTGAGGTTAAGCAGATCAATGCAGGTACTAGGTTATAATGTTTAATATCTGTGTTTTATGTTTACCTATTGAAATAAAAAAAATTATAAAAAAAAAAAATATTCCACACACTTTACACAACGCCATCTAGTCCCAAGCTAAGCTAAGAGCTTGTGTTATGGGTACTAAACAGCTGATAAACATACTTATATACTTCTAAAAACATAGGTACATATTATAGATAAATTACACCCAGACACAGAACAAATGATCGTGCTAATCACACAAACATTTGTCCTGGGTGGGAATCGAACCCACGACCTCCGGCATAGCAGTCAGGGTCACTAACTACTAGACCAACAGGCAATAAAATAATAACATACGTCTTTCTAGTAAGTATTATTTCCTATCAAGATTAATTATTAACGTGCCTGATTTTTCACATCAAGCTTTAAAATCCCAATTGAACTTAACTCTTAAGCATTGTTAATTTTTTTTTTTTTTTATTTAGCAACTTAGCCGATATGGGCTATTCAGCCAGCGTCATGTGGTGGCGGTAGATCTACGAGGTACGCCGTTGAATTTTGTACTTTGTGGTAGATAAATATTAGTAGCTGAAAGAACACAATTGCTTGTTAGTAAACAAGTTTTTTTTCCTGCCTATAAACAAACGTATAAAAAATATTAGGTAAAACTTATTGACAAAGTGATACTGTCAGTCAGTGGAAATTAGTGGAAAGAGTGAATATAATTCGACTGGCCTGTTGGTCTAGTAGTTAGTGACCCTGACTGCTATGCCGGAGGTCGTGGGTTCGATTCCCACCCAGGACAAATGTTTGTGTGATGAGCACGATCATTTGTTCTGTGTCTGGGTGTAATTTATCTATAATATGTATGTATTTAGAAATATATAAGTATGTTTATCAGCTGTTTAGTACCCATAACACAGGCTCTCATGCTTAACTTGGGAGTAAATGGCGTTGTGTGAAGATGTTGTTGAATATTTATTATATTTATTTATTTTAATTTTGGGAAGTGGTTAAAAAATTAGCAAAGTAATTTTACAGATAGGAGTAGCTTAATATGCTGGTTTCTGTACCATTTTTTCGCCTCTCCGCCATCTTTTTCCATTCTTTGTTCCTGCACTAGATATTATGCGACCATGCACTAGACCCTTTAGCCACATCTTACTTAAATGTTTAGTTATGCCGATTTAAATTACAATTGTTAATTAGTTAATTGACAGAACTAATGGAGTGTTGCGGTCGTGTCTTGAATGTGTCATTTTTTGTCTCATTCGCACCCACGGCGCTCACGCAAGGGGTGAAAGGAACCAAACAGAATTTTACTTTGACAAAAACGTGTGGAATTCAGAGCGCAAGCGATCTTGATACTTGGCGAGAAACACTAAAACACAGGAGTAAAAGATGTTTTATATAAAATAACGCTTATTCTATTTCTAATAAAGTTGAAAATCTATAAAAAAAAAAAATGACATAGGTATTAAGGTTTGACGTAGTTTGATGTATTTCTGTAGGTACATTTGATACTAAATAAATTACACAATCGTCTTGATTACTTGTTTGAATTGTATGGTTTCAGCTCCGTAAGCTTACCATTGAAGAAAAGTCAAAATAACGCAATAATTAGCACTAACATACACAGACACCATAGCCACAAGCTTATTTATTTATTTGGATGTTGAGACACATAATAAAACTAGAAGGCTTGTTATGTTTAAACCGACTTCAATAAAAGGAGGAGGTTCTCAATTCGGTATATTTATTTATTTAATACTTCAAGCACACTAATGTCCAAAGGCGGACTTAATGCCATTGGCATTTTTTACCAGTCAACCTTCAGGTGATGCAGAGAAAAGCAGTGGTAGGTGCAATTTAAAATAAAAAAGCAAATAAAGCAAGCAATACTAATATATATGTTCAGTATAAATACATAAATATGTACACTGTAGTTATAATATACATAATTTATAATACACAAACATGTTCAGTGTGTTCGGTTGTATTTTTTTAATACAGGTCTGGCTTTGCACTTTTGACTTCATTCTATTTTAAATTTTTAACTTATTAGTGCATTTTATTTTGTGCACAATTAACTATTATCCATTTTTTTATCTGTTTTTAATAATTAGGCTGTTACGTTTTGCTTACAATAAATTAAATTTCAAGAAATATTATCCGTTGATTTAACATCTTCAATTGAGAATATTTGTAAAAATATTTTTTTTATTTGTACCATTACCATTTACTTTTTCTTAACATACAAATTAGAAAAAAGTATTTTTATGTATGCACATTTTAAAAAACAAGGTAAAAATGGTGAAAAATGATGACATTCAAATATGCAATAAACAGGTTTATAATACAAGAAATAACATTATCTTTATTTCAAGTAGCTATAGTTATGACCATTTGACCTTTTAAAGTAGGTGTCATTTCATCGCTTAGTAACTATATCTACCCATGAAGAGGAAACAATAATAGATATACTACGCAAATAGACATTCCCCACATTAAAAAGCAAACTATAATAAAATTAATACATTAAAAAAGCACTCTCGTTTTTTATATCAATCAAAATTCAAGACAAAGCCTCAAGACAGTTAGGTCCGCATATCGGCGCGAGCGCACCTTTGAATAACCAAGAACCACGAAACGCAAGACTTTACGTCGCACGGTCAGTCCACGACTGTCTCTCATCCCGGACAGACGACAGGACAGACATGTCTATTTATCAAACGATTTTTATATAAATTTGAATACGAATCTAGTTTATATAGCAAAAGTGAGCGAACAAAAAATATTTGTGACATATTTTTTTATTCACGTGTTTTGTGAGCGATTGTACTGAGTGAGGTACTGTGTTGTGCGGATAATTTGTTTTCTAATTTATTTCTCGTATTGTGATTTTCGTGGGAACCCGTAAAAATGGTGAGTAAAGATATATTTTTGATGTTAAAAAAACTGACACTGGTTGTATATAATAATTGCATTGTTTGAAGGAAAATAGAAAGTTCTTAGAAAGTTTTTTGTTGTTAAGCTACTAATATAACAATAATTTATGTCGCAAAAACATAATAAGCATTATTTTATTCTTAAGTTGTTTTAAAGCTGCTAAACGACTAATTTGCATATATCGCAAATAATATTAAAATTAAGATGTTTTATTGCAATATTAACGAAAAATTCCGCCTTATTTTAAACATCGATTAACATTAACTTCGAATCTTATAATAATATCTTCGTATCCATTTTATTTTAAATCACCTTAAACTTTACAAAAATAAAGAACAAGGTCCGAGAGCTTTTGGACCTGTTTTAGTAATATATCTTTTTTGCATAAAAACACGAAATGTCGCAGTCTGAGTTACAATGTTCATTATTCAATATTCAATGAAACACAACCTTTCTTTTTTTACAATTTTGTTATTTTGCTCAAAAGTAGGTGTATCAAAATCAAGATATTATTTATAAATACTTATTAATTTGTTACATGAACTAAGTACATGATGCGTTTATCTAAGTCCTAATTTTATCCTCAATTCATAAACAAAATCAAAAAATCTATTGTGACAATTGAAATTCGAACTTCTTCAAAATGTGTACCGTAAGCATTCCAATTTTAAAACCGTCCACCAGGTAGGAATTCCTATTTCAAAAATTCAAACTTCACATTCCACTCCAAATTCAAATCTAGCGCCTTATTCCGTTCTGAATTCAAACTCGAAATCCTTTGCGGTACGCTATTCGAAATCGGTAAGCGTTGTAGCGCTGACAATGAACAAAAAGACTCAGTTTCTCTCAGTGAAAGTGAACAGTGGTCTTGTAGAAATCGGCGCATTCGCACAGCGGCGCTCGTGTGTGCAACGTTGATTTAGTTTTTTCGTACGTGCTATTATGATACGGGTGTTAGGAAGATAGAAAGCACATGTTTGAGGAGGAAAACAATGAGAAAGTTCGGTGCTCAGCTTTTTGAAATGGCGTATGATTTGGGTCGTTGGCGCCAAGATACGCAACGCAATGGCGGAGGCATCGAGAAAAAGTTTAATATTTCCCAAAAAAAAAAAACCTCAAAACAAACACAAAACATCATAACATCACGCCTGTAATCCCCAAAGGGTTTGGAAGAGGTTTACCTGTAGTACACCCACAGTTATGTTTAAGCTTTTTGCCATTAATCGGGTACTAATCCAGACTCCGGGCTGCTATTGCGAAATTTCTGATGGAAAAACTCAATAACACTTTGTGCGACTCGGGACCTTAAGCTCAGTAGTAACGCTTGCAACATTTAGACCTACGAGTCAGTCAAAATCAATTTACTTATCCTACTATATCCTACTCATAATAAAAACGCGAAAGTTTGTGAGGATGTTTGTTACTCTTTCACGTAAAAACTACTGAATGGATTTTAATAAAAGTTAGTATGGAGTTAACCGAAACCCTGGATTAACACATAAGCTACTTTTTATTGCTGTATTCCCACGGGAACGGGACCTACGCGGGTGAAAACGCGGAACGTCTGCTAGTTTTAAATAAAAGCAAATATGTACTTCTATTTTATCATCTTAATCAAATGAAATCACAAACAAATCCTCCATTCGAGTTCTACCCGACCTACAATACACTAACTAGAATTTACTGTATCTGGGCACATTTCTACTTTATTTACAGTTACATTGCACTCACATATTGCCTAATGGCTTACATCCATTGCTCCTTCACCACTCACCCGAAAGAGCCCACTCTATACAAGTCCAGCAATGGACGGCGTTTCTAAGACGTTGGTCTATTTTGGTTGAATGTCGACGTAGTGAAAGATGAATGGTCGCATTAATCTTGCTGCGCGGGAGTTGGACGGAATACAGGGAATTGGGTTACAACGGTGCTTAGGGCTTGGACCTTTAAATATAATGTCAGCTGGGATGTCTATCTGCCTATCAAAACTAATCTATACTAATCTATCCTAATATTATAAAGAGGAAAAATTTGTAAGTTTGTATGTTTGTAAGTTTGTATGTAGAGGGTAATCTTTGGAACTCATGATCCAATTTTAAAAAATATTGTACTGGTGGAAAGCTACACTATTCCCGGTGGACATAGGCTACTTTTTATCCCCGTATTCCCACGGGAACGGAAACTACGCGGGTGAAACTACGTGACGTCTGCTAGTTTATTATAAAGAGGTAAAATTTGTTGGTTTGTTTGTAAGTTTGTATGTAGGGGGTAATCTTCAGAACGAATGATCCAATTTTAAAAATTATTGCACTGGTGGAAAGCTTCAGTATTCCCGGATGACATGGGCTACTTTTTATCTCTGTATTTCCACGGGAACGGGACCAACGCGGGACGTCTGCTTGTAGTTAATAAAGCTTAAAGGGTTTGTTTGTTTAAACACTCAAATCTCGGGAACTAAAGGTCGGATTAAATTATTTTTTTTTGCTTTTGATAGACCAGTTCTTCAGTTATGTTATGTCATGGAACGGGTGACCCCGCGAAGCTAACTTAGTTTTAAAGAGAGGAAAGTTTTGTTTTTCTTTTGGTAGGAATAAACTTAAAAACTATAGACCGATTTGTGAAACTCTTTCACCGTTGGGTAGCTACACTATCCTTGTGGAAAATAGGAATAGGAAAATAATCTTTTATCCCTGTATTCCCACGGGAATGGAAACTACGCGGGTGAAACTGCGTGACATCTGCTAGTTTGTAATAGAGTTGAAAAATTATCAAAAAAAGACTCATTGGGGTAGCTTGATGAACTGGCTACTGTACTAGAATAGAATAGAATAGAATAGAATACTCTTTATTGAACACCATTAAAACTTACAAATTATATATTTTTATTTATTTTTTATTTATTTTTTTTATTTTTTTTTTGTACTAGTGTCTTACATAGAGCGTATATGCCTATTCGAAATGATATTACAAGTGAAAAGGTGTAGATAGGTCATAAGCAAACGGCACCTTAAATGTGGCTAGCCACACTTAACCTCAGTGTCGCGTCGCGCCGTCAACGGACGCGTGCGTAAGGGAAGGTTCATATCTGACGGAACATTCGTCGCGTATTATCGGTCGCGTAACGCCAGAACAGACAAATGTATAGAAAAACACTTGACGGGTCACACAAAAGATGATGCGTTAGTGCGTCGAGGTACATTGTCGCAAAAGCTCGGCGCATTGTTCCGTCAGATATGAAACTTCCCTTAATGTACCGTTTTGGAAGATTGAATGTTGTTTAGGTAACCTATCTACACCATT
The DNA here is from genome assembly GCA_921972225.1 of Euplexia lucipara. Taxonomy (NCBI): domain Eukaryota; kingdom Metazoa; phylum Arthropoda; class Insecta; order Lepidoptera; family Noctuidae; genus Euplexia; species Euplexia lucipara. Next base: position 2,898,131 of record OV179151.1, read on the forward strand.
TTACTTATAATATCATTGCCTATTTGACTTACAAATAATCCAGTTCCTAGGTAAAACGATATGACTTGGTTAAACTAAGTTTCTTTTGGTTGTAAAACACTAGGAAGTGGCGAAGGGTGGGTCGTTTTTGGGGGACTGTCTTTATGTATTTTTTTGACGTTCAAAAAGTGCTGATTCTCAGCCTAGTTTGAATAAAGACTTTTGATTTTTTTTTTTTTGTTACTGTTGACTTTTGGCTTCTGACCACCTTTAATGACTGTCAAAGATCGCGACGACAGCGAAAAACAATAGTTTAACGTGGTTACCCATCCACAGATCGACCTCAGTAAGCGTAGTTTAACCTTCGATCGACTAGTGTAGCTGTTATTATAAATCCACAATCCAATTCAATACAAGTATGTAAACAAACAAAATAAAGTACTTAAGGCTCAAAATAATGATCGTCAATTACAATTAAATCATTAATTATTTCCTGCAACTGATAACGAATTTGCATTCATCTAAATAATTGAAACACGCATGACCATTAAAATTACGGATAATTAATGTAATGATGATTTGTTGGTACAAAACTGGTATCTTTATAGTTTTCATATGAATGTTAATCTTCGTATATATTTAGTATCTAACACACTGTACCTACTACATCCCTATTTTCCTGATGTTGCATTTTGATCTACAAAAGCATTAATCTATTACTTTACATAATCTTAATCTATTACTATACAACATATTTTTTAAGTAAATATTATAAAAAATCTATGTAAATAAATGATAGCCATTTATTTGCCGAACATAGAAATTTTCGGTTGCCGAAAGTTTTACACTTTTAGCATTCAATTTCATTCAAAAATTTGATATGGAGTTAGCTGACACCCTGGATTAACACATAGGCTTTTTATTCCTATATTTCCACGGGAACGGGACCTACGCGGGTGAATTCGAGGGACGTCTGCTAGTTTATACATATATTATATGGCACTCCAACGACTTATTCACCAATATTTTTTTGGTTTTTTTTTGAATAAATAAGTTGTTGGAGTTCCATGTTGTACATAGGTATGAAGCTCACAATATATTTCGTGTGACATTTTTAAGTATTGCATTCTGCTCTTGTCCAACGTAATTTAATTTGCAAACTGATTACAATTTTTAATGAAGGCATTAAGAATATATTTGCGTAACTTAATGCATATTCAGTTTTATAACTAGTTCAAGAACAAACTTTCTTTGTTTCCACAGTTTTCTGTGGGTTGTGTCTGTCTTTATGTCTTGTTTGAACTTTAGTGACCTGATCGAACTTCGTCACTTGAGTTAGTAACCGGTTTCATTTTTGTTATTTGAATTTTGGTATTTTTTCTTTTAGCAAGTCTTATCACCTAGTCGTAAAAGAATTTTTCGTTCCGAATCGGGTTTTGATGAAATTAATAATAATAAAGTTGATGGCAATATGGTTGCCACTTATTGACACGACATGAGGCTTAAATTGGCTAAATATACTTAATGTAAACTTAACCTTTAAAAAGGTGATAAAATTGATCTGACCTTTTTGTTCGATTCAATATCAAACATGTAAACAAATATGTTCTGCAATTTATTTAATATAATAAGCGATTTTATGTTAGTCAATTTTAATTGTCTGTCTTGTCTGTTCATCTGTAGTTTTCATACTGGCAACATTGCCACTTTTTGGTTTTTTCCTGCTTCTTAACGCTGCACCACTGTACGATACCTACACAGCGATCCCAGTGATTAAGTTAATAAATTTGTTTATGTCTTAAATATCACAGCATTTTTATTGTACATGCTGTTAGTGGTCCTTCGAGACATGTCATAATAAGTTATGAAAATTTAATAGGTTCAGTAGTTATGTCTACTTAACTTTTTTGACCATGTACAAATCTATTAGACCATAAAAGTAAATATACTAAGTATAACGATATATAACAATGATGTAAAAATGTTACAACTTTACGGTTTAATGAAGAAATATACTTTAAGTTCAGTAGGAGTTTCCAGAGAGACTTTCTCAAAAATACTTTAAATTTCTGAGCATATTATTATCTATACTAATATTTAAAAGCCGTAAAATTGGTTTGTTTGTTTGTAAGTTTGTATGTTTGTAAGTTTGTATGTAGGGGGTAATCTTCGGAACTAATGATTCAATTTAAAAAAATATTGCACTGGTGGAAAGCTACACTATTCCCGGATGATATAGGCTACTTTTTATCCCTGTAATCCTACGGGAACAATGGGTGAAACCGCAGGACGTCTGCTAGTTGAAAATAAAACAGACAAGTCATTATATTTGTCTGTGTTTCTTAAAAAAAATTCATTCGCAAAAATATGACAATTGTATCTTCTTCATTACAAATGTCGCAATGTTACTTATACTAAGCAATGCCCAGTTCAGTGATTGACTTATATATTCTGTCTTAACTTTGCTGACATCAATCATCATCTATAATCCGGCAGTGATTAACTACAAAATTGTCACAACACACGTCCAAGATTACAGTGACATTTACATTAAAAACTGTGCCACGTCGTGGTCTACGCAACGTTATAACAGTTATGGCATGGAATGGTGCAACGCCTATCAAGTTGCCAGCTTAGAAAGGTACCTTATTGTAAAGCTCGGATAAATAGTATCGGTGCTAAACATTTTTGGTTTAATTGATTTTGTAACGTTATTGATATTGGTTAGGGAATCGTGAAGAGCAGTTGTGAAAACATTGTTGTTCGAAATAACTTACAAAATCAAGATTTGTTTTGAAGAGCTTTTGAGCAACGTTTGGCGAGTTAAATGGAGAAGACTGTAGCTGAGTCGATTTCAATAGAACAAGAACATTACTATAAATTATTAAATTTATTTATTGGTGTCGTACTTTGGTGCGATCAAACACAAGAGCCAACTGGGTTTAAGTCCCAGAGGGCGAGCCTACTCAGAATTTGTAGATATAAAAGTCCGTATTACTTAGGCTTACCTAGGAAGTGCACTTAGAAGTATCTGCTCAATTATAGCACTAATACATGAGACAGTCCTGTAAGATGACAACCCCACATACAAGTCAGTGACATAGAAGATGTCAATCATGAAATAAATTTATTGTTTTTGGTTTGACTCGAATGTGAAGTTGCTGTTCTATATTACTAGTATTTACCTACTAGGATTCAAACAAGGAAAGGGTGGATGAAAGGCGACTATCGAAAGGTATTTACAAGGCAGATGTAAGTGGGAACGCCCTAGATGGACATACATAGACCTTATTGGTGAGGTTCTTCAGAAAGGTTAGGTGCGTAGTACTCGCAACCAGCGTGTGTGTATGACAACATGTATGAATGTAAACGAAGCTGAAGAAGTATGTAAGAATAGTAGCATATGGCGCTCTGTAGTTTCTGCCTACCCCCATGGGAAAAAGGCGTGACTTTATGTATGTATGTGATTCAAACAAAATTGTGTCCATTCATTTTGCTCTTACTACCAATTTCCATTTAAATTGAAACAACAATTGCTTCTGGTACTAACCGTTCAACCTATAACCGAAGCTCTGAAGCAACCTCCTGCCCTTTGTTTATCTATAGGTCCTCTGCAGGTTCTATCATTAATCTAAGCCTATTCTCTCCCCCACTTCCGAGTCCCGGCATCCCTTTCACCCAGTCCTTACGGCATAGTTTCGACACGATTACGCAACGAGAACGTTACGACTGTTGGCCAACAGTTGCGTCCAACTGCATTGTGCTACTGATTTGAGGATGTGTGTATCAATTTAATGTAGTATGTTACGGATCGTTCATCCGAATGATCTGAAGTATCGATTGTATTTGTAGGAACGTTTGTTCTATACGATAATATAAATTACTTTAGATGTGTTACCAGTTTGCATGGAGTCTCGTTGAAGTTTTCGTTTATTTTTGGAGTTAGTTTGTATGCCTGGGTCAAATCTAGCAACAGAATTTGAATCCAGTTGTACTCAACTAATTGAGCTAAATTGACACGATAACAGTTCTTGTTTTATTTAGGAAGTTTACTAGGAATAAATATTGGGTTAGTCCATCTGGTTACACTATTAGTTATAAAATATAACAGAATGGAAGACAAAAGTCTTTTTCGTTATACTGTTCCCTCGAGTTACGTAAGTACCTTATATTTTTTTATTCCTACTGAACTTTTGTTTGAATCACAATTGATTTGGGTGATACTGGCTGTGTCAGGAAAAAAATGTATCCAAAACAATGCCGGCAACCCACTGTTTTGTTTTCCATTTTAGTGAGAATAAATTTCAGCACAAACTGCAAGCGTGCAATGCAGTTTCAAGATTTTCTGACACAGTCACAGAATTGCGCCAAAAATTCGAGATTTCATCCCGAATTATTTAAGCTTTTAAAAAGGGCATAGCTGTGCCCTTTTTAAAAGCTTAAATAATTACTCATACTCGTAGAAAGAAAGTTTATATTCGCTTTATTCTTTTATAATAAAATCTTCAGCACAGACACAGTCGTTTCAATCAGAACCTCCCGTTAACCTGAAACTTTCTACTTGGTTTTTCAAAAACTTTTCTGACTGATAATATGGTAGGTATTTGAAATGTTAATATCAGTGTATGTTAATACAAGGTTTTGGGCGTTACCTGGAAATGCTGTTTTTCTTTAAGTCAAGCCAGTGTAAGCTGCGTAAATAAAGTGCAAAAGAGCGGAGGAGTTAAGAGAGTATAGAGATAATTATACAGATAGGCGATTAAAAAAATGTTTACAAAATTTTTTAGAGTCTCCTTCGCAAGAAGGTAGACTTAGAATCAACTTTGAATATGAACTACCTCAATTTATTTTTTAATTTTAAAAGAAAACGTTGCCTCACACTAGGAAGTAAGTTAGTTATACACAAACTTGGAACAGCTATCTGCAGGCCGTAAGAATATTTGTTTTGCCGTACGAATGTTTGACTGGCCTGTTGGTCTAGTAGTTAGTGACCCTGACTGCTATGCCGGAGGTCGTGGGTTCTATTCTCACCCAGGACAAATGTTTGTGTGATGAGCAGCAGTTCTGTGTCTGGGTGTAATTTATCTATACATATAATATAATAAGACTGTAAAAAAACTGTGTCTGTACATTGAATATATTTAAAAAATAATAATTGAGGGGGGTTTAGAAACAGTAATAGAGCACGAATCCAAAAAAAAAAGTCTGTCTATTTGTCTGTTTGTCTGTTTGTCTGTTTGTCTGTTTGTCTGTTTGTTTGCACACGCTAATCATCGGAACTACTGGACGGATTCGATTGATTTTTTTTTGTTGTATAGATATTAAGTCTGGTCAACACATAGGCTATAATTTATCTTGGAAACTGGAACACCTGATGCAGAACCGCAACAGACCAGCTAAACTATAGGCGATACAAAAATGGTTCCATAGCAAAAATTGTTCCACGTGATGAGCATTTTCTGCTGAGAGAATAAATTTGAAGATCTGGAACACCTGATGCAGAACCGCAACAGACCAGCTAAACTATAGGCGATACAATAATGGTTCCGTAGCAAAAATTGTTCCACGTGATGAGCATTTTCTGCTGAGAGAATAAATTTGAAGATCTGGAACACCTGATGCAGAACCGCAACAGACCAGCTAAACTATAGGCGATACAAAAATGGCCCCATAGCAAAAATTGTTCCACGTGATGAGCATTTTCTGTTGAGAGAATAAATTTGAAGATCCGGAACACCTGATGCAGAACCGCAACAGACCAGCTAAACTATAGGAGATACAAAAATGGTCCCATAGCAAAAATTGTTCCACGTGATGAGCATTTTCTGCTGAGAGAATAAATTTGAAGATCCGGAACACCTGATGCAGAACCGCAACAGACCAGCTAAACTATAGGAGATACAAAAATGGTACCATAGCAAAAATTGTTCCACGTGATGAGCATTTTCTGCTGAGAGAATAAATTTGAAGATCCGGAACACCTGATGTGGAACTTCAAGAGCCCAGCTACACTATAACATATATTGGAATGACGTCTTAGCAAGAGTTGTTCAGCCTTATGAGCACTCGCTGTTGACGTATAAAAATCGAAGATCTGGAACACCTGTTGTGGAACTCCAAGAGCCCAGCTACACTATAACTCAAATAGGAATGACGTCTTAGCAAAAGTTGTTCGGTCTGATAGGCATTTCCTGTTGACTTATAAAAATCGAAGATCAGAAACATTTGATATAGAAATTAAAACTATCACTAATTTCATTGCATAATTATAAAATAACATAAGTAGGAGGTACTACGCGGTGAAGGCGGGAACAGTTCAGGACTGATTTTCTATGACGATGGTACATCGTTGAAAATTAGACTCTACTGGCTAAAACTCCCATTTTTTTATCGTATGCCTTCGGGCTTATGTTATTTCAGTGTTTAATTTCCTTTTCCATTTATCTTCGTTACACGGTAGCTTACCCGGTAACGCAGGGGAGCAGCCACTTAGATTTTAATTGATCAGGTATCATCACAGTAAAACTATAACCATGCCTAGAAAGAGGTCAAATTTTTCCCAATGTTCCAAAGGTGCTAAATGATTAAAGACCATAAGATCCCAACAATCTACCGAAGAGCGTTAGGAGAGACTTGATGCTGTTCGAGAACATGATGCTGCAACTCGCTCCGTGGAAACTTCTTGGGATCGCGAAACACGCCTGCATTCTCAGCGTATTTACGCATCTACATCCAGGTCTCTAGAGACCAGTGAAGAATATGTGCGCGACTGACCGCTGATCGTGAACATCATGCACTGTCTCGCGAGTTGGAGACGTTCACGGAAAAAGCATGACGCTTGAGTTTTCAGCGTATATACGCATCGACTCTAGAGATAAGTGGGGGAAGGAGATGCGCGACTGACCGCTGATCGTGAACGTCACGCAACACATTATGATGACCTAAAGTAAAAGAGATATAAAAATGGTGCCATTGCAAAAACTATTCCACGTGAAGAGTGTTTTCTGCTGTGAGACTAAATTTCAAGATCTGGAGCACCTGTAGGGGAACTCCAAAGCCCAGAGACAATATAACATATACATAATAGAAATGGCGTCTTAGCAAAAGTTGTTAAGTCTGATGGCATTTCCTGTTGACCAACAAAAATAAAAATCTGGAACATCTTGAATCGTCTCGCGCATCCCATTGATTTTCCGTCCCCGGGCTTATAGAATTCGACATCAGATGTTTCAAATCTTCGATTTTGACGACCCCGTTGTCGCTGGCATAAGCAACAGGATCCGCGTACGAAGTCGCGGGCAGAAGCTATATAACATATACATAATAGAAATGGCGTCTTAACAAAAGTTGTTAAGTCTGATGGCATTTCCTGTTGACCAACAAAAATAAAAAATCTGGAACGTCTTGAATCGTCTCGCGCATCCCGTTGATTTCCCGTCCCCGGGCTTTTAGAATTCGACATCAGACGATTCAGATCTTCGATTTTGACGACCCCGTTGTCGCTGGCATAAGCAACAGGATCCGCGTACGAAGTCGCGGGCAGAAGCTATATAACATATACATAATAGAAATGGCGTCTTAACAAAAGTTGTTAAGTCTGATGGCATTTCCTGTTGACCAACAAAAATAAAAAATCTGGAACGTCTTGAATCGTCTCGCGCATCCCGTTGATTTCCCGTCCCCGGGCTTTTAGAATTCGACATCAGACGATTCAGATCTTCGATTTTGACGACCCCGTTGTCGCAGGCATAAGCAACAGGATCCGCGTACGAAGTCGCGGGCAGAAGCTAGTCTATAATATGTATGTATTTAGAAATATATATGTATGTTTATCAGCTGTTTAATACCCATAGTTCAAGTTCAAGTTCAAGTTCAAGTTATTTATTTCATAACAAAAATACATTTGTGTCGAAATATTTGCACAGTAGGTACACATAAAGAAGAAACATAAACAATTAATTATACTTAATATAAGACTAACCACATTCCTCATCCATTATTATTAAATTGAAAAATATAAAATTTACAAACATTTACATTACAGATTAATACATAACAAGTCACTAGATTTTCTTTACAAAGAATACATTTAAATACATTTTAATGTCGTGATATTAAATATTAACAAACTAACTTATGACTGTCATAGAGCAACACATATTTAATTAAATAATTTTAAGATTTTTTGTCAGTACAAAATTCATCAATGCTGTAGTAGGCTTTATTAACTAACAGAGCCCGGAGTTTGTTTTTGAATATGTTCACATTCTGAATATTCTTTAATTCCGCTGGTAATTTGTTAAACAGATTGACAGACTGCACACGTGATGAGTGTTTGACAACATTAAGCTTTGCCTGCAGAATAGTAGGAAGATCTTTTCTGCGAGTATCTACTCTATTTTTTCTTTCCTCAACTGTTTCGAATTCGTTAAAGTTCTTATTTAAATGAGTCAGGAGAACTAGAACATAAAGACATGGTACCGTTAAAATGTTTAGTTTAATAAAGTACTCCTTACATGATTCGGTCTGGTTTAAACGAAGCATGGTTCTTAATGCTCGCTTTTGTATAGTAAAGGCTGCTTTAATGTTATACTTATAGCTGTTTCCCCAAAATTTTATGCTATACCTAAGTTTGGATTCAACTAAAGCAAAATAGACGGTACGAAGCTGGACAATAGATAAAAAATCCCTGAGAGATCTAATAGCATAACACGCACTACTTATTGCATTCGTAATTGAAACAAGTTCTGGCTTCCAATTAAGTAAAGAATCAATTTGTACCCCCAGAAATTTTAAATTTTCTACTAATTCAATTTTCCTACCGAAAGATGCTACGTCTACTACAGCTTTATTCGTAGCTGTAGATCTAAAAATCATACATTTTGTCTTACTGACATTTAATTCAAGATTATTCATGGAAAACCAGTTCTCACAAGCAGCTATTAATGCATTTAATTTACACGTCAAGGTCTCCATATTATCAGCAGCTATAACAGCACTCGTATCGTCAGCAAATATTGTCAAGTCAGCATCCGGTAAAAAGTTTTTAATGTATTCTGTCAGATCGTTAAGAAATATTATAAAGAAAATGGGGCCCAACACTGAACCTTGCGGGACACCTCTCATTACAGGAACTGATTTCGATTTATTATTTTTTTCCACACCTTCATCAAGTGATTTAATTTCCACAAACTGTTTCCTATTGGTCAAATAAGACTTAAAAAGTTTCAAAACATTGTCTCTTACACCGTAGTGCTCTAACTTGTCTATTAGAATGCAATGTTCTACCGTATCAAACGCAGAACTTAAGTCTAGAAAAATGCCGGCAACTTTAAGTTTATTGTTCAGCTTATTTACTACGTTATTAACTAACGAGTCTATTGCATCTATTGTCCCTTTATCTTTTTGGTATCCAAACTGATTACGGTTTATTATTTCTAGACTATTCAAATGTTTTACAAGCCTAGATTTGATCACTTTTTCAAAAACTTTGGAAAGAACTGGTAACAATGAAATGGGCCTGTAATTGCCTGGATCAGTTTTAGCACCTTTCTTAAATAGTGGTAGAACTCTGGCTATCTTAAATTGGTCAGGAAAAACACATTCATTTACGCAGTTATTTATTATTTCAGAAATTGGGTGAGCTAGTATATCTATATTGTCTTTAATTACGCTCAGCGGTATTTCATCGTGTCCAAATGACTTTTTGCTATCCATACCTTTTATCATTTTGTAAATCTCTATCGGCATGACGGGATTAAAAGACATAGACTTATCAACTCGGTCAGTATTTTCAATCAAATGCTGTTTAGCCAGTTCTCGATTACCGGTGTTTACTCCGTTACTGTTATCAAACTTTTCCGCAAATACGTTTGCAATATCTATGGGGTTACACATTATTTTATTATTATGTTTAAGTATTATATTATCATTTTCGAAATCCTTATCAATTTTTTTCCGAGTTTTATTGACTATTTTCCAAATTTCTTTGCTAGAGTTTGCTGCTTTTTTTATTTGATTAGTTACTTCCTTTTTTTTAGCGTTCCTAATCACCTTTTTATAAATTCTAAGATACTGTTCACGATATTTTAATAACGATTTGTCACACTTTGCTTTATTTATAGAATTTAATAATCTCTTCATTTTGCTGGATACCCTTATTCCCTTAGTTAGCCACTTTGATTGGCCAGTTCTTTTTATGTTGATTTTAACCGTACTCTTTTTAAAAGTACTTGAATGTAGTTCTTTGATTTTTCGTATAAACGTGTTTGTACCTAAATCCCAGTCGTGCTCTAGTAGTTTCTGTCTGAATGCATTATTATTCTTCTCGTTATATAATCTTCTTTCTATGTATTTAAAACCAACACATTGTGTAGCACTAACTTTTTCCAAATAAGCTGCACAGAAAAGGGCTGCATGACCATCCGCTAATCGATTGTGATCAATGTCTGTACTGCCAATGTTTCTTTCACAGGTGTTCGTCAGTATATTATCGATACACGATTCGGAGTTATTTCGCACAAACGTAATTGAATCAAATAAATATCTAAAATTATAGCATTTCAACAATGATGTGAAAGAACTTCTTTTGTTATCCCGTTTTAATAGATCAATATTAAAATCTCCGCAGATAAAACATATTTTATTGAAAAAGTACTGCAGTAATTGTTCTAATCTATCCATAAAATCGTCAAAGTTTTTATTTACGGGTGTTCTATAGCAACAGACTATGTAAGAGTTAGTCTCAATGTCCTTTACTCCACACACCTCAAAGCTATCCGTTTTATAAAGCCTTTTACAAATGTCTAAATCCTCAACTTTTCTGCTTTGATGTGTTAATACTAAAGTGCCACCTCTTTTTTTATTTAACCTTGTGTTGCAAGAGCTTACGAAGTAATTAGGAAAATGAAATTGGGATACCATTATTTGGTTTAGAAAATGTTCACTTATACAAATAAAACTTATTTCGTGTGGTAATTCAGTTACATATATTTCGAGTTCATCCTTTTTATTATTTATTCCACATAAGTTTTGGTGAAAAATTCTGACATGCGAGTGACTATCCTTACAAACAGCTAACGTGTTCAAACCACCAGCCACGGTACTAGACTCGAAAAAGCTGGCTATGTTGTTCAATTTCTTCATAGGAAAGATTTGAATATCCAGAATATGTGTCTATCTCTAATATAAGTTGCTGTATTTGGTCAAATATACTGGAAATACCTCTATTATTAATATCTCCACGTTTATTATAAGACTTGAAGTCATAAGACAGGTTTAAGTTTGAGTCAATTAAATAAATATATTTATGAGTTAAATTGTCATTATAAATTATATTATTAAATGTTTCTATTCGCCAATTATACATCTCTTTATAATAATGATTTTTGAAAGTGGGTACACACAGTATTATATTTGTATGCTTGATAGGCATTACTTTATCCCGTATTATTTTTACCAACTTAGTGTAGTCGCGTGAGGTCTTGAAATCTTCACCTCCCATTTGGATAACACAGTAATCCTGACAGGTTAATTCAGTTAGTTTATCCTCCAATCCGTATATTAATTGTTCTACACCACAGTTTGTTTTTATGTAATGACATATTTGAAAAGTATCGTCAAATAATCTGGTGGCAATTGGTAGAATTTTGCTGGTTGAGTTGCTACTAATGATCACAAGCTTCTTGTTCTTTTCATTGCTATAATTATTTATAAGTTTCCTTTTCTCTACACGTGTCGCTTCTACCAAACTGTGGCCGTCCGTACTGACATTGCAATTACTTTGCATCAATAATGCAATACGGTCCGTGAGAGCCGCTATCTCAAGCTGCGCAACCCTTAATTGCTCCTGTAGGGTGTCAATTTTTTGTTCTAAGGACGACACATTTCCGTAGTCATTGGTTTCGACTTGCAATCTGGATGACATTATAGGGGCTGGCGAAGAAAGGCTGTTGCGTTGATTTGCCAGAGATTGTCTCTTTTTCTTAAAGTTTGTACTCGGACTTCTAAATAAGGAAGGCGATTGGCATAAAGATTTTAATGTTTTGTTTTCTGTAATTAACTTACATATTTGCTTCTGTAGATCTGTATTTTCGATTAATATATTTCCCAATTCATTTTCAGCACTCTCGAGTTTTAATGTGAGCTGAGAAACTATGTCTTTCATTTCTGAGGCTAATACCAAGTCAGACACAGTACCGGTACCACCCACACTCATAGACAATTTATTGGGAGTATGCGGTTCAATAGACGTTTCACAATCAGTCGATATGTGGGAATCGAGTAAATCAGTAGAATTTTGAACCAAAGATCCGCGAATCAACGCTTCATCAGCCTTAGTTCCTATTTGTTGTTTTGTTGGTGAAGGTGTTTTTATAGAAGCTGGTTTTTTTCTTAGGGTAATATTTGTTGTACTAGCATATTTCTTAATTCTGATGCACGCTTTACATCTCCATTTTTTTTTGCTTCCGCATCCTTTAGAAGATACGTCTGTTCCGGGTACCCATCGCAATCCAATTCGTAACGGTTTTCGCAGGCCGAACACAAAGCAGTACTTTTTACATTTACTAATTTCTTACATTTATAGCAAGTTACTAGTGCTGCCATCTTACAGTGACTTTTTGCAGAGCTTGATGACATGATGTTTTAATCAAAATCTTCGTAAACGGACCAGTAGATATTGCTTTACAAATCCCAAATAAATGATAATTTGAATTTACGAAAAGTCATATTCTGGTCCACTGGGGTTTGAACTCACGACTTCTCCTGTGTCGCTAGTTCGCAAAAGTTGACATGCGCTAGCGACTGAGCCAACCAAACACATTACTTTCTTATTGAATTTGTTAATCACTATCAGCATATATTTTTTTCCTTTGTTAACTAATGATGCGTGTCGGTTACGATTTAAAACACCGTATGAGTCACTTTTGCACTTGTCTTTGTTTTATCTAATTACTTGTTTTGTTGTTTTTGATGGTTTTTTTAGTTTTATGATTAGTTTTGGTTGCAATCCTATGTTTATTTAGATTGTTAATGTTGTAAATAATGTATTGTTTTCAAGTTTCTTATTATAAGGCAAAGCTTATTGCTCAAAGTTTATTACACATTCACTTCACAGTTTGTGAATAAAATCCGTGGATAACACTGTCACTTATGTATTAGGTGATTTTCTACTGATTCACTAAGGTTTTATTCACTTAACAGCACAAATACTATTTTTTAGATTTTTTTAACAACGGAGCGTAAGTTATTACTTTAGACTAGACGCAGCGCCATCTAGCGAGTGAACACAAGCTCTGAAGCTTAACTTGGGACTAAATGGCGTTGTGTGAAAAGTTGTGGAATAACACTTTGAGACAGATAACACTTTGCCCGAACTGGGTTATGAATATTTATAAAAGAAGTATAATATAAAGGTTGTAGCTGCTGGTGTGTAAGGCAGTGCTCTGTAGTTTCTGCCTACCCCAATCCAAGGGGTAACACGGTTTTTGTTACTCCCGGACATTGGTCACGCGCTCAGCAGCCTGTCGCTCAGCCACAGCGCCATCCGTGCCATCAATTCTTAATAAGTACCTACACACCATCTAACTACACACGTCACAAATAAGCACTACGCTTCGTCGGCCTGCCTGGCCAAGCGTGAATCGTGGTGAAAACGAGCCTCCGCAGCTCCGTGATTATTATGTACCACATACTTACTGATCATAGTCGTATGTTCAAGTTGTTGCTGTGCAAGTAGCATGTGGCTGAACAAGGCAGCCACAAGGGGATTGTAGGTTAAGCTACGCTTACTGAGGTCGGTCTGTTGAATTTCTTGTGATTTAAACGCACCTTAAGCCGTTGGTCCTAGCTATCATTTGTTAATCTTTGGCAGTCGTTTACGGGAAGTCAGGACAGGAGCCCGAAAGTTTAACAACCAGTTTAACCAAGGAGTGTCGTGACCCAGAGTATATGGGTTGTGGAGGTCAGGTAGGCAGTTCCTTCATTTAAAAACCTGGTATTCAGCTGCATTTGTTTAGTCTGGAAGCTGACTCCAGCATTGAGTCTAGAAAAAGGCTAATTATAAAGACCGAATATTACTTTAATAAATAAATAAATAAATATTCCACAACTTTTCACACAACGCCATTTAGTCCCAAGTTAAGCTTGAGAGCTTGTGTTATGGGTACTAAATAGCTGATAAACATACTTATATATTTCTAAATACATACATGTTATAGAGAAATTACACCCAGACACAGAACAAATGATCGTGCTCATCACACAAACATTTGTCCTGGGTGGGAATCGAACCCACGACCTCCGGTATAGCAGTCAGGGTCACTAACTACTAGACCAAGAGGCCAGTCAAAAAAGTTACCAGTAAGTACTGTTGCTCCGTCCCATCAAGTGATTCTAAAAAGATAATTTGCTAATTTGTTTATGGTGATCTTGTCTTTGATATAAATTTATAAGAAAACTCTCCTTTGATCGTTATTGAAGTGACCCTTGAATGATAATGCCTTATTGGATGAAAGAAACATCAAATTATTTTGATTCCCATTATAATATTTCAGCTACCTACTTAAGGACCTTTATTTTCTATTGTTTAGAGAAAAATATATTTTAGCTATTTTAGGACCCTTATTATCCATTGTTTAAAGAAGAAATGAGTGTAGTGGAATTTCGGCTTATTTGTGTTCGGAGTAACTTTTTGTAGTTTTGTGTGTGCTATATCTACTTCTCGTAATAGTATATTATCACGCCTGTAATTCCTAATGAGTTAAGCAAAGGCGTAGCCGTAGTGAACCCACATTAATTTCACCAGTTTTGTATAGGGTCTTTGCAATAAGGCGTGGGCCTACTGCCGTCAATCGGGCATGAATCCAGACAAACGGAAAAATCTGTTTGCTCAGCAGCACAGCAGTAGTGCTTAACAATTTGACCAATCTGTACATATAATGACTTCATAAACATATCTTCATCTATATAGTATTCTGATTTTATGGACTCACAGCGATTAAGAGCGGATCGACGCATACGCATATCTTTAACTTACAAACCCATAAACTCATTACTTCATTATTAAATTTCATAATTAACTTAATTTGAAAAATAAATAGGTAATAGAGAACTTAAATTTTGTTCAAAGTGAACAATAGTTAACTTAACGCAAAATTCAAAAGAACTAGCACGAATGCTTGATGTAAACGTAATCCAGGAAAAGCATGATTTTAAAATCGAAAACAATCAATTTGTTTATATTAAGTAATCAGTTTTACTGATACTTATAGTGCTTTCTTCATGTTAACCTAAGTAAAATGCAACTGAACAAAAAGAAAAAGAAAATTCGATATTTATTTTAATATTTTATTTAAAAAATCGATCGAGTTTACGTCGCGGGCGTACCGCCATTATGTCCATGAAAGGACCGCAGAATCTTTTGATTTTATCCGTAAATACTTCAAAATAATAGTGCGGAAAAGCTCCAACCTATTTTGATCAAAATAACGTTTTAAAAACATTGGCCCACTTATTGGAATCTCCATCAAACACGTTTCCATTCCCCGGGGATTATCCCGGAATCGCGGGACTATCGCGGAGTTTGAATTGTTACCAATGAATTTCCAGTTGAATCCCCCTTATGTGGAATTTTGGGGGCTCCATGATCCCCTTAGGATTTGGGGGATCAGTTCAGCTGAAGTTGGCTTTTCTTTTGTTTTTCGGAAAGCCATCGATGGTGTATTAAAACTAATTTAGAATAAGTATTTTTTTTCTCGATTGCTTTCATTTTTTTCGTTCACCCAGGAATTACATACAATGGGTGTTTTTGTAAGTAGTACTATAACGGATACAATACATATCAATCAATGATTACAATTACGATTATGGAGACGTCACAAAAAGTAAAACTACCTACAAACACATATTGTAAATACAATGTTAAGTTTTAACGAATTATTAAGCCCTTATTTTACCACCAGCACGCGTAGCATGATCACCGAAGAAACGGTCTTTGTCGTGTCTCGGAAGAAAAGAAATTAAGTGTTCATGCTACGCAGGCAGGTGTATTATAAGAAATTAGACAGATTGAGGTTCCTGTCTATATAATCTGTCACTTTGCCGATTCGTCTGTAGACAAAGACCGTTTCTTCGGTGTTCAATGTGTTCATGCTACGCATGCTGGACCTTAGGAGATGTACTTTCCAATCTCATAAACCACCAAAATACCATATTTTTCGTCAGGACAAAAGTAAGTTAAAAGTCCAATTAAATCTGATACGATCCACTATTGAACAAATTGTTTCAATATTGAAGTTCCGAAAGATGTGAAATATGTGGGTAGTGTTAACATTTCGTCCGTTTAAACACTAATTAATCTGATTTAACACAATGCCACGATCATATAGTAATAAGTAACTAATTTTATTGATACATGCAAATGAGGCAATTGCTCAAAACAATTACAGAAGGTCAATATAATATATTATATCTCCTGCTAGTAAAATTGTATCACCGAAAATCTAATTTTTACAACATTGTTGCCAATTTTAAAGGCTTCGAAAGCAAGTGCAAGTATTAGCCTAGCTTAATTAGAAATACCTAAACAGAATTTACTAATTCAATCCATAACTAATAACCATAGAAATTAAAGCAAAATTCAGATGCTCCACACCCTGTTTTTGGAAACACTAAAGGAAGTTTAATTTACTATTGGATTTTTATCTTTCGGCGCTGACCCGACAGTTGATAATCCAACAGCGTGAATTCAGGGGTCGTAAATTCTTGATAAAAACGACAACAGTTTCATAAAACTAACTAGGAAACAGCAGTCTATCTACGATGTACAGTCCACCTGTCAGTATGTTGAAGGTACTTATGTAACCCATAGACAGTCCGTGTGTTATTGATACGGAACAAGGAAAGGCGTTATTACTGTGCGCAAGCGCAGCCCGACAGGCTTGCAACTTGTGCTAGTTGTTTAGTGTTACAAGTGTTGGGATTATGTGATGTGAGCTGTTTGGTCCAATTTTTGTAAGAATGTTAAAAAAAACATGTGCTTATCTTAAAAATAGTATAAACATTTGTAGAACGTTTTTCCCACAATTGAATCATTTATACCGTGGTCTTCAATATTTAATTATCTTACAGAGTTAATCTTCTGTAATATGCAATACAATAATTTGTATTATTATTATTATTTGGAGTTGAAACGAATGCCCATTTAGTTTTCCGAGACATCGCCAAGCGGTTGGTTGACTCTTCACGTGACCAGAGGGCTGGCCTTTATTTCGGTCAGAGAATCAGCATTGCCATACAATGTGGCAATGCGGCCAGTCTTCTGGGCACTTTACCCGTTAACAGCGATGCGGATGAGTTTTTTGATGCCCTATAATTGTTTTACTGTTCTTTTGTTTGTTTATTTTTTGGGTGTGTAAACAATAATAATTTGTACATTCATTGTTTCTATGAACAATAAATTAATCATCCTCTCGTTTAAGACCGGTTTGAAAAAAGATGAAGGGAAAGGTCCACCTTTTCCCTTCGTCTTTTTTTTAATACCTTAAGCTTTAGTTTAATTTTAACAACTTATTAAAGATTCATGTCTTTCTTTTTCTGATACGAACTTACTGAGTATTTGTTTAAGATGTCGTTGATCAATAACATCGTCAGGAAACTTGGGCTTATTTAATAAAGTAGAATATAAGCAAGACTGGTGAGGATAATGCAGAAATATAATTATAATACCAGCAGGTCACTGCTCCACTGCAGGGTCAAAGCCTCTTCTTATACATTAGAGCCACGAGCATTAATCGCCACGCTTTATCAAGGTGAACTGGTGATTTTAGTATTCTTAATAGAATTATTAAGCCCAGGTTGCCATACAATGATTTCATTCAGGTAAGATGAAGGGGATAAACTATAAATACTTTGATTACCTCACGAGTGAAATAAACTGCATGCAACATCAGATAAATCAATAATTATTATGTAATCTAACGTAACCGTAACCATGTTAGTCTAGACCGTGACAGGAACAAGGACTAGTTTAAACTTAACTATTTTTGAATAACCACTTTTTTGCAAATAATTGCTTTGACCCTCAAAGGTGATTAGTTCCACCTTCTGTGTTAGCTCTTAGATAAATATCGAAAAAACAACGATTTTAGTGCGTTTAAATTTGAATGAATCAACCATGACTTTATTTGGGTCTAGGAATGAATTAGTTTCTTATAATTGGGCAAAAAAACATCCATTGCTACTAATTTGAAACGACAATGAAAGATTACGAGAAAAGTAATTGTATAATTTAGATAGAATCACGCAAATTATTTTTTTAGACAACACAAATCATCATAATATCCTAGAAGAAAGAGTAAGTCAGAGGTATTCCAATAATACACTCACCCCCAGTACGCCTGTTATGTTTGACTCCCATGTAAGTAATAAAGGCATCATAATATGTCTAGCAAACCCCAATATATATGAGAAAAGGATATTGATTCTAGAAAATAATATGGAGCTCAAACCCTTAGGCTACCGATATTTTTTGTCCAATTGGCATAATAAGTCCCACTTAGTCATAATATACTTATTTATATTTCGTCAAAACTCGTTTGCTGCTAAACGTTGACTCAACCATCAAATATCAACTTTATCGCCATCAAAATAAAGTTAGATTTCCATTGTTGATAACTTTAGTAGTTTTTCGACAGATATTATAAATGTCCATGTATGCCAAATGTCACGGTAACCAAGTTGGTTACAAAATGTTCGTATTTATTTGATTTTCGTACTATCATGATTCTTGTTATTCATAATTGGGATGACTTGTTACTGTTGTAATTGAAGATTTTTGTACAATTTCCATGGTTCCTGATGAGGTACTTATAAGAAATTGTTTTGATAGGAACTGATATTTTATTTAACCTAAGAAATTAGGTGTAGTGTATTTCAATTACCGAATATCATGTGCAAGAACTACAAAAACTGGAGAAAACGCTAAAAATCATTCAGTTGATCAAGTTGTTGGGACCACCAAATACATTTTTATCTATAACGCATTTGGAAATCCCTTAACTAATAAAGCGTAGTAATAATATAATAGACGGGAAACACAGCAAAGAAGCAAATAAATGAGCAACAATTTAGTTTAAAACCACTACAGAAAACTTCTAGAACTTACGAGAATGATAGACCAAGCATTTATGAAAAATTTGAAGCAGCAGGTCATGATGACGTCAATAAAACAGCTTGACCTTCTAATAACGAAGATGTTTGCCCGTTGGATGATCTTTGTATCGTTAATTTATTCAAATTGCTCATAGGGCTACCTATGATTGCAAAATGTCAGAGCATGCATCGTAAAGTGTGCGATACAGACAGTAATTTACATTTTAATCTCTTGGATGGAAGGCTTCACAAAGGGATGCTGTTTTTAAAGTTTTTTTACAGACAGAAACGATTCTGTAAAAGCAATTTTTATGCAATGACTTACGATGAGTTTGAATTTGGCAATGGAAGAGTGTCTTTTAAAACTAAACACTAATATAAACTCATGCCTTTTGTTCTATGGCGTGGTAGAAACTGATAAACGCAACCAGCTATTAATAATAATCGACTTTTATACACTTTTTCAAACAATAAAACAAAAAATTGGGGACAATTAAAAAAACAGTTAGTATATCTTAATAGATATGAGACATTAGGGTAGACATTAAAATTCATATGCCTACATAAACATCTTGTAAAGTTATAAATGGAGAAATATACTTATTAAGAAGAACATTGACATTATAAAACGCGTGAAAAGGTGTTTGACACCAAAATAAAAGAGGACAGGTTCTTCATTCGAATACATTTTTTTACAACATTTCATTAATAGTCACCCATTAAAAGCATCAAACGAATTTTGTTCAAATAAAATGAGAATTTAATTTCATCATACCAATTATAAAATTTCATTTCGTTACACAATATTATCACGGAACAATTAATATTTGTTTGTTTTATGACAAGTCAAAATAATGTAATAATACTAGCCTGTTGCCGTCCTATTGCAGGACCAAGCCCTCTTCTCACACAGAGAAGACACGAGCATTCACCACACTTGCTTAACGCATACAGTTGGCGATGACAGTTTAAATTATTAATATTATATTATCTTACTACTAACTAATTATAAAATTTTATTAAGTGCATCACTGACACCGTTGAAACAAAAAACATCGTAAAGCCATAAATTAATAGATTCCTAAATCAGCAAAATGTGCAAGCACCAACCCAACTGAGCAAAAGCGTAATATTAAATAAAAATAATATAGTACATAATTCTTCAAAACAAGCATTTATAATATAAACGGGCTATTATAGTGTTTCAATGCGTATACAACTTTCTGTGGCTGTGCTAGTAACTGTTGAGTTATCCTTTCGTGTGGAGACAATCCTGGATTTAGAATCAGGTCACCCTTAACAAAAAAGTCAATCGTCATTAAAACTGAGTCAACTTGTGTAATTTCAACTTTGAAGTGTAAGAGGAAGTGAGTCTAATTTAACTTGCAATATTTGATTTATTGGGTATTGGGACACGTGAAACGAAATAAAAGCTTGTTAAGAAAAACTAAATAAAAGCTTGTTAAGAAAAAGTCATATATCAATAAGAGTCGAAGCTTCAACAACTGGGCGATCATAACAAAAAAAATAGAAGAAAAACTAGAAAAAACACGAAAATATAGCTTACCATCCTGTTAAATAAATTTGCGGTTAACTATAGTTAAACCGTTACATAACAAATAACCGTTTTCAAATAGCGTCGTGATTCAATTTTGATAATTGCATCACCAATTTGGTTATGCCTCCGTCGATTTAATTTAATTGTGTTGTTTTAATTGTGTAATATTCCAGTAATTATAAGTTTTATTTGTGGGCTATTAGTTTAGAAGACTACCGGGTGTTATATAGGTTTTTTTGTTATACAATTTGGGAACCGGTTTGCAATGGACCAGATAGATTTTGTTTCTGTGCAACATAATGTTTTGCGTCATCAAACCTGTTTCGTTTAAATTAGTAGCTCTTGATTTAGATCTGTCAGTCGTGTTTTAATGTATTTTTATTTTGCATATAATAAGGCAATTCATAATTATGTTCCAACGGATATAAAAAATGATCTAGTTTCCTTTTAATGCACTTAGCTTCATATCTATATGGATAATTCTCACTAAATCACGTTATTTGAATGTATGTAAATATATATTGAAAATTGAAATTGAAATTGAAATTGTTTTTATTGAAAATTGATATACAAAAATATTTACAATATGGCCTTAACAACTATAGGTATACAGTTTATTGGATTCTACCTGAACTAGGAATAAACCTGTATCTCAGGTAACTCACTCTAGTACTTATACATAATAATATCTAAGATTCCATAAAGAAATACTTAGTATATAACTTGTCAATAAATATAATACATAGGTTACATAATAATTACATTTAATTCATACGACATACCATTATTTTAATAATGAAACATTACACAACAAAATCAGGTCACGTTTATTTTGTGTCTACAGAGCACAACATTTTGCTAAATGCAATGTCATTAAAATTATTATAAAATGTAAAATGTATCTATCTAATCATTATACTACAAATTGTGAATGCTAAAGACTAAAATTATGTTAAACGACAATTATTTATAAGGTAAACTATAACACAAATGACTAAAATGAATTTATTATAAGAATAAAGTCGGCGCTCTCACGCGGCATTATAGTCGATAGAATTGACATATCTTGCCTCAGCTATTTTCTTAGCCTTTAATATATATTTATGTATATAGTCCAAATTATTCAAATTTGTATCTACCTACATTATAGTAAACGATTTAGCTACTGCAAATTGCGATTTAACGGGCACAAAGAAGATTTCATGCTCCTACCTAGAAGTTCAAAAGTAAACCTTGCCTAACATAGGAATAAAACTCAGCACCTCATACTCAGCAAGTCAGCAGTACTGCTTTGCAACCAAGATTAACGAGGCAGTCCGTGAATAAATGTTGGTAATATTAAAATTTCATCTCTTGAAAGAGCGGACATAATATTAATTAATTTAAATACTTGAAAATCCAAGATAATCACGACGTTTCACAAAAATAGCTGATAAAGATAGATGAAACTGGTTCTAAATTAAAGACTACTACAATAAGGGGAATCCATCAATGTAGCACGGAAAAATAAAAATAAATGTTGCAACAAACTGCAGCTGTGTTTTACGACGGCGACGTGTGTTCATTATTTTAACTGAAAACATCATTACGCTTTCGAAATTTTATTTGCAGGAAATAAGATTTTTTAGTAAAATTAACGATTACTCGTAAATAAAATTTTGAGAGAAATAATTTTAGTTCAGCAGTGCGTTTTTGTTACAATTACCCTATTAAAATGTAAGTGAAGTGAAGGCGATTTGAGCTGACATTCCATACTAATGCTAAGCATTGACAGTTCATTTCACTCAAGTTTTCAAGGGGTGATTTTCCAGAATCAACTGACTTTAATTTTTTTATGATAATTACTTATCACGAAATTAATTTTGATCGACTATTAACGTCATTGCAGTTTACATTGCAAGTTGGATTTTACGGTCTTCTTTAATGGAATCACCTTAACTTTATTTAATCATGGTTCTTAACACTTTGACTGCCAGACTACCAGACACAATAAAAATTCAATTGTTTGAGGTCACCGGTGACCTACGTGGCATAGAAAGTGCTAATATTATAACGACAGTCTATCTTGCCAAATTAGGTAGGTAAACTTGTTTGACTACTATTTAACGACAAATAAAGCGAACATAATTATGATGAATACTCCGGCGATGTATTTAATTACTTGACGTGGGTTTTCGGTAGCCGCAAAATAGACGAGATGGGTAATCAACACGATTGGACGAGGTTCTTGCTCAACATTTGTAATAAATCAAAGATTACTTACATAGGGTGGCTGGTAATTAGTGATCAATACTTAAACACGTGATTGTATTCATGATTTCAATAAACTTTCATAAAGAAACTTTTTTTATACACAATAAAATCACAAAAACGCTGTTTGAAATTCCCGCGCCTTTGATCGATCAGCTGATAGTCTGACCCAGGGAAGCTTAAGGTGCTTTCTCAGACACTGAAGTTTTTCGTATAAGGATAAGCATGTAAAAGTTTGAAAAACAAAAATGCAAGTAAGAATTAAAAGTAATAGGAATGGAAAGTATTCAGTTTTAACAAATATTTTCAAGACGTATTAATGGTTTGTAAGAATATTCTTAAAACAGTGCATCAAATTTTAAAAAAATATTCTTCGAAAGGAAAGCTACATTGTCGACGAGTGATAAAGAATATTATGTTTAATGGTATAGTAGAAACACTTGACAAAGTCATAAGCAAGCCATAATTTGCCTACAAGAACAATAGACAGATCCCTACAAAGAATAAACACGAATAAACTGTCAAGTATCAAATCAATTCGCTCTACTTGTAACGAACATCGCAGAGACCCACTCAGACTGTTTCCATATCGGTCTACTGAATCTCAAAGATGCTGGTTATTTCGTCCAGACAGAAATTCTTCCACTCTAGTTCTTCGTCCAAACCAACTGACACTTCAACACAATATTGGAAGAGCCTGCTTATAAAAACAATAGTAATTTATGTAGGCACGTTTCGTAAATCCAATCGATCAATTTCATTGCATAGGAAATAATCAATTGAACACCTTCCTTTAATTACTAGTTTTAATGTCTACCTTCATTCTTGTTTCTGGAACTTTACATCCTTATCTTCATTAAAGTACTGAACTCGAAATAATGTGCAATGTACGGAATATGGAAACTATAATGACCTATGGATAGCGACGTGTGACAATCGTTGAGCTCCCTAAAATAGGTTTGAGCTACATGATGATTTGAACATGCTTGCAATCTTTTAGGTCCAGGAAAGTTCAACTAGAAATTGAATTGGTCGCTTATTTAGGAGGCTTTGTCAGACTTTGCTACGTTACACTGGCATAATATAACAATACAAGCTTCTGCGTCGGTCTGGACTTTAAAAGAGACCATGACCCCTGAGTTTCTTTTGGCATTATCTGCTGCTGCTATATTATTACATGTTTTTAAACATGTATGAATGCAGTTTTTCTTGTTATTAAAATCGATGACATGGTTCCTCAGAGCAGATCTTCGTATGTCTTATAGTTTCAGACTTTCCCATACTGACCGATTTGAATGAGACACCCGTATATCTTATTTTATTTCATAATATTGAATTGAGTTCAAAAGTATTGAATCATTTAATTGATTGGACGGCTTATAAACAAACATTCTGGCCAGCGTCATAGTGATATGAGGTATCAAAGATTAATTGGTATAAGCTATTCACAAAATAAAGAGCTTCAATCTTGCTTGCTCGTTTGTAGATATTTGACAATCGTTAATCTATACATGTATTCATAATCGTATTCAGAATCCCGAAAGTCGGGCAATTAGACAGTCTTACCTAGTAGTATTATCCAGTGACATGGTTGTGGCTGTCAGAAGACGTAACCTGAAAATTACTGATAACAATATGCAAAAACTGCATTTAGTGAGGCTGGAAGCCAACCCAGTCATAGTGAGAAAAAGGCTATGCAGATGGTAGACTTTTTTCAAATATTTAGTCGCTTAGAAAAGGTTCCCAAATCACGAAAAAGTATGAAAACCCCTTCGGGAGAATACTTACGCGCGTAAAGATAACGGAGTCGTCTTATCTTCTCGCCCCCCCCCCCCCCCTCCCCCTACGACACTACGTACTTTTTTACACTGCAAAACTATCGCGTAACTCATTACGTATTTATTACATGACAATAAGTGGCGGGTGCCGTGGAAAAGTCGCAGACACGCATTGAAGGCCTGACTTCCTTATACGCCTATACGACGGCGAGATAGCCTCGTTTTTTTTCTGCTAAGAACTAGGACTTACGCGTTTAAGCTTTTTTGCCATTTCTTTTATTGGAATCTAATGTAACATAGCATAACATCACGTTTGTATTCCGCGAAAGGAGACAAAGATGTAGGTACTTGTTATATACGAGTACCC
Organism: Euplexia lucipara; assembly: GCA_921972225.1. Lineage (NCBI taxonomy): Eukaryota > Metazoa > Arthropoda > Insecta > Lepidoptera > Noctuidae > Euplexia > Euplexia lucipara. The sequence goes on from OV179151.1 coordinate 2,923,215, forward strand.
ACATTTTGCTGCGTTTAAGTTTAAGTCCCATTGATTCCCCTGATAAATGTGAGCAATAATGGCAGCTCGTCCCGAGCTAATTGGTGGTGTTGCTAGTCAGAAATTCCAGAAAAAAATGGAAATACTACGCCTGACCCGAGGATTGAACCTCGTGCTCAGTAGTGTGCACCTCATGCGTAATGAAATATGGCAGCTGATAATTTAGGACCTTTTTCTATGAATTGTAATTTTAATCTGTTGTGCCAATCGACCTAAACTTGTCTTGACTCCAGCTTTATTGGGAAGTAGGAATAACATATTTTGTAAACTCCTCAATGGTTTATAATGAACAATTTCGGTACAAGTCAATGGAATCGTTTTTCCAGAACTTATCAGGAGTCAATGACGTCGCCGCTGAGGATTCTGGCTTTCAGGAGTTGCAATAGTTTGGAAATAATATGGTGATGCTTTTCTTAGCAGTTGCCGACAAGTTTGACAGTTGGTGGCACCTTTGATAAAGACATGCTGTTACGATGGTAACAAAAGCAAAGATTAACATGAACACAAATGACAAATCGTCCCCCTATTACGTGGTACTTAAACATAAATTTAAATGTAGTACAGGAACTTTGCTAATGAAAACAAAAGAATATATACAAAACAAATTCCAATAACCCTTTTCTTTAAAAAAAATAACGTACTCTGGAACTTGGTACTGATAGCAAAAACAATAAACAACACGAAGCGGTACTGTCCGCAATATTAACCTGGTTGAACTTTGTGAAAGTAATGGTTGAACTTGGCGAAAGTTTAGTCAACATTTAGCTGCGCCTGCGACTAGCGTGCGTACTCGTTAATGGCTCCTTTCTGCATAACGTTAACAGCCAGTATTAGTTTTCTATTTTGTTGGTTCCTGGATTGTAAATTATGAATTCTTGATAATTCATAAGCCATATTAAATTTGTTTTCGTGGATTGGTTTCGACAAAAATTACTTATATTTTTTATGGTGTTTACTATATGGCTACTCTAAGAATATACACAGAAACTAACTTTGATGTCACAGCAGAGTCTCTTAGGGTCGGTATATATCCGACGGAAGATGCGTAGCGTATTATCGGCGGTGTAACGCCGGAATTGACAAGTATTTTTAACTACATTTCTTACGAACTAATGTAACTGCAATACCAAGAACTATGGGAATATTAGAAAGATATATATCTATCGAAGACTTTAAGGGTCGGTCCGGTACATATCTGATGGAAGATGCGCCGAGCGGCCGTTTGGGCCTAATTTTATTTACGATAGTATAGAAAACTTACCTGAGTTATACAGAAACAAGTTATAATAAAAGCTAGTCAAAAACTCTAGAACAAAATTAATGTCTATTTTATACTCTATTCATAAATAAATGTAGGTAGATTCCACAATGAGGATAGACATCAACTAAATAGGTATTGCCAAATTACATAATCGCATTGATTTCATCTATCACTCAACATTGAATAGATTTGGTTACAAGACTTTCCAATGACCCTGACTTTTCATGCAGAAATCTTATTATGTTTAGGTTAGTATGCACATAATACCAAAGGACTTCGTGATACATTGAGAAATATTTTGTGTCATATTATCTCAGTAACATTATTGTTTGTTTAGTTTGATAACCACAAATTCTCGGTACTCAATTTACTTATAATATACCTAAAATCAAGTAAATCTCGGACATTGTATCGAAATCATCTCAATAAGGTGTGTGTCGGTTGGAAAAATGTTCTCTTATTAATACTTTGGGGTTTCTAACACAATTCGGAGTCTTGAGAGATCGTACGCACCTAATATTACAACTTCGTAGAGCTTCAAACCAACATAATAATTTTAAAAAATATCAGTAGATACTTAAACAAACAAAAGCTATTAAATATCTCTCAGGATCACAAAAATTTGTGTTAAAAGAAATTATTTACGATGACAATGTCGTAGTTGAAAAAGGATTAGACTTAAGTTAACTACTTGCGGTTTATTTTTTTTAGTAGGTACATATTTCATATTATGTCAGCATTTTAGTACGTGAAGCGAAAACCTTTGATGCCTTTTCAAAAATACTGCGCGCAAACAGGATTGTGAGATTTGGTACGGTTAAAGTTTAAGTACCTATACAAAAACGTTGGTTATAAAAGTATTATTCACTCTATTTTGATCAAAGCTGTTCTACGAAATGTCTTCTAATAACCTCTTAACAGTATCTAAATATATTTCCCAATATAATAAGCAAATAACCTTTATAAATAACTTCAACGAACTTCCAAAACAATGAAGCAACACGATTTATTGAGTCGCCACTAAAATATCAAACTTCTTGTTGTGAGCGAAACTGACCAATTGCGACCATCTTAACAAGACCCGTGTTAACGATATGTCCAGTCATTCGTTAAGTCATGATTCTCAAATGTTCTAGAAAGTAAAGAACGTAGAATGTGGCAGTTATTTGACATGAACGTATCATCACGCCTGTATTCCCCGACGGCGGAAAGGTGTAACCATGCTACAGCAAAAAATTCCCAGTTATGTTTAACTACTTAGGGTACTAAGCTAGCCTTTCGGTATTCTATAGGATACATTTAGGTGAGTGTGCAAGGGAATTACATGACTTGATTCCGCCATCACCTTTCTACCATTGGACAACCCTACGGCGAGTGTCCACTCTTACGTCGTTGGCACCTCTACGATTCGGACAAAGCGTTTCGCCTCGTCGTTTATACCGCGTACATTGAAAGACTGAAGTTGTTTCAACTTACCTGCTGCGGTCTTCCCTTCCGATTATAATTAAGGTGTCTTCAAGGCCAGAGTGAATAGGCTCTTAATAAACTATAACTTCACCATCACTGAAATCATCAATGTTTACCATCAGGTGGGATTGCAGTCTGCACTGGCAGCGCGCAAACTACAAGCACCGGTTTATAATATTAAAAAAAAACTATGTATGGAGGTCTCTCACTAGGTGGACAATTGAGAGTCGTGAGAACCTAATGGATGCAAGAAGCACAGGACCAATCGTTGTGGCCACACTTCGGGTAGCCCTATACCTAACAGTGGACTTTTTGAGGCTGAAATGGTGATGATGATGATGACTATGTAAAGGGCGAGCTTGTTGCTTTAAACGGGTTGCTATTAAGAAATTCTAGATTGAAGTCCCAACAATACTTTACGCGACCCAGAAATCAAACCAAAGACACCATCTGCGGTCGTATAATGGCGGACCATTGAGACTAAAGAGGCAGCAAAAGTGCATTGGGGTAAAATATTTGTCGTAAAAAGACCATGAATTTTACACACCCACTTAGTGCCTGTTCCCGTAGGAATACAGGGGTAAAAAGTATCCTGTATCACTCGGAGATAATATAGCTTTCCAACGCTCAAAGAATTGTTCAAATCGGTCCAGTAGTTGTTTAGTTTATTTGTTACATACAAATACAAAAATCTTTATAATAGTAGTATTGATAATTATATTATGCAGTGCAACCACATGCAGCTCAATAAAATAAAACAATAACATTGATTCGTTTAAAACATCACCATGATTTTTTATATGACTGCTCCAAATTCACTACTAGCCAAGCTCAACATACGCTGGTTGTAACCACAACTTTGCATTGACCCATGCCACAGAGTAAACAAAACACTTGAAGATATCTTGGTACACTGGTGGCTGTTGAGTAACTCTGTGTTGAAAGCTTGCGCACTCGTGTACAAGGCCGCCTGGTCTTAGTAAGGACACTGTTTGTTAGTTTGTCATTTTGTATTACGATTTTTAATGTCATATAGCTTGTATTTATTGACGTTTTACGAGTAGAAGTGAAGATTTAGTTAGCAGTAGTGCTGTTGATGTAAACACTTGACAAAATATGTATTTTGGTTAAGTACATTCTTCCTGTCTGTCTGTTGACAAGTTTCCGCGGCCACCTATAGAAAAGTAGTGTTTCACACAGATCCAATTGACCATCACCTGCCTAACGCTTTCCAATTATGTTAAGGTTAGCTTTTAGTAGGTAGGAATATGTTTTATTTATTATCAAACAGCCAATAAAAGTAAATTAAATAAATTCTGCAATTTCGTCTTCACACAAAATCGCAAACATTCATTCATTCAACGGTTGATACATGAGCGCGTCCAGCATTGGTAACAATATCCATAATAAAAACTTGAGAACAAAAACACACAACAATAATAATCGTCGCGTTACCACACTGTTCAATGCGAAATAGAAAGACTAAACGAAAATAACTGGCTTGCTTTCTATGAGAGAGAGAGAGACAGAGAGAGAAACACGCGCACGCCGCACGGCTTACAACTATAGCAAAAAGTGTCGTTACAACTTTTGGTCTTAATTTTTTCCGTCTAGCCCCCTTTCGCAACGCGTAAGAACTAAAACTAAAACTTCGTTCCAATTATAACCCAATGCTGCTGCCTACCAGCAGGTATTGTAGATAGAACTCTCATATCTATCGCCACTTCAAAACAGTTACTGGATAAAGTTGTAAGCTTTTGCCCTCACTATTGTCTCCATAAAGTCTGCATTTGAAGGCATGTGAAGGTCTAATCTTCTTTCTTTTTGTGTTGTTAGTGACTTACCTTGGTTTTAGAGGTTTTATTCGGCTCATGGGCCTCTAACTTGGTTGCACATACCGTCGGGAAATATCTCTTAGGCATTCTGGTTTTTTCACAACGTTTGCTTTCACCGTTTTTAAGGAAAGTATTACAATGATGTGTTGGATTTATTTACATCAATCACACTAGTCCTTAAAATAACAATCGGTCTATAAAACATGGGGTTTTAAGGAATAGAAAGAAAGAAAGAAGAAAGAAAACATAATATATTTATTTGGCACATGCCACAAGTGCACAAAACAAAATAAAAAAAAATAATAATAAATAAAAACAACAAACAACCGACTTCTTAAAAAAACACTTACAGGTGAAAAATAACTCCAGTTTCGGAAGTCTGTGGCTTTGGTGGTTTTGTATCGTTCATTATTGGATAAAAAAAAATATATACAACCGAATTGAGAACCTCCTCCTTTTTTTAAAGTCGGTTAAACAACTAAGAAGACACGAAAAAGTATTGTATTGTTGTATGAATCGGGAGATTTTTTTTTCATCACCGTTTTCGAAGCAAGTGATAATTATACAATACGCGCATCAATCGAAAAGCCAGAAGTGTGGGCTAGAACTCGAGACCTTTGACCTAGCAGTTCATCGCTCACTGTTTTTCTTCGCCGATTCAATAAATTATTTAGTCAGTCGAACAAGCTCATCTGTGTTATAAATATTTACCTATTAACATTTAAATAATAACGCATCTTCCCTTCTCTTCTCACGTCGCCGTCGCCATCTTGAATCTCGCCCGTCCAGTATTAAAGTGCTTGGGCCAAAGTTCATACTTAAAAAGGTCACTGCATAAGTAAATGCAATGAAATACTCGTATATTATTTACTTATCAGCTTCTGAGCAGTGAGAGTGAAATGTGTTGTATAATTTTATTGGGTTTAGACAGTTTACGTTGAATGTTTGTGCTTTCTCCGATGTTATGTTGTTTGTAGACAAAGAGTGTGCAAACAGAGTAATTTGTAAAAGACTAATTATCCAAAACCAAACCGAGTGAGGGGGTGAACATACTCGATCAATCGCCAAAGTCAATATTCGAAGATCAAGCAATGAAACGCACAGAATTAAAACCACCTAGTCAGTACACACATTCAAAATTACATCAAACAGTCCCCCAAAAAGCTCACGCACGCCCACTTCGCTATTTCCTGGTGTTTTTACTGGGAATAAGAAGTGGAACAAACTCCCCAGCTATACGTCTGTGTAATAAGTTAGAAGAACTTGAATTTGTACAGTACCTACAATTAGTTATCACTATAAATCACACTCCAATATATAAGTACATCATACTAGTAATATATAGCTACCGACATTAGCTCTAACTAAGCAAAAGTAAACTAGCTAAATGGAAACACTGAAAAATAAATCGAAAGTCGCCCTTATTAATGCGAAACATGATACATATGGAACCGAAACTTTGTATCTATTATTAAAGTAAAATAGCTACTATGGACATGCGGTTGTCTATACTAAAACACAGGATAACAAGCCATCAATCTAGTGTTCAAAATTTATTAGGACTTGCTTCGACGTCCGACATAGCCAATTGTCTGTCTGGCGCAACAATAATTTGTAGGCAAGACGACAGTTTTGACGTGTTGCGCTTATGCAAGCTCCATGGAAGCCTTGTAACATGTCCATTTTTACACATTGAGTTCGCAGAGTCCGGCTTTATCTATGGTTAATTTATCGGTACTGAGAAAATGGTGTCTATTGTTTGGCCAGCAATATTATGTTTTACGAAACGAGGAAATGTTGTGAAGAGTGTGTGTATTGCTTTTTAATGGAAGACACACCTAATAAACGACGATGGTTTTTTTTTAATATAGATAGATACATAAGTAGATAGGTGTATATGAAATCGTTTATGAAGAGCAGTAATAAAAGACACAATGATAAATTATATTTATTTCTGTAAATAGGTTTTCACAAACACTTTTACACGTCTTTTTTTTTAACTAGTAGATAAGATCGGAGTTTCACTACCTGACTACTCTGAGAAGGAACACCGAAAGAAACTCAGAGGTCATAGTCTCTTTTAAAGTCCAGACATTATCTTAGTCAAATCATGTAAAATCCATGCAGATTATTGTTTCAAATGGTCTTTTGAGGAAAGAACCACACAGAATGAGGGGACCAGATCAGTCAGTGCAAGCATTTGTCAGTAATCGTGAGCGGAACTCGGAACTTGAGGAGCTCCACGTGCTGACGAACAATACCAAAGAAAGAACATTTGGGTTGTCCCTAATGTTGTCCCACAAAACAGTTAATAAACCTAATCACTTCTGGGAGGCTAGTGTCGCATGGTTACACCAAATGGGAGTCCAGCTTAGCATAAGCCAGGTAGAATACCTTATGCTGGTAAAATATGATGAAAAGTGTTGAAAAAGTCACTGGTCAGTACCAATTCCAAAATGAATAATTTAAATATTTATAAAGATAAAAAATTATAGAAAAACATTAACTTGGATAAAAAAGAAAAGTACATTTCTGCCTGCTAATTTTAAATAAATGCTTATAAATAGGTGAAGAGGAAATGTTTTGTGTGACGCCAGTGTCTGTCATTTTTTTCCAATTGAACCTTATCCTGTTTCGCATAAAGTTAAAAAAATAAAAAAGTAATTTGGCACATTGAGGTAGCTTGATAAGCTGGTCTCTGTACCCCATTGGTTCGCGTTTGAATAGGTCAAATAGTAATAAAAATATATGAAAAATAATAATTACTAGATACTTAAAATACGTTATAATTTTCACCTTCATTTAACGACTTACCTTCAACACGATACATCGACCTCACCACTGCTTGCACCATTTCCGCTGACAATCCATATTATTGCTAGTTTTACTATTTCTCACATACATTAACTATTTACGGACTTCCAGGATAGGCTTCTAGGATAGGCTCCGCAACCAAAAGTGTTAGTAACTATGTTACTACATAATATAATATCCGTAGGTAATTATATCTGTCTGTAATTCCGCTACTGAACAAACTTTCCCCATGTCATGTATTACGCTGATGCAGATTCCGAAGATGATGTCAGATATTTCGAAAAAAGAAAGAAATTCAAACTTTTTTAATATCTTTTGAAATACCTACCGTGTGGTTTATTGTTTATACAAATTAAGAGTTAAATTATTGGTCTTTCTTATGTCACGACTTTACGTTTGGCTATTTTGGTTAGTATTACATATCATAGGTTTTCTATTATTAATCCTAATAAATATTATTTGTAAAGTATCTAAAATTATATTACATTTCTACTTTTTTAGTTTAGTAGAAATTAAAATCAAAGAAATTGGTTGTTTTTTTCTATTAAGTACATTAATAATTTAGCAAAAATAATGTATAAAAAATGCATAAGAATAAGTATTTATAAAACTTTTGCTCCATGCATGCTTCATCATTTTTATTATTTATTTATTAGATAATTAGTTGACTAACTTATGTTTATAAAAAAAGGACGGGTTTGCCTAAACATCCATATATTAGTAGAAACACTAGCACACTCTACTAACATGTATGTATCACCTTCAAGAGCTCAAAGAGTGACCTCTACATTATTTACATCATATCCGTAACTGATAGAGCCGTAACGCTCTACCATTGGTTACAATTATCACTATAGTCCATGCCTTGAATAATGTTGAGGTTAAGCAACCTTCGGTTAGGTCTGGAAGTGGTTTGGTGTGCTCAAAATACGTGCTGGTGACGAACGCGCTTTGTGAAACTGTAGTTATATACTTTGGAAATAATACGGTTGAACAAATTTAACTATTCATGGTTCTAGGTACAGACGCTAGCACATCAAGTTACCCCAATGTGTCAAATTTCTTTGATCGTTTTTCAATGTTATGTCATACAGAACAGAGGTTCATATTCAACTGGAAAAGTTTGACACATAGGGGTAACTTGATGTGCTGGCGTCTGTACATCAATTACGATTATATTCTTCTTTTGCTATGCCTTTTCCCCTTTTTTTGGGGCCGGTCCTCTTCTTCTTAAGGGGCAAAGGCAGGTCTTGGGTTGTCCGTACCTCCACTTGAGCTCGTTCCATGTCTTGGACAATGGTTGCCCAAAACATGGGGCGACATGTTTCTTGAATGTAGTTTTTATTCTAGATGTTTTTGATGTGCAATATGTATGTTAATACGATGGTATTAACATAAATATTGCATTCAAAATACGGTAAGTTTTTGAGTTTCTTGCTTTAGGAGGAGCAACTGGAATCATTCGTTATATTTTATTTAACTTGAAAGTCTAACGATCCAAAGTGTCTTTTGAATGGTCAAAATTAAACAAATGATTTGACTTCGACTTTGACTTGTCTTAATAGAAGTCTCACAGACTGATCCTTTACCCAACTGAGGATTGAACTCAGGAACTAAGCTGAACAGTCGAACTTTTAACAATTAGGCCAACGAGGCAACCACAACAATGAGCATTTTACCAAAATCTGACCCACAAACCATTCATATCGCAGACAATATCACGGTCATCAACTAGTTTTCAACAATAATAATCGTGACTAAACTAAAAATGAATTGTAACAAATGGTTGCCAAACATTTGTTAGTTCATTTCAGGTCAAGAAAAACAATTGAGCTTTAGATTGTTACAATTCTTGAATACCTAGGCTAGTTGACTAAATTTTAGCTTTTAGTCCCTATACGTAAAATATTATTTATTTATGAAGTATATTGATAATTGTTACTCATCCGTCACTTGTCCCAAAGGTTCATTTGAAAATCAGCGTCAGGCAGCATCTCATCATTTGTCTGGCATTACCGCTGAAATGATTCTTTTTGTGTTTTTTTTTTTGTAATAATGTGTTTTTGCTGTGCGGGTATCCAGCTGTTGCCAATAAATGTATTTTCTTTCTTTCCTCATTTATATTACAAGAAAATATTAGACTTTTTAGAGACTTTTTTCACGTTATCAAAAAATAATGGCGATATGTCGAGTCAAATTGACACATGTCATCAATATCCTATACAGTTTAAGTTTATACCTACCGACTACTCTCCTCAACATTAATGCGCTTTATCTAAGTAGTTTTCCATCAATTTGAAAAATAATTAAAATACTTGTGTATTATTTTTTTATAATCTAACTGATAGACTAAATTATACCTATTCTATTTTGATATTAATTTATATTGTGTCGTCATGCCTATTGACCTAGATCATTGTAAATTGCGGTTATATATGTATGTAGGTAGTCTTTAAACTTTTGGCTTAATAGACCCTAATGTGTTGTGTCTTTTTTTTTCAGGTATGTGGAGTTAAAATAACCGATAAGCTTATAATTGTAAGGAGTGGGGTAAGTCAGTAGATGTACTGTCGTTTTCAGTGTTCTCACTACTGTAATTTTAACATTGAATGGTTGAATGTTCATAATTTCTACTCCCTTAAAGCATTCTTCGAAAATAAATTTTAGCAAATTTAATAATTATGTTACAATGTTACTCAATTTTGAACGCTATAGATTTAATAGCTAAACATGTACTCTGTTTTTACTGTAACACCTCTAAATACCATGATTTGAAGCAAATAAAGACTTTGACTTTGATATTATTTTTACTTATTCTGAATTACTGATTGTTGTGTACTCTGTTCTATTTGATGTTCTTTCCATTCTGTATTAGTAATATGGAACGGAACACTAATCAATTGTAGATTACTAGAAAATATACAGTTAATTTAAAAATAAATAGGTCACTTTTTGATTGGGTTATTATAAAAATCGTGGCTTGTAATGTTTATCTAACCCAATCAGATTATAAATAAAAAAATGGGTTACTTACTTTTAAAGAAAGATTCTTATAAAATCAGATGGAAATAATAAGTTTTTCGTGGCTCTTTACAGTTTTAAGCAAACATAACAAGACACCCTGCATAATTAATTATTACTATGCTAAACTCCATACTGGCTATAAGGAACTATGTTGACTGACACATTAATGTGTCTTACCGATTTATTGACTAATACTTAGTCTAACTTAAATGTCTATAAATAAGTAGGGAGTACGTATCTCATTTCCTGCACTTACCTTCCGCTGAGCTTCTCTAAATAAGGCTCGAAGACTTCATACAGGTAGTGTTACGTAACATTTGCATTATACAATGTTTACCTCTTGTAAATACAGTTTGAATCTTCTTTAAAAGTATGTATTAAGGACTTTAATGGACTTTATAATTTAACCTCTTTATTAAAGTTTCCTTAAAGGTCGTCTGTCCACCTTGTGGGCGCTTGACGATACGTGGCCTCCACTCGAGAGCCTTTCGACCCCATCGGTCATCAGTCCTCCGTGCTATGTGCCCTGCCCACTGCCACTTCAACCTGCTAATCTGCTGGGCTATGTGGGCCGCGGGAACGCGCTGAATGCAAGCCGCTTCCAACCGGTCTTATTGGAGATCTATAGGAGAGGCCTATGTCCACCAGTGGACTTCCTATTGCTGAAGTGATGATGATGATGATTAAAGTTTAAGTTATTAATAATGAATAATGTGCACGTGCGGAAAATAATGACATTCTTCCTTGATGAACTATCATCTTCTATTTTACCTCTTCGGTTGTTGAATTTTCAAAAATCCATCTTCAGTGTTCACCTTTTATTAATTTGCTTATAGAAGGTGGTCAAAGGTATGACGTGTACCGTGTCTCTGTGACATTGTAGCTCCAAAACGGATAAGCTGAATACGATTTACTTTTTATTTTCTTTGGCATGTTTAAACATATTAGTTTTGCTTTCAGCTGTACCCAATACGTGTTATGCTCTCTTGCTTTAAAAATAATCGCAAAATTTAAAGAAAATTAATTAATTAATGACAAAGACTTTTGTACCTTTAGACGTATAAAGCTGTAAGTGCAGAAGCCTGCTCATCAATTTACCCCAATGTGTCAAATATCTTTGATAGTTTTTCAACTTTATGTCAAACAGATTAAGGTTCATATTCAATTGGGAAAAATTAATACATTGGGGTAACTTGATGTGCTGGCGTCTGTAAATTGGAAATATAAGTTTTCCTTATTAATTATGTCCGGCTTACTTCTGAATAGGTCTACAATAGAAAATTATAAAGGCGAGCGCACATTGCGCCACACAACGGACATTGCACACTGTGTGTAGTGTGTACCACCCATAAATAGAAACCCATATATTGACCAATAGGTTGCCATACACAAACAGAACACAATGCTACCTTAAAAATAGCCTAACACCTTTAACACAAGAGTATAAAGTTCAAATTCGTTTGAATTTAATTTTTTTAACTATATTTGGGTAAAAAATTATTATGCTGTCATATTAGTTTTTATTGCGTAGGCGATAAGTGTTATATTAGCGATTATGACTGCAAATGTTAATGTGTTTACGACACAATGGTGGGTTATTATCTAATAGATTTAAATTTTAGTAAAATAACGTAATAATAAGTTATAGCTATGTATTTTTTTGTTAGCTAAGTGTTTTAGCAATTTATATGAGGTAAAAGGGCTGATAGGTATAATGCCTACTTATGAATAAGTCATTGCAGGGGTCAACCCTCAAGGTTAACCTTTCAATCGTGTCAATGAGAGACTCAATAGAAAGACAATGACGCGGACAGTGCGGACAGTGCGGACACCGGTGTCCTTTCGGAGTTTAATGAATGAAACTGTGCTTGCCGTGATGAGTGACCAGCCTGAGTAGCATGAACACCGAAGAAACGGCCTTTGTCTACAGACGAATCGGCAAAGTGACAGATTATATAGATAGGAACCTCAATCTGTCAAATTTCTTTCAATACACCCTGCCTGCGTAGCATGAACACTTAATTTCTTTTCTTCCGAGAGACGACAAATTTCTTTCTGTCCAACTTGACATTTCTTCTACCCGAGCATGAGGCGACTCGTTGACAAGCGTTTGTACGTAGAGAAAGAAATTTACATGCTGTCTATAGCAACTGTCAAGTTGCTCTTGCCTAGGTCTCATTTGATGTAGACTGTTTGACACTTGTTGACAGGAAATGTTTCGAAAAGAACTGTGAAAAGTGGAGAAAATAGGTAGGTACGTACTTCATGCTCGGCATTGTTGATTCTTGTCTACTGACGAATCGGCATATAACTTCTCATCTTTCTTGACATTGTCATGCTCGAGACGAAAGAAATGTCTATATAATCTGTTACTTTGCCGATTCGTCTGTAGACAAAGGCCGTTTCTTCGGTGTTCAATGTGTTCATGCTATGCAGGCATGCATTACATATGCGAGTTATCGACGATGTTGTGTCAAGAACCTTTATACCTTTATTCTGATATTTGGAAAATAGAAATGTTATAGCAGGATTTTACCAGCTGTTTGTATCTACAAATAACAACATAACATAACGTCACGCCTGTAATCCCCGAAGGGCAAGGCAGAGGTGTACCTGGTAGTACACCCACATTTCGCCAGTTATGTTTAAGTCCCATGTAATAGGGGGCGAGCTTATTGCCATCAATCGGGCACAAATCCAGACTCCGGGCTGCTACTGAGAAATCCCAGATGAAAAAACTCAATAACACTTTGCCCGACCCGGGGATCGAACCCGGTACCTCATGCTCAGCAGTAGCGCTTGCGACCACTAGACCAACGAGGCAATCAACAAATTAACAAATACCTAATGAATGTATTTATGCAGTAAATGCAGAAACAGTGCTAGCTCAGTAGTGTGACCGGTGGACTTTTAAGTCACAGTCTCGAGTTCGAATTCAAGTTACGCACAGGCTCTAAATTTTTGGATTCATGTGCGTGTTGTAGATTATCACTTTCTTTAAAACGATGAAGGAAAACATCGTTAGGAAACCGGCCTGAGAGGTACTCGTATTTCTCGAAGGCATGTTAAGTCAAGAAAGAGACCCATGGGCTGCATAAACTATACACTTGGTTAGTCAGACGCTATGAATAATAATAATACCAGCCTGTTACTGTCCTACTGCAGGGCAAAGGCCTCTTCTCATACAGAGAAGGCTCGAGCATTGATCACCATGCTTGCTCAAGGCGGATTGGCGATTTCAAACTTATATTAACTACAAGTCCAGGTTTCCTCACGATGTTTTTCCTTCACCGATATCAAATGATGTCTAAAATAAACTTAGGAAGTACATTTGAATTGAAAAAGTCACATTGGTACTTGCTCGGAATTGAACCACAACCTCGTGCATGAGAGGTAGGCTCCTTAACCTCTGGGCCATCGCGACATATAGACGCTATGAAGGACATATTTAAATGTTTGCAAGACTGGCTTCAAGTTTCATTTACCCCAAAAGCAATAAAACATCTCACAAAGCAATAACTTACTCTGAAAGTGTTACACTCGTAAGTTGCAGCCATACATACAATTATTTAAATTTTTCACAACATCTCCACTTATAACATTAGACCTTTAATTTTTCTTTACTAACCACCAAAACTTGACCTCTTGCATTTAAAATACAAAAATTACAAATTTATGAATATGCAAACCTATTAAAATGTAATTAAGGTTAGTTTTACGAAAACAAAGATATCAAATTGTGACCTGGTTTAGTAGAATCAGCTGTGTGCTTTCACTTGCACGACGAAGCCTTCGGTTTCACCTTTCTCAAAACTCTTTGTTCTATTTGAGAGTGTAAATCTTTATACATTGTTTTTGCTGATTTATGATAGCTTTCTGAGTACTCTTTAATTGTTTGTTTAAAGCTTGTTGCTAAGTATTAACAACCGCAGGGGTTGATCAACGACTACCCGCTTTGCTTACCGAGGTCGGTACGAGGAAAAAGTACAAAATACAAAATACAAAATACAAATAGTTTATTTTCTTTACCAAGTTTGTACTACATACTAGTGATAGAAGTGTTCTTTTAAGCAAGTAAATGCCTGTACTAGGACACTTCCCTCTTCCGTAACTTAAATTTACATAATGTACACAAGAAATGCCAGTGTTTACTATTTATAATTATAATTTATACAATTTTAGGAAAGTAGATTAAAAATAAACATAACTTAGTGTGCGTTTTGTGTATGCAATATTGTGCGATGAAGATATGCGATGTGTTGTGGGGTGTGCGAATGTTTGTGTAGGATGTGTGTGTGTGTGAGATGTATGTGTGTAATTGTAAAAATGTGCATGTGAGTAAGTGTGTGCGTGGATGAGTGAGTTATGATGTGTGCTGCAGGAGAGCCTAAGTGTCCTCATATGAAAGTGACTATCAAGCACCATCCGTGCCGCGGTAAGCACGTTTAGTCGCGGCAGTAATTCAGTAGATTTTTGACGGACATTACGATTAGTCAGAAGCCCAAAACCGAAATTAAAAAACCTGCAAATCCAGCGTCAGACAGCTGCGTTTGTCTGGCATTACCGCTAAAATGAGCCTTTTGGTGCAGCCGTGAGATATGCCATTTGTTTTTTACTATCTTATTTTGCTGATTTCATATTTAAACAGAGTGTGCATGTTTTTACCTGTTGCCAATTTAATATTGTTTCTTTCTTTCTAAAAAAAATACTTGCCTTTAAATGATAAATGATATTTATTTCAGTAAATGGGTTCATACAAACACTTTTACATGTAATTTTTTTGAATAAGAAGATGTGGTCGGTATTTCGGTATCTGACTACTCTGAGAAGGAATACCGAAAGAAACTCAGAGGTCACAGTTTTTTTTAAAGTCCAGACAATATCTTGGTCAGATTATGTAGGAACCATAAAGATTTGTGACTGGTCTTTTGAGGAAAGAACCACACAGAATGAGAGGACCAGATCATTCATAAGACCAGGGGCTCGAGTCTGCTATTGCAATCGTGTCTCAATGACCGGTCATTGATCGAATATTTGACAACTTTGACAGTTTTTGTATGGGAAATGTGTCATTAGTTTGACGTTAAACGTCAAAAATCGATCATTGACCGGTCATTGAGACACGATTGCAATAGCAGACTCAACCCCCATATCTTTGATATTACTAACTCTTGTAAACTCGAATGCTAGTTATTACCTATCGCTAAGCATGAAATCCTGGGTTCAAAATTTAGGTTGAGCAATGATATTGATTATTTGAATCTTTGTCAGTAGGAGCCCGGAGTTTCCCCCTCCACGTACCCACTTTAACATACTTGGTGACAGGTACTAAAAGTAGACTCGTGCTTAAAGCTTTCGAAAGACACAGGCATGATTTTATAATTATCATGACTTTTATCCATAAAGGAACAGTCTCCAAAACCCACAACACAGTTTACCAAAACCCAAAAAACTTTTCCAGAACTCACAAAAGAATCCTTTGGGGCTCATTAAAACCCTTGAAAAAACATCTCAGATTAAAAAGACAACCTCTTTGGTACACGAGGCCCTTTGACGCCATCGGCTGCTAATAACAATTATGTCGTTACATCAAGGAGCCAATTACCCCCAAATTACGGATAATTAAGTAAACTTCATCCGACTTTTTGATTAAACAGCTGACTTAATTACTTTTAGGCGATTGGGGGATGAGGGCAGAAGATTAAGTCCGGACCTGTTTTGATTTTTATGCGATGATAGGATTAAATGTGACTGGTGAACTGCCTTAAGATAGGTCTCAAGTTCGATCCCCTGACCACGGGCCATGGGCGGCATAAAAACTCTAATCTCAGATTACACAAATCTTAATTTAGTGCTAAATTACAGAAATGTTATATGATATTTAGAGAGGTCACATTCTTTTTAAGGACTTATAACTTCTCAGTTCTATTATAAAAAAGGCAGAGAGAAAGTAGGGAGGCCTGCAATAGGAAAATTTAGACTAGTTGCCACTCCAAGCACTACCTCCCAAGATTATTTAAAATAATAAATATTACATTATTTTATTTTATTTTAATTCAGTTTATCTGTGTTCTTGTTTGTTTATTTCTATTTTATTATTATTACTTATTTTTGTCATTATTTCGATTTTATATTTCCTCAACCAATAGCTTGTATGTTTAGTTGTTAACTGTTAATATAAGTTGGTTATAAATAAATAAATATAAAAAGTAACACTTTAGATCACGCAAAAGAAGTGTGTAAAAATCGTAGCGTTGGCGTTCTGAAGTTTCTGCATTCCCCATGGATAAATGGCGTGAGTTTTAGTACGTTTATTTCAAAAACTGTTGAATTGTGAACGTAAAACTCGATCATTCAGACACGAGGTCTCTGTTAGTTGAAAATATCTTAGTAGTCAAATCTGGCTGAACCCTTTTTTGAGTTTATTGGAAATCCTAATGAAGTTTCTCCATTATGAAGACGATATAGTGACATGCTGGACTGTTCCCAGATAAAACCACCGCGATGTTTTACCTCTGCCTATGGCCAGAGTTGCGGTATTAGCATAAGCATTCACCACCGATAGAACAACTGCTGAATCCTACCCAACGTGTCAAAGTCAAAGTCAAATCATTTATTTCAATTAGGCCTGAAAACAGGCACTTTTGAACGTTATACTTACAAATAAATTAAATTAATATGATTCTAGTTGCACATTCCAAAAGGTAGTTTTGTATGTAGAAGAATGTGCAAGAAACTCCATACTTTCTCTTTTAAAATAGATGTTACAATATTTGTATACATAATCAGATTATATGTGAGGGCGATGTACAGACGCCAGCACATCAAGTTACCCCAATGTGTCAAATTTTCCCAATTGAATATGAACCTTATTCTGTTTGACATAAATTTGACAAACGATCAAAGACATTTGACACATTGTGGTAACTTGATGTGCTGGCGTCTGTACCATGTGAAAAAAAAATGGGATCGGGATCCAACTAAAACCCTATTGATTGGAGATATTAAAGTATCCGTAAATTACGAAGACAATTTTAGTGTACCCCAAACTGCTGTATTTAGTTCGTACACTGACCCCAACACAGAACTAGTTACTTACATAACCAAACTTAATACTCTAATTGAAACAAAAGTGTGTCGTTTATATACTGACAGAGTACCGAGGTCCCTACTTATATAACTTTGTGGCATGGTTAAGTTTACCGTTTACCTACATCATGGCGTTGAGCAAGGTACTTGAGTCATGGCGGTCTTTGCTGCTTGCAAACAGTCCTGGTTTGCCGTAGAAGATGATGTTGGTTTTGCTTTGGTGCCGTAATAAGTATTTTTAATGTCGAATTCTTACGTTTTGTTGACATTTGTTGGCTTAAACTAACACTTTTGGAAGCATTTACAGGTGTTTGCATTTTTGAATCTTGTGCAATAGTTTGATTAGTTGAATATCAGTTGAGTTGCGGTTTAGCTTCTGCAATCATAAATTTTGAAGCTTGTTTAAAGCGGGCTCGTGATTTCGACAGTGTTTTTGAAATCAAAAGTACAATTACTATCCAACAGCATTTTCGTTGTAGTAGAGAATAAATACGTATCACCAATATACGAATCAAGACTTCAGAATGAATAAGTATAATATTTTAAATCAAAGAGATTTAAAAGACTATAGAGCGGGCATATCAAGAAAATGTCATTGAAAAACTTTGATCCTGTGTCTCAGTAACGCCATCTAGAATAATATACATGAATATTGGATCGTATTGTAATAGAGTAAGTACCTATTGAATGTTTTAAATCGTTTTAAATCGTTCGAATGGCGTTAATGACGCTGTTGTTATGTTTAATAATCATTTTTTCATTCATAAAACGTGAATAAATAAATGTAAGTGAGAAAATCTTTAACTTTTACACAACGCCATCTTGTCCCAAGCTAAGCAGAGTTTGACTGTGTTATGGGTACAAAACAACTAATAAACATAGGCTCTTATATATATTTCTAAAATTATTCATATTATAGACTACTGCGACGTCCCGCGGTTACTCCCGCGTAGGTCCCGTAACCGTGGGAATACAGGGATAAAAAGTAGCCTATGTATCTAGGGTGTCAGCTAACTCCATACCAAATGTTATTAAAATCCAATCAGTAGTTTTTACGTGAAAGAGTAACAAACATACATCCATCCATTCATCCTCACAAACCTTCGCGTTTATTATATTAGTAGGATAAATTAACACCCAGACACGGAACAAATGATAGTGCTCATCACACAAACATTTGTCCTAGGTGGGAATCGAACCCACGACCTGCGGCATAGCAGTCTAACTAACTACTAGACTAACAGGCCAGTCAAAAGTCAGTATGTGTGTTTGATGTGTTTTATATCCTTGTTTATAGGATACAGAGAAAAAATATTTATATCTATGTCAGGTTTTTTGTTAAATATGATTGACCTCAGACGTAGAAGACTCGCGCACTTCAAAAACCTCTCGAAGCTGATACATGGAACTTCACGGAAGCCATAGCAACTTTACCTTAATGAAAAAGCAAACTTTGTCCAATTAAATCTTCTGCCTTCACTTTATCATCTGGCTAATAAAGAGGCCATTAAATATCGGGTATCCTTAAGAATATCGTTTTCTTAGTGAGTATTTGATTAAATCAAGCAGAGTCTCCTCTTGCCTTTGAGATGTTCAAAGTTCATGTTAATTTTAGCCTCATCCTTTGTAAGACTTCGTTTGAAGAGTCACAGTGTCATATTTAGATACTTTTTTGAAGAATTTTTTCATGCTTAGCATGTGTCTAAATATTAGCAGTCGCACGAGTTGTTCGAAGGTAAAGCTACACTTGATTAGGCTGGTTCTTGGATGGGCGACAATTTTCGGAGGTATGAGGAACAGGGTTTAAAGTTCCACATCCACCACTGAAGAGGGAGAATCCTCTGACCAGACGGGTGTTGTGTCTGGTGGGCTAACTACTGCCCGACGGTTGTAGTCGGGAACTTGTATACGTTCAAGTTGCGCGGATAACTCTAATAGCGCGATGTAGGATAGTTCGTATGTGGCGAGATAGATGTCGCTACAAATTCATTACACACCAAGACTCCTCCGTGGCTCGGAAAGCACGTTAAGCCGTTGGTCTCGGAAAGAAAGAAAGAAAGCCCGAAAGTCTGGCAATTAGTTAAACCAAGGGGAATCAGGTTCTGCAGGCCGTGGTCGAGAGGATCGTACTTACCTGACCCGCAGCAGACGCACCGGGCGCAGGCGGAAGGTGAATAACGCCCTTTTCCAGCCCCCCTAAATGGGTCCAGGGGCAACGGACACGGGACGTCCGCCGCGCGCCGCCCCCCACGTACATGGACCCGAGGTAGCGGCACGACGTGTTTACGCGCGCCCCTCTTAGACGTCGCGAGGGGAGTCCAACACCTCCCCACGCTGACTTGGCGAGGCCCGCGGGGCCGGCATCAGTCGGGGATCGCGGAAGTATCTACTGTTCCCGTGAGCCCCGGCGCAGGTGTGAGAAGGAACACGGGGTGGTTTTTAGTCAGTAAGAGTCTGACAGACCCCGCCGCCTCCCCGGGCGGGGGACATCCATAAGGATTTTCCACCCCTCAAAAAAAAAAGGGGAATCAAGTTACCCAGTTACTGGGTTGTGCAGGTCAGACAGGCAGTCGCTCCATGTACGAAACTGGTATTCAGTTGCGACAGGTTAATCTGGAAGCCGAATCTAAAATAGTTGGGATAATGCTAGGCAGATAGTGGTTGGAGGCATTTTGATAAACTTCTTGACCTCCACGTTAAAAAGTCAAAAGCGTGCCCAAGACGCAAAGCAACAAAATAATCCTTTTTATTGCCATGTAGTCGTGACGCGTGGCGCGCTGGGCATACTTTGGTTTGTCATCTTTACATGACGTTGAAAGGGTTATTAGGTTACTTACTCTTACTTGCTCAATGTGAATGCGTACGCCATAATTCTAAAATTAATAGTGCAATTTTAAGTTGAGCGTTATTAATTATTATTTATGTATTATATACTTATTTGCATTTAGAAATACCTATATGGGTAAGTGGTGTCATATAAAAAAAAATTATAATATTTTGTAGGTACTTACTGTGTAATATTAGAGTTATTAAAATAGTTGTTCGGGAAAAGGTACATACAGAACATAAAGTAGTAGGTAATAAATAAATAAATAATAAATAACATTTTTTACTGACTTAAAAGGAGGTGTATGTATTATACGAATCAGTGTCTTCTACCATTCTTTTCAGCACGCTTTTTTCCCATTGGGGTAGGCAGAAACTTCAGAACGCCACTTTCTATGCTCCTACATACTTACTTTGCTTATGTACTTCTATAATATAGAGCTTAACCTTAAATAAAAACCAGCATAAGTCAGTATATTAAGCGG
This sequence comes from Euplexia lucipara, assembly GCA_921972225.1. Lineage (NCBI taxonomy): Eukaryota > Metazoa > Arthropoda > Insecta > Lepidoptera > Noctuidae > Euplexia > Euplexia lucipara. The sequence continues at coordinate 2,944,055 of OV179151.1, forward strand.
AAGAACCAAAATAGACAAGGTTCGAAAATAACGGATATTAATTTTAGCTCTTAGATATGTACTCGATTCAAGGTTTCAAAAGTAGTTAATATTTACACGCTAATATTCCATGGAAGCAAAATATTTATTCAGCACACATCTTTTCATAGAAATAATAATATACTGACATACTGACACACTCAGTATTAGAATAAAAAAGAAAGTGGCGTCGATTTCAAGGACATTTCGATCATTGGATCGTAGATAGCGGTTACTCGATTCGTTTTATTTTTCTTTATTTAGAAGCTGAAGCTAGTGATTTGAAGGCAAAGAGATTTAAAAGACTATAGAGCGGGCATGTCACTTTGATCCCATGTCTCAGTAACGCCATCTAGAATAATATACATGAATATTGGAGCGGCAGCGGAGCGTACTAAAAAAAACTCATAGACTTGTGTCCGGCAGGACACACTTTTTCGGACGAAAATTTTGTTTGTGATGTCCGGTCTATAGGTATTGAATGTCTTTGTTTGAAGCCCAATTCTCAAAATGTAGTCGCATTCTCATCCCCCTGACAAGTTTTTAACAATTTGTAAAGAGATTTGACTGTTTGTCACATTGAATACGCTCCGAAACTACTGAGACCTATTTGAAAAAAATTTTCATCGTTGGGAAGCTACACTACCCCTGGATGGCATAGGCTACTATTTATCCCTGTATTCCCACGGGAACGGGAACTACGCGAGTGAAACTGCGTGACGTCTGCTAGTTATTATTAGGTATTTATATAAAAAAAAGGAAAGATTTGATAGTTTGTTTGCATTGAATAGGCTCCGAAACTACTGGACCAATTTGAAATATTGTTTCACCGTTCAAAAAAATCGTCATCGTTCAAAAAAAGCCTGTGTCACCCGAGAATAGAGTAGATTCTCTACTCTATTCTCGGGTGACATAGGCTTTTTATTGCTGTATTTCAACGGGAACTACGCGGAATGAAATAAACACATAAAGAAATTAGATGAAGATATTTATTTGTACACAGATTGTGGCTGAAGTTAAATAGGAATCGTTCTTAAAAATACGAGAATTGCCCCCTTTGAGCACGGTTAAACTAGATGAACGGACTACTCTTAGAGCCGGTGCGGGCCATGTGGAGGCCATGGACTAATAGATGATAGTTTATTTTCAACTCTATTGGTTACGCAGCAAGGTTGATCAATGATTAGCTGTGAAAATTGCGCTGCGCTGCGCCTCGTGGGATGTGCGCTGACCCTTAGTGAAAAGACATTATGGATGACGAAGTTGTTAGCTCTGATATAATGGTAATTAGCATTATAACTTTTCAGATGAATAATTACGTACTTGTCAGATTTTTCTTAGTAATCAATAACATCGGTAAAAGGAAACGCTGTGAAGAGTCTTGGGCTTATTAAACACTGGTATTCAACTACATTCGGTTAGACTAGTAGCCGACACATATAACTATGTTTGAAAACAGGCTAGGCAGACGATGATGATGTCATAGGCCAAATTCAAATGTTTGCCAGTATTATTCAGGTTTTGACACTTACTCAAATATTTAGTTGAAAACTACTAGAACCGAATTTTCATAACTGTTGGCTAATCTACTGAATATTGTGGCTTGTTCGTGGTTTTTGGTTTATTAACAGCACCCGCACGGGTCAACAATAATGTTAAGCTTTCAGAGGTCAGTCTGTTGATAGGTGTCAGTTTATTTACATGCAAAGAACAGAAAACACATAAGACCGTTGTTGCCGCCTGTCCAACAGTTTTACGACAGGTTAGCTTATTACCCAGTAGGTGGGTAGTGGAGATCAAATAGGCAGTCGTTGGTTTTTAGTTTAATAAAAACAATAACGCTAAACTGACAGAGGTCAGTCCATGGATGTAATGAAATTATATTTATTTCTGTAAGAAGATCTTCCCAGATACTTTTACATGTCATTTTTTTAACGAGCTATGGGCTCGTTAAACACAGAATTGGTGCCCTACAGTGACACGGGGCCGCGGCAGACTACGAATGAGATGGCGGGACGACCTGGATGTCTTCCTTGAGAATGAGAGAGAGGTGGCACAAAATCGCGACCGTTGGAAGGAATGGAGGGAGGCCTTTGCCCTGCAGTTGGGCTAAATAATATTTATTTATTTATTATTAAATTAAATAATTATAATATTTTTTTTTAAACAGTTACAGCTTACAGTTTTACGAAAGGTTATCTTACTACCCAGAAGCTGGGTAGTAGAAGTCAAACAGTCAGTCGTTCTATGTAAAACACTGGTATTTAGCTGCATCCGGTTAGACTAGAAGGCGACCTTGGCATACGACACCACCCCGACTAAGATATAAAGTTATTTTAGGCTGTATCTAAGAGGATTTGTTGGTGAGGTCAACATTTCACAACTGCCTGTGAAATAATTGACAGGACATTAATAATATCTTATTGACAAAAAAGCACATTAATAAAAATAGGTAGTTAGCAACCTATTTATATTAATGTACACTACCAATGATATTATAAGTAAAATGGTGTAGATCTAGGTTATCTAAACATTATTCGATCTTCAAAAACGGCACACTAACGCACGCACGCGTCCGTTGACGGCGCGACGCGACGCTGAGGTCAAGTGCGGCTAGTTAGCCACATTTTAACGTGTCGCTTGCTGAGCGCTTATAACCTACCTACACCTTTTTTACTTATAATATCATTGATAATTAGTGACAAAGCTGCACGAATGTCTTTTATTTACGTGGAGTTGAAAGGCTGCGATATTTTTTATGAGTAATCAAGGGGACATACCAGGTTTTGTACGATTCAGAAACCTACTCTTCTGGTCTAAATAATAAAAATATTAATATTCCACAACTTTCACACATCATCTTTTCGCAAACTAAACAGAGCTTGTGCCGTGAGTACCTATACTAGATGACTGTGGAACATACTATATATTTCTAAATACATACAAATATATTAAAAAAAAAATAGTAGCCTACCGGTACCGGGAACAGGGTCCAAGCTACCGGACGTCAGGGCTCCAGGGAGAGGAATCGCCTAACAATGCGAGCCGTGTCCAGAAGTACTGCTTTATTATTATTATAATTTACTAGCAGCCCCGGCAAACTTCGTTCTGAATTAAGATCAATTTGTTCGGTTGTTCCGATTATTTGAAACAATCTGTTTGTCCCAATATTTTTGACGCAGTCTAAACTTATTCTTTGCCTGCTTTATAGCCTTAACCTTATGCGAGACCTTTACCCACCCAACGATGTAAAAAGCCGTAACGAGACAAAAACAAAAAAGGACAGAGTGAAGCAAAGAGTGAGTAAGGCTCACCCTGCCTGGGTTCCATTATTTAGTCATCATCTCATATCATCGGTTAGCTTTTTCCCAACAATGTATATTATATAGTTTTGTAGTCTAACCAAATGCAGCTGCAATACCAGTGTTTAACACTACTTATCTGCAGTGCTATTTTTTAACCGTCAACCTGTGAAAATGAAGGTGAAGTGAAGGCAAATTGAGCTCTCATTTCATACTAATAATAGGCATTGACAGGTCAATTAACTTAAGTTATCACGGGATGAATTATACTGAATCGACCGGCTGTAGGGGTATTCTGTAAAAATCACCGAGTGAAAATGTGACTGAATTGAACTGTCAATTCTTAGCATTGGAATCACAGCTCACTTTTTCCTCACTCGACCTTTATTTACACTGGGTGATTTTTACAGAATGGACTGGCATGCCTCTAAAACCCAGTGATTTTTACGTTACGTTCTTTAGTAATACAAATATTGTCCGATCATATTATTATTTAAACATTTGGTTTGTTTGTGCACAAAACTTCCCCTGGCTTCTAAAAACTATTTGCATATACGGCTCTTAAAATTTTCTTTACTTCAGAATTTGATTGAAAATTCCGGAGATAAAAGAAGGAAGACTTTCATCGTAAGTCGAAAACTATGTGTCATACTTATAGCTCTTACAAAGGATACATAGTTTGACCTTGTTATCTTTGACATCCACAGGGATGCGTTTTCACTATTTCGTTAAAGATCCCTAAAAACAATCATTCAAAAAGCAAGTCACTCAGTGTCAGTACATACATAATTTTAAAATTTCCACAACAACGTGCCATTGAATTTCTTTCCGGTGTGTTAAAAAGGAGAGAACATAAAAAGTCCTACTTATGCCTTATGCTGGACAGTTTGGCTGACTCTCTGCTCACGACACGATTGCTACACGACTTGATAGTAATAATGGTCAATGAAGATGGTGGTGACCATGTATCTGAAGGGGATGATAATTTAATGTATTTAATATCTTTGGGAAAACTTATAGCTAGTCACACGAAATATTTAGAGTAATAACATATTTAGAGTAATAACGATTTCGAGTTACTGCGAACAGTATATCTAGCACTAGCACAGTCAATTATCAGCTACTGTATCACGACATGGGGCGGCGCTTGCAAGACCTATTTGATCCATCTCGAGAGAGCACAAAGAGCTTTGTTAAAAGTGATGTTGTTCAAACCATACCGGTTTCCTACTAAAAAACTTTACGAATCGTGTAAAGTGCTGCCAGTAAGACAATTATTTCTCCTTAATCTGGCAATCAAACAACATGTAATAACCCCTTTAAATCAAACTTTTATAAAAAGACGCACTATTCCTAATATTTGTAAACAAATTAGATGTAAATCAGCAACCGCTAGACGACATGGTCTTTATCTAGCCCCATCTATTTACAATAAAATAAACAAACACACACACAGACTCTATTAATTCTTAATGTCACAAATTCACAATAGTAAATCCTCTTTAAAAGCAAGTATGTCCTTTATATTGCTTATACTATATACCTTGATCGAAAAACGGGTGAAGAGACTGGCTCCTGTAACACAGGTTATTATCTAGCTCAGGAGTCAGGGCTTCAAATAAAATGTATCATGACTTATATCAATATAGCAATTTATTATTATTATTATATTGATGACCAATTACAAGTTTTCACAGATAGTATGATATCAAATCAGAATATAATTATGCTATCAAAAAAGTGGTAGCAAAGAGTTCTCATAAGAAAGAAACTGTCATCGACATAAATAATGACAATTAGTAAATACTCTAGAGTCAAGTTTTTTTGCTTTTCATAATGTATTTTTAGAAGGTATGTCGTTCGGGAATGTGTTGTAAAAATCAAAGATGAAATATATTATGGTTTTGTGGAATTTGCAATTAGTTCAATAGAGGTAATAGAAAAAAAAAAACAACAAAGAAGCAGCTACTTCCGCATTTACAATGTTAGTTTGGATTATTATTGGGTTCACTGATTTCTGAAGCCAACTTTTGCAAATAAGAACAGCTTTTGCTTTTTAAGATTTCCTTTGACTTTCCTTCTCGCTTAACCCAACGACTGCCTTCCGATCCATAAAATCGTCAAATCAAAACGATCTTAAAGGCTCAAAGGCTCCCAACGAGACCTTACAGGGACCTTCGAGAGTTTATTGACCCCAAACCCTTTGGGCTAACATTCTGTTCCTTTGACATTACTCCATGATTATTTTTCTGTGGCCCGTAACGGATCACGTAGGATAATAGGGGATAAGTTTGGAGAAATACTAGTAAATACATGAAAGTAAACAAAATATGACGTAATAATGAAATAACTAATAAAAAAATAACTAATGAGAAATCTAACATCACCCTACTTAAAAATAACGGTATGACTTCTGAGCCTAGAGAGGTAGCAAACATATTCAATGACTTTTTTGCTTCTATCGGAGATGCTATGAACAACTCAACCGGCCAACCCAAGGGATCTCCTGTTCTGAGCCCTACAAATAACTCAATCTTCCTCAGTCCAATTGACCCCTACGAGGTGAATTCATTACTAAAAAATTTGAAAAATAAAAAAAGTCACGGTATCGATGAACTTCCCCCTACCTTATTAAGACAATGTGCAGATGAATTAACACTACCATTTTATCTATTGTTAAATCAATCGTTTGAAGAAGGAGCTTTTCCCAATCTCTTAAAAAAATCTCTCATAAAACCCATACATAAAAAGAACTCAAAAACTGACCCAAATAATTACCGCCCCATTGCCCTCTTACCAACAGCTTCTAAAATATTTGAAAAAGCCATGTGTAATCGAGTCTATGCATTTTGCGAGAAATATCATATATTTAATGACTGTCAAAACGGTTTCCGAAAAAACCGCTCCACTACTTTGGCCGTTTATAAATATATCCAAAAAGCTCTTGACATAATTAATAATAAAAAGTACGCGATTGGACTCCTGCTGGATATGACGAAAGCATATGATAAAGTACAATTTGACATATTATTAAATAAACTATATAGTATAGGACTTCGCGGTAAATGCTATGACTGGTTAGTGTCTTATCTGAAGCATAGAGAACAAATAGTAGAAATTGAATATTATAACAATAGTAAAAATGAAATAGAATTAACCAGATCTCACAGCAAACAAATCACCGCCTCAATCCCGCAAGGAAGCGTCATAGGATGTTTCTTATTTCTAGTCTACATAAATGACCTTCCTAATAATATACATGAGCAATGTGTCCTGTTTGCTGATGACATATCTATACTGACATCATGTGAAAACAACAGCAATCTAAATGATAAATTAAATTCTATATTAAATGACACAATAAATTGGATGACTAAACATAATCTGGAAATCAACTTCAAAAAAACTAAAATAATCTCATTTTACCCCCGCCAGAAAACACCAATAAATATAAACTTTAGCTATAAAAATAATAAATTAGAAGTCGTAGATAAATTCACCCTACTAGGCCTAAATATTGATTCACAAATAAATTGGAAGTCCCATATTCAAACAGTAAGAGCAAAATTATCAAAATTTTCATACGCCCTCCGCGAGATCAAAAAAACCACCGACCTTAAAACTGCACTAATGACGTATTACGCGTACGCCTACGCATGGCTGAAATACGGTGTAATCCTGTGGGGAAATAGCACTGATGCGCCCACCTTATTTACCCTACAAAAAAAAATTAATTCGAATCTTGGTAAACATTGAAGCCACCGATAGCTGTAAACCTCATTTTCTGGAACTAAAAATTTTACCCCTACCTTGCCTCTATATATTCGAAGTATGTAAGTTTGTGCGTAAGTACCCAGAATTCTTTACAAAAAGAGAGGACATACAAAGTAAAATAACTTTAAGACACAAAAATAGATTGAACTTACCAACATCGAGATTAAAGATGCACTCGAATAGTGCCTACGTCATGTCCATAAAAATCTATAATAAGTTACCCGAAATAATAAAATGTTCAAATAAATATAATATTTTTATCAATAAATTGAAATTTTTCCTTATAAGTAAATGCTACTATAGTATAAACGAATACTTAAATGATAAATTGTAATTAATTACATATCAAATTATATTATTAAATACTCAAAATATTAATGACATAATAAATAATTGCGTAATAAATTAAATAGAAATAATTTCGGTGGGTATTTTTAAATAATTGTAATTAAATATTGTAACAAACACTCTGTATCCTTCCTCCTCTCTCCTAGTTTTAATGTATGCTGTGCCCGACAGGGTCCATAATTGTGACTAATATAAAATAACCCTAACATCTATGTAAACATTATGGTACGCAATAAAGAATTGAGAATTGAGAATTGAATTGAGAATACTTGTTTTGTTAGATGTTTCCTTGTTTACTGAAGACCTGAGAGAGTTTTTTCGCAAGATAGATAGTGATTCAACTGATAAGTGAGTGGTTAACTTGGAAAGTTTATTTGTACTGTCGTACTATAATATTATATCGAATACTTGAAAGACAGCTTCATTTGTGTGCTATTCTTTCACGCCTTACCTATTTAACCGATCATCGTGAATTTATTCTATTATACACGTTGTCAGGAAAAGACATAATTAAATTTGAAAGAAGTAAGTGTTCCTGAGATATGGGCTAAATCAAATATAACGAAAGCGAAACCGCTGGCTGGCATTTATAATATTCTAAATGTGAAAGTATCTCTGTCTATTTGTTACCTTTTTCATACCTTAACCACATGCTAGGATTTTGATAAAATTTAGCATGTAGATATGTCATGACCTAAGGTACGGAATATTTAAGATACTATAATCCCTCTAGTACTTTCCCAAGGAATAATTTCCAATCTTATAGCTGGCGAAACCTCAAACAAAAGCTAGTTCAAAATATTGTTTGTTTGTTTTCGTAGAAATTTTATTCGATTGAACGAATACAACTAGTTTCTTTAGAGTAGGGCTAAACTTCAAATGCGTAACTTGAGATATCATTTGCATCATCTATTTCTAGTGATTTTAATGACAATTGGGATCAAAGACTTAACGTGATTTTTGAGGCCCGGAGAGGCCTTGACCATATATTGAGTGGGTCACTTATCTACGGATTGAGCTCTGCAAGCGCAACTTAATCTGCGATCGAGTCTTGTGACTTTTATGTTTTCCTCCGATAATCATGATCCAATAGTTGCACAGACTGATGACCGACTTGCTGATGCTTTTGAACCAGTAGATGGTGCTGCTTTGCAGATAAATCCTGTAGTAGATACTATTAGCAATAATATTACCAAATCCTATGGAGACCCAAACCACGAAAATACCTTTATTATTTCCGTAATAGAGTTCTCAAGAAATAAATCAAAAGCTGTCCTTACCAATCCAAATCAACGAGCCGTGAAGATACTCATATCACTTCCGATCTTGCAGGCTGGACAATATCCTTCACTATTGTTTCTACCGGAAACATTAACCACTTAAATTTAACTATCATCTTGGACTTTATCTTTCAGCAATTAAGTATCAAATTCCATTAGCCAGATTGTAATATTAATTTGGTTATTACTTTGAAAGTCTGAGAACAGTGCTATTTGAAATTCAGTCGTATGTCTCTGAATATAAAGTTTGATTTTAAATGTGCCAAAAAGAACATGAATTTAGATTACAAAATTAATTTTGCCGTCGTATCTCGCGAATTCTAGAATGATTTGAAGGTAATACTCGTTTTTGTGATTAAAATGTTAATTTGGTAGTTTTCGGCCTTAAATAATGGGATTCTTATGTTTTGAAGCTTCAATGTTTTGCCGGAATGGTGTTAATTGAATTTCTAATTAATTAATGTACTGTGCATAGGGAAACTGTAAAAGCGCGAGCCGTCAGCCAAAATAATGAAGTGGTATATTTTTTTTACTTTTGACTTCTGTATTAGTAGTAATTATGTTGTTATTGCGTTAATTATAATAGCTGCTATTATTGAAAATGGTTCTTTTATACCTTGTAGTTAAATGAGAGACTGAAGTACTCAAATACTTTTCCTAACACTGGATATAGTTTTGTCAGGTTATTAACCATTGTCAATAGGTGACCGATTTTGTCACTTAAAAAGGGTAACATAATTTCCTTAAATACTTAAGACAATTTATTATTTCTATGATGTTATTGTCATAGAATGCGTTGGATTACAGAAAATAAATAAAACTAGTTAACGCTATCATTTGATTAACAGTTTTCGTTTTTTTATTTTGTTTTAGCTTGTAAGTACCGTAAACATTTACACGTTCTCAGTGCTAAATATTTTTTTTTCGTCCCTTTTTATTCAAATATGAAACTTGGACAACTTGGCCTTTACTATTATCTTCTATTAATTTGTCACCTTCATCTATAAAATTACCGTCCACGGCTTTACTTAGTTATTTTTATAATTATTTTCGGGGTGGTTTATAGTTATTACTTCCTCCCGTATCAAAACAATCTATCTATATTAACTAGTGACAAAATTAGCAATTGACGTCATTTGGATATGTTGCAAAATGCCTCACGATCAAGGTTGCTGGGAGTGAGTCAGAAGTGACCATAACTTTATTCGTTCTACTGACCAATTACGGATGCCTATCTATTTTAAATTATACCACAGTTAATGTCAAGTGTTTTCTTGATAAAGGATGGTGATAATGTGGGCAGAATAGACGAGATTAATGCGTATTATTTTGTGGTCGTATATATTTTTATTTAGTTCATTATTATAGGGATTTCTGGGATGGGAACCTTTTTGGCCTCGAACAGATCTTTTGTTTATTTATTTTTTTATGTCATTTTAGATTTAGTTTTTCTTGATAAAACTTCTATTCGTGTTCCAAATAAATGTGTTTACTTTACATTTACTAACATCACAGAAGTTGTTTGCTTAACATCCATATTCTATAAGGTAATATTATATATAGAGGTAGAGAAAGGTATAAGGATTATTTCATTTTGAAAAAAACAAACTATTTAATAAAAGCAGTCAACTTTGGTGATCGATAAAGACTGAGATTACAAACTTTGAATAGTTGTCAACTGAATCATTATAGCGTTAAGATTTACATTTTCGATGCAATCAACAAATTTTAATATTAATTATGAATTTTCCTTCTTTACAGGTAAGCAGATGCACCTCATTTCATCTATAGATAAGTACGTACATAGAACCATTGGAGTCACAACATTAGTCACCGGCACTCCATGAATTTAGGTCGAGATGGCGGCGTAGATTTGGCTAATGTCAACCATTTAATCCAGCATTTTATCTCTTGATTAACTCATACTCTGTTGATTTAGTTAGCAATTAAGATGTATAAATCCAAAATTATCTGTGTTTCTTGGATACGAATTAAGTGTTGAGGTTGAAGTTTATCTCTTGAGATGTGTGGTGTGACATTATGGTTTCATGTTTTAATTATGGTAAATGTTAACTTGTTTTGAATTAAGTTCATCATCGCACTTTGTCTATGATTCTCAGTCCCCTTGTAAAAATAGTCTTAAGGAAAGATTTTTTTGTCTCTCATAACAGTCTAAATCTTTAAAACAAGGTTTAGAATGTCAGGCATTTCTTTTGCTGGGACAGGGACTTGGGGCATTAGTTTCGTCTCTTGCAGAAGTTGGTAATAATCCATCATGCGAGTCTCGTTCCTCATGGTGGTTATTACAGTTACCGTTTTGAAGACTGGTGGTAAAATATTTAACGCATTATTGTGAAACTTTAGATCAGGATAATCTAGAATTTTAGTTTTCGCTAGGAGATCTTCTAATACTTTTAAATTCTTCCAGCAAAAAGTGGTAAAGCCAATTGTCAATCTATTTGTTGAAGATGGCAACTGATTTTGCCTTGACTTCATGTTATTTGCACGGGGATATTTTCACACAATAGCACTGCTAGTTACTTTAAACATCCGCAAGAACAGTAGAAATTCTGGAGTTATTAATTAATACTTTGATTGCATTCAAAATGGAAATAGCTGTTGATTGACATAACCTTCCCAGTTTCTCATAAAACATGAATTCCAATTAATCAGCTGGAAACTTAGAAATAATTATATGTCATTAATATTAAAACGCGGAAGTTGAATGCGAAGAATAATTTATTATGTAGACGTAGGCTTTCAAACCAGTTGAGATTGGAGTTGGTTAGAATTTGAATAAACGTTGTAACAGAAAAGGGTATGATAATTTATAATTCAACTGTAGGTTTTACGTGTTTCTAAGGAAAAAAGAATTGATTAATAGGTCTTTTAAGCTTCTTCATGGTCTTGAGTTAAACATAAATAATAAAGACTCTTAAATTTTGAATTTGGCTATAATATGCGAAAATTAGTGGCAAACCGTGTGGTTAGTGGTGGTTAATAGTGCAACAGTTAAAAAAATGTGGCCTTGACGTGCCTTAGCAATTTGATGGACAAAATAAACTATAGATAACTTTATCTCTTTATTTGCAACTCAAAACTGTTAAATTATAATGTTTACTGAATATGTTGATTTAAATATAATTAGTGATTAGTGATTGGCGATTCTGATAATGTAGTCTTTTTAGATTAAATTCATATTTTTGGGGTACCACTACTAACACGCATGCCACTGGTTTGCCATCCTTGGTCTAGGAAATATTATTATCCTCCTAGGATAATTTTAATAATTAAGAGATTTTGATACGTGATATACGATGGCATAAGATGATCAATAGTCTTACATTGAAGTCCAGATTAATCAAACAATGCCATATATACTGTTGATGGCATATATCAAGCATCCACAGTCTATGACAGAATGACGACAGTCTAAGAGATTTAAAATACTATAGAGAGGGCAAGCGTAAAAAATACATAGAAAAACTGGGAGCCTATATCTCAGTTACGCCATCTAGCATAATATTTATGTATAGCAATAATGGAGCGGCACCAAAGCGTACGAAACTAAACTAATTGACTGGTGTCGAAAAAAATAAATCACAAAAACCATTAATCAAAAAAAGAAAGTACCTTCGAACATTGCTTCGACCACAAACAATACAGCTAGAAAATACAGTTACAAACAAAACAAAATCAAAACAGACTGTCAAACTGGGGCCATAATCTGTGTGTGCAACGGAACTTCTGGTTTGACAACTGAGCTGGGTCCGCTACTGACATTTGCTACGTTGTGGCCACAGAGTACATTCTATATATATATGGGTTGTGGCTGCATTACTTGTTGCGTAAACTTGTGACAGATGTGGTGTTATTTCGACCGTTTGCTCAGCGGGTTATGTTTTGAAACTGTATTAATTTTCGTCGTGTCTGGAGCGTGTTATGCAAAGGCTCTATCTGGGTGCGTTTTTGGTTTACTACAAAATTTTAACATAAATACACATAATTAATAATATTCCACAACTTTCACAAAACGCTGTTTAGAGCCAAACTAAGCAGAACTGATGCTATGAGTACTAGACAACTGAGAAATACACTTATATATATCTAAATACATACATATTATAGATAAATTACACCCAGACACAAAAGAAGTGATCGTACTCATCAGACAAACATTTTTCTTGCGTGGCGTTAGACCCATCAGGCCAACAGCCCAGTCAATAATAAAGTAAAACAGTTTGTTGGATCGTGTTTATCTCTAGAACTATTTGTTTGATTTTGAACTCTTTAGCATTTGGTAGCCCAATTACGAAGAAGGTTACAAAGAATGTTGATCACGCTACAACCCTTAGGAGAATAGCACAGCTAGTTTATACAGGGTGTTTTGGGGATGAGTGTAGGCATTTTGCAGATGGATAGGGTCGGTCCATACGATTATTTTATAGTATGGGAACTATGGTCCGATATCCTTTAGTTTTTAAGTTATGGGCAAAAAAAAATCTATGAAAGTCACTAAGATTTGTTTTATGCTTATTTTCTTTTCTTCACTATTTGATTGTTTTTGCTACCGGAATAGTTGTAAGACTTTTAATTTATCGTGTGTTATGTGTTTAAATCGACAAATAATAAAAAAACTGTATTTAATATGAAATTGTGTTTATTTTTAGCTTCATAACCCAAAAAGTGCATGTGTGTGTGTGGCATTAAGTCCGCCTATGTACATTTGTGTGCTTGAAGTATTAAATAAATAAATAAATAATAAATAAATAAAGTGTAAAGTATTCATAAAAAACAATTTTTGCCCATAACTTAAAAACTAAAGGATATCGGACCATAGTTCCCATACTATAAAATAATCGTATGGACCGACCCTATCCATCTGCAAAATGCCTACACTCATCCCCAAAACACCCTGTATATACAGAGTGGAAATGATACCGACATTGATATCATAAATTTCGTACGAATGATTCTGTATCTCACGGTGCTAACGTCAATTTTCCGCTTTTTCTAAAATTTAGTTTTTTTTTACTCTACTGTAAGGTTAAGGTTAATCACTGCAATATAAATACGGCTCATCTTGTAAACATGTAGGTACGTGGGTTGACATCTAAGATAGTCACTACTCGTCGTGCTTGGTTAACAAGTCGACATTGTTGTGTTAAGTTGGACCGCCCAGCAAGTTAAATACAAGTTCTGTGTCATATTTGGCACCTCTATCAAAAGCTTGATATGAGATATCCTTGCTTGTTTGAAGTCGGTAGGTGCAGTTCTAGTCTTTCATGAATAATATTATTAAAGACGTCCTAAATGAGCCTAATCGTATTTTAAGCTTGTAGTTTTATTTGAAAATGTGACGGAACTCGGCTTCCGCTAAGGTGGAACTGCTCAATATGTTTTACAAAGTTATTAGTAGGCAATAAAGGGCTTATTAAAACTTACATACTACAAAGATTGACTACAAGTATTGAAAAATGTGGTGAATATTAAATAGGAATTCTTCTTAATTAGATGGCGAATAGGTCGATGTTTTAATTTATATATTCTTTATTTTTTCACTTCCTCTTTAACTTTTTTCAGCTAGAGTTAACTTCCACTTCTGCGGAAGTAGTAGCAGGTCCTCTGTAGCTCCACTTACTCTAAGATGGATTCCGTTACATCCCAACTTCTATTCAACACTTTAAAGCAACCATCTCAGCTAAATTAATAACACATAAGTCTATTAAAACTTCACAAAGACAACTAAGATATTACGCAACATCTAGCAGTCTGTTTGTACCACTTTTACTTTCAGTAACACCAAGCTAACAGGTTGGATAACAGTACCAAATTGCTTTGAATCTGGCCCCCAGATTACCTTACCTTGGGAAAACGAAAACACTGTGGGAATAGTAAACTTTGCAGAAACAATGTCGCTTCTGAAATTTCTTCCGCAAATAGTTTAGCGTTGAAGTGGGTTGTTAGTTTGTTTCCCTCCAAAATGGCAGCCATTTTGTGTTCTACTAGTTTCTTTTAAGCTGCTGCAAAAGACTGCAGTCGACATTTCGGTTTGAGCACTAAAAAGTTGAAGTGCTTTTGGTATTGTGAAATTGTATGCAGTATAAGAAGGTAAAATCTGTTTAAGGAATTTTGTTGAATTGTCAGAATGTTGAGGAGAAGATATGGAAGATTATGTTTTAAGCACGTCACCAGCCACGATGATTATGATTCATATTATAAAGTAGTGACCTCCATAACCTAACTTTCTTAAGTGGACTTAGTTTAATAATTTCCTTGGAGTATCCAAGGCATCATCACGTGCCCTATCTGAATGCCCTGTTTATTTCATTAATCAAGCAGTAACATGCCTTTTTGGACTCGCACTGGTTCCGTACATAATCTTGTGGGTTATTTTTGTGCGCAAATTTCATAAAGTTCTTCTATACGAATTTATCACCAACCTACTCTCAAATTTGGATCACCAATTTGATATTGATTTGTTCATGAAATTTTGTGTGTATATTTGAATGAGTCTTAGATCCTAAGACTCATTCAAATATACACACAAAATTGATTGATTGCTTGAAAAACAATTAAATCCGGCAGATGCAGGACCACACTTGCCACGTCGTGAGGTCGTATATTTGTATAACTATACATAAATTTTGTCCTTTACTTTTAGGTATTAACTTCCTTAACTGTAATTCCGGTACAAACACAGTATCGGTAGCAAAAGAGCGCATAACCAATGAGTAGGTTACAACAACCGATAATTGGCGTTGCGAATATATTGCCAAATGTAGGCACTGGTTGTTACCGGATTATGAATGCAATCGACACTCTGTAGTGTTACGTGAAACTTCGTTTCATGAACCTATAATGCTATATTAAATGTACACAATATATAAATAGTAATACCTCTTTGATCTACTGGTATCAAGTGCTACTGTTACGCATAAAGTCTAGTATGTAGTATTAATAGTTCTAATATATAGTCAGACAAAGATGTATGAAGTGAAGTGTTCTTGTAATTTTCTATTGCAAATTCCTAGGTACACCCTTAGCTTGGAATTGAACCCGATTGATGGTAATAAATAAAAATTCCACAACTTTCACACAACGCTATCTAGTCCCAAGCTAAGCAGAGCTTGTGTTATTGGTACTAAACAGTTGATAAACATACTTATATATTTCTAAATACATACATACTTAAGATAAAAAACACCCAGACACAGAACAAATGATCGTGCTTATCACACAAACATTTGTCCTGGGTGGGAATCGAACCCACGACCTCTGGCATAGCAGTCACGGTCACTAACTACTAGACCAACAGGCCAGTCATAATCATAATAGACTCGGCACATGTCCGTGGAATCTAAACATGATGGGTCATCATAAATTACCAAGCCCAACTATGTTTAGCTTCCAGTTTACCAGATGTAGATAAGTACCAGTGTTTTACATGGCGCGACTGCCCATATGACCTTTACATCCCAATTACTGGCTAACACGATACCCCGTAGTTAAACTAGTTATCAGACTTTCGGGATTCTAACTATCCGTAAATATAACGGGTCATATTGATTGTTAAAGAAGTCTAATTAATTGCACTCTCTTAAAGTAACTCTGCAACCTTAGTCATTTATACTAATTGACAAGATTTCATTGCGCATTTCAGAAAGTACTCCAAAACTTTCTTCCCTTCAATCCATCAATTGCCAAAATATTGTTTCAGAAACTTGTGCTACCCAAGGGAATAATATATACCACCCAATAAACAGTAGCCTGTCAAAACACCAATTGAATAAAACGCACGTTTTTCTAAAAGAAATGTACACAAAATACGATGCTCAAAATTGGCTCCTGAATATCCTCGACTGAATGGCACAGATTAATGTACAGAACGTGGCCAGAAAGTTTAGAATTTTTAGTAGAAAGGTTATATTTTCGAGAGACTGTAACTCAATTCCCTTGGTTACGCTAGCGAAAGCAATAAAAAGGCAAAAATTCTGCCCAAGTCTGCCCGATCTGATGTGAATATCTTTGCGAAGGGAAATTTTTGAGTGTTGAATATTCAGTCTCGTGACGAGAGTCTAGAATTTTACGATGGCTGATATTTTACGGCTGAAATCATTCTAGTTTTACATACGAATACTTACCAGTTTCCTCTATCGTTCCAAGTGACTATTGAAAGTTTTATGACTTCTACTTCCCAGCAAAAACACAGGAAAGTGGTGAAGATGGAGAGCTTTTTGGGGACTGTCTTATTTAATATTGACTTTCAAAGGATCTGTAGCCAAATTTGAATAGATTACTTTTGATTTTGCTTTAGACTTTTGACTAATCTATTAAAAAAAACAATCCTCATTCTAGGTACATAAAATACATAGTTAATTCTCCTGTTTAGTAGACATTTCTAAGTTAAAAAAAACAAATAACATCAGTCCGTCCCTTATCTCCTCTAAACCATTTAAAACAAATTACACAAACGATGGCCCTAAAGCACAGTGCGCAAAAAATAGCACACATGAGGACAAAAAGGGCACATTACCGAAATTCGGATACTTTTCCGAGTAATGAAATTGTAGTACAAACGGTTCGGAAGTAAAAAAGGAGGAATGCCAGTGAGCCCCAGTGCCTTATTTCCGAATCGTAAACAAAGTATAATGGCTGGGTGTTCGCGGTATGGTGATCAATTTAGGCATCTTCTCGGGGAAAGAAATAAAAAATAAGGAGGTTTTTTCGTAAATAAATTCTTACCTAAAATCTTTATATTTTGCTTTACGAGTTTTGTCCCTTAAAAGGTTGAGCTAAGCACCTTTTAATATTAATAAGCATCGCCTTAGGTATAAGGTTTAAGTATAACAGATTGTTTTGAGGAGGTGTTCACAGTTCTAATGAAAAAGAATAAATAAGCAGCCACAAAGTCATCGGAATCTCTTCTGAATCTGTTTTTTTTTTTGTATCACTGAGGATTCAAATAAGCTCGCGACCCGCCGAATGGACGGTTAACGTAACTTATAACGTGTCTGTAACAACCATAGATTTTTTCATAATTTGTTTATCTAAAATCTTTTTCCTCCTTTTTTGAACAAAGAAGGTTGTAAATTCTGTAAAATATTAGTAGCAAGGTAGAAAAACTGGTAAAAGTAAGACAACAGAACATAGGAAAACGACTGCCCCTCTTGCATACATTCGATTAAGTTAATAACTACACTTGACGGCACTTATGTCGGTTTAAGTTATAAGATTAAGCGATGAGTTTGATTTCCTTAAGCCCGACTTGAAGGAACATTGTGTTTTTTTCTCAAAATAAAACTCAAGCAGCCTGTTCTGACACTGTAAAACTAATTTGCGTATTCATTCCAGTTTTGATAAAAGTCGCATTTAATCACAAAGCAAACCACAATCGTAGTGGCCCCAAAATCAAATAAAAATGTTGAGGAAAAAGTAAAAAGACCAATATTACCGTTGACGCGTATCAAACTTCACAAAAAAGGCACAACAAAAAAACGATTTAAAATAAACTAAACCGGCCAAGTTCGAGTAGAACTCACACACAAATGGTTTCGTATCGTTATTTAAGATTTACCTTTGAAAATTTCATGCTTTTACAATATCCAAGATTGATTTGATTGATTGCAAAGTTCAACCAAAAATACATAATTTTGTTTTAATTTATTTTATTTGTTTATTTGCATCAATAGGAATACACAGGTAGGTAGTTTACAAAAAATGTAATTGTAGGTCTATTACGGTTCTTAGAAGATACAATCCGCTGATAGAAAGATGGACTAGCCAAGGCTTCTCTTGTGTACGGAACTCAATACAGTGAGCATAAATAAAACAGTCGTAAAAAATGTTTTCGTTCACGTCCGCTCACGTTTTGGACCACAGTGCGCCGTCGACTGCGTGTCGGAATCCACCACGCTCTACTTACCACAATTGTAACACTTGTCAATTTCTAAGTAAATGTTTCAAATACCTTTGTGGATGTTTATTAGCAAAATGGAGAATTTTCACATTTAATTGGAAACTCGTATTTTAATTAAACCGTCCGTGTTTTTTTTTATGTTTTATGGCTACGAAAGAGAAATGGCCGATGTTTATCTTGCGGCAATTTGTTGGAGTGTTCATTAGAAGCATTTAAATCATGCTGATGAAAGAAACGCTAGAAGAATCATGGCTCGAAATCTGTTAAGCTCACTGTGTGGAAGTGAATTAGTGTGATAATCATAGACTTGAATGTTAAAATTACATTTTTATAGAGTGCTGATACGCATTCCATTTACATTCATCAAGCCTTTAAGAGTTAAGAGTGTGTCGAAAGTACATACACACTTTGGCAGTTGTGTCTAAGGCCACGGGCACGAATTCATCGGGCAGCGGAGCGACATGCGGTGGCGGTACGTTCCAATGCATAGATTTATATTAAAATGGCCTCGAAGACAGGGGCGCGGGCAGCGGTGCATGCATTCAATATAAAATGCAATAAAACGCGCCGCCACCGCTGCCACCCACACCCGCTAACTTCGTGACCAAGCCCTAAGTCCTCTGGATTAAACCTGGCCTGGATAAAAAAAAATCTTTACTGCGGCCCTCAGAAATCGTTTTGAGACAACTCAGGACCCTGTTAAACATCAGAATACAACATAACACGTGCTAAGGTACTTATTCCTATATACTACACTTCTGCAGTCATTACACTATACAGGGTGGCAGGGACATCGACGCACATCCGCTTACCATGGATTCAGTACATGATTCTGGACCCCCCTGCGTTGAAATTTTTCGTCGGCTTTTCCTTAAATTTTACGTTTTTTTTGCATTTTTTTTTACTGTAAACTGTATATAAACATTATTTTTACCTATTCCAATGAGATTTTGTAAATTCACTTGTTTCACTTAAACCAGCAATGAAAGTAAAACAGGAAAGGGCTACCTGATCAGCTGTTTTTCTAAAGTTCAAATGCGAGGTCAACACTAGCATAGTAGGTGCCTTCGCTTTTCGCTTTCTACCTAATGCCAACATTCTATTGTCGGCCACAAAGGATGCCACCGCACCGGGCGGCGCGCGGTCTAGTCTGTACGATATTTTTTTAACCAGCCATTTCCGAGATGAATGACCTTCGTAATTTCATTTATGGCATCAGGTGCAACCTTTTCACGACGTTTGCGCGTCGATGTCCCTGCCACCCTGTATAGTATGCTATATTATTTATTTGTCATAATATTATAAACATGTTTTCAGGCTACACATTTAAGGCTACTATTAATTAATTGATAAGTGTTTCGTATCCGTCACTAGTCCCTAAACTTGCATTACCGCTGAAATGAACAATGCAAAAATGCAAAATAAATGATTTGATTTGAACCTGACATGCCATTTTTGTGTTTTTTTATTTGTATTTGTATATCTTGTTGTTGCTGTGCGTGTTTCAAACTGTGGCCAGTAAAAGTTATTTGTCTTACTTTCCCAAAAACTTTACGTTTATTAACAAAAAGGCTATAGTGTTTATAAAGTGACATTTTCCAACTCAACCACACATCTCACGGACACTGACTTTACATTTAAACTTCATTCATTTATAAAACGCTAATGACGTCCCCTTCTTCTCCATTTCAATTAGCATCCGAATAGTCTAGGTTACCTAAAATAGTGCAGTCATTAGACCACCTACTGAATGTTTCATAAACAGTACACTTTGAATTAGCAACACCGCAGTGGTCCGCAATGCCTTTCGGCCAAATGTGCTTTTAGTGACGCGGAAGTGTCAATAAGAACAAACAAAATATTATATCGATGTTTTTACTTTTGGCGGTTATTGCGGATGATTTTATTTTTATGATTGATCAACTCGACGCTTTTCTGGTAGTTGCAGCAGTTTGGATATAGTGTGATGGATGATATTGTGACACTGTCACATTGGTATGAAGTCATTTTCATTAACTTTTCCAAAAATCAGTTAAGTAAAACAATACCAAAGTACTAAAACATGACTAACCAAAATATATTTAAGTCTGGAAAAATCTTAAGTCATTTATTCTAAGTAGGCTAAGGATAACACTTTTTGAACGTCAAAATATTTACATTAAACAGTCCCCTATAACGCCCGCTTTTTACCGCTTCTTAGTGTTTTTGCCTATTTATATAGGCACGTACCTAACTCGTTGCATAATGTGTTCATCATAATAAGTATTTATGCAACTGGACCTTACGAAAGAGTGTATTGCAAATCCCAAGGAGTATACCGTGATATGTTTATGAAAACCCATGCTCTAAATTAGCCAAGAAGCTAATTACACCATAATTAACAAAGCAACATTAGAAGCCATTAAAAGTGTTAGGTAAAGACTACAATAAGTACTTAACAATTGCCAATGAGCAGGTATCACACTGCTTAGTTAAAAAATACAATTTATTTGTTTTTATATTTTGTCTGCAATTTAGCCTTCACCACAACATTATCTGTCATTGAAATTACAAAAAAAAAACTAAATGCATTTTTCTACATTTTTGGTCGTTTTGCAAGCTATGAGAGATTATGATTGCGAAATTTTGAAGTTAGTAACGATAATAGTATACTATCATGTCATTATCTACACATTAAGGCGTGAAATAAAAATAATCTAGAATAAAATAAACTCACAATAGCCTATTAGATATTTTGAGTGTGATTTAAAATCTAGTTCATTACAGGACTTGCTAACAATAGGCCTTGCAAAAACAATTACGTTGGTATTTTGTTCTGCAACGGTTACTCATATAAATTTATGCGAGTTAGGTTTGATTAAAATAAAAAAAATAAAATTCAATTGTATTTAATATTTAAAGTAACTTATTTTCACAGAGCTTAATTTTTTAACCATTTAGATAAGAATGAAAAATTAACACCTCGACACATTCATGAAGTATAAAACTTCAATAAGTTCTTTAACAATTTGTAATCATAGCGCTTAGTTAAGTAATACGCAATTCATTGTTTTCTTTTACCCGCCATAGGACTTCACCTCAACATAAGCTGACATTGACGATACGAATAAAAGAAAAACCAAATAATTTAAACTACGATTAAAAAAACCATCGATGTACAGAAGAGGCAGAAATCAATACCGCATCACTATCTCACGACAATTTCAAGCTGCAGAGTCCAGCAAAAAGTCTCATTGGATATTTATCTGTCGCGGCATTCGACCTAATGTCGTTGCACGAAAACTCTGCACTGACAAAATTTCCGAGGACCACAATTTTTCCACCACTGTTTAATTTCCAGTCGGAATTATTTCAAATGTTGGGAAAAAATCTTTTCGTATTCGGCAAAAGTTTACGGAATTCAATGTGTTTTTGATTGCTGTTCTGGATTTGAAAATGAAAAATGTCTGACGTTTTAACGGGTTGCGCATAATAATAAAGAAAAGAAAGTTAATTCTAACGATGGTGTAAGTTTATGGCGGAGCCAGATTGGTTTTGTAACTAATTAGAATCCTGGCTGACTAACGAGGTATGTTAAAAAAAAGTCTGTGTACACATAATTCTAGTAAGTATATGATATTTGTGTTAAAACAATAAAAATAGAAACTGAAATCTGACTAGAGTACCGCTAAAAATCAGCATAATACGCCCTGTCTAGTATAATATCAACACTCTTTAATCTACACAACAAATGCATCTAGCCTGCAGTTACAAATCTATTTCACAAAACAAAGTTCAACACAGCATGGAGAGTCATCGTAAAGAAACATAAAACTGTAATAAAAATTAATAACTTAACAAATAATTCTAGCATTCTAAACCAACTGGGATTGCTAAACGTGCTATCTTTGCACTGAATAGTGCAGATATTACGACATTTGTGTAAATCGCTTGATACTGCCTTGCAGCGGAACAAGTCTCTCATTAACACAGTGTGCATGAAGTGGGGTGTATCATTCCTCACCTGTACTTTATTTTAATATCCCTATCTCTTTGAGATTTATTCAAACTGATTTTATCGAATTTGTTATGACTACGCATGTGTCTATTAATATTAACTTTTTTAATGATGTGAAACTTTACATAATCCTAGAAGTTAAATGTGTGTAAAAAACTGACAATGTTAATTGTAAATATTTGAACGCCTTTGGGCAAAATATAGAGAATCTTAACACCTCACAATCAGTTGTAATTGAACCTATGTTTACAAATAAAATATTCTGGTTCTGATTCTGATAATAACTTTAGCTGGAGCAAACATATGAATGGCTGAAGATTCTAGGTATGTCAGCATTGCCAGGTTGAATGGAAATGGTGATGATCAGGCTTAAAAAACAGTCTGTGGCTTTGGTGGTTTTGTTTCGTTCATTATTGGCATCCGACTTCCGAAACTGGAGTTAGTTTTCACCTGAATTGTTACTAAAAATGTTAAAATCGGTGCGTGTGTACCTATATTTTTTGAGGATTTCCCTCAATTCCTCGAGGATCCTTCATCAGATATGAGTTTTAATACAAATGGGCCAATCTGTTAGCATATTTTGAAAATCGGTCCTTAAATGACCGACTACTGAGATAAAAAACCCTAAAAAAGAAAAAAATACAACCGAATTGAGAACCTTCTTTTTTTGAAGTCGGCTAATAAGGAGTTGAAAATGAAATAATTTCACAATTACTAAAACATGTTTGCTCATCACTAAACATCACATCATAGAGTGGCCTAATGACGACAGTGTTGATATTAAATAGTGTTGTAATTACAAACAGGTTTGATAGCAAGAGTGTCATAATGCGAATGGTAATTAGGAACATCTTGGAAGAAAGATGTCAACTTGTCTGTTACCAGCTTGCTTATAGGCTAATTCAGCAATTTGTATTCTTTTACGTCGCAATGATGTAAATGTCTTAGGAACAGGTAATGTTGGTATTGAGATCTTAATAAATGTTGCAGTGTTTTTAGGATCCCATACTAAATTAGTAGAAAACAAGAGTTCTTTATCAGGGCTAAGGGGTCGGCCCGGTGGTCTCGAAACTCAATTTATACCCATTGTTCTATCGACGTGAACTCACTCCAGACAAAAGCATGTTTAGCTTAAGGGCTTATTACACTATCCGATTTGTAGGAAACCTAACCAGGAAATCGGAAGATATAATCGCAGTGAGGATAGTGATTCTATTTAAGGTACCTACCGACCACTTGGTTCCTTCCTAACTAGGATCCTAGTTAGGGTCCTACAAATCGGATAGTGTAATAAGTCCTTTAGTTGGAAGGGTTAGGTACCCACATCTTATTAATTATTGACCACCGACTTTTGAAACTAAAGTCATTTTACATCGGTTAGAATTCTTGAATTAAGCCAGTTGTATTTTTTTTTTGGTAAAAAGTTTTAGTTTATGTAGATAATTATTTTATTATTTTTCTATTTGTTTCGAAATAACAAGCAAAGTACTCTTTTCAATCGATGTAAGTAACGGCAAGTACCTACCTATACTCTCTCAAACAAAAAAAAAATCAAAATGGTCTATTTACAACAGAGTTGGTAAAAGACGGTTGAAAATCAGAAATAAATGTACCTAATTGAAGAAGGTTTATTTCAATATTTTATTACAGGGAAAATAAAACAATGTTTCTTACTAGCTCAGTATTTAATACTAGTTTGTTTACCTCTCATGTAAGAGGCTGCGGTTCAAATCATGGCAAGAAACAATGTGACTTTTGCAATTCATTTGTACTGTTTAGGGTTATCTTAGACATCGTTGAAGGAAAACATCGTAAGGAAACCTGGACTTTAGCTATTATAAACTTGAAATCGCCAATCCACCTTGCCTTCTCTATATGAGAAGAGACCTTTACCCTGTAGTTGGATTGTAACATGCTAGTATTATTTTAATCTCTGTAACATTTATTTCTAAACAAAAACTCATGTCATAATGATTGATTACACATACATAAACGTACATACAAACGAACAGATGGAAAGCAAGGTCAATGACCATAATGCGATAATTATTATTGCCTCTAGATATAAATAGGGTAATGATTAGGACCTTAGCTTTTCCGAGACATATAAATCTAGTGTAGTTACAACTGTGAAGGTCGAGGCAGTATTGTTAAGAAGTATTAGTATTTAATAGTCACGAACCATCTTAGGTAGACAAAACTTGTCTTGAATATTTTGTTCTTCTTTGTTTGGTAACAACAACACAACACACACACACACACACACACACGCGCACACACACACACACACACACACACACACCCACACACACACACACACACACACACACACACACACACACACACACACACACACACACACACACACACACACACACACACCATGGACCGTGGACATTTGAGCTCTCAACCACACCATATCAATGGTCAGAAACACTGTACTGTTCGACACAAATGTAATTTGTTGATTAATAAATAAATAAATGTCAGTCTGTCCGCTAAGAGCCAGGATACATTATGTACCTAGGCACCCATTATTATTATCTTAGCTTACTCCTCTCCTCCTCTGACCCGGTAGGTGGCGCCGCAATAATAATTGTGTTAGAAAATAAAATAAAAATAAGGTGTCAATCTGACAATGTAATAAGTTTATTTCATTCATATTTTATATTTTATAAAGACTATCAACAAATGTATTATATCGTATTGTACAGACGCCAGCACATCAAGTTACCCCAATGTGTCAAATTTCTTTGATCGTTTTTCAATTTTATGTCAAACAGAATAAGGTTCATATTCAATTGGGAAAATTTGACACATTGGGGTAACTTCATGTGCTGGCGTCTGTACCTCACTACAAGGGAACAAAGAAATACTTTTGTATGCCTCTGTATGTATTGCATAATAAAATAGTGATGCCAGTAGAAAAATAAAATCTAAACCCATAAACTACAACTTTGTTTCTAGGTCAGATGCGATACTGATATACTCACCTATGCAGAATTGGTTATGCACCGGTAATCCCCTTGGAGAATCAGATATCCATAGGCAAAAGAATAATTCAATTTTTTGCCATATTCCCGCCATGTTTAAGGTCATTGTAGAAGTCACTTCAAATACCTAAAACTAGAAACTTTATTGTAAGTGAATCTATTTAGACAAAAATGACCATAACTTGCTAAAGACGTTAAAAAATAAAAACCTTGTATTTTCGACCTCAGTCTCCAGGTTTGAGGTCAATTATACTGTTAGTATTGTTTTAATGCATAGAAAAGAATTTGAATTAATTACAATACACAAAATCTTTACAAGAGTAGAAAAATAAAATGAATGGATCATTGTGTGAAAGATTTAAATTAGAAAGGAGGTGACTATTGGGGCCTTTGCACACGACGCTTTTTAAACGCGCTGTTGACGTGCGTTTTGGAAACGTGCGTCGACGGCACTTTTATACAACATAGCTAGAGCGAGAGGCTACGTCTTCCTCGCGTGCGAATCGCGTCTTTGTCACAAAAAACGCGAGTAAACCGCGCGTTTTAAAAACGTAGTGTGCACGGGCTCATAGGGCCTTTGCACTCGACGTTTTACTAACGTGCTGATGGCGAGCGTAGAACGCAGTCAATACGCTCAACAAACGCAAACCGATCGGTCTGTTTAACACTATACTTAAGTAAATAATCTGCTAAAGGGTGTTGAACGCGCATATCAAAAACACGCGTCATCAGCGTGTGCTAAGGCTTAAGAAGAAGAGATGCTCTGCCGACTAAATATAAATTGACACGATGATAAAGATGACAACGAATCAAAAGTACTTACTGAATCTTCCAGAATAAAATAAAAATATTTATAAGAAATCTTCTTTACCCAAAGTGGTTACATTTCCTACAGTAAAATCAAAGGAAAGATAGAGAAGCTTAGAAGTTAGGTAGGTTATAATTAAACAATCAGTTAAATAACAAATATAGACATTATTACTGTCTTGCATGCCACAAGATATATTTGTTATAATTTTTATGAAAAGGCTAATCTAAGATACAGCTTGTGACCTTACTGGCCGATCAAATACAGAGTAGTGAGCAACAGAGGTTGCAAGATTAATTATTCAAAACTACTGAGAAAAAATTAATAAAAGTTGTGATTCCCTTTGTGAGATGGAAAAATTCACGCTTTGCCTGACCCGGGGATCAACCCCGGGACCTCATTATCAGCAGAAACACTTGAGACCTCTAGAAAGATAAGGAACTTTTTTGATAATACGTCAAAAAAAAAATGTTTCCCAATTGCTAACGCGATTCATTTTGACAGGTGTCTTTATTTATCACCAATTCACCGCATTTTCCAAAGCGTCATTACCATAGCAAGCATTATACAATGGCTCTTAACAATCAGAAGTTTAACATTACATAATGGGCTCATAAAATGACACAATCGCTGGTAGGCAATAAAGAGGTAATCTGGCAAATAACTACAAACGCCCACAAGATGAGAGGCAAAGATTTATTGGCTATTGTACGCACTTCCTGGGGAAAGTGATTTGTTTGGAGTTCATGGCTGTTAGTCATTCTTATTTTGTTTGATGGTGTCATTTTAGTTTAGTCATTAAAATGTTCGATAAATGCTTACTGCTTCCAAATTAGTCACTGAACGATGTGCTGAATCAGTACAAAATTAAAACTACTTCCTGCTGATAAAATAGAACCTCGTCGTTTTCCCCAAAGGGATAGAGAGAGAGAGATACTACCGTGCCTACCAATAGTATCTCATCATCATCTGCCTAGCCTTTCCCAACTATGTTGGGGTCGTCTTCCAGTTTACCCAAATGCAGCTGAATACCAGCGTTTTACATGGTGCGACTTCCTTTCTGACCTCAACAACCCACTTACTATGTAACACGGTACCTCTTGGTTAATCTGGTTGTCAGACTTTCGGGCATCTGAATACCCGTAACGACTGTCAAAGAGATCTACAATTGACAGCAGAGACAAACGCCTTTACGTGCTTTCCGAGGCAGAAAAGTCTTGATATGTAGTGATTGGACACTTATCCACGGACTAACCGATAATAACATAACATCACATCTCAATTTATTTATTTATTAAGGTAAACCAACAGCTTCTGTATACAGCATTACATAAGAATAATAGTAAAAAGTATCAGACTAATACAGTCGTCAATAACAGGTCGACCAACATTCATGTGAGTGAAAAATTACAAAAATTACAATTACATCTCGTCTGTATTCCCACAAGAGCCGAAAGATATTGTACCAATAGTATCTACATGTACATTTTGCTAGATACAT
The DNA here is from genome assembly GCA_921972225.1 of Euplexia lucipara. NCBI lineage: Eukaryota > Metazoa > Arthropoda > Insecta > Lepidoptera > Noctuidae > Euplexia > Euplexia lucipara. Next base: position 2,971,995 of record OV179151.1, read on the forward strand.
TTATGCGAGGAAAGGCTATGTGAGGCGATCCTATTGCTATCAATGGGGGCACAAGTCCAGACTACGTGTGACTACTAAGATTCCAGATGGAAAAGCTCAATAACCTCGGCGGAATCCAGTTACAGAACCCTGTTGTTCAGCACTTACCGTTGCCTCGTTACTCTACTGATTGGCACAAGAATAATGAGAAAGTACCAAATTCCGCTGAAAATAAACACAAAGATACTTCTTTTTAGGTTTGAATGTCAGGGTTATTCTCCATAACTACTCTCCCAATTCCTAAAAACTCTTTCTCGGATAGACGCAGAAACGCTGCACACTATATTGCCGAATGCATTAAGATTTAAGTGTTTTTTTTTATATATGCTACGAACAAATATAATCGTAATTTTGAGTGGTAGAGGAATCGGTGTTTGGGATTTTAGTTGGAAATATTCATAAGTACTCATACTCATACTCTTAATATGTTGGTGAAAAAAACTTGAAATTAATACTGCGACTTCTCTTAAAACGACGCACACAAGTTACCGGTTTCAAGCAAATTAGGTTCGAACGGTCAGTTCAAATCATTACCAATAATGCTTCCGCATTTTAAATTATTTTCAGATTATTTTGAACAGGTCACTTTTTAGGGTTCCGTAGTCAACTAGGAACCCTTATAGTTTCGCCATGTCTGTCTGTCCGTCCGTCCGTCCGTCCTCGCTTAATCTCTGTGACCGTTAGCACTAGAAAGCTGAAATTTGGTACCAATATGTATATTAATCACGCCAACAAAGTCGTAAAATAAAAATTAAAAAAAGTGTGTTATTAGGGTAGCCCCCCTATATGTAAAATGGGAATTGTTTTTTTTTTAATTTCAATCCTAACGTGTGATACATTTTTGGAAAGGTATTTAAAAATGAATACGGGTTTACCAAAATCATGTTTTGATAATATCAATAATTTCGTAAATAATCGCTACAAAAGTAAAAAACAATGTGTCCCCTCCGGGGGGGAGGGGACACATTGTTTTTTAACTTTTGTACCATAAGTTTAGAAAATATGAAAAAAATCTGAAATGAAGAACTTTATAAGGACTTTCTAGTAAAATTATTTTGAACATGGATGCAAACAACAGTTTTTGTACAAAAAAGGCGAAAAGTTGTACAAAATAATCTCTGGACTAAGTTTGTAGTATAATCGTATATGCATACAAGCATTTTGAACACTTATTGTGACGGACGAGGAACTACGGAACCCTACACTGAGCGTGGCCCGATACGTTCTTGGCCAGTTTTACTCTTTACTTCATGTTCTTATTTTTTATACTGCGGAAATCATGTGGCCATGTGATGAAGGAGAATGCCGTGGGGAAACTTTCCAGTGGAAAAAAGAAGGCTACAATACATACAAGTTAGTAATAATAAGGGTACAGATGTGCTGGCGTCTGTACCTGGAAGACCAAAAAAAACAATGGATGGATAGTATGAAATATGTGGCTTTGTGTAAAGGATGATATGGCTAGACAAAAGTTGACCCATGAATGACGAAGTCATACCAAACCGATTCTACTTAAATAGATTTAGAAGAATTAGAGCAGGAGGTATTGAATGAAGTTTTTCACTAGCGGTTTAATATTAATCCTCAAGTTATAAGAGTCAGAATGTAACAACACACATACCTATGCGTATTCACAAAAGTGCTTAATATTACTAACAGGGGGTTGGTAACAAATGGCCCTGGTTAGGTCTAAGGCTCAACTCTCACTGACCCAGAGTTGAAGTGAAGCGACGCGTCATGTTTTAATACTTGAAGTATAATTTTGTGATAAGCAAGTACAAAATGCAAGCGTTGACCGACGAATTTACGCTTCGAAGCTACATAATTCAATTTATGGTCAAAAGACATGACGTGTCGCGACGCTTTGATTCTGTACCAGTGTGAGTTGCGCCTAAATTTAACATATCTGCATCAAGTTTTTACATATCAACCACTTTGTACAAAATAATAATATCAAACAGAATTCCTGCACCCAAACCAAAAAAATATAAGTAATACAATAAATAAAATATTCGCCGCCTCTGTCGTTAACTACTCTGTACAAAGTTTTTGCGGGCAGCGCCTTTTCCTTTCATTCGACCTTGCGTGCGTGCCACAATAGTAATACGCTGATACACTGTGCGAACTAGTTGCTAATTATTGCTTGTTTTATTTAATTTCGTGGCCAGTGAACTGGTATTTCCCTTTTGTTTCTCTTCAAAGTTTGGGCGAAGATAATGGAAACGTTTTGGCCAGTTTCTTGTTACTCTTTGAAAATAAATCAATATGGCCACTGGTTGTGACTGCATACCCATCAATTTTTGAGTCCTGTTTTATCAAAACCTATTTAAGAATAGAATAGAATAATAATAAATCTTCTTTTTTGTACACCATAAAAACTTACAAATAATAGCTTTAAGGACCGAACTCAACGTATAGCTAAAAAATGACGTGTAAAAGTATTTGTATAAACCTTTTTGCAGAGATTAATACATTTTTTGTCTGCTTCATAGAAAGGTCCACTGCCATTTCTCTTTTAAAAAAAACCTAGAAGTTTTAGTTTATTTCTTGGCATGGGTCTTAGTTACGATTTTCAAAAAAATTACATTACATCTTTTATTCCCCAAAGAGGTAAAGTGTACATTTTGAAAGTACATTTGGACGGTTATATTATATCTTATGTAGAAGAGGGCGAGCCAATAACGGTTAACTTTAAACATAATTGTAAATAAGCACACTATGCCAAATCGAACCCAAGACGATACTTGGCAGTGGCACTTGTGACTACTTTAGATCAACAAGGCTGTCAAATTCAAGGAAGTATTATTTCTTATTTTAATCAAGATTTCCTCGAAATAAGTATCACGAATCCAATACACAGAACTAGCCATAGAAAACTTGATACCTCTATTATTGGTAAAACCAGATAATTATTTACATTGCTGACATAAATATATAGGTGTCTGACATAATTCCTTTACTGTAGTCTTACATCAATCAATAATAAAAAAGATGGTTGACCTATTCTTTGATTGATCACAGTGATCACATCATCAGAATTAATTTAGCTAACTAACTAATAAACCGCTCCTGTTTTGTAAAGTACATTTCTTTGATTTGGGACAAAAATCAGTTAAACTGTACACTATACAGCATTCATAAAATATAGTGGGATCGGATATCTATAAGTGGGATACATATAAAAGTAAAAACGCACACCCCACACTATAATAATATTGTCCACGAGATATTATATTAAATGGAAGTAACTAGATAACAAAAAATACAATCGTAAATAAAACAAAATAATTAAGAAATAAACAAAAAACAACAAACAATACCTAAAAACAAACTAAACAATCCCTGTTTTAGGGGTTATTCATAGGACCAATTTTATTTCCAATGAACAAGTTACTTCCAAGAAATGTCTAAATTGCAATAGCTTTGCTTAGAACATTCAAAGAGTTATATCTGGGTTTCTCCATCAACAGATTCTCACCTGTCAATAATAGAATGTGAGTTATGTCAAAAAGAATTTTCAAAATCAAAGCAATTTTGAAATTTTTTAACCCGTCTTCGAGTGATTGAATAACCTCTTCCTTTTTTTAAAGTTGGTTAAAATGACATCCATTCCACCCATAGATTTCAACTTTTCCTCTAGATTTTTGGAAAAAATTCAACGAAGAAGGGTCTTTATTATTAACTATGTCCTGTCAATTAATAACAAAACACAAAATAAAATCAAATCTGTCGAGCCGTTCTCAAGTAATTTTGTTTTAAAGACCCCGCAATTGATTTTTATTTATAGTTAAAGGTTAAAAACTCTTTTAGTTTTGACAAAAGTCCACTTAGTAAATACTTACGTGATTAATATTAATTGGAAGGGACTCATATCCGCACTCATAGATCCTCATTATTTTTAATGACCCATGAACTAACGATTACTAATGGGCGCCAAATATGTTATGGCTTTATCATGAATTTTTGTACTAAGGACTATTTATTTGTGCGTGGTGCACAAAGTTATATATACCACCTTAATGTAATTAAAAGGTACTAAATAAAAGGTTACTAATTCTAGTACGAATTTGCTAATCGAACACAATATCATATCTACACTCAGGCACACGCACGCACTCACTCACACACACAAACATGCATGTATATAATAAGTACATTTTGAATGTACTTATTAAACATGCTTGTTTGTGTACTTTTAATATTTAAAAAAAAATCCAGCTTTTCTTATTGGCTGGGTTTTGTTTTATTTTGTATTGTTTTCTAATTAGTTTGAATTATTTCATTTCTTTTTATTTTGTATTATTTTCTAAATTTTATTTAATAAGGGAAGTAGCGAGTCAGTCCCAAGACAACTATTTTTAATTACTTACTGGGGCTGTCTCAACTCATGTATTGTATGTAATTTTTGAGACACAATAAACATTTTATTATTAGTATTATACTAAAGTGTATGAGTTTAGAAGAAGGAACTAGTGGATGAATAGTGAGAGCAGCACGGATCGGTCGAGGTTTAACACTTTCACTGTCTCAAAGTATACACAATAGTTAAACAATCAACATGAGTCACACGTGATTCATGAGCAGGGAAGTGGTTAAGCTATGCTTACCAAGGTTACTCTATGGATAGATGACCATTAACAGGAATCCCCCGGAAAGCACGTTAAGCCGTTTTAACGGCTGTCATTTATAGATTTTTGACATTCGTTACGGGTAATCAGAAGCCCGAAAGTCTGACAACCAGTTTAACCAAGAGGTATCATGTTACCCAGTAACTGGGCTGTAGAAGTTAGTGAGGAAGTCGCTCCCCGTAAAACACTGGTCTACAATTGCCGCTAGCCGAAACCCGAGCACGACTACTTAGCACACATACACCAAAAAAATACTACGGAAAAGTCTAGGCAGATAATGATGATTCAGCATTAGAAATTTCCTCAATTCAGTAAAGTTCAATGTTCACCAAGAAGGGTCTACATTCTCAATTCTCTATACAAGGAAAGCGCTTGAAACTACTTGTGGTCTATTTATATTTACTATCGGGTTCTCAAAGGCCTTATAAAAGCTCTTCCATAAAACGATTATCTTTAACCAAACAGGGGTAAATTGTACCACAAAAGTACCGTTTGGGCCCGTTTGCCCAATATTATGGTAAATATTGTACCATTTTTTTTTGTAGTGCAGAAATAGTCTTCAGCTGTAGGTTAAGGGTGGTATGCGTTAGTTGAGGTTCAGCCTAACTAATGGTGGCAATAAAACCCTTTTTTGGGTTCGGTGTTTTGGTATTTCCTTATTAAACGTTTTCTATATGGAAACGAACAAAATCAAGATTGAATTGTTTCGATCTGACACATTTTAGTCATATGATTTCTGACAAGATTCAATTGAACTAAAAAAAATAAGCATTATTGATCCATTACCTGCTTAGGTTTTCTCAATATTGTTCAAGTCAGACTCCAGTCTAATCGGAAACTGCTTAATACCAGCATTCTACATGAAACAACTGCCTGTCTGACCTCTATAACTCAGTTACTGTGTAATCCCAGTAACTGGGTTATGGAGGTCAGTTGTTACAGTCAGTCTGCCTATTACATTTGCATTAGCAATACACAATCTATAGGAAGACTGACTGTCAAACGAGCTTATGACTTCTAAGCCCGTTCCGACTTCTAAGCCCGTTCCGACTTCTAGATATCGATCTATAACTACACAATCTACGATGAATATAACATGCACGGAGAAGTGCAAAATTGGTTAGAGTTAAGTTTTATTAGGAAAAAAAATGCAAAAAAACTCTTTTGACTGCTAGTTCAAATTATTTTATCAATCTTCCTTCTATCGCTATTTGACGGCAAGTCATTTAACACAAATCGACTCTAGCGCCATCTGTCAACTCTAAGTGAACTCCGTCGACATTGATACATCGCTTTCTAAGTATTTAGGTACTAAATTGATTTACACTCCATTAGGCACCCTTTCTGCTTACCTCGTTATGTTATTTGCTCGACTATGAAGCTATAAGGAAAGCTTTTGATTTTATTATGGTTTGGGTGTGGGTAGTTTTTGTAAGGTCCTTAATGGCTCCGGTTCAAGCGGAGCATTTTTTCCGATATATTGATACCTATAGAAATACGAGTATCGAGAACGAATCAAAATCTTAGTACTTTAAAAGCAAAACGACATTAAATTTCGCCGAACCTAACAAAAAAAAACAGATGCAAACTTGTCCAAAAAATTGTTTTTATTTTTTTGGTATGCTTTTAAAACAGATTTATCAGAATCTAAAAAATACTATATGGGTACCTTATTGGCATTGCCTAAATTCATAGCATAATAAATATATACATAATGTACCTAACACAATTCGCGTGCAGTCATGTGTGAGTTAGGAAAAACCTCCTTCCTTTTAGTTTTAAGTACCTACCTACTAATGTGAAAAACGTAAAAATCTCTCTCCCTTACTCTTAACTATAATAAATGTATTTAGAAATGTATAAGTATGTTTATCAGTTGTTTAGTACCCATAACACAAGCTCTGCTTAGCTTGGGACAAGATGGCGTTTTGTGAAAGTTGTAGAATATTATTTATAGCAAAATAAAACAAAAGAAGTATGTATGTAAGGATCGTGGCAGATTCGGTAGTTTTGATTATACCCATAGAAAAAAAACCCCAGTTTATGTACGTTGCTTTTGCTTGACGTTAGTGGAAACGTGTACATAATTATGTAGTTATCTTGACCTTATTGGTCTAACTTAGGTTATACAAGAGCACACATCCACGTCTAGGAGCGAGTCAACATGTTTTTTTAAGCTGCAACATCAGTATTCATACCAGATTCTGTTATGTACTTGGTGCAAAAAGTTGCTTGCTGAGCAAATTGAAGATGATGTTTGTTTACTGACATCTATCTACTGAGAGCTGACATCTGTATGCATTGACATTGTCGTCACACTTTTGACATTTGTTTTTATGATTATTTGTGATTCGTTTTCCTTATATTAAAAATCACACTCAATGATTCCTTTTAGACAATAGGTTATGTTTGATTTATTATTTAAATTGAGAAATGTTGTAATTATTGATTGCATCTGATCTGTTTTTTTTTGTAGTACATTTTGTTTATATTACAATTTTAATGGTTACATTTTGTTTCATTACATAGCTGAATTTGATTATTTTAAGTAAGTGCAGCAGGTGCATTGATCAGGCAATTTTTTTTTAAAACGTAACAATTTGAACTACCTAGCATCATTCATACCTAGCATCAACAGACATGCAAATTTCAATACGCACACACATGCAGTAAGTAAACGGTAGTCTGTTAGTTTAACAGTTAAAATATTTATACGTTTTCCACCCATACTTCAAGCCAAACAAAATATGACAACCAATAATGCAGAATACTCGTAAAACTCATCCAAAATCAACATAAAACGATTCGATCCATTTTTCATTGTTACTGTCGCGTCAGAGCGCGGTGCATGACGCTTTTAATAAATTACAACGCGCTTGGGCACGATTTGTGCTAATATTATTTTGTTCATTCGCGTACCGTGTGCTGATAAATTTGTAATTAATTTCATGTTGAAGTTATTTGGTGACCTGGGTACGCGAGATAAGTATTTAGTTACTTTGGGCTATGTTTTGTTGTAGCGTCAGCGTTCGTGTAAAAAAGGGCCAACAACAAAAATATTTAGCAGTCATTTTTATCAACGCAATTTTGCTTACCAAATAGGACAAATAATCGAACTAAACAAAATACAGTCTGAAACATATCATAGCAAAGAGGTGTCTGAGCTCTCGTCTCGAGTCTGACAACCAGTGAAACCAAGGGATATCGTGTTAACCAGTTTTAGGGTCGTGTAGGTAAGATCTATCATCATGTAACATGATATACAAACAAAAAACATATGAAGACATAAAACAGACTAAACTTACCAACATCGCGACTGTTTGTTTGTTGGCATTGAATAGGCTCCGAAACTACTGGACAGATTTCAAAAATTCTTGCATCATTGGGAAGCTACACTATCCCCGGGTGACATAGGCTTTTTATCCCTGTATTCCCACGGGAACGGGAACTACGCGGGTGAAACCGCCTGACGTCTGCTAGTAAAATACAAGTAAGTAACTTGGAAGCTATTTAATAGAAAAGTGCTTATAAAAATCACAGCAGTGCTCTTCCTCCTCTCTTTAACTTGACCAACTATAAACACATTAACATAAGCAATAAAGAATTGAGAATTGAATTGGCTGCATATGGTTAGACTCATAAAGCAGTCCTTAAAAAGTTTAGGCAGATGATGAGCGGCAAACAAGATTCCTTATTGCCAAACGTAAACAGAATAATAAATTGATGTCACCATTTAATTATTACGCCAAAATGAGGTTTGCTTAACCTAATGATAAGGTTACAATGAGCAAGCAAAAGGTTACAAAGGTTTCGCAGTCATTATATTTGATGTTCTTCTCAAGTATTTACTTAATTACAAGCAGCTGTGATAGCCTTGTCCGAAGCATCGAACCCAAACGTTTTGTAATAAGATGTGCTCTTAAACATTCAGTTTCAAATGATGAAGAAAGAGCTTGTGTTGAGCACGGAACACGTCATGATTTTACTTGTTGGAAATAGGATTTTCTAAGAAAAAGTAGTTAAGAGAAAAAAAGTGAATGTTGAACCCAGTAGTTAGTAGGGCCCTATCATGCTTATGGTTGTTGGTTCAAATTCAGACTTTATTATGTCATGGGGTTTTTTTAAGTTTATCTCTGTCATCGCCAAACGATCGATTTATTATCGGTTAATCGATTTATCACCGATTGATCGATTTGTCACCAATTGATCGATTTATCACCGTATGACAGCAAACTGTCAAAATGCAAGTGCTTATACAGGGTGTAACGGAAAGGGTATATACATACGAAGGGCACGGATTCTCTTGGTGATAAGAAACGACATGGCAACGTTTTTATACATATACATACATAATTGTAAAGTTGAGCCCGCTCGCGCCGTCGCGCCTTCGTCGGCTAGGCAGAGCCCGATAGGTCTGTACTAGGCGCGCAGAACCCGAGATAGATATACTTGAACCTTGCCGGACAGGATTATGACCCTCATAGTGCGGTGACACGTTTGTTATGATTTTGCATTTAATAAACTGTCGATATTAAATAATATCGTGAAGTTTCAAAGTTATTAGTTGGGAGCTGAAATTTTGAGGAGAGACTCGTTATTAAATACTCTATTCACCCTGTTTGTATGTATATACCCTTTCCGTTACACCCTGTATATATACCTCTGCCAAACCTTTTGAAGATTACAGGCATCATGTAATGTTATTTGTGTAATCACTGACATTTATAAGGAAACTTAGAAATGAGACTTATTTTATATAATGGGTCATAATAACACAGTTAATTTATAATGGTGATTATTTATTCTGGGTTGAATAAAATCATAATCTGTCTTTGCTTTCTTTAACCGTATGATCGAAAACATAAGAATGGCTTATTTGGTAGTGTCGGTATAAAATGATAAGAGTAGTTTTAAATGAGAGCTACAAAATGTACTTAATTAATAAAATTCTAATTTTTTAATGATATTACAACATACTCAGATCATCAGATAAAGTCACGGGTGGCTATTAGTATAAGACAACCAGTCATCCTATTTAAATGATAAATTGACCTATATTTTTAAGCATTATTACCAAAAAAAAAATACTCAAGCGAAAACGATTAAAGATAGATTATTTTCCTGAAAACGGAATTCATTTGTCATAATTTTTCTGTAATCAGTACCACCCCTTATTGTTCGCGGCGATAGTGATTTTAAATTAAAAGAGCCGTGGGCATTGTCCTTATTTTTGTACTATTTTCCGTTACGCGAAAGAAATGCCGCTTAAAATACACCTTTTGTTCCTCTTATTTACAGAACAGAGTGAATTGAAACGGTACTTAACTATTCTCCATTTACAATAGCATTAGACTGTAGTTAAAAAAGGTTATTTCAAATGCACACTATGTAACGAAAGTACAATTATTTATTTATTTAGTTAATACTTCAAGCACACTAATGTACAAAGGCGGACTTAATGCCATAGGCATTTTTACCAGTCAACCTTTAGGTGAGGCAGAGAAAAGCAGTGGTAGGTGCAATTAAAAATTAAAAAAAAAAGAAAATAAAGCAAGCAACACTAATGTATTATGTTCAGTATAAATATGTCGGCGTCAGCGATGGCTGAGCGATGAGCTGACACCGATGGGGGTTTTGTGGTACAGAGTTCATAACGTAGAATAGCAATCTTCATTGCAGTAATAACCTCACTTAACAATCTTAATCACAAAACAACTCAAGTCTAGGTAACTGACAGTTTCGTGCTGGATGTGTGTCTTGGTCGGTGTCTCAAATCAAAACTGAGCTCTGCCCAGCTCCCACGCACCAGCACGACTCTGTCCACGTGACATTACCGAAAACACATTCGCGCCATTTTCAAATGACAAGTAACGTCACGCTGGTCACCATAGACTCTGTACTAAGTTAATCAACTTCACAACTTATTATTCAAGAATATCGTTTTCCACGACACGGCCATCATGACCATCACACGTCCTCGTGTCTACTAAAAATAAACACACACACACACACAGAACACGTATACGCACGCACGCTCGTATTGGTCACATACTTCAAAACACACGCACGCACGCATTTTTCACATACTTCAAAACTCGGTCATTCTGACCACAACTAAATTTTCAAGGGTGTATGTCAAACCTTGACACCTCTAATCGAAACAAATCCAGGCAGAATGAATCGTCACTAAGACCGATAACATTACTAGAACTGAAAGTATACTAAGATAGTGCTATGCAAATGCACGACATAGTAGGTATTACATAGACTTTCACATACCACACAGGCTAAAGCTAACAGGTACCACACAGGCTCACGAGTGCCACACATAGGTACTCACAGGTGCCACGCAGGCTTACTGGTGCCACGCAGGCTCACGGGTGCTACACAGGCTCACAAGTGCCACACAGGCTCACGTGTGCCACACAGGCTCACAGTTGCCACACAGGCTCACAGTTGCCACACAGGCTCGTCGTTGCCACACAGGCTTGTCACTGCCACACAGGCTCGTCACTGCCACACAGGCTCGTCACTGCCACACAGGCTCGTCACTGCCACACAGGCTCGTCACTGCCACACAGGCTCGTCACTGCCACACAGGCTCGTCACTGCCACACATATCGTTATCACCTCAGAGTCCGCGACCCTCAAGTCATTACATGACCGCACAAAATAGTCTCTTTCAAGGCCCAGGTCCCCGCTAGACCACAAGCCGCTCATCACGCCCTGAACGACAACGTATGCAGTTGCGATTGCATCTTATGGATGCGGATTTAACGGAAAGCCAACAAGCGTATCATAGGTCTGTTGAGGTTCTTTTGCCCTCAGAAACATTGTTTTCTTCTTCTAACTCGTTTGAATTTCACAGGTTGGCATCTTACGACTTGACTTTACAACATACTGGTCGCCCGCAAGCGTTTAAAAGAACCTTCACTTCGGGTCAAGCTTAGTTAAGCTAGGCTTTTCATTTTTAATGTAAACCAAGTTACTAACACTTAAGTTTCATTTTAGTAGGTACTATCAAAACGGAACTTAGAGAAACGTTTTTCATTACCATTGACCTAAGAAGTTTGATCTCTTTACACGGTAGTGGGAATTTACCCAACGTACCTACTATCTAAATTTGACTGTCAATCATCTACGGACAGACACACGAAACCATCACGCTTTTCGAGAAGAAGAAACAGGTTAGAAAAGCGGGAACTACGCTGTCGGATAGTCGTACGATACTATCTCTACTTCGCGAAGATCGAGTTGGTAAGGACAGCGATAAACAACACGAGTACGAGTTGGAACTTTTGTAAGTTACCAGAGTGAATGGTAAACCACCCATTAATCGCGATTGTAATTCAGTTAATAGACGCTCACGACTATCTTGGACAGTCGTCTAGTCGGTGAAACATCAGTTTAAGTTTATTCAAATGAATTTGTGTCATTAATAAACAACATAATAACCTATTGGTACTTCACATGTCTAAGCACAGTATTGAACCCTGCTAGTAACTACACTACCTTGTTTATCCTAGGTTCACAGCGCACTGCGCACTTGTAATTAGTAAAGGTCCGACCAATAAGTTACAACACAGTAACTCTAACAGTTCTGTTACTCTTTATCATCATTTATAAGCAATGCATACTCAACTCATGAAACTCATTAAAATCTGTGCACCAACACGAAGAAAATCGCACCAACGACTCTCAAAAATCTAACGCAATATGTGCTACAACACATGAAGCGCTTTGTGCACCAACACAGACAGAAATCGCACCAACGATTCCTTATAGACCCATCGCCACATGTTACTCATGAGGTGCGGTCCGAAGGTTCGAGTACGAGTATACAAGCTATTAACCAAATGTGGTTTCACTACCACTGTGTCATTCAATTCTCAAGGAACTTGGTGATCGGGGCATTCATACGTGAATCTAATTTAGTTTGACTTCTGTCCTCATTTTTAATTAAAACACAATCATTAAGCTAATTTAAAAACCTGGTCCTAATATTGTGGTCAAACCGATTTTAAACTTTGCTCAAATTAAATTTAGGCCAACAACCAGCTTTCTGATACCGTGGTGATATCAACAAGGTTTCCATACGATTTACAAAATAAAGGGAATAGCGCCGCACTTGCATCAGTTTGAATTTCAATCTCATTTAAATTAAGAGTTCATAATAAGAAAATAATCAACCAGTTATAGTCGGTAAAATTGAAATGATTTGTTATCTTATCTGTCAGTGTCCCAATTTCCAATTATATGGACCAAATTGTTTACTAGTCATCAATAAAAACAGTGAGGGTAAATTAAAAAAACGAAAACCTATACGAAAAACCTATGAACCGCCTAACATGGTGAATGTTATCAAGAAAGGCAGTTTAACTAAGCTTCAGCTCACCTTTGCTATGATATCATAGCCTAGAAACTTTACATAACGCTTCACAAATGAACACTTCGAAATGTTCAAGGAAAATCCGGCTTTAGTCGGCGTTTATTATACACCCAGCAGCCTTTCAACCCTTGCTAAAGTAGCAGGTTTTAGAAACAGGGCTTAACTAGGGCAAATAACAGTACCTCACAATAGTTTTTTTGAACTGAGTACCTATCACACTACTTTCCTTTCGTCCGACTTAGTCTGTAAGGTTGACGTCAGAGGTTAAGGTTCAGGTTTTGAAGCCTTTTTCTCGGTTCGGTTCGGTCTATTTACTTACTGAGTTTTAAATGTCACAACTTCGATCGCTGTTGTATAACAACGTAACAAAATATGGCTACGTAAACAGACCCCAGGCAAAACGCTAAACAATATCTCGATCGCATTATTGTCAATTTAACGCATTAAAATAGCCCTTTGCTAATTTAACTTCAAGTAGCCTATCTATTAGATGCTTTGTTAAAAGAATAGCTTTCATAATAGGGGACTGACACGGACGCATGCCGTAAGCATCCAATAGTTCCTGGACCTTTGACCTTTGACACTACTTATTGCCTTTTGTCTAGGCTGAGTTTTTAAGCTTGCCTATAGACGATAAGGTTTGAGTTTGAAGTCTAATTCTCAATTCACAAGGGGTACTCAACCCCTGCACGATAAACCATTACCTAATTAAAATTATGGCAATATTCATAACGTAAAGTAATCATATAGGATCTCTGTACATACCCGCGGTATCGACACTTTTAAAACAAAGAACTGATTGGGTAAACACCCATAATCCACCACACATTTTTGTTTCGAATTAACCAATAAACATTTTGTTGATTGCGATACCCTCCTTAAAACATTTCTCGAACGATCATTACCATCACACACCTATTTGAAATGATTAATTATCTTTTTTACGCGCTACCCGCATATAAAATAAACTATTGCCACTATTTAAAACTTCGTAAATAATTCGTTCGGTATTAGGTCTATGTTTGTAGGTACTACTAGGTACTACCTAGGTATGCCCTTTACACAAACGTTCGCATTGACCTCTAAAATTGTGACTATAGTACAACTTAGCAAGACAACATCCGGTACCTACCGAAATCAAAACAAAAATTACACGACTCACCGGATTGTTGTTACTACCAGAAAATACCAGTTATTTCGTGCACAACTGCGCATCTGTAGTTGCGCCACGCTGCACCGCCGCGCTGCCGCCCGCGCGCCGCCGCGCTGCCAACCCGCGCTGCAGGAGCCTCGCATCTTGCACCTCGCATACTCTCTTGATGGAGCCCGATGTAGCAAGCAGACTTCGATCACTGCATCTTGTTCTTCTGGTGCATCACGACGAAGATCTCATCACATCTCGGTGAAGCTCGCCAGTAAAGTTGGAAGCAGGTTCTTTATGCCACTTCTGATGTCGGCGTCAGCGATGGCTGAGCGATGAGCTGACACCGATGGGGGTTTTGTGGTACAGAGTTCATAACGTAGAATAGCAATCTTCATTGCAGTAATAACCTCACTTAACAATCTTAATCACAAAACAACTCAAGTCTAGGTAACTGACAGTTTCGTGCTGGATGTGTGTCTTGGTCGGTGTCTCAAATCAAAACTGAGCTCTGCCCAGCTCCCACGCACCAGCACGACTCTGTCCACGTGACATTACCGAAAACACATTCGCGCCATTTTCAAATGACAAGTAACGTCACGCTGGTCACCATAGACTCTGTACTAAGTTAATCAACTTCACAACTTATTATTCAAGAATATCGTTTTCCACGACAAATACATAAATATGTAAAATAAAGATATAACATATGTAACACATAATACACAAGGAGTTGCAAAAACATTAGCGCTGTGAAGACACTACTGCCAACTTCTTTCGAATATATGCTCGTGAACTTTAACCTTAAATGAAAATCGGTTGGTTTGTAATGAAGCATGTTACAATTACGATAGACGCTGAATTTATTGTAATCTATTTCCACTGCAGCTGTCACACTTAGTTGTAACCATTCCAACAATTTATTTTAAGAATTTATGAGGATTTCATTTGGTTATATAATTTTATTTTAGTTGAAAATTATAGTGTCAAAGAAAAAACCTCAAAGAACCAGGGATGAACAATACATGGACGCATTCTTCATTCATTCTTTCATTCAAATGGTGAAATTATAGCAGTGATAGCCTAGTGGTTTGACTGGTGGATTGCCAAATCATAGGTTTCGAGTTCGAACCCAAGGCACGCACCTCTGACTTTTCGGATTCATGTGCGTATTGTATAATTATCACTTGCTTCAAAAACGGTGAAGGAAAACATCGTGAGGAAACCGGCATGCCTGAGAGATATTTCTCGAGGGCATGTGATGCCACGTCAGAGGCCCATGGGCGGCATTAAAACTCTGACACCAGGTTAGTTACTAACCACACGATAAGAAGAAGAAGATGGTGAAATATGGCAGAACTCTGATGAAAACCTACTACTACCTACATAAGTATAACCCATATTTGCAAATAAATGCTATTCTATTCTATTCGTTTTACTTTTTAGCTAATCTTTGAGTCGCTAAAACTACTTCGTATTATTGAAATTATAAATATGTTTTTAACCCAAATATTCAATGTGTTTATCCCTTATTATTCACAACCTCATTTAGTCCAATAAACAAAAGTAAGTTTCCTGTATAATGTAATCGGATACTCTCAGACACAAATAGTGTTATAACAAAATTTTTCCTCTTATTGAAAGTAAACACCTACGTTTGTATTGAGAATAACAATTATGATATTGTCTCAAGAGAATTAAGTTTCTGTGAAATGTAATAACCAACAGTTTTCTGTTTTGTAATTTATTATTTATTGTTAATGTAACATACATTTCACCTGGTTCCTTCGAAGAGTCAGGTTATACCTTTGGTACACCCGCATAGCCAAATTTGCCAGCTATGTCGTTTTATTTTTTAAATAGGGAGTAACTTATTTTTTTGTGACAATTAATAGTAGAAGTAGGTACAGTCAGCCTCATAAGTCGATATACATATCCATATTTGCTAAACTCATGAATACCTTAGCTTATACTAATTGCTAAACAAGTCTAAGTGCCAGGATTTAATTAACGCCTTAAAGATTCAAAATTCACTAGTCTTGTTTAGCAATTTGTGTAAAAAGAAAACAACTGATTAACCTTAATTCAAAAAATTAAACTTATTAACTGCACCCTCCATTTATATTTTTTAATCTTGTTTATTTGTTAAAACGTATCAATACCTGTACAAATCCTTTAGGGATTATTGTAATTGTAATACCCGTTATCCGAATAACCTTCCATTACCAAACATAAAAACTGATCTCTTTAAAAGAAACTGTTACCCCATGTCAATTAAATTATTTAATAAATTACCTAGCGAAATCAGAGACCTTCCTATTACATTGTTCCGAAAAAAATGTACACCTGGCTTGTCAATAAATGCTTTTACACTACTAATGACTACCTTAGACTTACAAATAAAAAAAACATGTAGTAGTGTAATAAATAAAGTGTTTAGTTTAAGATTAGTCTTACATAGTACATAATGTTAAGTTTCACATACCAGCAATGGTCAATATGAGGATCCAACATTTGTATATTACGTACCACCTATTTACCCATATTATGTGAATAAATTATTTTGATTTGATTTGATTTGATGGCTGCAACAAGATGTGCAGAGAATGGCAGATCCAGAAATTGTTAAGCAACCATTCTCCTCACATAGTGCCTCAGAAAAGTGAGTAAGTGCTCTCCATCACTGTTTTCAAGATGGTATTGTCAATATAAAATAAGTCTTGTTTCTAAGTTTCTTTATAAATGTTAGTAATAACATGAATAACATTAAATGACGCCTGTAATCTTCAAAACGTTAGGCAGACGTGTCAGTTTCTGCACACGCATTTTGATAGTTATGTTTATGTCTCATGTAATAAATAGGGGGCGAGTTTATTGCTGTCATACGGTGATAAATCGATCAATTGGTGATAAATCGATCGTACCATAATTATGTATGGCGGGATTTTCGATACTAAATCACGCCCTCAGAATTAAGATTCTTTAGATTTTTCTCAATGCTTGAAGTACAAAAATAAAACGCTGGAACTAAAGAAAAATTGTATAAACCCAACAAAAAATTCCAAGTCAAAAAGTCCAAATCAATATACCTACTAAACTTACTAAACTCATAGTACCATTATTTGCGACAATATCCGTCAGTGTATAATAATTAATATCGTAAACCAACTCCACTTTCCGAAATAGAAACAAAATAAGTACCTACTTACTTCTACAAGATGAAAAGACACATCTGCGACACACAAAACAAATCTAAATAAAACCTTAAAAAAAAATAAACAACATACATAAAAAAAATTAAATTAAAAATTTAAAAAACCCCCATCGCAAAAAGTAAAACATTTAAAAAGTTAAAAATAACACTTTAGCCATGAAATTTTACTTCACTTCGGGGTACCGCTTAAGTAAGGAATGTTCCTAGTGCTTGTAGGTATGTAGGTACTTACTATAACGGTACCCCGACGTTACGTAAAATTTCATGGCTAAAGTGTTATTTTTAACTTTTTAAATGTTTTACTTTTTGCGATGGGGGTTTTTTAAATTTTTAATTTAATTTTTATTTTAAAATTTTTAAACGCTTTAATTTTGTTTTATAGAGTTTACAGTTATGAGAATTTTTCAGTGCATTGTATGTAGAGTCAAATGCTGGTTAAAACGAATCCAAACACGACATATCTGCTATTATTTTATTAAGAGTCTACCCACTGGTGTGCTGGATAGCCTGGCTGCAGCATCAGCTCATCCTGTTGCCATCAGTGCATCGTGTTTAGAATCAAATGGTGGTTGAAATGAATCCAAACACGACATATCTGCTATTATTTTGTCAAGAGTCTACCAACTGGTGTGCTGGATAGCCTGGCTGCAGCATCAGCTCATCCTGTTGCCATCAAGGCATTATGTGCAGAATCAAATGCTGGTTAAAATGAATGCAAACACGACATATCTGCTATTATTTTGTCAAGAGTCTACCTACTGGTGTGCCGGATAGCCTGGCTGCAGCATCAGCTCATCCAGTTGCCATCAGTGCATTATATGCAGAATCCAATGCAGGTTAAAATGAATCCAAACACGACATATCTGCTGTTATTTTCCCAAGAGTGTATTAGTCTGCTAGTTATCCTGGCTGCATCAGACCAAAAACACCATAATGTTGCTTATTAATATTACACACATGGGTGTTTGAAATTTTAAGCCTCACATATGTTTGTAAGTAAAGTTAATACCCGTAGACGTCTAAAATAGCAAAGGTAGCTATCACAAAACAACTGATAACCTTGAAACGGCTGAACCGATTTTGATAAATCATATCTAAGAACCATCGCAAGAAACTCTGCTTTCAAATAAAAAAAACCGCATCTAAATCGGTTCACCCGTTTGGGCGCTACGGTGCCACAGACAGACAGACAGACAGACAGACAGACAGACAGACAGACAGACAGACACACACACATAGCGGTGAAACTTATAACACCCCTCTTTTTGCGTCGGGGGTTAAAAAAACAAACTTCGTGAAAGCAACTCCATTCAAAAACCGTAATTAGGGTGCAGGGAGTCTGGACCCGCAGTCCTCGGCAAACTTTTATCCGCTCATTATTTGCCGAATCTATTAGAAACGCTTTTTATCCCGCTCCGGAGTTCCTTAAACATGTATAATTGAATAAATGGAAGTTTTTGAGACTTCTCAAGTATTGGAGAAGTTTATTTCGAGTTCGAAGTCCATCATTTGAAATTTGTTTTAGCTTGCTTTTACTTGGATTCATTATTCAGATGCATACACAACATTGCGTTTAAATCTTTCCTCATTTTCTTATTAAATTTAACTTGTAGGTTTGACGTCCAAAAGTGCCATTAACTATTTGACAATAGGACTATTTGATTGTATTGTGAAATTTAATTTCCTAGTGGTAAAATGGTGATGTACAGACGCCAACAGATCAAGTTACCCCAATGTGTCAAATTTTCCCAATTGAATATGAACCTTATTTTGTTTGGCATTAAGTTGAAAAATGATCAAAGAAATTTGACACATTGACGTGCTAGCGTCTGTACATGTTTGATCTATAGTATTCACTAAAATTCTGTCCCATATGTCAATTAGAATAATAGACTTGTCTATTACGTCAAATTTGACAGTAGGTAACATAAAATACAAAAATTATTCTAGTTTCCAATTACTGCCTTGTTTATTAATTATTAGCTAGCTTTAATTACCTTCGTACATCTGTAGTCTACAAAATTTGCTGAAATTCTATCCCAGCTGTCAATTAGAACAAAAGACTTTTCCATTAGCAGGAATTATTAACCGGACGCTGCGCCGCCGCTGTTCAAACTCGTAGTAATTCGGCCGTCCTTAGGCATATTTTGTGGAAATGACCAAATTAAACAATGTTTCGGATCCTATTGAATTTTAGCAATATCGATGTTGACAGAGAAATACTATTCATATTCATATTCTTTTATTTGCATACCACAATGTCAGATAATGGTGTTACAAAGGCTTATAGCTATAGTACAGTTATGGACCCTGTAAGGGCACAATCCCCGAAGGGTTAGGGTTGTTCCTATAGTACTGTAATAGGAGACGACCCTATCCAACAACAAAATTCTAGACTCTTGGCTGTTACTAAGAAATTCCTGATGAAAATACACACGATATCACATAATTGACTATCACATGAATATATCACATCACCTTAATGACTCACCCCGGGACCCAAAATGACAATATTTACATAAAAAATACTCGTTTCAAATGTAATTAATAAATAATAAATTTAATGTTTAAATGACGATGATGTTTTATTACTGATTATAAATAAATTTAATGTTCTCGTTAGGCAGCTGGATCAAAGGCTTGATCTAGAAAGCAGTACTCGTGGACACGGCGCGAGTAGTTAGGCCATTCCATCCTCAAGAGCCCTGACTACTGGTAGCTTGGACTCCGATCCCGGTACTGGAAGGCAACTATTTTAGACATGTTTTTTTAAAGGCAAAAGATAAATAAATATTCCACAACTTTCACACAACGCAATCTAGTCCCAAGCTAAGTAGAGCTTGTGTTATGGGTACGAAACAACTGATAAACACAAACTTAATGATTATATTTTTAAATACATACATATTGCAGGTAAATTACACCCAGACACAGAATAAATGATCTTGCTCATCACACAATCATTTCTCTTAGGTGGGAATCGAACCCACGACACGGCATAGCAGTCAGAGCAAATTAATACTAGACCAACATGCCAGTTGCAGATAGTTGTATTTTTGACTAAGGACTCTTGCTAAGTCTACAAATCAATATAAAATCTAAATTCCCTTACATCTTTCATATACAAACTACTACAAGTTTGTAGTACGTAGAAACTGCTTGTATAATCTCAATACGGGGGTCGCGTCTCGTTTCTGCATTATTCATAGCAGTGACGTGTTGACGGCCAACTGAAACTGTAATCTTAGAGTGGAGGCTAGGTTGCACAGAGAGCGATTAGCGGGGGACGAGAAGATAATAAACATTAAATAAGAAAAGCGAACAGTAGATGTTAAAGGAATTGGAGCCTACCCCGCTTCCTCAATATGGTTTGACAAATTGGGACTCATAATAATAAATTGATGAGTCCAAGTTTACTTGTATTTTTCTCATTTACCAAAGTGAGTGAGTGACAAACTTACAAAGAACAATAAAATTTAATTATCAATGCCATCACGCCACTTCTCTACTATATGATCTAACTAAGTTATTTGAGACAGTGACTTCTGAGTTTCATTCGAGGTTTCTTCTAGCAGTTGTATGTAATAGAGCATAAAAACAATTTTCGAAAGTTTTATGCATCACAAGCTGACGTCATGCGGTTTCAACCGCGTAGTTTCCGTTCCCGGGGGAACTCAGGGATAAAAAGTAGCCTATGTTACTCAGGGTACCAGGTAATGTAGCTTTCTAATGGTGAATTTTTGGCCGATTTCAAAAAAGAATTTTTAAATCGGCACAGTAGTGTATGAGTTTATTGATTACAAACACACACACAACAAAACACACAAAACGTACATACAAACAACATATGAACACACACAATCACATCACAATCACATTTTTTACATTTGTAAATTTTTATGGTGTATAACAAAGAGTATTCTATTCTACACACACACACACACACATTTTTCCTCTTTATAATATTAGTAAAGATAATTTAGCAGACGAAGTTTTTTGTTGTAACACTACTCCGCTTGTGTGGTATTCAAATTAAAACAAAAGAACAACTTGAAGCAAAATACGGTTTAAACAAATCGCTCACTGTGTAGCCAGTCTCAAGGGTCCTGTGGCACGAACCACTTACGAAAATATTAAAGCGGGGAGTGTGACAAGATATGGTAGAAATATAATACATTTTTGTTACATTCTTCCCGACATAGGTACCTACGTCACGTGAAATATTCTACAAAATTCAGGGAAACATTGACCTTCACGATCAAATATTCATGAAACTCTTGGACTCTACAGAGTTGTCCGTGTTTGAAATAAATATTGTGTGAAGGTCTCAAAGTAAATAAATTGATTGAAAAGTCTTTGGAATATTAATAATACCAGACTGTTATTGTCCCACTGCAGAGCAAAGGCCTCTTCTCATACAGAGAAGGCACGACCATTGATCACCACGCTTGCTTTTGGCGGATTGGCGATTTAGGCAAAACTTATATTAACTATAAGTCCAGGTTTCCTTATAATCCTTGCCTTCACCGACGTCAATGATGTCTTTGGAATAACAAATGAAAATAATAATGCGTTTTTAACAGTTTAGATTAGTTAAATATACTTTACTCCCTGAAGCGTACGTAAAACTTTTCCATTTAGCTAACCCTTACATAATTGAGGCAAACAATTATTAACCTAGTTATATTTTATAATCTCTTGCTAACCCGTCGATTCTCAGAATTTGTTATTAATCAAAGTGTATTACAAAATCATTAATTTCAACCAATTTATTATTCAAAGGTCCGTCATAAACCATGTTCAGTCTTGAATATTGGTATTAACATTAATTGAATACTAAAATATTCAAATTCAATTATCTTTTGTTACAGTGGCCACCAAGATTGCTCCGGTGGGCAGTCGCAGTCCTATTGATAGTCGCTGTCATCGCACCTTCATCAGATTCTACCAGTAAGTATTATAATAATATATTTTAAAACATTGTCATATCATCACACCTACTATGCTAATTAATTTTAGGGCGGTGAAGCCTCACACTTGGTTTAATATTTTGCCACACACCTTTAACCATTTTTTCAGTAACCTTACATTTTCCATTTCTAGCATCTTTACTACATAATAATATAATCTTTGTTAAATTATTTTCCTTCTTTTTCCTTTTAATAAAAATAATACAAATATTATCAACATCTTTTTAGAGACGTACTTATATAAAAATTTATTATAATATACAACTGACGATAGAAGTTCAATAAAACTAAGTAATGAAAATAAAGCAGTATACAAGAAAAAAATAAATAAATACACACTTATTTCTTTAGGATGTTTTATGGATGATACCGAGTCTGGCTTTAAATGCACTTTGATTTGTTACTAAATCAACAATCAATACAAAAAACAAAAAACAATCAATCAAATCAAATGAAAATGTTTTATAGTTTCATTATCATTTTTCATAATAATTAGTAAGAAAACATGAATGCCTAATTTAACTTTGACGACGTAAACGTCACAAGCGAGGACAGCACATCAAGTTACCCCAAAGTGTAAAAATTTCCCTACCTTATTGTGTTTGTTATAAAGTTGAAATATATCACAGAAATTTAACAAGTTACCCCAGCTTAACCTAAACATACATGGTAGACCTAGAACCTCCAACAAATATTTTGTTGAAATCTTTTGAACAACTAAAACCGAATTGATTGCTCTACCCATAAAGATAGACTTCGGTTGCCACCAATAAAACTAAAATTATTTAAGAAAATGTATACTGCATGTTGATTATTATTTACAATCATTTACCAAATAGTTGTCAAGACTTACCCCTGACAATGTTTAAAAAAATATTATTCAAATTATTACTGCATAAAAGATACTATACTGTTAAGGAGTATCTAGAAGACAAATCAATAGATTCTGTAATTTGTAAGCTCGTTTAATTGACATCGCTAATTGTGAAGACATTATTTTGCACGCCATGTTATGGCAGGATATGCCGAAACAAAACCATTGTAAAACCTTTTATACCATATTCTGGCAAATAAATATTTTTGATTTGATTTGATTTGATTTACGCTGATACTATTTCGCAAGCCGACTGCACGCTGAATTTCAATTCAATTTGAATTTCAGTTCTATTCATCCCAGAAGATTGAGATCTCGCTATGACACGAATATCAATGACAGCCGTCGTTTGCACTCAGTGAGAAACAGCTGTGGTATGACAAATTATCTCGCCTTGTTGCAACTAGTTCAAAGTAAATACAAGGATAAAAATAAATATCTCACAACTTTCACACAACGCCATGTAGTTCCAATCTAAGCAAAGCTTGTGCTATGAGTACTGAACAACTGATTTAGATTAATAATACCCAGACACAAAAAAATACTGAACGTGTTAATTACACAAACATTAAATATGTCTTGGCTATAACTACATACTGGACCAACAGGCTAGTCAGGACGTATTATCACAGCTACCTTTCTCGAAGGCTTAGAGGCAACGATGTTTTCTAGTTCACTGAAAGTTTGTTAGCAATTACAGACTCATAAGAAGACATCGTGAGGGAACCTAGACTAGTAAATATTATTTACTAGTCTAGGTTCCCTCACGATGTCTTTCTTCTGCAAGGTCAATGATGTCTAAGATAAACTACTAGTTTACATAATATGCATTAACTCAGATTGGTTCTAGGCCCGCATTTGAACCTTTAATCTCGTTCATTAGAGGTAGGTACTCGTATCTAAACCCAAACATGTTTTGCAGGTCTCGCGGCGCCAAAACTAACAAGACAAAATTAAATATGGACAAGATTACCAATTTGGTGTGCACAGGAGTCCCCAAGCCCATCGATCAAACTTTTAAGCACGCAGCCATAAACGAACGTAGAAATATCTAGAATATTTGAACAGTCAAATTAGGATCTATACCCAAAACTATTCAATCATGCTCTTTGCCTGACCTCCCATCTTGTGTTTAGCATACTAGGCCACATCGTATGCAAACTAATACCCAAACTGCTCACAAATATGGTCAAAATATGTAAATGTTAATTAATTTGACTATAGTCACCTCTTAGAGTCTATCGTTGAAGTGACTTGTGAGGCTGTAAATGTCAAAGGCTAGATTTTGCTGTAGATATCTATTATTAATTGCATGTTTGCTATGTGACGGTTCTTAGTTATGGATAATGTATTGAATTAGATTTATGGTCTTTAAGTAAGTATTCAAAATTCTACCTCGAAGGTCTAGTGGTCTTTAGCATAGCTGCTGAGCATATTATAAGGTCATGGGTCCTTACTTTGGGTTGCTCTTAACTTCTTTAGTTTAAAATCTGTGTTAGTTATAAATCATGATTGGATCCAGTTTAGATATCAGAAACAATAGCGAAAATTGCAAATACCGAAGAAATATTATTTCAACGCTGGGGGATCCAAAATGATGTACAGAACTCCTATCATCAGTTTGAGAATGTATATTCCTTCCATCTTGTAAAAATAGCCAATAATACGAATTACTAAACTAGATGTCTTAAGGCAAGATTAATGTTATAAACATGAGCTGCCTGACCCCTAATGGGTACTCTATGTCGGGTAGAACCTTATGTAATAGATAATGTAATAGTTGTCGTAAAATAATACAAAAAGGTAAGACTCAAGACATCTTTTTCATCCCTCTGCATCCTCTGCAATCCCAGCGCATATATATCCGATTACCATGTCAAGCAGAGTGTTATTGGGTTTTACCATTTTCAGAAAATTGTCAGGGTAACATCTGGAATTTTGCTTCACTCATGGCCTTTTACTTATGCTGGGTTGTTAGTAATAAACTCGCCTAAAGTCCCCGAAATTAACAGAAAGTATTCATCATCAGCCTAGACTTGTCTCAATTGTGGGGTCGGTGTAGGTACCATAAGCTCACCTCTGACTAGCCTATCGAGAAATACAGGCATGATTTGATATTTTTTGCCGAAGAGATTTAAAATACCATAGAGCGGGCATGTCAAGGAAATGTCATAGAAACAGAAAAACTTTGATTATTTTTATTTATTTGAATATATTATTCTAGATGGCGTTACTGAGACATGGGGTATCAGTAACGCCATCTAGAATAATATATGAATATTGGAGTGGCAGCGGAGCATACTAAAAAAAAACTCATAGACTTGTGTCCAAGCAGGACACAAGGTTCGGACGAAAATTTTTATCGTGATGTCCGGTCTATAAGTATTGAATGTCTTTATTTTTTGGCAACTTAGCTGAACAAAGGTCTATCGAAAATCGTCCGCCATACATAGATTTAGCTAGACAGGCCACATAACAACAACCTATGTTATACCCACTAGACATGCATATATAGATCCTCTAGGCGATTTGTTTGCATTGCAGAGTTATGGTTATGCGGGTGTGTCCTGACAATGGTCTGACTGGACACGGCTAAAGATATATCGCTGATAATCCGGCAATTTATTTGACCTAAAAACAAGCGTTTTTTATCGGCACTCTGTTTTAGGGAGGACCTTACCAATAGGACCATTTTGTGCGTATTCGCTTTTGATTTGCATTAACAAAGAAGCTAGGCACTGATAATACTCTTTTCATTTAGAGAATACGTGGACCCCGTGGATGGGATCGATGTCCATCGATCAAATAATCCATTGATCGGTCAGGCAAAGCGTTATTGACTTTTTCCATCAGAAACTTCTGGATTTGTGTCCGATTGAAGGCAAAAGGCGCGCCCCCTTTTACATGGCTCTTAAACAGAATTAGCGAAATGAGGGTGTACTTTGTTTACCTCTGTCTTGTTTAATTCTCCAAGGAAGGAAGTGTGATGTTAAGATGATGAGCTTGACAGGACTGTGAGTACCGAGTTACTTACTTATATAAATACATTTAATACTAGCAGAGGTCCCGCGGTTTTACCCGCTTAGGTCCCGTTCCCATGGGAATACAGGGATAAAAAGTAACCTTTGTGTTAATCCAGGGTGCCAGCTAACTCCATACCAAATTTTATTAAAATCCATTCAGTAGTTTTTACGTGAAAGAGTATCAAACATCCATTTATCCATACTCACAAACTTTCGTGTTTATAATATTAGTAGGATAAACTCACACACACTACAAAGCGCTATCAGCTACGATTCTTACATACTTCTTTTGCTTCGTTTACCTTCATACATTTGTACACACACGGTGGCACCTGACCTTTCTGAAGGTCATCACCAATAAGGTCTATGTATGTCCTTCTAGGACGTCCCATACCGCCTTATAAATACCTTTTGTAAGCCACCTTTCATCTACCCTCTGAATGTTTCCAAACCAACTTACTTACAATAATCTTTTAAAGTTATGTCAATACATCTTCTTTTAAAGCACAACTTTGCTTAATCACATCATTCTTCAATTTATCATTCACTGTTACACGACACTACTTCGAGTAACTTATTCGCATCATAATTACAATGTTTCAAAGACATTCAATAATTACTCGACACCACGAACAACATTTTCGTCCGATACTTGTGTCGTAGTCATCATCATCATCATTTCAGCCATAGGAAGTCCACTGCTGGACATAGGCCTCCCCTATAGATCTCCAATAAGACCGGTTGGAAGCGGCTCGCATCCAGCGCGTACCCGTGGCCTTAATAAGGTCGTCTGTCCACCTTCTGGGTGGACGTCCTACGCTGCGCTTGCCGATACGTGGCCTCCACTCGAGAACCTTTCGACCCCATCGGTCATCAGTCCTCCGTGCTCTGTGCCCTGCCCACTGCCACTTCAACCTGCTAATCCGCTGGGCTATGTCGGTAACCTTGGTTCTTCTACGGATCTCCTCATTTCTGATTCGATCTCGTAGAGAGACTCCGAGCATAGCCCTCTCCATAGCTCGTTGGGCTACTTTGAGCTTACTCATAAGGCTCATGGTGAGGGACCACGTTTCAGTGCCATAAGTCATCACTGGCAACACACACGTGTCGAAGACCTTCGACGTGTCCTAGTATTGGACACAAGTCTATGAGTTTAGTACGCTCCACTGCTACTTCAATTTTGCTACGTTATTCTAGGTGGCGTTACTGAGACATGGGATCAAAGTTTTTCTAAGACACTGCTTCGCATGACCTCTTTAGAATATTTGCAATTTTTAAAGACTTTCTATGTTAAATTTTTAATGACCGTCTATAAACATTAACCCTGAAAAGTCTACTAATAAAACTTAAGCAAATTTATACAAAGTATCTACTACGCGTAGAAGATATTGCTACAACCAGTATTAATTACTGACGTTAATTGATTTAATTAGTCTGGTGTACACTTGGAAATCGACAAAAATGGTAGCAAAGTGCTAACGACAGTTAAGTGCGTGATAAGTTAGGTAAGTTAGTAATCAAATTAATGTGTCAGACTACTGGAGTTTTTAGTTAAGACATGAGTGCGGCCAGGTCACGTCTTGGGTTCGATTCCCGAGTCGAGCAATGTTTCAGATTTCTAGGGAGCAATGTTAATAACTTTGACATGTTGTCTAACACGCAAGGCGATAAACGTTAACGAACAAAGTTAGTTTCTGCCTACCTTCATGGGGAAAAAGGCTTGAGTTTACGTATGGCAAGTACAAAGTGCTGTAGCGACATCTATCTCGCCACATACGAACTATCCTACATCGCGGTATCAAAGTTATCCGCGCAGTTTGAACGTATACAAGTTCCTGACAACAACCGTCGGGCAGTAGTTAGCCCACCAGACACAACACCCGTCTGGTCGGAGGATCCTCCCTTTTCAATGGCGGATGAGGAACTTTACACCCTGTTCCTCAAACCTTCAAAGTGCTTATTTATAAAGGCATTATGGCGTCGTATAAACATGTCTAATTGTACAATGCCTTCTCAATGATAATGTAAGTAAAAAGGTGTAGATAGGTTATAAGCGCTCAGCAAGCGACTCGTCAAAATGTGGCTAACTAGCCACACTTGACCTCAGTGTCGCCTTGCGTTTTTGAAGATCGAATGTTGATTAGGTAACCTATCTACACCTTTTTAACCCCCGACGCAAAAAGAGGGGTGTTATAAGTTTCACCGCTATGTGTGTGTGTCTGTCTGTCTGTCTGTCTGTCTGTCTGTCTGTGGCACCGTAGCGCCCAAACCGGTGAACCGATTTAGATGCGGTTTTTTTTATTTGTAAGCAGGGTTTCTTGCGGTGGTTCTTAGATATGATTAATCAAAATCGGTACAGCCGTTTCAAGGTTATCAGCTCTTTTGTGATAGCTACCTTTGCTATTTTAGACGTCTATGGGTATTAACTTTACTTCCAAACATATGTGAGGCTTAAAATTTCAAACACCCATGTGTGTATTATTAATAAGCAACATTATGGTGTTTTTGGTCTGATGCAGCCAGGATATCTAGCAGACTAATACACTCTTGGGAAAATAACAGCAGATATGTCGTGTTTGGATTCATTTTAACTTGCATTTGATTCTGCATATAATGCACTGATAGCAACTGGATGAGCTGATGCTGCAGCCAGGCTATCCAGCACACCAGTAGGTAGACTCTTGACAAAATAACAGCAGATATGTCGTGTTTGCATTCATTTTAACGAGCATTTGATTCTGCACACAATGCCTTGATGGCAACAGGTTGAGCTGATGCTGCAGCCAGGCTATCCAGCAGATCAGTAGGTAGACTCTTAACAAAATATTAGCAGATATGTCGTGTTTGGATTCATTTCAACCAGCATTTGATTCTAAACACAATGCCTTGATGGCAACAGGTTGAGCTGATGCTGCAGCCAGGCTATCCAGCACACCAGTAGGTAGACTCTTGACAAAATAACAGCAGATATGTCGTGTTTGGATTCATTTCAACCACCATTTGATTCTAAACACAATGCACTGATGGCAACAGGATGAGCTGATGCTGCAGCCAGGCTATCCAGCACACCAGTAGGTAGACTCTTGACAAATAATAGCAGATAAATGTCATGTTTGGATTCGTTTTAACCAGCATTTGGCTCTACATACAATGCACTGAAAAATTCTCATAACTGTAAACTCTATAAAACAAAATAATGCGTTTAAAAAATTTAAAATAAAAATTAAATTAAAAATTTAAAAAACCCCCATCGCACGTAACGTCGGGGTACCGTTAAAATAAGTACCTACATACCTACAAGTACTAGGAACATTCCTTACTTAAGCGGTACCCCGAAGTGAAGTAAAATTTCATGGCTAAAGTGTTATTTTTAACTTTTTAAATGTTTTACTTTTTGCGATGGGGGTTTTTTAAATTTTTAATTTAATTTTTACATATAATATCATTGGTTCTCTGTATGAGAAAAGGATTTTGCTCTGCAGTCAGTCATGTATTCAAATTAGGTTGAGGGTCAGCCCTTTTTGAACGTCGAAAGTACATAAGACAGTCCCCTAAACAGCCTGCCCTTCGCCACTTTCTAGCGTTTTTGCTGAGAAGGGGAATTGGCGGAACAAACTCCCCAGCAACACGACTGTCTGATATTTTAGAGGAACTGGAAGGCACATCCACGAAGATAAAGACGAAAAATAAAATAAATAAAAGATAGCCGGATATAAAACGAGAAATTGTTTTAAAACCAACAGCTTATCCCCACATTTCTCTCTCTCTCTCTAGATTTATGTATTTCATGAAAGAGCAGACGTATTTACCGTCTGATTTGTCTAAAATGCGCGCGTGATAGCTTTGAAACGCGGACGCGCGCAGAATTCATTCCCGGTGCTGTTTTTTATGCAAATCCCTTCGTGTTTACTGCGGGGTAGACAGCCGGGCTTATTAATTGGATCGTGGCGACGAATCTGTTTTAGATTTAGGTAGAGAATTTGTTGATAATCGCTATTTATACCTCACTAGCACTCGTCACGCAGTTTTACCGGCTGTATTATTTTATTATGTTGTAAAGAAGTCAAGTTTTTAAGCTTCAATGTCTAAATTAAAGTAAGATCCTACACAACTGAGTCGTCCCATAGAATTTGTTTTTATTAAATACATATTTTTGTGCAACCAAGATAACTGTTAGTCATTGATAAATTTAAATGTGGAATGACTTCAATGTCTAAATTAAACTAAGATCCTACACAACTGAATTCCATAGAGTTTGTTTTATTTTTATACAACCAAGATAACTGTTAGTCATTGACAAACGTAGAGTGAAGCTTAATGTAACTTTAAACTACATTTTTTTGTAAAAGGCTACAGATATTAGGCTCCTTGATTATCGTGTAAGTAGATATAAATGTAGGGCTAGTCAATAGACCCTCGTGGCTGTTAGTTTACAGCCACGAGCCCCACTCAAAGTAATACCCGAGATTTGCTCGAGAAGTTTTTGAAGTGATTTTATAAATTTAGTTCCACGCTAACAAGGGAAGAAAATGTACGGAAGTTTTGCACCGTATTATAAAGATACTCTTTTTCTTCTAGATTCTTTCTTTTGATTTTCTAGATGACCGACCGGAGTTGTTTTTTTTTAAATAAGAGTTGAGTTTATGCCATATATAATAAGAAACTTAAATACTATAGCGAGGAAACGCGAAGAAATGTCACAGAAAAACGGTGATCCCATGTCTCAGTGACGCCATCTAGAATAATATAACAATATCGGAGCGGCAGCAGAGCGTACTAAACTAAACTCATAGACTTGTCCATAAGGACACAATTATCGGATGAAAATTTTGTTCGTGATGTCCCGAGTCTAGTACCTTAGTATTGAATGTCTTTGCTTTAAGTAAAAAATATAATTAATTAAGTACCTACGTATATTGAAACTTTCCATAGCTAATCAATTAGTTAACTCTTTACGTATCAAGAAGCCTGAACTAAGCGGTGCCATTTTTTTTGACACTTTCTTGAATGTGGACATGATTATTTCATTTCTTTATTCACTTGTTCCTACTCCTGTATAGGGTGACTGGTAATTAGTGACCGATACTTAAACACGTGATTGTATTCATGATTTCAATAAACTTTCCCAAAGAAACTTTTTTTATACACAGTAATATATAACACAAAAAAATAACAATAACTCCGTTTGAAATTCCCGCGCGCGCGCGCCTGTGATCGATCAGCTGATAGTCTGACCTCGGGAAGGGCAAAATCTACTAGTAGTACGCCCCCCCGCCACCCCGCTCCTCCTGTTGTGCAGTACTGGCGAAATTGAATTAATTGAAAGTTAATGAGTATAAAAAAGTTTCTATGGGAAAGTTATTCGTAATCATGAATACAATCACGTATTTAAGTATCGGTCACTAATAACCAGTCACCCTATATATTATACTCAATCAATACTTAAATCCTACTTTTTAAATCGCGATGCTTTTTAATAGCGCGATAATTATAAATCACGAAAATTTAACAGATCACGGAATCGCAAACCACAGATTGATCGTAGAATTGCAGATCAGAAATTGCACGATAAAAATCCGTATAAATATAAAACAATTACCACAATGTTCATCCGCGCATCACTATAAATTGGCTTGACCGATGAATGATACTTTTTTTGATAGTGTGTTTGCAATTGTTAAGACAATTTGTATGAAGGAAAATATTTGATGAATCGTTCTCAAATGTCGAAAAAAAGAAGGCTAATCTATGTGAAGCCGGGGTAGGTCGCTTATCCTAGTAATAATATAAATGTGAAAGTTTGTGAAAATGTTTGGATGTTTGTTACTCAATTACGCGCAAACTAATGAACAGATTTGGATAAAAATTGGCATAGATAGACCATTTCCCGGATTAACACATAAGATCCTTCTTATTTCGGTAATGTGGCATTAAGTCCTCCTTTGTACATTTTTATTTTACTTGTGCATTCAGTTTGGATAAAAAAAATAATGTGTTCAATTGAGATAATCTCGGGAAGTTCTTTTCAAGGCCAACAGAAGCTATTAGGTCATAAATTACTATTTTAATTAGAAGATTATGACAAAACATTTAGAACAAAATGTGGGATACCAGTAACTATTTAACCTCGTCCTTCATCTACGCTCTTAAAGAAAATTGAACCTAAAGCTAGCACAAAATAACGTCCCTTTTAATTTATCTGCCTCACCACCTCTGCAGATACATCATTCAAAGTAAACTTTTCATCTGTCCCTGGACAAAGCTACCGTTTCCAAAACAAACACGCTGGCTAAACTCATACATTAAAACTGTTTCTTTTGTGGGGAAAAATATACTTACATGCCACACAACACTCAACTTTAAACTGTATGTAGTTAAGGTAGAAATTTCAGTGTTAGAACTACTGCCATCAGTTACAGGGTGTACCATAAGGGCATTTGGAATTCAAAGTCTACTGCAGGTTTATTACTCGGAACATATTGGAAGAATGGTTCGGTAAAAATGTTGAGTAAAGACACTTTTAGTTGAGAAATTTTATATGCTCTACATACTTGTTTGCTGTTTAAATGCATTACACGTGAGAGAAAATCAACCACTTTTATAAAAGTTTAAGTGGTTGTGAAATAAAAGTTAGGTCATCTTTTGAGGGTTAGACTGGCTCTTGTCATAATCTTGCCTGGTTTTTCATGGTTATATTTCCATTTCCATTACCAATATTGTAAGATTACAAACAAATTATCTTTCATACTTCTGAACTTAAGATCAAGATAAAGATAAAGATACCGGGCTGTATCCACAACTCCACGTCAAAGCGCGTATTTTGCGTATGGTCCATATCTACCACGCGGGCCCAGTGCGAATCGGTAGATGTCACATGTCTTCAAATTTTTGGTTCTAGGACATGCTCACGATATTTTCCTTCACCGTTTTTGAGAGCAATGGTGATGAAATAAATCACATAAAGTAATGCTGACTGACGACTTACTGTTCGTAAATCGGGGCCGCTACCACTGGGCCACCGCTGCTTTCTTCTAAACTTTTACCAACTATGTTACTGACTGGCCTGTTGGTCTAGTAGTAAGTGACCCTGACTGCTATGCCGGAGGTCGTGGGTTCGATTCCCACCCAGAAAAAATGTTTGTGTGATGAGCACGATCATTTGTGCTGTGTCTGGGTGTAATTTAGCTATAATATGTATGTATTTAGAAATATATAAGTATGTTTATCAGCTGTATAGTACATAACCACAAGCTCTCAAGCTTAACTTGGGACTAAATGGCGTTGTGCAAAAAAGTTGTGGAATATTTATTTATTTATGTTGGGGTCAGCTTCCAGTCTAACCAGATGCTAAATAAGAGTAGTTTAATATGGAGCAACAGCGATAGCCCTCTTTGACGTCCACAACTCAATGACTGGAACACACAATACCCCTTAATTAAACTGGTTGTCAGACTTTCGAGGTTCTGAACACTCGTAACGACTGTGAAAGATTTATACTTATGACAAGATTTATAAAAAAAAAAAAAAAATAATAAAATTCATTTATTTCAGGTATCTTAACCCATAGTAGACACATAAAATTCAATCATATATAAAAAGAGTCACATAAAAAATAAAAATGACTATGACTATGACTTTTAAATAAAAACAATAAATTTTAAGTCTTAAGTAGCCTAGTTGTCGTAATGTAATGGCGACCCTTTTCTGCTATTATTTTCCTTACGGCCACGCCGACTTTGCTTTTCAACTAAGTTAACTCCACTTCAACTGATTTCTGCTTCTTCTAAAGGTTAACACATCAAAGAATAAACAGTACCCTTACCTTCTATTTACTTTACAAATCATCCGAAATTGTGAAACGAGCGCAAAGATTATAGATCTTTACTAAACCCAACTTGTAACTTACAATCAACAATACCTTTGATGTTAAATGGAACGGAAAAATTAGGTGCGAGTTCCAAGTCTTTCATGTTATGGTTTGGGCCTTTTAGTTGAACCATAGTTCTTAGAAGTGGCTTCGAAGGTAATAAACTAGAGTGCGTACTGTCTTCAGACTTCTGAGAATACAGTTAAGAATGAGGAACTTTTTATACTACACACATCAAAAGTGTCTAGGGATCAACATATATTTTTGCAATAACTTTTCTCCTGATTGATATTAATTAAAATTTTCTTTAAGGATTCATCAAATGAAGTGTTTTCGTTTGTCACAGTAACGATAAACCAAGTCACCTTTGCATTAATAAAGAAATTTGCCATTTTCCTAATAAAGGGATTTTTGACATTTGAACCACTAACATTAAAGTTCGAAAAAAAGACTGAAATAACAGTTTTCTTTAAAATTTTATTGGGTAACTTAAACAATTAATAATCCGTGTTTCTACCGCGAACACTAACAACACAAGAACATCGGTTTGGCATACTCAAAATGAGTTCATCCAAATCACGCTGTGGAATGGCCGCCCATGTTCGTTGCAACAACAAAAAAAGGTCTTCTTGCGACTGGATACCCTCCATATTCGGCAGAGCTCTTCTCTGTAGCATATCCCATGCATGCTCAATCGGGTTCAAGTCTGGCGACTGAGCAGGCCAGGGCAGGACATTGATGTTAGCTGCGGCGAGAGTCTGTCTTACAACTCTTGCGGTGTGCGGTCGTGCATTATCATGCATTAACTGAAATAAGGGACCGATTTGCACTTGTAGAGGAACGATGACGTCTGATACAATCGTCTCAGCATAAATTTGAGCGTTGAGGTTGCCTCTGATCCAAATCAACTCAGTTCTTCCGCCGATCCAAATACCCGCCCATACCATGATGGTTCCACCACTATAAGGATGGACTTCCTGGCAGGATTTTAATCGCTGTTGGCGTCCAGGGGTTTTCCAGTGTCGTATACGTCTTGTATCCGGTCTCATACCAAAACGAGACTCATCAGAAAAGCACACGAAACGCCATTGTTCTTCAGCCCAATTTCTGTGTTCAAGAGCCCATTGATATCGAATCCTACGATTGTGCATTGCTATAGGTGGTACCCGTAGCGGTCTTCGGGAATGAAGGTTCACTTCATGCAAGCGGTTTCTGACTGTTTGGTCGCTAATTAAGTTCCCTGAAGAGTGATGAAGCCTCACGGCTAACATCATGGCGGTTATTGTTGGAGCTCTTCGAGTTAAGATTTGAATGTATCGGTCTTGTCTCCGTGTGGTGCAGCGATACCGTCCTCCATGGCGCTCAGCCACGGTACCAGTGCTTCGGTAACGATTCCAAAGTCGACTGATAACACTCTGACTTGTATTCAGAGCTAAAGCCACAGTACGTTGCCGGGAACCAGCTTCTATCATTCCCACGGCTCTGAGCATTTCTTCCCTGCTTAAATGACGTCGCCGCTCCATAATAACGTTGGTTTTAATCAGTAGTAGGGAAACAGTAGCACTAATAATGTCTTCAATGTGTTGTATGTTTTTATAGGGAAAATATTGACAGCTGATTTTCATCTTTTACTCGAATTTGATTCACAGTTCCTGATTCAAATGATGAAATGCACCAAAAAGGATCCATATAAATTTATAAAATCATATATTTATTACAAAGCCACATCTCAATCTCAAGAAATCCGCATAAAAATGCTTGATACCTAGACACTTTTGATGTGTGGATACAAAAGTTCTGGTAGTAAGTAAAATTTTTGAGACAGTTTTTGGGTAGTCAAATATTGAAAAATCACAAAACATCTCGCCAATATTCACCACAAGTTAAAAAAGAAAAAAAAAACGCACAGAACATCAAACAAAGCAACAATATAGATAAAAAAACATGAATTGATTAAAAAGTAAAGACAAAAATAAAAAAGACCTGTGCGAGAGTGCGAAACCATCTACATTCTTATTGCATTATTCAAACCAGCTTCTTTAACCTTCTTTCTTTCTTCCACAGCCGTTCGCAGAAGACTCCGCAAGCCTAGCAAAGTTTCCACTTCAGTGACATCCAGCGTATCCAGATCTTCAGATCAGATCATAGCAGCCAGCGTCAACAGGCCCAAGATTCGTGGACGACCTAGCGTTGCCAGCAGAAAGTCTTCTGCTGCCCTTGATAATTCTGTTGGAACAGATAACCATAAAGACAAAGATGGATATAAGGTGAGCCATAATATCAGTACTTTTTTTGATATATTTCCTTGAATTGAAATACTTAAATTGAGGTAAGTCTAGAGTAATCAAACTCGTTACCACTGTCTGACTTCTTGTCAAATAGGTTGTTTGTTTGGTCAATAATGTAAAAAGACGAATGGCGCACAACATATTGTACTTAAAAACAATAGCATGTTATGAAATATTTATATAATTCTTCTTCTATAAGATTATTTAAATATTTGGTTAATGCTGAATCTTGGCATTTTAATTACTTACCTAATATAATATTATAGCAACTAACATTCTAAAACGTTCTAGTCGGTATAAAACGCATACATAATTATTTATAGATAATATTAATGTGGTTTCCAATTAACACCTGACCATTTAATATGTAGGTAATTAAAAGACTGTTTAGAAAGTACAATTTTCTCATAAGTCTATTAAAATCTAATAACTGTTACTAAAAATATAACTATGGCTCTTAAATATTTTAATTACCTTCTAATAAATATGGCAGGAAAAGACAGCAGCGGACCGAGAATTGCGCCTTGCTTGGAACTAAATTACAAACCAACTCATGCCCTTCAATTACTAACCCTGTTATCGATTTTAGCGCTTAACACATTGAAATAAAGGCGTTATAAACAGTTTGCTACGCGTAAATGTACTTTTGTAAAATACTAGTACAACACGGATATGAAAGAACTTTTCAAACGTAAAAGTGAAGTTGTTAGCCTTCAAAATGAGTATTTGCCTACTTGTAAATTTTTATTCAATATTTGCGGACTTTATTGCTCTTGGAATAAAGACCATAATGCATGGTTTATTCGCGTCTCAGATGTGAGAATGTTTCGCAAATGTCTTCAAGATGCGATTTTGAATTTTGAAAACATTTCAAGTTTTAAAGAGGCCCTATCTTGAATGGATAGAGTTCATATTTGAATGGGGATGTCTGGATATTTTTCATGTTAAATGAGCTAGTATTTTTAAGCAGAAGATGGGAGTGGTTTATAAACCGAGTGCCTGAAAGCAAACTTTACTAAAGAATATGAGTCTAGAAATATACGTTTAATATTGGCGAAAGGAACATTAAAACCTTGAAGATAATTGTGTGCTTTAAAAATGTAGTTCGCTATGAGTTTTCTTGAAATCGTTTACCATAAAAACGTACATATAATAGTAAAATTTATGCAATTGAGCCTATGTAGAAATAATTCTTTTAACATTCGGAAAGCCTAATATTTTTTTGCATTAAGGTAGTGACTGATAATCACGTGCATAAGTTTGAACTCAAGACATTTACTGATTTTTTTTTTTGTTTGTGCGGCATGGGTTGACAATGCCGTCTCTGGCAGCTGCTGCCGAGGTTTTTTTGTCTGTCTATTTAGCTACATTCAAACAAGTAGTTCTCATTTAAGATATACGAAAGTCCTGTAACTCTTTTGAAGTTTGCATACTTACACATAGTAGGTACCTACCGTATAAGAAAGATCTCAAGACTCAGTTTTTGATATCTCAATTCATTCAAAGTCAAACCATTTATTTCAATTAGGCCATTATAAGCACTTTTGAACGTCGAACAAAAATTAACTTTAAAAAATGATTCTAGTTGCTCTTTCCGAAAGGTAGATTTGTATGGAGAAGAATGGGCAAGAAACTCCTTACTTGCTCTTTTGAAATAGTTTTTACAATACTTTGTATAGGTACATTAATCAGATTACTATGTGAGGACGATGCACCTAGAATAAAAAGTACTATACTAAGATAGGTTTAAGGAAATAAAAAATAAGTAATGGAGTTGATAATTACATTCTTAGAGATCTAGAGTTTTAAGTGGGATTTATTTAGAAGGCCCTTCTCATAAGACAACTAGATATTTAACTAGTTACTAAAAAACTACCCCTGCAACAAAACAATACCTTACTAACACAGTTTTTTTATAAATACTCAAAATATGTATCAACTCAGTATCGTTTTCATGTCCTTTTTTTCATTCAATATTGCTTGGCTGGTAAAAAACGCCTGTGGCATTAAGTCCGCCTCTGCACATTAGTGTGGTTGAAGAATTTATTTAATTTTTTAATCACTTAAACTCCTAAATCCTAATGTATATCTTTATCTTCCACCAGATCGTCTGTTACTACACCAACTGGTCACAATACCGTACGAAGATCGGCAAGTTCACCCCCGAAGACATTCAACCTGATCTCTGCACCCACATTATCTTCGCTTTCGGCTGGCTGAAGAAAGGCAAACTGAGTTCTTTTGAGTCCAATGATGAGACCAAGGATGGGAAGACTGGACTGTATGACAGAATTAATGCTTTGAAGAAAGCTAATCCTAAATTGAAGACACTATTGGCTATTGGTATGTATTTTTCTTTTGGTTAAATAATTTTAGAGAATTTATTTTTATATTAAGGATCTCCAACAAAGAATATACATAGAAACATGAAATAAAAGTATCACTTAGGTGTACTCCTTCTCATACAAGAGATCACAGCATGTTTTAAAAAATGAATAATTAAACTAACAAAAATTATGAATGAATTGCGAATAAAATGAAAAAAAGAATTTGAGAGTATTTGGGTTACTTCTGGGCAA
Organism: Euplexia lucipara; assembly: GCA_921972225.1. Lineage (NCBI taxonomy): Eukaryota > Metazoa > Arthropoda > Insecta > Lepidoptera > Noctuidae > Euplexia > Euplexia lucipara. The sequence continues at coordinate 3,011,007 of OV179151.1, forward strand.
GTGTAGCCTAAGTGTCTGCCTTATTGGTCTAGTTTTGTGCTCAATCCGGTTTGGAAAAGTGTAATTAGATTTCTCCATCATAGTTAAACATCTGATCAAGTAGTGGTCAAATGCCAACCTCAATACAGCTAGGAAAATGCTAGGTATATAAAAATGATGATCAATAGATTATAAGATCCACTACAGCCAACTTTTATTCGTAAGAAGTTGGCAGTAGTATCTTCACAGCGCTAATGTTTTCTCTTCTTTCTATCTCTTCGTAATTTAATTTATTATATATATTGTATTTATAGTGTACATGTTTATGTATTTATACTCATAATATGTATTAGTATTCTATGATTCCTTTTATTTTCATTTTTAATTGTACCTACTACTGTTTTTTCTCTGCATCACCTAAAGGTTGACTGGTAGAAAATGCCTATGGCATTAAGTCCGCCTCTGTACATTAGTGTGCTTGAAGTATAAAATAAATGAATAAATAATAAATACAATGCACAATTGTATAGGAATAATAAATAATGGAATGATTCCTGGAACGATATTTTAAATCTTTATGTTAAATTGAGAGATTAATTTGGCTGTTGTTAATTTTATTAGCCTGACACTTGGGTGTGTGTCATTTGTAAAAACAGAATACTAAAAACCAGTTTTCTATAAGTACGAGGCACTATCAGCAATATTATTTCCAAGTTTCTTCAATAGACATCAATTGCGTTATTTTATGATTCTGTTTATAAGTCAGATGAAATTAAATAATTAATAATATTAATAAATCTGTTACATGTCTTTTAATTATGCATGCATTTATATTATGCTAATATGACACTAAATGCATCAAGTTTTCTTAAACAAGTTAAGTCATTATTTTTATTGCGGAAATAGACATTAAAATAAATCAATTAATTAATGTTACAAGCCGCAGCCATGTCAACCTATTGACCCATACACAATAGTTTAATTATATAAGATTAACAGTTCACAATATTTTTAACAAATTAAGAATTCGATAAAACACTAGATTTTGCCCGCGGCTCCAGCAGCGTGGCATTCGGTTATTATCCCACGGGAACTTACTACCGGGATAGAAAATATTCTATGTCCTAACTCAGGTAGTAGGATAGTGTATCCGTGTGCCTAATTTGATCCTTTGTAAACAAAGGATCGAATTACTACTCTGCCTACCCAAACAGAAATAAAACAGTTTATGTATAAAATTAAATTAAAAATTTAAAAAACCCCCACCGCAAAAAAGTAAAACATTTAAAAATTTAAAAATAACACTTTATCCATGAAATTTTACTTCACGTCGGGGTACCGCTTAAGTAAGGAATGCTCCTAGTACTTGTAGGTATGTAGGTACTTATATTAACGGTACCCCGACGTTACGTAAAATTTCATGGATAAAGTGTTATTTTTAAATTTTTAAATGTTTTACTTTTTTGCGGTGGGGGTTTTTTAAATTTTTAATTTAATTTTTATTTTAAAATTTTTAAACGCATTAATTTTGTTTTATAGAGTATACAGTAAGAAGAATTTTTCAGTGCATTGTATGTAGAGTCAAATGCTGGTTAAAACGAATCCAAACACAACATATCTGCTATTATTTTGTCAAGAGTCTACCTACTGGTGTGCTGGATAGCCTGGCTGCAGCATCAGCTCATCCTGTTGCCATCAGGGCATTGTGTGCAGAATCAAATGCTGGTTAAAATGAATCCAAACACGACATATCTGTTATTATTTTCCCAAGAGTGTATTAGTCTGCTAGATATCCTGGCTGCATCAGACCAAATACACCATAATGTTGCTTATGAATATTACACACATGGGTGTTTGAAATTTTAAGACACGCAAGGCACGCAAGGCTTTTAAGCAAAGTTAATACCCATAGACGTCTAAAATAGCAACGGTAGCTAACACAAAAGAGCTGATAACCTTGAAACGGCTGAACAGATTTTGATGAAATATGTCTAAGAACCATCGCAAGAAACCCTGCTTTCAAATAAAAAAAACCGCATCTAAATCGGTTCACCCGTTTGGGCGCTACGGTGCCACAGACAGACAGACAGACAGACACACACACATAGCGGTGAAACTTATAACACCCCTCTTTTTGCGTCGGGGGTTAAAAATACCAATCTACAAATTAATAATTAAATAAAGAACATTGTATTTATACAGCTCATTGGATTTAACACGAAAATTAAGAACCGCAAAGGTAAATCGTATGAAAAATATTATGTAAAGCTTTCATATTTTACGAAGAACACTTTGATTATTTGATTATCCATTCGAATAAAATAGGCGATTCGAAATACACGAGATATCGCGTACGACAGACAGAGAGTTTTAAAATCGATACCTTTAGTGATGTCCAACGAAATATCGATAAACTTAATTCTAAATTAAATCATCGTCTACTTGGCAACTTAATTAATCATTTTAAAACTGATTTAATTTAACTAACGACTGACTTTAATTTAATTGGTTTCATCTAATTCTAGATTGTGATACATTTTTGCGACTAAGCTTGTGCAATATTTCATTTAATTAATGTTATTTTTGTGTTAAATGACTAAATTTACTCTAGTTTTGTTACAAATTAGTCTCACGTGCATTCTGACTATCTAATTATTATGTCTACATGCCTGATTTTCTTTATTTTTTGTGATGTCTCTTTTCAAAACTGTATAAGTTTGTAAAGGGCTAGTACTTATATTTATGTTGATATATATATGTTAATCCTTATGTTTTTAACCCCCGACGCAAAAAGAGGGGTGTTATAAGTTTCACCGCTATGTGTGTGTGTCTGTCTGTCTGTCTGTCTGTCTGTCTGTCTGTCTGTGGCACCGTAGCGCCCAAACGGGTGAACCGATTTAGATGCGGTTTTTTTTATTCGAAAGCAGGGTTTCTTGCGATGGTTCTTAGACATATTTCATCAAAATCGGTTCAGCCGTTTCAAGGTAATCAGCTCTTTTGTGTTAGCTACCATTGCTATTTTAGACGTCTATGGGTATTAACTTTACTTACAAACATATGTGTGTCCTAAGATTTCAAACTCCCATGTGTGTAATATTAATAAGCAACATTGTGGTGTATTTGGTCTGATGCAGCCAGGATATCTAGCAGACTCGCTACTGCACTGACTAGCACTCTTGGAAAAATAACAGCAGATATGTCGTGTTTGGATTCATTTTAACCTGCATTTGATTCTGCACACAATGCCTTGATGGCAACAGGATGAGCTGATGCTGCAGCCAGGATATCCAGCATACCAGTAGGTAGACTCTTGACAAAATAATAGCAGATATGTCGTGTTTGGATTAATTTCAACCAGCATTTGATTCTAAACACAATGCACTGATGGCAACAGCATGAGCTGATGCTGCAGGTAGGCTATCCAGCACACCAGTAGGTAGACCCTTGACAAAATAATAGCAGATATGTCGTGTTTGGATTCGTTTTAACCAGCATTGAACTTTACATACAATAAACTGAAAAATTCTCATAACTGTAAACTCTATTAAACAAAATTAATGCGTTTAAAAAATATAAAATAAAAATTAAATTAAAATTTAAAAAACCCCCATCGCAAAAAAGTAAAACATTTAAAAAGTTAAAAATAACACTTTAGCCATGAAATTTTACGTAACGTCGGGGTACCGTTAAAATAAGTACCTACATACCTACAAGTACTAGGAACATTTCTTACCTAAGCGGTACCCCGACGTGAAGTAAAATTTCATGGCTAAAGTGTTATTTTTAACTTTTTAAATGTTTTACTTTTTTGCGATGGGGGTTTTTTAAATTTTTTACTGTTAGTTTTAAGACACCTAGATAAAAAAAAATTGTTATTTAAATTCAAATTGTTTATTGTGGTATACAGGTTAAATATTGAGATGTTACAGTCATATATCTATGACCCACCATTAGGAATACACAATTAAAAAACAAAACTGTTGCAAAATAGTAGTCTAGTCAATAATTCAGAATTCATAACAAATACAGTAATCAATAACTTGATGATAATAAAATGCAACAGGCAATAATTCAATAATATTTATAACAGCAATTACTAACAAACACTAAACTAAAAAAAATACTTAGAAACAGAAATATTTAAATTGTGAAATTTAACTTGCAAACCAAGTAATACTTGTATTATGAAAGCCGATGAGTGCATCCCTATAATTATCCTAAAAGAAACAAAAGGTCTCTTATATTTCCACCATACAAATTGTAGCGACATCTATCTCGCCACATACGGACTAATGACCGATATCCTACATCGCGGTATCAGAGTTATCCGCACGATTTGAACTTAAACAAATTCCCGACTACAACCGTCGGGCAGTAGTTAGCCCACCAAACACAACACCCGTCTGGTCGGAGGATCCTCCCATTTCAATGGTGGATGAGGAACTTTATATACTGTTCCTCATACCGTCCAACTGGTGACCCCGACGTGATACAAAATAAATGTTCATTTATTTACACAAAGCCCAGGTTTATGTAGCAAAAACAACAATAACTCACCTCACTTTCATACACACTCGTCAGTTTACATAACGTTTCATTCAATCAATCATTAGCCGTTCAATCAACCAGTTGAAGCAATCAATATATATTTATATAAATAGCTATATTATGGCTCAAGTTTTTATGGTAACGCAACTTTCTAATAACTAAATGTTTAATGTTTAAATATAATGACATTTATGCTTTGAACAGATTGGGCTGTGAGATATGGTTTCTACATTCAATTAATGTTTTTAATTTGTTTTATAGAAATTGCATTTATTCAGACTATTTTTAAAACAGGATCGTTTGTTTTCCATGACAATAAACGTATTAAATATAAACAGAAAGTATCGTTCATACAGGCACGCCGGTTGCGATTACTGTGCGTGCATTTAACTTTTCTGAAAAACATCTCCAATAATATGGTCTATGTATTCACTGTCTAGGGTATCCCCATCTAGCCGCGATATTTCCACTTGCATCTGCCGCATTCTTTTCATCCTCTTGACGTGACCAATCTTTCTAAGCATACTCTTTTTATTTTTGTCACTATCAACATCTCTTAAAAACCATAGCGATGTTTTTAGTAAACTAACATAAGTACAAGAAAACATTGTAATAGTTAGTTTAAAGAAACACAAAAAAATATCGATATCGATAAACCTGTCCCCTCACTAGCCATGTGCGAACACACCGCGGCGCCTTTCCCACGGCACAAAGCGCATTCGCGCGACATTTTCACCTATTTTCACGGGAATGCCTACAAAAAACCGCGCCTATTTTCATGAGAGCTACGTGTTGGTGGTGGTGCAATGCATTATGAGCGCTTAAAGAAATCGACACGCCGGTTTTTTGCCGGTTCACTTCACTATTCTGTTACGAAAATTCACTCGCTTTAACAGATAATTAGTGCGAATTATATCTAGATTAGTGTGAGATCATTCTGATTGATATAATGGGTATTGAACATTGTTTTGTGTACATGCTATAAATTAATTAGCCATGGAATCTGGAGCTTGTGGTTAAAGAGCGGCTTAACCTACGCTTGACGAGGTTGGTCTGAGGGTATCAAACCGTTAATTACATAGACAAAGTCAAAGTCAATGTCAAATCATTTATTTCAATTTGGCCGTTTAAAAGGCACTTTTGAACTTTAAACTAACAAGTTAAATAAATATAATGATTCTAGTTGCCCCTTCCAAAAGGTAGTTTCGTATGGAGAAGAATGGGCAAGAAACTCCATACTTACTCTTTTAAAATAGTTTTTACAATATTTTGTATACAATAAAAAATACACTATATGTGAATACGATGTAACTAGAATAAAAAAATAAAATAAAAAATGACATACTGTAATAAGATAGATTTTTTAAGCATGTTAGTAGTACATAATTATGTAGATAGATACATGGTACTCTCACATTCACAAATATTGAAATCACGGATTATTATTTAACAAATCAAGAAAATAATAAATAATAATAATAAAAAACACAGCAGAACAGCGTGAGTGTTGAGAGAAAATTTGCCCTATGGAGCTGGACCAGCATGTTGCCAAGCATTATTATTATCTTGAATAATAAATAATCCTCTAATTTGTAATAGGTATGCAAAGAGATTTAAAATACTATAGAGCGGGCATGTCAAGGAAATGTCATAGAAAAACTTTGATCCCATGTCTCAGTAACGCCATCTACAATAATATATGAATATTGGAGCGGCAGCGGAGCGTACTACAAAAAACTCATAGACTTGTATCCAGCAGGACACACTTTTTCGGACGAAAATTTTGTTCTTGATGTCCGGTCTATAGGTATTGAATGTCTTTGTAGGTATGCCTGTTTACAAAGTGTACTTTTAATATAAGTTTTAAATTTCCTTTCATTTAGTTATAATAGGTATATCAAGACAAGACATATCATCAAGACTCCTCCGTGTCTCGGAAATCGCGTAAAGCCGTTGTTCCCAGCTGTCATTTGTAGATCTTTGACAGTCGTCAGTGTTACGGGTAGTCAGAAGCCTGAAAATTTGACAACCAGAAATCAAAATCAAAATCAAAAGTCTTTATTCAAACTAGGCTGAGAATCAGCACTTTTTGAACGGCACAAAAATACATAAAGACAGTCCCCCAAAAACGGCTCACCCTTCGCTACTTCGGTGTTTTTGCTGGGAAGAAGAAGTGGCGGAACAAACTCCCCAGCAACACATCTGTCTGATTCGTTTGAAGAACTAGGTATACAAAGAATCTATACAATGAAATGCTCAATAAATAGCACTAATGTTTATACACATTGTAAAACATTACATTTCAGAATGATTTCATTACATTCCAGTTTAACCAAGGAGTACCTATTATGTTATACCCAGTTATTGGGTTGTGAAGGTCAAACAGGCTGTCGCTTCATTTAAAACACAGATACTCAGCTGCATCCGGAAAAACTGGAACCCGATCCCTAAATAGTTGGTAAAGGCTAGGCAGATGGCGGTCCGTGGAATTTGGAGTATTTTGTCTAAACCACAATAGAATCGTGCCTCTAATATTATTGAAGAACACCGGCGAACTCCCAAACAAATTTTTGTTGACATTTTTTTTGCGTCTGCCTATGAAATATATCTAAAAGTATAGAGTTTGAATTTCTGAACAGTTTTTTCTTTGGTTATACTTTTATAGGAAGTCAGGAATTAAAGAAATTTTATTTTTAAGTTTTAGAGGTTAAGACTATTTAAAAGGATATGTCCGCTATAATCTTAGCACAAACAATCGTGTTTATTTTAACATTTGTATTCTGATGCAGACATGTATTTCCTAAATATATTAATGCATTATGTAAAGCCAATCATGTTAAGCAACTTGACTAAGATTTATATTACATGGCAACATTAGAAGTATAGCTAATCCAAAAGCCATGAAGTCAAGCCAGAAAGAAAAAAACACAAAGCTATGATTATTTATTTCATCAATAATCTAGTCAATTAAGCTCTTAATTATAAAGACTTTTTTCCAGACTTTGATAGGCCTTATGATTGATTTGATAAAACTTAGTAAATTATTTCGTTGGTATCTATTACGGTGACGCTTAATAATTTCATCAACAATTCCCTCGCCGGTGTTCTTTACCAACCTGGATTTCAGCACTGCAGGGCAAAGGCCTCCCAACTTTCTGTCCTACTTTGAGTCCAGCTATCTTCGCCTAGGTCTACCGCACCGCGATGTCTTTTCTCATGTAAGGGGTTACCCATTGAGTCATGCGTGCTAACCATTGATAGTCTGCCATGCGCCATTGTTTATAGCTTCTCTTAGTTTTCATAAGTGCTTTAAAGATGGTTTTAAGTAGGTATACTTGGTCAATTTATTTTAACTTTGTCTTAAGACGTTAACTCCTAAACTTTAGCTATTGTCTCGCTTTATAAACGACACCCCGGACCAACATTTAATGTAATAAACAGCGAAAACAAGTTTTTGATGTGCAAAGTATGTACTTTAGTTCCGTGATTAATTTCTAGACAACAACTTAAATATTCATTACAAAACATGGCTATAAAATGAAAAAAGGCTGAAAAAAGATAGAGTGTAGTACACTAAGGAAAGGTATTTATAAGGCAGATTTAAGTAGAAACGTTGGAAGGGGACGCCCTAGAAAAACACACACATTGACCCTATCAGTGAGGTTCTTCAGTAAGGTCAGGTGCGTAGCACTCGCAACCAGCGTGTGTATGAATGTTGGAAGCGAAGTAAAAGAAGTAGGTATGGTAAGAATTGTAGCAGATGGCGCTGTTAAGTTTCGGCCTATCTCCTTGAAAATTAACGTGAGTTTATGTATGTTTAAATATAACATCATAACTTCCATGAGCGTGCAGAGATGACTGTCCACAATTACAGTACACCCACACTTCCAACTTCACAAGACGCATAATAGGGAGCCTACCTATTGCCATCAACCTTACACTAATCCAAACTGTAGGCTGCTACTTAGAAATTCGAAATCCAATGATATATTTTTGCTTGAACCAAGAATCTTATTTACATCCTCATACTCAGCAGCATTGCATGCGACCAATAGACCAATGAGGCAGTTAAAAACCATGATTACACAATAATAATTATGTAGGTAAACTATCCTTTGTTACAATAGATTAATAAGGAACTACTTCGACTCGAAACTATTTGAAGACTATTTTGGCAAACACCAAATTTCTAAAATTCCGTCTTTCCCCAGGTGGCTGGTCTTTCGGAACCCAGAAGTTCAAGGAGATGTCAGCGAGCAGATACGCCCGCCAGACCTTCATCTACTCCGCGATCCCGTATCTTCGCGACAGGAACTTCGATGGTCTGGATATGGATTGGGAGTACCCCAAGGGTGGAGACGACAAGAAGAACTTCGTACTGCTGTTGAAAGGTAAGATCTTTACTTCGATTTCGATTTGGCAAAAAATATTATAAATTATAGGACAGAAGGTTGGTTGAAGCTTTTGTCTTTAAAACTATTAAGCTATGGTTTCTAAGTTTGGTTCATGAATATTTGATCATATACACACATCAAAAGTGTCTAGGGATCAACATATATTTTTGCAATAACTTTTTTATTGCAAAAATAATTAAAATTTTCTTTAAGGATTCATCAAATAAAGTGTTTTCGTTTGTCACAGTAACGATAAACCAAGTCACCTTTGCATTAATAAAGAATTTTGCCATTTTCCTAATAAAGGGATTTTTGACATTTGAACCACTAACATTAAAGTTCGAAAAAAAGACTGAAATAACAGTTTTCTTTAAAATGTTATTGGGTAACTTAAACAATTAATAATCCGTGTTTCTACCGCGAACACTAACAACACAAGAACATCGGTTTGGCATACTCAAAATGAGTTCATCCAAATCACGCTGTGGAATGGCCGCCCATGTTCGTTGCAACAACAAAAAAAGGTCTTCTTGCGACTGGATACCCTCCATATTCGGCAGAGCTCTTCTCTGTAGCATATCCCATGCATGCTCAATCGGGTTCAAGTCTGGCGACTGAGCAGGCCAGGGCAGGACATTGATGTTAGCTGCGGCGAGAGTCTGTCTTACAACTCTTGCGGTGTGCGGTCGTGCATTATCATGCATTAACTGAAATAAGGGACCGATTTGCATTTGTAGAGGAACGATGACGTCTGATACAATCGTCTCAGCATAAATTTGAGCGTTGAGGTTGCCTCTGATCCAAATCAACTCAGTTCTTCCGCCGATCCAAATACCCGCCCATACCATGATGGTTCCACCACTATAAGGATGGACTTCCTGGCAGGATTTTAATCGCTGTTGGCGTCCAGGGGTTCTCCAGTGTCGTATACGTCTTGTATCCGGTCTCATACCAAAACGAGACTCATCAGAAAAGCACACGAAACGCCATTGTTCTTCTGCCCAATTTCTGTGTTCAAGAGCCCATTGATATCGAATCCTACGATTGTGCATTGCTATAGGTGGTACCCGTAGCGGTCTTCGGGAATGAAGGTTCACTTCATGCAAGCGGTTTCTGACTGCTTGGTCGCTAATTAAGTTCCCTGAAGAGTGATGAAGCCTCATGGCTAACATCATGGCGGTTATTGTTGGAGCTCTTCGAGTTAAGATTTGAATGTATCGGTTTTGTCTCCGTGTGGTGCAGCGATACCGTCCTCCATGGCGCTCAGCCACGGTACCAGTGCTTCGGTAACGTGTCCAAAGTCGACTGATAACACTCTGACTTGTATTCAGAGCTAAAGCCACAGTACGTTGCCGGGAACCAGCTTCTATCATTCCCACGGCTCTGAGCATTTCTTCCCTGCTTAAATGACGTCGCCGCTCCATAATAACGTTGGTTTTAATCAGTAGTAGGGAAACAGTAGCACTAATAATGTCTTCAATGCGTTGTATGTTTTTATAGGGAAAATATTGACAGCTGATTTTCATCTTTTACTCGAATTTGATTCACAGTTCCTGATTCAAATTATGAAATGCACCAAAAAGGATCCATATAAATTTATAAAATCATAAATTTATTATAAAGCCACATCTCAATCTCAAGAAATCCGCATAAAAATGCTTGATCCCTAGACACTTTTGATGTGTGTATTACAAAGCAAGTCTCCTTCAAGCCTCAGAAAACACGTAAAACAGTCGCTCTGGACTGTCATTTCAAATCTAGTTACAAACTTTACAACCTCATCTCGGCGACAATCATTGTCAACAACGTGTCAAAAATGTAGGGGAATGGGACGATTTTTCAAATTGAGACTGAGATTAAGTTTAGAACGTTGCAGCGTTGGGCCCACTAGATCACCCGTCTGGTCGGAAGGTCCTCTTTTTCAATGATGAATAAGACACTTTACACCCTCTTCCTGATAACTCTAAAGTACAATACTAAAGCTACCGAATGGCAAGCCCATCACGTATATTATGACATCTTATATGTAGTATAGATAAATTACAGCGATAAATTACAACTAAAGCACCGTTAACATCTTTGTAATTAACTGATAGAACAAACGTTGTTACCGTAGCTCTTTTACCTGATAATTTAATAGCTAATAAATTGTCTATACCAACCTACCACCTTTCGAACCAAACCCGGAACAGTTGAAAGCCGACAATGTATCCAATGCCGTTGTCTAGCTCGATCTTTTTCTTTCCAATTAAATAAGAAAGGGACGGACATATACAAGAACTGTTAACATCTCCGACTCAGTTTGCATAATGTCATAGAACCATACTAATACCAGTTCATTGCTGTCCCACTCCAGGGCTAAAGCCTCTTCACAAACAGAGAGAGCACAAGAATTAATCACCACGCTTGCACAAGGTGGATTGGCGATTTCAGACTTATATTTACTGTTTCTACACGATGTGCTTAGTCCTTCACAGGTGTTAATAATTTCATAGATGAGTGAGTTACAATAATGTGAATTTTAAAAGTCAAATTGAGTTTCGCCATGTAAGGACCCATAAGTCTACGGGTCATCAAGAGATTCTTGATAATACGTATTAAAATTCAATTCAAACCTTTAATTGGATTTACTCTTGCGATTATTTTGACAATGTAATACACTGGTACCACTGAATGTTAACTTTAGAGAAAAAACATTCGGCAATATTCATTCCAATCGAAATATCTAAACCAGAAAATAATACCTCGATACTTCGAAGCATTCCATTCGACATTTCACTGTTACTGAAAGGGGTAGTTTCCCGGTATTTTACGGCTATCCCGGTATTCATTTTAAATGTAATCCGGCCGAGATTGTAATATCTGTGTCCGCGATGTGGATCTTCTAAATATTGGCAAATAACGGACTGTGGTCGGCGCTCTCAGGTGCCTGTTACCATAGAATGAAGAAGGTTTAGACAAGGCTGACATTGTTATTTTGATTTTTAAACGGTTCATCACGAATTGTATTTTTTTATTTTATTTTATGTTACATGCAAAACAATTAATTAATACTCTGAACTCACTCTCTCTCTCTCTCTCCATCTCTCTCTCTCTCTCTCTCTCCATCTCTCTCTCTCTCTCTGTTTTAACAGAATTGTTTAAGCTTCTATTGCTGTGATAAAGACTCTTCTTAGAAAGTCTTAGTAAATGTCTTTTATAGTAAATATGTACAGACTCTAGCCAGCTAGCTTCTGCCCGCAATTTAGTATACCATAAAACGTAATAATTTATTAATATACTATAGGACTCACCAATAACGTAGCTTTCCACTAGTGAAATGGTATAGAAAGTTTCATAAACAAACAAAGATACACATTTACATTTTTTTTTAAATATGCACCAGTGCTTGACTGCAATACCTGATGGTAAGCAGTGATGCAATCAATGATAGTGAAGCGCACTAGTTTATTAAGAGCCTATTCACTCTTGCCTTGAAGACACCTAAATTATAATTGGACGGGAAGATTGTAGCAGGCAAGTTGATCCAGTATTCCCAAAAACAAATACCTCTTTATAATCTATTTAAAAATAAGTCCAGCTATCCTTACGATGTATTTCTTCATTTAAACATCATGTAAGGGCAGGGCAATCTACAAATAGATTAAGTTTACAAAACTAAGTTTCCAAAGTTGATATATCAATTAAGTTAAATATTTAATGATGGTCCAACCAACCCATTGCGTCCCTCGTGACATACATTAGTGATGACCGCGGTAAGCCAGAGAGGGTTGACTTGTTTGAATAAAATATGCAAACTATAATCAATATTAGATCATTGTACTTCATGTGTGAGAGGTTCGAGGGTAAAGTTACAGGTTATTCCGTCGATAAGGGACCATTTTTAACACAACAAAGTTGCTTTGTGAAAAACAGCTTACATTTTTTTTTGTTCAATAAAGCTTTCTAGTAATGTGGTTTGCATATAAACCGTAGTATTATTATCCCCTCCAACTAAGCTAAATATGCTTGTGTCTGAAATGGGTGGGTTCACGTCAATAATGCAAAGGGTGGGTATCGAAATCATGATCTCTCGATCACCAGGCCGCGCCACCTAAGCTAAAGCCATTAGGGCTATTTTATTGTCGCTAATAAAGAAAGAAATAAAATATTACGCTACTATGCATTCAATGCATACACGCACATTCATTCATGCATTGTTTCATTCATTTCTAAGAATTAAGTTCCGGGTTCGATCCCCGGGTCGGGTAAAGTGTGATTGGGTTTTTCCGTCTGGGATTTCTTAGTAGCAGCCCGGAGTCTGGATTCGTGCCCGATTGATGACAAAAGGCTCGGCCCCTATTAGATAGGACATTGGCAAAATGATGGGGTACCGCCAGATACACTTCTGCTTAGCTCGTAGGGGATTACAGGCGTGATGTTAGGCTATGTATGTATGCATTCAATAAAACGCATGTATTATGCTACTGTAGTCAGCAGAAAGGATGGGTAAATAGGACACGGTGGAAGGACAACAACAATACATACCCGAACACGGTGAATTACCATCACTTGAGATTACCTACAACTTTTAATTCTTGAATAAGCTAAACAAAAAAAAATGTAACAAGTTTTGTTATTAAATTTTACTACAAAAAGCCGCGTCTATTCCCAGTGTTAGGGCTGTGCCCTATCAAAATACAATTTATCGATATATCGATAGACCGTCTCGCTACCACCGCTCGGCTGCACCTGTCGCCGGCAACGGCAGTGTAGTGCCATAAAAACGGTTTATCGATAAAGTTTTCGGTTTTAAAACTGATATTTATAGTTATCCACGGCAAAGCTTAATTGGGTTTTTCATGAAAATGAAGCTGGGATTTCAGGGATATTTTCAATTTCCTATTGTTTTTTTTTTTGTGAAATGTGGCTTGTGTTAAAATCAAGCTAGTGTTTCCAAATACTTATCGTCTTTTATTTTTAATTATGACTTGTGGTATTTAATATGAAAAACAAGAAAATTACAAATATTTCGGCCTGCAGAAATATTCCAAAATTTAAACTTATGCGCGGTACCTACAGCTCAACGTTATTATTTTTTGAAATTTTATTTCCGCCAGATTTTAATGCATTTGTCATGTAATCAATATAAAATTGTCATTCAAAAATAATAATCACTTTACAACCCACAGTATTCTTTTAATAAAAACAACCTAATTATACTAAAACGATATTCAAATACTAAAATTTTATGACTATGTCAATCAATTTACGAAATAAGGTCAGAAATATAATAAATTACAGACAAATCGATTGTTGTCAATTTATTATAATTCTTAACATTTATGTGATTTTGTTCAAGGCAACGCGATGCGAAGTATTTTGACTTATGAATGACAAAAAAAAACCTTCAACAGAAGACGCTGTTAAACTAATTATGATAATGTTGTACCTTATAATTAAATTTAAAAACGATGCTAATTTTAGCTGTTAATGACATAGCAGAATAGCCCTGTAGGAAAATTTGACCCTCCACGGAGATTGCAGTTAAGAAAGGTTAAGGTCAATTCTGTGTTCTCGGCATTCGTGTGTCACTATCTGGTACAGACGCCAGCTCGTCAAGTTACCCCAATGTGTCAAATTTCTTTGATCGTTTTTCAACTTTATGGCAAACAGAATAAGGTTCATATTCAATTGGGAAAATTTGACACATTGGGGTAACTTGATGTGCTGGCGTCTGTACCTGGTATAATATGCTGAGCTGAACTCCCATTTTGAGCAATCATGAGACTAGCGTCACCCAGGTAGTGATCAACCGGTATAAATGTGTGATGTGTCCAAAATTTTGTTGCAAAGAATCCACGATTTATCGACTGAGGTATTGGTATACAATACAGCCGGTAGATTCTGTAAAAGTCACTCCGTGTAAACTTGAGTGAAGTGAACTGTCAATGCCTTGCATTAGTATGGAATGACAGTTCAACTCGCCCTCACTACGCCTACCTTTTTAAGCGATGAATTGACCAGAATCACACGGCTGTTCTGATTGATCATTTGAATTCTTACTTATTAATAAAAATAAAACAAAGTAAAATATACAATATTGATAAAAAATAATACAGAATACAGTAAATCTAGTCATCAAACAGTATCAGTGTGACAACAAATAAAGAACTGGTTTTGACCGCCAAAACGAGCAGATAATAAATCTTAATACGAATAAAACTACTTTCGCTTGAATACTAGATCCATAAGTTACCTGTTCTAAAAACCTAAATAAAATGTGTATTCCTAACACAGAAATTCACTTTTCTAAAAACAGTTTGATTACATGAATAAATTTATTATTCTGACAAGTAAACGCATAAATAAATAGTAATTATTTTATTCCTTATCAATGATTTAACTATCGTATTTATACTCAATACACAAGCTACGACATTCCACTTACACGTGCCGTAAAAAAAAACTAAACGCCAAACTCAAAACTTCAAACTTCTGACTTAAACATCGATACAGCACATCCTGCTTATTATTTCCCATCCCTAAAATCCTTTGTGGCATCAGAACTCGCGGCACGTTTCGTCACGACAACACTTAGTCGTGTCCCAGTCATAACGAACAGGTTAGAACTAAATTATCAGTCTTTCGTAACGCTAAAGATGGACAAAAGATTAGGCTTTAGTTTCCAACAGAAATTAGGGTAAATTGTTGATCACGAAGATTTTTGTCTCAAGAGCGGTATTGTTACGGTTAAGGATTTGAACAGCGGTTCTTAACCTTTTTGGCTGACGACTCAAAATTTAAATATATTTAATGCCTGTGACAGTAATGTTTTATTTATCTTCTAGTAACAATAAAATCATAGGATTGACTGAAAGCTCGTGGTTTGCTAAAAAATCTCGCTACTCATCCCAATATTGCCTGCAACCCGAATTTGGGTCGCGCCCCGGAGTTTGAAACGCTGGGTTAGGAGCTATGATTTTAAAGCTACAATGTTAAGTATCATGGTCTGCACGGATTAGGCATTTGATAGGTAGGTTATAATATGTCTCATAATAGCTGTAAAATTGTTTAACCGGTTTTAAATCTCTTGAGCTTACCCCAAATTATTTGGGGTCACACGTCAAATAAGCTGTTTTTTTAAAAACTTACTTATTTTAATAATGATCTCTCGACCAGTAACACTAGGAAGTGTGGCGAAAGGCGGGCTTTTTGAGGGACAGTCTTATGTAACTTAGACGTTGAAAACGTGCTGATCCTCAATAAATTACATTTTGTTTTGGTTTTTATTTTGTACCTCTAGCATGAATACGAGACGCAAAAGTGAAGTTGAAGCGCATAGTTTCAAGATTATATTATTATTATTAAGTTACTCGTAGGTTTAAGGCTTTTTTTCAAATCTATGGGTGACACTAATCATGCTACATTCCGTAATTTAAACCTAAATCCTGCATGGATTATACATTTCAATACCATTCTAACTGGCGTTACGCTTATGAAAT
This sequence comes from Euplexia lucipara, assembly GCA_921972225.1. Classification (NCBI taxonomy): domain Eukaryota; kingdom Metazoa; phylum Arthropoda; class Insecta; order Lepidoptera; family Noctuidae; genus Euplexia; species Euplexia lucipara. The sequence continues at coordinate 3,027,412 of OV179151.1, forward strand.
ATAATACCTAATAATATAATATTCCACAACTAACACTCAACGCCATCTAGTGCCAAGCTTAGCAGAGCTTGTATTAGGTACTAAACAACTGATGAACGTACTTATATTTTTGAAACACATGCATATTACATAAATTTTATGTCTAGAATTCATGCTAGGGCCTATAGACAAACTCTTTAGATTGTATGTAGAAACACTAGGAACTGACACAAGCATTGTCTTAAATAGTAGACAGCTTATTACGCGTTTGTTCGCACATAGCAACAATATTCAAGAACATATTCCGACTATCACATTTCACCCTTTAGGCTAATCCCACTACAACTCTAAAAGCCATTCAAACATCATCATTATGGACCTCCTTGCTAATCCACAGAGCCGTGTTAAGTGCCACCTCATTACCTCTAAGACAAAGCTAGACACCGTATATTGTTGTATCAAACAGTAACTTAGACCGTCTCAAGTTTATAACTTTAATTACGAGGTTCGGAAGAACTTACTTAGGCCTTAGTCATAAGGGGATTTCTGATGAAAACATGACAATTTGGTCTTTAGCAATGGGACGTTTTTCAAGAAAATGTCAACGGGGACAGCGGGAAATAATTTTAATTATTTTATTTTATTCCCTTTCTCCCTATAACGGGGGCACAGATTACGGGGACATTTCTCCGCATATTCACATTGGAATATAGAAAAATATTTCTTAATAACAGTGTAACATCACCCCTTTAATTCCTAAAGAGTAAGGTAGAGGAGTACCTGTAATACACCCACATTTTGCCCATTTTGCCAGTTATGTTTAAGTCCCTTATAATAAAAGGGTAAGCCTATTGCTATCAATCGGGCATAGACTCTTTGGGCGGCTACTAAGAAATTATAGATAGAAAAACTCAATAATACTCGTATTATATCATCAGTCTACATCGTATAGGTACCATAAACACTTACAAAAAATATATATACGCGTATACAATCATAATATCGAATTTTTATAAAAAAAAATTACGACACAAACTGAAAATTATGTTTTAAATGTTTCTTTAATAACTTCATAAATAAGCTTTGAAATAAGAGATTCAAAAATGTTATTCTTACCTAACCTTTGATATTTTTTATTATTTGCAAACAATCGCTTATGTAAGTTTTTACGGACAGAAGCAAATAAAATTAATTTTGACTATGAGTATTATATTTATAGTTGCCAAAATATAATCATTTAATATCGACAGCATTACTTTAGAATGTTATTTATTAATAGCTATATTTCTTTTTCCGATTTGTGATATAATAATGTTTAAAGGCAATAATGAATTAAGAAACGAGTGGATTATAATGACTATGTTTAGCTTTTAATCGATATCAAAATTAAACTGTCCGTTTGTTTGTTAAAAAATATGGCATTTGAGTTATAAAAAATATATATCGTAGACCGAGATCTGAAAACAATTGATGGTAAATGCTTACTTTCTATTACGTAGGACTTAAACATAACTGGAGATTGTGGGTGTACCTTAACAAAGGTAGGTATTACCTCTATTTACTCCTTCCTAGAATACAGGTGTGATATTTTGTCTACAGTATTATTCTGTAAAAAAACACCCTGTAAAAAATTTAAAAAACCCCCATCGCAAAAAAGTAAACATTTAAAAAGTTCAAAATAACACTTTAGCCATGAAATTTTACTTAACGTCGGGGTACCGCTTAAGCAAGAAATGTTCCTAGTAGGTACTTGTAGGTATGTAGGTACTTATTTTAACGGTACCCCGACGTTACGTAAAATTTCATGGCTAAAGTGTTATTTTGAACTTTTTAAATGTTTACTTTTTTGCGATGGGGGTTTTTTAAATTTTTAATTTAATTTTTATTTTAAATTTTTTAAACGCATTATTTTTGTTTTATAGAGTTTACAGTTATGAGAACTTTTCAGTGCATTGTATGTACAGTCAAATGCTGGTTAAAACGAATCCAAACACGACATATCTGCTATTATTTTGGCAAGAGTCTACCTACTGATGTGCTGGATAGCCTGGCTGCAGCATCAGCTCATCCTGTTGCCATCAGTGCATTGTGTTTAGAATCAAATGCTGGTTGAAATGAATCCAAACACGACATATCTGCTATTATTTTGTCAAGAGTATACCTAGGTACTGGTGTGCTGGATAGCCTGGCTGCAGCATCAGCCCATCCTGTTGCCATCACGGCATTGTGTGCAGAATCAAATGCTGGTTGAAATGAACCCAAACACGACATATCTGCTATTATTTTGTCAAGAATCACCTTCTGGTGTGCTGGATAGCCTGGCCGCAGCATCAGCTCATCCAGTTGCCATCAGTACATTGTGTGCAGAATCAAATGCAGGTTAAATTGAATCCAAACACGACATATCTGCTGTTATTTTCCCAAGAGTGTATTAGTCTGCTAGATATCCTGGCTGCATCAGACCAAATACACCACAATGTTGCTTATTAATATTACACACATGTGTATTTGAAATTTTAAGACACACATATGTTTGTTGTAAGTAAAGTTAATACCCATAGACGTCTAAAATAGCAACGGTAGCTAACACAAAAGAGCTGATAACCTTGAAACGGCTGAAGCGATTTTGATGAATTATGTCTAAGAACCATCGCAAGAAACCCTACTTTCAAATAAAAAAAACCGCATCTAAATCGGTTCACCCGTTTGGGCGCTACGGTGCCACAGACAGACAGACAGACAGACAGACAGACAGACAGACACACACACATAGCGGTGAAACTTATAACACCCCTCTTTTTGCGTCGGGGGTTAAAAATATAGGTGAAGTGAATACGAATGGAGCTACTAATAATGCGTTCTTGAGTAAAGACCGCGATTTGGCAAACGTAGTGTAGTACAAACTCCGGCTAGGAGGGATGACGAACTTCGAAAGACTGCTGGCATATAATGCTTCTTCTCATCGTGTAGTTAGTAACTAACCTGGTGTCAGAGTTTTAATGCCGCCCATGGGCCTCTGACTTGGCATCACATGCCGTCGAGAATAGTCTCTCGGGCATGCCGGTTTCCTCACGATGTTTTCCTTCACCGTTTTTGAAGCAAGTGATTATTTAACAATACGCACATAAATACGAAAAGTCAGAGGTGCTTGCCTTGGGTTTGTACACGAGACCTGTGATTTGGCAATCCGCCGATCACACCACTAGGCTATCACTGCTGCAGATGCAGATGCTGAATGTCAAGCTGAAGACAGGGCGCTGTGGGTGAAAGGCTCATGAGGGTAGGCCTATGTACAGCAGTAGACTACCTGTGGACTGATAATGATTGACAGTTCACTTTATTAAAGTACTAGCAGACGTTCCCATGGGAATACAGGGATAAAAAGTAGCCTATGTGTTAGTCCAGGGTGTCAGCTAACTCCATACCAAATTTTATTAAAATCCATTCAGTAGTTTTTACGTGAAAGAGTAACAAACATCCATCCATCCATCTATCCTCGCAAACTTTCGCGTTTATGATATTAGTAGGGTATTAGTGGGATTCATGGCGTACCTAACTTTTGCTGAATCAACCGGCTTTAACTGTAATACCTAAAGCCACAGACATTCAATACTTTTAGACGGGACATCATGAACAATACTTATGTCCTAGAGGACAAAAGTCGATTAGTCTAGTTTAGCAAGCTCCGATGTTGCTCCAATATTGGTATATTATGCTAGATTACATGGTATCATAGTTTTTCGATTGTTCCCAACGAGTCACACTGTAACCTGTAACAGTGTGACTCGTTGGGACTTTTTTTCCCTATTAGTCACACTGTTACTCGATGGGGCAAAAAATTAAACAATTTAAGTAAATTATAAATGAAGATAAATGATATATTTATCATCATTTATAATTTACTTACATTGGCAAGTCGTTTCTGGCACTCGCCGGCCGCTGCCGCGGCACTGCACCGCACGCTTCGCTTCGAACTTTAAAAAAGTTTTCCCAACGAGTAACAGTGTGACTGGTTGGGAAAAAAAGTCCCAACGAGTCACACTGTAACCTGTAACAGTGTGACTCGTTGGGATTTAACAAACGTAGTTTTTCAATGACATTTCTTCGCATGACCTCTCCATAGTGTCTTAAATCTTCAAATACTTGCTGAAAACGTACAGAGATGGGGCGTATTTGTGATAGATTAAATGAGATTGCGAAACTTCTTTGAATTGTAATAATAGTATAATATTCCACGGCTATTCACACAAGGCCATCTAGTCCCAAGCTAAGCAGAGCTTGTGTTATGGGTACTTAATAACTGATAAACATTCATATATAATATTACTAAATATAATACCCACCAAAACACTTCATGTAAAATGTTACCAAGACAACCACATAAGGTTTGCCCTGTGAAAAAGATATCAGATCTCATGAAGAGACAAGCTTCTGAATCTACACGGCCTAACCTACCGACCCTAACTTCACAAATTCTACATATCAGTATAAATGTATGGCTTCGCCGTTTCACTGCCGTCGTGGAGGTGATGCGAATATTTAGTTTCCGAAGTAAGTAACGAAACAGCCAAGCTAGATACTTATTATAGATAAACAACAATTTTCTCTACATTTTCAAGACCTACCTATATGCTTCGCTTTTTTGTTGTAATTGACTTGCAAACTGGAAACGAAGCAATAATATTATCCCAGTTGAATACGTAAATAAATGGTAAGCCATGATTCAACCATATACCATGGCTCATTAGGAAGAAACATTAGGGTTCTTAATTACACCCCCAATGACAAATAGTTGGGTTAGCTTCCAGTCTGTTGCTACATGTTTCGGCTTGCCTTACTAAATGAGGATAGAAGTAGGCTGTAGGTTTAATTTAATTAAATTACGAAGATTGATAGTTTCTGCGTCGCACGGGTCGATGGGAGCCTAGGTTAAGCTACCCTTTTCAAAGCCGATGCGTAGATGGGTGACCAATCATTACATTTCCAGGCTTTCCGTGACTCAGAAAGCACGTTAAGCCGTTGGTTTTTGCTGGAATTTGTAGATACTCGAAGTCGTAAATCATATTATTTCCTATTGTATCGCAGTCTTTAATTTATATTTTTTAAATATTTCAACTGGCATAAATTATTTAATTATTATTTTTATTATAAATTATTATTTCATACAGCCTAGTTATTGATTAGTTGGTTTTGGTGCCCAGTACAAAGTTGAAAACAAACAAACATTATGTACCTAGGTCAAACAATTTAATATCTACCTGAATATTATATAAAACAAAAAGGTTATTGACATAATAAAACTAACTAATGGTAATTTAATTATCACATTATTACCAATTTTTTTGACATTGAATTTTGGTTGCTACCAAGAAGTTAGGTACAAACTGTGTGAGTTTCAAGTTTATTTTGCAATAACTAACTTTACTTAAGGACAAAATAATAACGTATATTTGTTTTACCCAGTAAATATTATATGCGCTAATTCTTTATAGCTGTTGAATAAAAAAGTTTACTAAAACCTCTAAATTCATAGCAAAAAATGTGAAATAAAAATCCCTTACGACCATAAATAACACTGTGAAAATTCGAAATACAAATATTCCTTTGATGACGCAACCTACCGGCGCGCGGCCATTTTGAAAACTCCCATGGGAACATAAAAAAAATGGTCGGTCAACCAGCAAACTTTTATCGCACACAAAGTCGCGGGGCATCCTCTATTTTATCATTTTGTTTGCATAATTTATACCATAACTCTTTGGCATTTTTAAAAACCATATAATTATGTGTTCATCGTTCCTTCATTTTTCTTTTATTAATAATTATGGTTTTGTTACCTATTAATTGTGTTTGGCTTAACTCGGAATTTAAAATGAATTGGTGGAAAAATAACATCGTATTTAAATCAAATAAAAATAGCGAGTTTTTGCCCGTTACTTTCCAGGTAAGGTGAAACAAGGAGGACGGGTTATTTTAGTAGTAAAGTGGTATAAAGAAAAATCTAAACGATTGGTAATGAACTTTTTTGTCAGAAGTTAGGTAAATTTTACCTCATAGCAGCTTCTTACAAGGTACCTATCTGTTTATGTAAATACCAAAACAAATGATGTGCTTAAATATATTAAGTACCTCTTACTAACCCATTGGGTAGGTACTGGCGTGTTGAATATTTTTTTTAATTATTTGCAATCTGTATAGGTATAAAGGTTGGTTTCAAATATTATGTTCATTCATGACAAACCTTTGAAAATATTATTTTTTAGATCTGTGACATTTTTCATCAAATTCTTGCAATAATTTATTAGAATAGGAACAAGCATCTTAATTTAGACAGTTGGCTTAAATATAAAATATTTAAGCAAATATCTTTGAACAACAAAATAGAACAGTACCTACCTACATGTTTTTAAGCCACTATTAAGTTTAAGTTTAAGTTTATTTATTTCCAAAAAATGTTACACAAAGGTTTACATAGTTATATGGGCTATATATTTTTACACAATTATTTAAAGATAGCATCCATTGCCGAACTAGGTTAAAAACCTGTATTTCAGCATATGGCGCCACTCCCCGCAGGAAAATTGGATCAGACTAGCCTTCCTAATGTAAGTAAGGCAACGTAACTATAAATTACTACAATAATTAGGAGAAAATACAGTGCCTCTCAATACAATACCTCTCTTTGTGTTTAATGCTGGGGTGTGTGTTTGTGTGTGAGAGAGGATGTGTGAATGATTTTGATTAATATAGATATGTACAATCTTATGAATAAGTATTTAAATTATAAACTTAAAGATTCACGTCAATATAGTTGAATTACGTATCTATGTACCTATACCCAAACCACTGAATACAAAGTCAACGAAGTCATAAAACTTTAAGATGGCTCCCAAAATCGATTCCGAACCTATCCAACCTCCTATTTTAGTTTTTACTTCTTATTTCCCATTCTTGGTTATAATAAATCGCCACGCTAATGCGTTTTAACTATAAAAAGAAGTCTGACTCATGACACCGCATCCTAACCTCGACATTTACTTAAGGTCAATCAATAGTGTCTTTTCTATGTAAATGATATCATTCTGAGTGCTGTGTTCCTTAATTTTTTTTATTCGTTGAAGAGTGTTATTTTTTTTTGTTTTACGACATGTTATACAGGGTGTAACGGAAAGGGTATATACATACAAACAGGGTGAATAGAGTATTTAATAACGAGTCTTTCCTCAAAATTTCAGCTCCCAACTAATAACTTTGAAACTTCACGATATTATTTAATATCGACAGTTTATTAAATGCAAAATCATAACAAAAGTGTCACCGCACTATGAGGGTCATAATCCTGTCCGGCAAGGTTCAAGTATATCTATCTCGGGTTCTGCGCGCCTAGTACAGACCTATCGGGCTCTGCCTAACCGACGAAGGCGCGACGTCGCGGGGGGGTCAACTTTACAATTATGTATGTACATGTATAAAAACGTTGCCATGGCGTTTCTTATCACCAAGAGAATCCGTGCCCTTCGTATGTATATACCCTTTCCGTTACACCCTGTATAACAAACATTTTCCTCATGAAACCAAATCTCTAAAACTAGTAAACAAATTCGACGCAAAATTAATATTAAAGGTAAGTTTTAAAAGCCCGAAGTTTTAGGCAGAGGTGTACCTAGTAAAACACCTTTTTCACCAGTTATGTTTAAGTCCCAAGTAATTGGGGGCGACCCTATTGCCATCAATCGGGCACAAATCCAGACTCCGGGCTGCTACTGAAAAACCCCAGATGGAGAAATTCAATAACACTTTCCCTGACCCCGGATCGAACCCGGGACATTATGCTCAAGTAAACACTATCTTATGTTTAAAATAATTTTACGTCGAATTAATTATCTATTTTTAGAGATCTGGTTTCATAATGAAAATGTTTATCTTTTCCCTGAAGATCATTAGGTGCGAGAGTTTCCACGCCAATAGTAACATTTAGACTTTTAGGTGACCTATCGTAATATGTACCTAGTTTATTTGGAATAAAAGGCTTGCTCAAATGCTCTGCCTCTGCCATATTTAGATCTTGCGGACTTCTTCATCTTCTTTTCTGGCAAATACGAAGGTACTTATATCCAGCCAGTATGAATTATATTTCTATGATGTATACAACACAGTATATTGTGTGTGTATCCAGTAGGCTTCATAGATAGCATTCTGTCAACGAAAAAGATTGTTGAAAATTCCAAAACGTATCAGACTGACATGCGCGACCGAAACGTCACGTGGTTCTGTTGAAACGAGCGTAAAACGACTGTCAACCAGTGGTTGGAACCATGGTTGTCAGTCGTTTTCGCTGATAGAATGTCACTCTGTCTGGCGGTAGCGAGATTTTGAGGATCAAAATCTGAGATAATTGAGAACTCCTCATGTCACATGCTAGGTGGCAGCTTATCGATTGACCTGGAAAAGTCAGCGATTTTGCATTGATACATATTAGCTTAGTATAGTTGCGTCGGTACTTATATTTTTATAATCAGATGTCACACGGTTTCACCCGCATAGTTTGCGTTCCCGTGGGAATACAGGGATCAAAAGTACTCTATGTCACCCGGATATACTGTAGCTTGCCAGCGGTGAAAGAATTTTTCAAATCCGTCCATCAGTTTCGGAGCCTATTTAATGCAAACAAACAAACAAATAATTAATCAAATCTTTCCTCTTATAATATAATAATATGTATAATAAATATAAAATATAATTATAATGTATATTAGTAGGAATTTCATCTTCGCGATTGCTGAATATTTTTGTAGTAGTGATTTCGCAAAAAGTTACACGAACCCGAGGAACGCGCGTTATTGGATTTGACCAATAAGCTCGCACGGTAGCCGAGAGTTACGTGACGTTATTTTACGTGACCACGTCGTTCTGTCATTTTATTTTACGTCGCCGTATATACGAGGATAACATATCAGATGTTACATATTTGTATAAGTCTAGAGGTACCTCCTCTGTTCAATTAAGGAATGTTAAGCCGTATAGACAAGCCAATAACGTTGTGTGATCAAACGAGACTCAACGACACACTGAACAATTGCGCAGACTTCAATCAGAAGCACGCTCAAACATTGACGGAGTGTGGCGTGTTTGGGGCGAATGACAGAGGGTACAAAATGTACAAATATGAGAAATACTTTTCATGAGTTCTGAACCATTGATATTTTTTTTCTGTAAATTGGTTTATAGTAAACACTTTTACGGGCAAAATTATTATAAGGTAGTCTCTTGACTGGCATGTCGGTCTAGTGATTACTTTTTTTTTTTTTAGGGGTGGAAAATCCTCAAGATGCCCCCGCCCGAGGAGGCGGAGGGGTCTGTCAGACTCTTACTGACTAAAAACCACCCCGTGTTCCTTCTCACACTTGCGCCGGGGGTCACGGGAACAGAAGATACCTACTTCCGCGACCCCCGACTGGTGCCGGCCCCGCGGGCCTCGCCAAGTCTGCGAGGGGAGTGAGGGGTTAGACTCCCCTCGCGACGTCTAAGAGGGGCGCGTGTGAACGCGATGCGAAGCCACCTCGGGTCCATGTACGTGGGACGCGGCGTCCGTCGCCCCTGGACCCAGTCTAGTGATTACTTGCCCTAACTGCTAAGCCGGAATTCGTGGGTCCCATTCAAGACAACTGATCATTAGTTCTGCCTGGGTGTAATTTATCTATAATCAGTTGTCTAGTAACCGCAGCACAAGTTTTGTTTAGTTTAGAACTAGATGGCTTTGTGTAAAAATTGTAGAATATTACGGAATTTCAGTCTCTTTTAAAGTCCAAACATCATCTTAGATCATGTAAGGATTATGCAGATTGGTTCCCAAAATGGATTTTTTTTTTCAGAAAAAAACCACACACACATATATAAGTGGGCTGATACAGTCAGTGGACGCATTTATTAGTCATCTTGAGCTATGATCTGCCTCTTACGGAGCTCGACAGATTGTTTTGTTTCTTAGCTCCCCGCTCTCAAACGCACCGTACCCTTAGCTTTTACATTGATTACTATGTGGAATTACTCGCAAGTGAACACGAAGAGATTGGGAACCCGATGTCAGGTCAATTTAACGCAGTTTTAAGTTCTTTAGACGTGTTTGTGGGGGGAAAATGTTCCAAGTGCTTTTAGATTTTAACCGAATAAGACTTTTTTTAATTTGTTTTTGTCTTTGTGATGGTTCTTGGTAGAGTTTATAGTCATTCCAGGCCTAAAATTCTAACGTTAACCAATTCAGTGCAATGCTGTCATTTCAATCATAACATCACGCCTCTACACAATAAGGCAATTGTGTAGGTGGGTACTTATATTACACCTTTTCGCCAGATATGTAATATTCCACTGCTATTCACATAACGTAATCTAGTCCCCAGCTAAGCAGAGCTTGTGTTATGGCACAGGCTAAAAACATACAGCCGTCCGACGAAGCTGCCTAGACAGGGCAATCGTGCGGGGTGTGAGAGGCGAGACGCGGGAAAGCCGCTCCTGCACTGCGAACAAACCGATGTTCGTAGTGCGGGAGGTATTATTCAAGTCTAACGAGTGTAGAAGTTGTCGGCATTTTTCCAGAGATCAAAGGCGTCGTCCTACTGTGTTAGTATTTATACTGTGGTTATGGTTACTAGACTGGTCGACATACTTATATATTTTTAAATAACGTATTATAGATAAATTACACCCAGACTGAGAACAAAATAATGATCGTGCTCATCACACTAACATTTGTCTTAGGTGGGAATTGATTCCACGGCCTCCGGCATAGCAGTCAGGGCCACTACTTGACCAACAGACCAGCCGATGGTATTTGTTCCGTGATTTAAACATGTGACAAACCTATTTCCATGAACTAGACACAATGTCACACTACGGGCTGCTTTTTTATACATACATACATACATACATACATAAACTCACGCCTTTTTCCCATGGGGGTAGGCAGAAACTACAGAGCGCCATATGCTACGATTCTTACATACTTCTTTTGCTTCGTTTACATTCATACATGTTGTCATACACCCACGCCGGTTGCGAGTACTACGCACCAGACCTTTCTGAAGAACCTCACCAATAAGGTCTTTGTATGTCCTTCTGGGCGTCCCCTCCCGTTCCCACTTACATCTGCCTTGTAAATACCTTTCGTTAGTCGCCTTTCATCCATCCTTTCAACGTGACCAAACCATCTAAGCATACTCTTTTCAATTTTTGTTACTACATCTTCTTTTAAACCACAACGTTGCTTTATCACATCATTCCTCAATTTGTCATTAATTGTTACACCACACATACTTCTTTATACGTAACCCTAAAAAACCTAATAACTTTTTGCCTGACCTGGATCCGATACCTGAACCTCATGCTCGGCAGTAGCGCTTGCAGCCAATTAACCAACGAAATCAATGCAAAATAAATACAAAGAAGAGTTATAAATAGCAACATGCGAACAATGGTTCCGACTCGCAACAATCTCTTTTTTATTAATACTAATAACCGATTAAAATGAACCAACAGAATAATTGTAATTACTTATTGAGTAAGAGGCTTTACAAGAAAAACGGGGGAAGTTCCGTACGGAAGCGGTGCTGTATGAGGAAATAGGGTTACGTCTGTCTGTATGTATGTATGTTTCATATTAATACCTTCACATATTTCGCGATGTTGTACGTTGAACTGGTTTAGTATTTACCAAGTAACTACATAGTAATATTTTAGATGTTTAAGGAACAGAGAAGAAAGCTTTTATTTTGATATTTTTTTCCAAAGAAAACCGTCGTCATATTTAAGGAATTTCTTCTGTTTTGTGAAAACGTTACCTTTCTTTGGTAGATACATACATTCATTTTACATTTGCTATTGAAATGAGTGGATTTTCCGACATAATTTTATTATATCCTTGAGTCGACATCAGGTTTCTGATATCACGATCTAGAATATGCCAGTTTACTTTATATTAGTCGACATATAAGTTGTCACAATTTTGCCCCCTTCGTGATTGGAGGTCGTTATTTCCAAATGTTTTAAGAGAATTGCACTGCTTATTTCGCGGTAATCTTTATCTGTAAAAAGTGAAAATTTGTGTGATATCTGCATATATTTGTGTAAAAAGTGAATGAAAAAATCTAAATCGGACAAATTTAAATGAGCCACTTGTTTATATAAATAAGTAACCAATTAATAAGGCTTTCTTTAAAAAACAATTTAGCAAGTTAACGCTAATGGTATTGGCTATAAACTGATCTAATTTAGCAATAAGGCTATTCTTATCTCGTCTTGATTAATTTCCTTTTTATTATCAGTATCACGTCGATTCCGTTTATTGCTTGCTTTGCCTTAAAATCCATTCAGTCGATCGTTAATATAAGCATCAAAATTAATTTATAATTCTAAAGAGCTTTTAAACTTTATTACCGTTCAAATGGAACTTAAAAACTGGCAACCAGTAAGTAAATCCCAGACCAAAAAAATCCCAGATAAAAAATCTTAAAAATACTAAATCTAATAAAACCAGGCTGCCACTGTTTTTACTACAAGACAAAGATCTCTTCATATACAGAGAGGACACGAGCATTAATCTCCATGCTTGCTTAAGGCAGCTCCGAACAATTCCACATAATATATATTCAGCAGGCTTAGCCATATTTTAAATTACTATTTCTATTCTATTGCGACAAAAGAAAATGGCGTATATGGAATTAGCTGTTTGACAAGTATTAACGAGTAGAATGTGTCATCATTATCATCATCATTTCAGCCATAGGAAGTCCACTGCTGGACATAGGTCTCCCCTATAGATCTCCAATATGACCGGTTGGAAGCGGCTCGCATCCAGCGCATTCCCACGGCCTTAATGAGGTCGTCTGTCCACCTTGTGGGTGGACGTCCTACGCTGCGCTTGCCGATACGTGGCCTCCACTCAAGAACCTTTCGACCCCATCGGTCATCAGTCCTCCGTGCTATGTGCCCTGCCTACTGCCACTTCAACCTGCTAATCCGCTGGGCTATGTCGGTAACTTTGGTTCTTCTAATGATCTCCTCATTTCTGATTCGATCTCGTAGAGAGACTCCGAGCATAGCCCTCTCGATAGCTCGTTGGGCTACTTTGAGCTTACTCATAAAGCTTATAGTGAGGGACCACGTTTCAGTGCCATAAGTCATCACTGGCAACACACACTGGTCGAAAACCTTCGACTTAAGACACTGAGGTATGTCGGACGAGAAGACATTACGCAATTTTCCGAACGCTGCCCAGCCGAGTTGGATTCGGCGACTGTCCTCTTTCTTGAAGTCGGACCTACCTAACTGGACTACTTATCCTAGGTTAGGCTAGATAGAATGTGTAATATGGCTGAAAATGAAATACACTTGACAGTTGACAAACAGCTGATTCCATACACGCCAATTGCTTTCTATTGTCGCCTTATCGATATGATAACAGAAAAAGAATTTGTAATATGGCTAAGCCTGCTGGTTTTTTTCAACGATGTCAGTATGCCGAAGATGAATTTCAACTTATCTTTTAACCTACTAATTTACTATAAGATATAAAGCAAAAATAATATAGAAAAAGAATTTGATAAGGCAAGTACTAGCAGTGCTATTCTGACAAAAAAAGTTGGAAAATGTAGGTGAAGTGTTGTTATAAATGAATCGGGCTGTCATTCCTTAGTAATACCTACTAACTAGGCATTCACTTCACTCATCGACCGACTAACGGCCAATTACAGATCTTCACATAATTATAAACAACAGAATAAATGAAGAGGAAATCTATAAACAAAAATAATAAACTGCCAAAGCCAAAATTATAATAAAAGAAACATTTCGTAAAACATCTGAGACATGTAACGTTTTTGCGCAAACAAACTTTTGTACTAAATGCCGCTTCGCATCTCAAATTATATTTTAATTAAACATATCTAATGGGACAACCACGAATTATTTAAATTATATTTTGTTGCATTGTTCTTAAATTATGATTGATTGATTAGGTACAATCGCGTGCAGGAAAAATAACAAAAACTTGATTATAAACTGGCACAGCGTTGTTCTCTTGTGCAACCGTTCACTGTTAGCGTTGAGTTTTCGTAATCACGCCATTTTACTTACAGGGCTAAAAAATAAATGACCAATTACAGAATCGTAATTATTTCATTTGCTTCAATGGTTGGATGCGTAGTGGACGTAAAAGGCTGGAAAGTAATAGAATAGTTTAACTAGTATCTAATGTAATCTGAAGGCGCGTTAAGTCAAAGGCACAAGTTACATAGACACCAGCAGTACGATTCTGGTCAAATCACCGCGTGAAAATTTACGCGTAGTGACAGCAAATTGAGCTGTCATTTTATACTTATGCTAGGCATTGACAGTTTGCTTCACTCAAGTGTTCACGGCGTGAGTTTTACTGAATCGACCTTAAGTTGTCCAGTACCCATATCACAAGCTCTGTTTAGCTTGGGACTAGATGGCGTTGTGTGAAAAAGTTGTGAAATATTATTATTGGTACCCTTTGGTACCTACTTTAGAATATTACGGCATTCCGTAATTTGAATTTTAACAGTGAATTTCTACAATATATTATAAGAAATATCAATGTAGAATAAAAGTACAGTTAGTGACTTTTAAGAAATCTAGGTACAATCTTTGAATAGACTTGATAGAGAAAAAGAAAAGATTTTATAAAGGTAGGCAGTTTGCGTTTCCTCTAAGTTTTATCTAGTTTAATCTATACTAATATATAAAGAGGAAATGTTTGATTGTTTGTTTGCATTGAATAGGCTCCGAAACTACTGGACCGATTTGGAAAATTCTTTCTTTGTTGGGAAGCTACACAATCCCCGGGTGACATAAGCTATTTTTTATCCCTGTATTCCCACAGGAACGGGAACAACGCGGGTGAAACCGCGGGACGTCTGCTAGTTATTTATATTTTAAAGTAACTTAAGTTGAAAAAACTCAGCTATCCTCTTGAATGTAAACAGCCGTGAAGTTACCATTATTACAACCTCATCATACAGTATGTCCTAATTCACAATACGCGAACCAAACCACAAGTTTAACGAATTTGACCTTAAGGCTTTTGACCTTAGAGTTTAATATTTAATTACATGTTATTGTCGGTTCAAATCGGACATGCAACAACAACATGCATGATCTCTTACTCGTATATCCGGTTGTATACGAGAAGGATACTCCATTTTAAAGTCGGAAAAGACTTTGAGATTTTTTATTTTTATAAATACATAGTCTGTAGGTACTTAAGACTTTTTTTTCTATAAATACATGGCAAACTTAGTGTAGAACGCGCATCGGCTAGGTGGGAAGACGAACTGTGTAATATTGCTGGATGAGGCAGTAAAGGTCAGAAAACCCCTCCCCAGGCGGAGGACATCCATGAAGATTTTCCACCTCGCACCAAAAAAAAAAAGAAATACTGTCATCCAGTTGGGGGTTGCGGAAGAATCGTACAGACGCCTGCACATCAAGTTACTGCAATGTGTCAAAATTTCTTTGATCGTTTTTTAACTTTATGTCAAACAAAATAAGGTTCATGTTCAATTGGAAAAATTTGACACATAGGGGTAACTTGATGTGCTGGCGTCTGTACTTTCATTAGTAACATTCGGTTGGTTATAAGTCAGTATGAGTCTGTCAGACCCCTCATACCACACATCCATGAGAAATTTCCATCCCGAGATTTCATGACAAGAAAAACGAGCATTAGCCACCACTGCAAAAGCTATTACTTAAAAAAGAAGAAGAGGTTCGCAAGAAAACCGCGTCGTTGTTGTCAAGGTTGCGGGCGAGTGGCAACGGCATCCTTAAAACTGTGGCGGAGAGTGTCGACTCTCCGATTATTAAAAGTTTTGTGAGAAGGACAATCACTGAACATTAGTTTGGGGATGTCCTTTTCACAGTACTAGTTGGTCTGTGTTCTCTGTGTTATTCAATTAAGTACTAACACTAGATATAAGTTATTTTATTGTTTACTAACAATATGGATCTCGTTGTCTGATGAATAAAGATTATTATTATTATTAAGCCTGCGCCAAACAAAACAAAATCCTATTTATGTAGGTAGTTGATATACTTCTTTCTCCGACATGCCAACTGTACAAAGTTCACGACATGACCACTTGGGGCCACATAATGTGGGTCACGGTCGCCTCTGTGTGAATTATAGATGAAAAGAGAAATACTTAATTAATTGCGACACAGCCACTTATCATGTTTCTGCTGTCCGTACTGGTATGGCGTTTATGTCTTTTTCGCTTTTTATGTTTATTTTTGTAAGATAATATTTTGCTGTGGTTATGATATAACTTTTTTTTTGTTAGAATCGTATAAGATTTCATTTGTTTTACTTACTTATGTAACTTTGCTTATAGCGTTGCCTTGTGCGTGACATAATTATTGCCTTAAATTTTTCTACAAGACATGTTTTTAATGCAGAACCTATCTATTGGCATTGCCTGGTGGTACTCAAACTCATGTGTAATTACATAAAATTGTACTTAAAATTAAAAAACAAACCAACAACTTCAACTTTTCGGCTTTAGTTTAGTTTCGTTTACTTTTATGTTGCAAAATATCTGTAGAGGCTTGTTATTAGCAATCTGAATGTTTAATGTTGTTACCTAATAATGTGTAATTAGTCTGTAAGCCTTCTTAAAATTAATAAAATAAAATAAAATATACTTAAACAATAATAATAATGTCTTTATTACAATAAAATACACACAGAAACTAAAAGCCTAAATTCTAGTCAGGATTAGCCGCAGGTATAAGGTGAACCTGCTGAAT
This sequence comes from Euplexia lucipara, assembly GCA_921972225.1. Lineage (NCBI taxonomy): Eukaryota > Metazoa > Arthropoda > Insecta > Lepidoptera > Noctuidae > Euplexia > Euplexia lucipara. The sequence goes on from OV179151.1 coordinate 3,044,212, forward strand.
AGTACATACGCCAACACATCAAGCTGTCTCAAACTGTCAATTTTTTTTATTGAACTTGAACCTTATTTTGTTAGTTATAAAGTTGAAGAGGTGTCAAAGAAATTTGACACATTAGGGCTGCTAGATGTTCTGGCCTCTGTACATCCACATTTTGCTAAATCAGTCTAACCGCCATGTAATGGGGTACGAGCATTGCCATCAATTTCATCATCACCCCCGCTAAAAATTTTCAGAAGAATAAATCCTAAAAACTTTTATCCTACCTGGGAATGGGAGCCAAGACCTCGAGCTTAGTAGTAGGACTTGCAACTGCTAGACCAACTAGCTGGTCGTTTTCTAGTTTAAAGTGGCCGTATACCTGCTGGAAAGTGAATTGTTGACAAGTACAGTCAGCCTCATAAGTCAATATACATATCCATATTGACTGGCCTGTTGGTCTAGTAGTTAGTGACCCTGACTGCTATGCCGGAGGTCGTGGGTTCGATTCCCACCCAGGACAAATGTTTGTGTGATGAGCACGATCATTTGTTCTGTGTCTGGGTGTAATTTATCTATAATATTTATGTATTTAGAAATATATAAGTATGTTTATCAGCTGTTTAGTACCCATAACACAAGCTCTTAGCTTAGCTTGGGACTAGATGGCGTTGTGTGAAAAAGTTGTGGAATATTTATTTTATTTATTTTATTATATTTCCTAAATTCATGAACACCTTAGCTTACACAAATCGCTAAACAAGACTAGTGAATTTTTAACCTTTATGACGTTAATTAAATCCTGGCACTAGTCTTGTTTAGCAATTTGTGTAAGCTAAGGTGTTCATGAGTTTAGGAAATATGGATATGTATATCGACTTATGAGGCTGACTGTACATATATCAGAAAAACAATATTATGAAACAAGTAAATATTAAGCCAACAGCAAATATTAAGTCCTGCTATATTAAATCACTAAAGACATTTCCAGTAAAAGGGGTTCCGTTTCCGGGCGAATAAATAAATAAAAATTATTCGTAGTCCCGAATAAATATTATGTTACAACTGTATTTATTGGCAACATAAATTGTGTTAAGTGATATTGGTGTCTTGATATATTGTTTGGTGACTTTAGGATGTTAGGAAGACATTGTCTTTTAGATAAAACTGGTCTGTATACAGGTTGCTTTTTTATCATGGTACAAATTTCCACAGGGTGTTCTACGCATGAATATGAACAACTTTCTATATGGGACCAACAAGGAAATCGCGAAAAAGAAACAGCCGTTTCATACAGTTGGGACACGATCGTCGTTTATTCGTTACATACAAAAAGAATACAAATTTTTTTCTTTATAATATTAGTTTACATAGATTTAGATTCTATACAACTAAACCAAAGATTCTAAAGTTTCCCTTCGCAAATATCCATAGTTGTCGATAAAAATGCAATCAAAGTTTCAAAGTATCAAGTTAGGATTCATACAATGATCTAGTAAAATTTTACAACCAAAGTAGTGCATGTGCAAAGTTCAGAGCATAAAAATCTAGTGCCAAATTATCATGAAATATGAATTCGTAAGACGTAACCAGTGCTAGTGCTACAGTTACTGTGGCAGATAGCCAGTTTGCTTTTAGATATTCAAATGAGATTAAAAACAGTTATATGTGATTGTTGGCATGTTCTAGGATTTCGCATTTGTCCTAATGTGTGCAGTTTTGCACTAAAGTTATAGATTTTTCTGTAGCGACATCTATCTCGCCACATATGAACTAATGACCGATACCCTACATCGCGGTATTAGAGTTATCCGCGCAATGAAAGTATAAAAGTTTCCGCAATAACCGTCGGGCAGTAGAAGCCCACTAGACATAATATACGTCGAAGGATCCTCCCTTTTTTATGGGGGATGAGGAACTTTACACCTTGTTTCTCATACCTCTTAATTTCTTTAATATTGATGTTCTAGTTTATCATGTTTCGAAGTACAGCGGCTAGCACATCGAGTTACTTCAATGCGTAAAATTTCTCTAATATGTCTTTAATATGTGTTCTTATATGTGTAACATTATTTGAAAATTGTATGGTTTGGTGTAGCTTGAATAGAAAAGAATACAGTACTCTTTATTGTACACCATAATAACTTACATATTATGACTTTAAGGTCTTTAAGGGCTTTTTAGCTTGATGCGTCGGTTTCTGTATTTAAATTGATTTAGCAAACCATTGTCTCCTTTTTTTATGTACCTAATACATACATCATCACCACTTACATTTTTTACAAAAACAGTTTTGATTTAAGAATTACTTCTAATGTTTACACCAAAACAATTTTAAACAAACACCAAAGTTTCTCATTTAAATTGTTTATTGCCAGATTTAATATGCAAATAAATAAATACGGAACAAAGATAGATGACAATACATTATAAAAAGAGTACAATACAACATAGTTCAATGATTTATTTGATTAAGTAGTCATGCCATTTTAAATATAACATTTGCCCAAAAGCTTACCAACGCACTATTCGACAATGTAGCTTTTATTAGTTGAAGTTATATAATCAGAAGACGAGTTTAGAATTTCTACTTACAAACTAACAGACAAACAGTTTTACCTCTTGATAATATTAGAATAGGTAGAGATATAGATAAAGGCTAAATTGATACAAGCTCTGTTAACGCTCAAAGGACTACGGCTGCTGCTCACCCCCTAGACACTACGGTAAGCCACGTCTAAATCAGACGGCAGCGTATCGAGGTTAACAAGTTTATCGGACGTTCACTGAGAATCCTTTCACAATCATGGTCGACAAAGCCTTCGTGCGATATCAAAACTATTCTGTGTTCCTTTAATGTTAAATGTCTAGACTTAAAATTTTGCTTCGTTTGGAGCCTTAAAATTTTCTGGTATGTGACTTTGACATGTATTCTTAATATTATATAGTTGAAGAGTAAGGTTGCTTTTTCAGTTGAACGCGCTAATATCTATAACTGCCAGACGGATTGCGGAAGAAAAAATCTCAAAAAAGATTTAGAATAGGCTATATTTTTGAGGGGGTAAAACTGTTGGGGACAGCTGGTTTTTTAATGACACCAACAAATAATAACATTACCTACAGTATTCTTATCCAAGAAATAACTACTACCAATTATGGTGTTAATACTAAAATTTGATTTATGCATCAGCAGCATTTACAACTCAAAATAAATGAATGAGTTAATAAAGATGCCGACTCTTGCTTGGTTGGGAAAAAGCTAGGCAGATAATAAAATTAGACAGGTAATAGTAAAATTATCAGCAATATACGTAAAAATTAGGAAAAAATTCAACACTGGAGGATGTAAAATCATGTACTGATTCATTGTATCAGATTTTGCACCCATTTAAGTTCCTCCTACTGTGTATATTTTACAATTGCTATAAACTAAAGAGATTACACGTTGTTTAATGTTCGTACAATAAATATGATTAGAGTGCTAGACTCTTGACATCGCCTTAATCATCACAACCCTGAAACGAAGTAACAGAGGAATCGTTCACGATTCTTTCATTGAAAACATTCCGCGATCATAAACAATTGAATCTCGTACTACCAATAAAACAATGCCATCGAGACTTTAATACAGACAAGTATACATTATGTACAGTCAACAACGCGTCACAGTAATGCTTGAACTACAAAAACCACCCTTATTGCTACGCTCTCAAAAGCTACTGTAACTATAGACGTGAAGTTCACTGTACCACATCACTCATTGTCCTTGCTACATTTAGAGAGGAAACCTTTCGAAAATTCCTTCAATACCTTGCTATATTAACGCTAGGGTATCTTAATATTATCAGCTGTTTGTTTAGACAGATTTTGTCTTGTAACCTTTTGGTTGAATTCTGCATTCATGCACGAATTCTTATGGAAGATATTCGAATGTTAGACATAGCTTTATTTTTGATGGTATGCCTACATCATGCTTAAGAGCATGAAAATGATCTTTGTTCCAACGAAGTTTAATTTTATGTTCATGTCATTTGCTTTGTTCAAAGTTCATTATTATCATGATCCATTTTATTTCGTGTAGAAGTAATCACATCCCTTCTTTGGATGAGCATTGACAGTCGTAAGTGGCAATAAGAATCAGAAAGTTTGACAACCAGTCATACCAAGGATTATCGTGTTGACTAGTCACTAAGTTGTCACTCAAACTAAAATACTGGTATTCGGCTGCATTCTGGATACAATTAAAGCCGACCTTAAAGACTAGGCAGATGATGATATAGGAACCACTCTGTCAACAAAAACTTAAAATAAATAAATAACTAAAACTAACAATAAATAACTACAAAGCGTCAAAAAATTCTTCTGCATCGCAGCCAGCTGGTAAAGTGCCCAAAAGACTGGCGGCATTGCCACGTTGAATGGCAATGCTTAGCCTCTGGCCAAAGTAGAGGCCAGCCCGTGGGTCACGGGAAGCGTTAACTAAACGTTTGCAGATGTCTTTGTAAAGAAGACGAGCACTCGGACCCCACGGCCCAAGAGTTTCAACCCCAAACGGCTCAATTCTCTGTCAACTAGATATATTTGATATAATTTTACTTTAAGACAAAAAATAGTTAACTACAGAAAATCATAGTCACCTGTTTTGTGATGTAAGCGAGATTGTTCAGGATGCTTTAGACAAAATAGCCCAATTGAAGTTATATTTATCAAATGAAAAACTTAACAAAATACTCTCTCTTGTTACAGAACTACGTGAAGCCTTTGAAGCTGAAGCTCAGGAAGTAAAGAAACCTCGTCTGCTGCTCACTGCTGCTGTCCCAGTTGGTCCTGACAACATCAAGGGAGGATATGATGTACCTGCTGTTGCTAGGTTCGTATACTAACATACAAATAATTATCTGCCATCATCTTATCGTTTAATCAGTAATTGTTGCCATAGTTGTCAGACATGTTGGGTCCACTTCAACTTTTGACCCTTCTATCAGACGCGAAACAGAATGACATTTTGTTTGCCACCAATAAAAATGGTCCTTTTGTTCTGATAAACCTTAACTTGTTGAAAATAAATTTCAAACAAAACTAATGTGCTCTACAAAACGTAGAACCAAAAAACTTTAACATAAATGCTGCTATTAATTCAACAGAGTTCCTCCATTCACAGTAAGGACTCTAGATTTTAATTTCGCAAAACATTCATTTTCTACTGCGATAATTTACAAAGAAGTTTTTCTACCCCGAACCCTGGATATTAACTTCCCAAGTCCATTCGTATTTAAATACTGACCCAAATGTTTTTATTGGGCAGAAAAACCAGTGTCACACGACCGTTGCGAAATTTTCTCTTATAACAAATTAACATTGTCCAATGTTCAACACACTCCATGCGTTTTCCCACATTCAAATACATTGTACGGGTTACAAATTTACGAAAAACATCGATTGAAAAACGCCAATGAAACTCCTACCTTTTCGTTCGGGAATAAGGACCACAAAATTTGGTCATAATGTTCTGTAGCTGAAACAATATTTTTGCGAAACTAAACACGTACATTTTGATGTGTTCTTATCGCGTTTTGACATGTCTATCAGAAACATTTAAATTTTGCCTACAGACTATGAAGACATGCTGTCACTTTTGAAATTCGTTGTTAAATTCTGATTTGTTGATGCAATGTTTTGATAAGAACATCGGTTTTGATTGAGAACTTGTCTGAGGGCCTGTCTATTTGTATAATACGTTATGATTTATCTAGTTTTATTTATTTATTAATACCTACCGTTACGAAGATTAGACGAAAGTGTGCGATCACTAGACCTTTGCAGTTCATATTTTTGAACAAAAATATAATTATGTAAAATGCAATCAAAATATGAGTTAAACGCATATTTTTATAATGATAGTATAATAGCACCCTGTTACTGTCCTATTGCAGAGCAAATACCTCTACTCATACAGAGGAGGCACGAGCATGGATCACCACACCTGTTCAATGCGGGTTGACGATTTAATACGATGATAAATAATAATAAATTGTTTATTCCTCCTGACAATTTTAGGAATACTTAAATAAACAGTTAACTTTACATACATTTCACATCTTAATTCAATAATACATGAAGAATATAAATTCAATGTATACGAAGGTTTTTTTTACTCTCTTGTATAGTAAAATGGAATAATTATGTTTTCTTTTATTTAGCTACCTGGACTTCATCAACGTCATGGCTTACGATTTCCACGGTAAATGGGAGAAACAGACCGGCCACAACGCTCCTTTATACTCACCCTCGTCTGACTCTGAGTGGAGGAAGCAGCTGTCTGTTGACCATGCTGCCCATCTTTGGGTCAAACTTGGAGCTCCTAAGGAAAAGCTCATTATTGGTGAGTTTGGTTGTTTGGTTTAATAGAAGACAAATAGTATACTCAAATTAAAGCAGTCTTACTCTAGTATTTTTTCCAAGATAATCCCAAGGAAACACATTACTGGAATATTTGTATGTCCTACAGGTTTATAGTTGCATCCTAGTCTATTTGTTATTAAATGTGTATTTTAATGTTTGTAATCCCACCTACGACACACACAGAGGAAATTCCAAATGTGGAGCAACTTAGAACGATTTGCGCATGATAGACAAACATCTTAAAATTCACATTATATTATTAGTAAGATTTAAGAAACCAATTTGGAATTAACAGGTCTTTCGATACACACACGGTACAAATAGACTAATTTAAATCCGGAAATCCGGAAGCAATAAAAATTTGGTGGTGGTTTAAATACTTCACAGTTAACAAGTGCTAATTTATCAGCCACTGAGTTTGACTTTTTGAGACTTTTTGGTAAGGTGCTAACATTACTCCTTGCAAAAGTCACCTAACCTAACAACGTACCCTTTAAACTAATTTCGCAAAGCATCCCACGCATCATGAAATCTACAAGAATTCTCAACTAAGCTCGCATTTTGATAATGTACATAATTTTCAGGTATGCCAACATACGGACGAACGTTTACCCTCTCAAACACTAATAACTACAAAGTGAATTCTCCAGCCGGCGAGGGAGGAAAAGCCGGCGAGTACACAAAGGAAGGAGGCTTTCTTGCCTATTATGAGGTTATTATAATTAAAAAATATTGCTTCCAGTACAGTGTATCTGCTTACAGTGGTACAACGGGAGCGTTTTCGACAAGTTTTTGAGCGTAGTTTCTTGGAGTTTATGATCGGTGATTTAGTCCCTTATTGCAACTATTTTTACTGCACTAAGGTTTTGAGAATTTGCCGAATACTGCCGTTTTGCAGGCAATGTCAAATATTTGGGCGATGAACCACTGTAAGTCGCTACTCTGTGTTCCTAGTATGAGGTGATTTATGCGTCTTTAGATTGTGTTTATGAGGTTGTATTTTCGGAGTTACAAAGCGAGGAGATTTATTTGGTAGATGAGGTCGATTAAAAAGATGTTGGGCTGCCGAGTTTGGTGGGTGATGTTAATTATTGTCTCGTTAGTGGCTGACATTGAGTAAGAGATTTATTAACAGAACAATTAAGAAAAGCAATTGATATTAGAGATGCATGCAACTGAAAATATTATCAGGAGGAAAGTAATCAAGCATAGTTATGTTTGTACCTACTGACTTAAATTAAAATTTTCTCAGGTATGCGATATCCTGCGAAATGGCGGAACTTACATATGGGATGATGAGATGAAGGTACCTTACGCCATAAATGGAGACCAGTGGGTCGGCTTTGACGACGAAAAATCTATCAGAAACAAAATGAGGTAAGATTCCAATATTTTCGTTCTTATAAAAAATGTACAATTTATATTTATACCCCTATTTTGGTGTCGTGTTGCGGTATGCTTGTTTTAAAACAAACTGACACACTAAATCATGGTAACAAAAAATATTTATTTGATGAATTAAAACTGTACCGCAGAGAGCTTTCACATGAAAATTTATGAATCTGCCCGAGTCGTATAAATAAATGTGTAAAACCACTTTCATCATCATAATTTTGACATATTTCCAATTTATTTCAAACCTACGTGAATATGCTTGTAAATATTACTTTTGTGCCTTTATTTCCGTTGGCTGTTGTCATTAATTATCAATTTTTAAATTATATTTCGTCGATCTACGATTTATTTTAGGCATTTATAAAACATAGTTAACCACATAAAGTTCTTAGTTGTTAGTCTATTTTACTGTATTGACTAAATGCAAAACTTAGCAAAGCATATTAAGGTTATTCAGTTTGTAATATAACATTTGTCAAAACACTCGACAGCTACTACACATACAGCTTGGCAAAAAAGAGTAGAAAATAATGGAGGCGCCACTGTGCTCTTCGTATGGCAACCCGTGGCAACCCTCATAGCGTACCAACCTAGTCTTGATACTTAGCTGCTTTTTAGACAAATTAATCTAATTATGTATTATTTTTTTAAATCAGTAAGTAATTTGAACAAATACGTGTTCTCGACACGCAACTGATTACTTATCTAGAAATAACAAATTTGATAAATACTCCTGAGTTCACAACATTGTTTAGGAATTATAAAAAAAGAAAACATTACATTATCATAATTTCTATATTTTATTCTAGTAAATCTTCCTCTACATATTCTACCCCAAACACGTGGGCCCCAAACTCATCTGAGTCATGTTCGGGTTCAGAGGTGATGCTGCTATCATCTTCTAGATTTATTACTAATCGCTCCATTTCCTCGTTCATAGGGTTTTTTTTCCAGTAATCCTTTTCTATTTTTATTACATGTTAGCACGAATTCTTCCAATCCTCCTCGGTAATAGCTTGGGATGTACGTTCAGCTGCTTCCTGTAAAGACGAAATATTTCATTTATCCCTAACAGTATTAAAAGTAAAACATTTTTAACACATACTGTTAATAAGCCGGATGTAGAAAATACCCTTTTGTTTATCTCCTTCCAGCACGATTTTGCTTAAAACGATTACAGATTTCCCTGAATTATATAATAGATTTAGACTATGGCACGACAATTTCTTTTACATTTCTAATGCAAACGCTAGAACCAATAATTCTCTCCCTTGATATCGCAGTATAATTTACGTAGAAATTGAATTTTCATTCAGTTAAAAGTTAAGTCACCAAAGTATCAATTTATCTCAGCGCGCTATACCAGAGTTATGCAGAAAAAATGTAAACATAACCTATGTGCTCGACATTTATTGTTTCAAATTTCTAGTTATTCCTTATGCAAGCAAATTAATATAGCTTTGTATTCATCAATTAACACTTGATTCAACTAAAATCAACAAAACAAACTCTTACATACCTGTCTTATCAGCGGTTCTTTGGTAAACATTGTGAAATTCAGAAAGAATAGTTTGGGCCTCATGTTTCGCCAGACATCGCCTGTACACCTTTTATATAACCTCCCTGCCAGCACTCCGAATGGTTTTATTCATTATTCTTAACTTTTTACGTTTATTAATCAACGTTTGGTGGTCGAAATTAAAATTTTACGAAATCGTGAACTTTGTTTATTATGAAATGTCATTATTTTGGAAATGTTGCCAACAGTCAAAAATTTAGTTCCGTTTCTACACTTTTTTGCCAAGCTGTACATACAATTCGTGAATTGATAGATATTACACATAGATGAAAAAAGCTAATATTTTATATTTTCTTTGCAGATGGATCAAGGACAATGGTTTTGGTGGTGCTATGGTGTGGACCGTGGATATGGATGACTTCAGTGGAAACGTGTGCGGTGGTGATGTCAAATACCCTCTTATTGGAGCTATGAGGTAATCATATTTGGTTTTCAACTGCAACTTAATCACTATGACGGAGTTAGTTGAAGATATTTTTCGTGTGCCAATAAAAAATCGAATAAGTGTCAAATTCTGTGAACTGTTATTATAACATTTTTTGAAGAACAAAGCATAACACCACCTATGTAATTCTCGAAGCGTTCACTCACATTTCACCAGTTAGGTTAAAGTCCCATCAGTCACAAATCTAGACTCCGAGCAGCTACTGAAAAAATCTCAGGTGGAAAAACTCAATATTATACTTTGCCTGACAGATTAGACCTCAAGGTCAGTAGTAGCCATTGTGACCGAGTGGTCACAAGGGCTGCTTTTAGTCGCGACCAAAAACAGTCCTTGAACATAATAAATCTTAAAGAATGATTATGATGACTGCTGCTGCAACAACGTTTAAACCCATTTTATCAATTTCAGAGAGGAACTCCGTGGTATTTCTCGTGGTAAAGACGCTAAAGACATTGACTGGGCCACCGTCGCCTCTAACGTTCTCGTCGAAGTGCCTGAGAAGCCAGAACCAATCCCGATCAGCCTTTCTGACATTGTTAAGAGAATCAAGAAACCCACCAAGAGCGTTATTATTAAGAACAATAACAATGGTGCTTCGGATAAGAATAGTAAGTTGTTTTTTTTAGGATTCTGTATCCAGAGGTTTCTAACATGCCCTATTACTAAGTTTTTGCTGTCTATCTGTCTGTCTATTAACTGTCTCATGACCCGTAGTAGTAGGTACTTGGACTTTTTCCCAGGGTTTATATTTCGTTAACGTTTTTTCAACGAGATTCAAAATGATAAATTATGAAACCCTTCAAATCGATTTTTTCACTTGGCCGGTTTTTTTTTTGTTTAAGCATTATAAATGTTCTATTAAAAAGTTGGTAGAATCTTAGCCGCATATCTTCAAGCTTAACCGCATCAAATATTACGTGATTGTAGTAAACAACGTAGGACTACTAAGATCTATACTTATATTGAAACTATCCACATCATATTATTATCTGTTTTGGCATCTACTACCTATATAATTTGTTATCAACTAAACATGAAAATTGTATTTAATGACATAATATAACACTTTCACATGTTGATAATTGGCGCCGTTTACGAAATCCTCAATGGCTATCTATAATTTTAGTCCAAACAGTTTAACTTTCTAAAAATTCTAAGTTATTTTTTTATCTGACGTAGAAAATTTTGATTGGTCTTATATAATTTTCGATTGTGTCAACCTTTGATTATAGGTAATGGAGTAACTATTACCTTTTTAGGAGGAAGGAAATAACATACTACAAAAATTGTAGCCCATTATGATGCTAATCATATTTTGCAATCATTCTTTGGCTCCGAGGGCTTCAAATCAAAAGTTTTAAAGAATTTCCAATCCAAAATGTTCTATCTTTTCTCAAAGGCATTCTTTATTAAACGCACGAAGACAGCTTAAATAAGCTTAAATCAAGGGTAATCCTCAAAAACTTCAAAGCGTATAAAGTTACGATCTCGTTTAGCAAAACTCTTTTGGGCACGTCAAGCGCAAAGCTCCGATGTAAACAGGTTTGGGAAATTCCATTTTCTAACATCGGGAAAAATAAACAATGTATGTAAGCAAATGGAAGATATTTTTGACTTTTTAACGCTTCACTTGGCTCCTGTATTGACAGTTTGCCATTCAAAGTTCCCCGTGTTAAGAATTTTACTAGAAGGTACACAGTTTTCGTGTCAACCACCCCAAATTGCGAAGAGTATACGGAGAAAACGTGTTGCGAAACTTTATAACTACTTACAAACAATTCTGATGTTCAAAGCCATAAGCCGAGCTTGTTAGCACCTGTAGGGTATAAAATTGACATTTTATTTCGAGATACAAAAAAGCGCCTGAAGAACCGGTACAAACAATTTCAGAAGTCCATTCAATAACACCCAAAAAATTAAGGTCAAACCAAGCAAAAACTTGCGACCCCATAAACTTCCATTAGAAAACATTCTTATTCGACAGATGGAACAAAAACAACAGAAAGTGTATTTGACACTAAAAGCTCGACATTCCACGGAGTACCGCAAGGGTCACTCTTAGGCCCTCTGTTGTTGCCAAGAATGGCTTAGGAAAGTCGACAATTCGTGACATAGTTGCTAAAAGTTTGAAACATCGAATGCTTTTACGTTCAAGTGGTATCAACGACCACAATCTTAAGATCTCTGAAAATGAGTTCGCAGACACTTTGGTGATACTTTTTTGGGTGTTCGGGAGGGTTGGGGAAGGTCTGCTTAAAATGGTAAGGTGGCCCAAATGGGGTTTGTGATTTAACGCCGTCAAGTTTATGACATTGCCAACCGACATCTTAACAAGTAGGTAGGAGTTTTACGGCCTCTCAAGTGGGGAGTTTGTAATAAATAACATATTTTCAATGTAAAGCATTATGTTATACTTCGCTAAGTATTCTTGAGGAAGGAAACTTTTTATTTGGGACATGAAACGTTGGTTTGGAACGGTTTCAGGATACTCACTACTTTTTTGGTGAAAAAATGTAAAAATAATTCTAGAGAAAAGCAAGATTAACAGTTTATAAATATTACTTGTTCCTATATACGTGATTGTTTGATTATTTATCAATAGATTAACAGCTTAACCGTCAAAATTATTTTACAAAGATAAAGACTACGTTATACATAATTATCATATTGGTAAGAAAATATCCAAATGAGCAGAAAGTATTTCTGCTAAGTACCTTTTATTTGATTGAAATTTGATTGCTGTCCTATGCGTGATGGATGAAATTTTATTAAAAAACTCTAACGAATACTAAATTGCAATATGATGACAGTATCTAAATGCAATTTAGTATTCCTTTGAGCATAAATTCAAATCCATTATCACTAATGGATTTCTAACTTTTGATTTTATTTAAGACATAAGAGATTCTAAATTACGTCGATTTTCTGGTTTAGAAAATGGAAACCGAAATGATTTTTTGACAATGCGAGGTAAAAATTGTTGTCATCATATTAATATACAAATAGCTTCTGATTTGACTATAATACCGCATTGTAACTCGTAATCATTTTATAACGTTTACGTACATTTAACAACTAGGTACTTAATTTAAGCAATCACATTTATAATTTTGTAAATGTTGTTTGAAATTTTTAGACCGAAGGTTGTTAAGATAATTAGCGTTTTGTATAGTCACTTGGTGAAAGTAAAATATTTAATCATTATAATCTTAGCAAAGCGTTTGTGACGATGTGTTTTCGTAGATCGCCATATGTTATTCAAACGAGAAATTGACGTATTACATACGGTGTATTTAGATTTCTATTCATACTAATGAGTCTCAGAATATATGTTTTCCTTGAACATAATGCAAGTAACTTACAGTAGTCAAGCGACAGTTATACTTATAAGCATAACATGGCAAAGAAAACATGTTTTTGTGTATAAATAAATAAACTCACGCCTTCTTCCCGTGGGGTAGGCAGAAATACCAGAGCGCCATATACTACGATTCTTGGTACTTCGCACCTGACCTTTTTGAAGAACCTCACCATTAAGGTTTATGTATGTCCTTCTAGGGCGTCTCATCCCGATTTTTTTTGAACATTATGCAAGCAACTTACAGTAGTTGAGTGAAAGTAATACTAATTCCATTTCTCTTCAACAGAACGTGAACCACAAATCCTCTGCTACTTGACGTCTTGGTCTTCGAAGAGGCCGTCAGCTGGTCGATTCCTGCCCGATAACGTTGACCCCACTCTCTGTACCCACGTCATCTATGCCTTTGCTACTCTCAAGGACCACAAACTGACTGAGGGAGACGAGAAAGACGCTGAAATGTACGACAAGGTTGTAGCTTTGAGAGAGAAGAACGCGAACTTGAAGGTAAAGTTTCTATTATTTTTAATTGATTCTTTTTTGGATGTTTTCCTATCGTTAATTATTTATCACTAAACAAACAACAACAACAACAACATGAACAATCAACAATAATGGTGTCAATGATGTCATGAACAATATTTTAATGGATTAGATTTTGCTCAATTCCTTATAAGTACTTATTAAGCACAATATTTATTTCTGAATGGGTAATCGCTCCATATTAGATTCTGTTATACGGCTAAATTCAGATTAGACTGAAAGCCAACCCAAACGTGATTTCGAAAAGGTTAGGCAATTCGATGTTTTTTGCAGATTTATTTTAAAGTCAGTGATTGATTGAGTGGTTGTACATTCTGCTGCTTTAAACCAATACACAATATCATTTATCTGCATATAATACCACAAGTTAAGAGGAAGTTACAATCGGTTCATAAGGTACTACACAAGGTGTGCAAATACAGTAGGAACATTATGACACAATGATTCACATTCAGCAGTTACTTAAATATAAAATAAAATATTCCACAAAAATAGTTATATTTATTTATAGGTATACTCGTAGTTACTTTTAAACAAAGTCATTCAATATATAAACCGTCAATTTTATTACATGACCATGACCCCTGAGTTTCTTTCGGCATTTCTTCTCAGGGATCAGTCACTTTGGAAATGCCATTTAGTTTAAAAAAAAATAACATGTCACCGGGCAATGTATTAAATTAAAAGTGCGTTTGTATTTGTTTGAATCGTTTTGAAGTTTAATGTAAAATGCTTTTTATTTTACCACAGATCCTTCTCGCCATCGGTGGATGGGCTTTCGGCTCTACCCCGTTCAAAGAGCTGACCTCCAACGTCTTCCGAATGAACCAGTTCGTGTACGAAGCCATCGAATTCCTCAGGGACTACCAGTTCAATGGCCTGGATGTAGACTGGGAGTATCCGAGGTATGTTTACACTGATTTTAGTAAGTAGTAGTGGTGGAATATATTAAAACATACTACATATTTTTATAACTTGCTGGTCCATTTTAAAACCACTTACCGGAAATAATTTTTATTGTAACTAATTATTTTACTCAAAATTCAGACACTACTTAGATCGATTTTCCATATTTAATTCACACACAAACTCATAGATACAATTTTAAAGAACGGACAGTCATACCTCTACGCTAGGTATTACACTCAGGATGCTGTTGCCACTTCCACACACTCGAGTCAACACAGCGACGCCGATTTCTAACGTAAGATCGCCGCGAAACGCGCTGATTAAAGGGGCATATGATTTACTTACTTCTGCGTACGACTTCATTCGCGTTTAAGACTTAACATATCCATTGGCGCTTGGCAATAGAGTACGTTTCTATTAGTGAAAGAATTTTTCAGATTGGTTGAGGACCTCCGAATATAACCACATAATACAAACTTACGGACTAAATTAATTTTCTCTTTTTCCAAAATTAGGTTTCATAAAGCTGCCTCTGTAATTGTTTATTTTTCTATTGTCTCGTAATCGTCACTAGTGAAATCACAAAAATTATGTTTAACATAGCTTTACATAATTCATTATTGATTAATTAATGATTACTCGTTTGCCTCGCCTAACTTTATTGTTACCTAATTTTACTTTTCACTTAAGTAAGATTCTGACCTTAAATGTTACATTAACAGAAAGTATTATATAACTAAGTTAAGCAAAGTTTTATTAACTTAAACTTTATCATTTATTCAAGGTTCCAACATAAGTTTCGTCAAAATATGTTGAAGTATAAGGAAATTAAGAAAAGATTAAGAAATTTTTCGGTTCAGTCAAGGTTGTTTGGCCCACATTTGGCCAATGTTTGTAAATAATGTGTTTGGCAAAGTTAGTCCATTTTCTATAAGAAGTCATTAAGTTAAGTTCAACGACACATCTAACAAAACCTAATACCAAAATGTCATATCAAATCAAATCAAACGAAATTGACTATTATTATCTTTTGACGACTTTTAAAAAGATCAAACTATCTTTTTTTCTCTCTTCTAGCTTCTGTTATACATTAAACACCTTACCTTACAAACAATGATCTTCTTGCAGAGGACCCGATGATCGTGCAGCTTTCGTATCCCTACTTAAGGAGCTGCGTTTAGCATTCGAAGGTGAGGCTAAAACTTCTGGTCAGCCAAGACTTCTGTTGTCCGCCGCCGTGCCTGCCTCCTTTGAAGCGATCGCTGCTGGATACGACGTGCCTGAAATTTCTAAATACTTGGTAAGTTTACTTAAAATGTTCTTTGTTGAAATGTTTCACATAGCGCCTGCGATCGAAGTTTCAGCAAAATTGTTTAATGTGCAAATTGACAAGTTAAAAGTAAGTAACATTCGTCAGAAACTTTTTGGGTGCCATCAAATAAAATCTAAAAGGCATTCTGTTTTAATATTTTTTCATTGATGAAGGAAAATATTACAGCTTTTCTTTATCTTATGGATACACTACAATATCTGAAATTACTGTGTTGTCTGTACATTATTTCAAATACAACATTTCTCTCTCTTTGCTGTTCTAAAACATTCACAGATTTATTCTATTGTAATTCAAAGCAAAGTGTTGGTGTCTTTTTGCAAAAGTTATTAACGAACAGTGAAACTTTGTCTTTGTCTACTACACAGTCCAGACAACAGACTGTGTGTGTTTTTTTTTACGTTTTCATAATCCAATTTACCCTGTGCTAGTGGAAAAGGCAAAATTATCTTCCATCTTCTCAAACATATTTTATACCTTTTGCAGGACTTCATCAACGTCATGACATACGATTTCCACGGTCAATGGGAACGCCAAGTCGGACACAACAGCCCACTCTTCCCTCTTGAGAGTGCTACTAGCTACCAGAAGAAACTTACTGTGGTAAGTATTTTAAATTATATCCATCTACATTTTAATAAATGTCTATATATATTGATCCTCCTCTAAATCTCTGTAAAGAAATTGATAAACATTATAACAAAGATAGGTATGTACAAAATGTACAAAAAATTAGATTCTGTTGTAATGAAAATTAATATTTGTATAGGATCAACCTCACAAATTTGTTATTTTTCGTAGAATATACTCGCCAAAAATACTTTATCGCTTCAATTAAAATATTATGTTTATCTTTTAGGATTACTCCGCCCGGGAATGGGTCCGCCAGGGTGCGCCTAAAGAGAAGCTTATGATTGGTATGCCAACATACGGCAGATCTTTTACCTTGATCAACGATACGCAGTTTGATATTGGAGCCCCAGCATCTGGTGGTGGTAAGTTTCTTAAATAGATTGTCATTGTCATTATCATGACAATCATTTGTTTAATGTTCCTTTCCAATTAAAGAGGCAGCTTCTAGCGGGTGACTGTCATAAAAGAGCATACGCAGTGCAACAAAGAGACTTCATAATTATGTTTGATACAAATAGATTAGTGGATAATTATTATTGAAAAAACAAAAGTCTCTTTCCTTAAATTAGCCTCAAGAGTCGCAGCCTTGTTTAATTTCAATAAACTTTACGTAGCAGTTACCAAAGTGTATGTTACTATATTATTATTGTGCACAATCAAGTCATTGTCATTGGTTTTTAGTTTTATCTTTTCAAATAAGTTCCCCAGTGTATGATTTGAGAAAAAACTTGAAGGTTAAGCATCACTTCTTGAAAGAATTTCAATTCTTTTTAACTATTTACAAAAACACCTCATTTTTTGTCTTTTCTTCTCAGGTGCCGCAGGAAGATTCACGAACGAGGCTGGTTTTATGTCGTACTATGAAATCTGCGAATTCCTTCGTGAGGATAATACTACTCTGGTATGGGACAACGAGCAAATGGTACCCTTCGCATACAGAGACGACCAGTGGGTTGGATTTGATGATGAGAGATCGCTAAAGACTAAGGTAAGAACTTGGGTAGAAATTTAGTCTGACTTGAATTTTTGTACAAAATCAGCGATGAATTTTATGGTGTAAATAAAATTATTTTTACAAACATTTTACAAACTAAACTAATCGAAACCTTATCAAAATTACAGATGGCCTGGTTAAAAGAAGAAGGTTTCGGAGGTATCATGGTCTGGTCAGTTGACATGGATGACTTTAGAGGATCCTGCGGTACTGGAAAATACCCTCTCATCACGGCTATGAAGCAAGAACTTGGAGACTACAAAGTCAATTTGGAATACGATGGACCTTACGAATCAAGTAGCCCCAATGGACAATACACTACTAAAGATCGTGAGTATTTTGTATCTTTTTGCAGTCTTGACGTAGTAGAGGTCTTATTAAGGTATATTACACTATAGCCAACCGTTTTGATTTTATTCAGATAACTGAGATTTAATGAGTTAGTAATTTTACAAACAATGGCTTACAGCTAATGTTAGTAAAGCGACAAAATAATGGTGACATTAAAATTAATTTCCAATCTTACCATTTTTTTAAAGTAAGAGAGGTAACATCCCTCCCCTATAACACTTGTACGGCTGTTTTGTAACACATAATTATTGAACCGCTTTGGTCGAAAAAAAAAACAATATTTCAAGGTTTAAATCCCCTAAATTTATTCAACAATAATACTTCTTTCTCAGCTAATGAAGTTATCTGTGAAGAAGAAGACGGTCACATATCGTACCACCCAGACAAAGCTGATTGCACCATGTACTACATGTGTGAAGGGGAAAGAAAACACCACATGCCGTGCCCACAGAATCTTGTATTCAACTACAACGAAAACGTATGTGATTGGCCAGAGAATGTTGAAGGATGCACCCATCACACTCAAGCACCTGCTGCTCGACGGTAGATAAGCTTACAATAAAATAGGAGTAAACAACTGTAAACTATTAAATTCACTTATAAAAATGACATTTGTTGACGTTATTTCTAGGTAATATTCGGTGTTTTTAGGTCCTGTTGTAGCTATGTAAATCGCAATTATTATAAATACATAGTGTTCAAAATTAGGTTTATCTAGCTAGATGATGTAATGATTTCTCAGAGAACTCTTCGTGAACTCTTGCAAACTCAAATGGGTGTGTTAGAATGTTTTTTTTTTCTATTTTTATATTGAAATTGGAGTTTATTTGAGGAAGGTATTTGCGCCATTATAGAAAGTGCCACTGCTGACGAAGATATTATACGAGATAGTGGTCAAGTAATTATACAATCGTTGCACAAGAAAAATTTAATGCTTATCGCAAACCACAGTAGTGCACTTAAAATCAGTTAAAATTTTAACCAAATTAAGTATCATTTTAGACAAATTACAGCATTAAATGTAGGTTTAAAATTCTATGAAAATATACCAGAGGTAAAAGAAAATTAGACTCATTCTCCAACTTTAAGGTAAACATGGAAGACCACCAATATTTTAGTAACTTATGTATTACATTATTTATTGGCGTTAGTTGGCTTCATGGATAGTGGATGAAAGGAATTGTGTGATAAACAAATGTAAATTTCTTTAACATTATTATTGAAACTTCTTAGCTATATCTATTGTTAAATTATATTTCTTAGACTTTAAGTAATTTACTCTCCCAAAGGTACATAATTACAAACTATTTATATGAAGACTTCAGATACTATCCTTCAGATTTGCCTAATGCCGTTTTTATTCTGTTTTATTATCAACATTTTTGACTTTAAGGTCGTGAAAGTACCCTGTTAACAAGTATGTTTAATAATACCACTTCAAAAGTTAAAAAAAAAATATAAACCCACCTTTAAATCTGAAGAATTATCACTGCCTAAAAAGTCTTCATCATCGAAAATCAGTGAAAAATTCTATTGAGAAACATAAAACAATCCAAAATAATGTATCTTTGGGATTGTATCATCATAATAATAATTTTAAGTAGCAAACCGAAGCTTCTTGTATTTTATAATTACGAAATACTCAACAACAGCTGTTTCACTGCCTGACACTGCCACCCAAGGTTGATGGGTCACGAACACTGATGGACTTATTCAGTGACGAAATTGGGATAGTACGTGAGTTTATTACAATTATTGTAGTTTAGTTAAGTGATTAAGCTTGTAAATATTGTATTTAGATACAAAAAGAGATGTAAGAGTATTATTATACATTTTTTAAAGATTTCGTTGTATCATTTATTACCTTATCTATACAGTCTCATCGTAAACTGTTCATAACATTTTGCTGCAATAATTATCTACTTCTAATTTTTATTTACTCTCTTGTGCTCTTTAAGCCTTTTGTGTTAGAAAGAATTCAAATGACAAAAGATGTATATATACATATAACCTAACCTAACTTACCATACCTATCCTATAGCGAACCTAACTACCTAACCTAAGTACCTTACTGAAATGTATTGATTTTGAAAGATACAAAATACACAATTTTAAACTGAACTACTGCGCTGCGTGTCTCTATGGTACATACAATACTAGAGTAGGTAGTATTATTTTAAATAGTAGTAGTAGGAGATAATAATTTAACTCAATTGGTATATCATCCTTACATAAAGAACTTACTACTTTTACTGGCCTGTTGATCTAGTGGTTAGTTATTAGTCCCTCATCTAAATTACAAGAAAATATGCGACACGCATTTTTCTTTTTTTCTTATTGGTGGAAAAATGCTTAGAATAGTGCATTCAAGTTGAGGAGAGGGGGCTTGTAACGTCATTAACTAGTAGAAACTGTACTGGCTAGTGACGTCGTGCGACATTTTGACTCGATGTAGGTATCGCCGTTATTTTTTGAATAAGTGAAAAAAGAAAAAAAATATTAGTCGAATATTTTCTAGTAATCTAGATAAAAAAATGAAAAAAAATGAAAAATGATTTATTGATTCTGCAAGTTTTTCTTACAAACTAGTGGTTGGAGTTTCCTTTTAGGCGTTTAAAGCCTGTGTTAGGAGACTCCGCTCTTCCATAACTTATTAAACAGAACAAAACTTGTTTATTTTTAACAATTAAAAAGATCAGAAAAAAAGAAGAAAGAAATTTGATTAATTACAAAACACAAAAATAGTGAATATGCTTGTCATTTAGACGGTGAGTGTGAGATGCTAGTGTGAGTAATTGTTGGGGGGGGGGGGGGGAGTGTGAGTGTATGATGAGAGACTAAAAACTATTTTTTTCTCAAATAGTCCATTATATCAGTGCTATGGTCGTGGATTCGATTCCCACCCATGACAAAATGTTTGTGTAGAAGACATTATACGAGATAGTGGTCAAGTAATTATACAATCGTTGCACAAGAAAAATTTAATGCTTATCGCAAACCACAGTAGTGCACTTAAAATCAGTTAAAATTTTAACCAAATTAAGTATCATTTTAGACAAATTACAGCATTAAATGTAGGTTTAAAATTCTATGAAAATATACCAGAGGTAAAAGAAAATTAGACTCATTCTCCAACTTTAAGGTAAACATGGAAGACCACCAATATTTTAGTAACTTATGTATTACATTATTTATTGGCGTTAGTTGGCTTCATGGATAGTGGATGAAAGGAATTGTGTGATAAACAAATGTAAATTTCTTTAACATTATTATTGAAACTTCTTAGCTATATCTATTGTTAAATTATATTTCTTAGACTTTAAGTAATTTACTCTCCCAAAGGTACATAATTACAAACTATTTATATGAAGACTTCAGATACTATCCTTCAGATTTGCCTAATGCCGTTTTTATTCTGTTTTATTATCAACATTTTTGACTTTAAGGTCGTGAAAGTACCCTGTTAACAAGTATGTTTAATAATACCACTTCAAAAGTTAAAAAAAAAATATAAACCCACCTTTAAATCTGAAGAATTATCACTGCCTAAAAAGTCTTCATCATCGAAAATCAGTGAAAAATTCTATTGAGAAACATAAAACAATCCAAAATAATGTATCTTTGGGATTGTATCATCATAATAATAATTTTAAGTAGCAAACCGAAGCTTCTTGTATTTTATAATTACGAAATACTCAACAACAGCTGTTTCACTGCCTGACACTGCCACCCAAGGTTGATGGGTCACGAACACTGATGGACTTATTCAGTGACGAAATTGGGATAGTACGTGAGTTTATTACAATTATTGTAGTTTAGTTAAGTGATTAAGCTTGTAAATATTGTATTTAGATACAAAAAGAGATGTAAGAGTATTATTATACATTTTTTAAAGATTTCGTTGTATCATTTATTACCTTATCTATACAGTCTCATCGTAAACTGTTCATAACATTTTGCTGCAATAATTATCTACTTCTAATTTTTATTTACTCTCTTGTGCTCTTTAAGCCTTTTGTGTTAGAAAGAATTCAAATGACAAAAGATGTATATATACATATAACCTAACCTAACTTACCATACCTATCCTATAGCGAACCTAACTACCTAACCTAAGTACCTTACTGAAATGTATTGATTTTGAAAGATACAAAATACACAATTTTAAACTGAACTACTGCGCTGCGTGTCTCTATGGTACATACAATACTAGAGTAGGTAGTATTATTTTAAATAGTAGTAGTAGGAGATAATAATTTAACTCAATTGGTATATCATCCTTACATAAAGAACTTACTACTTTTACTGGCCTGTTGATCTAGTGGTTAGTTATTAGTCCCTCATCTAAATTACAAGAAAATATGCGACACGCATTTTTCTTTTTTTCTTATTGGTGGAAAAATGCTTAGAATAGTGCATTCAAGTTGAGGAGAGGGGGCTTGTAACGTCATTAACTAGTAGAAACTGTACTGGCTAGTGACGTCGTGCGACATTTTGACTCGATGTAGGTATCGCCGTTATTTTTTGAATAAGTGAAAAAAGAAAAAAAATATTAGTCGAATATTTTCTAGTAATCTAGATAAAAAAATGAAAAAAAATGAAAAATGATTTATTGATTCTGCAAGTTTTTCTTACAAACTAGTGGTTGGAGTTTCCTTTTAGGCGTTTAAAGCCTGTGTTAGGAGACTCCGCTCTTCCATAACTTATTAAACAGAACAAAACTTGTTTATTTTTAACAATTAAAAAGATCAGAAAAAAAGAAGAAAGAAATTTGATTAATTACAAAACACAAAAATAGTGAATATGCTTGTCATTTAGACGGTGAGTGTGAGATGCTAGTGTGAGTAATTGTTGGGGGGGGGGGGGGGAGTGTGAGTGTATGATGAGAGACTAAAAACTATTTTTTTCTCAAATAGTCCATTATATCAGTGCTATGGTCGTGGATTCGATTCCCACCCATGACAAAATGTTTGTGTAATGAGCACAATCCATGTTCTGCCTGACATCAATTAGTGCCTACAACAGTGGATCCTTGCTTGGGTGCCAGCTGTCAATTGTAAAACTTTGGAAATCGTTACAAGACTGGTTATCAGACTTGGAGTTGTTTCTAACAACTCCAAGTCTGAAAACCAGTCTTGTTAAAAGGTATCGTATTACACAGTTACTGGGTTTAGGAAGTCAGATAAATAGTCGCTCCATTACACTGTCATTCTGCGATTTCTGATCCATGTTTAGGGTTCCATACTGCAAAGGAAAAAAACGGAACCCTTATAAGATCGCTTTGTTTTACATTTTCGCCAAATTGTTGAACAAAAACAATTTATTAGGTAGGTACCGTCAACAATGATATTATAATTAAAAATAGATAATATAGATATATAGATTAATGTAGATAGGTTACCTAAACAACATTTCCAAAATTTCAAAAACGGCACACGAACGCACGCACGCTTCTGCTGACGGCGCGATGCGACACTGAGGTCAAGCGTGGCTAGTTAGCCACATTTTAACGTGTCACTTGCTGAGCGCTTATAACCTATCTACACCTTTATACCATACCTAATAGAAACGACTACAATCACTAATCTGTTTAATTTAACTTAAGTTAAAACTAAGACGTTCAAAGTGCCTCAAATGATGTTTAATTGCAATAAATTACGCGCGTCATATGCGTTACTGCTTATAATTGCATGATTCTATTTTATAGACTAAAAAGTGCATCATAGGATAGTCTATCGTCTAAAAAGGCACTTTTAAACCGACAGATTTGCATCTACCCTCAAATAAAATACAAAAAATAATCTAGTCTTCCCTTTTTGAAGGTAGTTTGCGCCGTTCATTATTGTAACTTGAAACTTCATTATGACATGACGTGTGTCTTGCGTATAAAGGAAATAATTATAAAACAGACTAAGCTGGGGTTGTAAAGAGTTATTCTGTTACTGCAGTGCATCAGAGATTATCGCTTAAGTGCAATTTAAATAAAGTGTGCGTCCCTAGTGTGTTGGGTGCTGGCAGGCTTGAGTGTGCGTCCACAGTGAATCCGCGGTGGCTGGGGCCTGTGGCGAGCGCGACAAGCGGTGCGGTGCGGTTGCCACATTGACGCGCTAGCTGTTGTAGCGTTTGGATGTGATTCAGGGGTAACAGACCATGGACGAGGATTTGATATTATTACAAGACAGTCCGATCCTGAGATGGGAGGTGTCAATTTCAATTCTTCGTATGAGTTAAAAATATTAAGTATATTTTTAACTCATACGAAGAATTAAAATTGTACCCTACAAAATGATTTCATTTTACTCCATAATTTTCTTGTTATTGTGCGATTATTGTGATGTAGATGCATACTTGGCCACTTAAAAACAATTCAGTATTTACCGCCATTTTAGTGCAAACGCCCTAACGCCGAGCGACAAGACCAAACTGATTTGATATCCCCGCCGCCCGCGCATTGGGTCGCTCGATGACTAGGCCCGTAGTGTGGCCAGAACGCGCGGTCAGAAGCGTTTGAAAAGTACGCGCGCTTTCTCGCTCAGTCCCGTCGCGCTAGGCTTCCGCCTTAGTCACTACAATATGGACGCAAAAGGGCGTTTCATATGTTTGATACTTCGCGCCCGTCGTCGCAACCGCGCTAGGCTCGCAGTGTGGACTCACACTATGAGAGCATACTGAGTTTAATTGCGCACAGGATGAACTGCAGCAAAGACAGTCCCTTACTATAGACAAGACATCACGAACAAAATTTTCATCCGATACTCGTGTCGTGTCGTGTGTGTCGTGGACACAAGTCGATGAGTATAGTACGCTCTATTGCCGCTCCAATATTGCTACATTATTCTATTAGATGGCGTTACTGAGATATGAAATCACAGTTTCAGTGTCATTTTTTGACGTGTATAATAATAAGGTAAGTAGAAGAACATCTTGATGACACATCTATTACACGATTTGATTGTACTATAACTTTGACTGGCCTGTTGGTCTAGTAGTTAGTGACCCTGACTGTTATGCCGGAGGTCGTGGGTTCGATTCCCACCCAGGACAAATGTTTGTGTGATGAGCACGATCATTAATTGTTCTGTGTCTGGGTGTAATTTATCTATAATAGGTATGTATATATTTAGAAATATATAAGTATGTTTATCAGCTATTTAGTACCCATAACACAAGCTCTCAAGCTTAACTTGGGTCTAAATAGCATTGTGTGAAAAGTTGTGGAATATTATATTATTATAAATAACATGAACAGTCACAATATTATCTACATAGTACTACTTGCAAACATGGAAAATATAAAAAAAAAATTTGATTAACATCGAAAAGCATGATTAAAATTATTACGTTCAAAAGCAGCACCATAATTAGGTACACTGTATCTCAAATTGCAGTTCATTTTCACGAATTTAATCATTACCAATATATTCCAATTTTAGGGTGTGGTTCCACTAGAACGTGTACGAGAGAGTTAAGTGACAGAGATTTGAATCATTACCAAAATTTTACAATTTTAGGGTGTGGTTCCACTAGAACTAGTACGAGAGAGTTAAGTGACATAGATTTGAAACGGTGTTATTGTTTCAACCAAAAGCGGTACGAGGTACGAAAAAGACGCTGACTGGTGTGTTTTCCTATGTGAAGTGGTCGTCTGTACGTGATAACAATCTTGAAGGTACTACATATATCGCATTAGAATCTTATAAGATTGAAAAGAAAGAAAATATGTTTATTTGGGA
This sequence comes from Euplexia lucipara, assembly GCA_921972225.1. Taxonomy (NCBI): domain Eukaryota; kingdom Metazoa; phylum Arthropoda; class Insecta; order Lepidoptera; family Noctuidae; genus Euplexia; species Euplexia lucipara. The sequence continues at coordinate 3,069,860 of OV179151.1, forward strand.
CACGCACAGGAATTTAACAGTTTAAAACTAAAACTATGCATACGTACTATTCATATGTACTTTCTAAGTTTATCTTAGACATCATTGAAATCGGTGAAGGAAAAACATCGTGAGGAAACCTGGACTTATAGATAATATAAGTTTGAATTCGCTAATCCGCATTGAGCAAGCGTGGTGATTAATGCTCAAGCCTTCTCTGTATGAGAAGAGGCCTTTGCCCTGCAGTTGGACAGTAACAGGCTGGTATTATCGAAAACTAAAACTAAATTAAACATGTTAAATAAGTGACAAAACCTGTGCGAGGCTAGGATATTGTTCATGGTATTGAGAGACTCACTATTAGATATGTAATGACAATTACACTGCAAAAACACTACCCGTAGAAAAGGATATCTTTTACTGTATACAAACCAAGCAACAAAAGATGAACCGCACGAATTCCTCACACGCTTTCCTGAAACACATTTCTCGCGACATTTGTTTTGTAAATTTCAATTGAATATCAACCTTATTCCTCTAAGATATGAATTAGTCTAATCCTAGCTGCCTCAACAAACTTCGTTCTGCCTCTAAATTAATATAATGGTGTGTTACCTCCTTAGTTATAGCGTAAGACTTGTCAAATGTGAAATTGTCACTTATCAATGAACTGGACTAACAAACACACAAACCTGCAGGCCTAGCCATTTTACAAATTCTATTTCTATTCTATTTCTATTATAGAAAAAAAATGGCGTATTTGGAATCAGCTGTTTTTGAACTGTCAAGTGTATTTCATTTTCAGCCATATTACAAATTCTACTCGTTAACACTTGACAGTTGACAAACAGCTGATTCCAAATACGCCATTTTGCTTTCTATTGTCGCCTTATCGATTACCATAATAGAAATAGATTTTGTAATATGGTTAAGCCTGCTGGATTATTATTTTACCAAAAAAATATATATTTATAGGAAACTCAACAGCTTTTTTTTTATAAAATTAGAAAGTGGAGGAAAATGAAGCTTAAATATTGTTGATAAAAGTATAAGTTGGTAGTTATAAAACTTTAAAATAAAAGGAAAATACAAATACTGTTAAACAATTAACACTATACAGGTTTATTATAATAATTAATGATCCTGTTATAACACAAGGTGTGTGTGCGTGTGTATGTTAAGTGTGTGTGTGTGTGTTATGCCTATGGCATTATGTCCGCGTCTGTGGTTCCATTACGGTGTGCTTAAAGTATTAATTAATTAAATAAATAATATACGCGAGCTTATTGTAGTAACCTATTACCGATATACTTACACCTTTTGGTGTAAGTATATCGGTAATATTCCCCGCTACGCATCCAGGCACATCTCTAGTGAAAGCACACCCTAAAACAGTAGCTCAATTCCAGATACTAATTAATGCTGATAATTAAAAGCAATATGAACACTTACTACGATTAATTTCGATTTACAATTCCGGTGTTCACGTCAATTGATTCGGATGCATTGGGCTGATTGCTGAATCAATGTGATTGGTAGATTTGCCTGAATTTCGATTGAACTTTTGCAATAATACTGCGTATTTTTTATTATTGTTATCTGTATAATCATAATTTTGGTGTGTTTAGATGGATTCATAAGTAAATTTTAAATTTATTATACTAATATTACAAAGAAGAAAGATTTGTTTTTTTTTTAAATAAAATAGTTTAAATGTTAATAATAATTCTGTGCATATTTCTTTCTTTAAAATTTATCATTATATTTTGTGACGTGCAATTTGATGATAAAATAAAATTAATGTTGTTTAATGGTCTCTTTTATTAGAGAGTCATTAGTAAAAAGTAAATGCGAAGTAAAGAAAATAATGAAAATTGTTATTTATTTATTATTGGGACTTAAACATAACTGGCGAAACGTGTGTGTACCAGAAAAGCCTCTGTCTCAGGGAATTTAAAGGCCCCAGAACAAATGAGAAACCTTATATAAGAAATTGATTTTTCTATTTTTTTTGTATCTACGGATTCATAACAAAATTTGAGCTTACTCCAATCATTGTCACTGTTTTGAGTCCCAATTTCATTGAAAAATCGTAACCCTCTTAACATTTCCATCAAAACTAACTAAAAAGGTACTCTAAATCACTAGATACGAGTAACTCGAGCAAAAGTGGTTACCGATAGAAAAGTGCTTTGGCGAAACTTTCATTGTAAACTCCGCACTATTCGCAAAGAGAATGAACTTTCAAAATAGATTTAGTAGTTTACGTAACACGTACTCCAGTTTTATTTGTTAGAATTGGACTGGAATGTGAAGTTATAACTTGAATGATCTTCGAATCGCAGTCCACTTCTAGACAAAAGTTCTCTTAAATTGCAGCTTATATAAGCAGTCAGCTGCTTGACAAAAAATTTCTCAAGCTGCATCTAATCGCAGACCACAGTGAGAAAAAAAGTCCTCCAAGGTACTCCCACAGTCTAAACACCTACAGTCGCCTGACAAAGCCGTCTATACAGGGCAATCGTGCGGAGTGTGAGGGGCGAGACATGGGAGAGCCGCTCTCGAACTGCAAACAAAACGATGTTCGTAGTTTGGGAGGTACTATTCAGGGGTTAGCCCTGAGTGTAGACGTTGTCAGCATTTTTCCATAGATCAAAGGCGTTGTTGATGAGCAATGTGGACTGTATTTATTAGGATGGGTTGGAGATGGTAGAAACACTTAGTATGATGTAATTACTATTTATTAATAGAACCAACTATGTACAAAGCAAATGGAACACTGACAATGACAACATAAGAAAAGAGTAACAAAGAAAATAGAACAACCTTTCAAAATATAAAAAAAATCTTAAAAAAGGTGGCTTTCCAGCCAGTCGCCAACATACCGGACCCCCAGTGGAACACTAACAACCGGTGGCTACTGGCTGGGAAGCAGCTTCCATCAAAATGAGCTTACGGGCCGGTCGGCGCAGTATGCCGCCCTTAGTGCGGACGTCTGCCACGCGGACCGCTCCGTCTGGCCCTGGATAGATCGACACTATTCTTCCTAACGGCCATAAGCCACGAGGAAGGGTAGGGTCGGCGATCAGCACCACGTCTCCTTCACTAAAACTACATATGTTGGTGGAGGGTCCTCTTGCTCGGAGCGTGGGCAGGTACTCGCGCAGCCATCGTGCCCAAAAATGATCTGCCAGACGTAAGCTTCGACGCCAGTCACACCTTCTGTCTAAGTCTGCGTCTGTGAGCGTGCTGGTCCAAGGTACGACTGAAGAGGAACCCAGGATGAAATTGAAAGGATTGATCGCTTCTGGTGAATCGATTGAAGATGGCACATACGTGAGAGGTCTCGAATTTATTATGGCCTCTGCCTCAAGGAGTAACGTGGATAGGACTTCTTCTTTTAAAACTTTTTCGGCAAGGCAGGCTCTCAGGGTTGTTTTCACGGTTCTTACCAATCTTTCCCATGCTCCACCCATGAATGGAGATGCCGGTGGGATGAAACGCCATTTGATTTTGTGGTTTGTGGCGTATTCTTGAACTGCGTCGTCTTGTAATGAGCGTAGCTCTCGGGAGGCTCCGATAAAGTTGGTGCCATTATCTGTAAATATTGTTGAAGGCGACCCTCGGCGAGCAATAAAACGTCTTAGGCTCATAATGGCAGCATCGGATGAAAGTGAAGAGACAAGTTCTAAGTGGATGGCTCTCGTTACTAGGCATGTGTAAAGCGCGACGTAGCGTTTTTCGTGGCGTCGTAATATTGTGACCGTGATTGCACCGAAATAATCTAGGCCCACGTGGGTGAACGGCCTCTTGTGATGATCGAGTCGCTCTTCCGGAAGATTGCCGATTTGAGGTCGAGCAGGTTGGCCCTTCCACCTTCTGCATTGGAGACAGGCTTTGGCGACGCTACGGATGCTGTCTCTTGCTTTGAGTATCCAAAACTTCTGCCTGAGCTCATTAAGTACAAGTTCGTTAAAACAATGTGCGGCGTGAATATGTTCGTGAAGGATGAGGAGTCGTGTGACGTGATGGCGACCATCCAGAATTGCAGGTGATATGGCTCTCTCACTCACTCCTGGCGCATACTTTGTCCGTGAGTCCAGTCGCAGCAAGCCATCCTGGCCAAGAGTTGGCGCGAGTTTTGCTATTCGGCTATTTTTGGGTACGGGCTGCGAAGATTCGACTGCTTTTAGCTCGTCAGGGAAGCTGTCTCTCTGAGCTCGTTGGAGTATCATCTTCTCAGCTGTTATGATGTCCGCCGCGTGAACTTGTGAAGGAGATGTGGTGCTGTCGATGTATAAATTTGAATTTTGATCTATTGACCGAAACAGTTTAAGCCGGAATAATCGCGCACCCTGGAGAACACGGGCGGTCGCTCGCAAAAGGCGCAGCCAAGAGCTAAAACGCGTCGCGTCAGGTACTGGACTCGAGAATGGAATGTCGAGGAGCAACCCTACCAGCTCCGGTTTCAACTCGAGGTCTGGTAGAGTCTCCTCGATGTCAGCAATTCGCTCGGTCGGCCAAGCGTATGGTGGCTGTAACAGAAATGAAGGACCCGTAAACCATCGATGAGACTGTGTGAGGTTTAATTTTTTAGGTTTTGTGGCATCGTCGGCGACGTTGAGAGACGTAGGGATCCACCTCCAGTTGGACGGGTTGGTGGTTTCTAATATTTCTCCCAACCTGTGCGCCACGAATGGTTTGAATGCCCGAGCATCACTCCGAATCCACTTAAGGACGGTGGTTGAGTCTGTCCAAAAAGTGATCTCGGAGGGCTTAATTCGATGTGCTTGCAAAATTGTTTGCGCGAAACGAGAGGCTATAAGCGCAGCTTGTAGCTCAATGCGTGGAATTGAGACCGGCCTTAAGGGCGAAACGCGTGCTTTACTGCCGATTAGAGTTGTCGACACGGAGTCGTCATTGTATCTAAAACGCCAATAGGCAGCACATGCATAAGCTTGTTCGCCACCATCAGCTAATACATGCAGTTGGGTATCCACTACATCTGTCTTATTCATATACCAACGAGGTATTTCTATGTGGGACGCGACCTGCAATTGTAAAAACCAGTCTTCAGATTCATTTACGTACGTGTCGGTAAGCGGTGAGTCCCAACCGACCCCTGCCCTCCATAGTTTCTGTATCAGAATGCGGCCCCAGATAATGACCGGCATAATTAAGCCGAGAGGGTCATAGACCTTCATGACGTTTGACAAAAGACTACGTTTGGTTAAGGTACCGGCCGGTAACTGCGACACTGCTCGGAAACCCAGCGAATCCTGACGTGGGTTCCACTTAACACCCAATACGCCAACCTCGCTACTAGGCGGTAAATAGACGTCGGAGGTTGCGTTACTTCGAAGTTCCTTTGGGATAAGCGAAAGTGCCTCCGGATCGTTTGACGTCCAGGCGCGCATCTCGAAACCACAGGCTTTGTGAACCGTGACTACGTCGGCGGCCAGCTGCGCCGCGTCGGCGACACTGGAATGGCTACTTAAATAGTCGTCCATATAGTGGTCGTCAATTATCGCCTTACAGGCGGCGGGGTAATCGGCTTGGAGCGTTCTTGCATTTTTGTTTTTAATGTAGAGTGCAATGAACGGACTCGAAACTGCGCCAAAAATCATAGAGGACATACGATACTCTTTTAGTTCGCCTTCTTTGCTACGCCAGAGGAAACGTTGGGCGTCTCTGTCTCTTGGCGCGATTTTTATTTGTGGGAACATTTCTTTTATGTCACCGTTTAGAGCAACGGCTCCTTCTCTAAAGCGGAACAAAATATCTAGTAAAGAACAAAGTAAGTCTGGACCTTGTAGGAGCAGGCTGTTTAAACTTACACCCTTCGTCGCCGCGGCGGCGTCATGGACCGCTCTGAGCTTCTTCTTTTGGGGGTGAAGTACGCCGAAAATAGGCAGGTACCAACGAATACCAGCTTCTACGTCAATGCAGGAAACATTTAGTGATTTCCGTTGGTGATAGGTGATTGGTTTGCACTCCTCAGCGTAGCCTTTTGCGATGACGTCGTCTATGAATTTGTTAAAGGCTGTGGCGAACGATTCATCTTTTGCCATCTGGCGTTCGAGGGCCCTGAAGCGCGATAATGCCTGCGGGTAACTGTCAGGTATAGTCTTTGGCAGTTCTTTCTTCCAGGGTAGGCCAACTTCAAAATGTCCGTCATCAAGTTGGCGTGCCGATGATTCGATAATGTCTACGGCTCGTTTATCGTCATCGTTTGGGCGAGGGGCGCTTTTCGTTATGCCTAAGGCATCGATGTCATATTGACTTTTGATGAGAATGTCTAAATCGTCCAATACGTGGTTCACAAATTCGAGCGCTCTTCACTCTTTTTGCCACATCGCACTTCGCGGCTTAAAGACAGGTGCCAATCGGGCGCACCAATGAGGACAGTAGGGGTGACGTCAGTGTATGAAAGTTCGTCGGATAAGTCTACCAAGTGATCATAGTCTGAGAAAATAATTTTGCCTGGGTGTTGCGCGCGCAACCCCAAAGGCTTGATCGCCCGCGCGTGTTTTACTAAATAACGATCAGACAAATTTCGACCTCGAATATAAAAGTCTACGTAACTTATGTCAACTTCTTTCGTCATACCACTGACGCCTTCGATGCGTAGCCGCTCCTGACAGGTGGGTTTCGCGCCGATGCGCGCAGCAACCTCGCCGTCAATGAGCGTCGCAGTACTGCCCTCATCGAGTAACGCCGTCGTGTGGAACTCGCCGTCTGGACCCTCAAGCACGATCGGGACTACCTTCAGCAGCCCGCGAGGGCGATTGGTTGACCGCGAAGTCCCTGTGACATCAATTAAGGTATCAGAATATGTATTTTCAATTTTGACAGATGGTTCTAATTCGTTGGTTGAATTGTCCACGTTGACAAGAGTGGTCGGTTCAGCAAACAAGGTTTGAGTATTGTTGCATTGGCTACTGGATGCTACGTTTGGAGTTCGCTGTCATTGTGCCGTGAAGGAGCGCGTTGTGACGTCTCGGACATCCGTCTACTCCACAACGTTTGGCGCGACAAAAATTCCAAGTGTGTGGGTTGGAGTTCAAACACCGGTAGCATATTTTTGTCTCACGGACCCAACGCCATCTGTCGTCTATTGAGAGCGCTGAAAAAACTTTACAGGATTTTATGTTATGAGGTCCTTGTTTACAATAAGTACAACGCTCGGGCACTTTGTTGTTAGATACGGTGGCATGAATTGTTTCCTTCTTCAATTGGAATCTAGTAGGATGCGTTGAGTTCTGTGCCTTAACCGTATTGTCGGCAACAAAGTTATATTTTAACTGTTTATCAGCCTCTACTAAAAGAAAACGTGACAAAATATCCAATTTTGTGAAGTTTGGTTGATTGGGTGCATTCATGGAAGCAAAGTCCGTAAAACGAGCGCGCGTGTGCTCGCTCAACTTCATCAATATGCACCGAAAGAGCTCTGGTGACCATAAGTACTCGCTCTGATTAAGTAGCTTAAGCGTTGTCACGAAGTTGCGTAATTTATTTGCTAAACGGTTTAATTCTTCGGGAGAACTTAGCTTAGGACTGTTGCGCAGCTCGGCGACCTCGCGGGCGACGAGAAGTTCCGGACGCGCGTACGTCTGCTCTAGGGCGCTCATGATGTCATCCGGTTCTCCAGAAGTCCACAGAAAAGACGCCACGGACTGGTACGCCGGACCGCGCACAGCGTTGTTTAAGCGATCTAAATTATCTGACGGAGAAAAAATAGATTTAGTTCGTTCGTAACTACTCTTAAACGCCATCCACTGACTAACTTCGCCCGAGAACGTGACGAGTTCGGGTCTCTTTGGTTTGCTGGAAAGGGCGTTTATAGCTTGGGTGAGCTGAGTTACGGGGTCTGAGATAGGACGTTCAGACGTATTTAGTTGTTGTGGTAGTTGTTACGGGTGGCGCGTGTAACTGACGACGGGGCTGCATGGTTGACATTTGGTACGTAGAACGATACCGTGTTGGTAGGAGCGGCCGGCTGCGAATATTGTCCTTGGGGGTTGCCCAAGGTGACAGTCGGTGCCTCACCAGGCATGTTCGCGTTACTTACCGTGGTCATGTTCTGCTCGAGAACCCACGTCGCGGTGCGTTTTGCGGAATGACAACTAGACAAACGTGAACAATGGGATTTAGATGACTTATCTGATGCTTCCAAAGCGGCTAGTCTGGCTTGTAATTCCGTCTCTTCCGCCTCAGCCTCGAGGCGAGCAAGCTCGCGGTCACGTTCCGCCTGCTGTCGCGCAAGCTCGTGCTCACGCTCCACCTGCTGTCGCGCAAACTCGTGCTCACGCTCCGCCTGTTGACGTTCGCGCTCCACTCGGCGCCGCATTGCGTCAGCTTCGATGGCCAATTTCTGAGCGCGGACGGTCGCCGAAGACCTCGACGAATGAGTGCGTTCACTGCACGAATGTGTGCTATGAAAACTATGTGCGCTGCGTGAAGGTGCTTTTGCGCCTGAATCCGAATTAGATCGTAAACTTGGGCGATTTGCGAGGCTAGGTTGTGCCTGGTCGCAAGGTTCAGTGCCCGCGGGCTGTGTAATCGAGCTAATTGCTGTGGCCAAAGCCGGCCGGTCGCCGCCCCGTGAACGTTCGCGACGTTCGGGCTGCGTCCGATTGGCTTCCGTGGCCGTAGTGTCCGTGTTTCCCTTGCTTTGACTACGTGTTTCCACCATGATGAATAAGAATGACGAAATGAATGTTAACTAAGCGAAATGAAAAAATGAAAAACTTACGTCAAAATGAAAATGTTGAAAAATGGTTTGTTTTTACGGCGAGAATGGACCAAAATGTTGATGAGCAATGTGGACTGTATTTATTAGGATGGGTTGGAGATGGTAGAAACACTTAGTATGATGTAATTACTATTTATTAATAGAACCAACTATGTACAAAGCAAATGGAACACTGACAATGACAACATAAGAAAAGAGTAACAAAGAAAATAGAACAACCTTTCAAAATATAAAAAAAATCTTAAAAAAGGTGGCTTTCCAGCCAGTCGCCAACAGGCGTCATCCTACTGTATTAATATGTATACTGTGGTACTACTGCAGGCTCGCTCAAGCTTCAACTAATTGCAGTGCACAGTTGGACAAGAGTCTTAAAAACTGCAGCCATCGCAGTCCACTGCAGGACGAACGTTTTATCAAGCTGCCACCATGACCAAACAAACAAACCAAAGCTGGAGAAAGTTGGCTGTTTTATTTGAAAACGTATGTCTTGCTTCCAATAATATTTTTATTGGTCAACTCAGACTGAACCGAGATTAACATTTTACTCATTGACTATTTGTAAACATCTCCGAAATAGTTCAATGCGGTATTTGGAAAACACCAACTTTATCGAAAACAGACTAAAAAAAAAAATTTCATACAAAACTCGATCAACTGTTCGGATATATGTATGGAGAGTTCATTTTTTTTGTCTGTTTTAGAAAAAGTCGTAGATCAAATGTTGTTATTTAGGATGTTAGTAATCTACTCTTCCGAGGTTGTTGGTGTTTTACGAATAACCCTGTATAATTACAGCCACACGTATTGATTTATGGGAGACCCATCCGTGCCTCAGAATACACGTTAAGCTGGTAACCGTTGGTCCTGACTGTCATTCACGTAAATGTTTGATGGTCGTTACGCGTACACAGCAACCTGAAACATTGAAAAAGGGATGTAAGTAAAGGGCGGATAGGCAATAAATTGCACCTTAAAAAATACTAGTATTCAACACTGTGACCAGTTAAACTGGAAACTGAATTGAACATTGTTGAGAAAATCAGCAGATGATGCTTTTCACTAATTTGGAAAGAAATAGGACAAGATCTCTAAATTGTATGCAACACATTCAGGCTAATAAAGTAAAAAAGGTGTAATCCAAAATAAAATAAAACCAAGACCATCATAATAATCCTCCGCATCTCTGTCATCCAGAAACGTGCCTAGCAGGGCAATAGCCCTCATCATCATATCAGCACTATGAACGCTATTGCGTAGGTATAGTTGACAATCATCAGTTGATAATCACTGGGCAAAGTAGGTATATTTAACGAATAATTAATTGTCAATTAGCTATTTTTATATTGGCTATAATCTGTGTGTATCTAGGATGACGTCATGCCCATTTTCAGAAATGTGAAAAGCGCACTATGACTGGAATAGTACTTAAATAAAGTGTAATTCCATTTTTTTGTAAATTCTCTGTTGTTAAAGTTCTGTGTGCAACTGTACCTACGCCAGTTTAAATATAGCCAATGTAACTCGGTAATACTACTTAAAGCTTTCTAATCAATGAAATTTTAAGTAAAAAGGTGTAGATAGGTAACAAGCGCTCAGCAAGCGACACGTTAAAATGTGGCTAACTAGCCACACTTGACCGCAGTGACGCGTCGCGCCGTCAACGAACACGTGCGTGCGTTAGTGTGCCGTTTTTAAAGATCGAATGTTGTTTATGTAACCTATCTAAACCTTTTTACATAATTAATTATAATATCATTGTTTCTATTAATTAAATACATGTAGGTACCTATCTAAAAATTGAATGAGTAGTTTTGGATCTTCAAAAACAAACAAAACATCAAATCTTGCCTCTTTTGATATTATTAGCTTAGATAAAACTTTAAGTTTGCCGTTTAAATGTGGCTTTAATAGTTTAATCAAAACATGTTGGTGAAAATCCTATCAACATTTTAAACCATTTCATTTGTTTTGCAAAGCCATTTAATTGACTGGTTCTTGAAGCTACTGGATTTAACCCGATATTGTATGGTAGCAAAAATCCGAGATTGATTTGGATTATCGACTTGCTTTGATCTTATTCATGAGAACAACGTTGAGCCGATGAAGGCAGATGGTAAAGATTGGGACTGGCCTGTTGGTCTAGTGGCTAGTAAGTAGTGGCGATGTCTGAAGCATGCATGCCGTCTGTCGGGACAGGTCGGCTCAAAGCTGAATTGATTTTTTCTTCAAAAGGCTATTCCAGACTTTGCCCTGCATCGTGAGACTCGCATAGTAAATGAATATAATCTTATGTCTGGACTTTAAAAGAGACCATGACCCCTGAGTTTCTATCGGCATTTCTTCTCAGGGATCAGTCACTTTGGAAATGCCATTTAGTTTAGTTTAAAAAAAAAAGACATGTAAAAGTATCTGAGAAGATCGACTTACAGAAATAAATATCATTTCATTTCATTTCATTAGTGGCCCTAACTGCTATGCCGGAGGTCGTGGGTTCGATTCCCACCTAAGAGATTTTTTGAGTGGTGAGCACGATCATTTGTTCTGTGTCTGGGTGTAATTTGTCTATAATAATATCATTGTCTGTATTTAAAAAAAAAAACTAAGTATCTTTATCAGTTGTCTAGAACTCATAGCACAAGTTCTTCTTAGTTTAGGACTAGATGGCGATGTGTGAAATTTTATTAATTTATTAGAAGATTAAGGATGAATGAAAGGCGACTAACGAAAGTTAAACAAGGCAGATGTAAGTGGGAACGCCGGGAGGGTTCGCCCTAGAAGGACATACATAGACCTTATTGGTGAGGTTCTTCAATAAGGTCAGGTGCGTAGTACTCGCAACCGGCGTGTGTGTATGACAACATGTATGAATGTAAACGAAGCAAAAGAAGTATGTAAGAATCATAGCATATGGCGCTCTGTAGTTTCTGCCTACCCCCATGGGAAATAGGCGTGGGTTTATGTATGTATGTGTATGTGTAGAATATTAAAATAATTGAAGACAATATTCGTCATGTCCCGGAACGAAGATCTATACGCGAGACAAAATTGCTTTTTAATTGTTTCTATAATTAATACGAGTGGTTAAAAGAGGTGAAAAGCTAGAAAATCTTAATTAAAATGGCGTTGAATGGGTACTAAATTTAACGATAATCACTGTTTTCCATCTATGGTGCGTTTCAATTATTGGGTTTTAATTTTAAATTTAATGAACACTGCAAGGTTGTTTTCTTTTACTACAATAATTAATAGGTATATAATATTATTCTAGCTGCCTGGGCAAACTACGTTTACAAGTTTTTTAACAAACAATGTGACACGAGTATTGTATACAATAGATATACGAGTAGGTACAGACGCCAGCACATTAAGCTACCCCAATGTCAAATTTCTTTGATCGTTTTCAACTTAATGTAAAATATATATAAGGTTCATATTCAATTGGGAAAATTTGACACATTATGGTAACTTGATGTGCTGGCGTCTGCGCATACTTTTAATAAGATGACAACAAAAAGATCCAACACAATAGCGAGTCTGTAATGTGCTCTTATTTAAACATTTTGTGTTAGATAGAATTAGAATGACAACATAATTATATATAACCTAACCTAACTTACCATATATCTATCTGGTGACTGCGTAAGGTTGATTGTGCGTTGTAGGTGTTTTGTGGTAATTTTTAAATAAATGGACACGACTGTTTGGTAGCTCTGTATTGAGGCAACTAACTATGCAACATATTAAGCGTATAAACGTAATACGATCAAACATACCGCCCATCAAAAGGACCTTATGTCCTTTTACAAATACAACTAATTGGGCCTAACAAATAACATATCGTTTCAAAACATAGGTAACAATTTAACAAAGTAAACATAACAACTTCTTATTCGATAAGTGGACTGTATGTAAAATTAATAACAAACATTAAATAAGTACCTACAGGATTGAACATCTGTTTACTACACATTTCAATAGTATCAATGATAACATGTGATTCATTAAGGTAAGTAGGAACGAATTTGTTTCACAATAGTATTAGGTAGTTAGTATTAGTTATAAGTATACATAGTTTTAAGTAATAGCATGCAGGCGGGAAGGTAAGTACATCTTATACCTAATTATTATCATCTAGTTTAGCGACGTGATTACGTGAATCATCGAATGGTAAGTTTGTGTACATAGTAATCTTAGTAATTAAGTAGTTTAAGTATGTAGTTTTATATAAACCTAAGTATTTAGTTTTAAGGTAGGTTGCTAACATTGTAGATATGTAATATCATGCAGACATAGATTCATTGAGGTAAGTAGTATACAATGTAACATTTAAAAGATAAGTAAGTATATAAACAGAACTTGTTTTGATTAATTAAGCGTCTTTAGGTAGGAATATTAACTTAGATAAAGGTCTTTTCAATTCACTTTGACCTTTACACTGCACCGTAACTACTCTAACTAAATTGTCTTTTCCAGGATGCAGCGTTTTAATTTTTCCTAGGAGCCATTTTGTAGGAGGCAGCCCGTCTTCCTTGATGACCACAATGTCTCCCACGGTAGGTGACTGGACAGCTGATTGCCACTTGGTCCGCTGTTGCAGAGTGTTCAAGTAATCTGAATGCCATCGTCGCCAAAAGTCTTGTGTCATTCGCTGTACTAACTGCCATCTAGTTAATAGGCTAATCTTCGAGTTTTCATAATTATAATCAGGAACACTGATTAAGGACTCGCCTATTAAAAAGTGCCCAGGTGTGAGTGGTGACATCGTCTCAACAGTGTTGTCCAGCTGGCACAGTGGGCGGGAGTTGAGACAAGCTTCTATTTGTGTTAGCAATGTCGTCATCTCTTCGTAGGTAAGTTTTGTGTCTTTGCTAACCCTTGCTAGATGTCTTTTTGCAGCTTGCACTCCAGCTTCCCAGAGGCCCCCACAGTTTGGCATTCGCGGTGGGATAAAGTGCCACGTAGTTCCATCAGTTGCTAAGTGTTCGGAAATTTCTTTAGAAATGCTGTTTTCACCTGCCTTGAAAAGGTCTTTGAGCTCCTTTGCAGCACCAACGAAGTTGGTACCGTTGTCACTAAACAGATGAAGACAACGACCTCGACGTGCAACGAATCTCCGAAATGCAGCCAAGAATGCTTGAGAAGTTAAGTCTGTTGCAGCTTCCAAGTGTATGGCACGTGTAACCATACACACAAATAAACAGATGTACCCTTTCGTAGCGTGATGGCCTCGTCCCTTTGATGTTCTGATCAATACTGGACCTGCATAGTCAACTCCACTGCTTAGAAAGGCCCGCTGTGGACTCACCCTAACAGCTGGCAATTCACCCATTCGCTGGTTGTTTACCTTGCCTTTATTGACAATGCAAACCTTGCAACTTCTTAAGCATTTTTTTACTGCTGATTTTAAGTGAATTATCCAATAATTACTTCTTAAGTATGCCATCATGACTTGTATACCACCATGTAAGGTTTGTTTGTGTGCTTCGTCGATCAACAACGTAGTGATATGTTGATTACTTGGTATTATTATTGGATGTTTGGTTGCGTCTGGCAAATGAGCGTTTTGTAAACGACCACCTACTCTCAGTAAATTATGTTTATCTAAAAATGGTGTCAAGCTAATTAGTGAACTTGATTTTCTGATCGTACCATTTTTTTTTATAGATTCTATATCTCTTTCATAAACTAATTGTTGATAGTGCAGTATGCACCTTTGTAAAATTATTTCCATTTCATTTGTCGTTAAATACCTTTCTTGGTTTTTATTGTTTAAAAATCTTCTGCAATAAGCAAGTACTCTCTTCATTCTAGTCAGTTTTGAGAACCTTTCCCAAATTGGTTTTTCTTCATTTTCCTTGGTTTCACTTGTTGTAATTATGCATATAAATTTTGACTCTAAATCTGTCTCTGTTTCTTCTGATTTTCTTAAATGAACCGTCTTTTCTGATAACCAGTCTGGCCCCTTCCACCACATCTTCTCATTTTTCAGGTCTGTTAGGAGCATTCCTCTGGATGCAATGTCAGCAGGATTTTCTTCAGATAAGACATGATGCCATTGTACATTGTTTGTATTATCTTTGATTTCCACCACACGATTTGCAACAAATGTCTTCCATTTTTGAGGTTCACCATGCAGCCACGCCAGTACTATGGTTGAGTCTGTCCAGCAGTAGGTTTGGCTATGTGGAATTTTCATAGCTAACGTAACTTGTTTTAGAAGCCTCGACAACAACACAGCTCCACACAGCTCAAGCCGAGGTATGGATACAGTTTTCAATGGAGCGACCCTTGTTCTTGATGCAATTAGACTGGTGTATACTGTACCATCATGTTCCACTCTGCAGTATACAACTGCTGCATAAGCTCGAGTTGAAGCATCGCTAAATCCATGCAGCTGTATTGCTTTTCTATTGCTACTATACGAGTGCAACCATCGGTTTAGCGAAATTTGGTTGACGTTCTCGAAATCATTTCTTATCTTCAACCAATCTGCGGTTAAGTCATCTGATAATGGTTGATCCCATTGTGTACCAACTAACCAAAGTTTTTGGATAAACATCTTAGCTAGCACAATACTTGGTGATATCCAACCTAATGGATCGTAGAGTTTTTGTACATCTGACAAAACATTTCTCTTTGTAATGGTTGATGGAGGTGAGCCGAGACTGATTTTGTAGAGAAATTGATCAGTACCAAGATTCCAGGTGATACCTAATGCCTTAACAGTACCATCTAGGTTTATGTCGAGTTGGATGCTTGAAGAAAGTATGCTTGGGTCCATTGATTTCATCAGTTCCATGTTGTTTGATGACCATTTTTTCAACTCAAAACCTCCTTTGCTCAACATAGCTCTGAGTTGATTGCTAGCTTCGATTGCTTCTTTCACTGTGTCACAACCCGACATGACATCATCTACATAGAAATCGGATAGTGTAATGTCAGCGGCTACTGGATAGTTGTCTCGTTCATCGTACGCAAGCTGGATCAAGGTCTTCACAGCGAGGTAAGGAGCTGAAGTGGTCCCAAAGGTCACGGTAAGTAATCTAAAGTCTTTTATTTCTTCATTACTATTGTTTCTCCACAGAATTCTTTGAAAGTCAGCATCTTCTTTGTATACCATGACCATTCTGTACATTTTTTGTACGTCTGCAGCGTAACAAACGGCGTGCATTCTCCATCGCATGAGTATACTTCGTAGGTCTTCTTGGAGTACTGGACCAGGTAAGAGCTCATCGTTTAATGATATACCATTTGTTCCCTTACAGGAGGCATCGAACACTATGCGAGTTTTCGTGGTTTCTTTATCTTCACGCAGAACGGGATGATGGGGTAAGTAAACTGACCTTTTTGAATATATTTCATTTTCAGGTACTTCTTCTAAGTGACCTAAATTTTTGTAGTCTTCTATAACCTTTGTATATTCTTCTTTTAGCGTAATTTGTTTTTCAAACCTTCTCTCTAAATGTATCAATCTTGTTTTAGCTATATCTCTCGTATTTCCTTCCGGTGATTGAATACAATTTGTTTTAAACGGTAGTTTCACTATAAATCTTCCTTGTTCATTTCTTGTGTGTGTTTTGTTGTATATGTCTTCACATAATTGTTCTTCCTTTGTATTCTTTCGCCTTGTAGTTGTGTCTATCTCCCAAAGAGCCTTTAACATGTTATCAACATCTGTTTGGTGATGCATGACAAGAAATGAATGTTCCATTTGTGTTGTATTTATTTCTCCAAATAATATCCATCCTAGGGTTGTTTTCTGTGCACACGGAGACCCTGGAGGACCCTTAATTAATTTTTGTTCGACTATTCGTGCATATTCCTTCACACCAAGCAGCATATCTATCGGGCCTGGTCTATAGTACTGTGGATCTGCAAGATCGAGACCCTCCAGGTGCTGCCAGTTATGAACAGTCATTGTATGATGTGGTATTCTCGTGGTCAGTTGCTTGGTCATGACGTAAGCTTCGACGTGCATGATGAATTCAGTTTTACCTCTAGACAATATGTTTAGCTGAACCACGTGTTTAATTGGTACCTGCATAGAACCCACACCTGTCACAGTGCCTTCAATTGATTTTCTTTGAAGCTTCAATAATTGAGTTGCCTTTTCACTAATGAAGCTCGCTTGTGAGCCTTGATCTACAAGAACCCTTAACAGTGTCACATGTCCATCCTCTCCTCGTACCCTGACCAATGCAGTTGCTAATAATGCTGTTCCTCCAACACCAACATGAAGACTTGTTATGGCCTCCTTCTTGTCTTCCTGTTGTGACGTCGATGGTGGTACAGGTTGGTTAGGTGTAGCTTCTGTGTAACCCTTCGAAGTGTCTGATTTGTGGAGTAAGGAATGGTGACGCCTTTTACATACGCGGCAAGTACCTGGTACCTTGCACTTGTAAACTGAGTGACCCGGAAGCAGGCAGTTGAAGCATAACTGTTTTTCCCTTACGTAGTTGTTACGTTGAGTAAGGTCCATATTAATAAATTCCTTGCAGTGACATAATGTATGCTTATCACTACAAAGTAAACAGTTTTTAACCTTAATAGCACTCACGGCATGGCATGATCGCTCTTTGACTGTACGATCTTTGTTTGATACGGGTTGTATCATTTCTAGAGTTCTAAATTTAGATTCTAAAAATCTCTTCAATTCTTCCCAAGGTGGCACTTCTTCTGACTTTTCCTTATAAGCAAAAGTTTCCCACTCTTTATGTGATTCCTGGTCCAACTTCTGAATCACCAGAAATATGATTAAAGGATCCCAGGTATCGGTGTTAATTTTTAAGTTTTTTAGGTTATTTATGCACTCTGTTGTAGTGTCTAACAAAGTCTTTATACTGCTAGCTGTTTGCGTCGTGATTTTCTTCTGATAAAAAAGTCTTTGCAAAACAGAGAACACAATAACACGTTTATTCCCGAATCTGTCTTTTAATAATTGCCATGCTTGATTGTAATTACTGTCCGTAACTTGAACGTGACGTAATATTACTTCTGCTTCACCGGTAACACTAGACTTCAGATAATGTAGTTTTTGGACGTCACTGATTGCAGTATTATTGTGTACAAGTGATAAAAACATGTCCTGGTATGTAGGCCACTCTTCGTACTTTCCCGAGAAATTTGGTAATTGAATCCGAGGTAGTTTTACAATCGAACTTTGCCCTTGACCACCAAGTAACGACGAGTTTGATGTTTCCATTGAAGTTTGCTGTATTTTGCTCAGCATGTCTGTCAAGTCTGCTTGCAAACATAGGTACAGGTCTTCAACAGCGAAAAAATCTTCGTTAAGAAAATATGAGATTTCACCACGCTTGTCTCTTGGAGTACATTGTGCCAACAGCTCGTGCGCTCGTCGAAAATCACACCAATACTCTTCAATACATTTCAATCTAGCCCGTATGTAACCGTCTGTAAGTCTCACTTTAGCACATTTCTTTAAGTTCACTTGCGTTTTTTGTATTAATTTTGCTATATCTTCTAGTGTATTCAAATACTTTTGTTGTTCCGAAGTTACCGTAGCCATTTTAAAGTTCTATCTTGTTCGTTACTACGTAATATCACTAACTCGAATATGAATAGTCAATCACACTTGTATAAAATATAAGTTCATAAAACACTGCACAATTTTGCGTAAACACGTTGTCTTCTTATCTTAGGTATGCGATGCGGCCTTTTGTTCTCAGCTCGCTCAGGTAGCGATTCACTAATGACCCACAGGTGTGCCGAGTACTAATGATCTGGCTCGATTTGCGACCATATGGTGACTGCGTAAGGTTGATTGTGCGTTGTAGGTGTTTTGTGGTAATTTTTAAATAAATGGACACGACTGTTTGGTAGCTCTGTATTGAGGCAACTAACTATGCAACATATTAAGCGTATAAACGTAATACGATCAAACACTATCCTATAGCGAACCTAAGTACCTAACCTAACTACCTTACCGAAATGCATTGATTTTGAAAGATACAAAATACATAATTTTAAACTGAACTACTGCTTTGCGTGTTTCTATGTTACATACAATGTACTTACTTAGTTTTCCCGGTCTATTTTAAAGTCCAGGCAGTATTATGTACAGACGCCAGCACATCAAGTTACCCCAATGAGTCAAATTTTCCCAATTAAATATAAACCTTATTCTGTTTGACATAAAGTTGAAAAACGATCAAAGAAATTTGGACACATTGGGGTAACTTGATGTGCTGACATCTGTACCTATTTGCAAAGAATTATTAAAGTTCGTCTATGTCGTCATTATTAATGAACTAAATTGCTCTCTGGCTGCCTCAATGATCTAGTGGTCGCCAGCTCTACTGCTAAGCATGAGGTCCCGGGTTTGGTCCCCGGGTCGGGCAAAATGTAAATGAGTTTTTCCATCTGGAATTTCTTAGTAGCAGCGCGGAGTTTGAATTCGTTCGCGATTGATGGCAATAGGCTCGCCCCCAATTACATGAAAATTCAACATACTCGTATCTGGCGAAATGTGGGTGTGCTAGGTACACCTCTGTCTAAGCCTTTGGGGATTATAGGCGTTTATTTTATGTCATTATTTCTGAAAAACTTATAAAGTTGTTGAGTTGCTAACAAAAAATCTTACTTTTATATGCAACTTTACACCAGAATACACCAGACAGTCAGAAGCTCGAAAATCTGACAACCAATTTAACCAATGGGTATCGTGGTTACCCGGTGACTGGGTTGTGGAGATCAAACACGCAGTCGTTCCATATAAAACACCAGCATTCAGCACCTGAACAGGTGAAAACCTGTAGGGAAAAGCCTAGGCAGATAATGATGATGATTAAGAACTAAGTTCTAATATAACAAGAACATATTAGAATTAAATGAAAGGAAATTTAAAACTATATTAAAAGTACACTCTGTAAACAGGCTTATTATAAATTAGGGGATTATAATGAGGATAAAAATACTTGGAAACATGCTGGTCCTGCTCCATAGGACATAAACTCACCCACAGATCTACTGTTTGTTTTTAACTTTATTCATTTGTTTATTTAATGAGTAGGTATTTCCTTTAATAACATTCTTCAGTGTACTGTGTATTTTTGTTAATATGTGAGTCCATTACTTATTTTTTATAAACCTACCTCAGTATAGTTCCTATTGCACATATAATCTGATTGTTGTATACGAAGTATTGTAAATCTATTTTAAAAGAGTAAGTATAGAGTTTCTTGCACATTCTTCTCCATACAAAACTACTATTTGGAATGTGCAACTAGAATCATTTTCTTAATTTATTTAATTTGTAAGTATAACGTTCAAAAGTGCCTGTTAAGGGTCTAATTCAAATAAACGATTTGACTTAGACTTTGACATCCTATTGAAACAACCAATGAGCACATAAACTTTGCATACCTATGAATAAAACCTTACGAAAGCCTATTTTCATATCCGCATACTTAAAAATGTACGTACTATCCATAATATTTTGTGCGTAATTTAGAAACAGCGAATCAGAAACTCATTCTTCTATGCAGATTGAATGAAGTTGACTGACACTGGAAACTAAACTTTAATCACTGCAAAACAAGGTAGATTTTCCAATAGATGGTTATGTAAGGAGTATACAGGATACGCAGCTGAACCAAGAATTCTATTAGGGTCAATTCACACTAAGATGGCAGCGGCCGGCAGCGAAGCGGCGAGCAGTAACAGTGGCATATAAGTTCAACCTTTATCTTCATTACTTTAATACATATCAGACGGGTTTTTGAGCTTCCTAAAATAGGTTTGAGCTACACGATGCCAGATAAATGCGTATTGTCTGTTGGTTCAACTCAAAACTGCAATGATTCTTTCTTCAAAAAGCCTTATTAGACTGCCCTGCATCGTTTGACTAATTGCGTCATGTAAAAATATCCTTTTGTCTGGACTTTAAAAGAGACCATGATTCGCCCCTTTCGGCACTTTTTCCCAGGTATCAGACAATTTGGAAATGCGTATCTCACGAAGTCATGACATACGCCAAACACTCCTAAATAGCGATGTTAAAGTTATCCGCACGGTTGAACGTGTATAAGTTTCCAACAAAAACCGTCTGGCAATTGTTAGCCCACCAAACATACCACCCGTCTGGTTACACCCTTACATCCTAGTCTGCCGTAATTAAATTATCTAGAAAGATCTAGGTACTTATAAGAGACGAAATAAATATTATTTCATTCGATCATAATAACGTTTCAGAAAATTAAAAACAAAAATTAACTCCAACGACTCCCACGCAGCGGGATTCTCAAACAATACAATGTATTATAGAAATCTTAAATATAGAAATTGAAATTGGAATTGTATAAACCTATTTACTCCCCTTCAAAAGGGGAGTAAATAGGTTTTAAAGGGTTGGCAACGCACGTGTGGCGCCCCTGGTGCTGCTGGTCCATAGGCTACGGTAACCGCTTACCATCAGGCGGGCCGTAAGCTTTTCTACCACCGTCGTGGTATACAAAAAAAAATGAAGACGAAGTTCAAAATATGACACTGTTTAATACTGCTCGCCGAATCACTGCCGACCGCTGCCTGTGTGATATGAGCCTTAGCAGAATAAATATGATTGCATCCAGATATACGGAGTTCATTAAATGTAAATTCCTGTATTGTATGGATAGTGCTGAATAGTAGGTTATGTTTATGATAGTAATTTTGTATAACGATAAGTTTATGAGTAGTATTAGAATAATGTATGAGTGCGGGAAGTATTATCTTGTGCGTTATTGGTTTTCAAATTATAAAGTAAATAGGTTGGTACGGTAACTTTATGAAGTTTAAATTCGTTGACATTTTTGAGTGTTCTTGTTCAAGAACATAACATTAAACTACCTTACACCTTTACACTATTAATAATTCTTACTAAGCCACCACTGTCCGCCCGTATTAGGCATGTTGTTGAAAATCCCACAAACTTTTTACTTTTGGTTTATGAAATGTACAGACGCCAGCACACCAAGTTACCCCAATAAGTCAAATTTTCCCAATTGAATATGAACCTTATTGTGTTTAACATAAAGTAGAAAAACGATCAAAGAAATTTGACATGTTGGGGTAACTTCGTGTGCTGGCGTCTGTACCTAAGTACAAGCACATTTTCCGAACGACTGCACCGACTAAGATAATTAATGTTTTGTTGTAATTGAGTTTTTCTATTATAAATAATACCTATAATTAAATTAACAAAACAAGAACGCTTTGTCCATTTACTTGTCCCACTCAAAGGCCAGTTGTTTTAGAGCTTATCAGTTGAAAGATCGCTAATCACAAATATGTATTATGCCTGGATAAAAACAAATCGCATCAAATAACCTTTTTAAAAGGAGTAAAAACAACTCGCTTCCATTAATTCCTTCCGTTGTCATCACTAAGCTTCCTAAGTCGGGAAGCCTTAGCCACTAAGATGAGGAGTAAAAACAAAACAAACATTCCATAAATAATGACTAGCCGGATGGCAGATTGCTTAGGGGACTCCACACGATCGACTTTTTGTATTTCGAAATGTGGTTGTCTGACAATACTTTATTAGGGTACCAAAAGGTCTTAACGGAACCCTATTATCTAGCGTCCTTGAAGACCGTCTGTTCGTCATCGTGACATAAGAGTCGTGGTCTCTGAACCTATTTATTTTTCTCATACCTACACACAATGATATTATAATTAAGTAGGTGTAGATAGGTTATAAGCGCTCAGCAAGCGACACGTTAAAATGTGGCTAACTATATAGCCACCCTTGGCCTCAGTGTCGCGTCGCGCCGTCAAGGATGCGTGCGTGTGTTAGTGTGCCGTTTTTGAATATCGAAAGTTGTTTAGGTAACCTATCTACACCTTTTTACTTAAAATATCATTAATCATCCACCCATGTAATTTATTTTTTCTTTCTTTCTTTTGTATTGTTTTTAATATTAATACATTTATATTGTAGCTTGGTGCATAATACCTTAAACGTTCTTTAAGTGTAACAAAAGAAAGAGGAGTGTGTGTTACGCAAAGAAGTTTAAAGATATCTAATGGTCCTACCACAGGCTAAATTCTTGCTTAAAACGACACCAACTTCTACCAACTCGAGTGTAAATTAAAATTTGAATTGTCGCTGAAAACATTTTTACTATTTTTATTATTTAAGCGGATAATCTGTCTCCAGCTACTCTGGTCTAAAGTAGCCATCACTACCTGCTGAAAATCACTTGAAGACTTAACCTACTTAGTCAGAATATAGTGTCAATCACCACGCTTACTTAACCCTAGATAGATAACCTACGTCGAAACGACGTATACGATTTTGAAAAATCTGTAGAACTCGCTTGTTTCGCGCGTTACTAAACTGCCCTTTCCTGCCAACTCAGCCGACCGTCGGAGCTTGCAGGATACACCCCTATCACTTTGGTATGTGCAGTACTTTCGTCAATATTTACCTACCATACGTCGAAGTGACGTATGGTTATCTTTAATGTAATTTTTTAGACTTTTGAGAAAAAGTGTTATTTTATTTTTTTTGCACAAATGCATTATGTTTTTTATTAGTTTTTTTTTTAGTTGTTAGAGGTCATGATAAAAATAACATAATGACGTCACAAAATCATGCAGACGATGCAGAAATCAGTCAGTTGTTGCACGAAATGAGCGATGAAGAGATTCAGGGGGCGTATAGTAAAACTGAAGGCAATTTATTAGAAAATGGTGTTTGTTTTATCATCGTGTTACACAGAGGGCACTATTTATCCTACAACTGGCAAAGCAAAATATGATTCATTTTATTTTATTTTATTTTATTTTGTTTATTAGGGAAAACAAACAATTGTACAATATGTCTTACAACTAAATACATAATTGGGTAGGTTAATGTACAATCAACAACGTTTCCACATATTACTATCTATAATAATTAAGTACAGTGGTGGATGTGAATCTATTGCAAACCAAAACTATAACTAATCTTAGTCTAATTAATCTAGAACATTATTAATTAATAATTAAGTACTTACTTTAATTTTTCAAATACATGTTTTTTGAACAAATTGTGGGACAGTGCAAATATATCTATGTCGCTAAAATGTTCATTATAAATTTTAACCAACTTATGAAGTGGCGCTCGCTCACCTGCATTTGTACGATTGGTCGTCGTAGCAAACACAGGATAGCGACGCGTCTCCCGTCTTATTACAGTCCTGGGCACGACATAACATATATTGTTGACTAATTCAGGGCAGTCAAACTTATTGTGGATTAGTCCGTGGAGCATCATGGTTTGGAGCAAAACTCGCCTCGATTGCAGTGTCAGCAGTTTAAATTTTTGCAACGACTCCATGTACGATAGCCGCTCCCGATAACATTTATACTGCATTCCTCTTAGAAATTTACGCTGAATTTTCTCTATTGCAATATCGTATTTCGCATAATAGGGGTCCCATATCATGCAAGCATATTCTATTTGTGGGCGTATCAATGAATTAAATAGATGAAGGTATGTGGCTGAACGTTTGAAGTCCGATGTAGACCTCATAACAAAGTTATACATTTGGTAAGCTTTAGCGGTAATCTTTTCGATGTGCAAATTTAAATGAAGTTTACAGTCCAAGAGTACACCAAGATCGCGAATTTCGGTTACTGTAAGAAGAAATTGATTACAAAGAGAATAGTTAAAGTCGATCATATTTTTATTTTTCGTGAAACGAATGTACTTACATTTGGGTATGCTCAATTGTAGTTTATTTTTGTGACAATATTCCGTAAGTCTATTTAGATCGTCTTGAAGTAGATAGCAATCGTCAACTGTAACTATTCCCTTGAAAACTTTGAGGTCATCAGCATACAATAAGAATTTACTATGATGAAAGCAGTTGCAAATATCATTGATATAAATAATAAATAACAGCGGACCCAGGATTGATCCTTGGGGGACTCCAGATGTAGCTATAATAGTGTTGGAATGATACCCATTACTTACGACGGTTTGACTACGGTTATCGATGTAAGACTGAAACCAGCGCAATAAGTCACCTCTGATGCCATTAAATGCAAGTTTGGTCAATAATATTTTATGATCTACTCTGTCAAAGGCTTTTTTGAAGTCTGTATAAATAGTGTCCGTTTGAACTCTAGCATCCATGTTATTAAACAAGTTGTTAGTAAAAATCATTAAATTAGTTACCGTAGATTTTCGCTTTACAAACCCGTGTTGCTCCGGAGTTATGTTTTTTTGGATAAGAGGATAGATTTCATGATGGACAAGCCTTTCAAACAATTTTGCAATGGAACACAGAAGAGATATAGGTCGAAAATTTTCAATGTCTTGTTTGGATCCACCTTTATGAATAGGTACAATATTGGCTTTTTTCCAGATAGGTGAAAAAAAACCAGTCTTAATACACTTATTAAATAGGAGGGTTAGTGGTTTACAAATTGTATCTGCTGACCATTTTAAAAAGCAAGGAGGTATTCCATCCGGTCCTGAACCCTTAGTTATATCTAGTAACTTCAATTGTTTGTTAACTTCAGAGAGACTGAACTTTATGCTACAAAGAGATGTGTTATTATCTTTAGATTGCTCAGATGTTGGACACCAATCAGGTGTAAGAGTAGTAGGTTCGTATACGGATTGAAAAAATGATGAAAAAAGATTACATGTTTTGAGGGGGTCATTAGATATGTCATTTTTATAGTACATGTAAGAGGGGATGCCCGATTTGTCTTGGCGTCTAGCTATGTAAGCCCAGAAATGTTTAGTGTTTTTTGGAATACTGTCTTCGACGCTGTTCATGTAAACACGGTAGCATTTACTACACTCAGCTTGAAAGCGAGCTCTATATAAAGAGAATATTTCATAATCAGACAAGTTTCCATATTTTTTCCATTTTATCCAAGCTTTATTTTTATAATTAAATATATGAATTAAAGCTTTGGAAAACCAGACGGGGAAATTAGCGTTTTTAGGTTTCAATAAAGGCACACGGTTTTTAATGATACCGTAAAGGTGATTGTAGAATATGTCGACACTCTCTTCGGCACTTTTACTGAGAAATATTGTTTCCCAGTCAATTTCATCAACGTCACTATTAATGAGGTTAAAGTCTGCTTTATGAAAGTTATATTTAGGAGCCTGATGAGGTCGCAAAAAGTTAAGGTTAAGATTCAGTGATAGCAAAACAGAGAAAGGGGGATGATGGTTGTCAGCAGGAAGAAGGTCCTGTTCGGATTTAAAAACACGACAATTAGAATTGGAGATAATGAGATCGAGAATACGCCCATTTGTGTTGCTCAAATAGTTATATTGCTTGAGATCATGAATAGTCATAAAATTTCTAAGGCGATTGCAGGTGGCAGTGGTGCCCTGACTAGTGAGGACATCTAGAGATGGATTTTGTTTTATCCAGTTAGCTGTTGGTATATTATAATCACCCAGCAAAAGTAAGTTATTAATATTGGCAGAGTTAATTAAATTATCCAAGCACTCAAAGTGTAGGTTATATGCTTCAATCGGTGAATTACTAGGTATATACGCTGCACTGATAATAGTATGCATAGTGTTATTATGACTCGGTATTGCGACAACAACCTGTTCAAGGTATTTATCCAGCGAAGTTTGCAAAGGAAGCTGTGTAGTGACTGGGTTATATTGCCGCAAGATAGCCACTAGCACACCGCCACCGTCAGATTTATTGGTAGCTGATCTGTTACGATCGCAGCGAAAAACAAGATAACGATCGTCAATGAATTCGTTATTAAATATAGAAGGTATTAGCCAAGTTTCCGTCAAAATGATTACATCGTAGTTATTAGATAAAATATTCGAATATAGAGTATTTAGTTTTGTTCGAATACCTCTACTATTTTGGTAGTATAAACTAAAATCGTTTATATTGGTAGCCATTTTAAACTAAACTAAAACAGAATTACTTACTAATTTAAGAGTACAAAAACACAAAAAAAAAAACAAAGTGCAACAGTTAATTGGCCTTGTAAGGTACAATTTTACACAAATCACTAGTGGATTTAATTGCTACAGTCGGGGCCGTTTCACTACGCTTTACTAAGATGGTGGCGTGTTTGACCCAGACGAATTTGTAGTCGTGTTTCTTTGCCGCCTCGCGGGTTTCACGCAGCAACAACTTTTTCTGTAGAGTTAGGTGTTCGTTGATATAAATAGTCCTGGGTACTCCTGAAATAGCTAGATCCACTGAGGTTAAGCCCTTTTTTAGACGGAAAGCGCTAAGGACGTTATCTCTTAATATGCGAGATTTAAACTTTGCGATTATGTTTTTCGGCCTTTCATTAGATAAGGCATGCGGGACACGGTGTATAGATGTAATCTCCTCACGTGGAACAGCCAAGTTTATCTTGTTTCCAATGCTCTCTATCAGGGCAAATAAGTTTTCCTCGCGGCGTTCGGGAACATTTGATATTTCCAAGTTGCATTGCCTGGCCTGCTGCTCAAGGTGGTCAATTTTAATTTCGAGAGCGGTAATCGCATTCTGATTCAAGGTCCGTTCTTCCAGGCTGTTTAGTCTTTTATGGTAGTCATCATATTGGTCAGAAATAAACTGGGTAGACGATTTTATTTCATATACCTCTTCAGACAGCTTACTTACACTTTCTTTGATTGAGATGTTTTCAGTGCGAAGGTAATCAATTTCCTTTTTTGTCTCTTTCATGTACGTCTCCAGGTCACTCCTTATTGATTTTATGTTATCAGTAATGACCAACAAATTCTCATCCAAGCTAATCTTCCATTCACTAAGGGTTTTCTTCAGATCGGTATGAATAGTCGTGAGTAGTGTAGCATGATCACAATCCGGTTGCTTACGCTTTCTAGAAGTAATGTTTACGTCCCTCAGAAGTGGGAGTTTTGCTAAGTCAGGCTCAGAGGTCGACTGTTCCGCACGCAGCGTAGGTTGTGGAGACTTCTGTTTGGCAGTTTGCATTGTGTATCAGAGCCTAAGACAGTAGCGATAGCAACTAAAAGTGTAAGCAATTATTGCTATAAACAAAAGCGTAGGCGCTAAAGCGCGGCTGGCTCGCTGTGACGTAGTAACGTAGAAGTGGGGCGCGCGCGCGCAAGCGGTCGCTAGCTTCGACACACAGTGACTGACCTTGATAGCGCGGTGGGAGGGCGCACGCCGTCGAATCCAAGCGTCGCAGGTTCGTATCCGGGTGGCAACCAGTCGAGTGAGGACACACCAAAATCTATTTCTTTCTTTCTTTCATTAATATAATGAAACAAAAGTGGGAGTCAACAATTTCAATCAAATGACGTGTATGTAATGTGTATGTGTTTTATGGGATTCTAAATTAAGCTTTTATAAATGCATATATTATTTATTGTGATAATGTCCTAATCCAAGAAAAAAATAGGGTAGAGATTTTATGAAAAAACTCAGCAATAGCTTGATGACCTCATGGATGGAGACAAGGCAGCAAATGCTTAATTTGCCGACGAATATAAAAGATAAAAGATTGTGGTATATTGCCAAAAGGACAAAACGAACCTCCCCACACAACGTGAAGGTGTACCTAAAGCAAAGAAAAGAAAATATTGTGCCTTTTGTCCATCATAAATTAGAATGATGACAAAGAAAATGTGCGACAGCTGTAAAAATCCCATTTCTGGAGAGCACAAGTCCAGCGCCTATCCTAAGTGCTTTTGAGGCCAAAATGAATAAATACTGTTATTTACTCAGATTTATTATGTTATAATGATTACAAAAAGTGGATTTTGAAGAGTTTACATAGTAAATTATAAGCCTGACGAAAAGTTACCTAAACGTTTAAGTTTTGTAAAGCAAGAAATAACTTGTTTAGTTTTTCATTTTTTTTTCTAACAAAAATATATGTAAAATCTAATGTTTTTTCCTTTAATCACAATAAAATTACAATATATAAAGACATAATATCACATTCATAAACCAAGTATATACATTATCCAAAATATGCTCACTCAAACATTCGCACGTCGAATCGACGTATGGTTATCTTTAGTGTACTATGCAATATGGTTATCTATCTAGGGTTAAGGTGGTTAGGCGATTGACAATTGTACAATTGTACAGATGCCAGCACACCAAGTTACCCCGATGTGTCAAATTTTCTAATCGAAGCAGTTTTCCATCAATTTGAAAAAGAAAAAAATATGTGTCGAATGTTTTCTTGTTATCTAGATGAGGGACTAAAAACTAAAATGTTGTCAAATAGCCCATTGTGCTGCCAGTCCATACGAATCTTAGGCAGTGACAGTTTTTTCAAAGTCAAAGTCAAAGTCAAAGTCAAAGTCAAAGTCAAAGTCAAATATTTGCAGACTTTTTGCAGACTAAGTGTACATTTTAGTGTTATTTTATAATGTAGGAACTTACAACTTAGCGGCCTTTTTCGGGCATAGGAAATTTGAGGGTTAGTTACATTCTTAAAATAGTTGAATAGTTATTTTTCAATATTAAATTCAATAATAATCATTCACATTAAAATATAATTGAACATTAGGTATTCATAAATTCTTATTTCTTATTACTTACTTACTATTTTTGTTGTTATTATACAGTGTAGTAGAGATCGAGGTCGAGATCGCCTTACAAATTTATTTTAAATTTAATACATGCAATAAAAAAAAAAGAAATAGTGCGAGTGTGTGCAATGTCTGTGTACGTAAATGTGTGTGTGGTTGTTATTATTTTTAACCCCCGACGCAAAAAGAGGGGTGTTATAAGTTTCACCGCTATGTGTGTGTGTCTGTCTGTCTGTCTGTCTGTCTGTCTGTGGCACCGTAGCGCCCAAACGGGTGAACCGATTTAGATGCGGTTTTTTTTATTTGAAAGCAGGGTTTCTTGCGATGGTTCTTAGACATGTTTCATCAAAATCGGTTCAGCCGTTTCAAGGTTTTCAGCTCTTTTGTGTTAGCTACCGTGGCTATTTTAGACGTCTATGGGTATTAACTTTACTTAAAAACGTATGTGTGTCTTAAAATTTCAAACACCCATGTGTGTAATATTAATAGGCAACATTATGGTGTATTTGGTCTGATGCAGCCAGCATATCTAGCAGACTAATACACTCTTGGGAAAATAACAGCAGATATGTCGTGTTTGGATTCATTTTAACCAGCATTTGATTCTGCACACAATGCACTGATGGCAACTGGGTGAGCTGATGCTGCAGCCAGGCTGTCCAGCACACCAGTAGGTAGACTCTTAACAAAATAATAGCAGATATGTCATGTTTGGATTCATTTCAAACAGCATTTGATTCTGCACACAATGCCCTGGTGGCAACAGGATGAGCTGATGCTGCAGCTTGGCTATCCAGCACACCAGTAGGTAGACTCTTGACAAAATAATAGCAGATATGTCGTGTTTGGATTCGTTTTAACCAGCATTTGACTCTACATACATTGCTCTGAAAAAATCTCATAACTGTAAACTCTATAAAACAAAATTAATGCGTTTAAAAATTATAAAATAAAAATTAAATTAAAAATTTAAAAAACCCCCACCGCAAAAAAGTAAACCATTTAAAAAGTTAAAAATAACACTTTAGCCATGAAATTTTACGTAACGTCGGGGTACCGTTAAAATAAGTACCTACATACCTACAAGTATCTACTAGGAACATTCTTTACTTAAGCGGTACCCCGACGTGAAGTAAAATTTCATGGCTAAAGTGTTATTTTTAACTTTTTAAATGGTTTACTTTTTTGCGGTGGGGGTTTTTTAAATTTTTAATTTTTGGTTTAAAAATTCATCAATTGAATAGTAACAGTTTTTCACAAGGAAGGTTTTTATTTTTCTGCTAAATGGATTGAGCCTGTTTTCAGTTTACTTCATTCAAGTTTTCACGAGATGTATTTTATTGAATCGTTCGGGAAATCTCATGGTATTGGTATATTCGACCTTGTCCCTTCCACTCAGTATTTATCTTGGTAAAACGTGACCTAATTTTATTCCTCGACCCCAAAGTAATTCTTTTGCAGACACCATTTTGTCTAGCAATATTGTCGTTCGTCTGCGCCCGGCCTAAGCTAGGACGATAAACATAGTTCTTCATTGCAAGCTCCGTGTGATATAAACATCAATTTGTTTAGCTTGACTTTGTATTTGAATTAAGAATAAAATGGAACGTACATTCTCGTTGTTATACCTACTATGTTAATCATATTTGTGAAATATATTTACTAGCAGACATCACTCGGTTTCATCCGTGTAATTCCCGTTCCCGTGGGAATACGAGTAGGTACATGGTTAAAAAGCAGCTTATGTCACCCAGAGATAGTGTAGCTTCCCAGCGGTAAAATATTTTTTAAAATCGGTCCAGTGGTTCTGGAGCTTATTACACACATACCATACCATACCATACCATTACTGTATATACACTTTGTTTATTTTAAAAATATTTATGCTGTCTTAGTTTATCTCTGTATTTATTTATCGTTGCTAGTGTCACTCTCTAACACAATATATATTTATTTTTTACTTTTATGTATAACCGACCTCTTCTCATTACACACTGAACTGATTTACTTACTCGTTTTATATTTATTTATTTCCTTCCGTTACTGGGTACCCCTCAAGGTTCATTGGAAGACCAGCGTCAGACAGCATCACCTGTCTGGCATGAATGCTGAAATGGACCTTTTTGGCGCAGCCGTGAGGCACACAGCACATGATATGTAGTATATTTTTTAGTGTTTTATAAATTATTGTGTGTATGTGTGTTTTTAACCCCCGACGCAAAAAGAGGGGTGTTATAAGTTTCACCGCTATGTGTGTGTGTGTGTCTGTCTGTCTGTCTGTCTGTCTGTCTGTCTGTCTGTGGCACCGTAGCGCCCAAACGGGTGAACCGATTTAGATGCGGTTTTTTTTATTTGAAAGCAGGGTTTCTTGCGATGGTTCTTAGACATAATTCATCAAAATCGGTTCAGCCGTTTCAAGGTTATCAGCTCTTTTGTGTTAGCTACCGTTGCTATTTTAGACGTATATGGGTATTAACTTTACTTACTAACATATGTGTGTCTTAAAATTTCAAACACCCACGTGTGTAATATTAATAAGCAACATTATGGTGTATTTGGTCTGATGCAGCCAGGATATCTAGCAGACTATTACACTCTTGGGAAAATAACAGCAGATATGTCGTGTTTGGATTCATTTTAACCAGCATTTGATTCTGCACACAATGCCTTGATGGCAACAGAATAAGCTGATGCTGCAGCCAGGCTATCCAGCACACCAGTAGGTAGACTCATGACAAAATAATAGCAGATATGTCGTGTTTGGATTCATTTCAACCAGCATTTGATTCTAAACACAGTGCACTGATGGCAACAGGATGAGCTGATGCTGCAGCCAGGCTATCCAGTAAACTAGTAGGTAGACTCTTAACAAAATAATAGCAGATATGTCGTGTTTGGATTTCTTTTAACCAGCATTTGACTCTACATACAATACACTGAAAAAATCTCATTACTGTAAACTCTATAAAACAAAATTAATGCGTTTAAAAATTTTAAAATAAAAATTAAATTAAAAATTTAAAAAACCCCCATCGCAAAAAAGTAAAACATTTAAAAAGTTCAAAATAACACTTTAGCCATGAAATTTTACTTCACGTCGGGGTACCCCTTAAGTAAGGAATGTTCCTAGTACTTGTAGGTATGTAGGTACTTATTTTAACGGTACCCCGACGTGAAGTAAAATTTCATGGCTAAAGTGTTATTTTGAACTTTTTAAATGTTTTACTTTTTTGCGATGGGGGTTTTTTAAATTTTTAATTTAATTTTGATGACTGATGTCAAATAAATATTTTTCTTTCTTTCTTTCTTTCTTTCTATTCAGTGCAAACAAACCAAAAAATAATTCTTTCCTCTTTAAAATATTAGTATAGACAAGGTTAGAAGATTTAATTCTACTTGGCTTAAGAAAATAAATGGAATATTTGTAGGCTTTCTTTAAGTTAAAGCAGCAAAAATAACAGTTGGTCAGCTCATTTGTAGTAGACAGTCGTTATGGGTTGCAAAAATCTGACAACCAGACTTACAAAAGGTGTCATATTTAAACCAGTATTCAGCTGAATTCAGTAAGATCGGAAACCAATTCCAAAACAGTAATGAAAAAAGCTAAACAAATGATTGTGCTTACAACAAAGGCGTCTAATGAAAAATAAATCTGAGATCTTTTACCACGAGTGTCGCTAGTATCGATTGACTCAAGGAAAATATTGAAGAGCATACAAAAGATGCCAGACGGCATCTAACCAAAAAATATGTCAATGTGTGAAAATCGATTGTTATAACAATAGAAACTATTAACTTGCTAAAGACTTGAGATAAAATAAAGCTATGGAAAATAGCGACTTATGTTTACATCATTAAAGTTTAAACTTCAAGAATATATTCTGTTTCTGGGGATAGAAAGCTGGCAATATGAAGATGTTGGTGTGTATCTACTTCAGAGGAACATACACTCACTGAACAAACACACTGACTCCTAAACTATTGCAATTTAGGAGTCAGAGTAGCTAAATATCTACCAACCATATGTATTTTTTTATTATGTATACGATAATACCACACGCAAAGGTTTGTAGTACACCGAAATTTCGCCAGTAATGTTGAAACCCGCGTTATAGGTTCAAGTAAATTCCATCACCAGGCCTGAATTCAGGCTCCTGGCAGCTGCATACCGACAATTAGTGTAGACTTAATAAACTCATGCTTAACAA
This sequence comes from Euplexia lucipara, assembly GCA_921972225.1. Lineage (NCBI taxonomy): Eukaryota > Metazoa > Arthropoda > Insecta > Lepidoptera > Noctuidae > Euplexia > Euplexia lucipara. The sequence goes on from OV179151.1 coordinate 3,103,308, forward strand.
CAGCTTTTGTAACCCGTAGACCAGCGTTTCTTTTAGTAAATTCGGGTCGTGGGCGATATTGGGATGGATTGCGAGAATTTTATTATCAAACCACAGGCTTATGGTCAATCCAATTATTACATTTTAATGGAAGATAAATAAAAGATTAGGGTCGCGAGCATCCAATATATTTATACTTCGGATCGTCAGTCAAAAATGTTAAGAACTGCCGCCGTAGATGAACAAGACAGTAAAATATTATAATGACTGTAGTCTTGATTGCTAAGATTACCAAAGTAATCTAACAGTCTGGCCAAAACCTTACAAAATATATTTTACCACAAACTTGGTCACATACTTTATAAGTAAAACAACTTGTGAAGGTTTAAATTAGTATCTAATTATTAGTTGCTTCTTGTTTTGTTGGGATACAAGGAATAAACTTTTGAATAAGTTATCGAATAAATGCACGGATGATTTTATATGTTCGAATAAAAGTAGTTTCAATAACTGAATATGTTTATTATAATGTTCAAGTTTTAAGACACTTCAATAGCTTGAAAAGTGCCTATTCCTGTGTATAGCATTCGGGCCCTGTTATTTCGTTAAATGTAGCATTATGCTGAAACTGAAGCCTTTTTGGCCTGTCGCAGGTCTTTAACTTTTATAATAACCCTGATAGTTTCATTTTTAATTGTTTTATTTTTTGTGCTTGTCCTAAATGAATGTTTTACTTTCATTCTATTAATATGCTGAGTAAATAAGACTTCATACGATACGGCTATGCTATTTTGTAAATCACCCCATTCAAATTTAGTTAGGTGAAGTGGAAGGCGAATTTTATTGAGCTTTCATTTCATACTAATGCTAGACATTGACAGCTTACTTAACTTAAGTTTTCACGGGTGACTTTTACTAAATCTTGCCGATGATGATGAAGCTGATGCCGGCAATGAAATGATTCTAGACCCTCCAGCAGCAAGTGAGGGCGCCTACCTCACATGCACAAAGTTGTGATTCAAATCCGAGCAAGTACCAATGTGACTTTTTCAATTCATAATTATGTACTTTCTTAGTTTATCTTAGACATCATTAACATCGGTGAAGGAAAATCTTGAGGAAACCGGACTTACTGTTATTATAAGTTTGAAATCGTCAATCCGCCTTGAGCAAGCGTGGTGATCAGTGCTTGAGCCTTCTCTGTATGAGAAGAAGCCTTTGCCCTGCAGTGGGACAGTAACAGGCTGGTATTATTATTTATTATTTACGAGTTACATTTGAATTATTTGTTTTCAATGTTAGACCTAACTTAAATTTCTGTATAAAAAGACCAGATGAACCTACCTTTTCTGTAGTACTGGTGATACTTCCATCTCTCTAAAAATAATTCTGTTTTTAACCCTTTTTATCTTTAGCTTAATCACTAAAAGACGAGAAAAATCGCCACCATTTATGACTTACACCCTACACATAGTACGCTAATTACCGTTAGTTAACAAGGATACGCCAGAGTGCTGGCATACTCTTTGAGGGCACTGGACCAACGCCATTACATTCTCCGGGATTAATTTGTGTTTGTTTCTAACACACGCATTCTATCTTGTGTTTCTTTTGAGAGAACGTCAGGATAAATTATGTCCAAGTCAAAGTCGAAATCATTTATTTTATTTGGGGCCATATTTAAAAGGCACTTTTGAACTTTAAACTTAAAAGTTAAATTCCATTATTTTAGTTACACTTTCTATATGGTAGATTCGTATGGAAAAGTATATAAAAAAACTGCATAGACTTTTAAAATTATTTTTTTTTACAATTATTTAGGTGCATTATTTCGTAGAATATAGGATATATTGCAAACACTTCAAGGTTTTTGTGTTTTGTGAATTCGACATGCATGGCTGTTAGTCAGTTGATTTTACTCTCTTAAAGACTATTTGCAAGTATTTGTGGTGTACAATAAAATTGAAAAAATGTTATTTTACAGATTATAGTCAAAATGAAAAGTAAAACTTAGGAAAAAATCGAAAAAATATTTAGATTGCTGCCTCTTTTAATATTTATTTCATACTGATTTCCAACGACTATAGACAAAAAGGTTATTGTTAAAAATGCTTCGAAACGTTCTACCTATCATTGGCACAGCGGCTAAGCTATCAGTTTTCTGCGCTACTTACTTCAGTTTCTTGCAATTCTATCGGGTGAATTCAATAACAAGATTGGTCTGAAAATCACTCGCCGTCTCCGTTGCCGCTTATGACAGAACTAAACCGTAACGCACGCAGGATAGTTTCAATTCGAGGAAGTAAGGAAATTGCGCTTCCAATATATTGAATTGTTTCGGAAGTCTTGTGAGATATCTTCTGAGGAGGTAGTCGCTAAATAATAACAGCTTCGCGGGTCGATCGTAGGTTAAGCCACGGTAATATTATCATTAGGCAGTGACTTGTCGCTGCCGGCCGTGGTCAAGAGGATGATCGGCAGCGTCGAGTCCTGGGACGCGGTGGTGTCCTTCTGCGAAACGGTCATCTCGCAGAAGGAGGCTGCGGAAAGGGAGAGGGAGATCACTTCCACTCACCCTGCCCGCAGCAGGCGCACCGGGCGCAGGCGGAGGGCGGACAACGCCCTCTTCCAGCCCCCCTGAATGGGTCCAGGGGCGACGGACGCGTGGATGTCTGCCACCCCCACGAACATGGACCCGAGGTGGCGGCGCGTCGCGTTCACGCGCGCCCCTCTTAGAGGTCGCGAGGGGAGTCTAACACCTCACTCCCCTCAATGACTTCGCGAGGCCCGCGGGGCCGGTACCAGTCGGGGGTCGAGGAAGTATCTTCTGTCCCCGTGACCCCCGGCGCAGGTGTGAGAAGGAACACGGGGTGGTTTATAGTCAGTAAGAGTCTGACAGACCCCTCTGCCTCCCCGGGTGGGGGACATCCATGAAGATTTTCAACCCCTAAAAAATAAAATAAAAACGAAAATATTATCATACAGTATTCCAACTTCAACAAACGGACGAAGCGCGAGTTATTTCTACGCGCCTCAATCTCGGCATACGCTCGGCATTCAGACAGTCACCAGTATCCAGATTATCTAAAAAAAGTTGTCGCTGGATGCGTTATTGACGAATTTAATAATAAATAATAATACCAGCCTGTTAGTGTCCCACTGCGGGGCAAAGGCCTCTTCTACAGAGAAGGCTCGAGCATTGATCACCACGCTTGCTCAAGGCGGATTGGCGATTTCAAACTTATATTTACTACAAGTCCAGGTTTCCTCACGATGTTTTTCCTTCACCGATGTCAAATGATGTCTAAGATAAACTTAAAAAGTACATATGAATTGAAAAAGTCACATTGGTACTTGCCCGGATTTGAACCACAACCTCGTGCATGAGAGGTAGGCTCCTTAACCTCTGGGCCATCACGTTATTGACGTATTAAAAACCGCATCATGTATTCTACTCATCATATTAAATATGTACAAGACTTGAACTTATTTTTAGTGAAAACAACACACCGTTCGACTGACCGACCGTCGCGACTGTCTGAATGCCGAGATCGAGGCGATTACAAATAACTCGCACTTCGTCCGTTTGTTGAAGTTGGAATACTGTATGATAATATTACCGTGGTTAAGTTACGCTTGCCGACATTGGTCCTTGGATGGGTGGGTAATCCATTAATTAAATGTCAAGACTCCTCCGTGTCTGAGAAAGCACGTAAAGCCGCTTGCCATGCGCTTGTCATGCGTTTACATATTACATTTTTTTTTAATATATCTATCTAGTTATAAATGTGCTTGAAAAATCTACTAAAAGTACAAACGCCAGCACATCTAGTTACCCCAATATGTCAAATTTCCCAATTGAATATGAACTTGATGTGCTGGCGTCTGTACAATCTTATAGTTAAGTCCACACGGCCCATTCTTGTGTTTCTAAGTTAAATTGTTTTCGTACGTAAATGAAATACCTTGATAACTAACTAAGACAATAATTATATTGAATCTATGTTCCAAACAAATCAACCAGATTCGAACATTCAGTTTCTCTTCCTTTAATAATCTTACTTAGTTAAATATAACCTCTACCCACATAAAAAGGTGTAAAAACTACTCTTCGTGATCTCAAGCCATAAACCGGTCACCCTCACCCATAATTTTATATGCAATAAAAAATCATTGACACGTAAAAAAGGCTCATTTGAATTTCAAATGTTACAGTTATGAATAAAGCATGGTAGTTTTTTTAGTAATAAATCAATTACAATGTGTTAATTGTTTACATCGGCGTGTGGCCGGTAGAAACTCGTGCGCAGTCTTCTGTTTAGCGGTTAGAGGAAAATTGTACAACGCCCAATGGTATTTGATACTTGATAAGTAATTTCTCCACACGCGTGTAACATTTGTACGTGACACACGGTGATATCACGTTTTTTTATTTCTTTCTTTTAGAAGACATACAGCAACACAAATAGCGCTTTTCCTGTTCCTTCATTATGCGCACAGCCAAGGAGTGGAATTCCCTATCTGCATCTGTGTTTCAGAGTTCATATGACCCCAATCTGTTTAAGTCGCGAGTTCATGGGCTTTTTTTGGGTAAGCTCGTTCCATCGTCGACCTCATCTCTGACCGCAGGCCAAGATTGAGGTCAAGAGTAGACCCATAAATATCTATTAAAAAAAACGTTAGTCCCAAACTATTTCTGCACAAAGCATTTTTGTGACACTTCGTGCTTGAGTAACCTACAGTTATAAAATAATAATTTAAAACTTATGTATTAAAAAATGGAACAGTAGTTTAAAAAAAAAATTGGCTTAAAACTAAGATCAGGCGTCAAGTCGATTCGTCTAGACGTTACGGCTTAGGGCGTACCAAAAAAAATCAACTCCCATACACACTAATGATGCATTAGTTAGCATCTAGGAGGAAACTTAAAACATACGTGGATATTAGGGTTTGCAATTCGAATATTCGAATATTCATTTTATTCGAATATCCGGTACAATTTCAAATTCGAATAATTCATTAAAATTATCTGAATATTCGAATACTTAATTAAGTAATAAAGGCCCTTATATTTTTTTGATTCTAAGTCCAACCGTGCCCTTGAGTTCCACCTTGTTGAGTCCTCAATCGTTCCATCGGTCATCAGTCGTCCCTCGCCCACCGTCAAGGAAGGCCAGTATGCATGCGCAAACGCATAATTATTTGAGAGCTGTGCGCGTGGCGACATTCACGTAAGTATTTCAGACAAACCTAATTAACTCCACAAACTATTATTAAGTAGTGTAGAAACAGGAATTTCGGCTCAATAGTAGATAGGTATACCGACCTAAAACTTGAAAGTCGAGGCCTACGAAAAAGCACTATTGAATTAAAAATTTAAATATTTTAGAATTTGTTAAGAATAAATAGGATAAACCGAGTGCTTACTGTCTTTTTTGCTATAGTTTAGGTTAGTAGATTATAGTATAGAATAATCCAACCTAACTACTGAGCCGAAATTTCTGTTTCTACACTACTACACTAAGGTTGAGATAAATAAACGTTACTAAGCAAGTGTTTTGGCTTAGCTTAGCTTAGCACCTGTAGTTTGCCCGTTGCGCAACAGTGACAACCGATGCTAAGCCAAAGCAAGTGCTTAGTAGCGTTTATTTATTTCGGCCTAGGTGTTTTACTTTGCAACGGTGTTCTGCATTCCTCTGACGTAGCGTACGTATTAAATACCTACTTACGCTACTTACTGATTTACGCGAGCCGGTGCATGGTTTGATCAGTTACGATTTTAAAAATATTAGATTGCTGTGTGTGACATTTTAAACTACTTGAATATACATAAAGTAGGTATTACATTTATAATAATCTTATCTAAATAAAAGTTCTGATTTCAGTTCCTGTATTGAAAGCTGTCCTGATTGTCTAAGACAAATAAATCTTAGTGATGGCGAGTGGAAGTGTTGACAAAGTTGAATTCAAAGAGTACACTAAACGATCTAAAGACAAAAAATCTGTGTGGTAACACATTTTACGTGCTGAAGGTGGTTCGCAAGCAAAATGCAAAATCTGCAAATTAGTATTGTCAAACTCTATGTCAACGACTCCTTTGGACATACATCTGCAAAAGATGCATTCCATATTTATAAAAGGAAAGATCAATTATTCTGATGAGGTTACAATAACTGCAAGTGGAAGCAAAGAAAATTCCAATGAAGTACAGAAGAAGAAAAGGCGACTCACAGATTATTTCAAATCTGAAGATAGCTCTGAAGACATGATCTCCATGTTGGCAGCTTTAGATGGTCTGCCGTTATCTCCTAAGCGTCATCACTTATCAGTATCATGTCATCATATTCTTAAGCTAAGACTTGCCTATGTTTACTGTGTGAAATGATAATTAATGTGGTTTTTTTTATTAAAAAACAATAAAACGAATTAAAATACTTTATTTTATTTGAATAGAATTATGCGGCAATCAAAATAAACCCCCGTATTGCTGCTCATGTTTGTGTTGAATTGATATTATATTATTTTCAATAATTGTTAAAAAAATATTCGAATATCCGAATATTCGAATATTTGGCTGTAGAAGTATTCATTTTATTCGAATAGTAAAATTAAACGAATAGTGCAAACCCTAGTGGATATAAAGGTACAACTCTTGCTGATTCCGGAATAGTGGAGCTGAAGACAATATTCTAGATGATTCGTAGATTTATCTACTCTTGCGATCTGATTGATGATATTCAGCTGTCTTCTTCCTTATCGTACTATGTATGTATGTATATATACATTCTATCAGCGAAAACGTTAAAAAACGTCCGCGCTGTCATTGTCTTTCCATTGTGTCTCTCAAAGTGATTTAAAATACTATAGAGCGGGCATGTCAAGGAAATGTCATAGAAAAACTTTGATCCCATGTCTCAGTAACGCCATCTAGAATAATATATGAATATTGGAGCGGCAGCGGAGCGTACTACAAAAAACTCATAGACTTGTATCCAGCAGGACACACTTTTTCGGACGAAAATTTTGTTCGTGATGTCCGGTCTATAGGTATTGAATGTCTTTAGTGTCTCTAATTGACACGATTGAAAGGTTAATTTTTTTAATCTATATGAATTCCTGTCTCTTAATTCATGAAACCCCAAGAGGAAACCGGTGTCCGAGCTGTCATTGTCTTTCTATTGTGTCTCTAATAGGGTATTTGACAGAATATAAACATTAAATAATTTAATTATATTTTTGTACCAAGCTGCAAGTCTTTCAAATAAAACTAAAAACATTACCATCCTTCTGAAGTGGTCGCGTTAAAAGGGTTTTATAATAGTACGGAGTCAGTGAGCTTGAAGAATTTCACTATGACCACAACAAATTCAAACGATCAAGACCTCTCCGTCCGCCTACAAACCGTGTTTTCGAATGCTGAGCGCCGCCTGCGCACCACTCGCTCGTATCAGTATCTCTAGGTCACTCGCGGTAGCTCGTCTTTCACTCAATCGTGAATGATCGAAGTGACAACGAAAACAAACGATTAAAACTACGAATTGAATGAACTTTATAGTGTTTGTGTCTTGAAAATTTTAATGAAAATTGTGTTGAAAAAGTGATGTGATTTGTATTGGAATTTAGTTGTTGAATTATTGTGAAGTGTTTTGTGATTAATAATTGGAGGCATATTGACACATGTTTTGGACAACACTTTATTCATTTTAAAAGGTATTGTAAACTATTCATTTTTATGATTTCTTTACACTATAAACGTATATTATATTAAATTAATGCAAAACTAAATCTTCGGAAAACGGGGTAACCTAAAACTATTTTTATTAATGCGAGGGTAGTTAGGTGTTAGTAAGACAATTTAGGTAATTACATTTACTGTGTGGAATCTCAACTCAGGTAAAATTTCGATAAAGTAATTTAAGATCGCCACTTGTTACAGCTAACATGACATTGGCCGACAGATTTATTGATTAGAGATTTGATTAGGATTTTATTAACCTCTTAAGATTTCTACGTGTAATTAATGTCTTAGCAATAATTCACTCAAACATGTTTTTAGTACCTATCTAAATCCTAAAATATGACTAGCACCGTTGAAGAGTTGGTTTGTTTTCTTATTTTCTTCTGTATGATCGTGGTAATCTTAGAAACTGCTATTTATGCATTTGTCAATTTTTCAAGGAAGGACAAAATCGTACCTACGTTTTTTTTCCTTACTTTGTGTGCATAGATATATAAGATTCATAGATTTATTTATTTTCACGCTTTTAACTAACATTACAGAGTAACCTTTTGCAATAGAGTATATAATATTTTAGTTACTATTTAACTACTTACAGTTAAATAATAATAATTGACATTAAATATTATTTTAGTGATTTAGAAAGAGTATAATTAATTATGTAGAAGAACGGAGGACGCAGTATCAAATTGGCTAGCCCTCCACAAGGTGGACTAATGGTGATGCTAGTCGATGTCAATGGATGAGAGCAGCATAGGACCAATAATTGTAGTAGTAATCTTTTGGAGAAGTTTATTATTGGAAATGATGAATGATAACAGTTCGACATGTGAAATAGGGAAACTGGCGTCAGTTTATGTATGCAATAGATATGTAAAAGTATATGTGAAGAAGAAGTTCTGAAAGCAATAACGCTGGGCGTCCACTAATATTCTTATTTTATTTATTTGTTCAATTGGCAAAGTTATGCTTAGAGTAACTCATACTTATAGTACAACTACCACATATTGTACAGGCAACAGTTTTAGGACTTGTAAACATACATTTGAACAAGATATCAATATTTCATCAGTCACTCATTATTTTCTGATTTGATTCGATTCTTTCTCCTCCGATACAGGCCATAGGTCATAGTTTTAGGACTTGTAAATATACATTTAAACAAGATAACAATATTTCATACCTCACTCATTATTTTCTGATTTGATTCCAAGATTCTTCTCCAAAGAGGACTTCTTCTCCTTTTATTTATTTATTTATTTATTTAGTCTGAGGTCGGTCGGTCTTTTAGGTCGTAAACTTGTTTTTTTTTTAAAGGTAGAACTAAGTATTTAGAAATATGTCAGATCAGTTGTCTAGTACCTACTCATAGCACAAGTTTTGTTTTGTTTAGGTTTTTCATTTTATTTATTTAATTATGCGAAGCCTTAACACATAGGTACCTATACAACCTTAAACATAAAGATACCGGGCTGGTATCCGCAAACTCCACGTCAAAGCGCGTATTTTGCGTATGGGCCATAATCTAGGTACCACGTGGGCCCAGTGCGAATTAAATAAATAAATAAATAAATATTCCACAACTTTTCACACAACGCCATCTAGTCCCAAGCTAAGCTAAGAGCTTGTGTTATGGGTACTTAACAGCTGATAAACATACTTATATACTTCTAAATACATACATATTATAGATAAATTACACCCAGACACAGAACAAATGATCGTGCTCATCACACAAACATTTGTCCTGGGTGGGAATCGAACCCACGACCTCCGGCATAGCAGTCAGGGTCACTAACTACTAGACCAACAGGCCAGTCGGCCAGTCAATTGGTAAACATGTCGGAGTATTCCCGTTTGAGCACCTATTTTTTGAGCACCTATGCATTTACCACCAAAGGTATTCCCATTTCCCATAGGTTAATGCATAGGTGCTCAATAAATAGGTGCTCAGACGGGAATACTCCGACATGTCACACGTCTTCGAATTTTTGGTTGTAGAACATACCATGTTGGTTTCCTCACGATGTTTTCCTACATACATACAACCTTATGATTCTTATATAATGTAGGTATACGAAACCCGTAAAAGGATTGTTGTACTAATCATTATAAACCACCACCACCACCATGTTTAACGCAAATAAATGATTTATTATTATTATTTAATTTACGCTTTTATTTCTCGGAAGTCTTGGGTTCCGGACCTTCGGAAGGCGTACGAAGGGCCGAAACCAACTCGCAGAGGCCCATCGTCTTTAATGAAATGAGGCACCAATCGCAGATTTTCCCTGTATGCATTAGACAAGTGCACCCAAGGAAAACCTACGACTGGTGTAAGACTATTGCAGAATATGGTAACTGGACTATAGGTTAGGGTAGCTAAAATGGACTGGATACCTAGAACTATGAAATACTATAATATGGCCCCTGCCTTATTTATTATTAAAAATCTTTACGTTGTTTAAAGCCTATTGCCAAAGCTTTTATACGGGGAATCTGTGGGTCAGTCACACCAAAAGATCGCTGGATGTCCTGCGCATCCAGTATAACAACATATTCAGGGTAATGTTGGGGCTGCCTTGCTTCTGCAGTGCATCGGGGATGTTTGCGCTGTATCGTAACGATGGCTTTCCTGCCGTCATTCGTAAAAAAACTGTATCCCTAGTCTGCAGATTGCGTGGCAGCTGCAACGGAATTCTGAAGACCGTTGCGGATATGATATCTTCACCGATGTGGAGATCCTTTATTAAGCCGGTAATTCAATTTTAATTTAATTTAAATCAATTGAATTTAATTTAATTCAATTTAATTTAATTCTTAAGTTTAAATGGTCATTTGTTTAAATTTTTGATTTTGTTTATTTACATGATTTTAGTGTTAATTTTAATTTATTTCCAATTCTGGTACCTACTTATGCTGTTTTTTAATGATATTTTATTTGTATTTATGATGGTATGATACCCAATTTTATTTTATTTACTTTGTTTTAGTTTCATATCGAGTGTATGGATCTAGTTATCTGAAATAAATTAATTTTATTTATTTATTTTATTAATTTACTACGGGACCAACCCTGAAATCACCTGTGCGTTTCAAAAACGCTTTCTTTGGAAAAATAATCGTTAATATTATTCTAATCTTCTTCACTCCGGATAAAAACATTTAGAACGGTGGAACATGGGTCTAATTAATGCAACGTTTTATCTTATCATATTATGCTACTTGTAAGTTTTACAATGTAAATGGAGTCAGCATTCCTTATCTCAGTTTCTACCTCACAGCATCGGGAACCTTGCATGACTGACTTCAAAAGCTGTGTGGGTGTAAAATTATCTTACTCCTGATTTTACCTGGATCACATTTAAATAGTTAGTGGACTAGTAGTTAGTAGCCCTAACTGCTACGCCGGAGGTCGTGGGGTCATTCCCTACCCAAGACAATTTTTTGTGTGATGAGCATTACCATTTTGTTCTATGTCTGGGTGTAATTTATCTATAATGTCTGGTGGTATTAAGAAATATATAGGTATGTTTATCAGTTGTTTAGTACCCATAATACAAGCTCGTCTTAGCTTGGGACTAAATGGCGTTGTGTGAGAAGTTGTGGAATATTTATTTATTTATTATCCAGTATCCGGGTTGAAAAACCTAATAATATGCATTTGTCTGACATGGCAATTATTGGCAATCAAACACAGGACCTCAGCACAGCAATAGCGTAGTCAACCTTAAAGATTTATTTTGAAATTTACTTGAATTAATACGTAATTATATCTACGGTATCCATCTCCAATCAAAAGTCAATACTTTGTCATAGCAATTTTCTTGTATGGTAATACCTAACACCATCATCACCATTCCATCAGACATTCTTTTTGTTCGTTATATTAGCTGTAAGAACTCCATTTATCTACTAAATAACTAAAATACAGCAATCCCTATCATTTTTATATACATGGTGTTTTTTTTATATCCCATAACTCTAGGGTTTTATTCTGTAGGTAAAAATAATACTAAAACTCCTAGAATAGATGGTCCAAAAATGCATAGTTTCGGAGATATCATCAATCATAATTAAATTATCAGTTGTTTAGTACCCGTAACACAAGCTCCGCTTAGCTTGGGACTAGATGGCGTTGAGTAAATAGTCGTGGAATATTATTATTAAGTATTACTAATATTATTTTTATTACCTAATTAGTTCAAAAATTGTCACTTTTCTTTCACGTAAGGCTGTTTTACATTAATCATCGTGACTTTATCGAATTATTTTGTATGATAGTAGAAAAAAAAGGATGATTGAAACATAATTCATAATATGCCAGTTGATTCTTTGATATGGTCTCAATCATACCCTAGAGTTATGGGATATAAAAAAAAACACGTTGTATATGTATGGACAAGAGTCATGACAGAAGATATTTATCGAGCTTCATATTAGTTACAAGCATTTTTTATTACAATATTAATAAATTCTTCTTAGAAGTAAATGCTCCTGCCATTTATGTTGAAGATTTATCCGTGTAATGTAATTACATTTCTTGCTGTAAAGTTCTCTCTAATAATATGTGTTCCAAGAATTATCAGAAATGCTGACGGTATTAAGCCGTGTTGCGTATTTAATCATTGTTGTATTATTTTATGGGGGAATTGCTATAAAGGTATTGTAAAAGCTTTATTGGTCTATTGGTCCCAAGCGCCACTGTTGAGCATGATTTCCGGGATTCGATTACCGGGTTGGACAGTTTCATTGGATTTTCTTCGTGTAATTTCCCTGTTGCAAACAGTTAATGGAGTCTATTTTTATGCCCGGTTGCTGGCTAACTTTTATTATATTGGATTTAAGTTGCAGTGCAGTGTGTGTGTGTTGTGGTGCTGTGCGTGTCCCAAATAAACATATTTTCTTTCTTTTCTTTCTTTCTTTCTTTCAGACGACAAACTACACGTGGTGCACTTTTTTATCTGTAAATAATCCTAAATAAGGTTAAGCGGTTAAGTTCTTTATAAAGCTCAAGTCCAGTCCAGCATGGAGTATTGTTGTGACCTTTGGGATGGCTCAGCCAAATACCAACTAGCCACACTCGACTCAGTAGAGCCAAGAGGCTCATTGGTGACGAAAAGCTGGTGGGTACCAAGCTTCATACCCTGGCCCACCGCCGCAAAGTGGCATGCCTGTCGGTCTTTTACAGACTGTATTTCGGTGAGTGTGCTCTAGAGCTCCACGACCTCATTCCACCATCTTCTTTCTTCCATCGGGAATCCAGACGTACTGCAGGTTATCACCCATTCCTTGTTGATGTTCCACACATTCGCACGAAGCGCTTCGCCTGTTCCTTCATTATGCGCACAGCCAAGGAGTGGAATTCCCTGCCTGCTTCAGTGTTCCCGAGTTCATATGATCCCCATCTGTGTAAGTCGCGAGTTAATAGGCTTTTTTTGGGTAAGCTCGTTCCATCGTTGACCTTATCTCTGACCGCAGGACGAGATTGAGGTCAAGAGTAGACCCATTATATACTCGTATATAAAAAAATATATTTTTCGAAAACAGACAATAAAAAATCAACTCTCCATACATCCGAACAGTTTCATATCACTCTTCATACAATCCATCCATCTTTTTTCTGGCCTCCCTCTCCCTCCCCACCCATCCACATGTATACCCATAATAACTCTTTTAGTAACATGCGTTTCATCCCTCCTCTACATGAACATACGACATACCAAGACAAACCATTCCCCTTCAATTTTTAGCCACTTTTAAACTTCCTCTGATATATAGGGTGACTGGTAATTAGTGACCGATACTTAAACACGTGATTGTATGCATGATTTCAATAAACTTTCCCAAAGAAACTTTTTTTATACACAATAAAATAACAAAAACGCTGTTTAAAATTCCCGCACGCGCGCCTGTGATCGATCAGCTGATGGTCTGACCTCGAGAAGGGCAAAATCTACTAGCAGAGCTCACACCCGCCACCCCCACCGCTCTCGTTGTGCAGAACGAACTTAATTGAAGATTATGAGTTAGGAAAGTTATTCGTATTCATGAGTATAATCACGTGTTTAAGTATCGGTCACTAATTACAAGTCACCCTATATACCTACTCATTACTTACTTAATCTTTTCTCAAAACAAAACCACTCAACTGATTTAAGAAATAATGTCCCATTATAAAGCTTACAGGAAATAGAGGTAATGGTAAAAAAAGCATAAAATGCTTACTCGCGGACGAAGTAAAGAGAAGGTGTAGTAAGTACTAGAGTCAATTAACATGTATTTACATTTGTTCATAAATGTTTTAATTAATTTGGTTTAGGTGGTTGCTTACCGTTACTTGATATATTGTTGTAGGCGATTTATGTGTGGCTCGTAATACAAGAAACGAAGATTTTTTTTAAAAAAAAGGTAGTTTTTTTTTTTTTTTTTTAATTAAAAAGAAATACATCCTAGATCTTACAACTGCAATAATTGTATCATTATAGTTAGGTACTTAAAATTGATGCAGTTTCATAAAACGCTGAACTGAGAGTGCTTTTATTAGTATAGAAAATGTTAATCAATGCTGTATAACCGGTTCGTATAGTGCTCTATAACGATGAAATGCAACCATCGTTCAGTTACTTTTAGTTAAGCCAGTGCAAATAAATCTCACTCAACACAGCACTAGACTCATTCAGTATCCAGAGATGTAATTAAATAGAGATGATAGATATGCTACGGCAACACCAAACTGTCTTCACGTCACCAAAATCTTCTTAATTATTTTATTTAAAAGGTACTTCTGAACGTCAAACTTTGTGTGATGAGCACAATTATTATTTTGTTCTGAATCTGGGTGTTATTAATTATGTATAATATTTATGTATGTGTAGAGAAACATTTAACAACAAATAAGTACCTATGTTTATCAGACTGTCCAGTACTTTACTCATAGCACAAGCTCTGTTTAGTTTGGGATTAGATGGCGTTGTGTAAAAGTGGTAGAATATTATACCTATTAATTTTATTTATTCACAATACTTACCTTTTAACACTAGAAATGACAAAAAATAAAACGACTTAAAAAAAAACACTAAACGGTGTAAAATAACTCTAAATTCGGAATTCTGTGGCTTTGGTGGGTTTGTCTTACTCATGATGGGCCACCGACTTCCGAATTTAGAGTTATTTTACACCGTTTAGTGTTTTTTTTAAGTCGGTTTTATTTTTTGCAAAAAAAAAAATATTTTTCCATTTTTAGTTGTTGCCATAAAAATATTTGCCATGAATTTATTTCATATTCTTAATTGTTAACAATACATGTCATGATAATAGGGTTTTCCACTAATACCTAATAAATTAAAATTAACATACCTAACTGACGAAATCTAGGTATATTGTACCCACCTGCGTACCCCTCAGAGCATACAGGCGTGATGATACGTCATGATGTTGTATAAACAATAAACATCCAAGCGATTCCAGCAATCACGACAGATTTGCCGTCTATTTTTGAAGAGTTCCGTTGTATATCTCCGAAGATCAGCACCAGATCTTCACCAAATTAAAATGGGACCACCTCAGGAGTATACTCTTTTAAACAAAAAAAGAATTTTGAGAATCGGTCCACAAATGGGGGAGAAATCAGGTAACATACATAAAAAAAAAAAAAAAAAATACATACACACGAACATAGAACCTCCTCCTTTTTTGAAAGTCGGTTAAAAATAAGATCTAAAAACTAAATCTAAAATATGGCGTCAAAAAAACTCACACGCATCGCTGTCCACTGGAATTGTATAATACACGCACACGGCACGCGCGCGCAGACTTCACGCGGTTTCACCCGCGTAGATCCCGTTCCCATGGGAATACGGGGATAAAAAGTAGCCAATGTCACCCGGGGATAGTGTAGCTTTCCAACGTTGAAAGAATTTTTCAAATCGGTCCAGTAGTTTTGAAGCCTATTCAATGCAAACAAACAAACAACTAAACAAAACCTTTCCTCTTTATAATATTAGTATAGATGTCTGGTCTGGCTGTTTGTAGCCACTGCGCCATCCGTGTCAGACCATAGGAAATGTACTGAAGAAAAGACATGCTGCACTAACCCCAAGTAAAGATTTCAATAAAAAATAAACGGAACTAAATCTGTAATCGTGAAATACCTATAACCTTATTGGGAAAGCGTGAAGACACCTCACAAAACAAACAACTTCCTGACCAAAACACAAACACATCATTGTTGAAATCGATGCAGGAGTTTACGAGAACGCCACAAAAACTTAATACATACATACTTGCATACATAGGAAGTAACACGTAACCGTTTCGCTTCGTCGCGGTCGGGTAACAACTCTATCAATCATATGATTTGTGACATCATTAAGGAAGGTGGGTAGGAAACTTCTAGTCCATCATCGTAATCAGCATATATATGTATATTATGACCATGAGTTGTGGGCCCGGTAGACCACGAAGGAGATGGAAGGGCAGCCTGGATGTTTTCCTTGAGAATTCATTATACTTAATAATAAAAAACTTAAGAGGTGTCAAACTGTCAAGGGACACCCGAATGTAACGAAGTTTTTTTTTTTCTCTCTCATAAAATCTCTACTAACCTAACTCCATCAGCAATATCCGTAACTTGTGCAGAAACATTCCCCCTCTTCCCCTCCCCCTCGCCTCCTCCCCCTTTCCGTCTTCAGATCTGGGTCCCCATTATGCTTCATCGCACACCTGTCCACTGTGTCCAAAGCTGCTAGATGGCGACAGGCAGCACCAGCCCATATGTGGCAGCAGTATTCCACACACGATTGACCTGTGTGGACCTGTGCAAGTAGTGCATCATTTTAATGTCAAGAAAGCTAAAATAAATAATATAATAAATAATAATAAAAGTTTTTATTTTAAAGTTGTTAAGTACCTGTAACACAAGCTCTGCTTAGCTTGGGACTAGATGGCGTTGTGTGAATAGTTGTGGAATATTATTATTAAGTATTATTAATATTATTTTTATTACCTAATTAGTTCAAAAATTGTCACCAGTACGACGAATCTTCTTTCTAACGTCACTTTTCTTTCACATTAATCATCGTGACTTTGTCGAATTATTTTGTATGATACTTAGTAAAAAAAACATAATTCATATGCCAGTTGATTCTTTGATAAGGTCTCAATCATACCCTAGAGTTATGGGATATAAAAAAAAACACGTTGTATATCAAGGAAGACATCATATCATATCTTGTTACCCAGTATCTAGGTTGTGGAGGTTTGCATCCTGTTATAATGGAAGCCGATCCCAATAGAGTTGGGAAAAGGCTAGGCAGATGATAATGATGCATGATGGTGACGCAATTGTACCTTGATTGGGTAAAACACAGCTTGTTGTTGAGGTAGACCTTTTTAAAATAAGAGCTTTAGAAAATCAACAAGACAATACAAGTGCATTTAATATTATTACGCTATTTGCAAACCCTATTCTCAAAGCAAGGTAAAGGATGCTCTACACTTTTCTCAAAGTCTCAAATGGAGATGGGCTGGCCATGTTGGGAGATACGATGACAAAAGATGGACAGTTAACATCGCAAAATGGAAAGGACCGCATGGCGTGAGAAGTAGAGGTCGCCCGGGCACCCGGTGGCAGGACGAGATTGTATCCGTTGCAGGAAGTGACTGGATGAACACTGCTAAAGATAGGAGTAAATGGAATTCTTTGGGGGAGGCTTTTACCCTGAGGGGGTCCACATTAGAAGGAGATGACATTGGATCAGTAGTATAATAATGTATAAATTTCAAAATAAAATAAAATAATGTAAATCTAATTTATTGTGGAATTAATTAAAGCTTAATTATTATTATTATCTGCTGATATTTCTCGGAACCCTTGGGATCCGGACCTTTGGAAGGCGTACGAGGAGCCTAAGCCAACTCGCAGAGGCCCTTTGTCGTTTTTAATGCAGTGAGGCACCAATCGCAGATTTTCCCTGTATGCATTATGCAAATGCACCCAAGGAAAACCTACGACTAGTGCAGGACTATTGTAGACTAATACAACAAATGTATTGGGCTATAGGTTAGGGGTGGATAAGGCGAACTGGTTACCTAGTACTATGGAAGGACTATGGCCCCTGCCTCATCAATGCTTTATAAATACACGAATAATATTATTATTATTCTCAAAGCTTCAAAGAACCCTTAGCTCTTTGAAACCCACCCACAATACGTGCTTAAACAATTCCGAAGACACGGCCTGTCTAATTGATAAAACAGCTGTCAATAAAGTCAACTCGCCCTTCAGAATCGCAGTTGCTATCGCAATCGTGACCAGACAGCGACCGCCCGGGTCGGCTGTCAAATGTCAACAACCGTTGGGCGAACGCGATTTGAAATTCAAATTTCGTACGGTCATGTTCGGAAGGACCGAAGGACGGTTAAAGATGGCTGCCGGATGGATTAAAGAGAATCGAAATGATTCTTTTAATGCGGAACATGTTTTATAATAATAATAATAATAATAATTCATTTATTTCAGGCCTATGACCCATATAAAACAACGACAAAATCAAAAATGCAAATAAAAATACAGACACATAAAATATTCCTCGGCTTGCTAAGTCATAAATGTCAGAATTACATACCTATCTACATAAAACATAAAAATGAATATAAAATTTAGAAATGCAAAAAATTACAAAAATTTAAAATATATAAAAATTCATTGTAAGTGTCAAAACATGATAAAAAGAATAAATTAAATCAAATAATAATAATAATAATAAGAATCAAATACAAAACATAAAAAATAAAAAATAAATAAATTGTACCTATTATAAGTATGAGGGGCCGCTAGCGTGCAGTCGCATCCACCTCATTAACATTGGTGAGTCCCACCTCTGGGACAATGCGCTAAGAATACCATTCGGGCTGCCACGCACACGCCTTAACAGCGAGGCGCACCTTTTTCTGATTATGGCGAAAAAATCATCAGTCTGCGCCTCGGCAAACATAGCGGAAGCACTACAAAAACGTGGCAGCCCCAACAATATCCTAAACGCATTGTTATACTGGACACGCAGAGCACTGTACCCCCGTAATGTAAAATTAGTCCATAGGCTGCACGTGTAGAAGGTCTGACAGTATGCCTTGAATAATGCTGTCTTTACTTGAGTAGTGCAACGTGCAAACCTACGAGCCAACATATTACACCGGATGGACAGCGCCCTGCGCTCCCTCTCGATGTCCTCATTGTCACACAGGTCTTCGGTCACCCAGTGACCCAGATACTTAAAGGCACTTACCTTTTTTAAACGCATGCCGCATAGAGTTACATGAGGAACATGGGAGTAGTCTTTGCTTCCTGACTTGAACAACATGAACTCACTCTTATTCGCGTTGTATCTGAGCCCATGGGCTTCCGCGTACGATTGGCAGATGCACACTAATTTCCGTAACGCTGCAATCGATGGGCTCAGTAACACCATATCGTCCGCATAACTTATGTTGTTAACACTTACTCCGTCTATGGAACAACCAATACCAGTATCACTGAGCTTACCGATGAGCCGGTTCATGTATAAATTAAAGAGGTGGGGGGAACTAATTCCGCCCTGCCTAACCCCACATTCCAAACCGTATACATCGGAATATGCACCCGCCCACCGCACTCTATTGCGTTGGTTGGCGTACCAGAACCTAAGCAATGAAATCACCTCCCGAGGCACCTCCGTATCACCCTCCAGCTTCTGCCACAGCTTGTCATAGCACACCAAGTCGAAGGCTTTTGATAAATCTAGGTAACATGCATAGACAGGTGTGCCCCGACCAGTATAGTACTGAACAGTCTGCTTGAGGCAGAGGATAGCAGTCTCAGTCGAAAGCTCCGGTCTGAACCCAAACTGGGCATCATGCAATTGAAGATGCTTTTCCAACTGCTTGTCAAGATTGCTTGCTTGCTTGTATGGATGGTATTGAATGATTTTGATTTATGTTGTTATTGTTCAGGAAGATTGTTTTGACTGGGAAGAGACTAACTACAAAGCTATGTTTTATGTATGATTAGTATGAATAAGCAAGATATCCAACAACTGGACCAGACTGAACTTTGAACTGCTATTGTTTTTAGAATACTTAGAAGTTTTTTTGAGTTTCTTTGTTTTTTTGACTGACCTGTTGGTCTAGTAGTTAGTGACCCTGACTGCTATGCCGGAGGTCGTGGGTTCGATTCCCACCCAGAACAAATGTTTGTGCGATGAGCATGATCATTTATTCTGTGTCTGGGTGTAATTTATCTATCATATGTATGTATTTAGAAATATATAAGTATGTTTATCAGCTGTTTAGTACCCATAACACAAGCTCTCAAGCTTAACTTGGGACTAAATGGCGTTGTGTGATAAGTTGCGGTTTTTTTTTTGCTTTCTCCGATGTTAAAAATTTGACGATTTTTTTTGCGATAGTATCAGCGATCAGTCATCCGCAGACTGACCTCGACAAGCGTAGCTTAACCTCCAATTAACCCCTACGGCTGTTATTATTTATCTACATACTCCTAAACAACTTAAACTTAAACAGTAGGTACAAATCAAAGACATTTAATACTAACTATAGACAAGGACATCACGAACAACATTTTTATCCGATATTTGTGAGAAGTCCTCCTAGTGGATACAAGTGTATGAGTTTAGTTTAGCTGCCGCTCCAATATTGCTATACCTCCACTCTACCACAACAAGCTCTGTTTTACTCAACCAAGGTACTATTGCATACATACATACATACATAAACTCACGCCTTTTTCCCATGGGGGTAGGCAGAAACCACAGAGCGCCATATGCTACGATTCTTACATACTTCTTTTGCTTTCGTTTACATTCATACAAATGTTGTCGTACACACACGCCGGTTGAGATTACTGCGCCCCTGACCTTTCTGAAGAACCTCACCCTTAAGGTCTATTGTATGTCCTTCTAGGGCGTCCCCTCCCGGCGTTCCCACTTACATCTGCCTTGTAAATATCTTTTTTTAGTCGCCTGTCATCCATCCTTTCAACGTGACCAAACCATCTAAGTATACTCTTTTCAATTTTTGTTACAACATCTTCTTTTATACCACAACGTTGCTTTAAAACAAATAAATAACTATAATACCGAAATATATTATATAATATTAGATACAAATATACCTCGTACATATATAACACATTATAAATATTGCAGTATTAGTACTTGATTACTCTTTTAAAATAAGATAATAAGATTTTAGAAATTAAGTTACTGCTGCATTAGCCCTTTTCCTCTCTTCTAAGTTTTTGCTGTGGCCGACAGGGTCCATAATGATTCTGTACCTTTATATTCTTAAGACCATTTATGTACATTGTGGAACGCAATAAATATTGAGTATTGAGTATTGGGAAACACGATACCCTTTGGTAAAACTGGTTGTCAGATTTTCGAGGTTCTGGCAGAAAGTCTAGATCTTTACCAAATGACAGCCGGGACCAACGGCTTTACGTGCTTTCCGAGGCAAAGAGGAGTCTATGTAATGAATGGTCCCCATCCACGGATCCACCTCATCAAGCGTAGCTTAACCTTCGATCGACTCGTGAGGATGTTATTATTTACCCACAAGATGGTGTTTAAATGACATTTTTTCAAAATTTCGAGATATTCCTCGAAGCGCTACTATTTGGAGGCGCTCCTAATGAGGCGCTCCTATTTTATTTCTCGGAGCGCACCTTTTAGGAGCGTTCCCGTTAGAAATTAAAAAAAAATATATTTTTTTTCTAGGAAAAAAAAACAAATAATTTTATTAGGAGCGCTTCGAGGAATACCTCAAAATTTCTTTTATGATTTGATGTCGCTTGACCTTTCTATACTAGTATTTTAAATCTCTTTGGTACAAATATGGACAACAATATAAAAATACTCAGACATTAGGTACTTTGAGGTATAGAGTAATTGTCAGTAGAGGCGGGAATAGCTTTTCTAAGTTACAACTGAAACAAAACATAAACCCAACTTTATGTACACTAACTTTAATTAAAACTAACTTCTAACAGTTTAAATTAACAGTAGATCTAATTAAACTTAGAAAATTAGTGTCAGCATACTGGGTGGGAAGGGCAAGGAGCTTCGATGCCCAACTTGATTGTAATAGATAAGTACCTACATGATTCTATTACAGCGTTGAATGTTTTCGTCGGTTTTTCCTAATTATTCAGTTTTCTTCTAATGTTTATTTATATAAATCATAAAAAAGTATTATTTATAAAATTCTTTTGAAACAACAATCCTCCAAAATTTTCTTTTAACTTTATTTAGTAGGTCTTAGGACAAAAACTAATAGCAACTAAATAAAGCTAGCATCTTGAAACTATGGCGGAACGAAGATAGCAGGAGCAGCTAGTAATTCATAATAATATCAAAATAATTTTAAAATGTCAAAAAATTATTGACT
Organism: Euplexia lucipara; assembly: GCA_921972225.1. Taxonomy (NCBI): domain Eukaryota; kingdom Metazoa; phylum Arthropoda; class Insecta; order Lepidoptera; family Noctuidae; genus Euplexia; species Euplexia lucipara. The sequence continues at coordinate 3,125,470 of OV179151.1, forward strand.
TAACTTCCCTTTTGCACTTTTTGCTTTTACTTTTTAATTTAAAATCTCACATTAATCACGATATTCTCACAATTATTTTACTGATTAAATTACAATTACAACAATTATTACAATTTAATGAACTTTTGAAAGAAACCGGCGACAATACTAAACATGAAGAAATAATCGACGACAAATTTCAACACTGAGGATACAGAAAGATGTACTAAAATGTATTATAATCATATCTATGTATTTATTTTGTTTCAGTATGTATGTATCTGTATATTTTTTTATATCACTTATTTGTTCATAAGTTTTACCTAGTTACACCTACCTTGTTCCATCTCTGCACCACCTTAAGGTAGACTGGTAGAAAATGCTTTGTACAGTTTTTTTTACTTGTGCATAAAGTTTTATTAAATAAAATATGACTAAAATCATGTTATCTGATATCATGATTCAATTCATTAAACCCCGGAAGGACACCGGTGTCCGCCTGTCATTGTCTTTCTATTGTGTCTCTAATTACCTCAATTGAAAGGTACTACTTTAGAGTAGTTCGGCAAAGATTTTAAAGTGCTAACAAAAAGTTCAAGTCATGGTTCAAACCTTGATCCACGCAGTACGCATCGGTAAGCAATGCTAGCGCAAAAAAAGAGACCTTTTAATGATTTGATATTGACGTTGAACTGGTTTAAAAAGAAACAATAAACACAGAAATTCCGTGACGAATCGTGGAAAAAACAATTGAATGAACAAAACGTTTGTTCGCGGTGCGGCGTCCAGCTTTTGATAGGATTTCCTGTTGTTGACTTAATATTGCACAAGATGGCTTCCGCAAATTGACACTTTCACTCAGTTTTGTATTTGCTGCTCATTGATTTTGTTCGTTTGACTGCCTCGTTAGTCTAGTGGTCGTAAGCGCTACTGCTGCATGAAGTAGTGTTCGATCCTCGTGTCGGGCAAAGTGTTATTGAGTTATTCCATCTGGAATTTCTTAGTAGCAGCCCGAAGTCCAGTCCGAGCTCGGTTCTTGAAGTTGTTGACTCGTACGTCTACCTAGGACAAGTAGTCCAGTTAGGTAGGTACGACTTCAAGAAAGAGGTCAGTCGCCGAATCCAACTCGACTGGGCAGCGTTCGGAAAATTGCGTAATGTCTTCTCGTCCGACATACCCCAGTGTCTCAAGTCAAAGGTTTTCGACCAGTGTGTGTTGCCAGTGATGACTTATGGCACTGAAACGTGGTCCCTCACTATGAGTACGCTCACATACACATCGCTCGCTGACACATTGGGGTAACTTGATGTGCTGGCGTCTGTACCTACTAACAAAATTCACACCTTTTAATGTCTCTGAAATTAAAATTGTATTCACGTAAATCGGATAAGTGGTTCTTGAGCACATTTCTGGAGTTATTAAAACAAACTAACGGACGTATTTCCGGTACGTTTTTGTTTTATACATATTAAGTAAGGTTTTCATTAAAGATTAATAAACCCTAATAGTTGCTGTACAAATAGCTGAGTTATTAGTGTGCATTGAGACAGGAACTTTTAACTTTAATCCCCATAATCGTGGGCTTATCATTGGTGAAAGAAAACTTCGTAAGAAAACTCAGAAATATAAATCTATACCTGCTAATATCATAAAAGGGTAAAGATTGTGAGTTTGTGGCGTTGTGGAGATTAATCTCTGGATCTGCTGAACCGATTTTGAAAATTATTTTACCAATACACAGCCAAATTATTTGTGAATGGCAAAGGCTAAGTATATTTTATTTTCAAAACTGAGAGGGGGTGAAATGGATGTTGAAGTACGAAATGAACGCAGACGAAGTCACGAACGAAGTGCTAGTTAAGTAGTATAAGTCTGAAATCACCAAATAACTTTGTTTGAGGAAGCGTGGTACAAGTGCGCTTGCTCATGCCATATTTTTGTAATAAGAGGTATTATATTTGCTTAACAGTGCAACAGTAAAATACTGGACTTTAATAATAATTAAATTGATTAGATATTAATTAATGCCTTCAGTGAATTTACGTATGTACAGTCGCCAGCACGTCAAGTTACCCAATGTGTCAAATTTCTTTGAACATTTTTCAACTTTATGTCAAACAGCATAAGGTTCATAATCAATTGGGAAAAGTTGACACATTGGGGTAACTTGATGTGTGGCGTCTGTACAACAGTTTCGCCAAATATGTTACGAAGTTATATTTCTTTCCAACAAATTAAAAAAAAACTACAAGCAGCCTACTATTACCTATACCTCGTTCCACATCTTTTTACTTACTTTGTTTCATCGTAACATTTAATAACAAAAAAGTAAACAAAAAAATTACACTCAACATTGAGGTTATCAAACATATCGGTGCGCGTGCGCAGTGCGGCCCGTTATCGATCGCACGCGGATGCGTCCGCGCATCGCTGTGAATATCTATCGACTTTCCAAGTAAGGAGGTTGAGTTATAAGCGGATAGAGTGTAATAACTAATAAGTCGTTACGTATAACTTAATTGTCTTGAGGAGCTTGTGGCTAAATTATAACAGCCGCATGGGTCGATCGAAGGTTAAGCTACGCTTGACGAGGTCGGTCCGTGGATGGGTGACCATTTATTACATACCAAGACTCCTCCGTGCCTCGGAAAGCACGTTAAGCCGTTGGTCCCGGCTGTCATTTGTAGATCTTTGACAGTCGTTACTTGTAGTCAGAAGCCCGAAAGTCTGACAACCAGTTTAACCAAGGGGTATCATGTTACCCAGTTACTGGGTTGTGGAGGTCAGACAGGCAGTCGCTCCATGTAAAACACTGGTATTCAGCTGCATCCGGTTAAACTGGAAGCCGACCCCAACATAGTTGGGAAAAGGCTAGGCAGATGATGATGATGATGTATAACTTAATTGTCTTCTATTCATATTTTTTATTATTTATTTAAAATAAATAATTTACTATTCGTTAACTGTCTTGTTAGTGTAGTGGTCGCAAGTGCTATGGCTGAGCATGAGGTCCCGGGTTCGAGCCCCGGGTCGGGCAAAGTGTTATTGAGGTTTGCCATCTGGAATTTCTCAGAAGCAGCCCAGAGGCTGGAGTTGGTGCCTGATTGATATCAATAGGCTCGCCTCCTATTACATGGGACTTTAATATAACTGGTGAAATGTGGGTGTACAACTGAGGTGTACTTGACACTATATCAGTCAAAGTCTAAGTCAAATCGTTTAATTCAATTAGACTCCTAACAGGCAGGTTTTGAACGTTATACTTATAAATTAAATAGATTAAGAGAATGATTCTAGTTGCAGATTCCAAATGGTAGTTTCGTATGGAGAAGAATGTGCAAGAAACTCCATACCTAAATAATACCAGCCTGTTACTGTCCCACTGCAGGGCAAAGACCTCTTCTCATACAGAGAAGGCTCGAGCATTGATCACCACGCTTGCTCAAGGCGGATTGGTGATTTCAAACTTGTATTAACTACAGATCCAGGTTTCCTCACGATGTTTTCCTTTGCCGATGTCAATGATGTCTAAGATAAACTTAGAAAGTACATATGAATTAGAAAAGTCACATTGGTACTTGCCCGGATTTGAACCACAACCTCGTGCATGAGAGGTAGGCGCCTTAACCTCTGGGCCATCACGACGACTTAACTCCATACTTACTCTTTTAAAATAGGTTTACAATACTTTGTATACAACAATCCTACTAATATTATAAACGTGAATTTTTTTGAGGATGGATGGATGGATGGATGTTTGTTACTCTTTCACGTAAAAACTACTGAATGGATGAAAATAAATTTTAGTATGGAGTTAGCTAACACCCTGAATTAACACATAGGCTACTTTTTCTTCCTGTATTCCTACGGAAACGGGCACTATGCGGGTGAAACCACGGGACGTCTGCTAGTCAGATTATATGTGAGGACGATGCACCTAGAATAATAGGATAATATAATAGTTTGGGGATAACAGTCGTGTTGTTATTTGTGTTTATTTACTTTGAGATATTATTTAAAAACATGTCCAACTATATCTATGGGTATTCGATTATTTAAAAACCTTGCATGCAAAACAAATAGCACTCATTTCAACAAATTACTAAAAGGTGTAAAATTCTGCCTATAAAAACTTTAGTTATGTAATAGTACGCTTTCGCTTTTTTTCCAGCTATGTTTGAGTCTCATGTATGTATTAGGGGGTGAGCCTAAGCCCATTAAACCTCTTGATAGCCTAGCTAAGAATTAAGACTCCAACACATGTGTAACATTCGACGCCATCCCACGCGGTTTTATTGTTCAAATCTGAAAACGGTGCTTAAACTTTAAGCACCGTTTTACCAATGAGAACACCATATTGACGTTGCGTGGCATGGCGTGTTATAAGTCTGTTGCTAGCCTTAGAACTTTAAATTAATCAAGTAGTCGTGACATGTGGCGTACTGGGCAAATTTTGTTTTTTCATCAATTAAACAAGACAGCGAAGGAGAAAGGGTGTCTTTTTTATTATTATTGATAGGCACGCGTTCGACCACTAACTCACCTGATGGTAAGCGATGATGTGGTCGACGATGAAGCACGCTTGCCTAGAAGCAACCTGTTCACTCCTGACTTGAAGACCCCTAGGTTGTAGCTATCAGGAAACACCGACTCCGGCAGGTAATTCCACTTCTTAGCTGTTCGCACAATGAATGTGTTTCCAAAGCGTTTAGTACGTATGGTTGGGAAAACCCTAATTACTCTTTGCCTGGAACACCGAACCCAGTACCTCATATTTAGATACATAGTCATTGGGCATTTATAAATTGTCTCAAGTATGTGAACCTTTGCTTTACTTGTGTTAGCATTACTATAATTTAACTCTTCTTCTACTCCACTTTATACCTACTTGTTATAGATAAATTCTAACCTAGTGTAGTTGAACGTAAGTAAATGTGCCCTATACTATGTAAATATGTATTACCGGTGTACCTAAACTTATGGTCAAAAAACTTTTATTATTATTCTCTTTATTTTCCTTAACATACATATCTATTATATTTTTAAACATTTAAATACAAAAATAAATAAAAAACATTTAAAAATATAAAAAATAGTAGCCCACCGGTATCGGGAACAGGGTCCAAGCTAGCGGTGGTCAGGGCTCCTGAGAGAGGAAACGCCTAACAATACGCGCCGTGTCCAGGAGTACTGCCTTCTGGATCAAGCCCTTGATCCAGCTGCGTAACGAGAGCCTCTTAAGGTGTTGGTCGAGGCTCTTGGCTATTATGCCATTGGCCGTCACGACTATCGGCACGATGACTGCTGTATCCACATCCATCATTATTATTATTATTTAGAAGTAGCACCGACAGTACCACTCCATAACATCATACCGGCCAGACCCAAAGGGTAGCCAGAGTTGTCGGTATATTTTGATTAGTAACTCGCCCACCACTCATTGCTTAACCCCCACCACTTCATTGAAGCGTGTACTCATTAAAACTGTCACTAGTTATAACAAACGGAAGGAAACAATGTGATCAATAAAATCCGGTCAAACGTGAGTGTGTTGTATTGTGGTAACATTGTTCTTAAGTTGAAAAATAAATATAATAGGTATAGGTAATATATAATATTTCTCAACTTTTCACACAATGCCATTTAGTCCCAAGCTAAGCTTGAGAGCTTGTGATATGCGTACTAAACAGCTGATAAACATGCTTATGTATTTCTAAATACATACTTAATTATAGATAAATTACACACAGGCACAGAACAAATTATCGTGCACAACACACAAACATTTGTCCTGGGTGGAAATCAAACCCACGACCTCCGGCATAGCAGTCAGGCTCACTAACTACTAGACCAACAGGCAAGTAATGTTAATTGATTGTTTTCTCCTACAAAGTGCGTTTAAGAACGCCTCGGAAGACACGTAAAGGCGTTGGTCTCGGCTGTCATCTGTAGATTTATGACAGTCGCTACGTTATACTCAGAAGCCCGAATATCTGACAACCAGTTTAGCTAAGGGGTATCGTGTTACCCAGTTACTGGGTTGTGGAGCTCCGACAGGCAGGTACTCCATGTAAAACACTGATATTACGCCCATGATCCTCTGAATTGGCTTCAAAAGCCGTTGAGAAATGTCACTCAGGCAAGCCGGTTTCCTCATGATGTTTTCCTTCACCTTTTTTAAAGCGATGATCTGGGGGTCGAGTCTGCTATTGCAATCGTGTCTCAATGACCGGTCAATGATCGTTTTTAGGGTTCCGTAGTCAACTAGGAACCCTTAAAGTTTCGCCATGTCCGTCTGTCCGTCCGTCCGTCCTCGCTTAATCTCTGTGACCGTTAGCACTATAAAGCTGAAATTTGGTACCAATATGTGTATCAATTATGCCAACAAAGTGGTAAAATAAAAATTGGAAAAAATGTTTTATTAGGGTAGCCCCCCCTATATGTAAAGTGGGAAGTGATTTTTTTTTAATTTCAACCCTAACGTGTGATATATTGTTGGTAAGGTATTTAAAAATGAAAAGGGCTTTACTAAAATCATTTTTTGATAGTATCAATAATTTCGGAAATAATCGCTCCAAAAGTAAAAAACAATGTGTGTGTCCCCCCTCTAACTTTTGAACCATAAGTTTAGAAAATATGAAAATAATCTGAAAAGTAGAACTTTATAAGGACTCTCTAGGAAAATTATTTTGAACTTGGATGGAAACAGTTTTTGTACAAAAAAGACAAAAATTTGTACAAAATAATTTCTGGACTAAGTTTGTAGTATAATTGTATATACAAGCATTTTTTTAAACTTCGTTTACATATTCTACGGAACCCTACACTGAGCGTGGCCCGACACGCTCTTGGCCGGTTTTTTTGACGTTTTTCGTCAAAATTATGACACATTTCCCATACAAAAAAAATAAATTAAATCACAAAGATTATTTTACGATTACTTGTATAAATTCAATTAAATCACAAAGCTTTTTTCAAGAATCTTAATTAAAGAATATCACGAATTTATGATTCCTTACATATAGTTATATTTATTTACGTTTTGAAATGAAAGTGCAAAAAACACCTCTCATGAGTTACTTTTACCTTTCTATTAATTAATACTTTCAAGAATATCTTTCGATTAAAAAATAGAAGAGTTAAAAGTTTGCAATAAAAGACATTTACATAATAATTATGTTATTCGCTTATAAAGCAAGGTACAGTGGTCATGTAGGATAATTTGCATGTCTGGGTGTATGAGAAAGCGAGCACTAATGTACCGTTCATAATAGATCAGGTGTACCTAATTGCTCAGTTTCTACAAATGTATGCGTTTCTCTAGGGTAGGTGGAAATGTGTGCTTAGGTACCTCAAATTAGACAGCTATTGCTAGCTCTTTCCTACATACAGCTCTAGAAAAGGATGGAGGTTTAATGTGGCATATAAAAAAAATGTTTTTCCATTTACAATGAGTTATAAGAAACACGAATTGGAGTTCACCTTTTAAGCAAGCAGATGCTTGTGATAGGAGACTTCGCTCTTCCTCTTAACATTAAACAGTCTATGCAATTGAAAATTACAGATGCCACAAACATGGCAATCTTTTCTCATTCACTGTCAAGTCCATCCAAAGGAAAGGTTGTCTGTAAGAGATCGCTTTTATCAGCCTATGTAAAAAAAATGTTATTGCATCAACTAAAACACTATGTAGACCTTACAATTAATATTTAATTTTGTAACCGAACCTGAGCGATGTCGAATCGCCAGTTATCCTTTATATAAAAGTTATCTGACTTTTGAAAAATCAGCTAAGTATTTGATGAGAACATCGTTTCATTTAAGCATCAATTACTGTTAATTATCTCATCTTATTATGCACCTAAACCGTTAATCAAACTACTTTAAATTAAAAAAACACTTCTTTGTAGAATGAAATATAGTTTATGGGCTCATCGCACAAACATTTGTCTTGGGTGGGAATCGAACCCACGACCTCCAGCATATCAGTCAGGGACACTAACCACTAGACCAAAATGAAAAAAATAAGTATGTTTATCAGTTTTCTAGTACTCATAGCACAAACTCTGCTTAGTTTGGGACTATGGCGTTGTGTGAAAGTTGTGAAATATATATTTATTATTTTGAGGTTTGACCTAGATTCTCCACCTCATTTGAGTTTTATCACCAGATAAAATAACTTTCCCTGAACTTCAAGAACCTTCATAAAGATACAATAGTGCATTGGTCTCTCACGACAGACACAATCATTCTTAATTCTCTATTATTTCAACTGTTTGCTTAACCATCAGATTTTTTTTTGTTTCTCACCACGTCTGACACTTTCTGTTTTAATAGACTCACATGCAAATAAAACCAACTTTTATAGTAGTATAGGTTAGGTATTGGGGCTATTGGTCGTGAGGTTCCAGAGGCTAAGGCGCCTACAAACACAATAATGACTACTACTACTTTTCATTTTGTAAGTCTCTAATGTGCACATATTAAAACATTTTGTGTTTGATAGAATTAGAATGATAACAAATATATTCAATAACCTTGCCTAACTTACCATACCTATTCTATAGTTAACCTAGGTAGGAATTTGTAATATTATGGCTAGGCCTGCATGTTAGGTAGGTACCTAACATGCAGGCCTAGCCATAATATTACAAATTCTATTTCTATTATCGTAATCGATAAGGCGACAATAGAAGGAAAATGGCGTATATGGAATCAGCTGTTTGTCAACTGTCAAGTGTTGACGAGTAGAATGTGAAATGTAATATGGCTGAAAATGAAATAGGTACACTTGACACTTAGTTTGACAGTTGACAAACAGCTGATTCCATATAGGTACGCCATTTTCTATCTATTGTCGCCTTATCGATTACGATAATAGACACAGAATTTGTAATATGGCCAGGCCTGCTGGCTACCTTACTGAAATGCATTGGTTTTGAAAGATACAAAATACATAATTTTAAACTGATCTACTCAATAGGTACTCAATGCTACTACTGCACTGCGTGTCTCTTATATGTTACATGCAATTTACCTACTTAGTTTTCCCGGTCTACTATATCTACAGTTTGTTTTTGGTGAAAAGCTCCAGTCTCTTTACCAGCCTTATCTACGATAATTCCGCAATGCCAACAATGTCGTACACCCATCTCGTCGCCGGACGCCCCACACTTCTCTTGCCATTTCTTGGACGCCAATCGATCACAGCTTAACTCCACCAAAATCAAAAACAAAATCAAAAGTCATTTATTCAAATTAGGCTGAGGATCAGCACTTTTTGAACGTCGAAATTACATAAGACAGTCCCCCAAACCCAAACCCAAACCCTTCGCCACTTCCTAGTGTTTTTGCTGGGAAGAAGAAGTGGCGGAACAAACTCTCCAGCAACACATCTGTCTGATAAGTTAGAAGAACTTGAATTTACACAGTACAATTAGTTATAATTACAAAATAATTAAAATAAGTTATTCACTACATGTTAGCTAGCACACTCAACATACAGAATACCAGTAATATATAGCTACCGACAGTAAAACTAACTTAACTCAAGCAAAAGCAACTGACTAATAACCGTCTTTATTACACGCTGTCACGCTATTTCACCCGTGTAGTTCCCATTCCCGTAGGAATACAGGGATAAAAAGCTTATGTCACCCGTGAATAGTGTAGATTCCCAACGGTGAAAGAATTTTCCAAATCGGTCCATTAGTTTCGGAGCCTATTCAATGCAAACAAACAAAACTTTTCTCTTTATATATAGTATTAGTATAAATATTTATATAGATATAAAGTCAACTAAAGACAAGTAGTCCAAAGAGTAAAGCAATAGGCGCGATAGTGGCCATTTCCCGGTCAGTGACAATTATAATGTTTCCCACGACAAGAAATTCTTTTACTTCAACATTGTTTGAGAATTATGATTATTTATCTTCTCACACTAAGTATGTAAATTTTATTAGGTACTTTCTTTGTATTTTTTGTCATTGTTGTTTTGCTCAAAAGCTGTAGTGGCTACAAGATTCGTGATCAAGTAGATTAACCAAAATTCCACAAGTTTAACACAACGCTAGTCTAGTTCCAAGCTAAGCAGAGCTTGTGTCACAGCTGATGAACATACTTAAATGTTTCTAAAAACATATCTATAGATAAATATTACACTCAGACACAGCACCACAAAAACATTTGTCCTGGGAATCGAACCCACGATCTCCGGTATAGCAGTCAAGACCACTAAATACTAGATCAGTATGCTAGCTATTGTGTTCTTGTTGTGGATTAAACAATAACAAGAGATTAACAATAATTTTCATGTCAGCATAAAAAGTATGAAGACAGACTGCCATATAAAAAAAAAAGATTGCGATTTATTCCATAAAGGGTTAGGCAGAGTCGTTCTCATTACACATTTAAGTTTCAAGTCTCTTATAAAATAAGGGGTGTCACGAAAAAAAATAAAAAAAAAACTCAACAATATTTACTTTGTCTGCCTCGAGAATTGACTCGACATTATACGAAATATCATTAACACTACATTTAAAAAAAAAATCAAACTAATATGTAATAATGTTTTATAACACATTTGCTCGTAAAGGGTCTCTTATTCCGCTAAATTCAGTATCGTAATGTATCTCATAACGCACTGGTGCGCAATGTAATGTAAAACGCACGGTTTGGATCATGCTCCGACTAAAACGAACGGTTCATTTTTTTAAATCTTAGCAAAGAGTTCTTTGCGCTTTTTCTTTTCGCTGTATTGTTTTTATTTGAAAATTTCAGTCCGAGTTTTATTTATTTCCTCGCAAATATGTTATAAAACGTCGTATGACATACGTGCGCTTTGATAATAACAGCCTCTGCTTTCGCCCGAGCCGCTGGCGAGGGCTACAGCCCTCGCCAGCGGCTCGGGCTAACAATATCGCCTCAGCTGTAATTATCAACCTACCGCACTTATATCATAATGTACTATTGTCTATTACGTAATCGTTTATAGGAGGTAAACAATAACCCTACAGTTATGTATTTGTGTGTTATTTCGTTGTTATTCTCTAGTAAATAACGTGTAACTCCCTGAATAAATGAATAAATACAAAGATCTGAGCGAATAAACGCAGAACCCAGCTAGCGCTAAAGAAAAATAAAACTAAACATAATCCAAGAATAGACCACAAAGATCAAGCAATAAAAGAGGAATTATGATTTATAAATAACCTAACTTATTACATTGCCATCGTAAAAGTGTTATTTCATTAAAATCTCGATATTAAATTAATATTATTTCCGTTATTGTCAGGCTATCAATATTTTACAGTTAAGTACAGTCGACCGCATGACTTTGGAAACACGTTACCTTTCCTTGACGCGAATTCACAGTTTTTTTATCATTCATAATGGGTCTACTCTAGACTTGTCAATCTTGACCCGAGGACAAAGATGAGATCGACGATGGAAGGAGTCTACCCAAAAGGAGCCTATAAACTCGCGGCTTGAACAGACTGGGGTCATAATGAACTTGGGAACACCAATACAGGCAGGGAGTTCCACTCCTTGGCTGTGCCCATAATGAAAGATGAGGCAAAGAGCTTCGTTTGTTTTTTTACGTGGGACTAAAACATAACTGGTGAAATGAGGGTGAACTGATAGCTACAACCTAAGGGTCATTAAGTCAAGAGTGAATTACTTCTAGGCAAGCATGCATCATCAAGCGTTGTAACTAAGCACTAAACCATCAGCTGAGATAGTGATCAAACGCGAGCTCATCTATAATCAAAGAGATTTAAAAGACTATAGAGCGGGCATGTCAAGGAAATGTTATAGCAAAACTTTGATCCCATGTCTCAGTAACGCCATCTAGAATAATATATGAATAATGGAGCGGCAGCGGAGCGTACTACAAAAAACTCATAGACTTGTATCCAGCAGGACACACTTTTTTGGACGAAAATTTTGTTCGTGATGTCCGGTCTATAGGTATTGAATGTCTTTGTCTATAATATAATAATTAATAATAATAATAATGAGCATCTTTCGAGGCTTTCGTTGCACGGTTGGGCAAGAACGTGATCCAGAAGGCAAGACTTCTTGATACGGCCCGCATCGTGAGGAGGTTCCTGTGTCTGGTGCCTTAACCACCGGTAGCTTGGACTCGGCTCCCGCCATTGGTGGTCTACTATTTTTTTTTTATATTTTTAAATGTTTTTAATTATTTTTTAATCGCTCGCATATCTTACTACCAGTCCGCGTAGCATGTCTACAGAAGAGACAATGTGACAGATTGTAGAAACTTTTTTTTTGTTTTGAGCACGACAATGTCAAGAATGAAGAGAAGAAATATCTCGATTCTTCAGTCAACAATAGTCTTCAATATGGAGCATTATTTCGTCTATATTATAATCGGAAGAAATGTTTCTAGCATCTGTCATTTTGTCGATTTCTACAGTGATCATGCTACCCGTGCAGCGTACAGACGCCAGCACATCAAGTTACCCCAATGTGCCAAATTTTCCCAATTGAATATGAACCTTATTCTATTTGACATTAAGTTGAAAAACCGATCAAAGAAATTTGACACATTGGGGCAACTTGATGTGCTGGTTCTGTACACTGGTTTTGTTACCATCTATGTGCGGCAAACTGTACCTTCGTGTATCATTATTAATTTGTATAAATGCTTAAATGCTTCTGCGAGGTCAATTTTTATTTTGATTAATAAATGTAAAATATTTTTATCTGCTTATTATTCTTATGGCGGGGTCAATTTTATACAGTTAACTGTTTTAAATCTCGTTCCAATGTCTAGGTTAACCATTTAGATTAACTATTATTATCGACTTTTAACGAGCTTTTTCTCAATTATGTTGTTTGGTTTTTAGTCTGAATCAGAATCAGTATCTTTTATTTGTTAAGGAGTTTTGAGGAGTTATAGAGAACAGGGTTAGTTTTCATTAACCGGTTAATTTTTTAGGAAGATTTTAATAAGTTGACCCATAGATGTAAACTCTCACTATGAAACTTGAAAATCGAAAATAGTAAAAATGCTGTGATATACAATCTTTTTAACTACTCTATCAAAATGTATGAAACAGCATTTTCTCTTTAGATAAAATACGGCACGTCGCAGAGTCTCTTATACACATCAGTAACATTTATTATTTTATTAGTATCATCAAGTTTCTTAGATGGTTTTTCAACTTTATCACAAATAAATTAAGGTCAATTTTCAAATGGAAAAATTTGGCTGTTTGGCTTGATCTGCTGACGTCTGTTCTAATATACTTAGGTTAAAATGTCCTTCTTTTGTTACCTTTCTTTGTATTTTATTTAATTTTTGCTTTGTTTTTTTACACGAGACGCCTTTATACACTTAGATTTACAATAAAAAATTGTTATTTTCATAATATTGTGAAACGAGAACAACTGCCGACAAACTGTTTTGCAGTTTGGCAGACCTTTTGTATGTTTTAGTTGTACAGATTACGAATAAAGAAGTAAAACAAAAAGTAAGAAAGCTTGCTTTGATTTAAATATTTCTTCTAAACATATCATTACACACACAAAAAACATATTATTACCACACCACATATTACCAACGTGTCAATGGAATGCGTGAACAATTAACCAAACGTGTCGAGTAACCATTAACGAGTGATTAACTTTGATGAACCGACAAATAACTGCATATAACACCATAAACACCGGTTAACTTAATTGAAGAGCGTGTTACTATTAATTGTTGCCTAACTAATAAAACGGTTGTTTAGTTCCTGGTGTAGACCACCTACATTGGGTATCGTAAAAGATATCAAGGAATTAGGGTTAAGAACTGAAGATACGTTATTGGCAACACAATCTTCTCGTTGATTATAATGGACAACTTGACAAAGAAATATTTTTAGTCCCTCATCTAGATACACGAAAATATTTCTTTTTTCACGTAATCAAAAAATACCGGTGATACATCGACTCAAAATGTCGCATGACGTCACTAGCCAGGACAGTTTTTATTAGATAATGATGTTACATTAAGCGCATTCAAGTTGAAGAGAGGGGGCTCCTCTCTTCAACTTGAATGCGCGTAATCTAAGCAGTTTTCCATCAATTTGACTGGCCTGTTGGTCTAGTTGTTAGTGACCCTGACTGCTATGCCGGAGGTCGTGGGTTCGATTCCCACCCAGGACAAATGTTTGCGTGATGAGCGCGATCATTTGTTCTGTGTCTGGGTGTAATTTATCTAAAACTAGCTGCCCCGGCAAACTTCGTTGTGCCTTAGAATCAATTCATTGCTCTTATTTTTTTTTATATTAGATATACATACGTTGAATAAGACGACAACAAATAAATCCAAACCAATAATAACTACTACTACTTTTAAATTACAACATGTATACAGGGTGTAACGGAAAGGGTATATACATACGAAGGGCACGGATTCTCTTGGTGATAAGAAACGACATGGCAACGTTTTTATACTTATACATACATAATTGTAAAGTAGAGCCCACACGCGCCGTCGCGCCTTCGTCGGTTAGGCAGAGCCCGATAGGTCTGTACTAGGTGCGCAGAACCCGAGATAGATATACTTGAACCTTGCCGGACAGGATTATGACCCTCATAGTGCGGTGACACGTTTGTTATGATTTTGCATTTAATATACTGTCGATATTAAATAATATCGTGAAGTTATCGGTCTACAGGGGATCTTCTAGCGTATGCCATTCACATCTGGAGTAAGGCCATCGAGAAGCATGGGGAAGCGCTTGCCGTCTCCCTCGATATCTCGAAGGCTTTTGACAGGGTCTGGCACAAAAGTCTCATTGGTAAGCTTCCTTCTTTCGGTCTGCCCACTGGTCTATGTGACTGGATTGCTGACTTCCTGAGTGGTCGGTCCATCCGAGTTGTAATTGATGGCTGCTCATCCGGTCAGTTAGACATCAATGCCGGGGTCCCTCAGGGGTCGGTACTCTCGGCAACATTATTCTTGCTGCATATTAATGAACTGCTTAAGCCCGGTACCTTTGGGTATGCAGACGACAGCACTGTTGTCGAGAGCTACATGTCTGACGCACGGGCTAGTGGGTCACAGATCCAGTCTCTCCGAGAAGCTATGGTCGAGCGCTTGAACTTGTCCTTGAAGGCAATCGCCGAGTGGGGTGATGCCAACTTGGTCAAGTTCAATGCTGCGAAAACCCAGGCGTGTCTGTTTTCCGCCAAGCGGAGCCTATTCCACCCGGCTCCATCTTTCCGAGGTGTAACCGTGCCGATAACCGACCATCTTGATCTTCTTGGTGTAACGTTGTCATCCACTCTCAATTTTAGCTCTTACATCGAGGCAAAGGCTCAAATAGCTGCAAAAAAGTTAGGTATCTTAGCAAAGGTGAGACGTTACTTCACGCCGGAACAGCTGCTCAACCTCTATCAAGCGCAAGTTCGGTCGTGTATGGAGTACTGCTCTCATCTTTGGGACGGATCCGCCAAATACCAGCTTGATGCGCTTGAGTCTATTGAGAAACGAGCCAAGAAGATCATCGGCAATGATGCACTCGTTGTGTCAAAACTTCAAAGTCTTGAGCATCGACGCCGAGTTGCTAGCCTGTCGGTTTTCTATCGGTTATATTTCGGAGAGTGTGCATCGGAATTGCACGATTTAATTCCACCAAGCCCTTTCCATCATCGGACCACCAGGCGTTCAGCACTGCGCCACCGGTACATGGTAGATATCCCAACCATACGCACTAAACGTTATGGAAACACATTCATTGTGCGAACAGCCAAAGAGTGGAATTCCCTGCCGGTGTCGGTGTTTCCTGATAGCTACAACCTAGGGGTCTTCAAGTCAAGAGTGAACAGGTTGCTTCTAGGCAAGCGTGCTTCATCGTCGACCACATCATCGCTTACCATCAGGTGAGATAGTGGTCAAACGCGTGCCTATTAGTAATAAAAAAAAAAAAAAAAAAAAAAAAGTTTCAAAGTTATTAGTTGGGAGCTGAAATTTTGAGGAGAGAATCGTTATTAAATACTCTATTCACCCTGTTTGTATGTATATACCCTTTCCGTTACACCCTGTATATACCCTAACCTAACTGACCATACCTATCCTATAGCTAACCCAACTATCTAACCTAACTACCTTACTAAAAAATACTAAATTCATAATTTTAATCTGAACTATTGCCTCTATGTTACATACAATAATTTATGCCTATAGTTTTCCCGGTCTACTTTAATTAAAGTCCTAACAGTAAAATAAGTTCTATTTGCAAAGAATTATTAAAGTTCGTCTCTGTCATCATTGCTAGTTACGTAAATTGATTTCTGAAATATAAGACTTTTTTATGCTACATAAAACCTCTAAGTTTAGTAACAAAATAAATTTCAGAACGTAGGTACGTATTATAAATTGACAACCTTACCTTTTTGGGTTTAGCTTAAGACTTGTCAATTTCAAATTGTCACCTGATAATGAACTGGGAAGTTTGACTCCTGTCATGTCATCCAAGATGGCGCTGCGTTTGAAAAATGTTTGAGACAACCGCTTTCTTGATATTTATTTTCATGATGTCGAACGGGATAAAAAGTATCCTATGTCCTTCTCCTGGCTCTAAACTACCTCCCTGCCAATTTTCAGCTAAATCGGTTCAGCCGTTCTTGAGTTATAAGTGAAGTAACTAACACGACTTTCTTTTATATATATAGATATGTAGGTATGTATTTAGAACTAAATAAGTATGTTTATCAGCTGTTTAGTACCCATAACACAAGCTCTCAAGCTTAACTTGGGACTAAATGGCGTTGTGTGAAAAGTTGTGAAATATTTATTTATATTTTATTTATTTAATTTGAAAAAGAAAAAAATATGTGTCAAATATTTCCTTGTAACCTAGGTGATGAACTTAAAACTATTTTTTGTCAAATAGCTCATTACTAAGTTTTAGAAGAGCAAGGTCTAAAGTTCCACATCTCCTAGAAAAGGGAGGATCCTCCGACCAGCAGAGCAAAATTTAAAAAAAAAATACCAGCCTGTTATACTGTCCCTCTGCAGGGCAAAGGCCTCTTCTCATACAGAGAAGGCAATATTTTTGGCTATCTTTTTATAGCTGGCTACTAACTAGTGTCCAGTTGCACACGGAACTGATGTCAACTGAGAAATGATTAAAAAATGGTATTGCACTTTAAGTGCACAACTTCATGTTACGGTGACTCTCAGACGGGGTACCTACTTGACTTTGAAATTATATTTTGAGTAGGTATTTATATGTATCCCCTATTCCAGTTTCACCAGTTTCTGACATACTGGCCACTTACACATAAATGAGTTTTAATATAATCTTGAGGATCTCATTGGCGAAAGTAAATAGGTACCCACGTGCATCGTGCTTGACACGTATTTTTTTCTTTCACGCTTGCTATATACGACTGATGTTTTTGATTTGTCTCGGGTTGAAAACGGAAGCTCTTGCCAGCGACAGACGGTATCATTCCTCCTAATTGCTCAAATCTAGTACCTACATCGGTGCTCCTGCTACTCGCACAAGGTTGCAGTCACTTATCGCCATCTGGCGCTGGTAATCACCGCTCATTTCACCCAAGTCTTCATGGGGAGTTTTTACCAATTAGCACTGCAAGTCTGCAAGAGTGCTGCTGCTGTCAAGTAAAGTTTAAGGGAGGCTTCCTTCAACAGTCTCCTCAGGGATATTATTCAGCAGGCGATGCAATTAGGAGTTTCAGTGGCATTAAAGAGAACACGGAGCCTCTTTGGTGCCTCCTTCTGCGTACTTATGGTGACAGTCTTCATAGACAATCGTCGTGCCCGTTCGACACAGGAGTTCCCCAAATTATAGCCATTTTGGCCAACTATGTTGTTTCACCTTGACTTCGACCTGATGGTCAATGGTCTAGGTCATTGGCCCACATAGATAAATATAAAAATAAAATTGGCTTTAACAAGTTTGTGTCACTAGATTTGACAAATCGAAAGAATTATTGACTATCTGACCCCCTTATTGATAAATGTGAGGCACGGTTATGTCAAACATTCAAAGACTTCTTCTAATACCTACAAAGAAGGCTCAAGTTTTTAACCGACTTCAAAAAAGGAGGAGGTTCTATGTTCGTGTGTATGTATTTTTTTTTATGTATGTTACCTGATTTCTCCTCCATTTGTGGACCGATTCTCAAGATTCTTTTTTTTATTTGAAAAGTATACTACTGAGGTGGTCCCATTTTAATTTGGTGAAGAACTGGTGCTGATCTTCGGAGATATACAACGGAACTCTTCAAAAATAGTCGGCATATCTGTCGTGATTGCTGGAATCGCTTGGATGTTTATTGTTTACACAACATCATGACGTATCATCACGCCTGTATGCTCTGAGGGGATCGCAGATGTGTTCCATATACCTAGATTTCGACAGTTAGGTATGTTAATTTTAATTTATTAGGGATAAGTGGATGTATTATCATTACATGTTTTGTTAACAATTAACAATATAAAATAAATTCATGGCAAACAGAATAAGGTTCATATTATTCAATTGGAAAAAAATTGACACGTTGGGGTAACTTGATGTGCTGGCGTCTGTACTACTGCTGATATCAATACTAACACCATTATCTAGTATCATACAGAATATAATTTCCCCTAAGATTGAATTGGTAGAAAAAAAAACTTTTTTACAAAAAAAAACAACCGACTTCTTAAAAAAAACTAACAGGTGAAAAATAACTCCAGTTTCGGAAGTCTGTGGCTTTGGTGGTTTTGTTTTGTTCATTATTGGCCACCGACTTCCGAAACTGGAGTTATTTTTCACCTATTAGTTTTTTTTAAAAAGTCGGTTGTTTTTTTTTGTAAAAAAGTTTTTATTTTGTAATTTTTAGTTTCTTTGTATGTCAAGAAAGTCTTTCAAAACTTGAAAGAATCATTGAAATTGGATAACAATTGCTGAAGAAGTTCTATCTAAACATTAATCTGTACATCTCTGCCGGCCCTTTTTAAAATAGAATGGCGTAATGTTATATTGTGGAAATACAAAAGCTCAGCATAGACATCTGACTGTAGCAATCGCGAATAATTTGCTGTTATGCGTTGAAGAGTTCCATCGCCTGTCTTCGTCATCAGTTTTTCTTCACCAAATGATACTTTCTAAATGAAAATGCTTGATTTGTTCCTAAAAATGTTAAAATCGGTGCGTGTGTGCCCATATTTTTTGAGGAATTCCCTCAATTCCTCGAGGATCACTTATCAGATTTGAGTTTTGATGCAAATGGGACCAATCTGTTAGTATACCCTATTAAATAAAAAAAAGGGTTTTGAAAATCGGTCCATAAATGACAGAGTGATGAGGTAACAAACCCTAAAGAAAAAAAAAAAAAAACATACAACCGAATTGAGAACCTCCTCCTTTTTTTGAAGTCGGTTAATTAATATGGCTGCACAACGTTTAGACAGACCGAAATCAAAAGTGCAACGGATCATTTTTCTGCATCGATCAACCGATCCTGTCACCAAATCGTCGGTGCACCTTGTGTGGTACGTGACCCTAACGACCTATCTGTTCTTTAAGCAATGTGCCCTGCAGCACGCTCTCACTTAACTTACTAACTATGATATGTTTTAAAATAAGGTGGCTCTGACTGCTAAGCCGGAGGTCGTGGGTTTAATTCCCACCCAGGACAAATGTTTGTGTGATGAGCACGATCATTTGTTCTGTGTCTAGGTGTTTATCTATAATACGTAGGTATGTATTTAGAAGTATATAAGTATGTTTATCAGCTGTTAAGTACCCATAACACAAGCTCTGCTTAGCTTGGGACTAGATGGCGTTGTGTGAATAGTTGTGGAATATTTATTTATTTATTTAGATAATTTCTGTTATATTTCCAAATGAGAGCAGCGGTGGCCCAGTGGTGGCGGCCTCGACTTACGAATAGTAAGTCGTGGGTTCAAACCCAGGCAGGCGCATTACTTTGTGTAGTTTATTTCATCACCACTGCTCTCCAAAACGGTGAAGGAAAACATCGTGAGGAAACCGGCATGTCCTCGAACCAAAAAGTTCGAAGACATGTGACATCTACCAATTCGCACTGGGCCCGCGTGGTAGATTATAGCCCATACGCAAAATACGCGCTTAGACGTGGAGTTGCGGATACCAGCCCGATATCTTTAATCTCTAATCTTTTTTATATTTCCAAATGCTTCGACGTTTTCTTACTTCTGTTACTTTTATTTGCCTACGGAACCACAACAAAAACTTCATCTCACATTGTAAAGAAAAGTTCTTCCATAAATTAAACTACGATAAACAAAATCGGTCGTTAACGAAAACCACACGAAACCGGTCAGGTACACTTTATTCGTCTAATCTAGGTTTAAACACATATCCCCAGTGAGACATGCACTGCGCTTTTCAATCTAGGTGTAACTCAGCGGTGATTCAGATTCGGGAACGTTGCCAAAGCATACACCTTCATTACTTAGGCTGCTACCAGTGCTACCACTGACTACAGTTGAAATGTTTTTATATTGCAGGTGCTGTGTTCGTTTTATTAAGTTGGTATGTATATAGATACCTACTGCTCTCTTTATTGCAAACGCAAATTCAAAATCAAATCATTTATGTTTATAACATACAAGACACTTTTGAACGTTAGTCTTAGTAAATTAAGCAAATGATTCTGGTAGCTCATTCTAGTAGGTAGTTTCGTATGGAGAAGAATAGGCAAAATACTCCATACTTACTCTTGTAAAATAGATTTTGCAATACTTTGTGTATGTTGCAGTCAAAACTCTTAACCAGTCAAAAGTACTATTGACAAGCAAAATCAGTCAAAAGTACTTTTGACCGTATGCTTTAGTCAATAATACTTTTGACTAAAATAACAGTTAAAAGTACTTTTGCCTAATGGAGCTGGTTAAAAGTACTTTTGACTGACGCTCGTCGTCAAAAGTCCCAGATTCCTTAGTGCTTTTGACTGATGCTTTAATGCAGTTAAAACTCCAACAACAACAGCTAATTTGCAGTCTAAAGTACTAATAACCATTAATTTTCGGACAAAACCACTCTTGACCAACCTGTTCAGTCAAAAGTAGTTTTGACTGATTTTGCTAGTCAATAGTACTTTTGACTGGTTAAGAGTTTTGACACATTATTCAGATATTTATTAATAGTTTGACTAATGTTTACAAAGTATTGCATAACCTGATTGAGTCACAAAAAAGTTAGGATGTTTTTCTTCGTACGTCGGACTACCACTACTGCAAATATAATAAGTACATACCTAGTAGAAAGATTCCTTACTTAAGCGGTACCCCGACGCAACATAAAACATTGCTCAATGATAGGTAAATACATATATTTTTTTTTTTAATATTCCACAACTCACACACAACGCCATCTAGTCCCAAGCTAAGCAGAGCTTGTGTTATGGGTACTAAACAGCTGATAAAGATACTTATATATTTCTAAATACATACATATTATAGATAAATAACACCCAGACACAGAACAAATGATCGTGCTCATCACACAGTCATTTGTCCTGGGTGGGAATCGAACCCACGACCTCCGGCATAGCAGTCAGGGTCACTAACTACTATAAATAGACCAACGGGCCGGTCGTTTTTAAATGTAGGTAAAATGTTTATTTGTTTTTTTTTTAAGGAAGTGCTGATGACTTAATACTTCATGTCTATGAGCGATTTGCACGATTCCGCTTTGCTATATTGTGTTCTCTGGTTTCGAAAGATATATATTATGAAGATATATGTATGAAATCGTTAAAAAAAGTCGAAGTGGAAGTCGTTATGATAATCATAGATATATTTATCCAGTAACTGTTACTACCAAAGAAAGTCATTACTAGAGACATGAGGTATTTACTCGAACATTTCATTTGTACTTATAAGTAACTTTTACTATTTGATGACATCTGATTTATGGACTCTATGTTCCTTTCACTCACTCTCTCAAATAACATTTAGGTAAGCTTAACGTACTTTTTTTCGAAACACGGAGGACTATTTAACGATTTTATTTAAAAGTTTGTGTATCAAAGCGCGTATTTTGCGTACGGGCCATAATCTACCACGCGGGCCCAGAGCGAATTGGTAGATGTCACATGTCTTCGATTTTTTTTGTTCTAGGACATGCCGCCGGTTTCCTCACGATGTTTTCCTTCACCGTTTTTGAGAGCAGTGGTAATGAAATAAATTACACAAAGTAATGCGCCTGCCTGGATTCAAACCCACGATTTACTGTTCGTAAGTCGGGGACGACACCACAGGGCCACCGCTGCTCTCAAATAAACGGTTATAGAAGTCCCGAATCATACATTTGAATTCACCCATTTTAAAGGAGATGGAAAATGGTGGGCCCACATGTAATAAGTTGAGATAAGGTCTTAAAAAATAGTCATATTTTTTATCTTAGAATATGAAAAATATTATACAATATTCTATTCTATATGCTTATTATTTCGCAGTCATCAATTTTATGTTTAATGGCCCGCCCTGCGGTCTATGCTCATCCCCTCAGGGAATTCCAGCATAATGGTACCTTAATAACACAAAAGTTCTATAAAAAGCTTTTGACGCATTTAATATACCCACCAACGTTTTTTGCAAAAGCGAAAAGGCGGACGGAAAGAATTAAAATAATGAAAATCTATAACAAAATACCAGCTTATCAACAAAGGTCTTATCCCGAAAATTGGCTTTTCAAAAATTAACTTTAGCTCTACTAGAACACGATTAGATTTCAGTCGTAAGTCGGCCATTATGTTAATGAATTAATACAAAACCTCCGGAACCAAGCTGGGTGTAAATCTTCGGACAACAATGCATCGTAAATTGTCAATTGAATTGTATTAGCATGTCGGAACGGAAATTAGTGTCGTTGGAGCAGGCCAGTAATATATGGTGCGTGTACACCCTCTAAATACGAACAGGAAGAATGGGGCGAATGATTATCATCGTCCTACTACCCTCATCCTAATTTGTATGGGTTCGAGCGGTTAACAAATTTGCTTGTTCCATTATTTTAATGAGACCTTTTGGAACGTCAGAGATGCAAGTTTAATAAATTAAGTAAATGAATTTAGTTGCACATTGCAAAAGGTAGTCATATGGAGAAGAATACGACACACATACATAATCTCATGAATTTTTCCCATGGGTGTAGTCTTCTTTCATACATCTCTTCCACTAAATGTGTGTCGTTACCTCAATAGTCACTACCTTAGCTAGCCATAACACGAATGGACCCATGATGATTTAGTAATAAATAAACGGATAAAAAGATAACGATACCGGGCTGGTATCCGCAACTCCACGTCAAAGCGCGTATTTTGCGGTTGGGCCATAATCCACCACGCGGGCCCAGTGCGAATTGGTAGATGTCGCATGTCTTCGATTTTTTGGTTCTAGGACATGCCGGTTTCCTCACGCGCTGTTTTCCATCACCGTTTTTGAGAGCAGTGGTGATGAAATAAATTACACAAAGTAATGCGCCTGCCTGGGTTCGAATTCACCCATCTTAAATTTCCTTTAAAATTTTAAAGGTTTTGCACCAAGTTACAGAATGAGGTTTGCTTTATTAGTAATAGTATTGGTAATTTGTATAATAGGTAGGTACAATTGACATCAGTTAAAATACAGTCGCCAGCACTACCAAACCAAACAATATTTTTTTCCAATTGAACATGAACTTTAATCTATTTGTAATAAAGTTGAAAAACTATCCATTCAATTTGACACATGGGGGTAACTTAATGTGTTAACTTCTGTACCTACATAATAAAATTATCATGATGAAAAATAACTTGTAAATAATAAGGAAGGTACAGTATATTTGTGAGAATACAGTTCTTCCGATAGTAGTTAAAATAAGTTTAATAAAATAGACGTGAGCAAGCTTGTAAGAGAAGAGGTTTCTGCCCTGCAGTGTCACAGCAACAATCTCGTTATATTATTCGCGATTCGGTTGTTTAAATATCTGGCATAGCTCTATACGACTCAGGTGGTGGTGATGCGCAATTTGCGTCCAAACTGTTCTGCTGTCATGTTCTTGGGTAATGGCGTGAGAGTGAAGCATGTCTGCAGTGTGGTGACAAATTGCTGTGTGTTTTCGTTATTTATTGATATTGGCATCTGTACTATTTCATGGATCCTGGCTTAAACTCGTCGTACACCAACAAACTAGGTAGGACTACGCGAGACAATATTTATTTTTATTGGGCCAAGAATGTTATAGTAACATAACATTCTTGGCCCAATAAAAATAAATATTGTCAGAATTATTATTCACTTTCTTCTTCATTGCCTGCCTATGAGAGACCTGAAAAGAGATTAAAGCAGACTACTCAACATAAATAAATGAGATTATAAATAAAATAATGTTTATTTTAATAACTTGAGAATGTTGACATTTGGTCTTCAGGGAATAACATGACAAAAAGTAAATAGCTCCCGGTTTCTGGAACTAAATTATCGACGCCTAAAACAATTGAACATAAGTCAGGCGCTGCGATTGGTTAGTGATTATTCATTTCAACTGATCACAGCAGTTGACACTCTTAACATTTTGACACAATTTTGCGATTACTGTCTCGCAACTGCTTTGTTAGAGGACCTTGGTTCGATTTTCAAATCGGGCAAATTGTTATTGAATTAGGTACTCTTGTAGAACTTTTTCTAGATGTTAATAGGCACGACACTTACAACATAAATGGCAAAATGTGAATGTTATTATAGGTCCACATCTGTGTTATTGTTAAAGGAAAACACATGCTTAATCGCATTCTGTGAAAGTTGTGAAATATTTATTTATTTATGTATTTTTTTTTATATTTGTGTGTTTTTTTTGTGTTTTTTCTGTGTTTTAACTAAGCAGAACTTATGCTTTGTTTATTAGACAACTCACCAACATACTTAATATTTATAAATACACAAAAATGTCTTGGGTGGGAATCTAACCCACAACTCCCGGCATAGCATTCAAGGCCAGTCATATTAATATGTTTTTTTTGTTTAATATTTTTTGCGGTTAATTCCACTTTCGGAAATAGGCGTTATAGTTACATTGATTGCATCACTGTTTACCATCAGGTGGGATCGCAGTCAAGCACTCATTTTTACCATTCAATTCAAATAATAAAACATTAGGAATTGATGAATATGTCATCAATATTCGGTTAAGTCTCTTAATAGATAAAGCTTATGCGCTACATTGGGTCAATTGCCATAATTATCAGTAACACCAAAAACAGATCCAAAGCAAACAGTACCACCTACAGCACTGCTTACCTCATTACCGCTTAATGAGGCATCACACGAGGTATTAGCACTTTCTAACTGGTTACTGTTACAGCTGTCCAGTAGACTTTCCCCAAGCTTACGATCTAGTAGCTTAACTGGTTGATTTTCTTGAATTGGTTTGTGGTGGAGCTGTAAGTGGTAGATTAATAGAATTCCTGTTCGTACCGTGTCGATAGCAAACATAGATACTAAATATCAGAATTTTGTGACCGACTTCATCTATACTTCTATACTAATGTTATAAAGAAGAAAGGTTTGATTGTTTGTTTTTTGCGTTGAAGAAAACTTAACGAAAATTAATTTCGTTAAGTTTTCTTAAATTTTCTAACATTCTGCTCAACTTTCTTATTTTTGTTCTTTCTTTCTCCTGACAATACAACAAATACAACAAAAAACGAATTTGCGAAATTGGTCCAGCCACGCACGCCTGATGCTATGACCAAGGAAAATAGGGATTCATTTTTATATGTATACTATACAGTGTCTTGCCATATAGACACAAAACTATCGTCTTAGAAGACAAAGCTGACATGTATGCCACCATACTCTTAGGAGAAAATGATATTAGTATTATTATAACGGTCTAAAATTGACATGGCTTCAATTGCTAGGTCGATAGAGAAGCTGTTGCTAGATAAATTACGGTTACGTTAAGTGTATATTATACTGCTAATGATTAGTGTTTATTGCCTACTATAATCTAATTAACCTATTCTACTGACTGTAGTAGTATTATTGAATACCGTCTATTATTTCTAGATTATTAGCAATGTAGGCTACGCTATACTGGTATTCTTAAAAACCACCGCTGCTTTCTCATGCTAACTCCATTCACGGTGAAATAGACATCTTTGTTGGGTTCTGTAGCCTTAGTAAGGACTAGATTTAGAGAAGTGATTCTAAAAAATGAACCTTATTTAAATCAGTTAAATAATTATGAACACTAAAACAAACTAACGTCTGTTTTTTAATCACGGAGACTAAAATGACATTTCATGTGTGACCAGTTTTTTGCAATTCTTAAATAGTGATGTGCCACTACCGTAAATTGCCGTTAGTAAAATCAAGTAGTATCGTTTTTTAAAACTAGCTGATGCTCGCGGCTTTGCCCTCAATGATGTCGGTTATCGCACCCAGCTCCCAGAAGGATTATTTTTTACCTCCAATAAATGCCTTGATCAACCAATCAAAGTACCTTGTACTTTATGTATGGATATTATACCAATCGAGTTAAATTATTACTACTACTTCAAATACTAATACTACTACCTACTCTAGTATTGCATACAAAATAGAGACACGCAGCGCAGTAGTTCAGTTTAAAATTATATATTTTGGATCTTTCAAAATCAATGCGCTCGCGATTGCTTGATTGGCGTGTATCGCGCTTCTGACTATTCTCGAGGGACCGAGCAGTCTCAGTGCGGAAAAGCTAAAGACTTAATATCTGCTCTCTCTCTGTATCCGTTTTGGAAGCGCGAGATAAAGAATCACGCTCTCGGTCACGCGCAAGTCGTATCCCACGCTCCTGACTGCTCTCAGGTAATCGAGCAGTGTCAGAGCGGATATTCTGAAGACTCAACCTCTGTGTAACCGTTCGAATGCGCGAAACAAAGAATGACGATCCCCGTCGATAGCTAAATGCATTTCTCGTTGTTCCACGATTCCTGATATTGAGAAGCAGTAGTGCGGACTCGTTTAATTCTAGTCGTAATTGGCGCTACGTGATAGTTTCTGCGGAAAAACTTAGTGCATTACTCTCACGGTTAGCACCTAGCCCTTGTTCACGCTTTGCCTCATTAGTAGAAAACTAAATAAAATAATGCATGCCAATTTTTATCAAAATAATGCATGCTAGATTTAAATACCTATAGTAGATGTGAGTCTTCTGTCTGTCTATCTGTTTTACTGCATTTGTGATTGCGCATACATCAGTTTTGATAATTATAAAAAATTAAACTGGTTTTATGTTGCATGCCCCTATTACATAGGACTTATACATACATAAATAGTATACATAGTTTAATTGGGAACATTTGACTGACTTTATGTGCTGGTCTGTACATCTCTATCCAACTCTGCAGTTATGTCATGTTTTATGTTTGTTTTTACATGTAAATGTGCTTGTGTTTCAAAAGTTATTAATTCAAATTTTTCAATTTTAACTAAATAGCACCGGCATTTCCAAATTGACTGATTTCTGAGATAAAATGCCTAAAGAAACACGGTCACGGTTTCATAAGTAAATAAACTTCACAAAAATTAATTACATGAATAGGAACGGGGTTTGTATAAGTATGTGATAATACAATTTCATAATTAACAATAAATATCTAAGTCAGTTTGTAACACAATAGTTATCTACAACGATGACAAATACATTGTATATTGCAATAAGAACATTCCACTGTAACTACCAGCGTTATGGAATCTAGTTTAACAAGATTATAAAGAAGATACAGGTAATAACTCATAAACGAGGTTTATTCATGAATATCTAACGCAGTAAAGATGTTAGCAGTTCCACAAAGAGAAAAATCAAGACAGACTATAATTTTCATAAACATTTTTGTTTGCAATTAATTGTATCCATCATTGGGGTAACATATTGTTTTAAGCAAAAACCCTGGAAAAAAATAAAGATTTAAAAAAATAAATCAATAAATACACCACCAATTTTTAGGGTTCCGTAGTCAACTTGGAACCCTTATACTTTCGCCATGTCTGTCTGTCCGTCCGTCCTCGCTTAATCTCTGTGACCGTTAGCACTAGAAGGCTGAAATTTGGTACCAATATGTGTATCAATCACGCCGACAAAGTGGTAAAATAAAAATTGTAAAAAAATGTTTTATTAGGGTAGCCGCCCTATATGTAAAGTGGGAAGTTTTTTTTTAATTTCTACCCTAACGTGTGATATATTGTTGGAAAGGTTTTTGGAAATGAAGAGGGGTTTACTGAAATCATTTTTTGATAAAGTCAATGAGTTCGGAAATAATCGCTCTAATAGTAAAAAACAATATGTGTCTCCCCCCCCCCCCCCTCTAACTTTTGAACCATAAGTTTAGAAAATATGAAAAAAAATCTGTTAAGTAGAACTTTATAAGGACTTTCTAGGAAAATAATTTTGAACTTGATGGAAACAACAGTTTTTGTAAGTACAAAAAAGACAAAAAGTTGTACAAAATAATTTCTGGACTAAGTTTGTAGTATAATCGTATATGCAAGCATTTTTACTAACTTCGTTTACATAATTATTCTACGGAACCCTACACTGAGCGTGGCCCGACATGCTCTTGGCTGGTTTTTTATCAGTACAAATACCTACTTAAAGGGTATATTCTAGACGGTCTTCCCATTATATTTGTAAAGTATCAATAAATAATTATCATAAACAGCAAAGTTAGTAGCGTTTGTTTATACCCCAAAAAGTCACCTAATTTCTGGAAATATTGTACAGGATATTCATGACTTAGTAGTATTCATTAACCGTCATCTCTCGCTCACGTTCGCGTGATCTCGCTCAAGCATGCCCTACCTCCAACAGCTGTTTTCGTTATTTAAGTTTAACTAAATAGTGGCAGATTTAAAAATGGAATTTTGTTTTTTTTTCTTTTAATTACGCAAATATGATCAGCAACAGGTACGGATACAACCAAATTTTTTGTAATAGATAAAAAATAGCCGTGTATATTAAGGAAACGAAGAGTCGACTATTTGCAGTATATTACAGTATAATGTTGGTATAAGTCTGCAGTCTAACCGGATTCAGCTGAATACCAATGATTTATATTGAGCGACTGCCCATCCGACCTTCATTTTTTTTTCTTTATAATCCAGTTACTGAGTAGCACAATGCCTCTTGGTTAAACTCAAAGACATTCAATACCTATAGACCGGACATCACAAACAAAATTTTCGTCCGAAAAAGTGTGTGAGTTTTTTTAGTACGCTCCGCTGCCGCTCCAATATTCACATATTATTCTAGATGGCGTTACTGAGGCATGGGATCAAAGTGTTTCTATGACATTTCCATGACATGCCCGCTCTATAGTCTTTTAAATCTCTTCGGTTAAACTGATTGTTTAACTTCCAGGCTTTAGACTTCCCGTTACGACTGTCTAAAGTCTAATAACAGCCGGGCCTAAGGGCTTAGTGTGCTTTCCGTGACTTGTCGGTAAGTCTTGAAATATAATTAATGGTAACCCATCTACAAAATGACCTCGGCAAGCGTAGCTTAACCTTCGATTGGCTGTTATTATTTAGCCATAAGCCCATCCAAACAAACTTACTGTATAGAAAGACTAACTACCTACCGAAAATAAACCATGAATGACTTATATTTCGAAAACTTTACGTATGTTTGCCAATTCATTAAAAAATGATTCCATTCAACAATGAAAATCTCGTCGAACTGACATTTTCATGAAAAAGCAATGTCGGTTCACTAAAATAGCATTTTCATTGATTGTTTTAATGAAAAGCGAAGGCTTGAAATAAAAGGAATTTAAGGCGAGGTTAAAACTATATTGAAACCTTTTTAAAAGGATGTATGTATCTTATTAATGCGGAAAAGTATTTTTTTAAATGTATATAGGCCTGCACTGTCTTACATATTATATGAAACGTAACTGGCATGAGACAAAGAGAGATAGAAAATATGTGTTCGCAACTCTCTCTCTTGCCCCTACAGTTATATACGAAAAGTAACTCTCGCTCTCTCTCTTTCTATCTTCATTTACTTATATCTCCCTCTCAACTTCCGTTCGCCATTTTCGATCACACTTTTTGTAACGCTCTCGTCACGCATACTCGTAAAAATATTGATTGTTTGTTACTTATAGGTTTAATTTGCTAGACTTATAGTAATTTCGTTGTTTTTCCCTACCCAAAATTACCAGTAGAAAAATCTAGCACCGGTCATACATATACTATCTCTGCGTGCAACTGGGCCTTAAAATAAAACCGGTGCAGTTTTGCGTGGAGTTTCATTAACAAAAACTTCTGTCCATTATTTTGCAGTGAGACATAATTAATGTGGTGGGCGTTCACGACATGTGGGCATAGTTGGGGGATCTGCGGAGGGCTAATAAACTAAGAGAATAAAACCAACCTATGTCCAGCGGTTGTTTTCCTCCAGCCAAATTAAAAAAAACAAAAAATAGCTGAGCGAACCTTACTTGAGCGAATCTAACTTGAGCGAACCAAACTTGAGCAGATCTGACTTGAGCGATGGAGAACCGCCGCGCCGTACCTATATTTATATTTTAAAAGTTATTTGTTAAAAATCAATTAAATTACCTATTTGAATTAGTAATAATAATTCTTGCACATATCTTACCGTCTAAATGAGACGTTCCTATGAAGAGTTTAAAAATGTAACGTTTTATTTTGCTTGCAATGATAACGATAAAATTATTGCGACATTTTATGACTTTAAATGATTTCTAAGACCTAATCTTTATTAATAAGAGATTTTATCTCTAATAATATAATCTGTCGAATAGTACAATCATATAGTCAGAGTTTTACTTTTAAATGTGTAGCTGTTTTGATTCCCGGTTTAGGCTGGCTTCTAGTCTAACTGGATGCAGCTGAATACCAGTATTTTATATAAGAGACAGCCAATCTGACCTCCACAAACAAGCTTCTGAATAACACGAAACCCCTTGATTAATTTTCGAGTTTTTTCAAAAATCTGACTACTCGTGACGACTTGACTGTAGAAGATCTACAAAATTAACCTTCTAACCGCATATATGCGACACATACATATTTCCGTGTGGGTACCTACCGCTCGTGTCGTATTTCTGCGACGGAGAACATGCATGATTTTTTCGTATTATTTTCAAAATAGTGACTGTGTGGTACAACTAAAACCATTATCGAATTGTAACAAAAACTAAAATCGATACAACAATTGTTTCTCCTTATTTACTGTAGGTATTATTTTATTGATTTGTAGTAATTTTGGCCCGGCGCGGCGCTAGGGGCACGGCAACTAATATTAGCCAAGCGCTTAAAAGGTTAAATGACAACCGGACGGAACAGCTTACCGTCCTGTCTGCCTTATATGCCTGCATTAGATTACATTATTAAAACACCTCTGCGCTACAGAGGGGTTTTAATATGTAATCTATTCTCACCTATCCTCGAATGGATCTATGAAAAATGTAGCTTAATTTCGATCCACACGTGCGGCTATTAATATTTAGCCAATAGTTCCACTTTAGCCACAACCTCCTCAACCAGTCAGAGAGTACATAAATTCATTAAGTCAATTCAATTTAAGTTATGCACGATCGAACCCTATGTTGTATGCGGAAACATATACAGTGGAGGTCTAGATTGGAGTGTTCAAAGCGAACCAATTCCGTTAAGTCTATCAAAGTCATATCTCAGGGTTCTCGAAACTTGATTCAAATCAAACGCCAAAGTGCAGTGACTGAGTTAAGCGTTTCTGCTGATTCAGTTGGAAACTATATAGTGCACGATAAACCTACGAAAACGATAGATTTGTTATTGAGGAACAGCAGGTTTAGAGATATTACAAATTCTATTTTTACTATCGTAATCGATAAGACAACATTAGAAAGAAAATGGCGTACATGGAATCAGCTGCTTGTCAACTCTACTCAATTGACAAGCAGCTGATTCCGTGTACGCCATTTTAGCCATTTGTGATATGGCTGAAAATGATATACACTTGACAGTTGATCAACAGCTGACTTCATATACGCTATTTCCTTTTTATAAAAGAAATAGAATAGAAATAGAATTTGTAATATGGCTAGGCCTGCAGATTATACGCTATTGATTTATGATTCACAATTCGTCTACTGCTTATAATGTCGTTTGTTTTTTATGTAACGAGGTTTGTTTTTTTTTACATTTACGTATTGTCTTGTTAGTATAATGGTTGAAAGTATTTTTATTTGTTTTACTTGTTTTTACAGCGCGTGTTTAAACCTCTTCCCATTAAATGTATTTTCTTTTTTTTGTTTTAGTAAAAAAAAAAAACTTCTGATTTACATACTTCTATATAAAATATATATTCTATATGAAATAAGTCTAGCCCCCTTAGGGGACTACAAGCCGGAAAATATGGAAAAAATAGTCTAAAGCATTTTTCAAATGCAGCGCCATTTTTGATGGCATGATAGACGGCGACAAATATCTTTCCAGTCCATTGTCAGGTGACAGTGTGACATTTGACAAGTTTTAAGCTAATACTAAAAAGGCAACACAATCCGAAGTAGTGTTACACTACAAAAAAATATTCTAAAGAGGACCGAAGTTGGCCAGTGCTACTAGTCTGTTTTAATAATTATTCTACAAATATAAATATTCTACAATTTTTCACACAATGCCTTCTAGTCCCAAGCTAAGCTAAGAGCTTATGTTATGGGTACTAAACAGCTGATAAACATACTTATATATTTCTAAATACTTACTTATAAAGAGGTAAAATTTGTTTGTTTGTTTGTAAGTTTGTATGTAGGGGGTAATCTTCGGAACGAATGATCTAATTTTAAAAATTTTGCCACTGGTGGAAAGCTACACTATTCCCGGATGACATAGGCTACTTTTTATCCCTGGAATCCCACGGGAACAGGAACTACGCGGGTGGAACCGCGTGACGTCTGCTAGTTATAGATAAATTACACCCAGACACAGAACAAATGATCATGCTCATCACACAAACATTTGTCCTGGGTGGGAATCGAACCCACGACCTCCGGCATAGCAGTCAGGGTCACTTACTACTAGACCAACAGGCCAGTCCAGTATTAGAAAGAGTTTGTGAGCTTGTGATGTAATAGGGGATAATCTCTAGATGTACTAAACCTGTTTAAAAAATATTTTAGGTACTAATAGAAAGCCACGTTATTTGTGAGTGTCTTAGCCTATATTTTATTTTCATAATTAAGAAGCGATAGGATTCGGAGATGTTAAAGTATAGCGAAATGCTAGTATCTTATAATACAGCCAAAACAACACGATAACTTCGAAGACAAAACCAACTTGCAATACTGTCTATCACAACACAGCGACCACAGAGTAATAAAAATCCAGATCATACGAACGGGTGCAGATAAATTCCAGTTTATTACAATCCCCGGCATAAATAAGCGAGTTTCCTAGTTATAAACATTTTTCATAAAGGAAAGAGGAACAGATCGTTTTATCTCCTTCGTAATGAAATTCTTTGAACAAATTGTTAAGTTTCAAAGCCTTTAAACAAGTTGAAATAGTTGTTTTAAAGTTTCACTGAGTTAGTTATCGTTGCTGAGGTTTAGTACTGTCTGGTGTGTCAGTATTTAGGGTTCCGTAGCCAAATAGAAAATTATGAATGATATAAAACTGGGAATTGCGAACGCATCTTGAGCAAGCGTTTTGGTTACTGCTCGTACCTTCTTTGTATGAGAAAAACTTGGCCCTGCAGTAGGACAATATGAGGCTGGTAATATTATCTATTATTACTTCAAGTAAGGGTTCGCTCATGTAACAACCCGTCATAGCTTTTGAACGAAAAGAAACATCTGCATTCAGAATATTACCTAAGCCACGAAAGTTCCCTATTTTTAACCGACTTTCAAAAAAGGAGGAGGTTCTATGTTCGTGTGTATGTATTTTTTTTTTTTTTTTTTTTTTTTTATGTATGTTGCCTGATTTCTCCCCCATTTGTAGACCGATTCTCGAAATTCTTTTTTTATTCGAAAAAGTATACTCCCGAGGTGGTCCCATTTTAATTTGGTGAAGATCTGGTGCTGATCTTCGGAGATATGCAACGGAACTCTTCAAAAATAAACGGCAAATCTGTCGTGATTGCTGGAATCGCTTGGATGTTTATTGTTTAAACAACATCATGACGTATCATCACGCCTGGTATGCTCTGAGGGGTACGCAGATGTGTACAATATACCTAGATTTTGACAGTTAGGTATGTTAATTTTCATTTATTAGGGATACGTGGAGAACCCTATTATCATGACATGTACTGTTACAATTAACAATATATATAGCAAATATTTGTATGGGAACCACTAAAAATGGAAAAATAAAAAACTTTTTTGCAAAAAAATTAAACCGACTTCAAAAAAAACACTAAACGGTGTAAAATAACTCTAAATTCGGAAGTCGGTGGCCCATCATGAATAAGACAAAACCACCAAAGCCACAGACTTCCTAATTTAGAGTTATTTTACACCGTTTAGTGTTTTTTTTGAAGTCGGTTTAATTTTTTTGCAAAAAAGTTTTCTCATATTATCATTTACCAAATATTATATACAAAATATAATACATAATTTTCTATACACATTTCAAAGGAAATGATATCATGATTGATGACACGGAAACCCTTACGCACGAGTAGGTCACATTTGTCTGAGAAATTTCTTTTGACCAGTTGATAAAGAGAATAATGTTGAAGAATTATGTGAGAAGAAACTTCTTTATTCGATCTTTTTAAGACCCAACTTTATGGGGGAATGAGGATAGAAGGTTATTTTCAAAGTAGTAGTTGAATCTACAAAAAACGAACAAACTATTTAATTTAAATTAGGCTGAGAGTAAACACTTTAATAATGTTAAAAATTACAAAGACAGCTCCTCAGAATAATAATAAAATAATATAGGTAGGTATCTTTATTTTCAGACTAGTGTACAGACACCAGCACATCAACCTACCCCAATATGTCAATTTTTTTTATCGTTTTTCAACTATATGGTAAACAGAATAAGGTTCATACTCAATTGGGAAAATTTGAGACATTGGGGTAACATGATGTGCTGGCGTCTGTACATAATGGTGTTAGTAAAAAAAATAAAACCGACTTCAAAAATAACACTAAACGGTGTAAAATAACTCTAAATTAGGAAGTCTGTGGCTTTGGTACTTTTGTCTTATTCTTGATGGGCCACCGACTTCCGAATTTAGAGTTATTTTACACCGTTTAGTGTTATTTTTGAAGTCGGTTTTATTTTTTGTAAAAAAGTTTTTTATTTTTCCATTTTTAGTCGTTCCCCTAAAAACATTTGCCATGAATTCATTTTATATTGTTAATTGTTAACAATACATGTCAATAAAAAAGCCACCTAACCCTAATAAATAAAACTTAACATACCTAACTGTCGAAATCTAGGTATATTGAACACATCTGCCTACCCCTCAGAGCATACAGGCGTGATGATACGTTATCATGTTGTATAAACAATAAACATCCAAGCGATTCCAGCAATCACGACAAATTTGCCGTCTATTTTTGAAGAGTTCCGTTGTATATCTCCGAAGATCAGCACCAGATCTTCACCAAATTAAAATGGGACCACCTCAGGACTCTACTCTTTCAAACAAAAAAAGAATTTCGAGAATCGGTCCACAAATGGCGGAGAAATCAGGTATAAACATAAAAAAAAAAAAAATACATACACACGAACATAGAACCTCCTCCTTTTTTTGAAGTCGGTTAAAAATACATAAAAAGAAACTTAGGAAAAATTAATGTTAGTGTAAATTAACTTTAATACATGCTGGAAAAGTTTATTATTTGAGATGGATTTGCATCCACTGCCTTCATACTATAGGACTATCCAATTTACAAGCAATTACCCTTATTATGTAGCTGTTGGAACTTTTGCTCACCTGACTCAAAATGCCTGTCCTGCAGGCTTAGCCATATTACAAATTCTATTTATATTCTATTGCGACAATAGAAAGAAAATGGAGTATATGCAATAAGCTGTTTGTCAACACTGTCAAGTGTTAACGAGTAAAATTTGTAATATGGCTGAAAAAGAAATAGGTACACTTGACAGTTGACAAACAGCTGATAGATAATGGCGTATATGACATTTTCTTTCTATTGTCGCCTTATCGATTACGATAATAGAAATAGAATTTGTAATTTGGCTAGGCTTGCTGTTTTGTTTTCTTTATTCATTGTTTTTAGAACGTGATTTTAGTAAACATATCAAAACATCACGCTTGTAATCCCCGAAGGATTAGAAAGAGGTGCACCCACATTTCGTTAGTTATGTTTTAAGTCCCATGTAATAGGGGGCGAGCCTATTGCCATCAATCGTGCACGAATCCACACTCCGGGCTTTTACCGAGAAATTCCAAATGAAAAAACATAATAACGCTTTGCCCGACCCGGGGATCGAAACCTGGGATCTCATGTTCAGCAGTAGCGCTCGCGGCCACTAGATTAGCCGAGCAATCGAGTCAATTTTAGTATTAGTATTATTTGTATGAAACAGCTGATTTTTTTTCGTGATTTCAGAGTTGGTCCTATAGGGAAAGTTGCTCATATTCAACACACCCAGTGAAAATTTGGCCGGTCATTGAAAAATAACCATATATGTATGCATACAATATTAGCAAATAAATGATTTCTTTCTTTTTTTCTCACTTCTTTGGTTTTTGAATTTATTTTTATCTATTTCCAGGACACAACAAAACTGAACGAAGTCGTCTCAAAATGAAGTGACCTTAAGCTGAATATGGGTAGTGGAGTTAGTACGGCTGCTAGCCGCAAATGGCCAGGCCGTAAGCGAGAGGCACCTCCTCCTCCAAATGCTGAGTCCTCAAGAGTGCTGTTCCTCCTGTACCTCATACACAGGACTTGGAATGTAGTCGTGGAACATGTTGATTCGAAGAGTCCCAGGTAATTTACATAATACACGGAGATTTTGTATCAATATCCACATTATGTCAGGCTGTGTTCACATTAAAGGGTATGGCACATTATACCGGCACGGCACCGGCACCGCTCCATACCTGCAATTGACTTGTCATTCAATTTAGAGCCTTAAATCGTGGACAGTATAATATATTTCACAATGTCAAAGTGAAAAAGCCAACGGCGAGCAGTCAGCGCGCTTGCCACTATCATACAACTCGACTTGCAGCCTGCGTGCCGATAGCGAGCGGACCATGTGCTGATAGCGCGTCAACCGCACGCTTACAGCACGCCGACTCCGAGTCGCCAGCAAAACGTCATTGCGCCGTCGTAAACCGAGACATTATGAAAACGTGCAAGTCATAGGCGTGTTTAATTGCACATAACAATTGCCTTATATGCCTTATAACAATTGTGTTCGCGGTGACAGCTAGCTTGCACCTCGCGGCCAGCGCGCGGGCTGCGAGCTTGTACCCCGCAGGCGGCGAGCTTGCACCTCGCGGTCAGCGTGCAAACTGCAAGCTGGCACCTTACCGACGATGCGTAGTTAGCGCACTGTCAGCTAGCCGTAGCGTAAATTCGAGGCGACGCCGTGCGGCTGCTGTGCAGTTGCGGTGCCGTTATAATGTGCCATGATCTTTATTCACACTTCAGCAAGGCTATTACGTATCTCCGTTGACAGTTCATAATGGCGATCACTGGGCAAAGTGTTCAACAATTAACTGTCAAACAGTCAGTTTCGTATTGGCTACCTATCTGTGTGTATCTAGGACGAATTCAAGTGCAATCGTTGGATAGTCGCCGTAAATTGAGGGCCATTTAAAGTGCAGTTCCATTTTTGACAATTCTCAGTTGTCATGAAAGTAAAGTTCGGTGAGCAACAGTGGCCTCCAGTATTAGTCACTATAGTCCATTTGAAATAAGAAAAGAAATTTAAACAGACCGTTTTACAGTCCGATCAACCGATTTTAACTTCTATTTCGTAATTATGTATAGCATTAAAAGCAAAAACGCGTATTCAATACCAATTGTTTACTGCAGCTGCCATTTGTCATGCTACCAACGCAATAGAACTCAAAATCGGTTGAGGGGACTGTAAAAAAGGTTTATTAAAATTTATTTTCCTTTTTTAAATGGACTATAGTAATTAAAAGATAGCTAATAACCCTGTTGCTACACGCTGCTCCGTCCTCGGAAATATGTAACTTTCCCATTATTATTCCAAGGGAACGCATTGTCAAGATAAGAAGTATCCTAAGTATAAATTCAAGAAATGGTCTATCTCTGTTCAACAGTTTAGGCGTTATTGAGTAACAAACATCCAAACATCTTCACAAACTTTCACATTTTTAATATTAGTAGGGTACCCATGAATATGAACAACTTTTCCTAAGGGTCTTACTCTTAAATCAGGAAAAAACAATATGCAAAAGTTCAGTAACTAGTTCTAGAAGTCTAATGCAACACTAAGAAGTGGCGAAAGTCGGGTTTTTTGTAAGCCGTCATAACTAGCTTTGAATAAATTACTTTTTTTTTGTAAAAGCTAATTCTGAAATTTCAGTTTAGCTTTTCGTATAAGTAATAAAAAAAAACTGAGCAAATGTTTGTTTTAACGCAGTAACTAACCCTACTAATTAAATTAAAACACAAATACTCCCGCATTGTTTAGCCCAATTTGTGAAGAAGAAAGTAAGCAATTTAACAAGCGAATAAAACTTCTGGGCACAGCTATATAAAAAAGTTAAAATGGTATACTTAGGCCTTACTCTATGGGAAAAACATGCATGTATTAATAATAAAGAGCAACCTCCAATTAGATATTTGTCTATAACACTAGAATACATAATTAGTTTCCTTAATTAATATGACAGCATGATCCCTATAGAGAACCGCAAATACGATTTCCATTCGAGGAATGTCTGATGTTTGCGGCTTGTACACATGTATATCGTACAGCAGGGGTGCTCAAACTTACCTCATTATTCAAGTATCAACCTGTACATAAATAAATTAATAAAATAAAATAAATTCCACAGCTTTCACACAATGCCATCTAGTCCCAAGCTAAACAGAAAACAGAGAAACAGGAAACAGAGATTGCTCAGAGAAGCTCTGTTTCCTTACACCTAACACTTAACAGCTGATTAACATACCTATATATTTCTAAATACATGAATATTATGCATAAATTACACCCAGACACATAACAAATCATCGGGCTCATCATAAAAACATTTGTCTTGGGTGGGAATCGACCCCACGACCTCCGGCATGGCAGTTAGGGTCACTAACTACTAGGCCAGTCGGGCCAGGCCAGGTATCTTAGCATAGTAACTAGGAAATCAGCATGCCTTAAAGTTATTTCTCAACGGCATGTGAAGCAAAGTCAGAGGCCCATGGGTAAAGAAAGAAAGAAAGAAAAAAAGAAAGAATTAATATTTATTGGCAATAGGTAAAAACATGCACACAAACCACATTAAAACGCTGACACCAAGTTAGCCACTAAACCAAAATTAAGGTGAGAAGTACCCAGGTACCTAGTTTTTATTCAAGGAATATCGTCTTCACATTAACATGAATTTAATGTTCAATTTCAGTTTTTATTTTTTTTGTTAAAAAAGTATTTAAAGAGATTCATAATTATTTCACTACGTTTCAATTCGGAACTAACTTTAAAAAGACGCAACTGTTTTTTTTTTATTTTTCAAACTAAAAATTACCTTAAAGAAGCAAAATTTTAGAATACAATAAATTCTTTATTTTACACCATAAAAATTACACATACACACTACACGCACACACACAACACATATTTGTGTTTAAACATTATTATCTACTTAAGCTGGATAGCACAGTCAGCTAACTTCACCGTGTAATTCAGCCAAATTTTCACAAGATAGATTTGACGAATCGATCGGCAGGGATCGTATTGATTGAGTTACTTTTAGAGATTTTTCTTATCTTTTCGAGAAGTCCTGTAATTGACTCGGAAGCTCTTGTGTTGGGCACCCCTGTAGTACAGTAACGAGCAAACAGTAAGCCATGTACGTCATTGTATATGTATGATTATATGTAACAAGTCAAAGAAATCCTGTTTAATGTTAAGAAATTGTGTTATTTGATCATTCTTTAAGATTGGGTCATGTTAAGTTGTGCATCCATTTTTCGTTTAGAAAGTATGATAATCTGCTAAAGGTAAAGTAAAAGGAAGTTAGATAAATAAAATAAATAAATAAATTCCACAACTTTTACACAGTGCCATCTAGTCTCAAGCTTAGCAGAGCTTGTGTTAAGGGTACTAAACAGCTGACAGATTTTAACCCAGACACAGAACAAATGATCGTGCTCATCACACAAACATTTGTCCTGTCCTAGTCACTAAAGGACTGTTATGCAGGAGGTCGTGGGTTTGATTCTCACCCAGGACAAATGTTTGTGTGATGAGCACGATCATTTGTTCTGTGTCTGGGTTAAAATCTATAATATGTACCTATGTATTTTGAAATATATAAGTATGTTTATCAGGTGTTTAGTACTCTTAACACAAGCTCTGCTAAGCTTGGGACTAGATGGCACTGTGTAAAAGTTGTGGAATTTATTTATTTATTTTATTTATCTAATTTCCTCTTACTAATGGATGCACAACTTAACATGACCCAATCTTAAAAAAATTATCGATTAACACAATTTCTTAACATTAAACCGGATTTCTTCGACATCCTTTATATAATCATACATATACAATGACGTACATGGCTTACTGTTTGCTCGTTAACTACTAGACCAACAGGCCAGACAGATAGGCAGCCACGTCATGTAAAATATAGCATCAGCCGGTAAGCTAAGCAAAACTAGGAAGTAGTGTAGGGTAGGCATTTTGCAGGAGTGTTATAATTTTCACGTTCAAAAAGTGCTGATCGTCTGCCTAATTTTAATAAATTACGAAAATCTTGACTTCAATATCTGTTTATTAATTCGCGTTGCGAGCAAGGAAGAGTGTACAATTTGGCAAAGTGAAGAGATGAAATGATGATGGTGTGATTTGGAGAACTGCAGAGACCTCATAGTTTAACACATTTATGTAAGAAATATTTAAATTAAAAGAAAATAAAATATTCATTGTTTACG
Organism: Euplexia lucipara; assembly: GCA_921972225.1. Taxonomy (NCBI): domain Eukaryota; kingdom Metazoa; phylum Arthropoda; class Insecta; order Lepidoptera; family Noctuidae; genus Euplexia; species Euplexia lucipara. Next base: position 3,166,567 of record OV179151.1, read on the forward strand.
TACATTTTAGTCGATTTTCCCATCATCAAGTTTGTAACGTAACCATATGTTAGTGTTGTCGAAGTTAGTAACGCAGGAACACGAAAATCCAAAGCAATGTTGTACTTTTATATCACACTAGTATTATAAAGGCGCAAGTTTGTGGGTGTGTATGTTTGTTACTTTTTCACGTCTAAACGGCTGGAGCTATGTTAATAAAATTTGACATGGAGTTAGCTGACACTTTGAATTAACACATAGGCTACTTTTTATCTCTGTATTCCCACAGAAACGGGACCTATGCGGTTGAAACCGCGGCGTGACGTCTACTAATTATACATAAATATATGGTCGAATTTTGACCGCTGTAATTTATTTCTAGTTTCTATAATTTCTTTTGTTTTTTTTTCCTATGGTATAAGGTTATCCCTTCCTACCTGTATAACTAAATTCTAGGTAAACCCTGTTCATCAAAAATTCCAGATGGCGTGGCTCACACACGGAGCCAAGTTCAGGCGAAGGTCTTGCGCAGCGGTTCGACTCCGTCAGCCTGGCAGACTCAGAACTTGGATCCTGCTACTCCACCTGCAGTTGCAGCTACTGCAGACTGAGAGATTGCGCCCACGATTGTGTCAGGTGGGTTACAGATCTACGACGTTTGTTCTTGACTTATTTATTATTGCATTGATAGGTAGGTATAGACACCAACACGTTAAGCTACCCCAAACAGTTAGATTCCCAATTGAACCTAAGAAATTTGACACATGGAAAAGCTGGATGTACAGACGCCAGCACATCAAGTTACCCCAATTTGTCAAATTTCTTTGATCGTTTATCAACTTTATGTCAAATAGAATAAGGTTCATATTCAATTGGGAAAATTTGACACATTGGGGTAACTAGACGTGCTGGCGTCTGTACCTACTGGCCACTACAGTACACCAACATTCTATGTGGTATATCAATAATAATTATTACTTAAACTCAGTGTACAAAAAAAAAACTTTTGTTATTTGGCTGGGTTCGGTTACGATTTGTCATTCATGACTTGATTTGTATTCTAACAATCTAATAATATAATTTCTAACAATTTATTTTTTCCTTTGCTTTCAGGTAAGAAAATGCTGAGCGACAAAACCAATGACCAAAAACCAAGAACCAAGAACCAAGAACTCTTTTGAGTACTTCAATAATAACACAAAGACGGCGATCTTTATAAAACACCAAAATATGCACACTTATTAAGATAAATAATATCGCTGCGACCGTTGTTATAGATGTGACGTCAACACACCATTACAAACCATACCTAAGTACGTGTTTGTGACTCCTGCAACTCAAAGAAAATAGGAACTGGCTAGTCGTGGCAATTTCGGCAGTGCCTGTTCAAATCGAATCTAAATGACGACACGATCGGCGCTGCGGTTGAGCGATTGGCTGCTGTGCTGCGTGGCTTGAGGTTCGATTCCCGCTCGTAACAAAATATTTGTATGGCCTACAGGTAGTTTTGGGTCTGGTTGTTTGTGTATGTGAGGTAAAATGTTTGTACCCACGACAGAGAAAACTAATGTAGTGTAGGGTAATGTTTTATTTTAAAAAGGATTAAAGAAAACAAACATAACTATCAAACATGCTGCAACCAGCCCAGATATTAGCAGAGCCAGCCAGGCAGCTAAATTTGCTAGTTTTGCTCCCAAAAATATTGTATTTAATGGCATCTCAAGTCTCTACCAGCCTCCTTGCTCGAAGCCTTAAGACATGCATAAACTAGTAAGATAAATCTTTAGTAAGAGGCAAATAATGTTTCAGACCCTTAGATTTAAGTGATGCAAAGCCTCCAAGCTTTATAGTAAGCAATTTTTCTTGTAGAAACATACGAGAAAAAGTTAGCTGATGCAACCTACATCAAGATTATCCTTTTAGTCTAAAGGGTGGCACACACGTACCACAACCGCACAACATCACAGCGTCAAAATTTAGCCAGGAAGAAGTGTGAATAGTGTTGCTGCAGTTTTTTGTAGTTGCGTTGTGGTACCGAAAAAATGTTAATGTTCATGGAATTCGAAGAGGAAACATTGTTATTGTGTCAGCGATGTGGTCTGCCAAGTTCACGGTGTCGCTGGTGGTTTCGATGTGGTCGGTATAACACACACGGTTGATAACAACTGCAATGTGTAGTACGTGGGAATAGTCCTATTAATAATAATAATTTAATTAAAACAAGTAACAGGACTCATGGTGATAACAGTAACAATACACTAACAAACTACGTTAGTACCAGATTAAATAGATTGCGACATAATTGATAGCCCCAGCCGAAACCTTGCAGCAATGGTGGACAAACACACAATCGAGCCTGCTCGCTCTCATCCTACGGACCAAGGATGCGCACCGTTTCTGCATTGCCGTAAAAACAATCCATTTGTACATCAGCAAACCTCTCTGATACGCTGCATTAACGGGGCAACCCCATCAGCAACCAGTATACCCGTATTAAATACAAAAAAACCCCACGCAAAAAAGTAAAACTCACATGTAAAAAGTTATAAATAATACTTTCCTATTGTTAAGTAGCCATGATTTTTTATGCTGCTTCAGGGTACCGCTACTATATGTGTACTTATTAGCGGTACTCCGACGCAACATACAACTTCATAGCTTAACGACAGGAAAGTATTATTTTTAACTTTTTAAATGTGAGTTTTTTAATTTTTTTTTTTTTTTTTTTTTAAACTTGATGTTTGCCATCCGTGCATTTTATGAAGAATTAAATGGTGTTTAAAACGAATTTAAATACGACATACAACACAAAAGAGCTGATAACCTTGAAACGGCTAAACCTAGAAAGCTTGCTTTCAAATAAAATAAGCGCTACGGTCGGTGCCACAAACAGACAGACAGACATGCACACACACACACACACAAACATACACATAGCGGTCAAACTTATAACACCCATCTTTTTGATTCGGGGGCTAAATATATGCCGACCACCACAAATACGTACCGGAATCATACCACGACACATAACCACATGGTGTGGTTATGTGTCGTGGTATGATTCCGGTACGTATGGGCCAGCCCCTATTAACGTGGAGCTAAATTTCAAAGACAAAAGAATATCTACCATTGCAAAAGCTTAAAGCCAAAACCAAAAATCCTTTTCACAAGCCAAATATGAAGTTTCTAAGAAGACCACATGAACCGTTTCAAACGCTTTAGCAAAAAACTAAAAAATCTCTTTTCTCTATTTTCGCTCTATTTGGTAGAGTCAGACAGTTGAGCTTAGTATTAAGGCTACCTATTACATAATGAAAGCTCGTACCAACTCTACAATGTTAGAAGAACTCTTTATTTTTTGCTCTACCCTCCGCTAAAGTTTTGGGGTGTGGTTAAGTCGGAATATTTCCGTGTAATTTATAGGGGCTAAAAATTTATTTATGGGTGTGTGCAAGAAAAGATTTGGGAGCGAAATATATTATAGTTATTTTCGTAGTGCTTGCTAATATTTCTGAAAGTGAAGAAAACACTTTTGCTTGGTTATACAAATTAAAATATGGGCAGATTATATTCTCTCTTGGTTATTAATTCTCTCAAAATTCTGTCTTAACTCATTTGTCTGGGTGTGTATAGATGTCTTTTCAATCTTGTTTAAATATAGAATAATATGTAGTTAACCATTTTCTTTATTTTTTTTCTAAATACTTATCTGTGATACATCATAATTTCGCCAGGTAAGTTGAAGTCCCGTTTATTAGGAGGCGTTTCCAGCAGGCGATTTATTTTTTCTGTTTTATTCTATTTATGAATAAAAATAAATTAAAAATTTAAATAACCCCCACCGCAAAAAAATAAAACATTTAAAAAGTTAAAAATAACACTTTAGCCATGAAATTTTACTTCACGTCGGGGTACCTCGTAAGGAGTGTACTTGTAAGTATGTAGGTACTGATTTTAACGGTACCCCGACGTTACGTAAAATTTTGTATTTTTAGATGTACCACGTGTAACTAGTTTAAATTTGATACAGTTTGGCATAATTGAAAAAAAAACAATCATTGTTTGTTTTTCAATTATGCCAAAGTGTATCTAATTTTGTTGTTGTTTGTGTGAACATTACGTTCAAAAACAATAATAAGGTAAACGCAGCTATCAACGACCCATCGATAATCTGCAGGTATTACCGACCTATAAAAGTAACTCGAAATTTTTACGTTTCCAGAACAATTCTAGCTATAGGTAGGCACAGTTACACACGCGTTTATTCCTTGAGCATCGTATACTTTTACGTTAGAGTGAGTAGCTGCGCAAAGAAGAGATAAAATACGTCAGTTACTGCGAAGCAGCGTGGACGCAGGACTTGTCGTACTGTTCCCTTGTTCCTTCAAGTAAGTACGTGACTTTTCTATTTAAGACATTTAGACAAACAAATGACGTCTATACTTTATCTTATATTACTAAATGTATTCATTAAAGTGTCAACTCTTGATTTATCATGACATTTTATTAATGAAAAGTAATTTGGAACGATAAAACTGTAAATTAAAATGGGACGGTGTTAGCTGCATCAGTTTTAGTCGTGGCAGCTATCAACGACCCTTAAGTCGGCAATGGCAGCAAAGTAACTTTTAGTTTTATTTTTCTTTTATGTTATTATATCACACTAACACAAGTATTTTTATGGACCAGTTTAAATCTAAGCTATCAGACTTTATAAAAATCTATTAGCGACTAAACTATTTTGTCTAGTTGTTACCTTTTAGCGTTGTCAATTTAACCAAAGTTTTGATATTTTTCGAGGATCGATATTGAATAGTTACAATAATAAATCATTGTTTTTGTGTTTAAACCGTGTGCATAATGTTCATATTTTTTGTGATATCAAACAATTATAATCTATTTTATAGTCCGAAGGTCAATTGAATTAAAATAACTATTTTTTTATGAGTCGGTAATACAATTTATGTTTATACTTCCATACTTTATTACCGACCCACTAGGGTCGGCAATAGCAAGTATAAGAAGCTATTACCGATCGTATAAAGATTATTTACTTTCTCACCTACTTTTGTGACATAATAGGTACCTATCAATAAATGCTACTTCTTGGCTAAAACAACATAAAACATACAGTTATATTTTTTCCAGAAGTATGGAGCCACAAAAGTACTACCTAATTTGTTTTATTAAAAATAACGATAATAATATAATAGTAATAATAATAAACCTATCTGAGCCCGACACACGTCGATAAAATTAAGTCGAAAGAATGACTCCACGAGGCGAATTGTTTCCTGCAAACGAAGGTTTTATGTTGGTCATACAGGATCAAATAGAAGCCACACGTAACTATAGAAAGTTTATAATTAAAGATCCGAATCAACAGACTGACTTATGCAGACATTGCAATAATGCCTCCGAAACCATCCAACTCTACGCGCCTTCCTGAGGACGTGTATGGGGCAGTGGAGGACGGTTTTTCGCTATCCAGGATGTCAACAGATTTAGAGGAACAGCGAGCCGATTGGGATTGAGCGAGGCATATTCCAGGGTGGCAGTATGAGTCCACTTTGGTTCTGCTTAGCCTTGAATCCTCTAAGCACACTGCTGGAGAATTCAGGTCTAGGCTATCGATTGAAGAGAGGAGGTCAGGTTCTTCTTTACATGGATGATCTAAAGCTCTTTGCCCCCAACAATTTACAACTGATGGAGCTACTAAAGGTAACTGAAACCTTCAGTAGCGCTATCAAGATGGATTTTGGTGTGGACAAATTTATATTCGGATTCTATAAACCGTAGAGCCCTCTCTCCAATCGAAACCTAGATGTATTTGGGTATGTCAGAGGCGTTGGACATTAACACTGCTGATGTGAAGCAATCGTTGAGGGAGCGTTTCTTTGGCCACCTGAAAAAAGTATTCAATAGTCTTTTGTCGGGTGGGAACAAGGTGCGCGCCTTCAACGGTTGGGTCATGCCAGTCTTAATGTACTCCTTCAGCATACTCAAATGGACTCAAACAGAGCTTGACACCCTGGATAAGAGGGTCCGCACACTGCTGACCGCATATCGAATGCATCACCCACGATCGTCGGTTATGAGACTGTATATCCCGCGAAAATGTGGAGGTCGAGGCTTTTTAAATGGCAAGTCTCTCCACAATCGCGAGATATATAGTCTCAGATAATATTTCCTAAAAGCCGACGTGGGGATGCATCGAAATGTGGTTGCGGTTTGCAAAGGCCTCACACCGCTCTCTTTGGCGAAAGAGAACTAGCGCAAACCTGTAGTGCTTGACACTAACGATCGCAAGGAAGTGTGGCAGAGCAAGGAGCTTCACGGACGCTTTTTCCGGGCCCTTCATGGGCCTGATGTAGACCAGTTAGCGTCCGTGTCCTAGCTACGTTTCGGTGACCTCTTTGGGGAAACCGAAGGTTTTGTCTGTGCAATTATGGATGAAGTTATTATGACCAGAAACTACTGGAGATTTATTGTGAAGGATGGCACAAGGTTGACATCTGTCGGGCATGCCACCGTCCAGGAGAATCAATCCGACACATAATTTCTGGGTGTTCTCGCTTAGCTAACGAAGAGTACTTGCATAGACACAACCTTGTGGCCAGGGTTATCCATCAGCAACTTGCACTAAAATACAACCTCGTGGAATCGGAAGTGCCGTACTACAGGTATGTGCCCGACCCAGTTCTCGAAAATGGTCATATTACATTGTATTGGGATCGATCCATCATCACTGATAGGACTATCATGGCTAATAAGCCTGATAGAGTGGTGATGGATCGAACCGAGAGGCGCGCAATGCTTGTTGACATAACGGTCCCTCGTGAAAGCCGAACAAGATAAGAAAATCAAGTATCTTTACTTGGCTCGCGAGGTTGTCGACATGTGGGATGTGGACCAAGAAATCATTGTGCCGATAGTCGTGTCTGCCAATGGCTTATTAGCAAAGAGCCTCGACTAATACCTAAAGAGGCTCTCGTTAGGCAGCTGGATCAAGGGTTTGATTCAGAAAGCAGTACTTCTGGACACGGCGCGCATTTTTAGGCGATTCCTCTCCCTGGAGCCCTGACCCTTAGACCCTGTTCCCGATACCGGTGGGCTACTATTTTTTTATGTTTAAAGGTTTTTTTTATATTTAAATATTTAAAAATGTAGGTATTAATAAGAAATGAAAATGAACGATAATAAACAAAAAGAATAAGTATTTGCATTTTTTTTTTGTTTTATTTTATTAAGATCTATCATCATCATCACTAGCTTAAATACATTCCATTGCTGGAAAAAGGCCACCTCTCATATACGATCGGGAATAGCTGCATAAAAATCGTTAATAGCTTCACAGCCGTTTTTATGGGTCGGTAATGGCAACAATCGACTAAGTCACTTTGAAAATTATTTTTTACAAGATAATCCTTTATTTAAATGTATTTGATTCAGTAAATACATTTTTTATACATAACACTAGCATATAAAATTGAACTATTCATGTTTAGAGGAACCAGTATACTAAAAAAAAATGGTTGAATTTAAAATTGCCTTAAGGGGGTCGTTAATACCTGCGTTTACCTTACAATCTTTTTGCTATCTCAACCCGTCATGTCATGAACGTAGATCTACGCGAGACACAATTGCTTTTTAATTGTTTCAATGATTACGGCATACGAGTGGTTAAAGTCTAAATATTATATCTAGGTACTTACGTAATCTTTACTCTATACTTTTAACATAGTTAATGAGTTTTTCAGTTGGTAACGTTGTTGGATTAATCTCTGGATTTACTGGACTGATTTTGAAAATTCTTTTACCAAAAGAAAGCCACATTATTTGTGGGTATCATAGGTTAGGTATATTTTATTTTCAAAACAAAGAGGGAGAGGACTGGAGGGGATGTTAAAGTACACGCGGATGAAGTTGCGAACGAAGTGTTATTAGTCCATAATAATTAATCTGTTCCATACATTTTAGTACCCGCTATCATTAAATTACTAGACAATCTAGTTTCCCGTCGTAACTGCAACCACACCTCGTTCTAAACACACAGAACAATTAAATTCCAGCGCTCAGAGCTGTTGAAGTAAAATGGCGGTTATCTGCACACACTGGTCTGTTTGTGGCTCGATTGCATTACTTGCTTTTAATTCCTTCCTAACGTTGTTAGTAACAAACCTTCTCAACATTGTTACTGATAGCTTTCACTGTTTCAGCTTTTGTTTTAATAAAGCTGTTATTCGATTCTCGTACGTATTAAGGTGGTAAAACTACGTGATGCTATGGTGATTCCTGTGGCAATAGATAGATCATTTATAGATAAAACAAAATGTATCGACATGCTCGCATGCACTTAGAAATCCCACATCGTCAACTGCCTAGCCTTGTGCAGCTACCAGAATACCAGTATCTAGGCAACACGATACACCCTGGTTAAACTATTCGTCAGTCTTTCCCGTAACGATTGTCAAAGATCTACAAATAACTGCTGGGTCTAACGGGGTGTGGTTGGTACGTTTTCCCACATATTCCCAGTTATGTGTAAGTAACAAAATAATATAACATAGCATCTGTAATCTCCGAAGGGTCAGGCATTGGTGTAGGTACCTGTGGTACAGTGAGCAGTTCAAAATGCCTGAATGCCTAATGCCTGTGTTAGCCTTTGTAACACCTCAGACATTATGGTATGCAAATAAAGGAGTATTCCCGTATGAGCACCTATTTTTTGAGCACCTATGCATTTAGCACCAAAGGTATTCCCATTTCCCATAGGTTAATGCATAGGTGCTCAATAAGTAGGTGATCAAACGGGAATACTCCCAAATAAATGAATATGAATATGACTATGGTTTAAAATAAACATGAGTAATGCTAATGAGTTTTCGTAATTTGTTTAAGTCCGTTATTTGATCTGCTATGTTTGACTATTAGTTGTTTACAAGTTAGACCAAATATTTGTTAGTTTTTTTATTTAGGTTAGTGTGTGCACGACATAGTAACCGTAACTTGAAAAGCACGTCAAGCCGTTGGTCCCGGCTGTCATTTGATGATCTTTTACAGTTGTTACGTATAATCTATTGCAGATGTGGGTTCTTCTATCTATAAGTACATACATAAGAGCAGCTAAAACAAACGTTTCAATAAGAAAAATTGTTTAACAACTGCCTGAATCTCATACATTAAAAAAATATGAAAGATTAAAACAATCTGAATAAACCTCTATTCTCCCGCCATTCTCAGACACAAAGCAAACAGCCAATATCTTCTAAGAAAGCATCTTAGGACTTCAAAGCTGAAAAACAAGTTCTATTATCTCGTGGAAGATATTTCAAAGGGATTCTGAGGTCGGAGCGTTTTCTCACAAATATTAATGAATACATTTTACGAAGCATTCGCGTTATTTTAAAGATTCCCTTTCATACATACAAAAGGAATTGTAAAAGTTTAGGGATTTTATGATTGAAAAGTGTTTTTTTTTTTGTAAACGTTGTATAAATGTTATACCATTGTTTGCGTAATGAAATAAACACTTCGGTGAGAGTCGGTTGTAGGTAAATATGAATGAAATAAAATTACCAAAGCCACAGACTTCTGAAACTAGAGTTTAGTGTTTTTTTTTATGAATAGAACCTTATAGAAGTCTGTTGTAATTTTATTGTATAAAATATTTTTTTAATTTATAGTAAGTATTTATTTTTCCCGTTAATTTGATATTAAAACCAAAATACTACACCGATTTTGTTAAAGTTTACATACATACATAAACTCACGCCTTTTTCCCATGGGGGCAGGCAGAAACTACAGAGCGCCATGTGCTACGATTCTTACGTTACCTCTTTTGCTTCGTTAACATTCATACATGTTGTCATACACACACGCTGCCGCACCGGTTGCAAGTAGGTACTACGCACCTGACCTTTCTGAAGAACCTTACCAATAAGGTCTATGTATGTCCTTCTAGGGCGTCCCCTTCCGGCGTTCCCACTTACATCTGCCTTGCTAACTTTCGTTAGTCTCCTTTCATAAAACCATGACCTTTGATAAAATTTATATTTTCAGAAACGACATTGATTCTTGAAGAGTACTATTACCTGTGTGTGAGTCTAACTTGTGATAAGTCAGATAAGTGATTATCACTTGTAAGCAACTTATTGTCGTCGTAAGTAATTTGTCGTAGTGCAATTGGCCCAGCCATATTTGCATCAAAACAAATGAAAGATGGGCGTCAACGTAGAGATGTGTCCCTCACTCATGAGGTGCCTCGTTTGAGGTACTCGTGATCGCAAATTGAAAAAGTTACTCGAATTTTAATATTGAACCACCTCACTCATTCACGCGTCCTCACTTAAAAATTGACATAGACATTATTAACGCGAGTACTCGCGAGTAGTCGCGAGTGCTCGAAGAGTATTATTCTGTGCGAGGCGAGAGTGAGTACTGAGTGAATGAGTGAGTTTAGTGAGCGAATGAACCGCCTCATTTAATACTTGTACAGCTTTGTGAGTCGTGAGGTGAATACGCCGACGGACGACTCCTCACCTCAAATGAGGGGCACCTCGTGAGTACCTCGCGAGGTAAAATGAGGTACTCCCTCAATCTCATTTAAAAATGATGAGTTACCCATCACTACGTCATTGCTGAGATCTAAGAAAAGCTGACGTTTTAGTTATTCGTGATTCAAAGTCAAATCATTTATTTCACTTAGGCCATTTAAGGCACTTTTGAACGTTAAACTTACAAGTTAAATAGAATATAATTATTCTAGTTGCCTCTTCCAAAAGGTAGTTTCGTATGGAGAAGAATGAGCAAGAAACTTCATACTATGCGTTTCAAATGAGAATAGGATCAACTTTGCGCCATGTTGTAACATCATCGCTGTCAATTCGAATAAATTGGGTAGGATCAGCAAAACAAGGTATTTTCAAAATATAATTTATTTACGAATCATGAACGAATAATTTCTTAAATTATGCTGTTTCTCGCTCTCAAAGGATCTGTCTATATTACAAAACAGCGCCTCGTTTACTCATTATCGAGCCGTCAGCGAGACAAAAACAGAAACAAACAACAACAAAAACCGCTTAACAAACAGAATTATTAAATAAAACGTAAGCACTTCACAAGACTAATTAATTTAAGATGTTTTTTTCATTTTGAATAACTGTGAGTCTTTAAAACAAAAAAAAAACATTATTTATTGATATGCGAATAAGGTTTCGTTGCAAACCGTACTTTTCAAATGGCATCTGACAGATAGAGGTCATTGAGGTTCCTATTCTTATTTGAAACGCATAGTACTTACCTACTCTTTTAAAATAGATTTTTACAATATTTTGTATACTTACAATAAAAAATCCATTACATGTGAATACGAAGTAGGTACAGATGCCAGCACATCAAGTTACCCCAATGTGTCAAATTTTCCCAATTTAATATACACCTTATTCTGTTTGACATTAAGTTGAAAAACGATCAAAGAAATTTGACACATTGGGGTACCTTGACGTGCTGGCGTCTGTAACAAGAATAAAAAAAATAACATACCTACCTAAGATTTATACCTACTAAGATTACTTTTCTATACTTAGGTACTACGATGGAGCTTGTAGTCAAATAGAAACGTCCTCGTAAGGACGTAGCCAAAGCTTTAATAGATCCGTGGATCTATCAAAGGTACGCTTGACGAGATTTCATCCGTGGATAGATAACCATTCAGACTCCTCCGTAGGTACCACGGAAATCACGTAGATACAGCTATGGTCCCGGCTGTAATTTCTATCTATGACAGTAGTTACAGATCGTTAGAAGCTACCCAGTAGGGTTGGGAAAGTCAGACAGTCGCTCCGTAAAGAAAACACGGTATTCAGCTGTCTCCAGTTAAACTAGACGCCAACGCCATATTTGGGAAAAGGCTAGGCAGTTGATGATTGATGCCGCGACTAAACAAACATTCCTGTAACTTAAACAACACTAAATTATTTGCACTAAGCATACCTTAACTGTTTCCTTCAACGGACTACAATACAGCGCCCTCTACAAATAAAAAAATAAAATTTTCCTACATTGTCCGATACAAACGCCATCTAGAGGCTACTTGTTGAACTAACTCAAGTGTGACCACACTACGCCGAAGAGCCGCAACAACCTTCAAATGTGCTTTCACTTTGGTTAACATTGTGCAAAGCTAAGCTAGTGTGACAAAATAGTTCTGAGTTGCAATCACAGATGGCACTTGACTACTTTCTGAGCGGAAGAAATAGTTCTTTTTTGTTGTAATTTAGGTTCTCTAGGAATGGATGTAAGTATAGGGTTAATAAAATGATCCGTGTTATTTCTGACAACCTGCATCATCCTAGTATTGAGCTTCTCTGCATGATTTCTAAGGTATTTCTCTTCGGATTTTTGCAGAGCAGCTGTACAAAAAGTGCCTATGCGAACGAAGTGCCTTGCAACTTTTTACTGATGGGGTTAGGCAAAAAACATTCAATACTTAAGAAAGGCCATCTCGAACATAATTTTCGTCCGGTATCTACTTTTATCCACTCGGACACAATAAATAGAATTTTTCACGCGCGCGTGATTTTAGTAGGTACGCACCGCGCTGTCGCTCCAGTATTGCTATATTATTCTAGATGGTGTTACTGAGACAGTTTTTCTATGATATTTCTTTGCATGCCCTCTATAATAGTATCGAATCTGGATCTCTTTGGCTTAGGCAATAACTACGAACAACCCTTACAATTTCCTTCTTCTGCCTTTACGTTCATACGCACCTCCTCTCTCTGAAGTAGGTACCTACCTACACCATCAATTAAGTCAGTGTATGTCTCATCTCAAGCTACCTATTGTGATGCTTTATTATAAGTAAACTTAGAAAATGTTCCACAACAATAAGACATCATTCAACGTTTACCTAAATAAAGCTATTGCTAGAACGGCGTGTTGTGGTGAACTTTCCCTAAAAGTTTTCTGTTGTTGACAACTTACAGGTTATTCGGTAAATCCATATTGCTTTCTAGTTCGATATGCGATTTCTTTTTCGATGTTCGATTTCTACTGCAACTAGAATCATTCTCATAATTAATTTAATTAGTAAGTTAACGTTCAAAAGTGCCTGTTATGGGTCTAATTGAAATAAACGATTTGATTTTGACTTGACTTTGATCATAATTGTGTGGTTCGACTTTGAATCTATAGATTGTAATACTCATTTCACTTTCGCGATATTCTCCTTTTTAAACCCCCATGCAAAAAGACGGGTGTACACGGGTGTAAAGTATACAATTAATTTGTATACAAAAGTTATTAAGATTTTAGATATAGCAGCATGATAACTGTATATTGACATAGAGTAATTCGACCCGATACAAACACAGACATGACCCAGTGCTGAAGAGGTAAACCTTAAAGACCTAATTCATAACCAAACCAGTATTTTTAATGGAGCTACATAGTTTAGTACCCGTCCTTTTAGCCTCAACTAATAATATAAGTTAACCATAAACTGCGTAAAATTACATGAAATTGTTAAGATTCCGGTAGCCGTTAGCGATGGTAGCGATGGTACAGATAAACACAACGGTATAGCATGATTGGAAGCTGCAGTGTCTATTGGTTTTATAATGATTGGTTAGGTAGGACACGGTGTGACTGCTAGCAGAGCGGATAAGATGATAGAATATTATTGAAAAATCTAGACATTAACGACATAATTATAATCCCGTATTGTTAACATATAGTCAAAGTGGTTCTGCTGCGGAGCATGACATAAATAATGCCAGTTGACACTGCCCCACTGCAGAATAAAGGTTTCTGCGTATGTAGAAAAGGCACGATCAGATCATTATTTTAATCAAAACGTTAGCTCATAATGGATCAGCAATTTTATTGCAGATTTAAATTAACTATTAGTCCCATTTTACCCGGTGATGTCAGTGATATCTAAAATAAACTAAGAAAGTCGTAAAGAAAATAATAAAGTAAAATAAAAAAAAAAAAATTTTACTAGCCAAAAAGTAAAAAATACATATTTTCATGTTACATTTTAAGATATGATATATTTCTGTTTAATGTTGTGAATATTGGCCCCGATGCTAAGAAAATCCTGCGTTATAGGGGCGAAATAGCAGAAACAATTCAATTAAATCGAAAACTATGTGATATTTCGTGGGTTTGCTGTTAACTAATATAGCGTGATGTACTAAAAATTTAGCTTATAAACGGTGGTATAAAGGGCAATATAGGTGCTAGGAATCTGTGGAATTTGTGGTATAAGGGAAGGTTCATATCTGACGGAACATGCGTCGCGTAATATCGGTCGCGTAACGCCAGAACAGACAAATGTATAGAAAAACACTTGACGGTTCACACTCAACAGATGATGCGTTAGTGCGTCGAGGTACATTGTCGAAAACGCTCGGCGCATGTTCCGTCAGATATGAACCTTCCTAACTTAAATGTTGACAAACGGGAGAGTACACCTTCCTCATACAGCGTTTTTTGGAACGCAGTCACCGTACGAAAATCCATTGCTCCAACTGTCGTGGGACTACATAGGTAAAAGCTAGAAAGAAAGTTTTTTTTTTACTTATTCGTTACCTATTCATGCAGTTAGTTATATATCTTTATACATATAAATATTAATACAATGAGAAGATGTGTTGCGGGTATCTAAATCTGGAGTAATTGATATAGTATTGCTGAAAGGAAGGATATCATAATTGGTGATCTGATAAATGAGTCAATAAGTCAATGGTTTATATCTTCATTTATAAACCGTAGTGTCTGTTCCAAGTATGGAAAGAGCCTTGGTCTTTTATAATATCCGCAGGATGTCGATACTACACCTGTTCACCTTTCACCAAATGCTTTAAGTTTAGTCCTCAGAGCTGTATGAGTCTCTAGTCTGCTTTCTTTGTCTATTTTGTCTTTTGTAGTTTAAGAAAAGCTTATGCCTATGAAAATTAACTGTAAAATTATTAGTTCAGTCGTATATTTTAATCTAAGTATGCCATTGTCCTCATTATCCTCTTGTACTTATCCTTATCGTCATTGAAGCTCGTCCTATTTTTCCATATTCCTACCTCTAGTTGCCATAATCTCCATGGTCACTTCCATCTTAGCCACATACCTACATATACCACACTTGCAGACATCCCACGGGTTCACCCGCGTAGGTCCCGTTCCCGTGGAAATACAGGGATAAAAAGTAGCCTATGTTACCCGGTGATAGTGTACCTTCCCAGCGGTAAAAGAATTTTTCAAATCGGTCCAGTAGTTTCGGAGACTATTCAATGCAAACAAACAATCAAACATTTCCTCTTTATACATTAGTATAGACAATATATCCATCGTTTCTGTAGTCTTCTTCTATTTTTGAAACCACCTAATTTTTATTCCTCTCGACATTTTTCTCATTTCATTTTGCTGCGTCACATCATCACATGCCCATGCCATGACTTAACTGACTTCCCCGAAACTTATTGTTCACCGTTACCACTTATAAAGTTATTTTTACATATATTAACTAATTTCTAATGAAACTCTCGGGTCCGAGTGCTCATAGATTGTACAAAGACCTTTCAAGACGCTTAATTGACACTTCGCGGGACCCAAGAGTTGGTTTTTACTTTGGTCAATGGATAAGCATTGCCATACAACGTGGCAATGCTGCCAGTCTTTTGGGTACACTTCCAGTGGACAGCGATACGGACGAGGAGCGAGTTTTTTTAACGCCATATTTTAGAGTTAGTTTTAAGATTTTATTTTCATAATATATCTAGTGTATAAAGTTAAGTATTTATTTTAAATATTTTTTATATTAATTTAAATTGTTTCGGGTAACACTTCATTTATTTTGTCTTTACGCTACAAAATAAGGATAAGGGAAAGAAAAGAGCTGATTTTTCTTCAGCCCTGGATTTTGTAGCTTATCTAGGTGGATGATAGAAAGGAACACTTAAGCTGTAAACGCGTTATCGCTTCCGCTGCCAATCACACCTCTACCACATACTAAGTACTGTCATGTTTTGCCCCCTGGCGAGACGATTTTCATGTTTACAAGCTTTCCACATGTCGAGTTTTACTTAGCGACATAAACACACAAGAAAAGCGGGATTGCAAATTGTGTTTAATATCGTTAGCTGTATTATTGTTATTTTTATCTTTTACATTGCCGGCAATACTCGTCTCATACACGATGACACAGAAAACTGACTACGAATCTTACCTTAAGGTAAATAACCAGAATCTGATTACAGTATCAAACTGGATTGAGTTAGACTAGAACTTGATGCCTAGAAAGGCTAAGCAGATGGTCCGATATACTTTATCAGAAATCTTAAAATGGGTTAAAAATTTGACAAAGTTTATGTTGTTTACTACGCAGAATTTGTCCATCAGATTTGCATTTCTAATCTTAACTGCCGAAAACCATGTTTTTCTTTAGAAACAAAAGAATACAATTTATTAACCGGTTCTAAACTCCACAACATAGTTAAATTCATATTACTAAACCTTAGTAGAGGTCTGGTGCGTGACAAAATATTCAGTTTTTTTTTTGTGTGCTTCCATTTCCATCTTGAAGACTGTTATTATTACTGTCCATCATTATTTCTATGAATTTGCGAAAATATGTCAAACTGTTTGTCCTAACGTTAGTAACGGCTTTAGCACACGCAACGTGTTTGCTAGGTGTACTTACTTAGAATTTTCAGATTTGTAAATAACTTTACCCTCTGCAGGAATTAAGTTGTAAAAGTTAGTCACTTCATAATTTATAAGTGGTATTTGCTTTAAGAGCCAGAGATGATATATTATCAATGATGCTATTTGTATTGAAATATTTAACTACCGTATGCATTTAGCTTCACTATTACCTTTTACTGACTGAAAATTAGTAACGTAAATTACACAGTGTCAGTTTTGGTTGTTATAAAGGCTTCTAAATTCCTAAACGTAAACATTACTTATATTGTTATGTTAAATCTTGCTCCCTATCATCATCAAACCAATGATGTAACAATGAACTGCCTTCTAAGGTCAATACTACTGGTTAAAGGGAGGGCCCGCTTCCGTAATCATCACACATATTAGTCAGGGTCTAAAATGTACTGGTGCGTGACGTTATTCCGGCTTTGAGGTTCACCAAGTTTTTTACTTAATGAACCAGAATTAAAGCAGTGATCATTTCCTTAATTGAATCGTCTTCATTTATCATTAAATTCAACTTAAAATACCCGACCATATCTTAAATAGTATTTATGTATTCCTTACAAATTAATTAATATTCAGTGCAAATATAGTAAAACTCGCCAACTATAGTCATGAGTTCGTCTCCCCCTTCAGACCCTGCAAGCGAAATGCACCTACAAGCATAAAATAAATAGAGATGGAATTCATCTGCACACGTTTCTGACATTCAGTAGTGCGTGTAATCAATGAGAACAGTAGCTAGTTCAACTTCGAAGTTCGTCTTTGTATAGTCTTCTAGAAAATAAAGTTCAATAATACCTCTATAAATGTTTACAGCATATTTGTTTCTGATATCAAGTTCTTAGATGTATACAGGATTATTAATTCCAAAGGCTGTTTTCTTAAACAACCTTTTAACATTTGCTTTTGTTCTTATTGTGTATCCAGAGTAACCAAATTGTTGATTTTATCATTATGAGTATCTTATTCTAAGTTTAATTTTTTTCTTTTTATTTTCTATCTGATATCATACCTAGGTAATATTCTATTATCGTACGTTTATGTTATGTTTCTCATATTGTAAACTATCAGTTGGATGTTTTGCAATACCATTGTAAGGCACTACTCTAGTTGACTCACATGCTACACATTCTTGACTAACCTCTGCTATTGCTGGGACTTGAAGTGTTTATAAACATTATATGCCGTGCACTCCACTATTATATTTCCTGACATAACACTCCAACATAATATACCAACGACACAGAAGCGACATAACCCGAATAGCTTCGTAAACTTGACATCGAACCAGTCGCTAAGGAGAAACGCGCGCGAGCGCACGTCTGTCGTAAGTTTCGAAGTCGGTAAAAATGGTGTGCGTATTTGTGTAGTGAATAAAGTGTTTTAGTGAATTGGGATAGTCATATTTTTTGGTGTTTTTTGAAAAGGTAAGTTTTTGTAGAATTTAGTTTATAAACCTAAAGATTATAAGTTACTTGCGTTCAGTTTTAAACGGTTAGCCGGTCGTTTGAAACTGCAGTGACATCTTGGGTTAAAAAAGTGGTCGAGGCTTTTTCACCGATATTTCTTCTTCGGTTGAAGAATGACTTATGTTTCCAGGAAAATAATTTGTTCCTTATTATTCAGCTTTATCTTTTTGTATCTATATTCTTTTATCTTATTACTTATTGGGGTCTGTTTTTAAGTTTCCCATGTGTTCATTCAGTTTTTGTTTTACTGCAGTTGTTGCCATTACATGTGCGTGCAGTTGACTGTTGCTGAAGATAAAACTATTTACTAAGCTCTACTTACTTTGGTATAGAAAATTGTGATTTATGATTCAGAATGTTGCGAATTAAATGGTGAAGAAACATTAAATTTTACTATTAGTGTGGCTAATACCATTCGTCTTACTAAAAATTTTTACTAAGGAAAGTAGGCGTCTAATAAAAAAATCTGCATTGACTTGCGGGTAGTTCGTTAACATAAACTATATTAATATTCTAACTGTCAGACAGTGAGCTACGTGGCCTGACCCATTTCCATTTACATTTTTTTCTAAGATGGATCAGGTCATGCAGCTCACTGACTGTACAAATACAAACGTAAAATTTGGTCATAATTATCTACAACAAGCTATTTATATTTTTTGCTACTTGAATGCTTTTAATTATCAAAAAATAAGGTTAAAAAATGTAATTGAGTTAAATAAGGTAATGGATGGTCGTGCGTCTGATTGTATGGAACCACGATCTAAGGCTTTAGCCAGATATAGGTACGCGGAGTTTGATTCCTTTTGTACCTAATACATTGCTCTTCAGCTAGAAGCTCTGTAAATAATGTATGCAACATCCACAGCATTGAACTTCAAATCGTGTGACAATTCGTAGCTAGGGCAAAGATATAAAACTACAATTATACAGGCGACCTATAGTCTCGACGGTTTCATTTTAGTTTAAATTAAATTATTGATAGGTACCTATATTCTGTAAAAAATCTGAACAAAACACTCTTATATGTTTCATAATAAAATAAGTTAATTGGAACTTGATGAGGTCGATGTAAAGTTAGACACCGAAGCAAACTCAGAGGTCATAGACTCTTTTAAAGTCTAGATTTCCAGACATCATTTTGGACGGAATATGTGAGGACCAACAAACAAAAACAAAAAAAAACAAACATACACAAACAAACTGGAGAAATTAAACGACCAGTAGCCCACTTTGCCCTGGATCGAAAAAGACTGGAAGTAAATGGGGAGAGGCCCTTTTGCCCAGCACTGGGAAAATGCCGGCTAGCAGCATGTAGTAGGAGGATATAGTTTAGTGTCCAAGATGGTAGGTATTCTGAGGAAAAATCTAAATTTAAATAGTCGGCTATCTAATAGCACACATTTCTTCAACATCATAAAAGTCTTCGAAGTAAATTGAATTTTCTACTTCAGTATTCCGTTAGAGGGAAAATTAATGAGAAACATTTGACTACCATCCATTTACGCATAGTTAAACTGCAAACGTTTACACCCGGTGTAAATTCATACTTTTAAACTAATATTAAAACTGACTGACTGGCGTGTTGGTCTAGTGGTTAGTCATGGTCCTGACTGCTATGCTGGAGGTCGTGAGTTCGATTTTCACCCAAGACAAATGTTTGTGTGATGCGCATGATGATTTTTTCTATATCTGGGTGTAATGTATCTATAGCTAGCAGACGTTATGCGGTGTTACTCACGTAGTTCCCGTTCGCGTGGGAATACATGGTTAAAAAGTAGCCTATGTCATCCGGGGATAGAGTAGCTTCCCAATGGTGAAAGAATTTTTCAAATCGGTACAGTAGTTTCGGAGCTATAACAATCAAATCTTTCTTCTTTATTAAATGAGTTTAGATATGTATGTATTTAGAAATATATAGTATTTTTATCACTTATCTAGTACACATAGCACAAGCTCTGGTTAGTTTGGGACTAGATGGAGTTATGTGGAAGTTGTGGAATATTCATTTATTTATTTTAATTTTATTTTTAAAGAGGTAATGTTTAATGACGTTGTAGGGGATAATCTCTGGGTCTTCTAACCCGATTTTGAAAATTCTTTTAGCCACATTATTTGTGACTGCAATAGGCTAATAAAATTTGCAAAACTAAGAGGGGTTGAGGGATGTTAAAGTACATAATGCACGCGGACAAAGCCGCGAGCGAAGCACTGCGCTAGTTATAATAATAATAATACCAGACTGTTACTGTCCCACTGCAGGACAAAGGCCTCTTCTCATACAGAGAAGGCTTGAGCATTGATAACCAAGCTTGCTCAAAGCGGATTGGCGATGTCAAACTTATATTAACTATAAGTCCAGCAGGCCTAGCCATATTACAAATTCTCTTTCTATCATCGTAATCGATTAGGCGACGATAGAAAGAAAATGGCGTAGGTATATGGAATCAGCTGTTTGTCAACTGTCAAGTGTTAACGAGTAGAATTTGTAAATAGCTGAAAATGAAATAATACACTTGACAGTTGACAAGCAGCTGGAATCATATACGCCGTTTTCTTTCTAAAATAGAATAGAATAGAATTTGTAATATGGCTAGGCCTGCTGGTTTTTACACGATGTTTTCCTTCACCGATGTCAATGATGTCTAAAATAAACTTAGAAATTACATATGAATTGAAAAAGTCACATCGGTACTTGCCCGGATTTGAACCACGACGGCGTGTCTGAGAGGTAGACGCTGGTAGTTAATAAAATTGAATACAACCAAACTTGTAACCTAAATTAACCGGCTTGGTCGTTGACTTCACTTTATTGGTAACGGGAACTGTTGCCCAACTGTGGGACGCACGGAATTAATTGCTCAGTAATGAGATGAGTTTACGATATGAGAATTTAATGTAAATGAGTTTTAATTACTTTCTTTGTTCATGAATCATTTTACGCTGAGGTTTTATACCTACGTAATATTATGCACTCACGCTTTTTACTTATGAAATTATCAAGAAACTACAGACTTGCCAGCTGCTACTATTACTACTAATAGGAACTTCTTTTGCTTTGTTTAGGCATTTAATTGATTAAAATATAACCTAAACACAACGCCATCTAGTCCCAAAATATGCAGAGCTTTTACTATTTATTTATTTATGAAATCATTTGGTCTTACAAGCTAACAGAAATACATCCGAAGCGCTTACAACATTAATTTAGCATCTAATTGATTTGTAAACATTAATGATTAACAAAATACACACGGTTCATAGTTACAAAGTCAATAAAATAATAATAGCTAAATTTAAAAGGTAAGATTAATTATTACTATGAGTACCTACTAGACAACTGATATAAAAATACTACAGCCTTCAATTAACTTTTGATTTTGATTTCATTGGACGGATATATTTCTTAATACATACATGTAACTATATTGATAAATTAAACCCAGACACAAAACAAATGATCGTGCTCATCACCCAAACTTTAATCTTGGGTGCGAATCCAACCCACGACCTCCGGCTGTCCGGCATAGCAGACTGGGCCACTAGACCAACACGCCAGTTTATAAATCTATCTATTTTTTGTCTATATATTATATAAAAATGTTATGATGGTTTGTGTACGCTTCAAAAACTCAAAAAGTTCTGCACCGATCGAGCTGAAATTTTAGCATGATATATTATAATCCGCATCAAGGATTGTTAGTGCCTATTTTTTTTTCTTTTTTTTTAACCATTCAATCACAATGTGCCACAGCGAAACGTGGCAGGGTACAGCTAGTATAATATAATATTGAGTGTTGTTATATTATTATATTAAATAACCCTTGGGTTGGGTAAATGTACAGAAAAAAATGCCTGTCTCCGAGCCATGAAACAAAAGAATTTAGAATACTGAGAAACAATCTAACTCCTCAAAATTCACATCCATACTTATCGTTCTTTCTGCCAAAGACTTGTGCCAATTAAGAAGTTCATGTCTAAAGCAATAAAGTATAAATTAATGACTGAATCGATGATTTGATCTCTATCAAAGATTTTTTTTATTACTTACTCTTATTTCTACAGCTTTTGGCACGCGAGGCCTACTTAAAATAGCAAAGTTACGTATAAAAAAACTAGATTCAGTTGTTTCCTTAACACTATACGGTACTTCCTTACATTCCGAATACCTCCATATACGTATTGGTCACAGACTTCTATAACGAACCATCACGCTTGTATTCAATGGGTTAGGCAGAGGTGCACCCAGTTCGTAGACCGACGTGTGGCTAGTAATGTTTAAGTTACAATAATAGGATTTGGGGCCGGATAATTATCTGATTAATGTTTAAAAATCAGTAATGTGGAGTGTATGGAGCATTCTTTTCCATACGAAACTACCTTTTGGAAGGGGCAACTATATAGAGAATTATTTTTAGATATATTTAATACTAGCTTCTGCCCGCGACTTCGTACGCGGATCCTTTTGCTTATGCCAGCGACAACGGGGTCGTCAAAATCGAAGATCCGAAACATCTGATGTCGAATTCTATAAGCCCGGGGACGGGAAAACAATGGGATGCGCGAGACGATTCAAGATGTTCCAAATTTTTTATTTTTGTTGGTCAACAGGAAATGCCATCAGACTTAACAACTTTTGCTAAGACGCCATTTCTATTATGTATATGTTATATTGTCTCTGGGCTTTGGAGTTCCCCTACAGGTGCTCCAGATCTTCAAATTTAGTCTCACAGCAGAAAACACTCTTCACGTGGAATAGTTTTTGCAATGGCACCATTTTTATATCTCTTTTACTTTAGGTGTTCCATTTTCCAAAATAAATTAAAGCCTATAATATGTTGCGTGACGTTCACGATCAGCGGTCAGTCGCGCATCTCCTTCCCCCACTTATCTCTAGAGTCGATGCGTATATACGCTGAAAACTCAAGCGTCATGCTTTTTCCGTGAACGTCTCCAACTCGCGAGACAGTGCATGATGTTCACGATCAGCGGTCAGTCGCGCACATATTCTTCACTGGTCTCTAGAGACCTGGATGTAGATGCGTAAATACGCTGAGAATGCAGGCGTGCTTCGCGATCCCAAGAAGTTTCCACGGAGCGAGTTGCAGCCTCATGTTCTCGAACAGCATCAAGTCTCTCCTAACGCTCTTCGGTAGATTGTTGGGATCTTATAGTCTTTAATCATTTAGCACCTTTGGAACATTGGGAAAAATTTGACCTCTTTCTAGGCATGGTTATAGTTTTATTGTGATGATACCTGATCAATTAAAATCTAAGTGGCTGCTCCCCTGCGTTACCGGGTAAGCTACCGTGTAACGAAGATAAATGGAAAAGGAAATTAAACACTCAAATAACATAAGCCCGAAGGCATACGATAAAAAAATGGGAGTTTTAGCCAGTAGAGTCTAATTTTCAACGATATACCATCGTCATCGAAAATCAGTCCTGAACTGTTCCCGCCTTCACCGCGTAGTACCTCCTACTTATGTTATTTTATAATTATGCAATGAAATTAGTGATAGTTTTAATTTCTATAACAAATGTTTCCGATCTTCGATTTTTATAAGTCAACAGGAAATGCCTATCAGACCGAACAACTTTTGCTAAGACGTCATTCCTATTTGAGTTATGGTGTAGCTGGGCTCTTGGAGTTCCACAACAGGTGTTCCAGATCTTCGATTTTTATACGTCAACAGCGAGTGCTCATAAGGCTGAACAACTCTTGCTAAGACGTCATTCCAATATACTTATGTTATAGTGTAGCTGGGCTCTTGAAGTTCCACATCAGGTGTTCCGGATCTTCAAATTTATTCTCTCAGCAGAAAATGCTCATCACGTGGAACAATTTTTGCTATTGGACCATTTTTGTATCTCCTATAGTTTAGCTGGTCTGTTGCGGTTCTGCATCAGGTGTTCCGGATCTTCAAATTTATTCTCTCAGCAGAAAATGCTCATCACGTGGAACAATTTTTGCTATGGGGCCATTTTTGTATCGCCTATAGTTTAGCTGGTCTGTTGCGGTTCTGCATCAGGTGTTCCAGTTTCCAAGATAAATTATAGCCTATGTGTTGACCAGACTTAATATCTATACAACAAAAAAAAAACATTCAAATCCGTCTAGTAGTTCCGAAGATTAGCGTGTGCAAACAAACAGACAAACAGACAAACAGACAAACAGACTTTTTTTTTTGGATTCGTGCTCTATTACTGTTTCTAAACCCCCCTCAATTATTATTTTTTAAATATATTCAATGTACAGACACAGTTTTTTTACAGTCTTATTATATGTATAGATAACTTAAGTTTTCGTTCAACAGCGCCGTATTGAAATACCTAAATGGTTTGACTTAGACTTTGATCATGTGAAGCCATCTTTTTACTTAATAATGTAGTGGATCATACAGACATACTTGACATTTTTTTTATCTTCAACTCTAAAAGTAACGCTACGACGAACATTCTCTGGGTGTGATTATTACGACTTTGCCGCAACGGTTTCATATCAAGATGAAGTGTAGAAAAAAAATAATGATCTTCTATGATGTTACCACTAAACGGGGTCAATAGGAACGCTGGGGTGAATAGAAACAACACTTTGAAGACAATTTTCACGTCTGTCAAAGTTGTTTGTTACACACAACTTTGACATGGTGGATAAATGAATTATTTCGACAGCTTGTTATGAACAAAAAATGTTAAACTAAAGTAAAAATCGTCTTCTTCTTTTTTTCTATGTAGTTACCCTGTGTTTCTATTCACCCTGTACAAGCAGCCTGCGTAGCATGAACACATTGAACACCGAAGAAACGGCCTTTGTCTACAGACGAATCGGCAAAGTGACAGATTATATAGACATTTCTTTCGTCTCGAGCATGACAATGTCAAGAAAGATGAGAAGTTATATGCCGAAGAATGCCGAACAATGCCGAGCATGAAGTGCGTACCTATTTTCTCCACTTTTGACAGTTCTTTTCGAAACATTTCCTGTCAACAAGTGTCAAACAGTCTACATCAAATGAGACCTAGACAAGAGCAACTTGACAGTTGCTATAGACAACATGTAAATTTCTTTTCTACGTACAAACGCTTTGTCAACAAGTCGCCTCATGCTCGCGTAGAAGAAATGTCAAGTTGGACAGAAAGAAATTTGTCGTGTCTCGGAAGAAAGAAATTAAGTGTTCATGCTACGCAGGCAGGTGGGAGAGATTTTTCTGTGTTCAAACGTAGGTAATCTTATCTACCCAGGGGCCGGAAGAACGTGCTTACCGTCAATCATGGCTAATTATGATAACGAGCTAATATTCTTGCCTGCTAAATACATTATACTTGTATGCAAATTCTACAACCGTGTTTTTTCTGTCATATCCTGTAGGTACTACATCATCCGCCTAGCCTTTTCTAACTATGTTGGGTCGGCTCCAGTTATACTGGATGCAGCTAAATACCAGTGTTTTACATGGAGCTACTGCCTGTCTGACCTGCACAGCCCAGTTACTGGGTAACACGATACGCCTTGGTAAAATTAATTGTCAGACTTTCGGGCTTAAACCTGTGGCCCTAGTGAAAAGGGGTATAAGTCCAATTTTGTCGAAAATGAGTTAAGTGTACCAAAGTGATCAGAAAAAAATGCTCTATCGTTAGGAGGAGGAGGAGACAGATCTAAGCTATCTCTAAAAATAAGAAAGTTACTTTATGTAAAAGGGTCCAACTGACGCCAAAAAAAACTGTAAAAGTCGGTTTTCTGATCACTTTGGTACACTTAACTCATTTTCGACAAAATTGGACTTATACCCCTTTTCACTAGGGCCACAGAAATTCTGACTAACTAAGTTATCAAAGTTTACTAATGAAAGGCAGGACCAACAGCTTAACGTATTTTCCGAGGCACGGAGGAGTCTTGATATTATAATGAATGGTCAGCCATCCACTGACTGACCTCGGCAAGCGTAGCTTAACCTTCAATCGATCCCTATGGCTGTTATTATTTAGCCACAAGCTCCTACTGATATCTTGTACTTTATTATAGCATAATTAACATCATCAGCAACGAACCTGTGTACTCCAAGAGGTTAAGCATAGGTTTAAGTACCTAGTAATACTGAGATAGGCGCCTTTTTGGTCTCGCACAGGTCTTTTTATTATTTTTATTTTATTTTTTATTTTCGTCTTTAGTTATTGAATCTTTCCTTTTTTTATCTGTATTGATGTTCTTTTGTTTTATGTTCTGTGCGTCCAAATAAAATATTTTCTTTCTTTCTTTCTTTACCTGTTCTAATACTACCACGTTTTACCAGTTGTCTTAAAATCTTTTGTATTGGAGAGCGAGCCTGTTGCCACCAATCAAGCAAATGCAAAATCCCAACAATATTTTGTGTCACTTAAGGCATCGATCTTAGTCAAAGACATTCAATACATATAGACCGGACATCACAAACATTCGTCCGAAAAATTGTGTCCTGCCGGATACAAGTCTATGAGTTTTTCTTAGTACGCTCCGCTGCCGCTCCAATATTCATATATTATTCTAGATGGCGTTACTGAGACATGGGATCAAAGTTTTTCTATGACATTTCCTTGACATGCCCGCTCTATAGTCTTTTAAATCTCTTTGATTTTAGTACCTACTTCATGCTAGTAGTAGTGCTAGCAACCATTATACACACAAGGAAGTCAACATTGTGGCATGTAGCATAATAAATCTAAAAATATATGGCAGGTTTTCACATAATTATTTAATTAATGACGGAATAATACATACACTATTATGTACTGGAGAAAGCGTATATAATAAATCAAACGAAACATTTCATACATAATAAAAAGAAAATTTTACATAAATCTAATTTATTATGTATAGGTAGTGAATTACATAATTCGCTAACTAATAAGTTATTATAGTTTCGTATTTTAAAATGCTCAATTTTTTTGTCTTTATTAAGAGATTAAAATATTGTGTTACGTGAATGTTTATGTTTTAATGTTTTAGGTAGGCATGTTGTAGTAACGGTTGGTCTATTAAACAATAACAACAACTTTACATAATATGAGGAATTAGAGTCTATATTACAATAATGAAGTGGCAACACAAATTGATCTTTGTATGTAAAACGTTAAAGTTATCTTTAGAAAAACAAAAAGTAACTATGAGGTACAGGCGCCAGCACGTCAAGTTACCCCAATGTGTCAAATTTCTTTGATGGTTTTTCAACTTTATGTTAAACAGAATAAGGTTCATATTCAATTGGAAAAAATTGACACATTGGGGTAACTTGATGTGCTGGCGTCTGTACCTACTAGTTAGCATTCATTTTCTAAAAAAAATAATGGCTCTTTACGCATTGACTAGGCACTAGACAGGACTAGATAAAATAAAACAAAAAATAATAGCAGACTGTTACCAAGCAAAGGGCAAAAACCTCTTCTCATACAGAGGAGGCACGTGCATTTATCACCACGCTTGCTCAAGGTGGATTGGAGGACTAGGTCTTATTATTTATTTTTTATGGTGTAAAATAAACAGTAGGTACCTATTCAATTCTATAAGACTAACGAGGCAGTCTTTGTATACTGCCTAGATTGAAACTTAGGTACTTACAAAACTTAACACCACACTATGAACACATATTACTAGAAGCATAACCAATGGATTTTTGTCGGCAAATTATAGCAATCAACACGTAAAGGGCTAACGCGCACGTTTACGTTTACCATAGGTTACGCCTCTAACCTTGGTTAGTTAAGCAACGCGTTGGAAACTTAAATGGCGATATCAATCGTTCACGCTTTTTCTTCTGTTTAATTGGTAGGGAAATACAGCAGTAATTAAGTCATGACTCTAAGGCCACGTACACGATGTCAGCGGGCAGCGCCAGCGGAGCTCGAACATCGCTTCCTGCTCAGCTCGCTCTCCGCTGCCTTCGGGGCCGGTTCGCCTTACTGTCCCTGATGACACTTTCGCTCTCGTCTAGGACACCGATAAGTCTACCAGCACAGTTCGCAAGAAGTCCGTTTTCGTCCTCGCCGACGAGGCCCGTTCATCGTCCTCCCCTAACCCTTGCTCGCGCCAGCCAGCGCTGTTTAGCCTGAAGATATAAAAAAACTAACCTAAATAATATCAATCAGATCCAGCCCGTCCCTTGCTGTCCTCTCCCAGCGACGCCCTAAGCCGAGGCCCGTACCCCGCATAGGATGCCCTGTGTGTAGTCGCTTAGTTTTTAACATTTTTCATCTTGGCTGGAGGTCTTAGTCATCTCCACAGTATATTTCGGTTTTAGCAGTTCATATCCTCATGTAGCATAAAGTCAGGTGCCCCACAGACTAAAAAAAACTTGCGCCCCGCTGCCCGCTGATTCAGTGTCTGTGGCCTCATAGGTACACATTAACTGTCTAATTACAGCAGTGATAGCCTAGTGGTGTGACCGGTGGATTGCCAATTCATAGGTCTCGAGTTCGAACCCAAGGCACGCACCTCTGACTTTTAGGATTCATGTGCGGATTGTATAATTATCACTTGCTTCAAAAACGGTGAAGGAAAACATCGTGAGGAAACCGGCATGCCTGAGAGATATATGTCTCGACGGCATGTGATGCCAAGTCAGAGGCCCATGGGCGGCATTAAAACTCTGACACCAGGTTAATTACTAACCACACGATAAGAAGAAGACTGTCTAATTGTGCGTGGTGTACACAATGCATGGGGCTGTCATTTGCAGATCTTTGACAGAAAAACGTAGCTATAAGCCCTAAAAAACAGACAACCAGTCTTTCCTAGGGGTTTCGTTCAGTCACTGTGTGGTGGTAAAGGAAAACATTGTGAGGAAACCAGAACTAGCTCGACTAAAAAATATTTCTTGACGGCATGTGAACCTAAGGCAATGGCCGAGATAACTCCGAGTTGGTTAATAACGACGGAAAAAGATGAAGAAGTAGAATGGGTTGTGGTATCTGACCGTTAAGCGATTGCCTTAATGAAACATGAAGCTTTGTGTTCGATTCTTAGGTCTGATATGGTGCTTAAATATTTTCCGTCTGAATTTCTTCAGAAACAAGCTGAACTATAGTAGTCAGAAAAATAACCGGCGGGTGATCCAGTAATACTTACTCATCGCATGAAAACTTAAGCAAAGCTAACTCTTTACCTCTTAATCGTATCAATTAGAGACACAATAGAAAGACAATTACAGCGCAGACACCGGTGTCCTCTTGGGGTTTAATGAATTAATGCTTAGCATTAGTATGAAATGATAGCTCAATTCGCCTTCACTTACCTACATTTTAACTGGGTTATTTCTACAGAAAGGAACAGGGTTCTTTAGAGAGGTCCGATTCGTAGCAGTTGGCACTCTGTAGTTTCTTCCTACCCCTAGGGCAAAAACGCGTGAGTTTATCTATACTTACACCCCTATTTTTTTATGAGTACAAAAAAATAATAGGCTGTATCCGTACCTGTTACTGATCATACTTATTTGCGTAATAAAAAGTAAAAATAATGAAGTTCAATTTTTAAATATGCCCACTATTTAGTTAAACTTAAATAACGAAAACAACTGTTGGACGCGGGGCATGCTTGAGTGAGATCACGCGAACGTGAGCGAGAGATGACGATTTATGAATACTACTATATCATGAAATAGCCTGTACAATATTTTCGTAAATTGGGTGACTTTTTGGGCTATAAAAAAACGCTAATAACTTTGCTATTTATTAATATATTATTATTAATTGATACTTTACAAATATAATGAGAAGACCGTCTAAAATAAGCCCTTTAAGTATTTGTACTAATTAAAATTTAGTGGTGTAGGTATATGTAATGTATGTATTTTTACCGAATCGCACAGCAGATCCATAAAACTAGTCAAAGATTTAGAATTATCTTCTCAAAGGAAACCGCCATCCATGAATAATACATAACTAATCCATTTTAAGTTACATAACGCAACATTTCCATAATTTCCATTTACTTTAATGTTTTTTTATGTAAAAATTCTAACGACTTCCGGTCTTATAACTCGTGTTATTAAGTCGCTCTTAACTTCTTGTCTATGTATGGTTTTAGTTAGTTGTATGAACCGGAATTGTCAATCGTAAATTTGATTTCACGTGTTATAGGCAACATCAATGTTACGATGTTAAAGTTAATTTTCGTTGCATTTTATATAAGCCTAAAGCATAATTTTATCTCACACAACAGGTACAGACGCCAGCTTATGAATCTACCCCACACGGTCGAATTTTCCCAATTGAATATAAACCTTATTGTGTTTAGAATAAAGTTGAAAACCTATCAATGAAATTTGACACATTGAGGTAGATAGGTTGATGTGCTGGCGTCTGTACATTGTGTGAGAAAAAATGTTAATAATTTAGCTTGTGGGTAAATTACAACAATTTTTCTCTTTACTAATCCGATTTGATGGGATTTCTCAGCTACCACACACTCTTAAAAGGTTATTAACCGCATATTACTAACCTCAGACTTTGCAAATACTTCTTCACTTAATATGATTATATAGTGCAGCGTTAGATCAGTTAGGTTAAGCTAAGATTGACCTGGTTTTCCAGGGATTTGTGTCACATAAGCTACCTTTCAGCAGTACAGACTGATCGCATTAAGCTGTCTGATAAGTTGGTAATCTGACACTATGCAGGCTGTAAAACAAAAGATTAGCCACTGTAAGCACCGCTACTAAATGCTGGATTAGTTTTTCTTAATTGAATCTCACTTCACTTCGTTTTATTTTTTATTTTAATGTAATGTACGTATCTGTGTAGGTAATCGGCAACGGCGTGTGAGTGCGGCAAGCTAAAGATAGGGCACTGTGGCGCTCATTAGGGGCGGTCTATGTCCAGTTGATAGACCACTATAACTTTTGGCTCACTTCAGGCAAGTTTTAACCAATGTGACTTTTTCAATTCATATTTACTTACTTACTTTCGAAGTTTATGTTAAACATCATTGACTTCAGTAAAGGAAAACATCGAGAGAGAATCCTGAACTTATAGTTAATTTAAGTCTGAAATGCCATCCATCTTGAGTAAGCGTGGTGATCAATGATTGTGCTTTCTCTGTATGAGAAGAGGCCTTTGCTTTTCAGTTTTACAGTAACAGGCTGGTATTATTATGTATCTATTTTTAATGTATCTTATTTATTTTTTATCTTCTTGCACCTAACATGTTCTGTATCTTCATAATCATCAACCTAAGGTGCTAAAAATAAGACATTATGTCTATAACTATGATGACTATGATTACTAAGTCTATCTCAAAATTAATCAAAATCAAAACTCTATTAAAATTAGGCTAGAAATCAACACTTTTTGAACGACAAAAATACATAAAGCAATCCCTCAATATTCTCATCCTTCAGTACAGTTCTATACTTTTCAATGTAAAATTTGTTTTACCTTGTCCAAAAAAATAAATAAAATGTTACTAAAAACGTTTACGTTTACACTAAGGCGACGTAGAATGCACTAAGAAATAATGCCCGAGTCCATCAGGGTGTTGACGTTTGTATGGAAGTCGCGTCGCTGCTAACATGAAGGTTACGTAATTGATCAACACGTCAGATCACGTTGCAGCTCATAACTATGATTTCGCTGACACCGTCAGACGCCCAGTACCTGGCTATAGGGACGTGAGGCTATTCTGTATGGACTTATAACTGTTTCCTATGGTATTTTCTATGGCCTATTGAATGTGCCTAGCTTGCTGAGATTATCGGGCAAAAACTATGTTCACATTGGGCGTGTAACGTAGCTATATTCTAATAATTATTTAAAATTCTCGTGTCGCAGTGTTCGATACAAAACTCCTCCTAAATGGATAGACAGATTATTTGAGCGTATGTTTAGTAGGTCTGAAAGTAAACTAATTAAAACTAATAAATTGATGCTAAGGCTTCACGAATTTTGCCGGGACAGTTAGTACTATACAAAGAAGTGTCACAATGTTGAGTATTATTTGATTTCTGCTCGATTATTATTAATTGCGAGTCATAATTTACTTTAATTCATTTTAGTAAACAAAATGGACGATGTAAGTAAATTCAGCTTTCAATCATTTCACATCATAAAAATAAAACATTTACAAATAATTTCGACAATCTGTAGAGGCTGTTGACATAACTCTAATTAACGGTGGATTGCACCGCATTTCGTCAGTTTAACTACCGTCAAACACAGTGTTTAACGTTCCAGTTACATCATTTTAACGATTGAATGGTTGTAAATAATTGGCCTATTGAAGTTTCTGTCCTTGAATCTTTGTGAATATCGTTGCTACAGTACTCGTTAGTTAAGTATGGACATGATTGATCAGTTTGCTGGTAATGTGATGTCAGCCCGGTGAAAGTATCTACTCCCGTAAGTTGGAGCGACGAGAACAGTTATTTTTAGTAGTAACTTATGGATATGTAGCAGATACTGTTACGTTGTTAAATTGGTTTATCTCAAGGCAATCTTCTTTCATAAATACTTTATAACGTAGGCTAGTAAGTACTATCAACAGTTAATCTTCAGGTAAAAACGTGTCATTGTCTTTATATTGTGTCTCTAATTGACACGATTAAAAGGTTAAGCCGTTGGGTGACAGCTGTCATTTGTAGATCTTTGACAGTTGTTATGAATAGTCAGAGCACCGAAAGTCTGACAACAAGTCTAACTAAGACGTATTGTGATTCCAAGTCAAGTAGCGTTGAAAAACACTAGTAGATATTCAACTTCATCTGATTAAACTGGAAGCCGACCCAGTTGGTAAAAAGCTAGGCAGATGATAATCTGTATAGTTTTAAAAGCATACAATATTCTTCCTGCCACAAAATTCTTTAAACATTTTCACAATGTTTCGGGTCATAATTTTAATTTTGATAATTGTAACGACTCGTCTTCACATTCTAGTGTTGTGTAAAGTGGGTTGTGGGAATCGTGATATGCAGAAAAACAATAACCGTTTGTAACTAATGTCTTCTCTCTTTGACGCTCGTTTCTCTGGGAGGGCAGAGTTCAAGCTAGTTTAGATTATTTTTTAATAGTTTACTTTGTATCTTCTTTCTAAAGATCTTAATAGAAACTAGTGTTAAAGATTACTATGGTGTTATAAACATCACACTATTATGGTTGTAATCCCTGTATGGTTATGCATCCACATTTCGCCTGTATTGCCAGAAGGCGCAAGACTACTGTCGTTTATTGTACCCTACAGGGTATAAGCTACTACTAGGAATTTCCAGGGATTTTTGCTGGAACAACATGACTGTATTCCACTAAGGGTTTGACATAGATGTATCAGAGAGAGGTGTAGAGGTGTATTATAAATTTTATATTGTACACCGCATGGGCATGCTACAGTGATAGTAAAAATCAAATTGTAAGAACTATATTTTCATCTATGACAAACAATAAATATAAAGATGAATTATGTTGACTGGCCTGTTGGTCTAGTAATTAGTGATCCTGCCTGCTATGCCTGGTTCGATTCCCACCCAGGACAAATGATCATTTGTTCTGTGTCTGGATGTAATTTATTTATAATATGTATGTATTTGGAAATACATAGTATGTCTATCAGCTGTTAAGTACGCATAACACAAGCTCTCAAGCTTAACTTGGGACTAAATGGCGTTGTGTGAAAAATTGTGAAATATTTATTTATTTATTTATGTTACCCCCAAATTTTGCCAGTTATGTTTAAGTCCCATTTAGAAGTACAGAAGACGAGCCTTTTGCAATCAATTGAGCACATATTTGGACTCCTGGCGGTTCCCATCTGAGATTTTATAAAGAATCGAGCCGTATTTAATCCTGTTTATTATATTAGTGTTTGAATAGGTAGACCAGTTGCCAAAATGAGAAAACTTAGGTACCAATTTAAACACCTACACAGGGTTATTTGTAAAACACCAGCAACCTCGCAGGTGTACATTACTAACATCATAAACAACAACATTTGTTCTACGACTTTTTCAAAAACAGACAAGAAAAAATCAACTCTCCATACATATGTATATCCGAACAGTTGATCGAGTTTTGTATGGAGAGTTGTTTTTTTTTTGTCTGTTTTCTAAAAAGTCGTGTCAACAAATGTTGTTGTTTATGATGTAAGTAATCTACTCCTGCGAGGTTGTTGGTTTCATATTATAGTCCTGTATTCATTATTGAGAAGTTTCTATTTTTTATAATTAACTTCTACCCTTTCTTAACCTTTAGTAGTTCAATCATCAGTGTATTATGATAGTACGTCTAATTACAATTTTATCTCAAATCTCGTGTATTAAAATAATCATGCTTCCATCAAATCATTATGATGTTCATAATAATCGCGAAATAGATCGCGTGTGAAAATAATGTTAAAACATAGTTTATTGTTATTACTAACGCGTTATTTGTTTTAGACCAAATTATTGTTTAAAAAGACGAGGCTATAACAGTTATGATGATATGTAACGGTTATTGATATAATTCGAAATGTTTATTTGTATAATGTGTATTTAGAAAACTTTAGGATTCGTGAATAAGAAAGGATTTGCACAATTATATCTTTTTAATTTTTGCTTTACGTTACGCACCCGATCAGTTGGACAGAGGTGCTCACTATTTATGTATGATGTCTCATGTAATGGAGGTGGACAATTACCATCAACTGGGCAAGAACCTAGACACTGAGCTACTATTGAGATTCTAATTGTAAAATTGAATAGTTTTTTAACTGACTTGGAAACCCGACACAGGCCTTACGCTCCGCATTTCATATTTCATCAATAATAAGTTTATTTAATTTTGTACATAAATACAAACTCATATTATCATGGCGTATAAAAGTTTAGTAAAAAAATATTGTTGAAAATACCCGAATCAACCATGTTATTACTCTTCAATGCATAAAATACATCTCTAAGTTTTCTTATTTGTATGAAATTAACTACCAATAACATATAATTAAAGCTCACTTGCACATAACAGATAAAGTAGTTACATGCACCGATAACGAGTTGACGTTGAGACAGCTTATGTTCATTGAAGCAAAAAGAAGCATAAAGATAACTTCTTCTAACATCAAAGGAAGCTCATGGAATGCCGTTTGTCGCGGTTAAAAATAAAAAGTTAAACCGTGGTTAAGGGTTTGGTGGCATCTGGCTAATGGGATATGTAGATGGTTGGTTGTTTTGCTAGCGTATTGTTGTAATAAAATGTATTAATTTTATTATACACCGACCCCCTAATTAATAAACCCAGATTAAAGTTACTCCAAACTGAATCTTTAAAAATGTATGGTATATCCAGGGATCCTACTAGTACTATCTTTCTGTTGCAGTAGAATATTTCTCAGGAATTCTTATACATACATATATTGACGTTTCAACATAAATAGGTCAACATTATTTAATATAACATTCGTAGTATATCCACGAAACATATCAACGGATAATAAGAATTTATTCTTATTCATTTCATAAGCAAGCCTCGTGCTTTGGCATTAGTAGCTCGTTTCGCACGTGGTAAGCATAAAGGTGCTCAAAATTTGTTCGGAGAAATGCGTTCCGATGGTAAATAATGTTAATAAGTAGTTGTAGCTATAATAATAATAATAATACCAGCCTGTTACTGTCCCACTGCAGGGCATAGGCACATACAGAGAAGGCATCGAGCATTAATCACCACACTTGAAAGAAAGAAAGAAAATACATTTGTTGGCAACAGTTGGATAAACGCACAGTAAAAAAAAAACATAATAACAAAAAAAAGACGCAAAAATGGCATGTCTCACGGCTGCGCCAAAAGGCTCATTTCAGCGGTAATGCCAGACAGATGCTGAGATGCTGCCTGACGCTGATTTTCAAATAAACCTTTGGGGACAAGTGACGGATGAGTAACATTTATCACTTAAATAAATAATGTTTTGCTCAAGGAGGTGATTTCAAACTTATAATACATTAACTAAAGTCCAGGTTTCCTCACGATGTTTTCCTTCACCGATGTCAAAGATGTCTAAGATAAACTTAGAAAGTACCTACATAATTATGAATTGAAAATGTCACATTGGTACCTACTTGCCCAGATTTGAACCACAACCTCGTGCATGAGAGGTAGGGTATACTGCGTGTAATAAAAATCGGTAGCTTTTATTTCTATCACCTTCAGCCCGCGGCCTGCGTAAAAATTAATTGCCCCATGATAAAATTTTATCCAAATTGCAGTAAGTAGTTGGTGAATGATCTGATGGGATTATCCCAAACATAGGTGCTTACCATTTTCTACAATTCAGACCAAAATAAAGATGTAACACATGCTAAGTAAAACACTGGTCTTCAGCTTTATTTGGTTAAGCTGGAAGCCGACCCCTACACAATTGGGAAAAGGCCAGGCAGAATATGATACCACAGTCTAAAAACATACAGTCGTCCGACGAATCCGTCTAGACAGGGCAATCGTGCGGGGTGTGAGGGGCGAGACGCGGGAAAGCCGCTCCCGCACTGCGAACAAAACGATGTTCGTAGTGCGAGAGGTATTATTCAAGTCTAACGCGTGTCGGCATTTTTCCAGAGATCAAAGGCGTCGTCCTACTGTGTTAATATTTATACTGTGATGATACATAGCATAGATAGAAATCAAACCCAAATACAGTACAAATGATCATGCTCATCACGCCTATCAGTCAGGGACACTTACCACTAGACCAACAGTAGACCAACAGGCCAGTCAAAGTATTATATTTTTTTTATTAAAATTTATTCACAGAACTCTAATGTACAGACGCCAGCACATAAAGTTACCCCAAAGTGTCAAATTTCTTTGATCGTTTTTCAACTTTATGTTTTATTGATATAATAGTAATTAAAAATACAGAAAACACAATAAAACTAATTTAAATATGTACACTTAAACTAACTACAAATAAAATAGTAAAAAATCGGAACACTCAGGCGTCAAAGTACTCCTCCCCATCGCTGTCATCTGGAAACGTGCCCAGAAGACTGGCAGCATTGCCACGTTGGATGGCAATGCTAATTCTTTGGCCAAAGAATAAGCCAGCCCTCTGGTCACGCGAAGTGTCGACCAGTCGGCGAGAAATCTCCTTAAAAAGGCTGCGTGCACTCGGACCCCATGACCCGAGCGTTTCGACCCCAAACGGCTCAAAACCGTAACTTCCAATGAGGTTACAGTACTTGCGCCGCTTGAGGGCCTCAGCAGCTGCAGCAGCAGCGCCAACACAACTCGCCGTACTTGGAATATGAGATGGCGCAAGGGTATCGACACAGGTTGCGTCCCACACCAAAGGCCTACCCATCTTCCAAGGCAACAACGTCATTCCATCTGGTCTCTTTCCATCGTCTCGTACCAAGCCGTTAGGTTCCAAAATTGCTGGTACGCCGGCGGTGACAAGAGCACGACGAATAATATCGTTAATGCTGGCGTGTCGTGCTATGCGACCTGCACTCCTGCAACAAGACAGGCCATGGTGCCCGGAGCTGTCGACAGCTTCACCACAGTGACACCGATGAGGAGCAACACAAGGAGCACCCAAGCGTAGACACGTAGCGAGCCGAAATGAAGTGTCATCCATCAAAGTGCCTATGGTGGCTGACGGAAGTGCCTGAAGCCACAAACCCGACTCCCATTCTCCCACGGCCAGCAGACGGGCACGCTCAGCAGCACTATATGACGTATTTAAAAGGGAATTCCGAATAGCACTGCAAAGCGGCCCGTCCCACCGACCCTGGGAAGACAAGTTGTCGGGTAAATCCGTATTGGGACAAGTCATTTTCCAAGCGTTCAACGCATCGGTCAAACATGGTACCTCAAAATCAACCAGTGACGCAGGTAAAATATTCCTGGTTAATTTAGCGGTACTATGGACCGAGGAGAGGAAGGCCGGTAAACTTAAACTTGAAATTTTGCGGACGCCGAGACCACCCAAGCGAATGGGAAGTGTGGCTTGCTGCCACGCTCGGTCGTCCAAGGCCACATTTAATATCGATGTAAGAGTAGTTCTAATAATTTGGTCGACTTTTTCTAAAAGTTTTGGGTACTTCCAGAGATGAGAGGAGCGAAGGCTATATGTAAATTTTGGTCCAAAACAACAGTATCGAATAAGTGTGAATGCCGAATGAATGTTTATTTTGAAAAGTCTTTCCGAAACATCATTAAAATTTTGTATTTTTTCTTCAATAAACGTTGGAAAGGATTCGTCGAAAATTGGGGACCCCAGGAGGTGAAGGGAATTCCTTTCTGTAATTGATATTTTGGGTGCTATTGAATTAAATTTTGCAATGGTGGTCTGTCTGTCAGTGGTTTGGGGGATATATAGTTCGCATTTTGAAATGTTAAGCTCAAGTCCAATAGAATGAAATTTTTCTTTTAAAAAGGTTAGGTCTTTCAAAACAGTGTCTACTTCACCTCCTAAGGTACCGTCATCCAAATACCAAACGTTGAATTTTGAATTTAGTTGTCGAATAATTGGATTTATTGCCAAACTAAAAATGACAGGCCCAAGAGGGTCACCTTGTTGACATCCCACGGCTGAATCCAAAAGGTTGGCCTGATAAAGTAATTTAGAGGGGTGTCTGTAACATTGATAAAGAAAACTATAAATTTTGGGTATTTCTTTTTGAGCCTCTGTCAACAAGGTGTCCCTGTTTACGGAATTAAAGGCATTCTTAATGTCAACCTTAAGGATGACCTCACCTTCATTGCTATTTAGATACGTTGTTAAACCATGTACCGCAGCCTCACAGCCCCCTTTAGACCCGAAACCTAGCTGAAGGGGTTGAAATTTGCTTGCCAGCGACTCGCTGTAATAGGCACAGCAAATTTTAGCTGCGGTACGACGGTAAACGGAACCTACGGCAATGGGACGAATGCCACCATCCTTCTTGCGCAGGGCACATAAATTTGCCCCGTACAAAATATCAATGATGGCTTCGTTCACATTGCCGGAGAGCATTAGATTAATGAGGGCCGTAAGCTCCTTCAAAAGGGACTCACCAGCTTCCCCGGCACCTGAACACATTAGGTCCTTCAGATGTTGAGGCGACAAGCCGTCGTGTCCACCGGCGGAGCCACATCGAAATGAGCTCACGGCCGCACTCACTTGGTGCGCTGTAACTACAAGTGAGTTGGTTAACGGATCGGGGGGGTCAGGGAAGACGAGGTCATCCGCAGGGGCGGGGTGTTTGCTCTCCAAAGCTGTAAGTGTCTCTGGAGAGTACGGCGCAACCACATCGCTGCTGAAAATGATCCTAGCTGCACCTCTGATGTCACCTTCACTCAGTTTAGACTCTACATAGTGCAATAAACTTCTTTGTGTAGGGTGCGTTGTTAATTTTGGTTCAAAATTTTGGGCCGAAAAGTTACAGTTCTCTTTAATTTGGGCTGTCAAAGTTTTTTTACTAGCCAAATTTTTTTGCACATGCAGAACTCTAAACGGAAAGGTGAGTAGTTGCTCCCATGCACTTATAGAGTTCTCTCGGACGGCGAGGCGAATACAGCGCGCTAAACTTGATGCCACGGATGGCCTCGCGCCGCGAGGGACTCTCTTTAAAACTGGGGTAGATGTTTTTAATTTTGATAGCGTTTTCCAAAGGGGTTGAGTGGGTGAATCAGGTGTAAGAGCTGTTGGTAACGTGGGGCAAGTTGAAGGTACATTGTGTTGCTTGTGTTTTTTACCCAAATGTACCTTCAAACCTTGTTCACCCTTAAAAAAGCGTGCTTGGGTACATAGAGGACAACTCACAAAACCATCCAGCGATGTGGAAGGTTGACTGGCACTTGGTCCGGCATCGCTACTGTCGTCATTACTTTTCATAAAAAAGAGAAAATATACAACTTACAAGTAAACTCACTTATAAATAAATTAAACTAAAACATAGATGAAAAACATAAAAAGCAAAGAAAATTGACACAGTTTTTGACACTTGTTTTGAATGAAGTCGCGCTGACAGGGCACCTCGTTGGCATTTCGGCGCAGCCCCGGCAACCGTTGCCGAGAGACAGGCCCAAAGCGTCGCGTAGAAAATGCACGTTTTGCCGCTCAGTAGTGAATAAGATTTGCGCTCGATGACTCCACTCTGCTAATGCTTTTGGTTTGCAAAGTCGATTAGGCTCAGACTAGCCGTCTGTCGTGGCTGTTTATTTCAAGAAATTTTTAGAGGCATGGAATGTCCCTTGTCATGAAAACGGAAGTATTCCGACGTTGCTCACGGCTGAACACCATAAAACTGTTGAAAAATGATACAAATAATGATTTATTGTATTTTTTCCTTAGAGCAAAATTTAATACGTCTCTATTTTGTGACAGCTGTCCAATCCTTTTACTTTATGTTAAACAAAATAAGGTTCATATTTTTAATTGGGAAAATTTGACACATTGAGGTAACTTGATGTGCTGGCCTCTGTACAATCACAAATGCACCAAAACAGTTACCTCGCAGTATTTTTGTTGGACATCTACTGGATGTGAACATGCATAAGTAAAAGTTAATCTAGTTAAAAGAAAACCACAATAAAATGTGAACAAGATAAAAGTAAATAAATAAATATTCCACAACTTTTCACACAACGCCATCTAGTCCCAAGCTAAGCTAAGAGCTTGTGTTACGGGTACTAAACAGCTGATAAACATACTTATATATTTCTAAATACCTACATACTATAGATAAATTACACCCACACACAGTACAAATGATCGTGTTCATCACACAAACATTTGTCCTGTATGGGAATCGAACCCACGACCTCTAGCATAGCAATCAGGGTCACTAACTACTAGACCAACAGGCCAGTCTTAAGTAAAAAGTAATGTTAAATAAATTTTAAGAAAAACTATACAATTACAATTACGTTACGACATCTATCTCGTCACGTACGAACTAAACTGACATAACTTTTTCGCGATGTTACAGTTATCTACGCGATTGAACACCACTAAGGCCTCATTTACGGAGACGCGGGGCGTCGCGCGTTGCGTTGAGCGGCGCGGCCCGCACTGAATTCAAATATATGGCGTTGTATGAGTGCGTTTACGGAGAAGCGATTTTATACGCGTTTGTTTGAATTAGGGCGTTTTTTGCGGCCGAACCCGCGGATGGCACCGACGCGTCCCACGCGGCGTTTATCGCGGCGGCGCACGCAGCGGAATTCTCGATGAAGCTATGCCCGAGGCGGAAGCTTCGCTACACGCTAGAGGATTCGCCGCGGGCGCCGCGGCGGGCACCGCCACGCTTCCCGTCTCGCTTCTCTATGAACATGGTCGTATATTGCTATAAGTTTGTGTTTACGCGTGCGATGATGCGTGCCGCTTCACGCGCTGCCCCACCGTAAACAGAAAAAACGTCCGACGCGCCGCGAGACGCCACGCCACACGCGACGCGAGACGCCCCGCGTCTCCGTAAATGAGGCCTAACACCTAGCTTAATAACAGATCAAGAGATTTCCGTTTCCAGAAGAGATGAGGAACCTCACACCTTGTTCCTCATACAAAAAAAAAAATGTATACGTTCAATGAATTAACAGACACAGACTTTCGGAGTCTTCCAATCACACACATGTTTATAAACGAAATCTTTCGCGATCTTCTCTTAACAAAAATTCCACACTTTTTTTTAAAAGTGACAGTTACTTTCACTTGTTTCGCATAATTCGGACAAAAGTGTGTGTTCATTAATTTCAGTTTGCGAACGTCGTTCAGTTTCGACGTTTGAAATGAATATTACTGCGTTTTGAATGTGCTATTAGATGAATTCACGCGATATAATACCTTGAGATTTATTGACTCAATGAAAGAAATGCTGTGAAGTTTTGGTATTTGGATTCTGTCAAGACTTTCTTTACCGTCTGTTTGTTAGTAAAAGTTAATTAATGGCTGTAATTATTAATTTAAATGGGATACACAGTTTAAATGCAGTAATATTGTACATTTCCGTCTTTTATAGAAAATAAATTTAAACATTAATTTCGTTTTTAAGACATTGAAGTAGTGTTCAAAAACCTGATGAAATAAATGCTTATCTGAATTTAGTATCTGCAGAAAGTACCTATATGTAATAATCATACCTGCGGATTTTTTTCAAGTTTCTTATTATAAATTATTATACATATTTTCTTAACAATTTATTATACCAGCCTCTTATTGCCACTATACTGATCCTTAGCTGGCATTTGGTACAAGTATAGAGAGTTGTGCATGTATATTTAAATTAATAAATAGATAAGAATAAACTTTAACTTCGACAGTTCTAGTTTATCATTTTGTTACATTATCTTGTAGATCTATGGATTTCATCCAACTCTGCACTTACATGTGCAGAGTTGGATGAAATCCATAGATCTACTGGCACACCCTTTTTACCTGGAGGATTCTTATTAGTCAGTTGCTTTTGCTTGAGTAAGTTAGTTTTAATGTCGGTAGCTTTATATTACTGGTATTCTGTATATTGAGTGTACTAGCTAACATGTAGTGAATAACTTATTTTAAATTAGTTTGTAATTATAACTAATAAAATTGTACTGTGTAAATTCAAGTTCTTCTAACTTACCGGATAAGCATTTAAAAAGTTACAAATAACACTTTAGCCATGAAATTTTACTTCGCGTCGGGGTACCGCTTAAGTAAGGAATGTTCCTAGTACTTGTAGGTATGTAGGTACTTATTTTAACGGTACCCCGACGTTACGTAAAATTTCATGGCTAAAGTGTTATTTGTAACTTTTTAAATGCTTTACTTTTTTGCGATGGGGGTTTTTTAAATTTTTAATTTAATTTTTATTTTAAAATTTTTAAACGCATTAAGTAATTTTGTTTTATAGATTATACAGTTACTTATGAGTTTTTTTCAGTACATTGTATGTAGAGTCAAATGCTGGTTAAAATGAATCCAAACACGACATATCTGCTGTTATTTTGTCAAGAGTCTACCTACTGGTGTGCTGGATAGCCTGGCTGCAGCATCAGCTTATCCTGTTGCCATCAGTGCATTGTGGTTAGAATCAAATGCTGGTTGAAATGAATCCAAACACGACATATTTGCTATTATTTTGTCAAGAGTCTACCTACTGGTGTGCTGGATAGCCTGGCTGCTGCATCAGCTCACCCAGTTGCCATCAGTGCATTGTGTGCAGAATCAAATGCAGGTTAAAATGAATTCAAACACGACATACCTGCTGTTATTTTCCTAAGAGTGTATTAGTCTGCTAGATATCCTGGCTGCATCAGACCAAATACACCATAATGTTGCGTATTAATATTACACACATGGGTGTTTGAAATTTTAAGACACACACATGTTTTAAAGTAAAGTTAATACCCATAGACGTCTAAAATAGCAACGGTAGCTAACACAAAAGAGCTGATAACCTTGAAACGGCTAAACCGATTTTGATGAATTATGTCTAAGAACCATCGCAAGGAACCCTGCTTTCAAATAAAAAAAACCGCATCTAAATCGGTTCACCCGTTTGGGCGCTACGGTGCCACAGACAGACAGACAGACAGACAGACAGACAGACAGACAGACAGACAGACAGACAGACAGACAGACAGACAGACAGACAGACAGACAGACAGACAGACAGACAGACAGACAGACACACACACAGAGCGGTGAAACTTATAACACCCCTCTTTTTGCGTCGGGGGTTAATAAAACTAAATACCTGGACATTATTCGGTAGGTGCAGTAGCAAAGTGGATGCCAACTGTGAAACGTGTCACGGCTTTGATTCCTGCAAGGAACAAATATTTTTATGGTTCTTTGTTCCAGGTCTAATTTCTTGTTTATGCGAGTTTAAATGTTTTAAAACGAAATTCCTATTAATAATGGAATATTTGAAATTTTTCAAAATTTTGACGTTACCTTCTTCAATCCGTGCATTAAGAAAAAGATACCGAGCTGGTATCCTGAACTCCAGGTCAAAGCGCGTATTTTGCGTATAGGACATTATCTACCACGCGGGCCCAGTGCGAATTGGTAGATGTCACATGTCTTCGAATTTAGGTTATAGGACATGCCGGTTTCCTCACGATGTTTTCCTTTACCGTTTTTGAGAGCTTTGGTGATGAAATAAATTTTGAGAGCTTTGGTGATGAAATAAATAACACAAAGTAATGCGCCTGCCTGGGTTCGAACCCACGACTTACTGTTCGTAAGTCGTGGGTTCGAACCACCACTTCAAACCCGTGCATTGCTGCTAGGTCCAATATTTTACCCCGACATTATAATAATATACTTCATATTTTCCATCAAAAACCTTTTAAGGTAACAAAAAATTAAACACTAGGTACAGAAATACTGGCGTATATTTTTATTTAACCCTCACTTTGCCGACACAAAATATGTAGGCTAGTTCGTAGTCCAGCGGTCCACGGTAGCCAATGGGTACCGTTTTAACAACTGCGCAGACGCCGGTGTTCTGTCGAGAGGTAAATAAACCCACAGTAGCTACGTATGTCGACAGCAATTAGGTATGGTGCCTGCATTGTCGGTATCTTTTTTATAAAAGAAAAAAGATTGACGTAAATAGTTTTGATAAGGTTCACGGGTTTTTTAAACCTTTATTGGGTTAGATGTTTTTTTTTAGTGGGGAATAAGTATGTACAATATACATATCCTACTAATATTGTAAACGCGAAAGTTTGTGAGGATGGATGGATGGATGGATGTTTGTTACTCTTTCACGTAAAAACAACTATATAAATTTTAATAAAATTTGGTATGAAGTTAGCTGACACCCTGGATTAACACATAGGCTACTTTTTATCCCTG
Source organism: Euplexia lucipara (assembly GCA_921972225.1). Classification (NCBI taxonomy): domain Eukaryota; kingdom Metazoa; phylum Arthropoda; class Insecta; order Lepidoptera; family Noctuidae; genus Euplexia; species Euplexia lucipara. Next base: position 3,211,489 of record OV179151.1, read on the forward strand.
TATTCTCACGGGAACGGGTCCTACGCGGGTTAAACCGCGGGACGTCTGCTACTTTAAAATCATTCTTATTTGTTAAGCATCATTTTCATAAAAGACATTTGCCGCTGTAGACGTATATTAATCTTAAACGCTATCGATTTTTTTATAAGTACAAAATTGAACATAAGTAAGTGCTCAACTTAGAATTAACACAGTCGTCAATTACCGGTTAACCAACATTCTCAAGAAAAGTAACATCACAATAATTTTACTAAGGAATACAAGAAAACTATATAAATAAATATTTCACAACTTTTACATAACGCCATCTAGTCCCAATAACTAAGCAGAGCTTGTGCTTTAGGTCGTGTATAATAAATAAAAATACTTGTATATTTCTGAATACATACATTACTTATAATAGATAAAATACACCCAGACATCTAACAAATTTATTGATCACTAGCAGACGTCCCGCGGCTTCACCCGCGTAGGTCCCGTTCCCGTGGAAATACAGGGATAAAAAGTGGCCTAAGTGTAATCCAAGGTGTCAGCTAACTCCATACCAAATTTTATTAAAATCCATTGTGTAGTTTCTACGTGAAAGAGTAACAAACATCCTCACAAACTTTCACGTTTATAATATTAAGTAGGAAGCTCATCGTTCAAACATTTGTCTTGGGGGAATCGAACCCACGGCCTCCAGAATAGCAGTTAGGGCCACTAACCACACTACACCAACAGGCCAGTCAGTTATAATATTAATATAGGAGTGTTAAACACCAGGTGTAAACGTTTGCAGTTTAACTATGCGTAAATGGATAGAAGTCAAATGCTTCTTATTCATTTACTTTCTAACGGAATACTGAAGTAGAAAATTCAAATTGCTTCGAAGAGTTTTATTATGATACTAGTAGACGCCACGCGGTTTTACCCGCATAGTTCCCATTTCCGTGGGAATAAAGGGATAAAAAGTAGCCAATGTCATCCGGGGATAATGTAGGTTCCCAACGGTGAAAGAATTTTTCGAGGTATTCCTCGAAGCGCTACTATTTTGAGGCGCTCCTAATGAGGCGCTCCTATTTTATTCCTCGGAGCGCACCTTTTAGGAGCACTCCCGATAGCAATTCAAAAAAAATATTTTTTTATCGAGGAAAAAAAAACCAATTATTTTTAATTGCTATCGGGAGCGCTCTCAATTGGTGCGCTCCGAGGAATAAAATAGGAGCGCTACTATTTTGAGGCGCTTCGAGGAATACCTCAATTTTTCAAATCGGTCTAGTTGTTTCGGAGCTTATTACCTACTCCTTCCTACTCCTCCTACTTTCCTTCTTACTCTAATGCTTTACATGTAACCGGGTATTCAAAAGCAAGTTCGGTCTGGCCAGTCACATCAGGGCACCCGAAAGAAGAAAATAGCTGCAAGGGTCGCCGTTATCGAAATCGGTAAGGAGGACTATTACCTACATACAAACAAACAATCAATCTTTCCTCGTTATAATATTAGTAAGTATAGTTAAAGAAATGCACTCAGATTGCCTTCTATTAAAAACTATTAGTAACAATTACTAGATAACCGATAAACATTCTTTTAAATTGCTCGACTTATTAACTCACATAATTCCCTAGTAGGAAAGAAATTCACAAGGACCTAACGTTTCCGTAACTCTCAGTAAAAGGCAATGTCGGTAATTAGCCATCGGACGGACATGCTCAGTTGACATAAATAGGAGACAAAAATGTTCTAAGTGACATCACGAGTTTTTCTTCATCTAACTAAGTATTTCCTTTACAAGGTAAATAATTGTAGTTGAACTGTTGGTAGAACGGTGGTTGCAGCTTCCTTTTCAACTACTAAGTTGAAAAAGAAGCTGCAACCACTGTTTCACTAACTAACAGTAATCGTAGGATGAAAATAATAAGGAGGTCAAAATAATTTGACCAAAATAATTTGAATCACACATAAGTGAGATTAGTGTCTGAGATGGTGTTTTGAAGAGATGGGTAGCTCAGATTTCACTTTTTTATTTGATTACTCAGAATATTAACTAACTTAACTATAACTTCAAAGAAGTCGATGTACTCACTGGCCGAACTCATAACCTTCTCTATTTTTCCGTCGGTTAATAATACAGAAAGTATAAAAAAACTTGACGCCCGTAATAAACTGATCAACCTACGAGCTTATAAGAGCAAACTCATAAGAAACTAGTTATGTAGATACCTACTGAGGTGAGTTACAACCTGTCAGTAACCACGTGTTCATTTGTAGATGGTGTAGGTACGTGATTATCGTACCAATAAACAGTGGTTTCTTCAGGAGCTTGCGGCTAAATCGAGCGTGGAGCGTGGAGCTCCTCAAGTTCCGAGTTGAGCTCACGATTACTGACAAATGCTTGCATTGACTGATCTGGTCCCCTCATTCTGTGTGGTTCTTTCCTCAAAAGACCATTTCAGATACTAATCTGCATGGATCTTACATGATTTGACCAAAATAATGTCTGGACTTTAACCACTCAAGCGTCCCAGTTTACTACAATCCCCAAAAAAACACTTGCCTAAACCGTCCATGGGACTTCCATCACCGAACGACATCGTTCAGTTTAAACGCGTACAGCGCTAAAGCCAGGTGATAGTCGTACAGTCGAACGTAACTAGACAAAATGATAATAAATTTTAGATAAACCTATTTACAAAAATAAATATCATTTTAATAATAAAAGCCACACGGGTTGGTCGAAGGTTAAGCTACACTTCACAAGGCCGGTCCGTGAATGGGTGGCTATTCATTACATATCAAGACTCCTCCATGCCTCGGAAAGCACGTTAAGCCGTTGGTCCTGGCTATCATTTGTAGATCTATGACAGTCGATACAGACAGTCAGAAGCCCGAAAATCATACAACCAGTTTAAGCAAGGGGTATCTTGTTACCCCGTAACTAGATTGTGGAGGCAGTCACTCCATATGAAACACTGGTATTCAGCAGCATTCGCTTAAACTGGAAGCCGACCCCAACATAGCTGCGAAAAGGCTAGGCAGGAAAGAAAAAGCCTAAGGCATTAAGTCCGCCTTTGTACAGTTTTTTTTACTTGTGCATAAAGTTTTAATAAATAAATAAATAATAAAAAGCAATGGAAAAGGCTAAGCAGCTCACAAAAGTTGTTCGGTCTTTTCGGCGAAAATTTCCATGTAGGTACATACGATGTGAAGGGAAGTAAGCTGTTAGTCCCTATTTCTCTAACATTAGTATAGGATAACAGCTCACTTCGTCTTCACTTCACCTACCTTATAATAGAGTTATTTTAACGCAACTACATCGAAGCAAAATGAAGGGTTATGATTTTTACCGCGATGAAATGTATGTACGCGTGTTCATCTGCGCCCTGATAACTTTTAAATTGCTTATTATAATTTGACAAATGAGTATTTACTTATGTATCGGATTTATTTTTATTAGATAGAAGATGAACTGTTTAAAGTTTCCTCTCTCCTTAACATATTTTTTTTTGCGGTCCCCGAAATTTACAACGAGTTTGTGATCATTATGGACGCTGTGTCCATAATGATCACAATTTTGTTCTGAATTTTCACCTCAGCATTGTGGAATGCAAATAAATTTGAATTTGAGTTTGAGTTGCTAATGACGTGCGGCCTATTGTACTTTACCTTTAATTATGTAAATGATCATGTTGTCACTTCGTAATTAGCAATGATTATGACACGAGAATATGATAAGCAGTGTACCTAAACAATCAATGTTTAATTATGGACACGCCACAAAGAAAGCGTTAGGTATGTACAGACGCCAGCGCATTAAGATACACTAAACTGTCAAATTTTCTAACAAATTATTGAACATAAGCTTTATTCTTTTTTTGATAAAGTTGAAAAGCTGACAAAAAAATTGGACACATTGGGATAGCTTGATGTGCTAGACTGTTTTCTTTGTTTTATTAATTAGTTTTGTCCTCGCTAGTCTAGTGTTCGCAAGCGCTACTGCTGAACACACCCTGGGAAGGTCGATTCCTGAGTCGGGGAAAGTGTTTTTAAGTTTTTCCATCTGGATTTGTTGAATTCTGGCATTCGATTCAAGTTTCGCATTATTTATATTGACTCAGGTTATTTTTGTAACATAGGCATCAAAGGTCAAGCTGTTCAATATAATTTGGCATAAAAAATATTCAAGTGAGTAATTAATTATGATGAACAAAACGAACAATTACAATTATTTGTAATTGCTTTTTCCGCTCAAGCGAACATCGCGTGTTCAATACGTTTTTGCAATGTAATAATATTCAATATAGGTAGTGTCTTTTTATACATTTAACTTTTCTTTATCAGCCTGTGAATGTCCCACAGTCACTACAGGCCAAAGGCCTCTTCTCACACAGAGAAGGAAAAACACCATGCCAGTTGTATGTGTAACTGTTTGGGATTATACATAGGTACGCTTGACGAGGTGACAGTCACGTTTTATTTTTTCATACCCCTATTATTAAAAAATAAAATAAAATTGCATTTATTGCTGGGTCTCTTCTAAAGATTTCAACGTATTCCTGTCTCTAGCTCAATAGAATAGCTGGTCCGGTATGGATCTATAAGGATCTATAAGGAGCTATTTTCTTAAGGTCAGATGACCTCCCATCTTTTCTGCCTCCTCTAGAATACCATTCTGTATCCATTCATACCTCTATTATATTCTGTTGAATGTAAATAAAAGGCAAAATGAAACACGCAGCGTAGGCGTTTGTAAAGTCTGAAACATTAGGGTCTATAGAAAAAATCTTAAAGTTGACACTGAATCGCTATTGATGATGAACAAAACGAACAATTACAATTATTTGTAATTGCTTTTTCCGCTCAAGCGAACATCGCGTGTTAATAAAGTATTAATATTCAATATAGGCAGTGTCTTTTTATACATTTAACTTTTCTTTATCAGCCTGTGAATGTCCCACAGTCACTACAAGCCAAAGGCCTCTTCTCACACAGAGAAGGAACAACACCATGCCAGTTGTATGTGTAACTGTTTGGGATTACACATAGGTTCGCTTGGCGAGGTGACAGTCCTGTTTAATTTTTTTCATACCCCTATTATTAAAAAAATAAAATAAAATTGCATTTATTGCTGGGTGTCTTCTAAAGACTTCAACGTATTCCTGTCTCTAGCTCAATAGAATAGCTGGTCCGGTATGGATCTATAAGGATCCATACCAGCTATTTTCTTAAGGTCAGATGACCTCCCATCTTTTCTGCCTCCTCTAGAATACCATTCTGCTTATCCATTCATACCTCTATTATATTCTGTTGAATGTAAATAAAACGCAAAATGAAACACGCAGCGTAGGCGTTTGTAAAGTCTGAAACATTAGGTTCTTTAGAAAAAATCTTAAAGTTGACACTGAATCGCTATTTTAAACGTTACGACACACTTATCAGAAATGCCGTCATAAAACCGTGTTAAGTTAAAGTTATATAAAAACAGGGCTCAGTGTATTTTGTGGTCTAGCGAAAATAAATATTTTGTTTTTAGTTAACCTTGAGGTCAAAAAACTACACAATTGACGCAGTAAAGGCGCTCGCTCGGTTTTGGAGGTCTGATAGGAAGTCGCTCCATTTAAAACACAAGCATTCAACTGCATCCAGCCACACTGGAAACTGCAGGCCTAGGCATATGATAATGTCTATTTCTATTATCGTAATCGATAAGGCGACATTAGAAAGAAAATGGCGTAATATGGAATCAGCTGTTTGTTAACTGTCAAGTGTCAAGTGTTAACGAGTAGAATTTGAAAAAGGAAATACACTTGACGGTTATCAATCAGCTGATTGTATATACGCCATTTTCTTTCTATAAAAGAAATAGATTAGAAATAGAATTTGCAAGATGGCTTGGCCTGCTGATCCCACATAGTTGAGAAAAAGCCAGGCAGATGATCTAGAAAATCCCGTACTTACTATCAATATTACAAGACATTTTTTCAGCAAGATAGTGATCTTCATTAAAGATAATTAATGTACTCTCACGCATACCAGGCGAGCACATGCGTCGTCGCTAGAAAAATTGTTCGCGGAAATAATAGCGAAGAAATTGTTGGAAATTATAGAAATTGACGTTTGACTCTCACCATTGTCTGTCTTCACTGTTCGATGGGGGAACGGCAGAGGCCATGGTGTTGTTGTTTTAATAAAATGAATGGATTTTCAGTTTCCATAGGTACCTACCTATACTAAAAAAATATAATATATGATAGGTATCTTGTCTGACGATAATAATATCGTGATTTAATCCGTTGAAGTTACTACAATGCTTTAGGTACCTACTTACTAAGTTTATCTTAGTAAGTGTCTTTTCTACATTTTTTTTTTCTTCATAAATATATAGGGTGACTGGTAATTAGTGACCGACACTTAAATACGTGATTGTACTCAGGAATACGAATAACTTTCCCAAAGAAACTTTTTTTTCTAAACATTAACTTTCAATTAATTAAATTACGTCAGTACTGCACAACGGGAGCGGTGGGAGTGATTAGTAGATTCCGAGGTCAGACTATCAGCTGATAGATAGTGCCGATTCGTGGAATTTCAAACAGCATTTTCGTTTATTTATTGTGTTATAAGTGTATATAAAAAAAAATCTTTGGGAGAGTTGATTGAAATCATGAATACAATCACGCGTTTAAGTATCGGTCACAAATTACCAGTCACCCTATGTATTAAACTATATTATACTGCTCTATGCCAGTCACTGTTGATGTATTGTATAACTAGTTGGGGTGGTGCGTGTAAAACAGTCTTAATCAAAGTCGAACGTGCTCAAAGAACACTCCTTAAAGTAAGTCGGTTTTTACCATTTTTCCATCCCACTAACAGTCTTTATCAAACCTGTGAGGTTCTGACGGTGAGGCAGCTTTTTATACTTCAAACAACCCTCAAAATGCATAGTTCCCTAAAGTATAACCCCTTAGAATTTGGACAGAAGCGCAGAAAACATACAGTTGGAGTGTCTAGAGCGTGCCGTACTAAATTTGCTCAGAAATTTTTCCCTTTTCTTGGTGCCCATCTTAACAATAAAATTAATCTAATCCTTAACACGTATCCCCTTACCAAATACAAATGTAAAACAACTGTAACAAATTGGCTCAGTAGCTACGACTACGCTAATACTGAAAAGTTACTAATTGTTCAAAAATAACTAAGTGGTTAAGTTACACAATATACACTACACTACACTACACTACACTTCACTTCACAACACTCCTACATCTCACAACAACACACTACCATATTTCTCAAAATCGTCAAGCTATAAAATAAACCCTACTATCGCACTAATTTGTAATTGTATTTTTGTTTTTTTTTTGGTCTTACTCTTTCAGTACTGATGTATCTTAGTTACTCCTTATCTAAGTAAGAGTCCTAGTAGTTATGTTAATTGAAAGAGCACTGATTTCCAAGATACAGGTCTTTACCTAGTTTGGAAATCAGGAGTTCATTTAGGTTAGACGCCTCTTATATCTTATGTTTTTTTTAGTATTGAAACTGTAGTAGGCTAAGTTTTGTTTTTGTCCAATAAACTTTATTATTATTATTATTATTATTAAACAATAATCTTCAAGGAATTTGGGGATTGAGCAAATCGCCCATCCCGGTGTGGGAATGGGGGGTCTACTACAAGTTCTCCTCTGCCTGACCCCTCGATGATAACAGGCGTGATATAATCTTTGTGTTTCCAAATTTCTAAATTGCGGTGCCAATAGCTCAACTTCATAATTCCACAAAATCTACTTATTTTCCAATAACAAAAAAAACCTGTATCCAACATAACGATTTCCTATAATTGAAACAATTTACCGCTCTAAATTGAACCAAATTATAATTAGTAAAATTTAGACCGATAAATTGGAGAGAATTGAGTTCTAACTTAATTTTACTTTATGGCTATGGTACTCAACGAATGGTCTACAAGAAACAAAGTAATATGAGTTAAGTTTTGACACGAAATGGGTAGAACACCCAGTGAAAATTTGGCCGGTCCTTGAAAAATAACCCTGTATGCAATAGAATAATTATGGCCAGACTATTGAATTAAGTTAACTGTAATGATAGTGATGACGAGTTAATAAATAAATGTTGCGGTAATGTTGCTCAGCTTTGTTTCTTGTAAATATAGAGCCTAAAACATTATGACTCTATGCAGAGCAATGTAGAGACAGTAAACTGTCTGTAGTAATAATTAATGTGAGGATGCATGTTGCGGTAAAATTGTTATCTGTAGAGTTTTCTTCTCTTCTTATGAATATACGGCGTAATGATTGACTTTAGAATGGCAATAAAACTTAATCTTTTTACATTTATAATATATATCCTCTATTTTATCCGTTATAATATCTTCTAGCCATATTTGTATAATCTAATTAATGCCAACGGTTTCTTTCATGATGGACTATGAAGATTGAACTATGAAATTAGTGCATGAAAAATATTATTATGAAAAAGAGTTGTTTAAGAATAGGGGAATGGTATTAAATAAAGCCAACTCGTAATTTAAAATGTTTAAAATCTCATCCCAATCGTTTTTTTTTTATTCAGTATTTGATATTGTTAGTCGGTAACTTTGTCAACATTGTAAAAATGTTTGTCAAATAAGATTTTTTTTCTATAGATTGAGACTGAGATTGAGGTTTAAGGTTTAAAATATCTTTATTGTCCATAAAAAATACAAATTCACATACATGAGGTACAGACGCCAGCACATTAAGTTACCCCAATGTGTCAAATTTTCCCAATTGAATATGAACATTATTCTCTTTACCATAAAGTTGAAAAACGATCAAAGAAATTTGACACATTCAGTTAGGAAAATTTGGCATATGGGGGAACTTGATGTGCTGGCGTCTGTACATTAAAATATTTTGGTTTGATCTACAGTAACAGAGATTACAATGAGACTTCTTAAAAATATGGGAATCTACCAACACTTATATTTTGTTAGTAATTCATGAAAAATAACTTTCTTTATTTTTCTTTAATTTTAAAAAAGAGTAAGAAAGATCGGCCTTTTTCCAAAAATCATCAACTATAAAAAACCAACCCATTCATATTTTTTATCATGTGAGAAATACCCCCACCTTCCTCCTATTTAATAATGCTGAAAGACAAATGTAGCATTAAAATTTATTGATTGCACATTAAAACTGGCGTAAACCTAGTTTTAGTATCAATAAAATTAATAATATCGACAACTTTATCTGACGACAGTCGGCCGTAAAGTAAATAGTAAATCGCAAAAGGTCAACTCTACACGAGACAGGAAAGCAAGCACTCAGACGTAAAAGGGGGAATAAAACAGAGGGGGTCAAAAAATACTAAACCAAAGACATTGTTCATCAACTATAAAATAAAAATGACACATTGGGGTAGCTTGATGAGCTGGTATTTGTACTAACATTCCAATAAAGTTTTGTGTATTATGTAAAACCTGTAAACATTTGAAAACACATAAATATCATTCCTCGGTTCAAAACATCAATAAAATTCAATGACTCTTTTGTCGGCTCGGTTCACAATCTAGTACAATGAAATTCAAGTTTGGGCACGCATTGAGTAGCGGTTGTAGATATTCTTATGGAATATTAAGTGATTGTATTTAAAAGAAAAAATGTGGTGAAAATCCTGTCATATCGTGCTTACCCTTCTTGGGTTCCGTAATCGGGATAATAATATAACATGTAAATATTATACCTGTATACCTATTCTCCTTCACTATAAAGTCCATCCAAAGGTTGTCTGTAAGAGAACGCTTAACCTTTAAAGTTATAATTTGAAAGTGTGTGTGTGTGTGTGTGTGTGTGTGTGAGTGTGTGTGTGTGTGTGTATGCGTGTGTTAGAGTATTCTATTCTTTTCTATATTATAACAGCTTCCTATGAGCCTTCTGTACTATCTTGCTCTGAGGCACATGCGAACCCGCAAGTAACTTTTAATAGATCATTCTTGATTAATGATAACTTAACATATGAAATCTATGGGAGTAAAAACCATACTTATGGGCTATATTAGTCGCATAGTTTAATAAAGGATATTAATATTTAATTATGGCGTTAAGCACCGTATAGTAAATGATGGTAATTTAAAGTGGGATAAAGTTATTTCTATGCAGATCTGAGAAAATGGAGTCAGTTAATTTATTTTGCTTCCTGAGACCATAAGTTAGATTTAATATGTGGATGTATTAGTAACTCATGACACTATATAATTATTATCTTAGATTCTGAATTTAACTTCACCGTTTTACATTTTTAACCCCCGACGCAAAAAGAGGGGTGTTATAAGTTTCACCGCTATGTGTGTGTGTCTGTCTGTCTGTCTGTCTGTCTGTCTGTCTGTCTGTCTGTGGCACCGTAGCGCCCAAACGGGTGAACCGATTTAGATGCGGTTTTTTTTATTTGAAAGCAAGGTTTCTTGCGATGGTTCTTAGATATAATTCATCAAAATCGGTTCAGCCGTTTCAAGGTTATCAGCTCTTTTGTGTTAGCTACCGTGGCTATTTTAGACGTCTATGGGTATTAACTTTACTTACAAACATATTATGTGTGTCTTAAAATTTCAAACACCCATGTGTGTAATATTAATAAGCAACATTATGGTGTATTTGGTCTGATGCAGCAAGGATATCTAGCAGACTAATACACTCTTGGGAAAATAACAGCAGATATGTCGTGTTTGGATTCATTTTAACCTGCATTTGATTCTGCACACAATGCACTGATGGCAACTGGGTGAGCTGATGCTGCAGCCAGGCTCTCCAGCACACCAGTAGGTACACTCTGAACAAAATAATAGCAGATATGTCGTGTTTGGATTCATTTCAACCAGCATTTGATTCTAAACACAATGCATTGATGGCAACTGGGTGAGCTGATGCTGCAGCCAGGCTGTCCAGCACACCAGAAGGTAGACTCTTGACAAAATAATAGCAGATATGTCGTGTTTGGATTCATTTCAACCAGCATTTGATTCTAAACACAATACACTGATGGCAACAGGATGAGCTGATGCTGCAGCCAAGCTATCCTGCACTGCGTTTAAAAATTATAAAATAAAAATTAAATTAAAAATTTAAAAAACCCCCACCGCAAAAAAGTTTTACATTTAAAAAGATAAAAATAACACTTTAGCCATGAAATTTTACGTAACGTCGGGGTACCGTTAAAATAAGTACCTACATACCTACAAGTACTAGGAACATTCCTAACCCTAAGCGGTACCCCGACGTGAAGTAAAATTTCATGGCTAAAGTGTTATTTTTATCTTTTTAAATGTTAAACTTTTTTGCGGTGGGGGTTTTTTAAATTTTTAATTTATTTACACAAAACTACATAACATCATGTCTGGGTAGAAAATAGCCTAAGGGTTAGGTAGAGGTGGATATGATAGAACCACAGTCTAAAAACATACAGTCGTCCGGCGAAGCTGTCTAGACAGGGAAATCGTGCGGGGTGTGAGGGGCGAGATGCGGGAAAGCCGCTCCTGTACTAAGAACAAAACGATGTTCGTAGTGCGGGAGGTATTATTCAAGTCTAACGCGTGTAGAAGATGTCGTTTTCCAGAGATCAAAGGCGTCGTCCTACTGTATTAATATTTATACTGTGATAGTGATGTTTCAAATTTCTTTAATAGGTTTTCAACTTTATTTTAAACAAAATAAGGTTCATATTCAATTGGGAAAATTTTACATTTTGGGGCAGGTTGCTGTGCTGGCGTCTGTACACCCACATTTACCCTGTTATGTGGAAGCCTATTGCCATCAATCGAACACAAATCCAGACCTCGGCCTTGTTCAGAGAAATTCTAGATGAAAAAACTTAATACCAGTTTATTCCACCTTTGGAATCGAACCCACGACAGTGCTTCCCAATACAGCAACAAAACTGTTATACATATAATTATTATTTAACTATATATTTTCTACCAGTCTACCTTATTAATAATTAAGGTAAGGAATTTAATTCTAAAATAATAAAATAAATAATAAATAAATATTCCACAACTTTTCACACAACGCCATTTAGTCCCAAGTTAAGCTTGAGAGCTTGTGTTATGGGTACTAAACAGCTGATAAACATACTTATATATTTCTAAATATATACATACTAGCTGCCCCGGCAAACTTCGTTGTGCCTTAGAGTCAATTCAACTGACAATTCAACTGTCAATTTGACTGGCCTGTTGGTCTAGTAGTTAGTGACCCTGACTGCTATGCCGGAGGTCGTGGGTTCGATTCCCACCCAGGACAAATGTTTGTGTGATGAGCACGATCATTTCTTCTGTGTCTGGGTGTAATTTATCTATAATATGTATGTATTTAGAAATATATAAGTATGTTTATCAGCTGTTTAGTACCCATAACACAAGCTCTCAAGCTTAACTTGGGACTAAATGGTGTTGTGTGAAAAGTTGTGAAATATTTATTTATTTATTTATTTAATTCATTGCTCTTATTTTTTTTTATATTAGATATACATACGTTGAATAAGACGACAACAAATAAATCCAAACCAATAATAACTACTACTACTTTTAAATTGACAACATTTCAAAATTGACATGACCCTAAAACAAAAATACCGTTTCTTCATTTTTGTATGCTGAGTTCAAATATATATTTTTTTAAATTTTTATAGCTTAATTTCTGAGAAAAAAAATTAAAACCAAAAACCATGCGATGACGTCACTTATACGGTGGAATGAGGTGTTTACCTTTGCGAAAGCAAGCTCATTTTTAAGATGAAAACTATAATGTCAAACAAGACATTTCTGTCAAAAATTACGTATCTAATGTCAAAAAAAGACACATCTAATGTCAAAAATTACATATCTAATGTCAAACAAGACATATCTAATGTCAATGTGTGACATTGACAACTGCTAAATGACAGTGACATCTAAGAAACTGATTTTTTTTGACGTATCACAGTAAAGCAAAGGAATTATCGCCATTCCACCGTATGAATGACGTCATTTGGCGCTTACGTCTTTTTAGAATGCACCGAATTTCAAAGTTAAAATTATGAATGAAAAGTACATAATTTCGAAAAACCAAAAAATATGGGTGTTCAGGCTCAGATATTAAATTAAAGACAAGTGGACTGTATATTTAGGGGTTTATTAGATCTTAGCACAGTAATATTAAATAGGTTAAAGGTACGTCTACGCGTGGTCGTGCCGGACGATGCAATGGTCGATGTCCGCCGGTCCCGCGCCGCCGCCGCCGCACTGTGCCGCCTCATTGTTGTGTGTGTGCGTGAACATATTCCCGGGCCAGCATTGGATGATGAATGAATTTGCTTTTGGTGATGGGTCCATGTTGATTGAAGGAGAGAAAAAATGATCAATTTGGTGGTTCTCTATCCAATATCGGGCATATTCTGTGGAATGCCCTTTTGATTGTGCCTGACTGTGTTTTGATATCCGCTACACGAGCTTCTCCGTCAGGTCCCGGATACAGTTTTAGGATTCGTCCCAGTGGCCATTGTGCTGTTGGTAGCGCCTCGTCCTTCACGATCACCAGCGAGCCCTCCGTGAGCGCGCCGTGTGAGCGTTGCCATCGCGTCCTTTGATGCAACTGAGAAATGTATTCTTTATTAAAGCGTCTCCAGAAATGCTGGCGTAGTAGCTCGACTCTTTGATGCCTTGGCAGCCGTGATGCATCGCAGTCGGACATCTGTGGGTGAGGTATAACAGTTAGAGTACGACCAATCAGAAAATGGAAGGGGGTGAGAGCTGATAGATCCGATGGATCTGATGAAAGAGGTGTGAGTGGCCTCGAATTAAGGATGCCTTCTATCTGGACAAGTAATGTATACATTTCCTCATATGTGAGGTGTGCCAAGCCTAGAACACGTTTGAGGTGGTGTTTTACTGATTTAACAGTACTCTCCCATAGGCCTCCGAAGTGGGGTGAGTATGGGGGGATGAAGTGGAAGTTTATACCTTGCTCTGCAGCGCAGCTGTAAATTAACTCACTGTGATTTTTGATAAAATTGGTGATAACACGAGCAGCACCTACCAGATTCTTCCCATTGTCTGAATAAATATTATTGGGTTTTCCCCTGCGAGAGATGAACCTATTAATTGCTGCTATGTAAGACTCTGTTGTGAGATCTGTGACCAACTCCAAATGCACTGCTTTGACTACAAAACAAATAAAAACACAAATGTATGATTTAATTAGTACACTTCCACGCCCTTTACGGTTATTAATCATGATTGGCCCTGCATAGTCTACACCTACGTCACTGAATACAAAGTTTGCATGTAGTCTTTGATCAGGTAACGGTCCCATTATAGGATTTATAGTTTTGCCTTGAAACCGTTTGCATGTTACACATGATTGTGTTGTTTTTCTTGCTATGTTACGACCCGAAATTGGCCAAAATAGTTGACGTATGTGTGACAGTAACAGTTGTGGGCCAGCATGTAAAAGTGTTATGTGATACGTTGAAAATATGATTTTAGTTATATGATGCGCTGGATGCAAAAGTATAGGAAATTTCCTATCGTAATTGTATGGTGAATGTGCTAACCTTCCACCCACACGAAGGAGTTGATTATCTCCTAGAAAAGGATTAAGTGAATTTAAGCTATGTTTAGCAGGTAACCTTTTATTGTTTAATAACAACTCGTATTCCTCAGGAAATTTTTCCATTTGTACTATCTTTGCTAATTGATACCTAGCTAAGTTAAGTTCTGTGGTTGATAAAGGTTTGATCTGACTTACGCAAACTTGTTTATTTATGTTAATTTTGTTTAAAGTGTTTGTATATTTATTTCTGCAGTGATGAATGAATCTAAGCATGTAAGCTACTATACGTGTAAGTTTGTTGAAATTGGAATATTTGTAAATAAAGGAATTATTATTATTATTATGTGTGTGTGTGTCTGTGTGTGTAAAATGTGTCTGGGACCGGACTTCTGGAAGGTCAGATACGCTGAGGTGCCCGGGCTGTTCGGGCCAGCTGTGGTTATCATCATTCCTTAGAAAGTCAGGTCCTGTGAACCATAAACTTGTCTGTAGTAATTGTTTGGCATTAGTACATTTTGTTATTATGTCTGCTGGATTCTGTTTGGTCGGTACATAGTACCATGAGTGTGGATCAGTATGTGTCTGAATGTCTGTCACTTTGTGTTTGACGAATGTTTGCAATTTATGTGTTGGTGTATTTATCCATGATAAAACAATTATCGAGTCGCTCCAATAATAACACTTGCAGTTGTCTTTGTTGCGTAGTGAATTTTTAACTTTGTTAGTTAAATGAACACCGGTTAACGCGGCGCATAATTCAAGTCGCGGAATTGTAAGTGTTTTCAATGGAGCCACCCGTCCCTTTGCTATTAGCAAATGAACACTGATATCGCCATCTTTTGTATAGGTACGTACGTATACGCAAGCACCGTAAGCATGTTGCGAGGCGTCGCAAAAAATATGAAGTTCAATATTATTACATGATGAGTCATTGAATGCATAGCGTGGAATAGTTACCTGTTGTAGGAAAGATAACGATTCTACGAAGTTCGCCCATTGTGTTTGTATCGAAACCGGTATTTGACTGTCCCAACTAATGTTATTTATCCACATCTGTTTAGTGATGGGCAGAGGATAAATACTCGAAGGATAAATACTCGAGTATTTATCAGAAGTGGATAAATACTCGTTTTTACTCATTTTTATCCGATATTTACCCAAAATGATGGATATTTATTATTTTGCATGTTTTTTTTTATATTGATAGGCTAGTTTTACTATTAAGGCTTTCGAAAATACTTAAAACATTATTACTTTTCAAGTTCTGATTGTAAAGACGAAGCAACGTGTTTCTAACCGCACCGCACTATATCCCGGCCTCCTTTTGTCCCATTCCTTTTGTTTTATTACCTTTCCCCTCACACCACCGCGCCTGCGCTGTGCCCAGGTATGTGTCTTAGAGAGCGCACGCGCGGGTGCGTTTTTAACAACAAAATAATTATTATGAGGTGATAGTGTTCTAGTTTTATGAGACATTTAAGTGATTTTGAAGTTGGATTATAGCGTTTCAAGGTATGTTTTAAAAGCTGAACCTTTCTTTGTTAAAGGTTTAAACACTTAATAAAATCGGCGGATAAGTGAACTACTAAAAATAAATAGAAAAGTGTAGTTTTATTATTGTTGATAACGCTAGAAACCTACAAAAGACTGAAGAGTCCATTGTTTTGAGTGTTTTGAAATCTCAGTGCGTCATGAGCCAGCAAATTAATAGTGTTGTGCGCAGTACTAAACTAACTTAGTAAAAAAAGTTTAACAACATTTTTGCCAACAGTTGTGCCTCTAAACTGCACAGCACACTCTTGCTAGCTCATTACGCACTGAAATGTGAAGTTTTCACCAATTTTATTAAACTCTGCATAGACGTCATCATCTGCCTAGCCTTTTCCCAACTATGTTGGGGTCGGCTTCCAGTTTCACCGGATGCAGCTGAATACCAGTGTTTTACATGGAGCTGTCTGTCAGACCTAAACAACCCAGTAGCAAGGCAAGGCAGTGAACTGGGTAACATGATACCCCTTGGTTAAACTGGTTGTCAGACTTTGGACTTCTGACCACAATTAACGGCTGTCAAAGATCTACAAATGACAGCTGGGACCAACGGCTTAACGTGCTTTCCGAGGCACGGATGAGTCTTGGTATATAGTAAATGGTCATCCATCCACGGACCGACCACGTCAAGCGTAGTTTAACCTTCGATCAACCCATGCGGCTGTTATAATTTAGCCACAAGTTCCTCCGACGACTCCTCTCCATAGACGTAATAAAATCTATGCAAAATTACACGTGCTTGGGCTATACTTTATTTTATGGGCCATATAGTTGGAAGTCCATTTTTTTTTGTAGATAGTACTCATAAACAGAAGGTTTTTTACAATTTTTTAAGTTGCGAAGACTCCCAGTTATAATAAAATAATAAAGAGAAACACATTTTTTTAAAGTTTCCAAATAAATTGAAAATAACACGCCCGGTATCACCACTTTGTCGAATGTCGGGAGGACACGGCGTGGCATACGCTGGCAAAGTGTGCCACTTGAGAGGAGCCGTGCCGTGCCCTCGTCTCTGGAGTAGGCAGTGACTTGTCGCTGCCGGCCGTGGTCGAGAGGATGGCCGGCAGCGTCGAGTCCTGGGACACGGTGGTGTCCTTCTGCGAAACGGTCGTCTCGCAGATGGAGGCTGCGGAAAGTGAGAGGGAGAGCAACTCCACTCACCCGGCCCGCAGCAGACGTACCGGGCGCAGGCAGATGGCGGACAACGCCCTCTTCCAGCCCCCCTGAATGGGTTCAGGGGCAACGGACACGGGACGTCCGCCGCCCCCATGTACATGGATCCGAGGTGGCGGCGCGTCGTGTTTACGCGCGCCCCAACACCTCACTCCCCTCGCTGACTTGGCGAGGCCCTCGGGTCGCAGTCAGTCGGGAGTCGCGGAAGTATCTTCTGTTCCCGTGACCCCCGGCGCAGGTGTGAGAAGGACCACAGGGTGGTTTTTAGTCAGTAAAGAAAGAAAGAAAGAAAAGAAAAGAAAGAAAACATATTTATTTGGTACATGCCACAAGTGCACAAAACAAAGTAAGTAACAGTAAGTCTGACAGACCCCTCCACCCTCCCCAGGGCGGGGGCCATCCATGAGGATTTTCCACCACTAAAAAAAAATAAAAGTAGCGGGGTCGTAGTGAGTGAGCAAACACAGACCCCTCTCCACCTCCTTTGTGGTTATTTTTTTAAACCACCCAGAAGTAGGAGCCCCGCCAAGCGGTTCTGGCGACATCTTGGCAGGTAAGGGTATAAGAATAATAATATTCCTTGTGCTTTATTCAACTTATCCGAAAAATACCCGAAGCTAATTTCAAAATGTTAACTTTTAAATTTTAAAATACGTATATCTCCGTAACCTTGGGGTTCCGCGGGTTGGAAATGGTACAAGATTTAGGCCCCTGCCGCCCTCGCCCTCCCCGGCCCATAAATATATGGAAATTAGAGTGAAAATAATGGAAATTAGTGTTTTAACCTAACCTCAAACTTTAACTATGAATTTCTCCATAACCATGGGGCTCCGCGGTGTGGAAATCCAACAGGGGGGTAGCTCATCTCCCCCTCCCTCTCCCCAGCCCCTCTCCGATCCATAAATCAATGACCCATAAAGGAAAGTATTACCCAATTTTTTTATTATTGTGTGTAATCATAGGTTAGACAGGCTTGTTTTTTTAAAAGTTCTTGATAAGTTTTAGAATTTCACTTAATTTCATCCTTTTCTTCGTAGAAATATAAAATTTCCCTTACTAAAATCGTGTATAATATTTATCCACCGTTTTGGATAAATACTCGAGTAAAAACGGATATTTATGAGTATTTATCCATTTTGAGTATTTATCCGGATAAATTCCCAACACTACATCTGTTGCATGAGTAGTTTAGCCTTGAGTATACATGGACTAATTAGGCCCAATGGGTCGAAAATATGACCTATAGTGGATAAAATTGTGCGTTTTGTTATTTGTTTTTGTGATACGAAATCTGAGTGTACTGTGTATGAAATTGTGTCTTTGTGAATGTTCCAATAAATGCCCAAGGTTTTTGATGGATCGTTTGAACTTAGATTGACAGTTGTTTTATCAGAATCATAACAACCTAGTTTTTTTAGAACCGAAGGACAATTCGATAACCATTTTCTAAGGGGAAATTTATATTTTTTGAGCTCGGAATAAACTCCTTTGGCTATTTCCAACAAACTGGACTCGTCATCTGTCCCCGTCAAGAGGTCATCGCAGTAAAAATCATGCAAAATGACCTCCGCTACTTTTTTGTGATCATAGTTGTCTGTGTGGTTTTCAATTTGTGTATCCTGACAATCTAGGCCTATTTGTTTTATGCAGCGTGTTGCTAAGAAGGGCGCTGATGCAGTCCCGTATGTGACTGTGTTGAGCGTGTACGTTCGTAGTGGTTCCGTTGGATTATCTCGCCATACGATTTGTTGTAAGGGTCGCTGATTTTCGACTACAGCTATTTGGCGGAACATTTTTTCTATATCCGCTGATATTATGTATCTATGCTGTCGAAAGCGTATGAGTATAGAAATGAGATCGTCCTGGACAACTGGACCTACAAACTGTATATCGTTAAGCGATAATTTACTAGACGATTTAGCGGAACCATCGAATACTGATCGGAATTTAGTGGTAGTGCTTGCCTCACGTATAATACCGTGATGTGGTAGGTAGTACACTGGTGAACTATGGAGTTGTTGTGTGTATTCATTGTTAGTTTCTGAATGTATATTTGAAGATGATGATTGTAGTTTTTTGTGTGAATAATGTGTTTGTTTGTTTAAAGTCATGTGACCAAGTTGTATGTATTCTGATATGAATTGTGTATATTGTTCTTTGTATGTATGATCTGAATTCATGCGATTTTCGACGGACAAAAATCGTTTTTTGGCTTGATAGTAGGATTTACCTAAACATTCAGGTGATTTTTTAAATGGAATAGTGACCACAAATCTGCCGTCACTTTGTCTCGTGGTTGTTTGTTTGTAAATGATTTCGCACGCATCTGAGTCGCACGGATCATTATTTTGTGAATTTGACAAACTATCCAACTCCCAGAATCGTGATAGCTGATCTGAGTTGTTGTTACTGAAAAAACAGTTGTCTGTGTGCTTGTTGGTGTCTGTTGTGCACCCCGAAACTAGCCAGCCGAATTCAGTTTCTTGTAATGTAGGCTGTTGTTTACCTAACTGAATTCGACTGCTGCCAATTATCTGCCAAAATATATCAGCACCTAGTAATAGGTCGATTGTAGCAGGTTCATAGAACTTAGGGTCAGCTAGTTTCAAGTGTTTTGGTAGGTTAATAGCTTCTCTGTTAATGCGTACGTTAGGTACTGAGTGTGCTATAGTGTCAAGTACCAAACATGGGATATTGACAGTGAATGTGTTGTGTAATGATTTTATTTGTACGTTTGTACTATGAAATATATTTGTGTGTTGTTGATTGACGCCTGAAACTGTGCCTTGAATGGATTCGTATGTGAGATTGAGCTTTGTACATAGATTATTTGTGATGTAACTGGAGGTACTTCCATTGTCGAGCAATGTTCTCGCCAAGTGTAGTGTTCCATCACTGGCAACAACATGTACTAGGGCAGTGGAAAGTAAAACTGATACATGTTTTGTATTAGTGTTACTTGTGAGTGTAGTTTGTACCGATCCAGGTTTTGGTTGTTCCTTATGTAACATTGTATTGTGTTTTTGTTGGCAATACTTACATGCACCGCCGCGACAGGATTTGGTCTCGTGCCCTATATGTAAGCAATTAGAACAGTAGTTTTGTAATTTGGATACTTTTTCTATTCTTTTTTCAACTGGCATATCTTTAAAAACTGGACAAGAGAACAAATAATGTTGAGCTTTACATAAGGGACAGTTTGGAATGCGAGCTTGATTTGTGCGTGTTTGTGTATTTGTTTTTAATGAGTGTGATTTTGTATCTGTTTTTATGTTTTGTTTGGTGTCTTCAAGATTTTGTAAAAGAATGGCACGGTCATTAAGATATGTTTTTAAATCTTGAAGTGTGGGCTTTTTATCAAGTGTGCTTTTGTGTTCCTCCCAATACCTCAGTGTTTTGAAGTCTAATTTGGAGGCAACGAGATATATTATCAATGTATCCCAGGACTGTATGGGTTCACCTAGGTTTTCAAGTGCTCTGAGGTTTTTATTGACTGTATCCTGTAGTTGTCTGAGTGATGTCGCGGATTCATTGTTCATGGCGTTAATGCTAAACAAAGCGTGAACGTGGTTGTTTAGTAGCTGTCGCGTGTTATTAAATCTCTCAGAGACGAGTTCCCAAGCTACCCGGTAATTGTCAGATGACATTTCCAATGATTTTATTACTTGTGAAGCTTCACCTTGCAAAGATGCACGTAAATAATGAAATTTTTGTATGTTGTCTAAAGCTTTGTTTTTGTGTATGAGTGATTCGAAAGTGTCTCTGTATTCTAGCCAATTATGATATTCACCTGAGAAGTGTGGAAGGTCAATAGTTGGTAATTTAATGAATGCCTTGGTTCCTGGTTCACCTGCATTTGGAGTTTGTACAGACCCGTTGACGCAACTAGTTTCGTTGTCACGTATCAGCTGGGTGCAGAGTGCGAATTGATTCTGGTAATCCAATTCAAATTGCTCCCGCTCCCGCAGCTGTTCGTCTGAAACCCCAATTATTTCATCGATTAATGTTTGGTTGTCATCAAATTCTTTTGCGAGGTATTGGTAACTATCCAAGCGGTTTTTTATTTGTATGATATCCGTTTCTGTTATGGTGTTTTTTGATTTTAATGACTCGATATAATTTTTAAATATTGTTACCTTGGCTTTATGACTTGCTCGTCTTTTTTTATATATATTGAGCTGTGTTTCATCCTCATTTGACATGTTGGATGTGTGGGTTTTTTTGGCTTCCATAACTGAGTAATACTGTTAAAATGATTTTTATGTTAATTTGAAATGTGGGAGATACTGTGTGATGATCACGTAACTTTACCAAATTACTATCGGCGTGAGGCTCACACGGTGCGCTCAGAGCAAGGCGATGTTGGTATGCTGTAAAACAAAGGAATAAAGTAAGTATTTGATTATGAATGTTTGATTAAAGTGGTTTGTACTTGGTAAGATAACTGAGGATTACTGTATTGATTACGATTTTTTTTTTAAATATGTTATGTGGGTAGGTGAGAAAAAATAAAAATATTTAGCAATGATTGCTTTTTTAAAATTGAAATCAATGATATGATTCAATTTATAGATGGATGTGTGCTTGCAAGTGGGAATGGTAGGGTATTAAGTAGCTTCACTGAATGTTGAATGAGACTGGATGTAAATTTTGTAAGAAATGAATTGGTCGTACTCACGAAACTGCTGATACCAAACCCTTTTTTCGTCCGTTATAGCGACTGATGCTGCCGACGCTGCTTGCTGCTGCTGCTTGCTGCTTGCTTGTTGTTCCCAGATGCTAGTAGGCTGCGACCGCTGTTTGACCTCCAGCTGAATTCCGGGCGACGTGTGATGGCGTGGCTTTTTCTTTCGATCGCGATTCGACTTTAAACCTATCCAACCTATTTTACTGATGCTACAACGGCTCGAAGGACCATGTTCAGGCTCAGATATTAAATTAAAGACAAGTGGACTGTATATTTAGGGGTTTATTAGATCTTAGCACAGTAATATTAAATAGGTTAAAGGTACGTCTACGCGTGGTCGTGCCGGACGATGCAATGGTCGATGTCCGCCGGTCCCGCGCCGCCGCCGCCGCACTGTGCCGCCTCATTGTTGTGTGTGTGCGTGAACAATGGGTCCTCTAGTTTTGGATTTACTTTTAGATAACAAAATAAAACATGGAGGTTAAAATTTTGAAATGTTGTCAATTACAACATGTATATACCCTAACCTAACTGACCATACCTATCCTATAGCTAACCCAACTATCTAACCTAACTACCTTACTAAAAATACTAAATTCATAATTTTAATCTGAACTATTGCCTCTATGTTACATACAATAATTTATGCCTATAGTTTTCCCGGTCTACTTTAATTAAAGTCCTAACAGTAAAATAAGTTCTATTTGCAAAGAATTATTAAAGTTCGTCTCTGTCATCATTGCTAGTTACGTAAATTGATTTCTGAAATATAAGACTTTTTTATGCTACAAAAAACCTCTAAGTTTAGTAACAAAATAGATTTCAGAACGTAGGTGCGTATTATAAATTGACAACCTTACCTTCTTGGGTTTAGCTTAAGACTTGTCAATTTCAAATTGTCACCTGCTAATGAACTGGGAAGTTTGACTCCTGTCATGTCATCCAAGATGGCGCTGCGTTTGAAAAATGTTTGAGACAACCGATATTCTTGATATTTATTTTTATGATGTCGAACGGGATAAAAAGTATCCTATTTCCTTCTCCTGGCTCTAAACTACCTCCCTGCCAATTTTCAGCTAAATCGGTTCAGCCGTTCTTGAGTTATAAGTGAAGTAACTAACACGACTTTCTTTTATATATATAGATTATTATAGATAAATTACACCCAGACACAGAACAAATGATCGTGCTCATCACACAAACATTTGTCCTGGGTGGGAATCGAACCCACGACCTCCGGCATAGCAGTCAGGGTCACTAACTACTAGACTAACAGGCCAGTCAAAATAGAAAAACAATAAATTAAAATCTGCCTGCTGCCAAATTAAATAGGTCTTGCTTGAGTGTACACATTTATTACTTCTTAACTCTAAAATAGTCTACATTTAAGTGCTATAAAAGACCTATTAAATATACAGTTCCAAACAGACAAACTATCCAAACCAAACCAATTTCAAGCATGACATTTCTACAACGAACACGCCAAGCGTTCTAAATTTGAATATAATAGAAAATGGCGGACAAATATGGCGGTTAAAACGCCGCCAATTTATATGCTAAACTCGGCTCTTTTAAAGGGTTGCATCTGCCTATATTTATGGTAATAATTGCATCTGGAATCCTTAGTTGGATCCCTGCGTTTATTAATAAAATAAATATGTCGTTTCAAATGGTGCTTGTGTGGGAAAAAAGGCAGATTCCTGCACAGGTGGCCTATAAATTCTAATCATGAGAATAAAAATGTGGGTTGCAATTTATAAATACCGTGTGTGTTCTAGTCCGGCTAATTATAGGACCTCAACGCTCTTCACCTAAGTTTATAAGCTACTAAAGGTATAGAATATTACTAGCTGATATACACGACTTCGTCTGCGCGTATTTTGTCTAAACTAATATTATAAAGAGGAAACCTATGATTGTTTGTTATAAAAGTTCTTTGACAAAAAACATCAATGACCTAACTTTATGCACGAAAATTTGCACGCTTATAATTCTAAGCAAAAACATTATGTTCTGTATTCTAACTTTGAACCATCTTTTACACCGTGTTTTTATGCAAATAAATGTTATTCTATTCTATTCTATATTTTACCAAAATATAAGAAATGATGTCAGAATGTTGTATTAATTTATCATTATTTATATTTTTCTTAACGGCTGTTAAGAAAAATATGTCTTGAATTTTTTATAGGGATGCAAAACTTTACGTTCTATGAAGCCATGGGGGAAATAGGCCACTTGATTATCAATCTTCCAGCAGTTTTAAGAATCCTTTGCTTTTTATAGCCAGCAATTAACGTTTTACATGCCCCTATATGCAAATTTATCGTACAAATGATTACCTTTACGATTGATTGCGAATTAAATCAAATAAATGTTGTGCACGGAAGTAGTAAATATGTGACGAGATTATATCGACTCAGTGTGTAAGATTTACAGTTAAGTAATTAATATATGTCAACAACTTGCTCTTAAGTTAATTATATGATATCCTAGAGTTTTCCCTACGTCTCGCCAGTGCGGAAAAGCTTCTTGAAACAAATCAAGCTATGCTTTAAATGGACGTCATACCAGTGCTGGCATGTTACTTTTGTATTTTTTATCATTTTATTTGTTATTATTAGTATTGTGATACATATTTCGAAATATCTAATCCGAAAAATAGGGGTTTCTATGACCCGCTTTACGAGTATTGGCTTACAATAAATTATTAGTTACAATAAAAACACAATAAAAAAAATTTTGGAAGTAGGTCTATATATCTCATGTCAAATATTGAATGTCGAATTTGTAAGGGCTTAAGGGGGTGAATACCGGATAAATCATTAAATGCCTAAATGGGAATGATTTCTTAATTCTGCTTTCCACTTTATTCAACAGCAGCTTATTTGAGGTAAACTGAGATTTTTTTTAATGATTTTTAATATGTTAGGTTGCGAAGACAACTGATATTAAGGGGCCGTGCATAAAATTCGCTCGCTGGAGTTTAGGTAACATCATTGCGATGCAATATTTGTGTGTACGGTTCACGAACACACGCGTAAAGCTCGAGCGTAGTGATCGCTTAAACTGTTTTAATATTTTATATCATATTTTGAGTTTCTAAGTAAATTAAGACGGTTGAGAAATAAATCTCCGGAATTTTTGTGTATACATATTTGTTTACTATGTTGGTACACATGTTAAAGTACACAAGTTAAAAAATAGTACGAATATATAATAAACTGAAGATTAATATGCTACTTTTAAAATTTCTTAAAAGTGATTCAAACAATAGAAAAAAAAATACTGATTAGTCTTGAAACTTCCGGAAAGTAACGACATTGATTTTTTCTTTTTCCGTATGTTGTAGTAAAAATGAAAAAAGTGGTTCCCTCACGTGCAAGTAAACTATATACTGGTGTTGGTAAGATTTTTTAATTTTCAAAATCTATTGTAGTTTCTTGTAACTAAATGATCAAACGTCAGTCTCGCGTCATTTTTTGGAAAACATGTGGGTGAATTTTAGTGATTTTCCATGAATACGTAATTTATTTCCAAAATTTAATTCCTCAACATGCAAAGCAAGGAACTCGTCTTTTCAAATCACAAATAGGATATAATAAATTCTTCTTCTCTTTCTCACAAATAATGATTACAGTTGATCAAAATCAGTCGATTTCAGGCACGGCCCCTTAACTCAGGAGGTTAAAAGAAAAATGCGTATCTACCTTGAAACCATTTTTCTTAGTAACTGTTACAGGAATACGTCACAAAAATTCTTCATTATTATGAAGAATTTTTGGGACGTATTTCTGTGTATTTACAGAAAGAAAAATAAGAAAGCGTAAGGATTAAATAGCAATGCACAGTGCAAGATTTTTTTGAGATCAAAATCTTTATTTTCTTTAAATCACGGGAATCTTGCTACATTAAGATAAAACACTTTGGCCATGCCCTTTTTTTGCATTTGTAGCTTGTTTTAATTTTGACGCGTAAGACTGCCGTCAAAATTACTTTTTAATCGGTGATAATTTATTATGTACGTAGGAATCGCTAGCGTCGGGGGCGTTATGCAGACCCTTAATCCGGCATAAAAAGCGGATTAAGAAGAAATTTTATGGGCACAAAATTTCATTGTAACCGTTGATTTAAAGGCGTTTTCTAAAATCACTTTTTTCTTTTGAATATTTCGCTTTAAAATGCCTTTTATCGCTCTAACGCGCTTCAATTTAATTAATGATAGATATTTTCCGTTACATATATAGTGCAATTATGATTACTATATATCACGAACGCTCAATTAAATTACATGATACCACGTGCCTTTCTATTGTTGCTTATTTAACAACGCTACTCGTCAACTAAATTCGCAAGTGTTGACTTCCTTAAGCAAAAAGAAATAGAGCCTAAAATCGCGATGATCTACAGCTTCTAAGGCGTAAAAAGTATGTTTGTTTGAAAGTGTGTTGCAATTTTAATAACGGCAAATTAATCTGTAACCGTTGTGAAGCTTACGATCTTTTTGAACTGGATTAGCGATCGAACGGTATCACACGATGCGTTTTAATCATTTTTATTTTGTTTGCGATGAGCAATATTGTTGGAGGGTTTTTTTTGTGTAGGTATACATTTAGTAATAGACACAGTTACCTGTGGGCAGGTATTTTAGGCAGCGCAGCAATGGTAAAAAAATAGTATAAAAATGGTCTCACCCGCGTAGTTCCCGTTCCCTTGAGAATAAAGGGATAAAAAGTAGCTGGTCACCCGGAGATAGTGTAGCTTCCCAACGGTGAAAGAATTTTTCAAATCGGTCCAGTAGATTCAGAGCCTGTTTAATGCAAACAAACAAATCTTTCCTTTGTATAGATAGATAAGAGATCGCTTTCAGAGATAGTAAAGAGGTGTATAGGTACAATAAAAAGTATTCTATTTTATCGATTAAATCAACGATTTTCACTACATAAATTAAAAAAAAAGAGTGTGTGTGGGCTGATTCTGATCGCAATAGTATTATTTATGAGTTTAATTAGAGTTATAGCCAGCCTACACAATGACCATCCTCACGTTGTGCAATCGGTAAAATTACGGTTTCATATCGCCCATCTCCAAAAGTGTTGAACTTAATTTATTGCAATCTTACTTTCACAAAACAAACTCACATTACTGCAGGCCTAGCTATATTACAAATTCTATTTCTATTACAGAAAGAAAATGGCGTATAGGAATCAGATGTTTGTCAACTGTCAAGTGTATTTAATTTTCAGCCATATTCTACTCGTTAACACTTTGACAGTTGACAAACAGCTGATTCCATATAACTACGCCATTTTCTTTCTATTGTCGCCTTAACGATTACGATAATAGAAATAGAATTAGGCTAGGCCTGCTATTTAGCAATTTATTTAATAAAACTTTTTTACAAAAATAACAACCTAACTACTTTAAAAAACACTAACAGGTGAAAAATAACTCCAGTTTCGGAAGTTTGTGGCTTTGGTGGTTTTGTTTCGTTCATTATTGGCATAATGTATTACATAGCCTCACATCTTTTTTTATCTCGGAAGTAGATTAAAACTACAAAAGACCACTTAATTCGGTCCTTACATACTCATTTTGCTTTCTCTACGTTAATACAAACTCGATTGCATTGTGTTAAAATGTATGTAGGTACGTCAGTACGGTACATTGCCTGACTCCTCTTCACCTTAATTTTCATTCTAGAATGGGTCAGGTAATGCGGAGCACTGCCCGTATATGTAAAATAAACTTATTATTTTTTTTTTTTATTAATTGTTCAAGATCGCTGATTCTACATTACATAACTTTAAATGCTAAAAACCACAGAAACTATTTAATGGCTTTTATGTGGCTAAAGAGTTCGGAGTATATTAAGTTTACATAATTAGTACATAAGTTTATAAAAGTTTTATTGTTTAAATAAGTATAACAGACTAAACTGACTTATTTTAGCTTGCAGAAAATGCATTTTTAATTTACTGTTTGATTTTTTAGGGTTGCAGCCGCCGGTACTTATTTAAAACATCCTTCATGTAACATACAACACATAGACCTCGACTGAACGGAATGCACACATCTCCCTACCCCTTTGTCTTACCCTTCGATGAATACAAGAAAGATGTCATGCGTGTTGTGCGAGACTTAAATACACGAATATATACAAACATGAGTGCTTGCAGCTAAATAATTACAGTCGCACAGTTCCGAGTTGAGCTCACGATTACTGACAAATGCTTGCACTGACTGATCTGGTCCCCTCATTCTGTGTGGTTCTTTCCTCAAAAGGCCATCTCAGACACTAATCTGCAAGGATCTTACATGATTTGACCAAGATAATGTCTGGACTTTAAAAGAGACGATGACCTCTGAGTTTCTTTCGGTGTTTCTTCTCAGAGTAGTCAAATAGTGAAATACCGATCTCATTTACTAAAAAAGGCGACGTGTAAAAGTGTTTGTAAAAACCTATTTACAAAAATAAATATCATTTATCATTTATCACAGCTCAATCGAAGTTTAACCTACACTTAATTGGCGCAGTCGGTCCAGAGATGGTTGACCATTCCTTACATTACTATCCCGTGCATACAACCCTTTCGTGTCTCGGAAGGCACTTTATGTTTTTTGTCCCAGCTCCCAGCAGTTTTTTTTTCCTCTTTGGCAACTAAGCCGATGTCGACTATTCTGCCAACGTCACGTATTGACGGCAGATTATTGTATTGAGCCGTCGAACTTAGCACTTTGTGGTAGGTGTTAGTGGCTGGAAAGACAAGACAATTATTTAGTTAGTTAACCTTTTTTTTCTTCTTTAAATACATACACACATACATAAACTAACGCCTTTTTTCCCATGGGGGTAGGCAGAAACTACAGAACGCCATATGCTACGATTCTTACATACTTCTTTTCGTTTACATTCATACATGTTGGCATACACACACGCCGGTTGCGAGTAGTTCGCACCTGACCTTTCTGAAGAACCTCACCAATAAGGTCTATGTATGTCCTTCTAGGGCGTCCCCTCCCGGCGTTCACACTTACAAGTGCCTTGTAAATACCTTTCGTTAGTCGCCTTTCATCCATCCTTTCAACGTGACCAAACCATCTAAGCATACTCTTTTCAATTATTGTTACTACGTCTTCTTTTAAACCACAACGTTGCTTTATCACATCGTTCCTCAATCTGTCATTCATTTTTACACCACACATACTTCTTCTTTAAACATACATATTAATAGTATTACAAGTCCCAGCAGTTAAAGATCTTTGATATTCTTTACGGACAAACAATTTATTCAAGTAAATAATTTATTGCGCTAAGGTTAGACAAGCATCTGCAATCGTTTAGACTGGAGTTAGACTGGGTAAATGTGAGGCCCATGAGATGACATACAAACCTACCTAAACTCAAGCTCTTGATCTAAGGCACTGCTCCACAGCGAACTTTATTCCAGTTTTATCGTTAGCATTCGACCAACCAATCTTTCTAAGATTAAATAAACAAACAAGTAATCATAATAATCTCTTTCAGCTCCATTCCAGTCAGAATGACTAAATCACTTCGCATTACCCCCATCTATATACAAAATCAGTTTACAAACTTTCTCGTTCTATAGCACAAACATTTTGCTGTATTATTGAAAACCTCAGCTGTTATAATGAACAAACCACAACACTTTTGATAGAGCACCGGCGATCGTGTAATGGAACGCATTTACGAAGCTCTCGCGTTTCTTTTTACGCATCTTGTGGCAAAATGGGTAGTTATGTGAAGGAATCTTTAATCTTTAGATGTTGAAGTGAGTAGATTGTCGTTGGATATGTTATTGTTTACCACTAAGTAAATATAATAACTTATTTTTACACAAAGTTAACCCTTTCATTGACTCGTTAAGCTGAAATTAACTAAAGTGTTTCTCAGCGGATGCGTCCGAAATTCCAAATTTCTCCTTTGCGTGACAGTAATCTTATAAAATCGTTTGTCCTAACTGAGGACAAACGATTTTATAAGATCGAAATAATAAAAAAATATCTGTACAGAGGCCAGCACATCAAGCTAACCCGATCTGTCTAATTTCTTTGATAGTATTTCAACTTTATAATAAACAGAATACCGTCCTAATGGTTGATGCTCAAATTGGAAAATTTGACAGTTCAACACACATTTGGATACCTACCATGAATTCAGTAAAAAGTTTTTATCGACTTTCCCATGATTTCTATTTAACCATGAGACATTTTTTATGAAAGGCATTACTTTTTCCTTTTGAGAAAAAATCTCATAAAGTTAAATGAAATGTCGAATGTCGGTCTTCGTAGAAACAAAATAGATTTGAGAAACAATACGAGTCAAAAATGAGGAAAAGTTGCACTTATCATCAGTCAGTGCACGAGGACATACGTCAAAATCAAAATCAAAAGTCATTTATTCAAATGAGGCTGAGGATCCGCACTTTTTGAACGTCGAAATTACATAAGACAGTCCCCCAAAAAGCCCACCCTTCGCCACTTCCAAGTGCTTTTTGCTGGGAAGAAGAAGTGGCGGAACAAACTCCCCAGCAACACATCTGTCTGATAAGATAGAAGAACTTGAATTTACACTGTACAATTAGTTATAATTACAAAATAATTAAAATAAGTTATTCACTACATGTTAGCTAGCACACTCAACATACAGAATACCAGTAATATATAGCTACCGACAATAAAACTAACTTAACTCAAGCAAAATCGTCAAGCGTCAATGTGTCATTCCGCTTGTATCTTTACTAAACATTGTAAACAAACCAAGACATTGACTTTGAAGACTAAACAGAGAATACATTCCAAACATAATCTGTCTACAACTTTAAGTAACGAGTTTAGAAACTTACTCCAAAAAAAAACCATAACAAAAAAAACAGCAGCCTACCGTATGCAAATCACCTCATTACCCTTCCATTTCTGTTATAATCGTTCACAAAGACGATATGCATAAGAATAACCACTTTCACCACGAATCGCCAGTCATCGGTGGTAAGTAGAATTATTGACGATTCATTCTCCTATTCAATGGATGACCTTAAAAGTAAAAATTTAAGTGGAGGACAGATGAGTAAAAAGAAACGTATTTTCGATTTCTATGATAATGTGTAGCTAGAATTCTGCTGTAGCTTGATTTTAAGAAAGTGGTTAATATTTAAGATGAAAATAAAGATTTCATTATTGGTTTAAACATTGTTTACTGGTAAAATAAGGTGAATAGGGACTCAAAGGTGAAATGAAACAAAACTGCAAAGAGGATATTCACGCTAGGTCATTAATATAGTGTGGCCTATTGGTCTGGTACAATTAGTTAGTGGCCTTGACTGCCTGCTGGCCGGAGGTCGTGTGTTCGATTCCCGCCCAGGACAAATGTTTGTGTGATGAGCTCGACCATTTGTTCTGTGTCTGGGTGTAATTTTATATATAATATATGTTTATATTATTTAGAAAATATATAAGTATGTTTAACAGTTGTTTAGTAACCATAATACAAGCTCTGCTTAGCATGGGACTAGATGGCGTTGTATAAAAGTTGTGGATTATTTATTATTTGATACTAACGAGTTGTCAAAATGTTAATCTCAACTATTATATTACAACTAGGCATAAGAAGACCAGGCAGATCATGTAAATAAAAACTTTCTGCTAGATATTGTTTATGTCTATAAATATAGCCTTTGATCATTTGGTTTCAGTTTATTAATAATGATATTTTCTTGTTTACAGGTAAGTCAACACAAATATTCATCAGGTGGTAAGTTTATTTTTAAGTTTAATTAATATGTATCGCTACCTACATATGTGTCTTTACAGACGTCCAAATTATCGATTTGTATAAACTTGTTTTTTTTATTATAATTCTGCCTCTAGATATCAGGATGTCGTGTTTATAAATTATATTTGCTTTAGCTAAACTCAACAATCAAAATAATAAGGATACTATACTTTTTCAAAAAACTATCTCCTCATTCTTTACTCAGGTCATTTCATAGTCAGCAATTAATTTATCTGATTACTAAAATAGAATTTACACTTATATCATACCTTGCATAGTTTATACCTGATTACTTTCACATGAGTATGTAAACATTATTAAATAAATGACGGATTATCTAACTCTGATTTATTTGATAGATATGAGAAAATAAATTCACACATAATTAGATAGTTATTAATGTCACGCGACTATCATAAATTAGACTGTTCATATTCAACACTAATTCCGGTTTACAATATCTCTTTCTTGATGATCTATGACTTATGAAAAACCGGCCAAGAGCGTGTCGGGCCACGCTCAGTGTAGGGTTCCGTAGAATATGTAAACGAAGTTAAAAAAATGCTTGCTACAATATTATACTACAAACTTAGTCCAGATATTATTTGTACAAACTTTTGTCTTTTTTGTACAAAAACTGTTTCCATCCAAGTTCAAAATAATTTTACTAGAAAGTCCTTATAAAGTTCTACGTTTCAGATTTTTTTCATATTTTCTAAACTTATGGTTCAAAAGTTAGAGGGGGACACATTGTATTTTACTTTTGGAGCGATTATTTCCGAAATTATTGACATGATCAAAAAATTATTGTAGTAAACCCCTATTTATTTTTAAATACCTTTCCAACAATATATCACACGTTAGGGTTGAAATTAAAAAAAAAATCACTTCCTACTTTACATATAAGGGAACCCTAATAAATCATTTTTTTTTCCAATTTTTATTTTACCACTTTGTTGGCGTGATTGATACACATGTTGGTACCAAATTTCAGCTTTCTAGTGCTGACGGTCACAGAGATTAAGCGAGGACGGACGGACGGACGGACGGACAGACAGACATGGCGAAACTATAAGGGTTCCTAGTTGACTACGAACCCTAAAAACTAGATATTATCAGAAAGCAGCTAACTTTAATCTAGGCCTGATTTCTATTCACTTCCTAGGCGTTGTTGGTTAAATCAGACACCATAGTATCTTGACATTTATATTACAGCTTTCCTTGTTTAGAAATCAAAATCAAAAGTCACTTTTTTTAAATTTATGCAGCACTTTTTGAACGTCAAAATTACATTAGACGGTAGATCTCCAGCGTTTGATGGTCTATCATAGTACCTACGTATTATTGGCTAAATTGTGGTGTCTCTCTTCCACAAATGCCATAAAGAAGAGTTGAAGTTTAAGTGTTTTAATTCGCTGGGAAGAAGAAGTGGCGGAACAAAATCC
Source organism: Euplexia lucipara (assembly GCA_921972225.1). Classification (NCBI taxonomy): domain Eukaryota; kingdom Metazoa; phylum Arthropoda; class Insecta; order Lepidoptera; family Noctuidae; genus Euplexia; species Euplexia lucipara. The sequence continues at coordinate 3,244,706 of OV179151.1, forward strand.
CAAGAAAATACACTTATTATTTTGCATACACCAACTTACTTTAGTATCTGGATATGTATGATAAGTATCCCGGTAGTGTGTGCGTGTAGTAGTAGTAAGTATCGACTGGCCTGTTGGTCTAGTAGTTAGTGACCCTGACTGCTATGCCAGAGGTCGTAGGTTCGATTCCCACCCAGGGCAAATGTTTGTGTGATTAACACGATCATTTGTTCTGTGTCTTGGTGTAATTTATCTATAATATGTATGTATTTAGAAATATATATACTCCTGCGAGGTTGTTGGTATTTTACAAATAACCCTGTATATTAGTAAATTTGTCTGATATTTTGTTTATTCTTCCTGTGATTTCGAATAAATAATAATACAATGGTTCAAGTATTCCGTATAAAGGCATTTTTGTGTTTAAAGAAATCGTTCAGACAAGACGTTGTACATGCATAGTTTCCCTTCACAAGGGTAGGGAACTAATATAGGTCCATTATGTTAAAAAGTGTGAAAATTTCTTGGTTAATATGATATCAACCAAGAATTTTCACACTTGCTATTTCTAACAACATAGTAAATAGACACTAGGTATATAGATCCCGCTGCGCCTGAGTGGATATTTATCACGTCTCGCTCGAACAGCCCCATAATGTATGACAAAACTGTTCACACGAGACACGAAGTGTCTTAAGTAGTACAACTTATATGCAGCAGATCTATTGAGAAACGAGCCAAGAAGATGATCGGCAATGATGCACTCGTTGAGTCAAAACTTCAAAGTCTTGAGCATCGACGCCGAGTTGCTATCCTGTCGGTTTTCTATCGGTTATATTTCGGAGAGTGTGCATCGGAATTGCACGATTTAATTCCACCAAGCCCTTTCCATCATCGGACCACCAGACGTACGGCACTGCGCCACCGGTACATGGTAGATATCCCAACCATACGTACTAAATAAACTCTTTGGAAACACATTCATTGTGCGAACAGCTAAAGAGTGGAATTCCCTGCCGGTGTCGGTGTTTCCTGATAGCTACAACCTAGGGGTCTTCAAGTCATGAGTGGACAGGTTGCTTCTAAGGCAGCGTGCTTCATCGTCGACCACATCATCGCTACCATCATGTGAGATAGTGGTCAAACGCGTGCCTATCAATAATAAAAAAGGTGCTCAATTGATTCCCGTATTTTTAAGAACGCTTGCATCTTTCTTAGTCGTAATCTGGCAAACACACGTTACATTTTCCTAAATTTTTGACACTATTTGATTATAGCTGAGAGCTTTTGGCTTTATAATAACAGCCTCACATGTCAATCAAAGGTTAAGCTAAGCTTGACGAGGTTTCTGCGAAACGGTCATCTCGCAGAAGGAGCCTGCGGAAAGGTAGAGGGAGATCACTTCCACTCACCCGGCCCGCAGCAGACGCACCGGGCGCAGGCGGAGGGCGGACAACGCCCTCTTCCAGCCCCCCTGAATGGGTCCAGGGTGACGGACGCGGGGATGTCCGCCGCCCCCACGTACATGGACCCTAGGTGGCAGGGCGTCGTGTTCACGCGCGCCCCTCTTAGACGTCGCGAGGAGAGTCAAACACCTCACTCCCCTCGCTGACTTGGCGAGGCCCGCGGGGGTCGCGGAAGTATCTTCTGTTCCCGTGACCCCCGGCGCAGGTGTGAGAAGGAACGCGGGGTGGTTTTTAGTCAGTAAGAGTCTGAAGACCCCTCCGCCTAACCGGGGGGGGGCATCCATGAGGATTTTCGAGCTTGACGAGGTTGGTCCGTGTACGGTTGACCATTTATTACAAATCAAGACTCCTTGGTGCCTCGGACAGCACGTTAAGCCGTTGGTCTTGGCTCTCATTTATAGATCCCTGACAGTCGTTACTGATAGTCAGAAGTCCTAAAGTCCTAAAGTCTGCCAACGAGTTTAACCAAGGGATATCGTGTTACCCAGTTATCGGGTTGTCGAGGTCAGGCAGTCACTCCAAGTAAAATACTGGTATTCAGCTGAATCCGGTTAAACCGGAGGTCCAACAAAGTTTGGAAGAGTCTAGTCAGATTATTGTTGCTGAGATGAAATTGCGACTATACTTACACGGTGTTTTTTTAATCGTTTGACAATTTTTTCTCAGGGTTTTCTACCCATGAATATGAACAACATTTACTATGGGACCAATTCGGAAATCAAGAAAAAATATGTCAGCTGTTTCATATATTTTGGTTGAGTAGGTGTCGAACTTTTGTATGCAAAAGCCGTTTTTTTTTCCATAGAATTGGTCCCATAGTAAAAGTTGTTCATATTCATGGGTAGAACAACCCGTAAAAAATTGTCAGACTACTAAAAAAACACCGTGTATACGAAACATTCTTAATCACGAGGGTTGGTATGCAGGTCTTTTGTTTGGTGTGGGGTGGAAATCCTCATGGATGTCCTCCGCCCCAGGAAGGGAGTAGAGGTCTGTCATACACCCCCGGTGCTCCATCTCACACCCTGCGTTCGGGGTCACGGGAACAGAAGATACCCCAGCAATACCTGACTGGTTCCGTGGCTCCTGGCTAAGATGCGAAAAACGGAAGATTATGCCTTGATTGATTGATGTATTTACGTACCTCTTCAGCAATAGAAAGAGTCATTGACACCTCAAGGCTGGTATCACAGAGTCACATAAACAATTTCTTCCTACATTCCTAAGTATAAACAAAATCGTAAACATAGCATCATTTGAATAATCATGTATGCATTTTCATCGGATTAGCATTTTCTCAATTTACAATCAAAACAATGTTTTCGTAATCTTGCGCAACTATATTATCTGTGGTTTCTATGACAGGTTAGATGAAATTCATTATTATGGATGTTTCCGTTTCGTTATGGCGGTAATTATGTAATGTTTAAAATGCCGAACCAGTTTAGAATAGATCATGATTGATTGTTGATTTTGATGTCGTGTTGAAAACAGAAATTTAGATTCTAAGACACAGGGCTGGCAGCGTACAGGTAGACACAGAGGAGCGCAACGGAGAAGGTTTTATTAAGGCACTCGAAAATTAACTCAAAAAATTGTCATTCTCACGTAAAGAATATAAAAGTATAGCGGGTCTTGCACTTTACCTATTTAAATGATTTTAAAGTTGATTTTCGAGTACCTACCTACCTACCCAAAAACTTCTCTTCGCCGCGCTCCCCTTTGTCTGCGCTGATTCTTAAACATCATTTTAGACAACCCAACGGTCAAAATTTTTCGCTGACTTTCTTTATTTTCCAAGTTTCACCTGATTTTCTTTTTGCTTTAATTTCTATCCAAATCATTACTAAAAAAGTGACCTATTTACTTTTTAAATTAATAGTGATTTTTTTCATGGGTTTTGAAGTTTTCGGCAAAAATAATATGAGAATAAATGTACGAAAAATTTCTGACCCATTTGTAAGTATCCTTTTAGTCTATATGAAACATGTGAACATTTGAACAACCTTATAAATTTTATCTTTGATTCTTAGAATGGGATTCAGACGATAAGTATAGGTTATTATTATAAATCCGGGTCACCTAAAAAACTAATTTGAGCGCTACACGTCATCGGAGTTAAAACTATATGCCTCGGATAATTAGCTTTTTTGCCTCTTTGTTATAATGAAGGTCAAGTTTTTGGAAGTAGGTCTTTCGTTATGATTAATTTAAAGGGAATTTACTAAAGAGATCTAGATCGGGATAGTATGGAAACATTAGAGGAAGACCTTTGACCAGCTGTGGGACAGTTAGGGCTGGCTACAATGTAATAATTAAAGATATTTAGTCTGTGGCATATATAGGTATTCCACGACTTGGACACAATGCCATCTAGTCCCAAAATAAACAGAGAAGGTAGCTCCTTGATAACTGATAAACATATTTACTTACCTAAGTATATAATTTATAAAAATAGGATTTATCACATAAACATCGTGACGCGTTTGTAAATGTAATGAAAAACACAGTCATATTGAAAAAAAACTCTTTTTTTTTTCTTTTTTTTCTCTTGTCTCTTTTGTTACTATTTTTTTTCTCTTTTTTGAAGTCTGTAAATTACTTAATAAACAATTATTTTTAACAACCAACCTTTAGCAACCTTTCACACAATCTGCGAAATACGTGATCGTGGCAACCCTAAGTATGGCAACATTGGCAACTAATAAAATTCAGAATTTATTGCGGACGAGTTTCCACATGATTTAATTAACAATCTTTATTTGGAACTAGCACAGTAATAATATAAGAATACACAATCACGTATCGTAAAAATCGATCATTTCAGATTGTAGCTCGTAAAGGAACAATTTGCTTTATGACGAGCTTGTTTTATTACTTACAGCTAATTAATTACACAGAGAAGGTCGTAGTAATATACCCTAAAATCTTTAGGTACTAAATAAATAAGCAAGGCCATCACATCTTCTTGTACGGAGAAGGCACCAGAATTAATTTTGACAACGCAGCTAGCACTCACTCAAGGCGAATTCATAACTATAAGGAAAAGTTTGTATTTTTGTCACGAATAAACTTAAAAACTACTAGGCCGATTTAAAACCTGTGGGGAACCTACACTATCCCTGGGTGACATAGGTTACTTTATATTCCTGTATTCCTACAGGAACGGGAACTACGCGGGTAAAATCGCATGACGTCCGATTACGTCAATTTGCACACTCCGATACACCAAAAACATTGCATGAACAACTTAACTACTGAGTTAAAAAAACCCTCCCGGTTGAAGCATAACTAATAAGCTCATTATATTCCCACGTCAAAAGTTATATTAATATGCCATGCCAAGAAATGTTTAATAAACATACATAGATTACGTGCGCTGTCTGAAGCGTATATTACGATACTATATTATAGGTACTAGCGACCTGCCCAGGTTTCGCTCTAAATAATCTATTTAATTTCTCTTGACAGTAAGGTTGGCACAGTAGCTAAGCAGTCGCCCTCATCTCTGGAGTAGGCAGTGTCTTAAAACTCCCCTAAATGGGTTCAGGGGCGACGGGCTCGGGGACGTCCGCCGCCTCCCACGAGTCGGTCCTGAGGTCCTGAGGTGGCGTTTCCATTTATATCTGTTTCTTAAATACCTTTTTTTAGTCGCCTTTCGTTTATTCTTTCAACGTGACCAAACCACCTAAGCATACTCTTTCCGATTTTTGTCATAACTTCTTCTAAACCACAACGTTGCTTTTTCTTTGTCTGTTAACGAATCCTTTATACATAGTCTAAGATCCCGCTATAGAACGACCTTCACCGACTTGGTTAATGAATGAAACCTATTTTATATTAAATTTAATATGTCAATAAATATATTGCATATGGTTTGTCTAAAAAATAGTATACAGTATATGATTATTTAATAAATAATAAAAATCAGCGGTTTGGTTAATGGAAAAATTTATTTATTTATTTATTTATTTAATACTTCAAGCACACTAATGTACAGAGGCGGACTTAATGCCATAGGCATTTTCTACCAGTCAACCTTTAGGTGATGCAGAGAAAAACAGTGGTAGGTGCAATTAAAAATGAAAAAATAAAAGGAATCAAAGAATACTAATACATAATATGAATATAAATACATAAATATTTACACTATAAATATAATATATATAATAAATTAAATTACGAAGAGATAGAAAGAAGAGAAAACATTAGCGCTGTGAAGATACTACTGCCAACTTCTTACGAATATGCTCGCGAACCTTAACCTTAAAAGATAAACGGTTGGTTGCCATCCTGATTTCCTGGGGGAGAGCGTTCCACAGAGGCATAGGAGAAGACGGTTATGCGATGAGCGAAGGTTTTTATTGTGGCTGGCACAGATGTATTGAAAGTGAGGAGATAGATAACTAGGGGAATTAGGACAGTAAAGAAATGAAAACAGAGTGGTTAGTGCTCTTTGTTCTCTACGAAGGCGAATGGGTAACCACTTTAGCAGCGAACGCTGTTCAGAGATATGATCATATTTACGCAGGTTGAAAACAAATCGAATGCAGTTATTAAGAAGACGGTCAAGTTTATTGAGGAGATCTGCATTCAGGTCATAGTAGCACACATCACCATAATCGATGATAGGGAAAATTAAGGTCTGCACAAGCATTGCTTTCGTCTTCGATGGTAAAATGTTTTTCAGCCGATACAGAGCCCGCAGCTACCAATTTTCGATTGGTATGGAATTTGTCTGAAATCTTTATTTTCATTTAACTTTAATTCATTTACCAGAACGGTGCAAGTTACCAGTATCCATTTACATGTTTATACCGGCCTACCCTACTGTGAGTTGTGACGGGAAAATAATAGTCAACCTAACGTTTACATATTCTATGGACTTCATACTTTCGATTGGTAAGGAATTTGTTTATTAACCAAACCGGTGAAAGATTAAAAAAAAAGTATCCTGGACTGACATTTTTTAGTAATATATTTATTTACATATTATATGTAATATAAAAGAGGTTTCATCCATTAACCAGCTCGGTGAAGGTCGGTCTATAGCGGGATCTTAAACTAACAGGAGATATGCCTAATTTGGCGCAAGATTAGTTCAAAGATCCGATTTTAGCCACCAAAGTTCACAGGATTACCCGATGAACTAAAGATCACTTTAAAATTACATTATAATCACACCAGCTATTTCTTAGGGAACATACATACACACATAAATTTGTATACGTAGATTTCAACAAAACATTATTACGTGACGTCATCTCTATTGTTGTGTCCATCAATCATTTAGTAATGCCACGATCATGATCAATGACGAAAAACTTTTGCATAGATTATAATATTTGTATGAGAAATAATAGATCCATTCACGTTCGTATATTAACTAGGATTCTATGTAATTGACGGAATATACAAATTTATAATTCGGTAGGCCTTGAGAATATTAATTTTGAAAATCTATGCTTGCATGCCTGAGACATATTTGTCGAGGGCATAGGCATAGACGGCATTAAAATCCTGACACCTGGGGCTCGAGTCTGCTATTGCAATCGTGTCTCAATGACCGGTCATTGATCGAATATTTGACAACTTTGACAGTTTTTGTATGGGAAATGTGTCATAAATTTTACGTTATACGTCAAAATTCGATCATTGACCGGTCATTGAGACATGATTGCAATAGCAGACTCGAGCACCAGGTTTATCACTAACCGCAAGTTCTACTGCTGAGGATAAGGGACGGGTTCGATCCCCGGGCCGGGTAAAGTGTCATTGAGTTTTTTCATCTGAAATTTTCTAGTCGCAGCCTGGATCTGAATCTGATTCATGGTAATAGGCTCCTCCCTATAACATGGGACTTATACCTATATAACTATCGAAATTTGGGTGTGCTGCAGGTACACTTCAGCCTACCCTTCGGGGATTACTAGCGTGATGTTATCTTGTATGCTCTTCTTAGCATTACAACATGCTGTCAAAAACTCAGGCATGCTGGCTTCTTCACGATGTTTTCCTCGATCATTTGTCTTTTTAAATAGACCATATTTCTCAAATGACGTAATCATAAACGTTTTTACAAGTATCGTCACCGTGTTATATTATTAAAACTACAAACTGGTGCAAAAACTTGAAGTATTATTGAGCATACCGGTATATCAATCACACGTTCTTTTTGTGCTATTCAAATGTTGGCACAAAAAATGCTCTTGAACCGACTGACTGACCGATTGAGTAATTTTAGCTGTACAGTTAGTGTACTGTAAGATATAATGTGATTTGTTTCCTCATCAATTAACTAGCACAAGTCACGCGGTTTTACCTGCGTAGTTCCCGTTCCCGTGGGAATACAGGGATAATAAAAAGTAGCCCATGTTATCCGGGGATAGTTTTGCTTTCCAACGATGAAAGAATTTTTAAAATTGGTCTTGTAGTTTATAGTTTATTAGTTACATACAGTTATACAAATGTGTCCTCTTTTTAATATAAGTAAAGAAGTATAGATTATTAATCATTAAACTATTAATTATTAAATAATGAAGTATCAGTAGACTAAATTATATCTGCGACTTTGAATCTGTACTACTGTACCATAAAACATCATCTAAGACACTTTTGAAACCGGATAAATAAGGCAATTACGATTTTTATATTACCATAACCTTCACTCACCTCATTAACCCACTGTACAAAATGAATCCCGAACCCTAACTCCTGTACTGTCCTTTTTATTTTTATTTTTTATTGTTTTAATATGATTAACGAGTCATTAACTTAATTTATTCTTTTGCATGGAACTTCATTCCGTTCTGAATCTGGAGAAGGGCGTTGGTATACTTTTGGTTTATACTTTTGCAGCTATCATCGTTTTACTTATTGTACATACCTATTGTCTTGTGTTTATAATATGTTCCTAAATAAACTTAACTTTTGACTTTATATTAAATACTTGTGCGTTGATGTCTTCTCTACCCAGCAGTGCAATTCTGTAAAAAATCACTCCGTGAACCCGAAGGTGAGCTGGGCGTTGACAGTTCATTTCACTCAAGTTTTTACGCAGTGACTTTTAGTGTATCGACCGGCTGTGTACAATTGCCCACACATCGTTATATACCCTGTTAAACATTTAATTAAACAAAATACTACTTTCTAAAACAGTTACACTTACAGTTAGGTACTATCCTGCTTACCCTCCTAACGAACATGACATTGCATTTTTAGCTACACACACATTTTCACTTATTCCGCATTCTTAAATGCACACGCGATCGCGAAAACCGCTAATTGGATTATGGAACTCGATTAACAACTACCTTATTGTTGATACGTAATACATTACGGCATATCTTCGCGCGGCACTGAGATAAATCACGTTGAAGTACGCAATGGATTTCAAATAGAGAACAGTGACGTGTGAATTCGTGTCTCGTGGTGAAGGAAAAGCAAAACAGTGTGACATTCGATGCCGGCTTTCGTTCCACATTTGAAATTGAAGATTTGTTGCGATAAATATTTTAGAAGAAACAGTATGAATTATTTCTCGTGTGAATTCAGTTGGATTATTTTCTTTTAAAAATAATTTCACACCTTTATTTACGAAGAAGTAAGCAGAGGTTTTTCCACATTTTTCGCACAGTCCAAATCATCTGTCTAGCCTTTTCCCAACTAAGTTAGGAGAGTTTTCCAGTCTAACCTCTAACTCAGTTACTCTAACTTTAGGGGACACTGTTTACCAAACTGTTAATTTATTATTCCCAATTGAATATGAACCTTATATGTTTTTTAGTAATAAAGTTAAAAATAGATCAATCAGAGTCAGAATCCTAGTTATTTTTTGAATTTTATCTTATACCTTAATTGCGACTTAGGTTTGCTATTATAAATTGAAAGATTTTAGCTTAGGATTTTTCTAAACATTACCTACGTATAGAAAATTTGTCTATACTGTTTATTTACCGTGCCAGTTACAATCTGTTCAAATATAATGTGTCTCCTTTCTTTCTTAAATAACGTAATAAATGCAATTGGAAGTGTGTCACACGATAATTACTCCGCAAGATCCTAAAAACCACTTCATTAATGAAGCCTATTAAAATTGTATGCACGATATTCAATTAAATACTCAGAAAAGCACGTCACAAAAAAGTACAATCACGAATGTTGCCACACTCAATATAAATCAAATTAAAATGACCGTACGTATCACCCAGCTACTTACGGTCCCGCGAGATCTTAGGATGCCGCTTGCGCCCGCGCAACTGTCACGTACGGTCGTATAACTTCGTGTGTACTGTCAACCGCTCACCAATGGTGCCTTGAATTTGACAACACCTTTTTACCGTTGCAGTAAAGGTGGTATTTGCAAATCAAGTGATAGTGTTGAGGTGTGAGTGACCGAATGACTAAACCAGTGCTTGACGTGTGATATTATATACGATGAACTGTTTATCAATAAACCTCACTCTTTAGTAAGGAAAGTGCAATGAACTCAATAAAGAAGAATAACATTAGTTAATAAGTAATTGAAGTAGGTAAGGAAAAGAATGATTAAAATGCTCTGCTCAGAAGAGAGCTATATCTGCAAAGACACATCTCACAATCTATTGAAAATCTGGAGTTGTATCTGAAGTAGACTGGCGAGTAAAATGAAGTGTGGTTAGGCAAAAGAGAGATTGAAAATTAAAATCAATCAAATCCAGGTCGCAAACTCATCACAGCGATAAATAATTAATTTCAAACACGTAGCTACTAAATGTAGAAAAAAATCTTTTTCACAAAAAATACAACCGACTTCAAAAAAACACTAACCGGTGTAAAATAACTCTAAATTAGGAAGTCTGTGGCTTTGGTGGTTTTTTCTCATTTATGATTGTTATACACCGGTTAGTGTTATTTTTAAAGTCGGTTGTATTTTTGTAAAAAAGTTTTTGTTTTTACTATTTTTAGTTTTTTATTTTTATGTAGATGATTCATTATTTATTTTCCATTTCTTTTTTAATATAACAATCAAACAAATAAACAGATTTTGATGAAATCAAAAAGAAAAAAACATGAACAAGAATGTTCATAAAATGAAAACTACCAGGCCAAACTATGTTAATGTTTCATGAGACCAAAAAGCTACTATCAAATCGAGAAAATAAATCGGTTCTAAATTAGACGTAAGTACTTAATATGTCAGAAAGAGACAAACTTGACTACGAACGAGATTAAAAATAGGGGAATTGTCTCTAGGAGAGACAATTCCCCTATTTTAATATCTGACCGACATTATTTTTTGGTCATAAAGTATAATATGTTATAAACTTTAAACTTTTTTGAAATTTTCTTATACCGCTATGTCGTCGTGTTAATAATAATAATAATAATAATAATAATATTTATTTCCAAGTATATGGTACATTTAGGTCTTAAATTATATATTGCATCACACATACTACCATTACTGGTGTAGAAATATTATAGAGACATTACAAGAATTATAGCAAATTGAGATTTCAGAATATTAAATTATTTGTAATGTCAGAATATTAATTAATTAATATTATGTCAAAAGAATACAATCATAGTCAAAATATAATAAGTAATGTTAAAAATATGCTCCAATGTCAAAAAATTAATTATAATGTCAAAAATTATGATTTAAATATTCATTCACGGAATAAAAACACATATCTAAGAGCCAAGCAAACAATACAGATTTAAATTTATTTATTGGTAACATTCTTATGGCAGCTGGTAGTTTATTATAAATTTTTATAGTCATACAACTAGCATTCCTACTGTACAGTTGCAATCTCTGAGAAGGAACTAGCAATTTTCCTGCATTTTTTTTGTTCAGTCTTTCGGAGACTTGTTCATTCAGTGTGAATAAATGAGGATATTTTTTAACAAAAGAACATGCTTCAAAAATGTACAGACATGGGAGTGGGAGAATTTTTAATTCTTTAAATAGTGGCCTGCAATGGTCTAGGTATTCTGCTCCGCTCATGGCTCTAATACATTTTTTTTGCACCTTAAACGCCCTGTCCACATCTACTGAATTACCCCATATCACTAAGCCGTAACGCAATACTGATGAAACATACCCATGATAAGCGTTCAGAACTGTATTTTTACTAGAAACTAGTCGTAACTTGCGAAGAGCATACACAAACTTATCAAGCTTGCCGCATACTCTATCCACGTGATCCTTCCAGTTTAGTTTACTGTCAATTATAATGCCTAAAAACAAAGCCGACGGTTCCGGTTGCAAACATGTATTATCATGTCGAACTGTTGTTGGTGTTACTGTCATGTTGCATGTTAGAAATTGGACTATTTTAGTTTTGTTAATATTAACCTGAAGATTATTGTCTGCCAGCCATTTTAATACATTAATTAATTCCATATTAGTATTAGTTTCTATGTCAGTTTTCTTGGAACATTTTATCGTCAAAGTGGTATCGTCAGCAAATTGGATACAGTCATATTTTAAACATTTCCTGAGGTCATTGATGTATATTATAAATAGTAGTGGTCCCAGTACGCTTCCCTGAGGAACGCCAGAATTATTCAATTTTAATTCTGAGCGATATGTTCTCCTAGTATTTTTTTCTATTCTAGAGATAACTGTTCTCTGTTGGCGATGTGTTGTAATCTATGGTCACTAAAGTCACTATAACGATACAAAGGTGCCGATTGCATATCTGCACGCATCGTTATGTCAACCGGGACGTGCGTAAGCGCAACCGGCGCCTTTGATGTGCGATATCCTGCAATTCTGTCACATTACTTCTAGAAAATATTTACGAACATAGTCTGGGGTATGCTGGTTTCCTAGTATCTGCTAGTCAGTTTTAATTATAGTAGTAATAAGGTTTGAAATGTTGATTATCCGTTGAGCTGTGGGTAAATAAAGTTTATTTTAAGAGTATGGATTATACGATAAATTTTAAATGGAAGTGTTTATTGTGTATTGAGCTACTCGTACACGATTACCTACTGACAAATTCGTGAACTGACTAGGCAGTTCAATTCATATTTATGTGGTAATTTCACCAAAATACCACCAGAGATTAATCTCTATGGTCCTCACGAAGAGTACCTACCTCAGGAGAGGTCTTGATCATAATAATGTTTGGACTAGGGAATGCAATGTCGATCTCGCGAGATCTGGAAAACACGAGATCTCAGCCAGTTTTTCTATGCTCAATCTCGAAAATAGGCTATCTCGTTTTCTTAATCTCGTTCGAGATCTCGACAATATCGATCGAGATTTATATGGAAGTAGAAGCTATTTTCAAAATCACAATTAATGTGTGTTTGTGACTGTGTACCACATAATTACTTTTTATAAATAATTAAAAAATGCACGCCATAATGCCGTATTTGTTTACTTTGCCAAGTATAATTTTTTGACTTTTTTTAAATAAATGGATTTCATTTTCATTGTTTTGTATTATTCATAACTTCATAAGATATTACAGCGATATCATATCTAGTATTACGAGTATTCTAATTAATGTAGTATTCTAATTAGCATTCCTCGAGTTTTGTATCGATTAATGGGTGTTCGAGTTTAAAAACCAAAATCTCGATAATCTCGAAATCTCGCCAGATCTCGACTTGTTTTGCACAAGATCTCGAAACTGCCAATCTCGACACCAGGTTCAACAGGCGAATCTCGATTTGCTAATCTCGGCTCGGAATTGCACTCCCTAGTTTGGACTTTATAAGAGAGTCTGTTTCGGTGTTCCTACTCAGAGTAGTCTAACAAAAACCATCGATCCATTTTTCATTTTTCTTTTTGATGTTAAAAAGGTTCATACAAATTTACAGAATTAAATTACACTTACCTATCATATGAACCTCGCATTGAATATGTAACAGCACAAAAATGTCCTACTTCTCAGCAATTGATACATCATCAACATCTATTCTATGTTTTCCCAATTATGTAGGGGTCGACACCCAGTCCAGCTGAATACCTTAACAGCAGTATATTATAGAACCACTAGAGGCTGCCTATTTGATCTCTGAAAGACATCAGTGACTATGTCATAGATAATTCTTTATACAATACAATAATATATTATTTATCAATCATTTCAAAAGCTTTCAAACATTTTCATTGTTTCTAAAATCAATATAATAAAACTTAGGATTACCCCGTTTGACACACCATTATATTGAACCAACAAGAAGCTAATACGAGTCAACAGAAGCATTCTAATTTCGACAAACTTAATTATGTTATCAATCTCACTCTCTCTCCCTCAAAAACGATCCTTTAATTCATTTTTCAAACGGCACAGCCTAACATTGTCAACAAATTTCAAATTTGCGGTCAGCAACCATCTTATTACAAAGGAAATAACAATTGATTTCGATTGGCAACGTTATAGCTCAAGCTTGTGCTCGTAACGGTCATCTACCTCCTTCAATATTATGGACGCCTGGTAACGGGTGTAGTTATTTGCTTTAGAAAAAAAAGTGTCTCGATCTTTTTTACTGTTGCTTACGATCACTGTTTTTTTTTATTACATAGTTGTATTTTGGTTTGCCCTTTGATGGTGGTAAATTACTATTTATCAATTTAATTTAGAAGGAAAAGAAAAGAATGATTGACGTATTTACTGCAAGAATAATACAAAAGAGTGTCTTTTTAACAAAAAAAAAAAATATATATTTAAAAATATTTTGCAATTTTTGTTTTCCATTTGATATTACAAGCAAACCATAAAACTGATTTCGATTCAGAAGTTTAATTGGGACCACACAAATAGTGCTCTCAAACCAAAATAAGTTTCAAGATCGGTCCATAAACGACGGAGAAAAAAAACCAGTTGAATCGAGAAACCTCCTTTTTTGTAAAAAAGACTTCTAAGTCCTGAATAATCTTGTCATCTAGGTATCATACTATCTATGTACAGACGCCAGCACATCAAGTTACCCCAATGTGTCAAATTTCTTTGATCGTTTTTCTACTTTATGTAAAACAGAATAAGGTTCATGTTCAGACACATTGGGGTAACTTGATGTGCTGGCGTCTGTACATGTTAACGTTTCCAAGTAGATCAAACCAATGTTCCCCCGATATGCTTTCCAAATGACATTACGTTGAGTTAATGACGTACCGATTGCCGTAATCAGGCGAATTATGAGTAGGTACAGGCTGGGGTATGATTTGCAAGTACCGTAAGTTCATATATTTACAAGTATTCAGCCAATGTACTGGGTAATTTGGTAGTTGAAAAAATTGGGTTAATTTTAATGCAGTTAGATATTAATTGGACTGCGAAGCAATATGAAGTACTGACTGTTGGGCCAAAACATAAGTACTTAACCTTAGTTTCCTATTAGTTTTCTATTTGACAGTGAAATTCCTGCCAAAATTGGTACAGACGCCAGCACATCAAGTTACCCCAATGTGTCAAATTTCTTTGATCGTTTTTCAACTTTATCACAAACAGAATAAGGTTCATATTCAATTGGGAAAATTTGACACATTGGGGTAACTTGATGTGCTAGCGTCTGTACAAGCTTTTTGGAGATTCACCCAAACACAAAAATACAGACAGACATTTTTTTATTGTTATTGTTATTCATTTATTCACATAACAACTTACATTGTGTTTGAATTTTGCACATTACATTATTTACTACTCTAAAAAATAACATCAAACCTATGATAAATATTATGGTCAATCAAATTATAAATAGTTACTACAAAATTAGGTACCTACCTACTGTAAATTAATATCATCATGTCAAATATTTATAAGTCAATTCAATTGGTATCACTACCGTTCAGTATACACACTCATTCCACAGATATTCGGTAAAAAGCTATTTTACACACAGAAACCATAATATATACCCAACCATATACAACCATATATTATTTAATAGTAAGTGTGTTGGGTCTCTTATTTTATTGGTACAGACGCCAGCAACAGCACATCAACCTACCCCAATGTGTCAAATTTCTTTGACAGGTTCTCAACGTTATTCCAAACACGATAAGGTCTATGTTCAATTGGAAAAATTTGACAGTTTATGGTAGGTGGATGTGCTGGCGTCTGTACATAGAAGTAATAGTCTTAAATATTACTGTCCTCGGAATATTAAAAGCTTATAATAATCCTCAAAAGTACCTACTCGTCTCACATAATTATGTAGTTTTAGATACAAATTGACGATTCACAATTTACAATTTTAAATTACACCCACTCTTAACGTATTAGCGCTTTGAATGCATCACAGCTTCTCTCATATTTTCTTGGGATTTATGAAGGAAATCACCATTCAACACCACTATTGTGAGTCAGTTTCAACGCAAATATTTATTCTTATAAGTTTCCTGTTAGTACTCATTTAGATGGGACTTCAAATAAATTCATACAATAGCTTGCATCGTGCAGCAGAAATTGTAAAATGTTCGGAGTTAAATCAAAGTTTAGCGGAGTCCCAATAGCACGGTTTGTTTTCAACTTCTATTAGATTAATTCTCATATACAGTCGGAAAGGAAAGTGATTTGAATTTAGGCTTATTAAATACTTTAACTACATTCGAAGGGGTAATGGGAAAGAATGGGGTTTGAATCCAATAAATATTACAGATGTTTTTTTTTATTTTTATCTGGTTTTTTTTTTCTCGGATGTAAAAATGTTTGGATGTTTGTTACTCAATTACTTGTTAACTGATGAATAGTAAAAACAACTTCTGTCAATTTAAGCTTATAATTTCGTTCTTTGCATTGCCATAATTAAAACCTTTTTTTTTTATTTTAGTTAAATCGGTCTCGGCCTCGTTGGTCTAGTGGTCGCAAGCGCTTCTGCCGAGGATCTGGGTTCGATCCACGGGTCGGTCAAAACGTAGCTGAGTTTTTATATGTAGAGAATTTCTCATTACCAGCTCTAAGTCTGGATTTGTGTCCGATTGATGGCAATTGGCTCGCCCCATATTACATGAGACTTAAACATAACGGGCGAAATGTGTCTGTACCTATTACAGGTAGGTACACCTCTGCCTTACCTTTCGGGGTTTGCAGGCGTGATGTTATGTTATGTTAATATTATAAAATGTGAAAATACTTAATTACGCGTATACCATCGGTATACGCGTAATTAAGTATTTTCAACAGTAAAAACAACACACGTATGTCACTTGAGGCAAATAATACATCTCTTTGCATCTTCTAAATTGCCAAAATTAGAACCGATTTTTAACCGACTTCAAAAAAGGAGGAGGTTCTCAATTCGACGGTTTATTTTTTTTTTGTTTGTGTGTTTGTTACGCGATTACTCCGCCATTTATGAACCGATTTTCAAAATTATTTTTTTATTTGATAAGGTATGCTAGCAGATTGGTCCCATTTGTATCAAAACTCATATCTGATGAGGGATCCTTGAGGAATTGAATTGATTTTAAAAAAACATTATCAGGTGAAAAATAACACCAGTTTCGGAAGTCTGTGGCTTTGGTGGTTTTTTTCGTTCATTATTGGCCACCTTCCTTTTTTTTGTAAAAAAGTTTTTTTTTAATTCTATCATCAAAAAGTTCGGTTATAGTTTTGGCATTTTTTAACACATAGGTACTGTTTTGTCGTTAGTATTGGACATAAGACAAGACATCATACATCTTTAATACTACAACTCGTTAGTTCCCGGCATTTTATATTACTTGTCGGACACCGTTTAGAATAAATTAACAGCAATTGACGAGTTTAAGTATCTAACATTCCGATGCAGGAATTTTAGAAAAAGTCTTTTAATTACTTACTTAATCTAACTGTCCGTCTTCTAAGTTGGTACTTAGTTAGTGTCCTTAAAGGGATATACCGGTAATATTGAGATATACCGGGAAGGGATAACACTAAAGAAATACATCCTTGATATATTTGGCGATATCGTGGTAAGATAGAATAAGAATTGAATAGACTACCTTTTAACTAAGGCAACATTACAACAATGCAACAACTACACAACAACAACAACTAAACAACATTGTTTTCAATAAATTCTACAACTGTTTTCTGCCTGCGGCTTTGTTCTCGTATACAGATAAATTCCCAAGACAACACATAATCGGGATTAAAAGCAACTTCCGTGAAATGTTCTATCTATGTGCCAATTTTCATCTTTTGTTCAACGATTTACGCGTGAATGAGTCATCATCTGCCTAGCCTTATTCCAACTTTGTTGGAGTCGGCTTCCAGTTTGAAAGGATGCAGCTAAATACCAGTGTTTTACATGGAGCCACTGCCTGTCTACGTCCACCCACAAGGTGGACAGACGACCTCACTAAGGCCGCAGGAACGCGCTGGATGCGAGCCGCTTCCGACCGGTCTTATTGGAGATCTATAGGGGAGGCCTATGTCCAGCAGTGGACTTCCTATGGCTGAAATGATGATGATGATGCTTGTCTCACCTCCACAACCCAGTTTCTGGGTATCACGATAAGTACCTCTTGGTTATGCTGGTTGTCATTTCTTCACCAAGTTTGACATTTATAATATTAGTAGGATCTAGTCGAAATGGGGTGGTTGATTTGCAATAGATTTTGAACAAGTTACAAATAAAGCGTTTTTCTATGTATTTAGGTTAAGCAATTAGGTGAACAAGTAAAACATGTTCATTTTCCCGAGTGACTTCAGAAAGCTGTGTAGAAAACTAACAGGACTGCACGAAAGCTTGTCGAAATTAATGGGTTTCTTATGTATCCAAACTAAATTAGTTGCTTCAAGACTTGCCCTCTACTAACATATTGTCATGATCGTCCAGAGGTAAGGAATACCCCTCACAATGCTGTGGCCCTAGTGAAAAGGGGTATAAGTCCAATTTTGTCAAAACTGAGTTAAGTGTACCAAAGTGATCAGAAAAAAATGCTCTATCGTTTGGTGAAGACAGATCTAAGCTATCTCTAAAAATAAAAAAGTTACTTTGTGTAAAAGAGTCCAACTGACACCAAAAAAAAACTGTAAAAGTCGGTTTTCTGATCACTTTGGTACACTTAACTCATTTTCGACAAAATTGGACTTATACCCCTTTTCACTAGGGCCACAAAATTATGTACGAGCACTCCCTAACAGTGGTTGACTGACATGGCTACTTGACTCGTAAAAATTAATCTAGATATTGTAGCGTTATAAAAGAAAAAAAAAACTTACACCACAATATACGTATAATTTTGCTAAAAGAAATCAAAACATTTTTTAAAAAAAATATAAAAAAATACAAAAAGGTATAAAAAAGGTATTGACGACAGACTTCGAAGAATTATTTGTAAGATGCGAAATGGATTAAGTTTAGAATTAATAGTAATTTGGATAATTGTGGTTGCAACCCCTGGTTATCCTAATTGTACACGGTTAGATGATGCCCGTGGTTTAAAAGATGTTTAAAAACAGCACATTCCGCGACCTTATGACACGAATTTTTGTTTTATAGTAAAAAAAAACTAGAACTTTCTAGCTACAAAATAAGTGAGGTTGTGAACAAAACTCAGGCGAGGCGTTGACGTCGCGATGGACCTACGATGGTTGGTTCCGTTCGTAGTCACATCCGGATCCGCTGCGTATGCCGATAGTTAGGGCCCGATGCGTGTGCTGAGATTATATCGGCGTGGGTTGCACCAAACCGCCGGTTTGGGGTAAAACTTGGACCGATTCAGAGCGAATCTATGGCGAGAAAAATTCACAAACATTAATGCCATGCCTGAGGCAGACAGCCCGTTAAGTTTTAAAGGTTTTAAATACATACCGGTCCTTTGTGAGAAATAGTATTAGCGACGGGAGTGAAAACCGCGTCGGACTTTTATATAACACTTCACTTATCACAATAGAATTTATAACGTGATTAGTTTATAGGTACGGCGATGCCATATTTTTCTATTAAAACGATTAAATATTGGAAGATAATGCAAAATAAAAAATTTTCAGCTATATGTCTTCTAGTCTGATCGTTCAATGACAGTCAAAAAATTTTCTTCTGTTCGAAGCTTTTTCACCGTTCAAACTTTAAAACGAAAATTAGAAGAAAAAAAAATTACATAGGTTCATTACAAGGAACAAAAAAGTTTTTAATCAGCCAAATTAATTAGACAGCATGATAATGCTGCAATATCCCCTTTCTAAGAAAAAAAAAAAAAAGGACGAAAGTACAAGCGAGGAAAAAAATAAAAAACTGGAACAGACAAAGACTGAAGCAGGAATCATTTCTGAATCAAAACGATATCGAAGTGCAACGGATACTGGATAAACACGGTGGCCACCACATCTAAACGTTATACGCGCGAACTCGCGATATCTCTATTTCTTTAATGGAGAATATGGAAAAAAATCGAATTCATAAATCTAAATATAAATCGTTCAATTAAAGACAAACATTTACCTACCACATCCTAAGAACTATGAAGGACAACCAAGGAACCATACATCTAAAAGTAAAGCTAGCCTAACTTAACATAAGACTTAACTAATACCTAACAACAATAAGATCAAAAATCCGGAGATTATACATCTAAGTATAGCTAGCCTAACTTAACATAAGACTTAACTAATACCTAACAACAATAAGATCAAACCCGGGGATCCCCAAAAATATAAATAACGTCAAGTCCATCCTTAGTTATAGAAACTAAAAACAAGTTGGACACAAAAACAAAAAACTAAATTTGATAAAGAAACCTTAAGTCAATTAAGTCAAAGACTCAATCTCGACAACAGAACAAGAGTCGGAAAAAACTCAAGTTTGAGTTAAAATTCAAACTGAGTGTTGAATAACACGACATTTGTGTCAAACTAAAAGAAATAAAATAACCTGAGAACACAGGTTAACACAACACAGAGGTTCATAGTCAGACCATGAAGTTTTTAACATACTTATGCAAAAACATTCCCATAAACAAAGGGGAAAAAAGGTTTAGAAGGCAAAGGTTAATGTTAAAATTGAACAAAGAGAATTTAATCCAATTTATTTTAAGATATCTTTAATATGATATTGTCCGGAGTGGACTGAATCACAATCCTGTAGCAAATAGGTGGTCCTAGATATGACCCTTATCACACGGCACTTAATAAAACGTGGAGCTAGCTTTCCAGAAAAAAAATCATTCCCAGAAGACTTTGAAAAGTTCCTTCTCCATACAGTATCACCAATATTCAGAGTAACAGCTGATCGCTTGGAATTATATGCACGTGAGTTACGTTGGAAAGCTAAAGAAAGATTATCAGCAACCTTTGCATAAACTTCGCTGAGAGAAGATAGGTTAGAAGCATGACGAGCCCGACTTTCTGCCAAATTAGAGCTTCGAGTCTGACTATATACACGTCTGCTATCCATAAGGACCTCTCTACCAAACATAAGAAAGTTAGGCGTAAAGCCAGTAGCTAGATTAACACAAGAATTGAGGTAAAGCTTAACTTTAGGTAACATTTTAGCCCAACTTCTTTGGTTTTCACCAACCAAAATACCTAAACACGTAATAACACTTTGGTTGTATCGCTCAACCGTATTTGCTTGGGGTGTATAATATGGCGTAAAAGTGGGTGATGGAATATGGAAAGATCTGAGAAAACTAAGGAATTGATTACTACGAAAAACTGTAGCGTTGTCGCAAAGAATAGTACGCGGAACCCCAAAATTAAGGAAAATTTCAGACTCCAACGCTTTTATAACAGAAAGAGTGTCAATCCTTTTCAGTGGAACTAGCCACACGTATTTGGAAAAAACATCTACCATAGAAAGGATATATTTATAACCATAAAAAGCACAGGGCAGGGGACCAATAATATCTATTGAGATCATCTCTAAAGGCAAGGAAACCTCTTTAGGGTAGCACATCTGTCCGCGAGGTTGCGTGTTTGAAATTTTATAGGCCTTACAAACCTCACATTGACTTAACGTCGAAGTAACGTCACGAAACATATTTGGCCAGTAGAACAACTCCCTAAGCTTTAGATACGTTTTAGTAACACCGGGGTGTATCGAAGGAAAACTATTGTGAATTTCCCAAATAGCGTCTGGAACTTTTTCAGCTGGTAAGACCACGCGCCATGGTTCAGAAGATAAAGGGCTAATAACTGGCATGCGTCTCATAAGGATACCGTTATTTATAACGTACGCTGGGAACATTTGTGGCGTGTCTCGAGCACCAATATATACCTTCTTATACCAACGGTCATTAGTACGTTCAGGACCCTGGTCAAACGAAACAGGATTAGCATGGATCCTGGATAGAACATCAGGCACTACGTGTTGAGAGCCTTTACGATGCACAATATCAAAAGTATATTGGGAGATGACAGTTGCCCAACGTGCCAAACGACCAGATGGATTGTTAAGGGTGAGGAGCCACTTAAGAGCCATATGGTCTGTTATGACTGAAAACTTCATACCATCTAAATAACATCGAAAATGTTTAATTGAATCCAAAACGGACAAAAGTTCACGTTCTGTAGTACTATAATTACGTTCAGTTTGAGTGAATAAACGCGAATAATAGGCGATTGGATGTTCAACATCGTCTATCTTTTGTGTTAGTACCGAACCAAGACCGACAGCTGACGCATCACACTGCAGGATGAACGGCTTCGAGAAATCAGGACATGCCATGACAGGCGTATCGATTAGCGCTTGTTTTAACTTAGTGAAAGCCTGATCGGCTGCATCATTCCAACTCACTGGATCATTGCCCTTCCTCTTACCGACAAGGGCAGTAAGGGGTGCAATTATAGAGGAAAAACCTTTAACGAAACGTCTATAATAGGAGCACATACCAATGAAACCGCGTAATGATTTAGCAGAAGTGGGGGTTGGATAATCCCTAATTGCATCAAGTTTACCGGGATCGGTTTGAAGACCCTTTTCGTTAACAATATAACCCAAATATTTTAGTTCGCTTTTGCAAAACTCGCATTTTTTAAATTTATAGATAAACCTGCTTCTTTAAGTCGAGCAAGCACCTTCCTGAGCAGCGCCATATGACTAGCGAAATCTTTAGATACGATTATCAAATCGTCAACGTAACCAAAAACACAGTCGTCGCTGGTAGAAGTAAACTCAAAGTTAACGATCAAATCAGTCAGACGTTGCATCTCCGAAGCAGCGTTCGTTAGACCAAAAGGCATCCTAACAAACTCAAAGAGACCACGCTGTGGAACAATAAATGCTGTCTTCTCACAACTTTCTTTATCAGCAAGTGGAATTTGCCAAAAAGCACTTCTAAAATCCAATGAGCTGATATACCTAGCACCACGAAGGTTATCGAGGATATCGTGAATACGGGGAAGAGGATAGGAATCTCGGATTGTCACACTATTCAGTTTTCTACTGTCGACACAAAAACGAACAGAACCATCTTTTTTTGTCACCATTACCACAGGGCTAGCCCATGGAGAACGGGAAGGACGAATAACATCCATATCTAACATTTTGTCAATCTCTTCATTGAGAATCTTCAACTTGACTGGAGATAAGGGATAATACCTTTGACGGATAGGGTAACCGGTAGTATTAATTTTATGAGACAACCAGGTTGTTTTTCCAAGACCGATTTTATCCGAAGAGATAACCTCATACTCCTTAATAACTTGTTGAAGACAAGACTCTTGTTCCGGCGTGAGGATATTACGAGGATGAATATAACGAACCTCACTAACCGAGGAAACTTGAGGGGGAGAAGAGTGCTGAACAGAAGGTATAAACATATTACCATCAATATTTTTATCAAAAGCCTGACTAAAAATAGACGTCAAACCGAATTTATTCCAAAATTCGATACCTAAAATAACAGAAGAGGACATCGAACTTGCCACTAAAAACTCATGAATAAAAGTTGTACCGTTAAATTTAACTGGAAGGTAAACAGTACCAAGAATATCAATCGGCGAATTATTAGCCGATATAACACGTGGACAAGCGTCTTTTGATGTCAAAGAAATACCAAGTTGCTGAATAAAATTATCGCTAATAAGCGACATCTGGGCAGCAGAGTCGAGCAATGCTTTAACAACTCTACCGCATAATAATATCTCTATAAACGGTCGGTTATCAAATGAATTTGAAGTAAACACTGGAGATACTGTACGGAAAGAAGCGTACCGCCAGTGATCTAGGCATTTTTTGGATTACATTTCGGACAATCTCTGGTAATAAATCCAGGAGTGCGACACTTAAAACAAATCGTGCCAGTAATCTCCGGGCAGGAACGGTAAGAATGACCTATTTTATTGCATTTTAGACAAAGCTCAGATCGATTACAGCTAGGACAAATCGAAGACTTACTAGTAGTTGCTTGATTGGGTGTTTTGTTCGTTCTGGGTTTCGTCGAGTTAAAGACCTGAGAATTCGGCTGGTTGACAACACAGTCGAGACTGGCTACTGCCTTAGGAGGTTTTAAAAATGACTCAAAGTGTGTAACAGCCTCAATCAAATTGTTAATATCATGGTGTTTTTGGATTGACAAGCATGGCGTATACTTGGGCAACATGTTATGCGTGATGATACGCAACAACTCAGTTTCTTCAATTGGCTTATTTAGTTTTGCGTTTAAATAGGAAACCTCAATAATAAACTCTCTAATAAGTTGTTCAGGTTTCTGTTTAAGGTTACGGATCTCTTGACCTAATCTAAATTCGAAGTCAGTCGTACCGAATGTATTTAAGAAAGCTTCTTTGATCTCGACGAAGGTAATGTCTGGACGACGGATCGACCTAAAATACTGAAGCGCTACACCAGTCAAGACTTCATGGAATCGCCTGACAACATAGCCATAGGGCAAATTGTCGGCCTCTCTGCACTCCTCTAAACTGGTAAAAAATTCTCTAACGCAGGTCTTACCATCATAATTAACTTTCCACTTATTTAGTGAAAACTGCCTGGTATATTGTTGGCATTCGTCCGATCTCTCTGGAGAAGGTACGAAACTCTGCGAAGAAGTACGAGAATGTCTCGGCGGGATAGGTGGTGGTGGTCGCGAAATTATAGGGCTATCACGACGTGGAGTTTCACCTAAAGGATACTCCTGCGAAGAAGCACGTGAATGACTCGGCGGGATAGGTGGTGGTGGTTGCGAAATTATAGGGTTATCATGACGTGGAGTTTCACCTAAAGGGTACCCCTCTACCGACATGATGAATCTAGAATAGACCTAATAATGGAAAAAAATAATAGAAAGTCGATTGAAACCTAGCGAAAAAATAAGCCGAGCCTGTTGCTGTAACAACTGGACAAAAATAACTCGGCGGCCAGCAGTCAGCAAACGCCCATCCAGTAAACAAAAAATATAGGCTAAATAAACGCACACACCAAGCTTACCTTGAAACCCGAAGCCTAAACATACATACGTCACCATATATACCCTACGGGTTCTAACTACCGCAAACTAAGGATATGGAATAAAAATCAGGAAACCTATCTTTATATTTGCTGCGATAAGTGGATAAAATAAAAAACGGTTATGTGTTATATAGTTCACAAAATTATTTTTCATTAAAAAACATTACATTTCATGAAAAAAATATGTCAAGGAAAATAACAGCTTCACAGGTCTGTTATGGTGGTATTAATCCTAGAATATCTTTCTTGAATGGAAGAATATCCGCAACCTGAAACAAGTAAGCTTAAGAATTATTAACTCCCAGAGGGAGTGACCATCCTTAGAAAGGCAAAAAAAAATATTTTATGTAGAATCATTTAAATTTCAAAGTTATTAGGTAAAAACACTTACTTATATTGTTCGGGCGCCAATTTTGTAGCGTTATAAAAGGAAAAAAAAAAACTTACACCACAATATACGTATAATTTTGCTAAAAGAAATCAAAACATTTTTTAAAAAAAATATAAAAAAATACAAAAAGGTATAAAAAAGGTATTGACGACAGACTTCGAAGAATTATTTGTAAGATGCGAAATGGATTAAGTTTAGAATTAATAGTAATTTGGATAATTGTGGTTGCAACCCCTGGTTATCCTAATTGTACACGGTTAGATGATGCCCGTGGTTTAAAAGATGTTTAAAAACAGCACATTCCGCGACCTTATGACACGAATTTTTGTTTTATAGTAAAAAAAAACTAGAACTTTCTAGCTACAAAATAAGTGAGGTTGTGAACAAAACTCAGGCGAGGCGTTGACGTCGCGATGGACCTACGATGGTTGGTTCCGTTCGTAGTCACATCCGGATCCGCTGCGTATGCCGATAGTTAGGGCCCGATGCGTGTGCTGAGATTATATCGGCGTGGGTTGCACCAAACCGCCGGTTTGGGGTAAAACTTGGACCGATTCAGAGCGAATCTATGGCGAGAAAAATTCACAAACATTAATGCCATGCCTGAGGCAGACAGCCCGTTAAGTTTTAAAGGTTTTAAATACATACCGGTCCTTTGTGAGAAATAGTATTAGCGACGGGAGTGAAAACCGCGTCGGACTTTTATATAACACTTCACTTATCACAATAGAATTTATAACGTGATTAGTTTATAGGTACGGCGATGCCATATTTTTCTATTAAAACGATTAAATATTGGAAGATAATGCAAAATAAAAAATTTTCAGCTATATGTCTTCTAGTCTGATCGTTCAATGACAGTCAAAAAATTTTCTTCTGTTCGAAGCTTTTTCACCGTTCAAACTTTAAAACGAAAATTAGAAGAAAAAAAAATTACATAGGTTCATTACAAGGAACAAAAAAGTTTTTAATCAGCCAAATTAATTAGACAGCATGATAATGCTGCAATATGCTTTACTCCATTTACAATAATTATAGCATCAGATAGAAGTTAAAAAAGTTTATTTATATTTTTTTTTATAAAGCACACTTAGTAACAAAAGTACAATCACAGCCTAAAAACCTACAGTCGCCCGATAAAGCCCACACCCCGCACGATTGCCCTGTTTAGACAGACAGGGCAATTGTGCGGGGTGTGAGGGGTAAGACGCGGGAAAGTCGCTCCCGAACTGCGAACAAAACGATGTTCGTAGGTCGGGAGGTATTATTCAGGGCTAACGCGTGTAGACGTTGTCGGCATTTTTCCAGAGATCAAAGGCGTAATCCTACTGTGGTACAATCAAGCATTATTACAATTACGATAGACGCCGAATTTATTAAAATCTATTTTCACAGTAGCTGTCAAACTTAAAATATTGTAACCATTACAACAATGTATTTTAAGAAATGATGTCAAAATTATTTAGTTATGTTATTTTATTTTGGTTGAAAATTGAAAGTGTCAATGATAAAAACCTCAAAGAAGCAGGGATGAACAATACACGGACACATTCTTTGTTTCACTTTTGTTCTTCTAAATTTAAAATAAAACAATTTGAATTCTTATCTTTAAAATAAAATGTTCCGCATTCCTGCTTCTACAAGCCTTTTTTTTAAATAAATGGAGTACCTATAATATTATAAAAAAGTAAAGTTTTTGAGTTCGTGAGTTAATTATTTGTGAATGTCTTATGCTATAATATTTTATTTCCAAAACTAAGAGGGGTTGGAAGGGATTTTTCAGTACAAAATGCATGCGGACAAAGTCACTGCAAAGTGCTAGTTCAATATTTTCCTTACGATGTTTCCTTCACCGTTTTTGAAGCAAGAAAGAGGACACGGAATGCACATTTGGAGGTATGAGGAACAGGTTGTAAAGTTATTCATCCACCATTTAAAAGGGAGGTAACTCTGACCAGGCGGCTGTGGAATCTGGTGGGCTAACTACTGCAGAGATGCGTACCTTGGGTTTGAAATCAAGACCTATAACTTGGCTGTCACACCACATGCCTATTACTGCTTTAAAACATATCACACTAATATTATAAAGGCGAGCTTGTAAGTGTGCATGTTTGTTGCCTCTTCACGTCTAAACGGCTGTAGCGATTTTAATAAAATTTTGTATAGAGTTAGCTGTCACCCTTGATTAACACATAGGCTACTTTTTATCCCTGTATTCTTACAGGGACGGGACCTACACGGGTGAAACCGCGTGACGTCTGCTAGTGAAACAATAAATCTGAAATTCCCTTAAAAATCCTTCAGATTGAAAGAAAAAAATGTTAAGTCATTGTGGTGCTAGATTCAATAACAGGTAAAGACGACCTCGTAATCACCTTATCGCCATTGTCACCAGTATTTCCAGTTAATTCCTCACCAAAGTTGAATGCACGCACGTTCGAGCGGTTGACCTTTAGGGTTGACAAGCAATTACGAGGACGACTATTATACAATTGGACAATGGACATGGTTCTTAAGTTAAAATGCACTAAATTTTGCAATATAAAAGTCTATCTTACTTAAACCTATTTCTAATACCTACCTAACCTATTTCTCTTACTTACGGAATTGCACGGAATTCAATCAGGAAATAAGGATGGTTACCAACCGATTGACTTTTAAATTGAAGGTTCGTGAGCACATTCATAAAAAAACGGCTGTAGTTTCGTCACAGCGCTAATGTTTTCCTTTGGCATGATTATCATGTTCATGTGTTTAAGTTTTTTTTTGTGTATATATTTATTATATTATTATTTATGATATTTATCATATTTATTGTTTTATCATATGTGTATATAAATAACTAATGTTTAATTCTCTTCAAGTTTTCTTACGGAATTGCACCTACCACTGTTTGTCTCTGCATGACCTAAAGGTTGACTGGTAGAAAATGCCTAAGGCATTAAGTCCGCCTATGTACATTTGTGTGCTTGAAGTATTAAATAAATAAATAAATAATACGGACACATTTATTTAGGACGTAATGATGACGCGGAAACACAGATACGAAGAGTTTAGATGATTATGGATCCCCCAGAGCATAAAAATATATTGTCGAATTTTAACCATTTTTAAACGTTTTCGATGTTTTCTCTTTACTTTGAACTATCCAACCATCTAGTACTATCATTAGTGATTATCATTTTCTTTCTTCTTGTTTGTTTTGCCTTTTTAACCGACTTACAAAAAAGAAGGCGGTTCTCAATTCTTAGGCAATTTTTAACGAGTTATGTTATTTTTTTTATTCATTTTCAAGATGTGAGTTTACACTACATTATTTTAAATGCTAAAAGCCACAGAGGCCTTTAATGGCATTTATATGGCTAGTAATAGTAGAGTAGGTACATTTAATTTAAGTTTAAATAATTAGTACAGGAGGAATAGGAGTGAAAAGGAGCGTATAGGTTAAGTTTGATCGACAGACAATCAGCAAGAGTAGCTTATATCTCCTCTCTTTAAGAAGATACTTTTGCCCTGCAGTGGGACACTAACAGCCTGGTATTATATTGCTATTTAAAACCAATTTACTTCAATTGAACACTTCTGTTCTCGTCATTACTTACACAGTTATACTATTACCGTGTGGGAACATTTGACAAAGAGCCATTGTTCAGTTAGCACGGTCTGATGTTCTGTCCTGAGTGGCTGACATTCGTTTGGTGACCTTAGAGATATGCTGTATTGTTTCTGGAGAGCCTTATCTTTTATAGGTACCTACATTTTCCTTAAGAGTGGGTGACAGGATACCTTACGGTGCCTTTATAAAGAGTGGCAAGGACATCGACGCACAACCGCAAGTTCAGTAAAATAATAATACGAATCTTGACACCAATTTTTTTTATAAAAAAGCTTACTAGCAATGTGGGGCTCACTAATAAATAGTCTTGGTAAGTAATTCCTCCAAATAAGCTAAATATTATAGTTGTATTTGCAGTGGGTAGATTTCAATATAGTGCTAGCAATGGCAGCAACTGCACTATCGTTATATTAGGGACCGAAAGACTTCTCGAGCGCCAGGCCATTAGGCTATGGCAGCTTCCTAAAAAACTGATAAAATCAGTTAAGTGGTTTGCTTGTAATATCAAAACAAATGGAAAAATAATACGTCAATATACACAAAAACTAAAGGCCTATTCAGACATAAACGGTATTCACTACCGTCTGCGGCAGAGAAAACCCAGCGGGTATGCGGTAATATATCTGTTCAGACCTAAGCGGTACTCGCTACCGTCTGCGGCAGATGGTAGCGAAATTGATACTAAATATCTAAGCGAAACCCGCGCGGTAGGTACCTCTACCCACAGCGGCAGCGAATATCGCTCAGGTCGCTCTAGCGGCAGTACTTGATACTAAATACCTGAGCGGAACCCGCGCGGTATGTACCTACGGCAGCGAATATAGCTCAGGTTTGAATAGGCCTTACAAGTTGCAAATTATAACTTAACAAAAAATTACAACCGACCTCATAAAAAACACTAACAGGTGTTAAATAATACTAGTTTTTTTTAATATCAATGTAATTTAAATTCCTAGTAGGTAAATCAATTGCATAGTATCTTCCTATAATAAATCGCCACCACACATCATAGTGATGGGAAAACCATAATTTAAATCTGATATTATATCTCGGTTCCAACACTCGATAAAACATTATGAATTAACAACTTCCGATTGAGACCGATAAAAAACTGGTATTAGCAATCGCCCCACAATATTGATCTCGTTTCATATCGATCAACGTAAGCGCATGCTTCATGCAACGGTTTTTTGAGCTCCAGTTATTTTTTAACGTGGGAATGGATTATGTTTGACCGCTCCGTAAATAAAAATAAAGCTTGTGCCTATAATAATCTTCTGTGGTTGGTGAAGAGAAAGGTTAGCAACGGGATCAAGAGAAGCAACTTACGTGCCTATTATGCACGTGTAATACAAAATATGCATCATTTTTATAGCTGGTAGCAAAATTACACAACCTATCATTTATTTGTATGAACAGTGTACAACTCCAAATTTCCGATTTTCTACTTAAAAAAACGTATTAAACAATGCTATCTTTCCAAAGAACGTGATTGCATGAGGACATTCAACAAAAAAGTTAAAGTTTAAAGATATATAGGTAACATTAATAGGTGAGGTTAATCAATTATTGTTTATAGAAATGGAAATGTATATTAATTACAAAAAATTTAAATCGCTTTTTTGAGTGAATACCCTGTTCATCGGGGGGTTCAACGCATTGTATATCTACTTTATCCTTTCATTAAGCGCAAAACCTTCCAAAGGTCGGTAGAAGTATTAGTGACAGTGACAGTATAACTATATTATAAGTTTTACGCTCGTCTTGCAACTACTTGTCTTGAGCAGGAATCGATCCCGGCGACGACCTCCGGCATTCAGAGACACTAATCATTAGACCAACTGGCCTGTCTTAAGTGTGCCACTGCCGGACAATGGAATTTTCTCATCTATGTATGGCTAGATTTTTAACATTTTAAATGTACGGGCGTAATTTTTACAAACAGGATTTTTCGTATATCACGATGAACAACGTATGCCCTTTAGACGGCTTATAGTTTCAACCTATCTGCAAACTCGTCAATCAAACACACACTAGAGAATCAATCATCTATTATCATTTAACAAGTCATTACCATACTGATACAATCAAGCCTTTATCTGTCAATCAAACTCGACAATACCATCCATCGGTACCGACAGATGCCTCGCCCATCACTATAATCAGAATATTCAATACTATTTTATACTTTTGCGCTTAGTTTGAATGAATGACGTAATAGAATTATTTCAAAAACGAGAATATCCTATTTTTTTATTGACCTGAATAGATTATAATTTTATTCATCACTGCAGGATGAATGCCTTCACCAAAGATTTCCACAGCAACAGCCCTGTACTACTTTCGTCCATAGACTTCGTGTGATCTTCACCAGACCCTGAGCTCACCTTGTATCCACCCACTCCACTTGTTGAATACGATAACCCCCTCACCTCTAAGCCATCGGTTCTGCAAGCCATGTGCCTAGCTCACTGTCTTTTATAGTTCTTGGCTGTCATGCTATGGGTGATACTAATTGTGCTTGCATCGTACACATTTAAAACTTAGTGCTGCTTAAGTTTGTTCCTGTTTCACAGCAGGGAAAAGGCTTTTTCTCATACAGAGACGCACGAGCACTAATTACCACGCTTACTATTATTAATTAGACTAGTAGTTAATACAATAATGAAATCATCGTCATCATTTCATTATTGTATTAACTACTAGTCTACTAGGCACGCGGTTTCACCCACGTGGTTCCTATTCCCGTGGGATTACAGCGATAAAAAGTAGCCTATGTCATCCGGGAATAGTGTAACTTTCCACCAGTGCAATATTTTTTTAAATTTGATCATTCGTTCCGAAGATTACTCCCTACATACAAACTTACAAACAAAGGGGAATGCTGATTTTAAGCCTTGCGATGCCCAAGAAAACCTCTTTATAATATTATTAGTATTAGTATAGATTAGGAGAACATCGTGAGGAAACTTGGACACACTCCAGGTTTCCTCACAAAGTTTTCCTTCTAACTTCTAGACGTAGACTAACTAAGAAACGACATAATAATACGTATTCAAAAACTCACACTGGTACTTGACTAACAACAACCTTGTGTCAATGGCGTAGGCAAAAAATTGCTCTAATAAACGTTAAGTTAACATCAAGAGTTCGTGTTAGGCACACAGATCTAATTCAGCATCGATTCTCGTTGGACTCGATTCTCCGTACACATTGTTCCGATAATGAATCGGTAACGATCGTCATTGTGGTGTCCCAGGAACCACCCATTGTGTTGGTTCCTCGAAACGACACTTCCTACTTTAATTCGCCATTGTTCTTGTAATGGGGGTAGGGTTACCAAACTTTGGTTGTTGAAGCATGAATGGGTGGTGTCTTGACGTTGTTACAGTAAATAGGTAGCCGTGTTGAAATTGATAATGGAATCTCCTCGTTCGTGAAGAGAAATGGTTCTTGTTCGATATCCCAATTTTGTCAATTACTGTCAGTTACTGTTCAATTGCTTCTGCTGCTCCCACTAATGGCCTCTTTCCGTGACTTCCAGATTTTTTCAATCCACGAATAAGTGGACCACTGGTCGTTTGTTTTGTTCTCAGCAGTTCTCGCAGCTCGACCCACCATCTTCTTTGGGTTCTACCGCAACGCCTTCTAGCTGTGTCAGGGCTCCACGTGGTTGTAATTTTAGCTTACAGCTTATAAGGCTTACGGCAGACGAGGCTAGTTGTCTGTTAGTAGAAATAAAATATAAAGTACATGGTTCCCGTTCCTGTGGTAATACAGGGTTAAAAATTAGCCTTTGTCACTCGGGTATAAAGAAGCTTTCTAACGGTAAAAGGATTGGGCATTTTGATTTCGAAATAATGAACATTCTGTAGGTATAGTGACCTAAAATAATTATGTAATCTAAGGTTCGTAATAAAAACTTTTTACTGTCTTCCTGACATGCCTAAGTGATTGGCTTCCTGTGAAAGGGACACAGGTTCTTTGCTCGCACGGACTAAATACATAATGTCATGTGTATGGCATAGGAATTTCGTTCACAGAGTTTAAGTATTATAATGCATTGTAAATCTTGCGTCTGTCTTTTTATAAACGCACCTGTGGTACAAGAAAGCAAACTACTAAATGTGAATTTTCGCGATCATTATCTATTATCAAAACTTTTTTACTTACAAAAAAAATACAACTGACTTCAAAAAAACACCAACAGGTATAAAATTACTTTTTCGGAAGTTGTGAAGAATGATGAAGAATGAACGAATACTACAAAAGCCTTCGTTTGTAGATGATTTAATATTTTCCATTTTTTTTATATTAAAACCAAACCACTTACCTAACTGATTTCGACGAAATTCTAATAAAACTCCACCGGAACTATGCCTTCTCAAACAAAAAATGAATCTTTTAATTCCATCCATAAATGAGGGAGTAATGAGGTAACAAACAAACTAAAAAAAAATACAAACGAATTGAGAACCTCCTCCTTTTTGAAGGTGTAAATTGGCGTAAAATACATATAATAGAAAAAAAGATAAAACGAAACTTCTCACTTTAAAACGAACTCCTATACTTAACTGAGAAATGCCTCCATAGGTTAAAAGAATGTAAAAGATCTACCAAGTAGATAGTTGTTTTTTAAAAGCATTGCCCTTTGCTAATAACTGCTTACGCCGCCGCGTCGTGTGCGCATAGCGTGAAGCGTTCCCTGAGAACCACTAGGGATGGACGTTTTAATTATAATATCGAGTTTATTTTCTTTATTTCGCTGTTGCAAGAAAATAGTTTTATTACGTGTTTGGTGTGAAATGAAGGCTGGAAGGTTATTTTAATGATAGATATTTGCTATTTTCAATTATCATTTGTGTTATTTTAGTGCTTTATATTTAGATCAACTATCTATTTTAATGATAGAGATAAATATCTATTTGCTTTTTTCAATTATCATATGTGTTATTTTAGTGCTTTATATTTAGATCAACTATCTATTGGACCAGATTTTATTAATGTTGAAAAAATACTGATTTTCTTATTGTTACATATACACAGCATAACTAATATAAAAAAGTTACTCTTTACAATTTATATGTATTAAATAGATTTATATAAAACAGATAAAATAGGTTGCTTTAACAAATAAAAATTAATTGATTTGAATTTTCATCTTAATAATTTACTCATGTTATTACAACTATTTTTTATCAAAATCAAGTTAGTAGATACTTATCTAAAATGTATCTATTGCTATAATAGAATGAACTTGTAGACTCATGTTCATACTGTTATTATCAATGGATAAAATTAAGATACATTTAAGCTAAAGTTAATCATTTTTCCAGATCAACTTCAAAAACCACTGCAGTAGCTACATAATGAGATATTCATCTCGTAAAACGTTATCTTAAAAATTAAAGACTCCACTAAATTACAATTAAGACCTTTTAATTAAGGTCTTAAGTGGTAACATTTTACATAATTGTCATTAGCTGGTTAATTAACTATAAAATTCTTTACCGTACTGAAAAAAGAAAACATCAGTTCTCTTTGAAATTGCCGTGCAGTAATTTTATATTATGATTTGTGTCGGTTTTGCAAGATGTTTTTTACAGCCATGAAACATTTATATGCATCTGCCGTATGACCTATATCTAAAATATTTTATATAAGTGTTTGGTTTAACCATGACAGTCATGGGTGTAATTATTAAGTCGTTACGTATAATGCATCTATATTTCGCCTGGTACTACAATCTGTCTAAGTAAGTATTCTATGTATCAATTTTTAAATAACGATAAAGGGTTATCTAATAAATAAAATTCTCGTGTCACAGTGTTTGTTACAAAAGTCCTCCGAAAAGGCTTCACCGATTCTTATAAAATTTTGTGAATATTCACTAATAAGAACTAAATAAAACGAATAAATTGATTCCAAGGCGGAAGTACCTATATATTTATACATATAAATAGGTACCTCGGCATTTCACATATATATACCTACATAGGTAGGTACTAAATATCCGTTTTCCCTTTTACTCCAGATTCTTAAATCAATGGGTTACTTATTTATTTATTTATTTATTTATTTATTTATTTATTTATTTATTTCGAAAAAACATACAACTATCATTACAGTCACCCAATTCGATAGTGTAGTGACATACTTACATCTAATAACTTATAATAGAACTAAAATCTAACCTATTATCTAACCGGCAAAAGTCTCCGACGAAATGATACAGAAGGCAGTCCGTGTGAATTCACTCAGTGAACAAAAAAAACAGTCAATCCGTAGTGACACCGCATTGAGCGTACGCAGTGCGCGCGTAAGTGGCGCGTGCTGCAGCAAGTTGGTGCGTGCGGGTCGCACCCACAGCAGCGGCGGCCGTCGCCGTCGCCCCACGTACTTATCAGGTACACACAAGCAAACGCTCCGCAGAACGCCCGGGTTGTGTATTTTGCCACGCAACACTTTAAATAAGTAAGACGTGAGCGCTACTTCCCTTCTTACTTCGAGTTTATAATATCCTACCATGCCAAGTACAAAAAGTGTAGGATACAAGAGTGGATATCCTGGGTACACTCCATACTGTTTTAAGTAAACGAACCGTATAAATTTGTTCTGGATGCGTTCTAACATTAATTTGTATTTCGCTTCATGTGGCGACCAGACGACAGCGTTGCACTCTAAGTGACTTTTTACAAGAGCTTCGTATAATGCTTTCAGAGCACCGATGTTCGTAAATTGGTGTGCTTGCCGTAAGACCAACCCTAAATTGCGGTACTTCGCGCACAATTACCAATCATCTTCAAACAAACCGTAAAATTTTTACTCACTTTTATTTATCACCCAGCGCTTCAATCAATATCAATTTTCTACGACACTTTCGCTTTGAAGTAATCGATTAAAAATCGGTATAAAACTAATTGGTATTATCGATAACGAAAGAAAGTTGAGTGCATCACTAGGTTTATTAATATGCATGGTAGGTCGCAAAGTAATGTATTCTTCTTGATATTTATTCATTATTAATGTTCAAATGCTTGGTACCGATGCATTTTATATGAGTAATAACATTTATTTAAATTATTATGTACAAGCCGTGGAATAAACAGAGACCAGAGAGATGTTTAATGTTTTATTTCTTTTGAATTTATTTTTTTGGTTTATTACTGTAAATGCTACTTCGCAGTATTCTTCAGAACAGCCTTTGTAGTTTTAGAAAAATTTAATTAAATTTAAATTTTTTTTTTTTTTTTCAAGGACCAACTATTTAGTTACGGAAGAAATATCAAACAGTGCAACATAATGTTTAACCTTACCCTGCGACTTTGTCTATGCGGAATTTACCAACTTAATTTTATTTTAAGGAGAACCAAGTCTTTTTTTAACCAACTTCTTAATAGAAAACAATTATTATGTTCGACTGTTTGTTTGTTTAACGTACCTTTGTAAGAGTATAACTTCTCTTTAATTTTATAATTTCTGCTATTTACCGCTGGACTGATAAATTACATTGCTGCATACATTACATTGCTGCATACATTACCTACATTGCATTTGCTGTTACATTTGAGACAGGTCTCTTCATCCACCCCTGAATGCCTTTTAATATACATCCTAAACAATATCAACTTTCTGGTTTTTCTAACTAAACTAAAAACTCGACTCCAAAAGTTATTCTAATTTCTCTTTCAACAGAACTACGACCGACCTTCCGAAAGCATTCGAAAAGCAAAATGACAATACAGAAACGGACCTAAAATATTCAGAATCATTATAACCGAACTGCTTTCTTACACTTTCTAAAAGTTTCGATATAATTATCTGTTTTCAAGTGTGAAGTACTTACTTGCCTTAAATATATTGGGCTTGATGTTAATAGAAGTAAAAGTTGAGGAGCCAAAGTATGGCCGAAGTTAACGAGTGTGTGATGAAATGACACATAATTTATTGGAATAACGATTGAAACATCAAACTGTATCTACTTACTAGTAATTCTTCTGACTTGCCAAATACTTAATGCTAAGTCATTACGAATACCAAAGAAAATTACTATTATAGCATAAGTTAACTTAAACATTATAATAATGAAATGAGAAATAATTTTAATTTTTGAACCGACTTCAAAAAAAGGTGGAGGTTCTCAATTCTCAACTCTAGTTTCGGAAGTCGGTGGCCAATAATTAATGAAACGGGACCACCAAAGCCACAGACTGCCGAAACTAGAGCTATTTTTACACCTGTTACTCCTGTTAGTGTTTTTTAATGAAGACGGTTGTGTTTTTACTAAAAAAGTTTTGTAGGTAAATAGATCTTTGCAGATACTTTAACATGTCAATATTTTATAAAAACTAAATGGCACCGGCATTTCCAAAATGACTGATCGCTGAGAAGAAATGCCGAAAGGAAGTGTATTAGCACAGTCTAAAAACCAACAGTCGTCCGACCGCACGATTGCCCTGTCTAGACAGGGCAATCGTGCGGAGTGTAAGGGACGAGACGCGGGAAAGCCGCTCCCGAACTGCAAACAAAACGATGTTCGTAGTTCGGGAGGTAGGTATTCTTCAGGGCTAACGCGTGTAGACGTTGTGGGCATTTTTCCATAGATCAAAGGCGTCGTCCTACTGTAAATATTATACTGTGGTATTAGCAAATCTTCCAAAATACTACAGAGATTATAATTAAGCACAATCCCAAATTATACACA
Source organism: Euplexia lucipara (assembly GCA_921972225.1). Classification (NCBI taxonomy): domain Eukaryota; kingdom Metazoa; phylum Arthropoda; class Insecta; order Lepidoptera; family Noctuidae; genus Euplexia; species Euplexia lucipara. The sequence goes on from OV179151.1 coordinate 3,282,184, forward strand.
TCATCATCTGCCTAGCCTTTTTCCAACTATGTTTGGGTCAGTTTCCAGTTTAACCGGATGCACCAGAGTTTTATATGAAGCGACTGCCTCTCAGATCTCCACAATTTTAACCCAGTTAATTTACACCCGGTTACACCATCTGACTACTTGTAACGAATGTCAAAGATCCACAAATGTCAGCCGAGACTAACGGCTTAACGTGCTTTCTGAGGCATGGAAGAATCTTGATTATGTATTGAATTGTCACCTATATACAGACCAAAGACATTCAATACCTATAGACCGGACATCACGAACAAAATTTTCGTCCGAAAAAGTGTGTCCTGCTGGATACAAGTCTATGAGTTTTTTGTAGTACGCTCCGCTGCCGCTCCAATATTCATATATTATTCTAGATGGCGTTACTTAGACATGGGATCAAAGTTTTTCTATGACATTTCCTTGACATGGCCGCTCTATAGTATTTTAAATCTCTTTGATACAGACCAACCTCGTCCTTCGATCGATCGATTCGAAATTTCACACATAATCGCCCAATTTAGTATTCACGTTAAACTTGAAACTAAATCAAAATCAAGAGTCACTTAGTCAAATTACCCTAAGAAAGAAAGTTAAAGAAAGAAAATACATTTATTGGCAACAGCTACGGTTACACGTACAGTAAAAAAAACGTAATAACAAAAAAAAGACGCAAAAATGGCATATCTCACGGCTGCGCCAAAAGGCTCATTTCAGCGGTAATGCCAGACAGATGCTGAGATGCTGCCTGACGCTGATTTTCAAATGAACCTTTGGGGACAAGTGACGGATGAGTAACATTTCTAAATATAATACTGATTACCTAATAATTTAATGAAATCCGATTAATTTATAAATATTTTAGTAGAGACAATTACCAAAAGGGAATTATTTATTTATTCACAATACTTAACTTTATACACTAGAAATGAAAATACAATCTAAAAACTAAAAACTAAATCTAAAAATATGGCGTCAAAAAACTCATCCGCATCGCTGTCCACTGGAAGTGTACCCAAAAGACTGGCAGCATTGCCTCGTTGTATGGCAATGCTTATCCTTTGACCAAGGTAAAAACCAGCCCTTGGGTCACGCGAAGTGTCAATTAAGCGTCTTAAAAGATCTTTGTACAAGCTATGAGCACTCGGACCCCACGACCCGAGAGTTTCAACCCCAATCGGCTCGAAAATATAATTCCCAACGAGGTTCTTATATAATACTTTATAAATAAATGATATTTTACGTGGATCAACACTTCATAAATGTCGAAATTACATAAGAAATTTCCTTAAAAAGTCCGTCCTTCGCTAGTTCCTAATGTAAATTGAATTCAAACTATAATAAACTTATTTACATATCATCAATACAGTTGTATAGAACTGATATAGGTACCTATATAGGTTTCAAAACGGCAGGTGGTGTAAAAATACTGCGGCATTGGACATTAAATAGAATTATCTACATCAGCTATTTCCTTTGAGTACAGCTGCTTTCATGCCATGATAAACTATTATTTATTATTCTGTTCGTTACTTTATAGTTTAATGTCCAACAAAGAGTAATGTTTTGTTTGTTTGAAGTGAAATAAATAGCTTAGGTGGGTAGGAAATGGTTGAAGTTTTGCTCCTACTGAAAAATTGCGTTCTATGTTTAAGACGAAACCTTTTTCTTCCCTGTGGTAGGAGTTAGGACGTACAGCAACCAGCTACTATTTTTATATAATTGTTTTTTATCTCATGGTAGTATTTTTTTGTTACTTTTCTTTGTATTATTAATAAACTAGCAGATGTCCCGCGGTTTCACCCGCGTAGGTCCCGTTTCTGTGAGAATACAGGGATACGAATAATCAGAATACGGGGAAGCCTACGTGTTTGATGTGTATACGCCTTGTATAACAATTAATGGAATAAAATACCTGATTAATTAAAATATGTTTTAATTTTACTTTTCACATAAATGAAGCGGAGACGGAGAAAAAGGAGTGTGTGGGTTGCTAGCCCTACATCTTTTTTATTTCTACCTTAAATGGTGTTACCAGTTATTTAAATATTAATTCTTAAATTACAATCAATACACTACAATACTCCCCCTTTACAAATTCAAACGTTGAGGTGTTTTCCTCTGTCTATCAGAACGCCTCAAAGTTTGATTCTCATTATTACAAGAAACAACAGGTTCACTAACAGGTAAGTTTTTGTTTGCACTATTACAAGTTTTTGAAGTATGTGGGCTAACTTCAGAGACTTTCTTAAAACTTTCAGGTATAATACTAACACTATCATTTCTTTCTTGCAATATCTCTGAATTTGGCTCATTTACAATTACATTAGATTCATCATTAAAAACTATTTGCTTATCATAATTATTATCACTTAAATCCTTAGAATTTTGTAATAAACTATCATCTACTACAGAATTGGTTTCATTTAAATCTTCCTTCTGGTCTTGAGGCCAAGAACTTATAATCTGGTCTAAATGACGTTTCCAAATTAAATTCTCTTCTAAAACTTTACATAAATAAGTTCTTTGTCCCAATACCTCATCAATTACACATTTAACAAATTTCTTTTTATTAGGATTCCTATAGTCCCTACAGTAAACATACTCTCCCTCTCTAAATTTCTCTTCTCTTTTTCCTACATTGCACTGTTTTTTATCTTTATTAGTAGACAACAAATCTAATCTAGATCTAAGTTTTCTATTAAACATAGCTTCCGATGGTGAAATATTTGTAATGCAATGAATTGAATTTCTGTAATGAAATAAATATCTGTTCATTAAAGTTATAAATGATACATTTCTATTTCTAACATCATTTAAAGACTTGTACATAGCATTTTTAAAACTCTTTACAGCGTTCTCTGCCAACCCATTCGTTGCAGGATGGAATGGTGGAGAAGTTTCATGCTGAATACCATTTTTAGATAGAAATTCAGAAAATTCCTTAGAACAAAATGTAGCAGCATTATCTGTAACAATTACTTTAGGCAATCCAAATCTGCTAAAACATTCTCTGAATTTGTCTACTGTTGTACTAGATTCTAAATTCTTTACTATAAATGCTTCTGGCCACTTAGTGTAACAATCTATTATTATTAAAATCATTTTACCGTTTATAGGTCCTAAAAAATCAGCATGTACTCTTTCATACGGAAAATTAGCTTTTGGCCATGTTATTACTTTAGATTTCTGTGGTTCTGGTCTAGCAGACATACAGACTTGACAGGATTTTACAAAATTTTCAATAGTATTGTCTAAATTAGGAAACCAAAATTAAGATCTAGCATTATTTTTCATTTTAACAATGCCTTCATGTGAAACATGCAGTTCACGTAACATACTTTTTTGTAATTTACTAGGTATAACTACTCTATAACCCCACATGATAATCCCGTTTTCAATATAAAGTTCACTTTTTCTGTTTATGAAAGGTTTCAAAACTTCACTATTCACATGTTTTGGAAATCCATACCTGACCATGTTATACACACTACTCAAAACTGGGTCCTTTCTAGTTTCTGAACGTACTAAATTCAAATCTATAACATTCTGATCTTCAATAAAATTAATGTAATCAAATTCCTTTTTGTTATTACCAGAAATAGCTGCTGGTAATGGCAATCTTGACATACAATCTGCTTTAACATTTTCTATGCCTTTTACATGTTTAAATGTATAATCAAAACTTGACAAATATAATGACCATCTTTGCAGTCGACCTGCTGCCATTTGTGGTAAACTCTTGTGCTCACCAAATAATGCTAATAATGGTTTGTGATCAGATAACAACTCAAACTTTCTACCAAAAATACTGATAGAATTTTTGCACTGCCCAATAAATTGCAAGTGCTTCTTTATGAATCATCGAATAACTATTCTCAGCCTTTGAGAAAACTCTAGAAATAAAACTAATTGGTCTGTCTGACCCATCTGGCAAAATATGGCTTAAAACTGCCCCTATCCCATTTTGTGAAGCATCACAAGCTAACCGTAAAGGCATATCTCTACTGTAATGAATTAAAACATTGTCAGAAATAATATCCTTCTTAATTGTACTGAAACTTTTTTGACATTCCCTATTCCAATAAAATTTGCAATTTTTTTGTAATAAATTATATAAAGGCTTTAGTTTTACAGATAGATTTTTAATGAATTTACCATAATAATTTACCATTCCTAGCCATGAGCGAACTTCTGAAACATTCTTAGGAGCAGGTGCATTAACCACAGAGTCAACCTTTGACATATCTTTGGATAATCCACTCTTTGAAATAAAATGTCCTAAATACTTTATTTTAGGTTGCATAAATTCACATTTACCTTTATTTAAACGAATACCCGCCTCTTTGAACCTTCTTAAAACTTCTTTTAAATTTTCTAAATGTTCAACATCATTAGTACCTGTGACTAGGACGTCATCAATAAAATTTACAACACCCCGAGCCCCTAACAATATTTTCTCAAGTTTGTTTTGAAAAATAGCACTAGCAGGCTTTGTACCATATGGTAATCTATTTACTCGGTATATCCCCTTTGGTGTTGACCAAGCTAAGAGTTCACTACTCTCTTTACTTAAACACAAGTGATTAAATGCATTTCTTAAATCTAATTTTGAAAATGATGTACCACCTTGCAATGCCGTAAAAATGTCCTCAATTCTAGGTAAAGGATGGTTAACATCTTTAATATGTTTATTCACAGTAATTTTGTAATTTGCACATAACCTTATTTTATTATTTTCCTTCAAAACTGGAACTAAAGGTGTCCCCCATTGTGATGTTTCTGCTTTTGTAATAACACCTTCTTTCTCTAATCTAATTAATTCAGATTCAACTTGTTCTTTAAACGCATGAGGTACTTGCATCGGTTTGTGAAAAATAGGCTTTATGTCTCTATCAATTAACTCTAATGTAATTTCCTCACCTTTAATTATACCTAACTCATTTTTAAATAATATCTCAATTTCCTGTAATAATAATTGCAATTTCTCTTCTGTACTTTGTACATAGTTAATTTGTAAAAGTTTTGAAATATCTAAATTAAATTTCTGAATCAGATCTCTACCAAATAAGATTTTACAACCATTTTTAACGATAACCATGTACCATTCACCTCTTTATCTTTTACCTTAATTCTACAATTTATTTCTCCCACTGGTTTCAAAATGTGACCATTATATGTTTTTAATTCAATATCTGAATTATCTAACTTAATGTGTGAAAATTTTGATAAATAAATGTTTTCAGGTAAACATGAAATAGCAGCACCGGTGTCCAGTTCCATTTGGACCGGTTTGTTATCAATACAACCTTTAATTGATATTGGTAGAACATAGTTGACATTTTTCTCTATTGCAAATATATCAATAGAGTTATTGAAAGTATCTTCATTCACTTCTACATTATGAGTTTGGCCTTTACTCTTACATACAATTGCTAGATGTCCAATTTTGTTACATATTTTACATTTAAATGACTTAAATTTACACTTTGAAAAATTATGGTTTGATTTACCGCAATGAATACACTTTAATACTGATGACTCACCCTCCTGTTTCTTTACAGTCTTTTTAATAGTGTTATGGGAACCTTTATTCATCTTGGCATGTCCGTACTGAGCTACTTTATGTACTTCTTGCACCTCCTTCAACGCCATTTCCTTATTGAGTGCTGTATCTACCAAAAATGTCACCGACTTAGAAACATCCTGTTCACATAATTTTTCCTGGATTGGTCCTGGACGCAGACTCGTAACGAATTTATCCTTAACACGTTCTTCTAATGTATTCGTAAAATTGCATCCTGCAGCAAATTCTCTAACACGAGCATACCATTTGGCTATACTCTCCCCTTCCAACTGTTGTAATTTTTCGAATTGAATTCTCTTTCTAAAATGTGAAATTCTTTTCTCGAACCTTAGTTTCAATAAGTTCTGCAGCTCCAAATATGACAACTCCTTGGGCATCTTCGGATAACACATATTCTTTAGAATTTTGTATACATCCTCGTGAAGACTTATTAATAATATTGAGCATTTTTTTTCAGTTTTAGTCTCATTCGCTTCAAAATACTGCTCAATTCTTTCCAAGAAACACAAGATATCGCCATCTTGTTTGAAAGCGTCTATACGAAAATCGTTGGCCATGTTTCAGCCGTAAAAATGTACCTTTTACGCTTCGAAATTCTTGTTTATCCTCGTCGCCATTTGATGTGTATACGCCTTGTATAACAATTAATGGAATAAAATACCTGATTAATTAAAATATGTTTTAATTTTACTTTTCACATAAATGAAGCGGAGACGGAGAAAAAGGAGTGTGTGGGTTGCTAGCCCTACATCTTTTTTATTTCTACCTTAAATGGTGTTACCAGTTATTTAAATATTAATTCTTAAATTACAATCAATACACTACAGTGTTAATCCAGGGTGTCAGCCAACTCCATACCAAATTTTATTAAAACCCATCTGTAGTTTTTACGTAAAAGACTAACAAACATCTATCTATCCATACTCATAAACTTTCGCGTTTATAATATTTTCCTACTAATATTATAAACGCGAAAGTCTGCGATAAATTACACCCAGACACAGAACAAAGCAGTCAGGGCCACCACCAACACCAACCACCACCAACACACCACTTGACCAACACAGGCCAGCCATCCAGACCTAATATCTAGAAGTTTCGTTCTCATATTATACTACATACACCAGCTCATCGTATACTTAACTCTCTTTTCTACACAGGAAGAAAAAGCGTGGGATCATTTATGTTTCAAGTTACATTAAAGTTATTTATGTCGGTATTACTACGTTTTACTAGCGCATGAAGGGAAAAGGGCGTCACACAGCATGTGTGTGTAGTGTGCTTGCATATTAACTATATCCTGTGCTGACGTCTTGTTTCAAACTGAGCTAGATTACTGATTACTTGGTTAAGGATAATGTGTAGGTTGTCCCTTAAAGTGGCCTGTAGCCCTTTTTTTAAGGAGTTTTTTTTTTATTTATAATGGATCTACTCTTGACCTCAATCTTGTTCTGCGGTCAGAGATGAGGTCGACGATGGAACGAGCTTACCCATAAGAAGAACTCGGGAACACTGATGCAGGCAGGGAATTCCACTCCTTGGCTGTGCGCATAACGAAGGAACAGGCAAAGCGCTTCGTGCGAATGAGAAAAGAAAGGATAAGGATGGGATGGAATCATCTTGCTTCAGTTTAGATTTCAATGTTAATATGAATTTACTTTTTTTTCTTAATCTCGGTATATTGGAGTGTGCTAGCTAACACGTGACAATCATTCTGAAATGTAATGTTTTACAATGTGTAACATAAGTGCTATTTATTGAGCATTTCATTGTATAGATTCTTTGTATACCTAGTTCTTCAAACGAATCAGACAGATGTGTTGCTGGGGAGTTTGTTCCGCCACTTCTTCTTCCCAGCAATAACACTAGGAAGTGGCGAAGGGTGGGCCGTTTTTGGGCAGTCCCCCAAAAACGGCCCACCCTTTTTCTTTATGTATTTTTTTGATGTTCAAAAAGTGCTGATTCTCAGCCTAGTTTGAATAAAGACTTTTGATTTTTGATTTTGATTTGATCAAATGACTCCTCCTGCTCTGGGTGAAGCAGAAGGGAGTGTCAGACTCTTACTGACTAAAACCCATCCCTCCTTTTGCATTCAAGGGCTGCGGTGACTCTTGAACATATTCCGGGACCCCGCGGCCAGTAGCATGAATTCTTGGCATAAGCGTAACGCCTTAATTAAATTAGCCTACCCAGCAGCATTTTGGTTTAAATTAATGAGGGAAGTACCAATTTTATTATTCATAGAACAGTCTTATAAATTAAGTACCTACCTAATTATATTCTAAGCGAGATGTTTTAAGCCCCAAAGCCAATGGGCGATGGGGTGTTATAAGTTTGACGCGTGTATGTTTGTGTGTGTCTATGGCATCGCTGCTTCCGAAAGGATGAACCGATAGGTATTGATTCTGTCTTTTACCCTTAATTTTTGATGGCCACTAGTTCAACCTTTATTTTGGTACTGTAGGTACTCATTAGATTTTGAATGCGCCCAATTTCGTGTCGAAAATTATGATTTACTTGGTATAATTATTTTAAGATACTCCTGGCAGTTAAGTATTAAGAAGATTCAACTTACTCAGTCTGCGCGTTTAGTCTCTAGAGTGCCAAAAACACACATATTATGTATATATAAACATTACCTTTGCACAATTGTACATTACCCTCCTTTGCTCCACGCAGTCGAGTAAAAGCTTACGTTCCTATAATTTCTAGATCAAATAACTCCGTAGACCATTTATCGTGAGACACATTGGTTGATTGTCGCTCATCATTTCTATGTACACACGGCTACACAGCAACCTTTACATTTCCAGTTTACGCTGACCTAGCATTGTAAGTAAATCCTATACAATACTCGAGATCAGATTATACTGAAGATGTATAACTTGATGTGTGACTTGAACTCGATGACACTCATTAGCATAGATTTACAAATGACAGTATCATAACACAATCTTTAGTATGTCTGAGAATGTTGATTATAGTTGTAGCGATGTTGCTGTGAATGTAAATGTCTGTTTGTAATAAATATCGTGAAAGTACGGTAGTTAGATCAAAAACAGGTGCTTTTTTCATATTTCTATATCAGTCTGTCTGTTTGTTTCTTCCGTCAAATCTCCGAAACTGATGAACCAATTTTGACATGACTGATTGACGATCTGATTGACGATAATATAGCTAATGGTATAAGGAGTAACTTAAGATTAAATAATCGGGTTTCACGTGAAATAATGTAGCAGTGACGGCCTAGTGGTGTACCCAGCGGTTTGCCAAGTTAAAGGTTTTGAGTTCGAACCCCAGGCCTCTGACTTTCCGGAATCGTGTCGTCTGATTGCTTTCTGCAATACCTATACAAACCCAGCCATAAAGTTACATCCCCAAAGGATCCTCTACCTCTATCTCTACATTATTACACCATTCCTCTTTACCCTCCGTGCTTGTAAAATCATTAATCAAATAAACAATTAACAGCATTGAATTACTAACATAGTTACAGACACACTCCCGTTCCCACCTAGAATACCGTTAGTCTGAAATGATGGACGACACTGGCCCAGTGTGGGGCGTAGCTATTAGTCAGCTGGCCCATTTGCAAGATTTGCTCTGACTGCTTTACCGATATTTCATTCTTTGCTTTAATAAGTAGAAAAGACATGTGAATTTGAGTGGCCTGTTGGTCTAGTATTTAGTGACCCTGACTGCTATGCCGGAGGTCGTGGGTACGATTCCCACCCAGGACAAATGTTTGTGTTATGAGCACGATCATTTGTTCTGTATCTGGGTGTAATTTATCTATAATATGTATGTATTTAGAAATACATAAGTATGTTTATCAGCTATTTAGTACCCATAACACAAGCTTTCAAACTTAACTTGGGACTAAATGACGTTGTGTGAAAAGTTGTAGAACAAAACAAAAAACAGCTTCACCGTTGGCGTAGTAGCAGAGCGATTGACAGCAGCGCTGCGTGTCGCTGTTTCAATCTCCACAATTTTTGTGCTTTTCTGCAATCAGTCTCAAACTACATACAAGCAGGTTTGTTTCTAGCCGTTTCGTCATGTCTAGGCAGCTCCTCAGCGGGAGATACCTTTTTTTATTACTGACAGGCACGCGTTTGTCCACTATCTCACCTGTTGGTAAGCGATGATGTGGTCGACGATGAAGCACGCGCCTAGAAGCAACCTGTTCACTCTTGACTTGAAGAGGTTAGCCCCCTAGGTTGTAGCTATCAGGAAACACCGACACCGGCAGGGGATTCCACTCTTTGGCTGTTCGCACAATGAATGTGTTTCCATAGCGTTTAATACGTATGGTTGGGATATCTACCGTATACCGGTGGCGCACTGCTGTACGACTGGTGGTCCGATGATAGAAAAGGCTTTTTTTAAAGAAATTTTCTTTCTGCCCAACTTGACATTTCTTCTACCCAAGCATGAGGCGACTCGTCGACAAGCGTTTGTACGTAGAGAAAAAAAATTACATGCTGTCTATGGCAACTGTCAAGTTCCTAGAGGTGTAGATTGCTTGTCTAGGTCTCATTTGATGTAGACTGTTTGACACTTGTTGACAGGAAATGTTTCGAAAAGAACTGTCTAAAGTGGAGAAAATAGGTACGTACTTCATGCTCGTCATTGTTGATTCTTGTCTACTGACGAATCGACATATAAGTTCTCATCTTTCTTGACATTGTCATGCTCGATACGAAAGAAATGTCTATATAATCTGTCACTTTGCCGATTCGTCTGTAGACAAAGGCCGTTTCTTCGGTGTTCATGCTACGCAGGCTGGGATTTATGGTTTAACGTGCTTACCGAGGCACAAAGGAGTCTTGATATGTTATGAATGGTCACCCATCCACGGACAGACCTCGTCAAGCATAGCTTAACCTTGAATCGACCCGTATTGCTGTACTATTAAGCCACAAGTTGCTCCAAACGCAGTACCTATATCTACGAACTTGTCTAATACCATTGAGGAATGACGTGATAAAGCAACGTCGTGGTTTAAAAGAAGATGTAGTAACAAAAATTGAAAAGAGTATACTTAGATGGTTTGGTCACGTTGAAAGGATGGATGAAAGGCGACTAACGAAAGGTATTTACAAGGCAGATGTAAGTGGGAACGCCGGGAGGGGACGCCCTAGAAGGACATACATAGACCTTATTGGTGAGGTTCTTCAGAAAGGTCAGGTGCGTAGTACTCGCAACCGGCGTGTGTGTATGACAACATGTATGAATGTAAACGAAGCAAAAGAAAGAAGTATGTAAGAATCGTAGCATATGGCGCTCTGTAGTTTCTGCCTACCCCTATGGGAAAAAGGCGTGAGTTTATGTATGTATGTTTGTCTAATACCAACATTGTATTAAAAATATGGTAGCAAAACAAGTCCAGGCCGTTTCTTGAGATAAATGAAAGAGAAATAGGCTGGCGGGTGTTTGTATTGCTTTTATTCCGTGCAGCCGGTTTTTAACGCCGACGGAGTGCAACCGTCCCGGTTTTCAAACAACATCTCATCAAATGTACACACGGCTACAAAACAAGGTCTACAATTCCAGTTTACACTGACCTCGCATTGTACGAAAATCCTATATCATGCGAGACTAGCTTATATTGGAACACATACCTTGATGTGTAGCTGTGTGTGCCTCAGGCTGAGGCTACATTAGGCCGCGACGCGACCTGCGACACATGAGCGATAAAAACAAGTAAATGAATGCTCACGTATATGGCTACACCGTACATCAAATATCACTAGCGATCTTTGATTTCTCTATGCGATACGAACAACATTACTGAAATCACGGCATCGTTGCTCTTGCTAATTCGTTGTTTAGCATGTGTACTGTAGCCATGTCATCGCCGAATATACGCCGGAATTTCGCTTGTAATGTAGCCATACCATGTTTTTCTCGTTTCGCTCTTCCAGTCGCATCGCAAATCGCTGCCTACTGTAGCCTCAGCCTCAGGCGCTACGTTCGATTCAAAATGTTATTGGCTTATTTGATTGAGAAATTTTATTAAAGCCAAAAGGGCTATTGCCCATATTTTCATTGCCAATGACCGACTGCCATTGTTGTACATTGACCTTTGATGACAACTGAGAATTTACATAAACTTGGTATTGCACTATTAGTGGACTTCAAGTTAAGGTGACTACCTTCAGACGGGGTACGGTGCACTTCATCTCTGCAAGTGCGACTGACGTCATCCTAGATACACACTGATGATAACGAGACTAGCTGTTGAAAGTGAGAGATTGTACTATGCGTTACAAATGAGAATAGGAACGTCAATGACCCCTATCTGTCAGATGTCACTTGAAAAGTACAGTCAGCAACGAAACCTTATTCGCGTCATTAATTATTTTTAACCGACTTCAAAAAAAGGAGGAGGTTCTATGTTCGTGTGTATGTATTTTTTTTTTATGTATGTTTCCTGATTTCTCCGCCATTTGTGTACCGATTCTCGAAATTCTTTTTTTGTTTGAAAGAGTAGACTCCTGAAGTGGTCCAATTTTAATTTGGTGAAGATCTGGTGCTGATCTTCGGAGATATACAACGGAACTCTTCAAAAATAGACGGCAAATCTATCGTGATATCTGGAATCGCTTGGATGTTTATTGTTTATACAACATCATGACGTATCATCACGCCTGTATGCTCTGAGGGGTACGCAGATGTGTACCTACAATATACCTAGATTTCGACAGTTAGGTATGTTAATTTTAATTTATTAGGGAAAAGTGCATAACCCTTTTATCGTGACATGTATTGTTAACAATTAACAATATACTTAACATAAATTCATGGCAAATATATGTATGGGAACAACTAAAAGTGTAAAAATAAAAAACTTTTTTGCAAAAAATAAAACCGACTTAAAAAAAAACACTAATTCGGTGGCCCATCATAAATAAATAATTTAGAGTTATTTTACACCGTTTAGTGTTTTTTTAAGTCGGTTTCATTTTTTGTTTTTAAGTTAGGTATTTTTTAACCGAGTCACAGTTATTTAAAATGAAAGAACATCTTAAATGAATTAGTCTTGTGGACCGTACTTTTCAAGTGACATGTGACAGATGGAGGTCATTGACGTTCCTATTCTCATTTGAAACGCATAGTAGAAACGTTTCTTTAGTATTAAGCATGACAATGTCAAGAGCGAAGAGAAGAAATGACGTGTCGATCCGTCTGTCGACTAGAGTTTACAATGTCGAGTATATTTTTTTCAATAGTGTCATCGGCAGAAATGTTTCTTCAATGTTTCACTTTGTCCCCCTGTTTCTAAGGTGAACTTGCTATGCGTGCTAAGAATTTTATTCTATTTTTTTTATGGCACACAAAGCCGATTCCGACTATTTTGCCAGAGTCGCAAGTGCGCAAAAGAAAAAAAAATCAACTGATAGAAAATGAAAAATCTTCAGTTGATACAGTTAAACTCAATGTAGCTCTTAAAGGCTTTTTTTTTAATATTCCACAACTTTTCACACAACGCCATTTAAGCTCCTTTCATTTCCCAAGTTAAGCTTGAGAGCTTGTGTTATGGGTACTAAACAGCTGATAAACATACTTATATATTTCTAAATACATACACAATATTATAGATAAATTCCACCCAGACACAGGACAAATGATCGTGCTCATCACACAAACATTTGTTCTGGGTGGGAATAGAACCCACGACCTGCGGCATAGCAGTCAGGGTCACTAACTACTAGACCAACAGGCCAGTCAAATATGGGCTGAAACAAACAAAAAATTAAATAACATCGTGCAAAGGCGTACATCTACCAAACAGTTCCTTAGAGAAGAAACCAGTTCAAGCCAGAGTTTAAAAGCAAGTCCAATTCAGTGAACTAAAGATACGAATCGCTTCCAGTAGTTCCAGTTAATCTAGCAACTACATATACCTAGGAACAAACTGTTTCTGTCAACGGTCTCGCAGCGTAAATATGTAGGTAAAATACTGCGATCACTGACAAAGATTGCGGGAATCCAGTTGCGAATAGCTTATTTGTTTTATTTACTTATCTTGAATTAATAATAATAATATTCCACAACTCTTTCACACAACGCCATTTAGTAAGCCAAGCTAAGCTTGAGAGCTTGTGTTATGGGTTCTAAACAGCTGATAAACATACTTATATATTTCTATAACAAAACCTCCCCTTCAACCGTTCTTTCTTTTTTTCTTTTTCTTTTATTTTTCTTCTTTTCTTTTTACTAAACAACTTATAAACATACTTATATATTTCTAAAACAAAACCTCCCCTTCAACCTTTCTTTCTTTTTTTTCTTTTTCTTTTTTTTCTTTTTTCTCTTATATTTTTCTTTTCTAAATGTGGGCGTGGTAGGTACATCTCTGTCATGCCCTTTGGGGAATACAGGCGTAATGTAATGATTATTTATTTATTACTAGCTGTCCCGGTAAACTTAGTTTAGTGTCCGTCTTCGAATCAATTTATTAAATTGAACCTAAGGCGGAACGCAGTTTAAAAACAAAAGTAGCGTTATTCAAAAAAATATTTTTTTCAGTGTGAGTTTTATTGCAGCATTTCGGTAAATATCTCGGCAAATAACTTAAATAACCTGCAGTTAGTTTTACTTATCACTTTAACTGACATACTGTTAGTTATGTAGGTACCAACAACATGCCAATACATATTAGATTTATTTAGGAAACATAGACAATGTTCAGCATAGTACTACTTTTGTTATCAAGGTGCGTTATGTTATGTTACTTTCTTAGTTTAAGCTTAAACTTGTCAAATTGTCACCTAATTTTGAACTGGGATAAAAGTCACCTGTCAAGATGGCGATGCATTTGAAAAACGTTTATGAAAACGGATTTTCTTCATTTTATATTTTGGGCCAAAAGATAGCCTTTGTCCGTCTCTAGAATATGATCTATCTCTATGCCAAATTTCATTACGACCCGTTCAGCCGTTTAAGAGGGAAGAGCCGACAAACAAATAGACAAACAGAGTTATTTTCTCATTTATAATATTAGTATGAATTTTAAACACGAATATGTGCATAGGCGGACTTAATAACAAATCTGTATAAATACGTTTAAATTAGCAATTTATTACTGCATTGCGTATGCACTAAATACTATTTAGACAAACTACGCAATATTATGTTTTGTGACAGTGTGTAATTTCACTGTTAGTTGGATACGGAACCGTAAAAATATGTTAAAGAATATATATAAATACTAATGATTATTTTATTTATCTATCCGTGAAATTAGAGAGTGAACTTATTTTAGCGTATTAGAATACTATTTCTGTTTTGTTGATATTCATCTAAGTGTAATCTTTAAAATTGACTATGAAAACTCATTAATCCAATGGTGTTTTTAAATAGAAAATGAAACAATACGTAAAAAGCCACATCAGTGCCATATTTTCATCATCAATTCCCGTGTTTGACTTTATATACATATAATACCAAGCCATGAATGTTTTTAAAAAAGCAATTTCCATACAAACTATAATGTTATTTAGGCTTTTTTGTGGTTTTTATTACAAAGTTAGCTCCAACAGACTAATTAACGCATTAGTTTGTGCTTATTGTGTGTTACTCCCCATTTTTATTATTGTCTTGGAGTGTGTGGTGGTAACCAGAAATTTTCCTCTCTCCGCGAAGCTAATGCACAGGATTCGAAACATTTCATACGCCATAAATGTTTTAAGTAACTTACTTTTTAGTGGCGAAAATTTATTCGATTTCTTAGAAGAAATAAGAAATTTAATCATCACGCGAGGTCTAAAACTAAAAGATGAAATACCGATATCCCGAATTTTGTTCATTTTTATTCTGTTAGGGAAATTATGTATTCATATTGTATTCGTCTTTCACTCATCCATCGATCTGTTTGATTTATTTTCTACTGAAACCGCAGTAATTATGTTTATTGATATTGAACAGCTTGCATCTAATTTAACAAGAATAATTATGTTCGAGTCACTGTGGAATCGAATGGCAATGCTTTGCAAACAAATCGAGAAGGACTTGTCAATTGCACGAGGTTATGAAGAAAGAGACCAAGTTGTGATGAAAAAACTACGGACATCAATGATTACTTACAAGAACTTGTTAAATACTACGCGTAAAACTGATGTACCGATGAAATTTATGGTAAATAAGATAGTAAAATTACTGTACGTTTACTTGATGGAAGAGACAATCTGTCAGTTTGTCGATTCTTTCGTCGAAATAATCCATTTCACAATGGGTCTTTTTTACCGTCTTGTGTGTTTGTGCCCGTATGCGTGCTGCGGGGCCGCAAACAGAGCTGAATTTTGGGAACGATGCTACGTGTGCATAAATTTAGCACAATGGGCCTTTTTTACCGTCATGTGTGGTTGTGCCCGCATGCGTGCTGCGGGCCGCACGCAGAGCTGAATTTATGGAACGATGCTACGTGTGCATAAGTTTATGACAATGGGCCTTTTTTACCGTCATATGTGGTTGTGCCCCACGCAGAGCTGAATTTTTGAAAATTAATTGTTGACTTTTCCTTAGCATTTTTTTTCTAAACTGTAAAAAATCATGATTTTTATCTTAGCTTAAATGACTTACTTCACTAAAAAGTCAATAATTCACATTTTTTATTAAAAATCCCTTTCACGCCGTGTGCTAGCCGAGATTGTGAATCTTAGAAAATTTATTGTTGACTTTTCCTTAGCATTTTTTTTATAAACTGTAAAAAATCATGATTTTTATCTTAGCTTAAATGACTTACTTCACTAAAAAGTCAATAATTCACATTTTTTTATTAAAAATCCCTTTCACGCTGTGTGCTAGCCGAGATTCACATAGAATCAAATTTCGTAAGATTAATTGTCAAACGCGTGTTCACATGTTTGTCAAAATCGTGCCATACAAATAGTAAAGTTTCAAGAAAGGATTGGTTTTCAAAAATGTGTAGGTATGTTGGTTATGGTTTTAGTCTCATAGCTGAATACCAGTATTTTACATGGAGTGACTGCCTTCTGACCTCAACAATCCAGCAGTAAGCAAAATATTTGGGAGATGACGATTAATTGATTCCCTAATTTAGATTATTTGCTGTTTCAGATATTTTCTTCTGTATTGGCCTTAATTCTTAAGATATTGAACTCCATTTATTTATACTTCGCTTTCACCATTGCATTTCCAGTAAGTATATTTCTTTATAGATATCTCTACTAAAATATAAAAATTCTCGTGTCACAGCGTGTGTAACAAAACTCCTCCGAAACAGTTTGACCGATTCTTATGAAATATGTGTTAATATTAGATTTTTTTATTTAATATTTCAGGATCAGTCTGATAGTAAAAGAGTAGAAAAAGGTGTAGCATTATTTAATTTCGCGGTGTATCTATAACCAGTTCAAGCGCTCCCGCTAGCCATACGTATCCTGTTCATACGGCTAATCAAGCTACACCTTCCCAGTTTACGCTGACCTCACATTGTGAGGAAACCCTAAGTAATGCGAGATCAGCTTATTCTGGAAATGTATAGCTTGATTTGTATCCGTGTGTATATAATTTAAATTTCTTTGTACTTTCAGAACTTATACGTAATTATTTGTGATATGTTAGTGGACTTTATTGCAACGATGTCGCTTGCAGTGCTAGCCGAGATGGTCAGCAGCGAAGTAGATAAAATTAAATTATGCATTGTGAAGCAACTTCTTGTATGCAGAGGTAACTTGAAAGTTTTTGCAAATAACAAAACTGCCATTGGTAGTTGGTATTAAGGAATCTAATAGGATAACACGATACCTCTTGGCTAAAAAAGTTGTCAGACCTTCGACAAAAAACAATCGCTTAACGCGCTTTCCGAAACACGTAGGGTTCTTGATATTTAAAGAATAGCCACCCATCTGCAAACCGAAGACCTTGTGGCTATCTAATAACATCCTCACGGTTCGATCGAAGCTACGCTTGACGCGGTTGGTCCGGAAACTCTCAGTGTGTGTCGAACACTCTTCAGTGCCCCGGAAAGCACGGAGCCTGATGGCTCCAGCCCCCCTAGCCAAGTTACAAACGATTCGTATCTATTCTCTTTCTACAATCGAGAACGCCTCAAATCCGTTTGTTTTGACCACGTGACTTATCACCTTTCGCTAGGTCACGTGGTCAAAACAAAGGAATTTGAGGCGTTCTCGATTGTAGAAAGAGAATAGATACGAAGCGTTTGTAACTTGGTTAGGGGGGCAGGTCTCATTTGTAAAAAATATTCCACAACTTTTCACACAACGCCATTAATTAGTCCCAATTTAAGCTTGAGAGGTTGTGTTATGGGTACTAAACAGCTGATAAACATACTTATATATTTCTAAATACATACATATTATAGATAAATTACACCCAGACACAGAACAAATGATCGTGCTCATCACACAAACATTTTTCCTGGGTGGGAATCGAACCCACGACCTCCGGCATAGCAGTCAGGGCCACTAACTACTAGACCAACAGGCCAGCCAAAATTTGTTGATCTGTGACAATTACTACAGATAGTCAGAAGCCCGAAAATCTGACAACCAATTAAACCAAGGGCTATTGAGTTACCCAGTAACTGAGTTCAGGAGATCAGACAAGGAGTCGGTTTATGTAAACCACTTGAATAAATTTAGCTGCATTCGGTTAAACTAGAAGCAGACCCCAACATAGTTGGGAAAAGGTCAGCCAATCTTCGATAGACTCGTATGGCTATCATTATTCAGCCATAAGACCCTTAGTTTTAGTACAGACGCCAGCACATCAAGTTACCCCAATGTGTCAAATTATCCCAATTGAATATGAACCTTATTCTGTTTGACATAAAGTTGAAAGATTTGATGTAAGTGGGAACGCCGGGAGGGGACGCCCTAGAAGGACATACATGGACCTTATTGGTGAGGTTCTTCAGAAAGGTCAGGTGCGTAGTACTCGCAACTGGCGTGTGTGTATGACAACATGTAAACGAAGCAGAAGAAGTATGTAAGAATCGTAGCATATGGCGCTCTGTAGTTGCTGCATGGGAAAAAGGCGTGTATGTAGGTATGTATTATAAAGTTGAAAAACGATCAAAGAAATTTGACACGTTGGGGTAACTTGATGCGATGGCGTCTGTACCTAATAGGATAATTATAACAATTATAAAACGTTTCAGGGCAAACCGCACTTGACGCTATAGATGACGCCATGATGTATTTTCGCCACCGTCCATTCAAGTATACAATATGGCGGCTATTCACAGTGGATATGACTTTGGTGATGAGTGTGATAGCTATACTTACCACCTATAGCCTGGCCATGGTACAGTTCGCGCATTTCTACGATTAACTTATGTATGCTGCAGTCAAATTCTTAACCAGTCAAAAGTACTATTGACTATCAAAATCAGTCAAAACTACTTTTGACTGAACAGGTTGGTCAAAAGTGGTTTTGACTGAAAATTATTGGTTATTAGTACGTTTAACTGCAAATTTGCGGTTAAAAGTACTTTTGACTGACGCTCGTCGTCAAAAGTAGTTTTAACTGTATTAAAGCATCAGTCAAAAGCACTAAGGGATCTGGCGCTAATGGTCATGGTTCTAACCCAACCCACATGATTCGCCAACCATAGGCGGTTTTACCTGACTGATAAAACCAGTTAAAACCTCTTTTGACGGAATCACTTAGTTAAAAGTACTTCTAACCAGCTCCACTAGGCAAAAATACTTTTAACTGTTATTAACCGCTTGCCTGAGAGTTATTTATTGAGGGCATGTGATGCCACCTCAGAGGCCCATGGGCAGCATTAAAACTCTGACACCTGGTTAGTTACTAACCACACGATGAGAAGAAGGAGAACTGTTATTTTAGTCAAAAGTATTATTGACTAAAGCATACGGTCAAAAGTGGTTTTGACTGATTTTGCTAGTCAATAGTACTTTTGACTGGTTAAGAGTTTTGACTGCAACATGTTTATTGTCTTGAGGTCTGCAGGCCTATTTGTAGTATCTCCGTTGACACTTCACAGTGATGTTCACTGGGGAGTGTTCAACGATAAACTGTCAAACTGCAGGTTTTGTTTTGGCCATCATCAGTGTGTATCTAGGATGACGTCATGCGCACCCGCAGAGCGAGAGAGAGACGAAGCGCACCGTACCCCGTCTGAAAGTCACCGTAACTTGAAGTCCACTTTAAGTGCAATACCAACTTTTTGTAAATTTCTCAGTTGTCATCAAGTTCATGTTCAACTAGACGCCAGTTGCAACGAAAAGATAGCCTTGCAAAACACATTAATCGACGGCCTTTCGCATTTTGTCCACCGCTTACGTCACCGACGAACGATCGCGTTTTCTGTCAGTCGCGCCCGCGCGCGCTCTCTTTTAAAGCTATTGCATAGCTTCTATCGCGGGCCTTGAGCGCGGGGACCGAATCCAGAAATTCCGTAACGAAACGAAAGGGGGTGGGGAGGGGAGGGGAGGGGCGGGGGAGGGGCGGGGAGGGGGAGGGTAGGAAAGGGGAGGGGTGGGGAGGGGAACAGAGGGAGGGGTGAGGGAAGGGGAGGGAGGTGTGGGGAAATGGGAGGGTGGGGGAGAGGGGGAGGAGAAGAATGGGGAAGGGGAGAGGGGGTGGAGATGAATGGGGAGAGGGGGAGGAGAGGAATGGGGAGGGGGAGAGTAGAGGAGTTGATAAAAAATGCTATGCAATAGCTTTACCGCGGCAGTCTCCGAGTGCCACACGTCATTTTTTTGGACAAATCGTCGAACAATGCTTTCTGACCCTTAAGGTAATATTAATAAATTGTAAAGTGTGTTATTTTTATGTTGTAATAAATGTTATAGTGTGTTTATGTTTCTTTTGATTAATACCCCAATACAAATATTAATAATACAGTAGGACGACGCCTGTGTTCTCTGGAAAAATGCCAACAACGTCTATACACGTTAGCCCTCAACTACGAACATCGTTTTGTTCGCAGTTCGGGAGCGGCTTTCCCGCGTCTTGTCCCTCACACGATTGCCCTGTCTAGACGGCTTCGTCGGATGACTGTAG